>CAKASE010000070.1:10000-1478333 GCA_916720795.1 Danaus chrysippus
AAAACCGTCCACAAAATCAAAGTTTAGGCGAGTCCGTTGTATTGCGACTACTGGACCCATACTTGAATACAGGTCGAAATATAACAACTGATAATTTTTTCACTAGTGTAAATTTAGCTAAAAAGCTAAAAAAAAACACGACGAGATATTCCAGCTACTATAAAAAATGCATCCCTTAGTTTATATGAAATACATATTCACAACTCTGAAACCTGCACACTTACAGTTTATCAAGGAAAACCGTCAAAATCAGTTATGATTCTAAGTTCACTTCACTCTAATGCATTAATTGATCCAGAAGAAGCAAAAAAGAAGCCGATCACGGTGAAGTTTTACAATGCTACGAAATTTGGAGTAGATGTTATTGATCAAATGGCCAAGAAATATAGTGTCAAAGCACCTTCTCGTCGTTGGCCCGTGCAAGTGTTTTATAATATTTTGGATTTGACAGCAATTAATTCTTGGATTTTGTACAAAAAACTATCCGAGAAAAAAAGAAGTTGCTTACTTTAGATACTTAAGTATAGAGTTGGTACAGCATTTTGAGTAATTCGTGTACTAGAAGAACGGTAAAAATCATTAAATTGTAAAAATTTTATGTAATTTTAAATCATTGCTCTTAATGTAGGAGTTATAACTTTAATTTCTTATATATTGTGAAATGTATTAAGACTTAGAATATATTTTAATTAAGGAATTAGTTGTTGTTTTTTCATTTTTATTTCTTGAAAAAAAAACCGAATAAACCTTCAAAGTAAACTGAAATGACGGAGGTATACCAAATGTCCTTATATACCAATTTTCCTTATAAATCAAAAGTCTTTATATACCAATTTTCCTTATATACCAATTTTCCCTATATACCATTTTTTTATATGCCAAATGTGCCATCCAAATATAACAAACTAGCTGACCCGGCGAACTTCGTACCGCCCTACAATCAAGAAATATCTGTTACCTTTTTATATAAATGAAGTTAATTACTTTATTAACTATTAATGACCCGACAGACAATGGTCTGTCTTCTTAACCGTGATTATTGAATTCTAAATGGTATATTAACAAATCAAAATTATTCTAATGCTTTAATCTAATTGGAACCTGGAAAAGAAGCTTGAAAATTACATTTCTCCTATATAGGTGTTGATCTAAGAGGACTGACTGAACTCTGTGAAGATTCACAGATAGTACGTTTATGTATTTTTAATGATACAAAGTATTGTACTACATACTGTCATTGTTATTTTATACTCAAATATAGCACGTTCAGTATACGATTATTATCATGAAAGGTATCTTGAAAATAGCAAAGCGGTGGAGGAATAAGGAATGAAAAAAAATAATAATATATACACACTATGTGGTTAATTAATATAAAATGAAGAGTATAAAAGTACATAGGATTTGTTCTGCATTGTGTATTGTTATTAATGCGTCATTCATTTCACGATATGGTGCTGGCATTCCTAACCTGATTAATGAATTACTACTCATGAGGTAACACATATCTTCGATCAAGAGTAAAGCACGATTATGTATCTCCTCATTCATCACAATATCGTGATTTCTGGAAATGACACGAATTTGATGTAAAATATCTTCTGACATATTATCCTTGTATTTGTGCAACAGGTTACGTGGGTTTGATGGAAAACATGTCGAAATAATGATAGCGAATAATGTGCGTATCTGACTTGGAGATGCAGAAATAATGGCTTCAGAGATTGTCGTATCCCAATGACTATCGTTTTCTAATAACTTCAGTTCTTCACATGCAGCACGATATGTTGGGCATATTACACCATTGACAGTTCGTAGTGACTCAAATGACGTTGGCCCACGCACATTTACCAGCAATAACCGCAAATAGAAACATTCATTATTCTTTGGATGAACTGTATACATACGACCAAGAGCATCAGTAGAACGCACATCTGGATACCCAGGAACCGCATCGCCTTGCTTCCGTCTTTGAAAATTCTTCGATGAAGCATTCCAAGTATAATAACGTGGCATCTCCGAGTAAAGCAAAGTTCTTGCAAACCGCTCGCTTTGGCAGATTGCAAAAAAACTGGTCAATGTAGTTGCTGGAGGTGTTTCAGCACGTTGCGTAGCATTCGAAGCCGTGAAATATACTCGTTGACCATTCTCCAGATGCACCGCCAAATGCGTAACAGTAGGATGACGTTCGTGAATGGGAAATGCAAATATACGCCAAATCGCTTCATTACAGTTCACATAACGACCAACTTGATAGCGTTAAATTTCATCGTTGGTATTCGAGGACTGTAGTCCAAAAACCGCCATATCACTGCCTTTCGTGACATATTTGCAAATATATTTTATGGACTTAACTGAATTGCAGT
This sequence comes from Danaus chrysippus, assembly GCA_916720795.1. Classification (NCBI taxonomy): domain Eukaryota; kingdom Metazoa; phylum Arthropoda; class Insecta; order Lepidoptera; family Nymphalidae; genus Danaus; species Danaus chrysippus. The sequence goes on from CAKASE010000070.1 coordinate 12,367, forward strand.
ATTCAACGTTGCAATGTGTCTTGAACGTTTTAGAAATAAGTGGCGAATATGGAACAATCCAACTGTTGCCGATAACGAAATCCATGCTTTTCACTTTCGTTGTGACAGTTCGACCATTGTCATCTGGTGATCGACGCCGATAGAGCGGATAACCATCATTGCCAGTGACAGTTTCCGCCGTTAATTTCCGTGGATATCGTTTAGAGCACTTTCCATCGACCATGCAAGGTGATTGCGGATTGATGGCACCACACGGTCCATGAATCATATTAGTAGTAACAACATCATGTAGGTCTGGATCGACTTCATTATCAGGAATCTCGGCACATATGATATCATCTATTTGGTCAGGCTGAATTCTTTCCACTAACCAAATAAGAATCTATGCGTGCGGGAGGCCTCGCTTTTGCCATTCGATTGAATACATCCCGCATCGAGTATCTCCAAAGACGCGTTGTTTAACAATAAAGTTCATCAGGGATCGAATTTTTTGCCTGAATATACGTGCTGTGATGTCGTGTGTATCACTTGATGTTTGTCCGGGAAGCAGCAATTGAGTAATTTCTATCCATTTTGGATTACAGGTAAAGGTAATAAAGAGATCGGGCCGACCGTAATGACGAACATATGTCATTGCATCTTGTGCATATTCATGCATATGACGTGGACTACCAATGTATGTCGACGGCAGAATAGTTAATCGACCAACATTAACTGCATTTCCTTCAGTACTAACTGCATCACGTAAATGGATGTACTCCTCAGAACGCAGTTTGGCTTGGTTCAACCTAATGAATGTTAAACGTTAAGTTTCTATTTTTACATACATGTCAACGCAATACTGCTGAAACAATCGACGAAACCGCAGCAAATAGTTGTCAGCATTTTGACGAATCATCAAACGATATGCGTAATAATTCATTGAGCTAACTTTCTTTGTAGTTTCTTCACCTGAAATTAAAAATTTCATAATTAACCATTTCAAAAGCAAATTTTAAAGGCAAACAATACAGACATTAACCATTTTTTTAATAAGAATTATTTTAAATCAGTGTGTTTCACAAATAAATGTAATAAATTACAAAAATATAGATACTCACCATTCAATGGATTTTTCATTTTAATATTAAAATAATATCCATCTTCTCCTTGCCAAAACATCAGCGGGTATTGCAATGTGTCATATGATCTATCAGATATTTGTTGCAGTTGACCATTATCGCGACGTGTAAGCACAATATCGCGTTTTTCCAATTGTTCACCAACAATCAGGATAGCAACTTCGTTTACTGTTGGAGCATTAAATGTCCTTTCGTGTGTTCCAGATGGTCGTTTATCTGCTTTGATGACAACTTTATAGTCATCACTTGGCATGCGCTCTAAAGCACTCTTAAACAACCTGACCAACGCATGATGTTCATGAAGCAGACACTGCAAGTCTTCAAGAATTGGTCGCTTCATTCCTGCATTGATCTCTAGGCGTCGATCAAGTTGTTCTTCCATGTTGCCCATGAAATATATTTGTAAAAATTTATTCTGTGTATCTTCGAAAGGTAGTAATGATCCAATTCGATGATGAATCTGTCCTTGTATCTACAAAATAAAAACCAGACAGTATTAACTATGTTATAAACACTTTTATCGATCCGAGAGTAGAGTTCAGAATTAGCAAATATACTAAATACGTATCAATAGATAAAGTATTTAACTATATCAATATAAGTACAAAAATAAATACCTTAAATGTCGGATTAAATCCTCTTTCTTCGATAATATCTGCCCCAAATGACGTCATCTGGAAACAACCATTGTATTTTTGTGTATTTGCAAGAAAGTGGCGTGATTCTTGTGTTTCGCCACAAAGCAATGAATACAATGGCTCAGGTGGCGGAGTCAACAATGGCAATTTCACTTTACCATTAAGGCAGCATAATCCAAGGGTTTCTCCGGAAAACTTTAATGCACCACAATACTCGCAAACTACGTCCATTTGCCCAATGCAAACGCTAGGATGCAAGCTGTAATCATTGCTGCAATCGTATTGAAACACTGCTCGATTCAAATCAGCACTTGATAAATATCTTGTTCTGCGTCGCAAATTATCTATCTGTTGACCTCTGTTATTCGCTCGAAGATTCTGCATTGCCAACCGAGCTGTTTCACGGGCTGCTTCTCTTTGCTCTCGTGATTGAGAAGCACGAAGCCGAGCCATACTATCGCGGTGCTGTTCACGTGCAATTTCTTGTTCTTCTTGAGTCCTTTGATTTGCATTATTTCGTGTTCTTCTTGTATTACGACTTTCTCGGGAAAGATTAGATCGTCTTGGTCGCGGCATTATTAATTAAACTTTACTTCACCTAAACTCTTAGTTTCAACAATACCGAGTTTTATATAGTTCACTTCACTTTTTACGAATGGGTAATGATACTATCATTACATTATAATTATTGTTAATTATTTATTTAATAGAAATATTTTTATTATTGATTTCTCACAAATATCAAATTGTCATCCATACGTCATTACATAGCCGTCATTTGCGTTTTTTTATTCCAATTTTGATTCTTTTTTGTCATGCTACGTTTTATAGTAACTGACATTTCGTGTCAAATCCCACGGGAATGCTGTCGAACGGGATAAAAAGTATCCTATTGCAATTTCCTGGCTCTAAACTACCTCCCTGTCAATTTTCAGCTAAATCGGTTCAGCCATTCTTGAGTTATAAGTGCAGTCACTAACACGACTTTCTTTTATATATATAGATATGCCATCACCGTCACCATCTCCATCATCTCCATCATCCCCATCACCCCCATCATCCCCATCATCCCTATCATCTCCATCATCTCCATCATCCATATCACCCCCATCATCCCCATCACCCCAATCAACCACATCACCCCCATCTTCCCTACACCCCCATCATCCCAATCATCTCCATCATCTCATCACACCAATCATTTCCATCATCCCCATCACCCCCTTCATCCCCACCATCTCCATCATCCCCATCACACCTGTCATCCCCATCATCCACATCACCCCCATAACCCCCATCCTCCCTACACCCCCATCATCCCAAGCATCTCCATCATCTCCATCATCCCCATCATTTCCATCATCTCCATCATCCATATCATCCCCATCTCCCCATTCATCCCCATCATCTCCATCATATCCATCATCCCCATCATCTCCATCATCCACATCATCCACATCACCCCCATCATGCCCTTCATACCCATCACCCCCTTTATCCCCATCACACCAATTTTCCCCATCATCTTCATCATCTCCATCATCCACATCATTCACATCATCCACATCGTCTCCATCATCCACATCACCCCCCTCATCCCCATCATCTCCATCATCTCCATCATCCCCATCACACCAATCATTTCCATCATCTCCATCACATCCTCATCTCCCCCATCATCCCCATCATCCACATCACCCCCATCCTCCCTACACCCCCATCATCCCAAGCATCTCCATCATCTCCATCATCCCCATCATCTCCATCATCCACATCATCCCCATCTCCCCATTCATCCCCATCATCTCCATCATATCCATCATCCCCATCATCTCCATCATCCACATCACCCCCATGGTCCCCATCAATCACATCACCCCCCTCATCCCAATAACCCCATCATCTCCATCATCCCCATCACACCCATCATCCTCATCATCCACATCATTCTCCTCATCCCTATCATCATCATCCCCATCACCCCAATCATCCACATCTCCTCCATCATCCCCATCATCCACATGACCCCCATCTTCCCTACACCTCCATTATCCCAAGCATCTCCATCATCTCCATCATCCCCATCACACCCATCATCCCCATCACCCCCTTCATCCCCATCACCCCCATCATCCCCATCATCCCTATCATCTCCATCATCTCCATCATCTCCATCATCTCCATCATCCCTATCATCTCCTTCACCCCCTTCATCCCCATCACCCCCATCATCCCCATCATCCCTATCATCTCCATCATCTCCATCAACTCCATCATCCCCATCATATCCATCATCCCCATGATCTCCATTATCTCCATCACCCTCTCAATCCTCATCACCTCCATCATCAACATCACCCCCATCATCCCCATAACCCCATCATCTCCATCATCCCCATCACACACATCATCCTCATCATCCACATCATTCTCCTCATCCCCATCATCATCATACCCATCACCCCAATCATCCACATCTCCTCCATCATCCCCATCATCCACATGACCCCCATCTTCCCTACACCTCCATTATCCCAAGCAACTCCATCATCTCCATCATCCCCATCACACCCATCATCCCCATCACCCCCTTCATCCCCATCACCCCCATCATCCCCATCATCCCTATCATCTCCATCATCTCCATCATCTCCATCATCTCCATCATCCCCATCACCTCCTTCACTCCCTTCATCCCCATCACCCCCATCATCCCTATCATCTCCATCATCTCCATCAACTCCATCATCCCCATCATATCCATCATCCCCATGATCTCCATTATCTCCATCACCCTCTCAATCCTCATCACCCCCATCATCTCCATCATCCACATCACCCCCATCATCCCCATCATTCACATCACCCCCATCATCCCCATAACCCCATCATCTCCATCATCCCCATCATCCACATGACCCCCATCTTCCCTACACCTCCATTTTCCCAAGCATCTCCATCATCTCCATCATCCCCATCACACCCATCATCCCCATCACCCCCTTCATCCCCATCACCCCCATCATCCCCATCATCCCCATCATCCCTATCATCTCCATCATCTCCATCATCTCCATCATCCCCATCATCTCCATCATCTCCTTCACCCCCTTCATCCCCATCACCCCCATCATCCCCATCATCCCTATCATCTCCATCATCTCCATCAACTCCATCATCCCCATCATATCCATCATCCCCATGATCTCCATTATCTCCATCACCCTCTTAATCCTCATCACCCCAATCATCTCCATCATCAACATCACCCCCATCATCTTCATCATCTCCATCATCCACATCATCCACATCATCTCCATCGTCTCCATCATCCACATCACCCCCCTCATCCCCATCATCTCCATCACACCCATCATCCCCATCATCTTTATCATCTCCATCATCCACATCATCCACATCATCCCCATCACTCCATTCATCCCCATCATCTCCATCATCCCCATCACACCCATCATCTTCAACATCCACATCATTCTCCTCATCCCCATCATCATCATCCCCATCATCTCCATCATATCCATCATCCCCATCATCTACATCATCCACATCATCCACATCACCCCCATCATCCCCATCATCCCTATCATCTCCATCATCTCCATCATCTCCATCATCTCCATCATCCCCATCATCTCCATCACACCCATCATCCCCATCATCTTTATCATCTCCATCATCCACATCATCCACATCATCCACATCATCCCCATCTCTCCATTCATCCCCATCATCTCCATCATCCCCATCACACCCATCATCTTCAACATCCACATCATTCTCCTCATCCCCATCATCATCATCCCCATCATCTCCATCATATCCATCATCCCCATCATCGACATCATCCACATCACCCCCATCATGCCCTTCATCCCCAGCACCCCCTTTATCCCCATCACACCAATCTTCCCCATCATCTTCATCATCTCCATCATCCACATCATCCACATCATCCACATCATCCACATCATTCACATCGTCTCCATAATCCACATCACCCCCCTCATCCCCATCATCTCCATCATCTCCATCATCTCCATCATCCCCATCACACCAATCATTTCCATCATCTCCATCACATCCTCATCTCCCCCATCATCCCCATCATCCACATCACCCCCATCCTCCCCACCATCTCCATCATCCCCATCACACCTGTCATTCCCATCATCCACATCACCCCCATAACCCCCTTTATCCCCATCAACCCAATCATCCCTATCATCCCCATCACCCCCATCATATCCATCATCCCCATCATCCCCTTTATCCCATCACCCCCAACATCCACATCACCCCAATCATCCCCATCATCCCAATCAAATCAATCATCTCCATCATCTCCATCATCCCCATTACTCCCATCATCCCCATCACCCCCTTCATCCCCACCATCTCCATCATCCCCATCACACCTGTCATCCCCATCATCCCCATCATCTCCATCATCCCCATCATCTCCATCATCTCCATCATCCATATCATCCCATCTCCCCATTCATCCCCATCATCTCCATCATATCCATCATCCCCATCATCTCCATCATCCACATCATCCACATCACCCCCATCATGCCCTTCATCCCCATCACCCCCTTTATCCCCATCACACCAATCTTCCCCATCATCTTCATCATCTCCATCATCCACATCATCCACATCGTCTCCATCATCCACATCACCCCCCTCATCCCCATCATCTCCATCATCTCCATCATCCCCATCACACCAATCATTTCCATCATCTCCATCACATCCTCATCTCCCCCATCATCCCCATCATCCACATCACCCCCATCCTCCCTACACCCCCATCATCCCAGGCATCTCCATCATCTCCATCATCCCCATAATCTCCATCATCCACATCATCCCCATCTCTCCATTCATCCCCATCATCTCCATTATCCCCATCACACCCATCATCTTCAACATCCACATCATTCTCCTCATCCCCATCATCATCATCTCCATCATCCACATCATCCACATCATCCACATCATCCACATCGTCTCCATCACCCCCTTCATCCCCATCACCCCCTTCATCCCCATCACCCCCATCATCTCCATCATCCCAATCATCCCCATCATCTCCATCACACCCATCATCCCCATCACCCCCATCAACCCAATCATCCCCATCAGCCCCATCGTCTCCATTATCTCGATCATCTCCATCATCCCCATCACACCCATCATCCCCATCACCCCCTTCATCCCCATCATCTCCATCATCAACATTACCCCCTTCGTCCCCATCATCTCCATCATTTCCATAATCCACATCATCCACATCACCCCTTCATCTCTATCATTCCCATCATCCCCATCATCTCCATCATCTCCATCACCCCCTTCATCCCCATCATCCCTTTTATCCCCATCACCCCCAACATCCACATCACCCCCATCATCTCCATCACCCCTTCATCCCCATCGCCCCCATCAACCCCATCATCTCCTTCACCCCCTTCATCCCCATCACCCCTATCATACCCATCACCCCCTTCATCAACATCACCCCCATCATCCCCATCATCTCCATCACACCCATCATCCCCATCACCCCCATCAACCCAATCATCCCCATCAGCCCCATCGTCTCCATTATCTCGATCATCTCCATCATCCCCATCACACCCATCATCCCCATCACCCCCTTCATCCCCATCATCTCCATCATCAACATTACCCCCTTCGTCCCCATCATCTCCATCATTTCCATAATCCACATCATCCACATCACCCCTTCATCTCTATCATTCCCATCATCCCCATCATCTTCATCATCTCCATCACCCCCTTCATCCCCATCATCCCTTTTATCCCCATCACCCCCAACATCCACATCACCCCCATCATCTCCATCACCCCTTCATCCCCATCGCCCCCATCAACCCCATCATCTCCTTCACCCCCTTCATCCCCATCACCCCTATCATGCCCATCACCCCCTTCATCAACATCACCCCTATCATCCCTTATCAGTTTTTTTTCATGTTATTAATACCTAACAGTGACTTCCGGCAGAAAAGTAATTTTTACTGAATTAAACACTGTCATTCTTATATTACATAAAAAACTATAAACGACTTTTTTTGGTTTGTAGTTATCTAGTGAAATTATAATCTCTGCATATTTAGAACACTTTGTGTTTGTTTTACCCATGTAAAGAGGTGACACAAGAAGTTATATTGCGATACTGTTTGTAGGCACTTTTCTTTATTTTAATAAAAAAGGTTATAAAGACCGCACATTATAAATCTACCAAATCTATATACCATGTAAGTATATAAAAATGTTAAGATGACTTGTATACCTATTTCATTATATTCAATTAAATCTTTTTTTTTTATTTTTAATTTTGAGCACCAATTTCTCAAGTAAAATAATAATAATGTAAAATAGTATCTATATATATAAAATATAATTGATTATTTATATTTTTTTTATATTAGTAGTATGTTTTGTGTGCCTATAACTACTTGGGAAGTTGCTTACTTTAGATACTTAAGTATAGAGTTGGTACAGCATTTTGAGTAATTCGTGTACTAGAAGAACGGTAAAAATCATTAAATTGTAAAAATTTTATGTAATTTTACATCATTGCTCTTAATATAATGTAGGAGTTATAACTTTAATTTCTTATATATTGTGAAATGTATTAGGACTTAGAATATATTTTAATTAAGGAATTAATTGTTGTTTTTTTCATTTTTATTTGTTGAAAAAAAAAACCTAATAAACCTTCAAAGTAAACTGAAATGACGGAGGTATACCAAATGTCCTTATATACCAATTTTCCTTATAAATCAAAGGTCTTTATATACCAATTTTCCTTATATACCAATTTTCCCTATATACCATTTTATTTATATGCCAAATGTGCCATCCAAATATAACAAATATGCCATCACCGTCACCATCTCCATCATCTCCATCATCCCCATCACCCCCATCATCCCCATCACATCATCATCTCCATCATCTCCATCATCCCCATCGCCCCCATCAACCCCATCATCTCCTTCACCCCCTTCATCCCCATCACCCCTATCATGCCCATCACCCCCTTCATCAACATCACCCCTATCATCCCTTATCAGTTTTTTTCATGTTATTAATACCTAACAGTGACTTCCGGCAGAAAAGTAATTTTTACTGAATTAAACACTGTCATTCTTATATTACATAAAAAACTATAAACGACTTTTTTTGGTTTGTAGTTATCTAGTGAAATTATAATCTCTGCATATTTAGAACACTTTGTGTTTGTTTTACCCATGTAAAGAGGTGACACAAGAAGTTATATTGCGATACTGTTTGTAGGCACTTTTCTTTATTTTAATAAAAAAGGTTATAAAGACCGCACATTATAAATCTACCAAATCTATATACCATGTAAGTATATAAAAATGTTAAGATGACTTGTATACCTATTTCATTATATTCAATTAAATCTTTTTTTTTTTATTTTTAATTATGAGCACCAATTTCTCAAGTAAAATAATAATAATGTAAAATAGTATCTATATATATAAAATATAATTGATTATTTATATTTTTTTTATATTAGTAGTATGTTTTGTGTGCCTATAACTACTTGGGAAGTTGCTTACTTTAGATACTTAAGTATAGAGTTGGTACAGCATTTTGAGTAATTCGTGTACTAGAAGAACGGTAAAAATCATTAAATTGTAAAAATTTTATGTAATTTTACATCATTGCTCTTAATATAATGTAGGAGTTATAACTTTAATTTCTTATATATTGTGAAATGTATTAAGACTTAGAATATATTTTAATTAAGGAATTAATTGTTTTTTTTTCATTTTTATTTGTTGAAAAAAAAAACCTAATAAACCTTCAAAGTAAACTGAAATGACGGAGGTATACCAAATGTCCTTATATACCAATTTTCCTTATAAATCAAAGGTCTTTATATACCAATTTTCCTTATATACCAATTTTCCCTATATACCATTTTATTTATATGCCAAATGTGCCATCCAAATATAACAAATATGCCATCACCGTCACCATCTCCATCATCTCCATCATCCCCATCACCCCCATCATCCCCATCACCCCATCATCTCCATCATCTCCATCATCCCCATCACCCCCATCATCCCCATCATCTCCATCACCCCCTTCATCCCCATCACCCCCATCATCCCCATCATCCCCATCATCTGAAATGACATCATCCCCATCATCCTCCATCATCCCCATCATCTCCATCATCCCCATCCCATCATCCCCATCCCCATCATCCCAATCATCATCTCCATCATCTCCATCATCATCCATCATCCCCATCATCTCCATCATCCCCATCATCTCCATCATCCCACATCATCCCCATCATCCCCATCATCTCCATCATCCCCATCATCATCATCCCCATCATCCCCATCATCCCCATCATCCCCATCATCCCCATCATCTCCATCATCTCATCATCATCCCCATCATCCCCATCATCCCCAATCCATCATCCCATCATCTCCATCATCCCCATCATCCCCATCATCCCCATCATCCCCATCACCCCCATCATCCCCATCATCCCCATCATCCCCATCATCTCATCATCATCCCATCATCTCCATCACCCCCATCATCCCCATCATCCCCATCATCTCCATCATCCCCATCATCCCCATCATCCCATCATCTCCCATCCATCTCCATCACCCCCATCATCCCCATCATCCCCATCACCCCCATCATCCCCATCATCTCCATCATCCCCATCATCCCCATCATCCCCATCATCCCCATCATCATCCCATCATCTCCATCATCCCCATCATCCATCCATCATCATCCTCACCCCCTTCATCCCATCATCCCCATCATCCCCATCATCCCCATCATCTCCATCATCTCCATCATCCCCATCATCTCCATCATCTCCATCATCTCCATCATCTCCATCATCTCCATCATCCCCATCATCCCCATCACCCCCATCATCCCATCCCCATCATGCCCATCATACCCCCATCACCCCCATCATCCCCATCATCTCCATCATCCCATCATCTCCATCATCATCCATCATCCCCATCACAATCATCATCTCCATCACCCCATCATCCCCATCACCCCCATCATATCATCCCATCATCCCCATCATCCCCATCATCCCCATCATCCCCATCATCTCCATCATCCTCCATCACCCCCATCATCCCCATCATCCCCATCAACCTCTTCATCCCCATCACCCCCATCATCCCCATCATCATCCCCATCAGCCCCATCATCCCCATCACCCCCATCCCATCATCTCCATCATCCCCATCATCATCATCTCCATCATCTCCCCATCACCCCCATCCCCATCATCCCATCATCTCCATCATCCCCATTCACCCCCTTCGTCATCCCCCATCATCTCCATCATCTCCATCATCCCCATCATCCCCATCACCCCCCATCATCCCATCATCTCCATCATCATCATCCCCATCATCCCCATCATCCCCATCATCTCCATCCCCATCATCCCTTTCATCCCCATCATCCCAATCCCATCATCCCCATCACCCCAATCATCCCCATCATCCCCATCATCCCCATCATCCCCATCATCCCCATCATCCCCATCACCCCCATCATCCCCATCACCCCTTCATCCCCATCATCCCCTATCATCCCCATCACCCATCTTCATCCCCATCACCCCTATCATCCCTTATCAGTTTTTTTTCGGGTTATTAATACTTAATAGTGACTTCCGGCAGAAAAGTAATTTTTACTGATTTAAACACTGTCATTCTTATATTACATAAAAAACAATAAACGACTTTTTTTTGGTTTGTACATAGTTATCCAGTGAAATTATAATCTCTGCATATTTAGAACACTTTGTGTTTGTTTTACCTATGTCAAGAAGTGACACAAGTAGTTATATTGCGATACTGTTTGTAGGCACTTTTCTTTATTTAGATAAAAAAGGTAATAAAGACCGCACATTATAAATCGATCAAATCTATATACCATGTAAGTATATAAAAATGTTAAGATGACTTGTATACCTATTTCATTATATTCAATTTAATCATTTTTTTTTAAATTTTTAATTATGAGCACCAATTTCTAAAGTAAAACAATAATAATGTAAAATATTATCTATATATATAAAATATAATTGATTATTTATATTTTTTTTATATAAGTAGTATGTATTGAGTGCCTATAACTACTTGGGAAGTTGCTTTCTTTAGATACTTAAGTATAGAGTTGGTACAGCATTTTGAGCAATTCGTGTACTAGAAGAACGGTAAAAATCATTAAATTGTAAAAATTTTATGTAATTTTAAATTATTGCTCTTAATATAATGTAGGAGTTATAACTTTAATTTCTTATATATTGTGAAATGTATTAAGAATTAGAATATATTTTAATTAAGGAATTAATTGTTGTTTTTTCATTTTTATTTGTTGAAAAAAAAAAACCTAATAAACCTTCAAAGTAAACTGAAATGACGGAGGTATACCAAATGTCCTTATATACCAATTTTCCTTATAAATCAATTTTCCCTATATACCATTTTTTTATATGCCAAATGTGCCATCCAAATATAACAAATATGCCATCACCGTCACCATCTCCATCATCTCCATCATCCCCATCACCCCCATCATCCCCATCATCCCAATCATCTCCATCATCTCCATCATCTCCATCATCTCCATCATCTCCATCATCTCCATCATCTCCATCATCCACATCACCCCCATCATCCCCATCACCCCATCATCTCCATCACCTCCATCATCCCCATCACCCCAATCATCCACATTTCCTCCATCATCCCCATCATCCCCATCATCCCCGTCATCCCCATCACCCCCATAATCTCCATCATCTCCATCACCCCCTTCACCCCCATCACCCCAATCATCCCCATCATCTCCATCATCTCCATCATCCATCATCCCCATCATCCCCATCATCTCCATCATCTCCATCAGCTCCATCACCCCATCATCCCCATCATCCCCATCATCCCTCATCTCCATCACCCCCATCATCCCTATACACCCCATCATCCATATCATCCCTATCATCTCAATCATCTCCATCATCCCCATCATCTCCATCATCTCCATCAACCTCTTCATCCCCATCACCCCCATCATCTCCATCATCTCCATCAGCCCCATCATCCCCATCACCCCTATCATCTCCATCATCTCCATCATCATCATCATCCCCATCAAATCCATCATCTCCATCATCTCCATATTCCCCATTACAACCATCATCCCCATCACCCCCTTCATCACCATCATCTCCATCATCCCCTTCACCCCCATCACCCTAATAATCCCCCTCATCTCCATCACCCTCTTCATCCCCATCACCCCCATCATCTCCATCATCTCCATCAGCCCCTTCATCCCCATCATCCCCATCATCCCCATCATCCACATCACCCCCATAACTCCCTTTATCCCCATCAACCCAATCATCCCTATCATCCCCATCACCCCCATCATATCCATCATCCCCATCACACCTGTCTTCCCCATCATCCCCATCATCTCCATCATCCCCATCATCCCCATCACCCCCTTCATCCCCATCATCTCCATCATCCCCATCACACCAATCATTTCCATCATCTCCATCACCCCCTTCATCCCCATCACCCTCTTCATCCCCATCACCCCTATCATCCCTTATCAGTTTTTTTTCGGGTTATTAATACAGTAGGACCTCGATTATCCGGACTAATTGTTGTCGGTAGGCATCCGGATAATTGAAAGTCTGGATAATCCAATATATGAAGAAAAACGGGCTTTTTGCATATGTACATATGTGGTCTGTACCACACATATGTAATGTAGGTGTGTTTATTAAAAAACAACAAATACATATGAGCGAAAATCAACGTTTATTAAGAAATTGTACATAATGTACGTATAAGTGTTATAAGTAGGGCCCGGATTAATATGTAAATACATATTTTTAATTTACGCGATTTTCGGTCTAGAATGTGTTTTTTACATGGATTGTCATATTTAGACTGTGAAAAACCAACTTTTATTTTCCATATTTTACCATATTTCAAAGTTAAGTCCATATTTTACAAGAAAATGTCACAATCATCCATATATTCACAAAAAAAAAAACAATAAAATAAAGGATTTAAAACGCTAAAAAATTAACAAAATTCTGTGCGAAAGTTTCGAGGGCTGTAGACATGGCTTACACAATTACTGAATTAAGTATGCTTAAGTATGCATCCATCACGTCATGTGAGTGGAGAGATCATACAGCAAATATAATGCTATATTTCGACCAAATGGTCAGTTTTCATTTTGATAATTTAAAGAAGGACGTCATTGTGTATTGCAACCAATTTGATAAGGCTAGTGTAATGGAAGTTGAATAAAACTGTTATTTTTTGTTGAAATAAATATTTCACTCCTTTTTTTCATCGTTTTTTAAATGTTTCTTAACGATGTACGTCACGAGTGACCCTTTCTTATAGTAAAACAATGTTTATTATGAAATTTATTAATTTTAATTTCTTAATTTTAATTATGAAATTTCTTAATTTTATACTCCATATTTTTTCCATATTTTTTGATTTTTTCGTCCATATTTTATGTACATATTTTAGATTTTTTAATACATATTTATCCGGGCCCTAGTTATAAGTGGCGTGGCGTTATGCAAGTTCTGACATGTTAATGTTAGAATAAACTCGTCGCGATTGGCAGTCCGGATAATCGCGAATTCGGATAACCGAGGTCCGGATAAGCGGGGTCCTACTGTACTTAATAGTGACTTCCGGCAGAAAAGTAATTTTTACTGATTTAAACACTGTCATTCTTATATTACATAAAAAACAATAAACGACTTTTTTTTGGTTTGTAGTTATCCAGTGAAATTATAATCTCTGCATATTTAGAACACTTTGTGTTTGTTTTACCTATGTCAAGAAGTGACACAAGTTATATTGCGATACTGTTTGTAGGCACTTTTCTTTATTTAGATAAAAAAGGTAATAAAGACCGCACATTATAAATCGATCAAATCTATATACCATGTAAGTATATAAAAATGTTAAGATGACTTGTATACCTATTTCATTATATTCAATTTAATCATTTTTTTTAAATTTTTTATTATGAGCACCAATTTCTAAAGTAAAATAATAATAATGTAAAATATTATCTATATATATAAAATATAATTGATTATTTATATATTTTTATATTAGTAGTATGTATTGTGTGCCTATAACTACTTGGGAAGTTGCTTACTTTAGATACTTAAGTATAGAGTTGGTACAGCATTTTGAGCAATTCGTGTACTAGAAGAACGGTAAAAATCATTAAATTGTAAAAATTTTATGTAATTTTAAATCATTGCTCTTAATATAATGTAGGAGTTATAACTTTAATTTCTTATATATTGTGAAATGTATTAAGAATTAGAATATATTTTAATTAAGGAATTAATTGTTGTTTTTTCATTTTTATTTGTTGAAAAAAAAAAAAACCTAATAAACCTTCAAAGTAAACTGAAATGACGGAGGTATACCAAATGTCCTTATATACCAATTTTCCTTATAAATCAAAGGTCTTTAAATACCAATTTTCCCTATATACCATGTTTTTATATGCCAAATGTGCCATCCAAATATAACAAATATGCCATTACCGTCACCATCTCCATCATCTCCATCATCCCCATCACCCCCATCATCCCCATCATCCCAATCATCTCCATCATCTCCATCATCTCCATCATCCTCATCACACCCATCATCCTCATCAGACACATCATTCCCCTCATCATCAACCCCATCATCCCCATCACCCCAATCATCCACATCTCCTCCATCATCCCCATCATCCACATCACCCCATCTTCCCTACACCCCCATCATCCCAATCATCTCCATCATCTCCATCATCCCCATCATCTCCATAATCTCCATCATCATCATCCCCCCATCTCCCCATTCATGCCCATCATCCCCATAATCTCCATCATCTCATCACATCCATCATCCTCATCATCCACATCATTCCCCTCATCCCCATCATCATCATCTCCATCACCCCCATCATCCAAATCAACCCCATCACCCCAATCATCCACATCTTCTCCACATCCACATCATCCCCCTCATCCCCATCAACTCCATCACACCCATCATCCCTATCATCTTTATCATCTTCATCATCATCATCCCATCATCCCCATCATCATCCATCATCTCCATCATCTCCATCATCCCCATCACATCCCCATCATCCCCATCATCCCCCATCATCCCATATCATCCCATCATCTCCATCATCTCCATCATCTCCATCATCATCCCATCACCCCCATCATCCCCATCATCCCCCATCCCCATCCCCATCATCCCCATCATCCCATCATCCCCATCATCCCCATCATCTCCATCCCCATCATCCCCATCATCACCCCCTTCATCCCCATCACCCCCCCCATCATCCCCATCACCCCCATCATCCATCATCATCCCATCATCCCCATCCCCATCATCTCCATCATCCCCATCATCCCCATCATCCACATCACCCCCATAACCCTCTTTATCACCATCAACCCCATCATCCCTATCTTTCCCATCACCCCCATCATATCCATCATCCCCATCATCCCTTCATCCCCATCACCCCAACATCCCCATCATCTCCATCATCTCTCATCATCTCCATCACCCTCCATCCATCATCTCCACGAGCCCCTTCATCCCCATCACCCCCATCATCTCCATCATCTCCATCATTCCCATCATCCCATCGCCCCCATAACCCTCTTCATCCCCATCATCTCCATCATCCCCATCATCCCCATCATCCCCATCATCCCCCATAACCCCCTTCATCCCCATCATCCCCATCACCCCCATCATATCCATCATCCCCATCATCCCCTTTATCCCCATCCCCCCCAACATCCCCATCACCCCCATCATCATCCCCATCCCATCATCCCCATCATCTCCATCATCCCCATCATCCCCATCATCCCCATCACCCCCATCATCTCCATCATCTCCATCACCCCCTTCACCCCCTTCACCCCCTTCACCCCCATCATCCCCATCATCTCCATCATCTCCATCATCTCCATCATCATACCCATCATCCCCCCGGATCATCTCCATCACCCATCATCTCCATTATCTCCATCATCCCCATCATCCCCATCATCCCCATCATCCCCCCCCATCATCTCCATCATCCCCATCATCCACATCATCCCCCATCAACCCCCCCCATTATCCCCATCAACCCAATCATCCCCATCATCCCCCATCACCCCCATCATATCCATCATCCCCATCATCCCCTTCATCCCCATCACCCCCATCATCCCCATATCATCCCCATCATCATCCCCATCATCTCCATCATCCCCATCATCCATCATCCCCATCATCATCCCCCCATCATCCCCATCAACCCCCCATCATCCCCATCATCCCCATCATCCCCATCATCCCCATCATCCCCATCATCCCCATCATCCCCATCATCCCCCCCCATCATCCCCATCATCCCCATCATCTCCATCATCCCCCATCATCCCCATCATCCCCATCACCCCCATCATCATCCATCATCCCCATCATCCCCATCATCCCCATCATCCCCATCATCCATCATCCCCATCCCCATCATCCCCATCATCCCCATCCATCCCCATCATCCCCATCATCCCCATCATCCCCATCATCTCCATCATCTCCATCATCCCCATCATCCCCATCATCCCCCATCATCCCCATCATCCCCATCATCCCCATCATCCCCATCATCCCCATCCCCATCATCCCATCATCCCCATCATCCCCATCATCCCCATCATCCCCATCATCCCCATCATCATCCCCATCATCCCCATCATCCCCATCATCCCCATCATCCCCATCATCCCCATCATCCCCATCACCCCCCATCATCCCCATCATCCCCATCATCCCCATCATCTCCATCATCCCATCATCCCATCATCCCCATCATCCCCATCACCCCCATCATCCCCATCACCCCCATCATCCCCATCATCCCCATCATCCCCATCATCTCCATCACACCCATCATCCCCATCATCTCCATCATCCCCATCACACCCATCATCCCCATCATCCCCATCATCCCCATCATCCCCATCATCATCATCCCCCATCATCCCCATCATCCCCATCATCCCCATATCCCCATCCCCCCATCCCCCCCCATCATCCCCATCATCCCCATCATCCCCATCATCCCCATCATCCTCATCATCCCCATCATCCCCATCCCCATCATCCCCATCATCCTCCATCCCCATCATCCCCATCATCCCCATCATCCCCATCATCCCCATCATCCCCATCATCCCCATCATCTCCATCATCCCCATCATCCCCATCATCCCCATCATCATCATCTCCATCATCCCCATCATCCCCATCATCTCCATCATCTCCATCCATCATCACCCCCATCATCCCCATCATCCCCATCATCCCCATCATCCCCATCATCTCCATCATCTCCATCATCCCCATCATCCCCATCATCCCCATCATCATCCATCATCTCCATCATCCCATCATCCCCATCATCCCCATCATCTCCATCATCTCCATCATCCCCATCATCCCCATCACCCCCATCATCTCCATCATCCCCATCATCCCCATCATCACCCCCCATCATCCCCATCATCCCCCACACCCATCATCTCCATCATCTCCATCATCAACCCTCAATCCCATCACCCCCATCATCTCCATCATCCCCATCACCCCCATCATCCCATCATCTCCATCATCCCCATCATCCCCATCATCCCCATCATCTCCATCATCCCATCATCTCCATCATCTCCATCATCCCCATCATCTCCATCATCCCCATCATCATCCCCATCATCCCCCATCATCCCCATCATCCCCATCATCCCCATCATCCCCATCATCCCATCATCCCCATCATCCCCACCCATCATCTCCATCATCCCCATCATCCCCATCACCCCCATCATCATCATCCCTCCATCATCATCATCATCTCCATTACTCTCCATCATCCCCATCATTCCCCATCCCCATCACCCCATCATCCCATCATCCCCATCACCCCCATCATCCCCATCACCCCCTTCATCCACGTCATCCCCATCACCTCCATCATCTCCATCACTCCCTTCATCCCCATCACCCCTATCATCCCCATCATCCCCATCAACCCCATCTGTCAAAAAAAAAGAGAAATGTCTTCGTTTTTTTTTTTAGATTATTTTAAGAGTGAATGTCTTGTTCATAGTTCTGTGCCTCTCCCCTTATTACATGTTTGAAAAGATATACGGCGGAAGGAACGTTTCAAGATTTTCATAAAAATCATAAAAAATATCAACTTTACACATTTGTTCAAATTATGTGTGCTACAATATTCGTTTGAGTCAGATGGAAATATTTTTATGAGTGTGTGAGGGCAACAGAAAGTAAGAATATAACCTTAACAGTTTTATTGTGAAAATATGACAACACCCGATCTTAATGTAAACGTTAGTAGAGACAAAGACATCCTGCTCCCTCAGCACCATTATGAATAAATAAACTGTTTAATAGGAATTAGATTACGATAATTAATATATAATAAAACAACGTGTGTCAACTGAAGATCGACAGAAGAATGATTTATTGAACATAGACAAATACAATAACGCTTATTGACATGATTGCCACAAGATGGCTAGTTGTATCCATATTTTGATATCCACAACACTTCCCATTAAAATATGATCTA
Source organism: Danaus chrysippus (assembly GCA_916720795.1). Classification (NCBI taxonomy): domain Eukaryota; kingdom Metazoa; phylum Arthropoda; class Insecta; order Lepidoptera; family Nymphalidae; genus Danaus; species Danaus chrysippus. Next base: position 31,964 of record CAKASE010000070.1, read on the forward strand.
TTTTAAACTATATAAATACTTAACATGAACTTAAAGTTAAAATATATTACACTCTAACAATTCCTAAAGCATTTACATGTTTATAATGTTTTACAACACTTAAGCTTTTGGTAAATAAATCTGCAGGCATATCAGATATACACAAATAATTAATACTAACAATGTTTTTATTTATAATATCTCAGCAATAGTGATACCTGACATCCATATGTTTAGTTTTATTATGGAATACTGGGTTCAGTTATAATTTCTGAGCACTCATACTGTCATTATACGAGTACAAAATAATAGTATACATTCTACAAGTCACTTCATTTTGTAAGTTTCTCAAATACACTGCTTCTTTGCAGGCTTCTGATTTTGACACATTTTCAGCTACAGTACTAGAAAGTGAAATACATTTTTGTTTGCTACAATTCCAGGATATAACTGATCCTGACAAAATATAACAAAACCCTGAATATGATTTACTGTCATTAACATCACTGCTCCAGTCCTTATATCATTATAACATATCTTCTACCTGGCAATTTCCCAGCTATAGCCAGGGTCTGCCTATATCATTATAACATATCATTATAACATATCTTTCCTTATAACATATCCTTCAATATTATCATTTTTATTCTTACTACATTTCAAACCAAATTTTATGTTTTCTTTAAGTATATATAATATTCTTTTAGCCTAAACCCAAAGCTCTTCACTAATACAGTTATTGAATTGGATTAGGTATTAGGTAGGATCTTCAAACTGCCTATAAGTTGTTGATAAGGATTCTGATTATTTATTTATTTAGGCACACAAACAGAATATAATCCGGATTACATTTGAGTTACAGTCTAAAATTATATTTAGCTTGATTATATTCCCAAGCATGTGTACACTTCATAATCATTACAAAACCAATATTTTTGTCAGGAGCTACATTATTTAGGTACAATTTAATGAATAAATAGGAACATATAACTTAAATTCAATTACTTAGTTGTTGATACAAAAAAAACATTAACGGACATTACAAATTAGTTTAAATTACATTCACTGAGTCAACAATAATATAAATAGGAGCAAAAGAGACAGATACAGTCAATTAAGATTGTGTAACAAGTATAATTAAAAAAAAATAAAATTAAAGAATTAAATTAAAAAATTATAATAATAAATAAATTGTCAAAATTAAAATATAATTCAATAACAACTACATGGCAATAAACATAAGAAAAAAAAAGTCATTGGAGAGTAAATCATTGAATCGTCAATATAATAAGCCTTACCCTATTTTTAAGCCTTGTAAAATTGGGATCAAATATATCTAACATGTCACTGTGTTTTGAAAGTAAATCATTGTATGTACGGCAGTCTAATGATAGGGTTATAATATGATGTATTACTAATGTGAACGCTGAGGACGAAGGTATTCAAATGTGGATGTTGAGATCTAAATTTGATGTTAAAATGAATGAGTGATAATAAGGCAGATAGGTCGATTCTAGAATGAATTATTTTGTGCCATGCATAAAGTTCAATTCACATATGTCTTTATTTTAGTGTGAGCATATTAAAATAGTAAAATTCTATCTTTTAAGAAATATTAGATTTCTCAGAAGACTAATTTTTCTTGTAAATCCAGAGTCATAAAAGCTGAAGGTATAAAAGCTGAAAAAAATTGATTCATTACTGGGAAAACCATAAAAACAGCCCTTTTCTATTTCCCATACAAACGTTTTTTTTACATTAGATTTGACAACTAATATGACAATCATTCTGTCGAACTTCAAAACACGGTGATTTATGGCTTACAAGTAAACTCCAAAAATATAAATAAAAAAACGTAATAGATATTTCTTGATTATAGGGCGATACGAAGTTCGCCAGGTCTTCTAGTATTTAATAAATATTGATTAATTAGTTTACATTCCGCGAAATGTTGCGTTTAAGGAACGTTGGAATTACTGAACTTGAATTTCACTAGCAACTCTTTTATCGTAATAGTATTATGTATTACTGTGAGTTATGTATTTTAAAACAGTCAACATGAAGATGAACTTAAAATTTTTTACTCATATAAATTTTTGTACTACTTCTATATTGTCGACGTTTATTTACATGCTGAAAAAAAGAGCGTGGGAATTGAAACGTTGACGCGGGCTTTTTAAAAGGGCAATGTCCATTTTTGGCCTAGCGTGAACAAGCTGCTATCAAAAAACAAGTTTATGAAAAAAAAAAATATTTTTTTAGCTAGCCATTCTATTGTTGTTGGAGTGTACATTTGTATTTTATTGAAAAAATATTTTTAAAGTATCTTCATTGATTTGCTTTATTGATCCACGTTTTGTGTTACCTGCAAGATCTCGCAGTACTTAATACAACTATAAGTATTTAATAAAAAAATATAATATTTGTTTTTAATTAGTTTCGTCATTTAAAACGTTTTATAAACTGAAATATGAAGAATGTTAAACATAATCATATTTGTTTTCGATCGATTTTTTAATGATGTTTTTCTATTGCAACACTAATAAAACGAAAAAATACATATTGACATTGATATGTCACAGACTGATTGTTTACATTCGCTTTGTTTACCTATATACATTGAGAGTGTTGATTTATTATGGATTTTCTTTCAACGATTGTTTATTCATTATGGGCTCCGACCTATCTTTTTCCAATGACCCCTGCACATCTACGGACCCCGAATTTCGCTCAAACGATGACCCTGGCTTTTGTATTATGGACTCTGATCAAGGCATAAACGATGAACAACACTCACGTAATATGGACCCCGAAACTAGCTCCATCGCTAACCACGGCTTTAATATGGACATTGAACAAAACCAAAGCGTGTCTCATGATAGTCTGCACACAGAAGAAGTGACTTCTTACCAATCCGTATCTCTGAGATGCATAAACTGTGGAAGTGATTTGATAGAGAGAAGGCGACATAGTCTAGATCTTAATTAGGTTCAGTCTATTATAAGACAGTGGATAGCTCCTCGACGAGTAAGTGTCAATTTAATTAATTATTTAAATTACTCGTTTTTTAATAGATATGTATTGTATATGCTATTCCTATAATGCAAAATGAGGTTTTATTGTTTTATATAATTATAATCCATAAGGATTAAGTATATAAATACTGTTGTATTATAATAAATGAAAAGATGTTTACTCCTAACACATTAGCTGACTTTGTTATCGAAAATAATTTAAATAGAAGGCGGGCAGATTTTCAACCTATAAATGTAAACATGTATAGTTTCATATTTCCAAGAATAGAATATAATGATCTTATATTAATTGCATGTGGAACATACCAACTAAAACAAGCTTGTTTGTATTACAGGCAGCACATAAGAGGCGAAGGTTCCTATACTTTAGAAAAATGTAGAAATATAGCCAGCGACCTATTAGTTGACTACCTGATTCCTTTGGCCAACTGCAGATTATTGCATGGAAAAATACAAAGCAGGCATGTAAGTCAAAAAATATATTTTATATATACAGGGTGACTGGTGAATTACTATTGATATTTGAGGACGTGATATTTGACGATCATATATGACAAAATAAAAATTAATATAACATAAATATTAATAAACTTCTAAGTAAAGTCAACCAAAAGTTATGTAAATAATTACGCATCGTATGAACACCCTACAGATTAGGTATACACACACACACACACACACACACGTGCGGCGGCGTGTTGTTGTATCAGCACGCCGCCGCACGCGTCCACACTTGGAACACTTGGAACGTGTACACACTTTATTTATTTATACGGAAATTTGGTCAAAAATTAAGTACCTATTTTTTTTATATAATTCGAATGAGAATCATGTACCGAGTATGCTCTTTAAATATTGATAGTAATTCACCAGTCACCCTGTATATATTATATGATAATAATCACAATGGTAAGGAAGCTATAAAAGAATATTATTGTAATTGTATGGTTGGTCTAAGGACAGTGGGTTGCTGCGCTCATATAATGACTATTTTATGGTTTTTAAGTTGGGCAAGGTATCAGGAACACATTTCACCACCTGTCCAATTTCTTGAACACATATTAATAACATATGATGTCTCAGAATAAAAATAAATCATAAAAAATGTTGTTTTATTTTGCTTTAACCTGTTTTTCCTCACATGACAAAAATCTCTTTTTAAACATTTTGATACAAAATTAAGTTCATATTCTCATTATTACTAGTTAGTGCTTTACTAACTACTACTTTAACTAATTACAAAAAATATGATAAAATGGCTGTTCACGTCAGGCCAAAGTCCCCATACTAAGTGGACAATCTTCTTTTAATTATTTTAAATAGTTTTATACTATAATTTGCAAAGTTTTGTAAAAATTCACCGCGATGCTCCATATGCACAGAGGGGTATTCTTTCAAAGAATGCAAGGTTAACATTGAAAAAGCTTAACATTAATTGTAATCACATTGCCATCTCTAGCCAGTGCCCTATAAGGCAAAAGAAAATCGCAAACAGTAAACCCAAATCATATGCTGACACGTTAAAAGATTCATTAAATTTTCCCTCCCTTAATAAAAAATTAAATACCCAAGAAGAATATAATAGTATTGCGTGTATTATAAGATACTAAAATACACGCAATACTATCAAATTCTGAAACTATGACTATTAACAGAATCTATAGTAAAAGTTATAACTTTAAATAAAACTCAAAATATAAGTATTAGTTCACATTTTATTAGCTCAGCTATTAAAGAAACCGTCCAAGACAAAAATAGCAAATCGTCACATTCTACCACTAAATCTTAAATATTGTACAGTGGAATGCTCAAAGTCTGTTAAGTAACAGACTTGAGTTTCAAAATTTTGTAAACCAAAATAATATACAGGTAGCTCTTATTTCAGAAACTTGGATCAAGCCTAGCATTCAATTTAATTTATGTGGTTATACCATGATTAGTAATGACTGCGGTAATGATCATAATGGCGTAGCAATATTAATTAAAAATGGTATACATTTCTCTAAACTAGATACTTTTTATGATGATTCGTTACAAAATGTAGTAATTGTTATTAAACTGAAACATAAATACATTTATTTGGTTAGTTTTTACAGTCCTGGTAACAGTTTTCCTGCTTGTGAAAAGGCGAAGTTCGATAGTTTATTGTACAGTATTCCAAAACCCTTGATAATTGCAGGTGATTTTAACGCCCATCACACTTTTTCGGGTTGCAGTCGCATAGATTCTCGGGGCAGAGCTATTATGGATTCCATGGATGACAATAACTTAATACTTTTAAATAATGGTCAACCAACAACTATAGGTTCTCTTATTTGGAAACCTAACAGTCTAGATTTAACTATGGAGTCTTCTTCTTTATTTCTTTCTTGTGACTGGCAAGTTCATCAGGACCCTTTAGGCAGTTATCATCCGCCAACTATCACAAAATTTACTCTCGTAAGAGATCAACATGAGCCCTCTATTTCCTTGAACAACATTCCTTTTCACAGCAATCTGAAATTAGTAAATTGGGATAGTTATGACCAAACTGTTAATAAAATGTTAATGAACTTTAAAGTTGACAATAGTGATTTCCATGACTCATATAGAAAGTTTTGTTCAATTATTCTATTGGCAATCAAATTCTCCGGGCCCAGCTTAAACCATAACATAACTGATAGTAATAATAACCGTCCTATAAAAAGGTGTCAAGTACCTTGGTGGAATGATAAATGTTCAAAAGTAGGCGAAGACTGCAAGAACGCCTACATTAATTTCAAAACTAGTCTTAATAGTAAAAATTACATTAATTTCAAACGCGCACAAGCCGTTAAAAAGCTTTCCGAGTTCTAACTTATTTTCTGACCTCAATTGGGTTCAAACATTTTTATATAAATACACACCGGATACTGTTCCACAACAGATAAGTATAGATAATGTTCTTGGAGTAAATAGTGATAATTCATACATAATGGGTTGTTTTACTATGCAAGAGTTTAGCTTTTAACCTGCTTTAGCCTCAAGAAAAGATTCTTCATGTGGCCTGGATTGGCTTTCCTACAGAATGTTTAAACTTTTAAATGTTCAATCTCTATCTATTTTTTTAAGTTTATTAAATAGTTTATGGACGTCTTCTATTATCCCAGAGGATTGGAAAACTGACTGTTTGGTACCAATATTAAAACCTGGCAAAGACTTTAATTTGGCTGATTCTTATCGTCCTGTAATAGGAGTTCATGTGTTGGAAAAACTTTCCAACAATTAATAAAACAGAGATTAATTTTTCACATAGAAAGTAATAATCTTTTACCTTACAATCAGTTTGGCTTTCATTGTGGCCGTTCTGCTTGTGAGAGTCTACATCATTTCTGTCTGGATATCCACGATACTCGTTCCGAGAATAAAGTACTAGTTGGTGTTTTTGTTGACATTGTAGGGGCTTTCAATAATGTAGATCTGAACAAATTATCCTCAATATTATTATTACTGCGGGTACCTGGAAAAGTTGTAAATTGGATTTTTAATTTGTTGAACTACAGAAAAGTGTTTGTTACGGTTAACAATCAGTTATTTGGTCCAAGATATTCTTGTAGGGGTGTATCACAGGGTGGTGTATTGAGCCCATTGCTTTTGATCCTATTCATACATCAGCTAAATTTAACTCTGGGGTGTGAAGTTTCTAATCTGCAGTTTGCAGATGATTTACAAAGATGTACAAAGTGTACAATCAGTCCTCAATGTAGCTCTCCTAAGACTAAAGAACTATTTTGATAGCCTTCGGCTGGAGGTCAGCAATGAAAAAAGTTGTTGTCTTTTGAAAAAATGGAATTAGAAATAGGAATGTAAATATTTTGTTCAATAATAATGTAATGTCTGTAGAAAGCTCTGTAAAGTTTTTAGGTGTTATTTTTACAAACAATTGTAGATGGAATAAGTATGCTGAAACTCTAGAATCTCGAGCTTTAAATGCTTGTAACATTTTAAAATCTTTAACAAGCACATATTGGGGTGCTGATCCAAGGATTCTATTAACATTGTATAAATCATTAGTAAGGAGTCATTTTGAATATGCTTTTTTGTTTTGCAGGGGTAAGAACTATAGTAAACAAATTAGAAAAGATACAAAACAAATGTTTGCATATTATATTGGGTGCCATGGGAACTACTCCCATAGTGTCAATGCAGGTGGAATGTAATATACCTCCATTAGCACTTAGGTTTAAATACTTACAATCAACATTTTTTGCGAGGTTGCTCTCTGTCAGTAATCATCCACTTCTTGTTAAACTGCGGGACACTATTAACAGGACTGCCAATATTAATTCATGTGTTTCACGGTTTTTCTGAAACAGAACAAATTGTTAATAAACACAATATTTTTTCTAGCATGGTATGGCCTTGTTACTTTGGGTTATATGAATCAAAATTTATGTAGATTAAAATTGTAGTCAAAAGTCTTGTAAAGTATAAGGAAGACATTTATAGGGAACTTGATATATACAGATGGGTCTAGGAACAATGAAGCAGTCTCTATAGCTGTCTATGATAGTCTGATCAAAAGTGGACTCGGTCATAGGCTGAATACATAGCTGTATATACAGCTATGGAGCACATTCAAACACAGACTCATCCTAAGTGGATTATAAAAACGGATAGTTTAAGTTTATTAACGGCACTACAAAATCCACAATTAAATTCAAAAAAAAACTAACTATATTGTATATAAAATAAGAGAGTTGTATCACCTGCTGTCTCAAAACAAGCAAATAGTCCTATTCTGGACACCAGCCCACATTTGTATGCATGGTAATGAGCACGCAGACTATTTAGCTAAATTTATTACAAATCCGGCCCACAATCAATTAAGTCATAGCTTTTTAAATTTCCCAATTCCTTATTCAGACGCTCTATCCCTTTTCAAACTCACGTTGCAGAAAGAATTTTACAACTTGTGGCATCAGGTGGTAAAGGTAAAAGGAAAATGGTTCGCTACAATAAAGAAAAAGGTCTCTTCCCAGGTTTACCTGGGGTAGTGACTATAGCCATAGAAAGTATTATACCACAATCTGTCGTTTGCGTCTGGGACATTGTAGTTTTGGTGCTCACCTTTTTAGGGTTGGTGTTTTTGACTCTTCAACTTGTAGATATTGCAATAATGCTGATGAAACCCTCGAACATATATTTTTTGATTGTCCACAGTTTAGTATTCAAAGGATGGTCCTTGTAGATCAACTTTTAAGTATTTTTAAAACTGCTGAAGATATCCCGCGCTCCCTTCAGCAATTACTAAGCATTCAAGAATGCTTCTTGCCAGTTTATGGCTTTATTGTATCTACTATAAATGAAATCTAATTGTTATATGTACATATGTATATACTAATAACTTTTTCGTTTTGTTTAAGATATTTGTTTTTCAGCTATTTTCAGAATTTGACCGTTTCATCGATTGTGACAAATGAATTGTACTAAAAATGACATTACAAGGACTTGACAAAAAGAAAACAGGCATAAAAAAATATTTTAAATAAAGACATGGCTTAGGCCTTATAATTAAAAAATGATTCAAGAAGAAAATTAAAAATGTAATTAAAGATACAAAATACAAAAGACATGGCTGTAAAATTATTTACGTGCTCCTCTATGACAGGACCAATACTATCGAAGCAAATCAATATTCGAACCTTTCAATGAAGGTAATGCATTTTAGATGGTCTGCTGGCATTTTTAATGTTTCATTATTTTAAAAATGAGTGGTAATTTAGCAATTTTATCTTTTTTATCCAGGTCAGCATTATAACATAGATGAATATTTTCCTTTATAGAGTAAAAAGAGCAATGTCCATTTTTGGCCTAGTATGAAAAAGCTGGTAAAAAAAATTAGTTTATGAAAAAAAAAATATTATTTTTTAGCTAGCCATTCTGTTGTTCTTCGAGTGTAAAATTGTGTTTTATTGAAAAAAAATATTTTTAAAGTATCTTCATATATTTGCTTTATTGATCCACGTTTTGTGTTACCAGCAAGATCAATTAACGATTGCGTCAAATCGAATCATCTCGCAGAACTTAATACAACTATAAGTAATTAATACAAAAAAAAAATATTAAAAATATTTGTTGTAATTAGTTTCGTCATTTAAAACGTTTTATGAACTGAAATATGAAGAATGTCAAACATAATCATATCTGTTTTCGATCGATTTTTTAATGATTTTTTTCTATTGCAACACTAATAAAACAATTAATACAAATTGACATTGATATGTCACAGACTGATTGTTTACAATCGCTTTGTTTACCTATATACATTGAGAGTGTTGATTTATTGTGGATTTTCTTTCAACGATTGTTTATTCATTATGGACTCCGACCTATCATTAACCAATGACTCCGGCACTTCTACGGACCCCGAATTTCGCTCAAACGATGACCCTGGCTTTTGTGTTATGGACTCCGAACATAGCATAAACGATGAACAACACTCACGTAATGTGGACCCCGAAACTAACTCCATCGCTAACCTCGGCTTGAATATGGACATTGAACAAAACCAAAGCGTGTCTCATGATAGTCTGCACACAGAAGAAGTGACTTCTTACCAATCCGTATCTCTGAGATGCATAAACTGTGGAACTGATTTGATAGAGAGAAGGCGACATAGGCCACCCAGAAGTCCAGATCTATCCCCAGCTGACTTCTTTTTATGGGGTTATTTAAAGAGTCGTGTCTACATCAATAAACCAAATACACTACATCAACTAAAAGAAAAAATTAGCGAAGAGATATCGACGATCTCACGGTCTCTGTGCGGAAGAGTATTCGAAAATTTCGTTACTCGCTTAGAAGAGTGTAAAAATCGAAATGGTGGTCATTTAGATGATATGATTTTTAAAAAATAATTTCCAACTAATTAGCTTTCTTTTAATAAAACAATTTTTAAAATATGTCAAATACTTTTTTTTAAATGATTATTTCAAATGTTAACTAATTCATGGCCCACCCTGTATTAATATATATTTTTTGTATTAAGGGCCAAAGGCGTTAAGGTCATAACATTTCAGTGATCAGTAAAATAAGTTGTGATTTATAAGTCTTGATTATTGACTTTAATTTAAAAAAACTATTTGCTTTGTGTATTTTTTTTTGTCTGTATACATCATACATATTACTAGTTTTTTAGACTTTTCGATTATAAACATGTTTGGTTTTTATCGCTATCTTGCAAGCAAAAGTTTTAACACAAATATATGCAAAATATAATTAAGAATAATTGTTGATTAATTATAAATTTCTCATTACTAAGCAATATATAATGTAATTAGCTTATCTTCGTTCACAAATGCATAAAGACAAATTAAATAATTATCATTTGTTTTATTTATATTGTAAATTTGAATAATACTCATCATATATATTGAATGTTGTTCCATCATTTGTCTTGTGGCAGAGTGTCTCGTTATATTAAAACAAATAATTTCTAAATACTGTTGAAGTGTTTTTTATTGTACGTAAATAGTTATTCCGGTAAACAAGGTAAGTTTTGAAAAATAAAGGAAAAGTTATTTTCTTCAATTTTACCACAAAATTTGATTATTCTTTAGTAATATCTATTACTTTATTGTATTTTAACCTCACAAATGATTTTTATTTAAACGAAGTTTCCGATATATATCATAGTATATATAGGTATAAATTACTAGGTATCCTTCCGATTTCTTATGTTTTTTATTCCAAATATTTTATTTTATTGGCAGCACAAGACGGCATAGAATGTTTGTTTTCCTGAGATGATTGTGGTCCTAGCACCGAAGATTATTTTCATATAAAAATTAGAAATGAATTTATATTTAATATTCACAACGTGACTAAAAAAATACCAAAAACGAGATTAATAGAATGAAAAAGTTGGATATTTTTTAAATGTAACTTCCTTTGAGTATCTTTGGATACTGTTTAAAAGCTTTTTTTGTTAAGACCTACACAGTTAACTGTTGATCGCACAGGAGACTGTTTGTGAGTTCAATAACCGTTACATACTATTATAACGGTGTTCCTGCTGCTATTTTATAACAAAGTAGATCGCTGTAAAGGATGTTTTAATATATGTACAGGATGAGGGTGGTGTTGTGTGTGTGTGTGTGTGTGTTGCTGGTGGCGACGTAAGCTCAGGGTCAATACGACTGGATCAACAGCACAAGGAATGGATACGAGTACATTAACTGTTTGTTCAACAGGACCTGTGGACCCTGGGGCAGGAGTACCGTGTGAGTACAACCAGCTCTTATGATAAAGTTATTTACTGAATACCCTAACCGTTACCTATGTTATTACATTTTCGTTTCTTATATTTTATAAACTCACTGTCTGAGGGTCTGTTATTTAAAATAATATTCATAGATATTATAACTTTAAAATATATATATATATATATATATATTTTTTGATAATGATTTTTTTATTATTGTAATGTGTAATTTTTTTAGAACTGACAACGGACCCGGAACAAGCCCAAGCGATGAATCCGGCTGAAATTTTGCATTGACTAAATAATTTATTTAATTGTTTTTTCTTTCTGGTTTGGGTAATTTTATGATGAAATATGGTATTTTAATTAAAAAAAAATCTTATTTTACATTACTGTCAACAAAATTTATTAGTCGTAAAGGAAAAATATGTCTCTTGTTTCGGCAATACTATTAGTGTTACAAAAAAGTAAATAAATGTGAGAATTAAAAAATTTTTTGTTTTTTTTAAATAGTAATGATTTATTGGTCTCAAAAAAAGTATATATATTTAGGATTCTAACAAAGTCCTTAAAAAAATATAGTTTTCTTATAAAGCCAATACTTTTGAATAACAAATAAAACCTTAACTAGAGTCTAGAACAAACTAGTTATTATCCTAACCGAATACAGCTTAAATAAGTTAAATTCAATTTACAACAATATGTACGAGTCTTGTTCACAAAATACTTTCCCGCGTAAAAGTCGAACAAGCCAAGCGTTATCGCTTTAAAACTACTTCGGAAACGTTCTTGAATTTAAAGTTTTGGTTCAAATTATAAGTGTGTTTCCTAAGTATATATATTAAACATAAGAAAAACTCCATATTTTTTGAGCATTTGTAACATAGGAGGATATTTTTACAACAAATTTAGTAAAACACATAATACTTTATATGTAATTATAAATCTAGATAAAAAAAAATATATTATTCTGACAAAAGATTGACATCGTTCAATCAATTTACGCTTACTATTTCGATATATTAGTAATATTCTACATAACATAAGAGATATATAAATTTATTAACTATCATTATTACGTGCCTACTGAATCCCATTCCTACCGTCTCAGCACCAGCATATATAACCAGAAGGCGACTTCGTACTGCATTATCTACACTTACTTCTATTCTACTTTAGTGTTGTCGTTTCTTCATAGATACAATATTTCAATATTCCGTTTTCGCGATGGCCAACCTCCAGAAATGCTCGTCATTGGAGTAGAACATCCGATACTTTGAAACAAGATTTAAAACCATTGCGAAAACGGATGGAAATACAATACTAGTACGTAACAATATGTGTGTCAAAATATATTATTAAAATATCCCCTAGATAATAAGATATCCCCTTTAAACATTTCACAGGTTTTGTTAATATAAAATATACTTTACCGCAATTAAAATTTGGACTAAGTTCCTATACATAATTGAATGAAAAGCATCAGTGTAAGCCATAAGGTTTACAAATTGATATTGTAAACATATAATTTTTGTAAAAATTTCCAGATATCCAAAATCTTGAGCCTTTATGCTTGACGACCATATCTTTTCACAAATACAATCCGATCCTTAAATGTTTTCATCTATATTAATAAAGAGGAAAGATTTGTTTGTTTGTTTATTTGTAATGAATAGGCTCCGAAACTACTGGACCGATTTCAAAAATTCTTTCACCTTTGGAAAGCTACATTATTCCCGAGTAATATAGGCTATATTATATTTAAAAAAAATTAGGGATCCTTACTAAAACTCCGATAATGTAACCCAAGGTGTAACAAAATGATCTGAAAAATTCCTTACGTCGCGTGCGTATAAATTACTTTATATTCAAGACGGCGTCAATACCTTTTTTTATAACTCTTTGAATTATTCAATTCGGACATTTAATTCGGAAGATATCACAAGTTTAAAAATGCAAGTATTAGAAAAAAGTCGCGTGGTTGCCGCTCACCGCGCTCAGCTAACCAGCATGCGATGTAGGCTCCATGTAAGCGTCACTGGGGTACGGGGGGAGTCAATCCCAACTAATATTATAAATGCAAAAGTAACTCTGTCTGTCTGTTATGCTTTCCCTCTTAAACCTCTCAACCGATATTAATGAAATTTGGCACAGACAAACTTTAGACCCTGAGAAAAAACATAGGCTACCTTTTATTGCGAAAAAGGGGATGAAGAGGTTGAAAGTTTGTATGGAATTTCTTAATTTTAAAAGATAAAACCATCAAACTTTATATTTAGGAACTTGATGAGAAAAAAACAATTTGTTCTAGCGTTTTCAAAATTTAAAATCGTTTGTTATTTTTACCACCGTGGGGGTGAAATTCTACACACGGAATTCCCGAAATTCGAACAGAACGGGAACTACGAATCTAAATTTTTTGTATACAAAATTTTAACCACTGAACCTAGGAACATCATGTTTAGATGTTTTGGGTGTATCAAGTTAATTAAAATTGGCTTTTGAAGTTAAAGTTCCTTTTAACGAATAAATATTTAAAATAAATAACGAAGACTACCTACTCTGCATCGCTGCCGATGCTGAAAATCCGATGAAAATAGTTCAACACTTAAATATTAAGTATTCTTTACAACACAAAACGAAACTAATAAAGTTATTCCTTGTATCCAGTTCGGTCAAAAAAATATTCGATTCGAAAGTTTAATAATGGAATGAAACTCAATAACTTTATGGATCTTTATTGTAACACACATATTACCTACTATAGTTATTATAAACAAATTAATTACTGAATTTTAAAAATAATATTTAAGTTACCTTACCGTAGTAAATAAATAATATAAATAAAAAGTTAAAACATCGCACTTTGTTACAACTATTTAAAAGACATTTCAAGTTATATTTGTCAAAAAAAAAAAAAAATAGTATTGAAGGACTGTTAATAAAACATAAACACACATTCAATAAATTATAATCAGTAGTATGCCTCTTAATTAATAATACGTAGTGTGTGGCCACTAAACGTGCGAGTAGTCAGCGCGTCACGTCACGTGATGAGCACGCTCGCCGACACGTCCGGGGACGAGTGACGAGCGGCGGAACACGCGCGACCACCACTCACTGGTCGCACATCTACCTGCAGGTGATATATAAATATATACATATAAACGTTGGAAACAGATTGTCAGAAGAAAGTTTAAGCTGAAATATTTTCTAATTAACGAATTATTTACAATTAGTACCAAATAATTCGTAGATTTGCACTTTCCCCGACGACATGTAATCCATTCAATACATTTAAGTACTTGCTTAAAACGTTCTGACAGCATACGTTTTATGATTAATAGATTCTATTTAATAATGTGTATATAATTTTTCAGTGATTTTTTTTTTTGTGAAAACATTTTTTTTTATTAGACAAATACTAATTAACTCGCCTTAATTTTAACACAAATATCAATTAAATGTTCATCTCAATGTTTCATGTATGGGTTACGAAGCTTAAGTAATAATTGATTCGTATAAAAATATGTGCTTATAATAGTTTACCATTCGTAAATGTAACCAATCGCGATGACAACGGATATCCGGTGATGACGCAGCACTGCTCGTCTGGTCCCACGTACGAGATGTATTTACCACGGTTGTCCAATGGCAGAGTCTGAAATTAAACAATAATATGTATTACAATAGACAGAAAAATGACATTAATATAATATACATGTATATATTATGAGGCTTATATTGAACTCTTACAATATATATACCTACTTTCAAATCTTGCTCCAACAGAAAATTTCTTTTAAGCAGCTAGTTGTCGACGAATATATGTATTACCTTTGAATTTATTAAATATCGATATTATGTTAATAGACAAAGAATCGAGAAGGCTTTCGATACATGATAAAATAACTACATAACTAGTTATATAACTATAATATTAATGATGTCGACATTTCAAATCCTCGCATCCTTTATACAGATTGGATAATGCTCGACTGAAATGATTGGGCCTCATATGTCCACCTAGATATTCTAGTCACTCCTTGTACGTATATCAAAGTCATGTTAATAAGTCTGTGTGTACACGCAGCTGGTCGACCAGTCCCTCAGCTCAGAGAGAGTGGTGCCTCGGACACACGAGCCCGACAACAATAGCGGACCCTGAGACCAATCCGTGCACTCTGACGATTAGAAATATACATACCTAATGTAATAATAATAATATACATACTTTATTAATATAACAATAAAAATGAAATATATACAAAATAAAAAATGATGCACAATAAGGCGGTCTTATCGCTAGGTCTAACCATCCATTCTCTAATGAACTTACGTAACTAGAGTAGGGAGATAATCGAGTACTTAAATAGGATAAATCGATTTTGCATCGAATATTATATTGGAAAATCCATCTTGCATCAAATTTTGTCCTCAAAAATTGTACAGAAGTAAGTGTACAGTGTACTAAGTGGTGCTCTAAATGCTTCAAAAGTCTAGCTTTAATTTTTACATATTAAAAAAATATCATCTCAAATATTTAAAAACAATAATTATGTTAAATAAAAATATATATATAACAAATATGTACATGATATATGTCAACATAAAATGAACATTCGCCCAATATTTATAACAATTACATAAAATATTAAATAACAATTAATTATGTTTGTTGAATGGAATAAACGGCTTTATTTCATTCAACAAACTCTGTGTTTCCTACACCCCGTACTCAAGAATATGACTCATCCAACAAATAAAAACGTTGACATTAGCAAAATATTCGACGATTCCAGTGCAAAGGACGCCATAGCATAAAAAATATTTATCTAGATATAAAATAAGTTCAATATAATCATAGTAGAGGTCCAATAGTTATACCAAAGTCGGCGTAGTCCAACATTTGGTTCCATCATCATCAGCGGCCTCCAGCAGCTCCAGACAGTGGTTCAGCAACACGAAGGACTCCCTGCCTCACCGCCCATCACCTCGCCACATAAGTAATACGCTGCAATGGAAAAGTATACATACATACAAACAATGGAATTATTATTAGTACTCTTCTAATAACTTTAAAGACATTTACATGAAAATGTAATCAAAGTCATTTCATACACACATTGTAAGCAACTTTTGCATTATTTATATTAATTTGATAAATAACATTTGAAGATCATTTCTTAGCACTTAGCAAATCTATCCTGCTATCATTTGTAAAAAACGTGACACCTGTCATGGGCATTATATTATATTAAATCTTTCACGAAAATTACTAAGTTATGAGTAAACAAAATATGGTTTTCATATGCCTCTTCAGATAAAAGCTGTTAAAAGATTCGTGATAAAATTATAGATACGGTCACGTAAACAAAAGCTTTTTAATTAGGCACAATAATTATTGTAATAAGAATAACTTCCAAAACAACTATTAGGTATGTCATAATTACTTATTTATGCTTGTCTGGACTGAAATAAAACTGATATTTTCAGATTTACGACGCGACGCGTTTTTTAATATTTTGCCTATATACTCCCGACCTTTCTTTTACTTTGCAGCAACCGAAAATATTAGTTCTAATTCAATGAATACTGTCACTCTTGAACTCATGCTTGTCTGGACCATTCTTGAGACTTTAGAAGTTTATTAATAATAAAAACAAAAGAAAAATAATAATACTTATAATATATAATAGAGTATTAATACTTGCCAACATCAGCAACAATGACGTCAGCGTATCGAGGCAGGGCTCGAGCTGCCTTGGACCCATCAGTAGTGTGGTAGCCTAAACACATTAACATTCTATTTTAATTTACATACCTTTATATCCATAACATCAGAATTTTTCTATGTAAATAACAACTAAATGACATTACAATTAATATTATAATTGCGAAAGTTTGTGAGTGTGTGTGTATGCTTGTTACTTCTTCACGCTCAAACGGCTGAACCGATTTTGATAAAATTTTGTATACAGGAAGCTGACGTCCAGGAATAACATATAGGCTACTTTACATCCCGGAAATACCGAAAATCCGCTGGTAACACCGCGGGGCGCAGCTAGTATTATATATTATTTGAGTTTTCTTTTCAAATCTAATTTGATCATTGTATAAAAACCTGTATGCTCCTTTCATCGGCTCCAGCTGTCACCATACTGGCGGCTGCTTCCTTCATGGCAGGAAGGGCTTTGGGGGCAGCGGATATCCTAACAAGGATCTCACTGCATACAGCCTTGGATAAAGCACTGTCACTAGTAGACACTATCACTACACCGGCGTCATCTGTCAGATATTGTCGAAGTACTTCCAGAACTTGGGAAAGAACTTTCGGTATGTCTGCGCTCATAATATCTACGCCTTCCATACGCTGGAACATAAATTGGTTAGTAAACACATGCACCTATAATGTAATGGAAAAAGGTTTTTTATTATCTTGAATGGATAGCGCTTGACTGTCATTCCACGAGTTGGAACGTGGAAATTAAATCGTTGATGGTAATGCACTATACTGTTTAAATGTGATAAAAAAATTATAATACACTTTTAAGCTAGCTTAAGTTTCAGTTAAATAAACAGTCGTTATAATTATAAGTTAAAAGATAAATAAATTAATATTGTTATTAAAATTGTGAAACAAGGCAAAAATTGCAATTTCAGCCAATCAAAACTATTAAACAATACAATAGGTTGTATTCATATTATTAATAATGAGTTATGCTTACTGAATTTATCTTGAACAGATGAGCAGCGTATCTGAGCCGTAATGTGCTGCCTTGTCCCAGCTCGTGCCACTCAGCGCTGCCACTGGCCAGCCTTCACTAACTTCTCCAGCGCTTCACTTTCTGAATCTGATTCTTTTGTTTCTTGTTCTTCTCTTCCCCCTCCTCTTCATAGTCAGCTCATGTACCTGGAATATTTAGAATAATATGTCACATCAACTAGCCTTCGTACAAACAACTTGATCCGAACTATACCAACTATCTTTGTATATACATCGTGTTAGTTACACTATTTATACGTCAAGAACGGCTGTACGGTTTGGCTGAAAATTTGTGGAGAGATAACTTAGAACATGGGAAAGGACGTAGGATAGTTTTCATCTGATCGAAAAAGAAATAAATTGATAAAATACAAAATGCTCTTATTTACTGTCTTTAAGGTTGAATAGTTTTAGTCCGGTCAGCTATACATTTCTAATTCTGACACAAACGCAAACGAAGTCGCCAACAGGAACTAGTATTTAAATAAACATATAGAGTGTTCTATATTTTACAATATATTACTTATACAAACTATCAATGAATCACTTTCAGCATTATCTTCATCAAAATCAAAATTTTATCAAAATCGGTTCAGCCGTTTGAGCGTGAAGAAGTAACAAACATACACACACACTCCCAAACTTTCGCAATTATAATATTAGTAGGATGTATCTAAGACTATCCCGTGTATTCAGTTAACATCTCGCCTGCCCATGATCACGGTTGCTGTAATGTAACCGAAACGTCGGGAATATGTAGTTTTAAAAATATTATATAATGCGTAATAGTCCGTAAATATTAGCTTCATTTAAATGAATACTCGCGAGAATCTTAGATCTCATTATAATATATCTAATAATTTATTTTTTAATTATTTTTTTAATTTTGCTCATATCCAGAACATTTGTCAATAATAATACTTAACTAATAGGATTCTTAGCCAGCATTCTATGAATTTGATATATATATCGGCGCTACCAGCTTTAATAACGGATGCGACTTGAAAATAATTTGAGGCTGTCATCAATTCTTATTAGTATTTATGATTATTGTTAAAAGTAAAACGAAATCAAAAGAGAATAGAACTATGTTTGAATCTTGTTATAAATATAACGACTGGACGCACGACGGCGGACTCCAGATTTGAGAATTCAGAATTGATACTCGTAATTCAGAGTTCAGTGAGTGTGTATCATTGAAGTATGTTATTATGAAGAATCTTTGAGAAATACAGGAGCATTAAGATCAATTGAAGTTTCATTTTAAAATATCATGGACCGTACTTGAAGAAGTGACATTTGCAACGTCAGCGAGGCTGGCGTCTCTCTCTCTTTAAAATCAACGAATGATAGCTTACCCTGTATCTCCTAGTCCTATATCAATTTGTTCAGCCTTTCTAAAGTGCCCTTCCTGTCGTGATTGTTGAGCGAGTGGTCAGTAAATATCTCTCGTGTCTTCTTCTGCCAGATGTGTAGCGGCAACACGTAGACCTTCCGACACTTTGCCCGCGGCGTTGTACGCTCCTACACATTGTAACTCATTGATATGAGAACTCGTTCCGCTGTATCCCATTCCTGTAAATGTTTGCAAAAAAGATATTAAAGATATTAATTGACATATGAAACCTACTAGAATAGAATAAAAATCGACCCAAACATTGAATTCTAAAAATTTAATAAATTGATCGTGACGTTAAATCCGTGTGTAAAAGAACTTAATAATAATAATAACTTTATTGAAAAAAAAAAACACAATGATTACACAATAATACATCAAGGTTGAGGTGCGTTATGTTTTCAGCAGATTTTAAATTTCGATTGTCTTTGGACCCCACACTAGGAGACCTGTATCGTGGGGTCCGAAGGTCGTGTGTAAAAGAAGAAATGAAATTGATTCTATATCTTCTATAACATAAAGATATCAATGGATTGATTTACAATATATATATCTATCAAAACAAGCCCTACAGCAATATCTTATATCTTTAAATGAGCAATTCTTGTATCTATATTTATATATTATGGGAATCTCGGTATCGGCTCAAACGATGGCGATAAATCGATCTAGCTAGGAATCATTATCATCATTAATCATTTATAAAATGTTATTTTACGTAAAAAAGAATAACAAAAATTAGTCGTTTAAAATATGACGCTCCCTGACATCTAGTGGCGAATAGTAATACTACTTTTTGCTACTTGCTTTTATTAATTGCTTTAACGACACAACAGCAGATGGCGTTGTTGAGTACCAGAAGTTAGATTAAGAAATTAATTGTTGATTTATATTGTTTTCTGTCATCTTAACGTGTTGAATAAAAAATGCCTAAACGAAATTAATAACAAAAAACCAAAATATATACTAATAATTCCTTAATACCCAGCAAAGCTCAGTAACCAGTTATTATTAATAATACCTGTACAATTTGAAGAGCTTTTTTATAATGATGTGCCTTCAGAGCCGCAGTGAGAGCATCAACGGTTCGAGCAGCCTCTATGAGATGAGGTACAGCGGCGCCCGCCTGTCGCGATGATACTAGCCACGCGCCCCACTCCCCTTCCAACCTGGTCACTTCACCGGGACAGGCCTGAAGAACAACAAACGATATAATAAAAATTAAAAACAAAAGTTTCAAATAGATAGTAAATTCTCTTGCTAGTTGAACGGCTCTTGCGACTACGCAACTATGTTGCCTCTAAAATAGTAATCAACAGCAGTTCTGATATCACCTTTACACTCGGATATTTCACCAGCCATTTCCCACCATTCCTCCTACAAAGGAAACAAATTGTAAAGTTCATAATCTATGTCTCTAATTAGTGAATCTTAACTTTTTAAAATGTACAGTAATATACAGGAGTTACAGTATAAGAATAAATATTAATGTTTGAGACAGTTATATTAAAAAAATATACTTCTGCTATTCTTTTTTAGTTAAATGCATAACCCTCGTCTTTAACTTGCATCATTCACACTAACATTATCTCTTCAATAGTATAATCAATAATACTAAATCAAAAACAAACGCTCATTGGTCATTTACGTATGTATTAAGACCTACAACGAATTGAGTAGGATCTTTTCATTACTACAACAAGACTATCCTTAGTGAGACCAACAAGCGGTATTCCTACAAATGGGTTCATACTTCAGTAGCATTTTTATTTAGCTATCTGATAATGGATCCATTTCCTTCCCTATTTTTTTTGTCTATCTGATAATGCAACCTTCACCTGTACTAGTTGATCGCTGGCAGCTCGTCTCGCCGACCACCCTTCACCCACACACGAACCGCGCCTCGCACGTCACCGCTTGACACTAAAACCGCCCCCGCCTCGCCGAGACGACCTGTACCAACAAAATAATACTTTACTAGGGCAAATAGATTATTAGTGTTATCCTAACGAAGATGATATATAAGATTTTTCTAATATTTTTTTGCAGCGCGTAAAAATTTTATCAATCTTAAATTATATACTGAACAGTTATCATTTTTGCACCTGTTGACGTGAGATAGTCCATGTATTGCTGCCTGAGTAATGTCACCGCTTGTCTATCGACTTGTTCAGCGAGGGCGATGGCATCTGCCCATCTATTGAACTGCTTGTACATATTAATGGCCAATTTTGGCTGAGCGGCTCCACGTACGTAGTATTCTTCGGCGGTGGTTAAGTCCCCCACAAATATTGCTAGACGTGCACGAACCTCGAGACTCTTTAAACCTATGCATTATATTATAATCACAATTAATAAAATAAATACTATTAATACAATAAGCGGGTACAAAAAGAAATGCATGAGGTGTACCCAAAACGTTTAAATGCAAAAAATACCTTCATCAATATTCCCGTCCCCTTTGGCTGAAGCCAACTCGACAGTTTTCTCTAGATAAAATGTTCTAGCCTCATCACCCACTGCTTTATAGCATTTCGTCGCCAACTGAAAAAAAATATATATGTTATGAGGTACTAAAACGTTTAAATGTTATATATATATATATATATATATATATATATGAATTATACATATATTATGTAAAAAAAATAGGCACTTACTTTTATTTCCGTATAAATAAATATATTAGTCTTTCTCTAATTTGAGCAGTGAGGAATATACCACCACAACTGAATGGCTAACAATTAACCAAACATTAACCAAACACATAACTGTTTTTCGGTATCAGGGTTGTCCAATCTACTTGAACCTAACATTAATGTAATTAAACCAATAATAAATTTAAGTAGTTATTCTAAAACCATTGGACAATCTTTATTTCTATCATATATACATGGTCGCTCATAGGTAATGTCGATTCATATGTAAAAATTTCAACGCATCGATTTAAATATGTTGGAACTTCTTAAATTTATCTCTAGCTCTACAAACAGTACAGTAATTTTACTTTCTTTGAATAATTTTCTGTTTGTTTGTTGATGAACGACTACGTTTTGATAAAATAGTGGACAGGTGATGCAAATGTATGAGGTTTTGTTGAAGGAAAATTAAAATTACCGAAACCGGTTTTTTTTTTTTTTTCAAGACAATTCTAAACCATAAATGACGAAAGTAACGCAGAATACGATCAAAGAACTTAGTGATACTAAATTCCTGCAACATCCGAAATTCAGTTCAGACTTTACACTTGAGATCTATGGCGAGAGTCTTTTGTACAAAATAATTTGAATCCAACAAATGTTATTAAAGCAGTGCGACATTTTTTTTGCATTTAAGGTCAAAAAAAACTGTTTAACCTAAGAGCTTACTGCTCTTTGGGATAAAAACCATTAAATACGAGGAGCTATACATCTCATAGTTAGTCTATTTTATTACATTATATATTAAAAAGTGAACACTGAAAATCGACATTATTTATGAGCCATCCACTGTACTTATATCCTCTGTACTTGAATACAAATTCACATAAAGCAAATATCGTGAAAAACTTACTAAAAATTAGTAGAAGGTTTTCAATGCGTTTGGTAACGAAGCCTTAACAAACTTCTGTTTATATTTAATCTAACTGTAATGCCATACATATTAACCTCAACATCGTATCCTGTTAGCGCCTGTTCAGCCAGTTGACACCACAACGACCCGACGTCCGCAGACCTCGACACAGCGTCCAAGTATTGAGCACAATCCTTTAAGTCCCCGCTACGTAACGCCGAATCTATTCAAAATAAATAGTAATTTCCATTTAATATTCCATATAAATTAACAATATAGCGATTGATGAAAATAAATTCAAATAGCGCTTAGAACATTAAATCAATCCTGTTATAATAAAATCGTTCATTTATTGTCTTATACCAAAAAAAAAATGGCTTAAAAGTACTCTGTATTATTCTATAAGTTAATCTGTCCAAAAAGTTACTTCAGCAACATACTGAATCTTGTTGTGTGGATAGTGTGCACCGGATTAACATTACCCTACCATAACCTTTAAATTTAAACGTCGTCTATATAAAAATTATATAGTAATCACTTCAAACAATAAAAAATAAATGAAAAGAAGGTTTTCGGATATTTTTAAATAAACGACATACTGCCTACGTTTCGGTTACTTTACAGCGACCATGATCACGGGCAGACTAGATGTGTTTCATTTAAATGAATACTCGAGGAAGTCTTAGATCTCATTAATCCTACTAATATTATAATTGCGAAAGTTTGTGAGTGTGTGTGTATGTTTGTTACTTCTTCACGCTCAAACGGTTGAACCGATTTTGATAAAATTTTGTATACAGGAAGCTGACGTCCAGGAATAACACATAGGCTACTTTACATCCCGGAAATCCCAAAAATCCCGGAAGTCCGCGGGTAAAACCGCGGGGCGCAGCTAGTATAAAAATAATGTCAATACTGTAAAGGGTTCATACTGAAAGCCAGTCGATGTTCATCCAATACAATGGCCTGGATCTGACCTCCTTCCAGTAGGACTCGTCGCTCTGATACTGATACAGCCGAGACTGATACACACTCAGACATGACAACACACTGAGGCTCCCACACACTGCACCTATAACACACACAAACACATATATATATATATATATATATATGTAGGAACAACCTTATGATCCATGTATATCTTACTGTATGTAACATAAAGACATAATGAGTAAAAACTAGGATTAATTTACAGGAATATTTTGATATGTTCTCTCCCAAAACAAGAAATCAATATGGATCATTTAACCCATTGCCAACGATACACTATTTTTAAGTTAGAAGATTTACTATATATATTCAAATAAATTTTGTACACATAATAAGTTACTTTTATCCAGTACAATTAAAAAATATATTATTAAATCTTACCAAATCAGCAAATGTGTTGAGGTTTGGGCTACAACAGCGACACTGTTTTCTATCCATTGCACGAAACTAACTCCGCTCCCGATAATTTCCTAAAAAAATGAAATACCAGACAATAAAACATCATATTTATTTGACTCAATTTATCCAGCTATGTAGTTTACGCTATATATATGAATGTGCTACCTTTTCACCGGTATCAATACGGAGAAGTGCAAGTCGTCGTCTAGTATGACGGAACAGAAGCAGATGTCCGCTCTCAGTCAGCTCCAACCAATCCACCCGAGCTTCGTGCCACCATGGCCCTAACTGAACTCCTAGAACATTCACATCATTGATATTAATAAATATAATGCAACGACATCAATCTTTTTTTTCATAACAAAGGAACTCTAACATCTATCCTATGTATGTTCCGTACCTGTAACAAGATCAATAACAGCAATCGTCTGTCTGTCCAGCAGATAGGCGAAGTGTTTTCGTTCTTCCTCCGTCTTCCTGCCCTCATTGATACGGACACTGAGCACGTGAGGATTCACACGCTCAGTACGAACCTCCATAAGATACGAATCATTTTAGTATAAATTAAATTACTTGACATTGTGTAGATCTTGATCTATACTCACGGTTTGTAGTACTCTATCGAGGCCGTACTCCACCACACTAAGTTCGCCAGCACGCTGCAACAGACAGGCTCCACCCACAGCTGCATATATACGCTCCCCTCCACCGGACCATGGTATCTGGAGTATTCATGACTATAAACTTTTAACTAACCTTAACTTTTTGTTAAAATATCAGCTGGCATTTTAGCAGTTTATAAATAATCAATTTTAACAAACTTATCTGCTACTGCCTGTCTCACAGAATGGTATCTAACATCTATATGTATAGATCTCCTGTGGTATACTGGATTCAAAACAAGTTTTTATACACTTTGATAATCATTATACAAAATCATTGTTTCTGAATTAACTCCAATTTCAAAAATAAATAGCCTCCTTACTGGCTTCTCACATGGAAATATACTGTGCTTCTGTTGAAAACAAAGCTATATTTCTGTTTTCTACATTCAAAAGAAATTACTAAACCAGACAACTTAAAACAAAATCTAGAAAAAGATTTTTTATCATTTGAACCTGAACCCCAACTTGCATCAACATATCCTTGTCTATAACAATTATCCTTTCGTAAAACAAGGCCAAAGATTTTAGTAACTTTTGAGTACTTTAAAATTCGTTTTAAATGTTTCCAATGAGTTTCATCATATGAGTTCTAAAACTGACTCAAATAACATACACTGTAAGCTAAGTCGGGTCTGGTCAAGACAGATAAATACATAAAATTACCTACCACTTGTCTATATGGAATTTTCTAATCACAAAAACTGTTCTTAGATTTTTCTAGCCTTACATTAACCTCCATAGGAGTTTCCAGTTTTACAATGTAACATATTAAATCATTTCAGAAAGCTTTCTACATATTGTTCTTGATCAACAGTTATAACATTTTCATACATATTTACTCTTAAGCCTAAACAATGCTTTATTTGATCTAGATCTTTTATTTAAAATTTACTGCTTAAATCTTGTATTAACTGATTAGTTGTCATTTTACAATTAGAGAATACAAAAAAGTCATCAACAAACAAATCTATTATCACTTTAACATTTCTTTCAAACTTTATAAATAAACAAGGTTCATACTTAGATTTTAAATGACCTAAAGATTTTAACTGATCATTGCCTCTCTCATACCATGCATGTGAGGACTGCTCAAGTCCATAGATGGCATGTTTATTATTATCATCCTCATACAATACAGGTTTTTCAATATACACAGAATCATTCAAAAATATCATAGGTGGTAGAGCCTAGCTGTGGTCAAGTGAATGCAGCTCGAACATGAGCTGTCTCGACCGGGGAAGTACCACCCTCTCACAGAAGATCAGTGTGAAGTAGTCTTTAATGGCTGCGTTTCTTCCGATGAGTAGGAGTGCCGTTTGTCCTTTTCCTTCTCCCATCCTTTCCTCCCCTTCCCATTTTTCCTCCCCCTCTTCCCTAATCAAGGGTGGTGACACATCCACAACATGTCTTATGTATAGTGTAGGCCGTCCATTCAGGAAAGCTGATGTTGTTGGTGTATATTTAAAACTAATTTTACAGTTAAAGAAAATAACAATCTTAAAGTAGAATAATGTAGCACAGGGGAAAGTCTCATGATAGTGTATGCCAGCTTTCTGTGAAAAACATATTGCCATTAATCTTGAATGATAATGCACCTTACCAACACTATCATACTTTGTTTTTAAACACCCATTTGTACTGAGCTACCATAGTATCACAAGAGTTATACACAAGTTCTCATTCATCATTTATCTTAAACAATTCTTTTTCTTCCTCCATACTTGCTCTCCAAATTACTCTCAGTCCCATTTAAAGCTCCCTCTTGTGTAATATTCGTTTTAATCTGATCATCTGATCATTGAAGAAGCTTCTGGAATATATGTGACATAAATTATATCACATTCAGTATGTGTGCTATCTGCATTACCTTTTCTTCTTTTTCACTCTGTTCCTACGCTTAAACCTTACTCACTCAATAGGAATATTAACTGTATTTTAGGTTGGTTACATTATAATGATGTCTCCACTAGTTTTAACTGAGTTATTTTTACAGGATTATAAACCCTATAGCCTTTCAAAATAAGTTCTTTATGTTTCATATCCAATTTCTAACGATTTTCTTTACACCTGACAACTTGCATTATGCATTTTGTGTATTATTAAATAAATAATGTTACCAAATTCGGTAAGTAAAGTAGAAAACTCGAAAAATTCGAAAATTTGCTAACGGTCAGTAACTATTAAGCCAAAGAGTGAGACTATATTAGAAAACATGAAGTTGACCACCCCTATATGGTTACGAATTGAATATAGCAAATAAAACTTACCAAATGCGTGTACTATTAATAAAACAAATTCTGTACCTGTTAGACTCATGCCTTAATTTGAATTGCTTGTTTGTTTTGTTTTAGGTAGCGTTAAATTTCTAATGCATTGATACGTGGTAGGGTGGCCTGAAAAAGAATTTGTCCTACTTCTCGATCGTGATACAAACTTATATTCTTACATCGAGTTCTGTTCCAAAAACAAACGGTCCTTGTCTTGTCGACGCGACTTGTTGCGAGACTAATGTTAATTATCAGTCATCTGCTTACTCAATCAACCAGTCACCTATAACACACGCAAGTAATAGTTAAAATAGATTTTAAAACATAATTGGTGTTTTATTTCATTTATAACTCTTTATGTAATCAAAAACGTATTACATAAATGTAACTGTGAACAGTGAACGTGAATAGTATCCCATTTCTGAATTTAGTATTCTAAAAAAAATACTCACAAAAATATAGTTTTCTTATAAAGCCAGTACTTTTAAATAACAAATAAAACCTTAACTAGAACAAACTAATAATATTCCTAACTCAATACACCTTAAATAAGTTAAATTCAATTCACAAAAATAAAAGTCGCGTTCACAAAGTACTTACTTTCCCGCGTAAAATTAACAAACAAATCGTCATCAGTGATCAGTGTTACCAGAATATTTTATTCTCGAATCACCCCGCCGCACTGGAGCGCGCGTGTAACCCCGAGATAACCCCATCACGGCACACAGGTAGTTAAGGCGGGAAAGTTGAAATAAATTCATGAGCTTATTATTGGTTTTATATTAATTAAATTCGTTCTATTATTTTACAATAATAAATAAAATTTTAAATACAAATAAAATTCAATTATTGAAGTACAAATGGTCTAGATTTATTTATTTTTATTGATTGCACTTTGTTTTTAAAATAATTTACCTGTTTCAGTTAACTTTTTCTGTTTTTTACTAGTTAAATTTGTTGCCTTGTGTTGATGAGTTTTTTTTTGCTGCAATGAACTTTTAAATCATGCTTATGAGCACGTAAATTCATCCGGCACCATTTACAATATGCCTCTCCTTGACCTGTTAATATCAAATCAAATCGGCTACCTGATTTCAGCAGATAAAATAATATCGCCACTCGGTAAGGGAGATGGCCCCATTGGCGCTATATAGCCTCACCTGGCAACACTGAGCGTCAGCGTTTCAATATCACTTTGGATGCGTTGGGAATTTAAAAGTTCGGTTCAATTTAAAAGTGTGTTTCCTAAGTATATTATATAAGTTTTCCATCAACAATATAAAAGCAAAACATTAGCGTTTAGACAAAACAGCCGATGTCGTCTATACAAACACTCATTTGACTTTTCATATTCAGTTGGTGTTTTTCTGTGGCTCCTGAGTTGTATCACCACGTCGTCACCACGTACAGTCGTGGTCAAAATGAATGAAATCCATTGCCTAGGTCTCAGGTCAACTCATTTATGAATTTCGTCAATTGAAGTTTGCTTTTGATACACAGAACCAGTCTTCTGGACCCAGGAACATATGATGTTAGAACTTGTCCTGTAATGTTACAGTATATTTTAATACTAGCTTTTGCCGCGACTTCGTCGGCGTGGAATAGTGACTTCCGGCAGATTTTTGGTTCTTCCCACATAGTTCCCGTTCTTGCGGGGTTTTCGGAATGGTCGAGTTCCCGTAGAATTTTCAGGATAAAACCTATGTTTTTTTTAAATTCACAATGAAGTACTCTTCACCAACAACATATTTATTTGTTTATTTGAATAAAGATTAATATTATTATGTTGATACAACAAAAAACAAATTATTTCGACCAAATTAGGTACCATAAAAACGGTTTTTGTGAGTTAATCTTAAAAGATAGACATACATTGTCCCGGACTGTTTTTTAGATCAGTAAAAGAGCTATTATTCTTTAATACATATTTTTTGTGTATCTTGAACCGTTTTCACGGCGCACGCAACGGAAGACTTCAAAGATGAAATAATTTCTCCCGTTTTTTACACATTTACCACTATATCTTTGCTCCTATTGGTTGTAGCGTGTTATGTTATATAGCCCTTAGCCTTCCTCGATAACTGGACTATCCACCACAAAAAGAATTATTCAAATCGAACTAGTAGTTTCGGAGATTAGCGCTTTCAAACAAACAAACTCTTCAGCTTTATAATATTAGTATAGATTCGCTAAGACAATAGTACATTTAATATTTCATTTTAGTCACGTGCTTTCAGAGCTCAGATGATACACTCAAAACCACAGGGGTTGCGTTTCTAGCCTCTTTTGGAGAACCCGTCCCAAACCTTACGCTTTTATCTTCAATTCCTACTAAATATATATATTTTTAGATCGAATTCCTTGAAGTAGTTAAAGTTCAGTTATGTTCGACTAAATTAACTCAATTTAAGAAAATTTTAAGTTTCATAAATTCAGTTCTTCTATATATTTTTCCAAGGTATTTATTACTATAGATTCTTGTTACTGATCTATTTCTATCAAATCTTACAACACCAGGGGTCCTTTAATGCTAATTTTAAACATAAAATAATACTCATCTATATTTTAAATAAGCTTTTACCTGGTACGTATTGAACTATATATTATTGAAATATATACGTATTGGACTATATATTGTTTAATTCGTCGTTAATTTGAGTAAATTGATTAATGCGGAAATTCTCGGATATTTAGTATAAAAGTAAAAGAATCGTTTAAACTTTTGTTTTTATTTATATCTAGATATAATTTTCTCCGAATATATCGACAACACGTCGTTTTGCCTTTTTCTTAAATATTCGTATAATGTAGGTATGTACCTATAATGTCATGTTAAACTACATATATCTAGTATATAAACAGCATAAGATGCAACAACTAGCTATGACTAATCACATAAATTAGAAATTTCTAAAAAAATAACAGCAAAAAACTGAACGTTATTTAAAATAACGCAGGATAAAACCTAAAACATAATAAAACACATAGTTTCTTCACTGACATAAGTTAACTCCGTCTCTTTGTGCCTTTTATATCATAATATTGTCGCACAAAAACTAAATACAGATAGATTGGGAGCAGATTCTTTTTACTTTTTCCTATATGAACTGTGTCAGCTTCGTCAATAAAGTGTTGATAAATATCGGGACATTGTTTAAAACTCGTTACATTGTTACCCAGCTTTTGAGAGCTTACTTTTTTTTAACTATTACTTTATTGGTTTTAATTTTCTATATACTCGATAAAGTAAGGAACATGTGCCGTTTTCGATTAAGTTAAATAAAAGTATGTATCATGGGGATGAAAAACTGTCATATAATAACTTTGACATTATTTTCCTTTATAACTTTATAGATGGCGTAAGTAGCTCTGAAATTGGTTTGACAATTGACATTAGGACAAATTTTAAATTATTTCAGTTGTTCATTTGCCGTTGTTTACTGTTGTTTTTGTGCTGTACGTTCTTTTTCAAACATTTGACCCGGCTTAATATATCATTGACTCCTATTTCCACGCTTTTGACGATCGAGTATCGACCCCGTTTTTTCTCAATTGGACATTGTTTTCTGCGAGTACGATCGACCCCAGCTCTTCTCATTTGGATTTTGATTGCAAACCACGAATTTGGATTATTATCGATAAGTTGAAAAAATGCCACGAAAATCGGTTATTAAGTGTTACTTTCGGTGTGCGACTAAAGGTACTTATTTAGTAAAATCTAAAAAAATATTATTTGTCGTATATATGTATATACAATCAATTACTACTCTTGTTACATCAATTTCAACCGTAACAGTTTATTGACTTCTAATAAAAACATTTCAGGTCCTTTTCATCAATTTCCTAAACCTGAATACCCAAAATTGGAGAAAATAATTCAATGGAAAAATATTTTAAATGAAGACATGATACAAAAGGAAGATTCTTACATTTATAACAATATAAGAATATGTGATGATTATTTTGAACAGTTTTACCATTCTTCAAGTAAACAACTCACTCAAAATGCTGTACCAACACTATTCTTAAGTAAGTATCTAAAGTAAGCAACTTCCCAAGTAGTTATAGGCACACAATACATACTATTAATATAAAAAGAAAACTATAAATATTTTATAACTATAGATGATAATATACATTATTATTATTTTACTTTAGAAATTGGTGCTCATAATTAAAAATTATAAACAAAAAATAATGATTTAATTGAATATAATGAAATAGGTATACAAGTCATCTTAACATTTTTATATACTTACATGTGGTTTGATAGATTTATAATGTGCCCTCTTTATTACCTTTTTTATATAAATAAGAGAAAGTTCCTACAAACAGTATTGAAAAATAACTACTTTTGTCACTTCTTTACATAGGTAAAATAAAAACAAAGTGTTCTAAATATGCAGAGATTATAATTTCATTGCATAACTACAAACCAAAAAAAGTTGTTTATAGTTTTTTATGTAATATAAGAATGGCAGTGTTTAATTCAGTAAAAAATACAAGTCTATTAACATTCAATCAGAAACTCTAAAAGAAACGAGGAAGAATGGTACTTGATTGTGGGCCGGATTTGTAATAAATTTAGCAAAATAGTCTGCTTGCTCTAGAATAGGGCTATTTGCTTGTTTTGAGACAGCAGATGATAAAACTCTCTTATTTTATATATAATATAGTTAGTTTTTGAATTTAATTGTGGATTTTGTTGTGCTGTCAATAAACTTAAACTATCCGTTATTATAATCCACTTTTGATGAGTCTGTGTTTGAATGTGCTCCATAGCAGTATATACATACATATGCTGGATTCAGCGGAGTATATGCTTGTGAGTGAATTCAGCCTATGACCAAATCCACCCTTGATCTGACTATCATAGACAGTTATAGAGACTGCTTCATTGTTCCTAGACCCATCTGTATACAGGGTGACTGGTGAATTACTATCAATATTTAAGGAGCATACTCGGTACATGATTCTCATTCGAATTATGTAAAAAAAATAGGTACTTAATTTTTGACCAAATTTCCGTATAAATAAATAAAGTGTGGACTCGTTCCAAGTGTTCCAAGTGTGGGCGCGCGAAGCGGCGTGCTGATACAACACTACGACGAAGCGCGCGAGTGTGTGTGTGTGTGTGTGTATACTTAATCTGTAGGGTGTTCATACGATGCGTAATTAATTACACAACTTTTGGTTAACTTTACTTAGAAGTTTATTAATATTTATGCTACATTAATTTTTATTTCGTCATATATGATCGTCAAATATCACGTCCTCAAGTATCGATAGTAATTCACCAGTCACCCTGTATATCTGATGATATCCCTGCCACCTATCAAGTTCCCTATAAATGTCTTCCTTATACTTTACAAGACTCTTGACTACAATTTTTATCTGAATAATTTTTGATTCTTATAACCCAGAGTAACAAGGCTATACCATGCTAGAAAATATATTGTGTTTATTAAAAATTTGTTCTGTTTCAGAAAAACCTTGAAACAAATATGAATTAATTTTTTCAGTCCTGTTAATAGTGTCCCGCAGTTTAACAAGAAGTGGATGATTACTGACGGAGAGCAACCTTGCAATAAATTTTGATTGTAAGTATTTAAACCTAAGTGCTAATGGAGGTATATTACATTCCACCTACATTGACACTATGGGAGTAGTTCGCTTGGAACCCATTATAATATGCAAACATTTAATTTGTATCTTTTCTAATTTATCTACTATAGTTCTTACCCCTGCAAAACAAAAAAAAAGCATATTCAAAATGACTCTTTACTAATGAATTATACAATGTTATGTTAATAGAATACTTGGTTCAGCACCCCAATATGTGCTAGTTAAAGATTTTAAAACATTACAAGCATTTAAAGCTTGAGATTCTAGAGTTTCAGCATACTTATTCATCTAGAATTGTTTGTAAAAATAACACCTAAACACTTTACAGAGCTCTCTACAGACATTACATTAAATTTGAACAAAATATTTACATTCCTATTTCTAATTCCATTTTTTCAAAAGACAAAAACTTTTTTCATTGCTGACCTCCAGCCGAAGGCTATCAAAATAGTTCTTTAGTCTTAGCAGAGCTACATTGAGGACTGATTGTACACTTTGTACATCTTTGTAAATCATCTGCAAACTGCAGATTAGAAACTTCACACCCCAGAGTTAAATTTAGCTGATGTATGAATAGGATCAAAAGCAATGGGCTCAATACACCACCCTGTGATACACCCCTACAAGAATATCTTGGACCAAATAACTGATTGTTAACCTTAACACCTTTCTGTAGTTCAAGAAATTAAAAATCCAATTTACAACTTTTCCAGGTACCTATAGTAATAATAATATTGAGATCTACATTATTGAAAGCCCCTACAATGTCAAGAACAACACCAACTAGTACTTTATTCTCGGAACGAGCATCGTGGATATCCAGACAGAGACTCTCACAAGCAGAACGGCCACAATGAAAGCCAAACTGATTGTAAGGTAAAAGATTATTACTTTCTATGTGAAAAATTAATCTCTGTTTTATTAATTGTTGGAAAGTTTTTCCAACACATGAACTCCTATTACAGGACGATAAGAATCAGCCAAATTAAAGTCTTTGCCAGGTTTTAATATTGGTACCAAACAGTCAGTTTTCCAATCCTCTGGGACAATAGAAGACGTCCATAAACTATTTAATAAATTTAAAAAAATAGATAGAGTTTGAACATTTAAAAGTTTAAACATTCTGTAGGAAAGCCAATCCAGGCCACATGAAGAATCTTTTCTTGAGGCTAAATCAGATTTTAACTCTTGCATAATAAAACAACCGATCATGTATGAATTATCACTATTTACTCCAAGAACATTATCTATACTTATCTGTTGTGAAACAGTATCCGGTGTGTATTTATACAAAAATGTTTGAACCCAATTGAGGTCAGAAAATAAGTTAGAAGTTGGAAAGCTTTTTTGAATTTTCTTATTTTAGTCCAAATGCGATTTATAGATGTCAAACGATTTATTGATGAGCAGAATTCAGACCAACTTTTACAACGTTCTTTTTTTAAAGTGCGTTTTTTACAAGCTTGTGCGCGTTTGAAATTATGTTATGTAATTTTTACTATTAAGACTAGTTTTGAAATTAATGTAGGCGTTCTGGCAGACTTCTACTACTTTTGAACATTTATCATTCCACCAAGGTACTTGGCACCTTTTTCTAGGACGGTTATTATTACTATCAGTTGTGTTTTGGTTTAAGCTGGGCCCGGAGAATTTGATTGCCAATAGAATAATTGCACAAAACTTTCTGTATGGGTCAAGGAGATCACTATTGTCAACTTTAAAGTTCATTAACATTTTATTAACAATTTGTTCATAACTATCCCAATTTACTAATTTCAGATTGCTGTGAAGAGGAATGTTGTTCAAGGGAATAGAGGGTTCATGTTGATCTCTTACGAGATTGAATTTTGTGATAGTTGGCAGATGATAACTGTCTAAAGAGTCCTGATGAACTTGCCAGTCACAAGGAAGAAATAAAGAAGAAGACTCCATAGTTAAATATAGACTGTTTGGTTATATGAGAGCATATAGTTGTGGGTTGACCATTATTTAAAAGTATTAAGTCATATATGACCCATGTAATCCATAATAGCTCTGCCCCGAGAATCTATGCGACTACAACCCCAAAAAGTATGATGGGCGTTAAAATCACCTGCAATTATCAACGGTTTTGGAATACTGTACAATAAACGATCGAACTTCGCCCTTTCAAAAGCAGGAAAACTATTACCAGAATTGTAAACACTAACCAAAGAAATGCATTAATGTTTCACTTTAATAATAATTACTACATTTTGTAACGAATCATCATAAAAAGTATCTTGTTTAGAGAAATGTATAGCGTTTTTAATTAATATTGCTACGCCATTATGATCATTACTGCAGTCATTCTTAATAATGGTATAACAACGTAAATTAAATTGAATGTTAGGCTTGAGCCAAGTTTCTGAAATAAGAGCTACATGTTTATTATTTTTGTATAATTTTTTTTTAAACTCAAGTCTGTTACTTAACAGACTGAGCGTTCCACTGTACAATATTTAAGATTTGGTAGTTGAATGTGACGATTTGTTATTTTTATCCTGTATGGTTTCTTTAATAGTTGAGCTAATAAATTGTGAACTAATACTTATATTTTGAGTTTTATTTAAAGTTATAACTTTTACTATAGATTCTGTTAATAGTCATAGTTTCAGAATTTGATAGTATTGCTTGTATTACTTCTTGGGTATTTAATTTTTTTATAAAGGGAGGGAAAATTTAATGAATCTTTTAACGTGTCAGCATATGACTTGGGTTTACTGTTTGCGATTTTCTTTTGTCTTATAGGGCACTGGCTAGAGATGGCAATGTGATTGCCATTACAATTAATGCACTTAGCTTTTTCAATGTTAACCTTGCATTCTTTGAAAGAATGCCCCTCTGTGCATATGGAGCATCGCGGTGAATTTTTACAAAACTTAGCCAGATGATCATAGCGTAAACATTTAAAACACTGTTTTATAGGTGGGACATATGTGGAGACAGGCAGGCGCCACATCTTAATGTGAACATAGTTATTATTACGCTCTGAGTAGGTTGCAGTGTGAAGGTGTTATTTTCTCCTTTTACTTTACGCATTATGCGTCGGAGAGAAATGACTTTTTGTTGTTGATATTGCTTTATATACCTGCATATTTTGTGATTGGATAGATGAGTGGGAATCGAAGAGATAACTCCCGATAGTTCGGTAGCCCCTGCTGGTATTGAAGCTTTAAGTCGTTGTTGTTTAAGTTGTTGTTTATGTAGTATTTTCTAAAAAGGCATTTGCCAAATTCGAACGCTCGAATACAACACCGACCTTATATTTATTTATTTTTTTAAAATATAGTATACCTTTCACAGAGCGTATAAAACTAGTTCTAGTACATCATGCCCCTATTACCGAGTGGGACATCATTAGTACTTTCGACAAATACTATGAATTCAGACTTGGCTTCCGCATCTTCAGAGTATCGCCGACAATAATCAGCGACCCTAAAGGGAGCGAAGGCATTTGCATCCTGCAATACTGGTGAATCCTCGCAATCGGAATCGCTGCTTGTGCTGAAATTCAAGGACTCACCCGAATCCTTCTTTTTACGTTTTTTCACCATCTCTCCATATAAACACTTACATATATACATATTAAGTTTTACTTCGTTACAATAAACTAAACAAAAATTTGCAAATTATATTATATAACTATTTAAAATAATTAAAATTTTCAAAAAGCCCGCGTCAACGTTTCAATTCCCGCGCTCTTTTCTAACCATCATAAACCATAGATAATAGAAAATTAGAAACTATATTAGAAAATATATAAACTTAACATCCGTCACTTGTCATCTGTCAAGATGTCAGATGTCATATATATAATACTTACTCTTGATACTTTAAATGAATTGGAACGTAAAAAAGTGAAAGTTTATATTTTTAATATCTACATATTCTTAAGAACAAATAAATAAATAAATAAATAAAAGAACATATTTGAGTCTTGACACGAAAAAAAATCTAAAAAATCCTCTGTCACGGGCCGCTAACACTTTCGAATAAATAATAGTACTTATTAAAAAAATAAAAGTACTTATACATATAATATAATTATAGCTTTACACTTAATTATTCATTTTGTGTACATCCCAGTAGTAACAATTTTATTAGCCAACTCTCTTCTATTACGTTTGGTCGCAGAGTTTATAGTTTCCATTTATAATATTAAATATAGTGTAATAGGTATGAAGCTTCTTCAAACACACCGATAGAGTGTAAGCATGTAGTATGTACCGTACAGAGCGCGTATTATTTACATGCACGTAATGGCCGCACATTAACAGCTCAGCTTCACATGAGCTCTTATCAAAAGTCACCGGATGGTTTATAACTTCCGTTTCCGAACATGGCGGCGGCGCCCGTAGCTACACCGCTAAAATGCACCTGTTGATTAGCACTTTTATATACACTGAGAGAGTAAAACGTTTTACAGTTTAGCTTAAATTTTCATCTCAACAATTCTATGTTCCAAAATTATTAAGATTTTATTGGTTACAATTTTTAAAGCACAATGTCCTACTTTTAGTCATATCCTATCTTCCGCTAGCTAAAGTAAAATATAGTATCGATAGATGTAAGAAATTTATTTACTATAATTTAGTGTTAGATCTATAGTTAATTAGCTTAAGTAGTTATATATATTTCGGATTCTAACAAAATCATGAAAAAATGTAGTTGTTTTATAAAGCCTCCTTTTAAAGGTTCGGTTCAAATTAAATGTGTGTTCCCTAAATACATTGTATATTTAGTTTCACGTAATAAGTGTAGACACATTAACGTTATGATATAATTGTCAGTTTGTTGTCTTGTCTTTATTTTATTGGCCAGTAGTTATCTACCACGTTTCAAGACGGCCGCTCCTCTTATAACTTGACTGCATGCCCTTGGACTTTTAATTTTACTATTTTCGTGGATAAAACGTAATTACATTGTGTGAGGTTTTTTTATATCGATATGTAGGTTTATCGATCACTGCCTCATCTTAATATTCATAATTAAAGACTATTTTATATATACTTTCATTTGAGTATAGTGTAGGTATATCTGAGTAAGTGAATTTCAAAATTATTTGATAATCCACAATCCACCGGTGTAATTGATACTTTTGAGGATTGGAGTAAGATTGAATAATAAGATTTATGTGAAATGTAATAAAAATATTAATTAAAAATTCATAAAATTATGCTGTTGGTTCCTGAAGTCCGTGTTCTATTGAAAAAGATATTTTATTTCTCGAAAACAAAAATAGTTAAATATCAAATTAATTAAATAATTATATCTATCGATAAATGTAAACGTTTATTATCAGAATTGAAAATGTGTTCATTATTACATATAGTTGATGCCTGATACAACATAATACCGTATAATGCATTGGGGAGCGTTCAAGTATTACGTAACGCAATTTTGGGGGAGGGGGGGTCTAGTAAAACGTTACGATGCGTTACAGGGGCGGCAGGGGGTGTCTCTTACAAAACGTTACGTAGCATTGTTTCTAAAAAAAATATTAATAAAAAACCCCCAAACTGGCAACTCTTTTCATATACGTTACATTATATTGACCAGATTGTATTAGTCTGGTCGATATTTTTATTTGTTATTCCAAGTTTGCAAGCCTCTTAATTGATATTTTACGGGGAATACCTAGATTGCATTGTAAGTCTTTTAATGTTGCTTCCCTGGTCAGTATTCGTTAGTGTTCATACTGTAATTTCTTCAGAAGAGGGAGATTTGTGTCAATGATCTTTTTTCATTTAATAGATTAAAACTATACCAAACTATACATATTGTTTTACGACTTTGGATGAAATTGGTCACTTGAGTGTTACGTAACGTTTTGAGAAGGTGGGGGGGGGGGGGGGGGCTACAGAAAAACGTTACTGTGCGTTACGAGGGGGGAAGGGGGGGGTCAAAAATCTTCGAAAATTGCGTTACGTAATACTTGAACGCTCCCTTGGCTACTGTTTGTGGTTACAGATGTATGAGGTACACGCGTGCTATTCTAACATTTATTTTCATAAAATACTATACAATACTAGATGCTGTCAACTGTCAGGTCGTAGAACTGTTCAATAATAGTATTTTTTGATATCGTATTCAAACAGAATCTTTTTTAATAAAACGTGTATTTATCAGTAGTGATGGTATGTTCTGAACGTACTCGTAAGTTCAACGGAACAGGATGACATAAAGTGGGTGATTTTCTCCTCTCAAGACGGTATTAATCTCATACGACTTTATCGCTTTACCTAACAATTAGCAACCAGAGATGAAACTTCTCAGCATACCATGGATTAAACGTGCGGGTTCATGGCATGGCTTTATTTGTATGTGTAATATGATTTACAATATTTGTTTATTGAATGGTTTTATTTAGCTCACTATGTTTGTTTTATTATTTATTCTTTTTTTTATTCTTTTTTCATTTTTCATTTTTCTTGGGTCAAATTTAGTAATTCAAATTTCACCCTCTTCCTGTCAACCGATTAATCTGATTCTAATTTTGTAATTAATCAGATCTAATTTTGTATACACTTTGGATTTTGGTGACAATACAATTATGTTTATTTATTATCATTATAAATTCAAGATGGCCGCCGCTACAAAATGGCGGATAATTTATGTTTTATCAATCCCATCAATATGGGTATCAAATGAAAGGTCTCAACAAGTAGAATACAATTTACTATGCTAAATTGAAATCTAATATGGCCGCCGCTACCAAATGGCTGATAATATTTTTTTAGAGGAGTTGGACTGCAATAAACTAACGGGCAAGAAACCTTGCAATAATGAAGCACAAATGAATTAAACATAATGCGTAATAAAAACTAAAAACTAGAAAATAAAAATAGATAAAAAAACTTTATAAGTTAAACGGTTTTACGTGAAACATACATTGCAATGTTTAAGATAAATGTACTAAAAACCAAAAAATAATAAAATAGATACAGTCATGGGAATTATAAACATATGCACAGACTAGACTAAAATAAAAGCGTGGGGCATGGGTAGTTCCAGTGTAAGTAGAATAAACACTCTCTGTTTAATCCCTATATTATGGCTCAAAATACAGTACAGTGCCAAACGTTAAGAAGCTATCAAAAAACAAGAACAGTTAGTAAAAGATACTTTGGGCGTTTCTGTGGGTGTGGAACTGAATTCAAGTGAAAAATTCATAGACATTATTTAGGTTAACTATAGAAAAACTGCTAGTCATCTCCCTAGAAATTGACTTACCAGCGACATCTGTTAGCGGATAGCTAAACTCAAAGCGGTAGTTCAATCGACAAAATCGACCATGTCGTAGTAGTACCACCACTCGCCACAAGAGGGCACTAATATTAAATATTATCAAAATCAAGAAACTACTATTATATCCTATGTAACATTTATTTTCACCGTAAGTGTTTGTATCCACACATATAACGTTTGTTTCGTATAGTTAACACTGCGTTGTCAAATGTTGTATTCAAAAATTTTCGTAAGTTGTATTCAAAAAAAAGAAAACGATAAATACAATATATTCTATATAAAGATGTGATGTTATGGTTAACAACACTTTTTTTCATTCAAATATTTTAAGCTAGGTAAACACGTTTTGTAACAGAACGTCGTCTTTATATGGAGAAAGTCACAGGTAAAGGTAGTGCATATTAAGTTCTACAAAAATATTGTTGGATTCCTTTTTTAATTACATATTTTGCTTTTATGAATTACACTATATAAACTAGGATAAAACATAGCAGACCCTGGCTATGGCTGGGAAATTGCCAGGTAGAAGAAGAAGAGAAGAAACTAGGATAAAACATTTTAGTATGTTTAAGTCTTATTATTTTATAAAGTTACATATTTTTTTATATCTGCTTTTTAAGATCTCAAATACAGTAGAGATCTTTTTGTGTAAAAGTTTTGTGTTTCAAGTCTGGTTTGGCATAGTGCCATTCATAATCAATTTATTTATAAGGTTTTATTTGAAAAGCTTTACAACACAGACAACAGTTTGTGTACTAATATGATTGAAAAGTTTAGCGACCACTTACAATTTTAATTTTATCATGTAATAATCATGTAATCAGTAGAATATTACATCTCTGTTCTCGACTTGTTTGTCATTGTAATAAAATGTGATGGTTTCATGCGTCATTATCGGAGTCTTGATGTTGCAAATCGTGTTTTAAAGAAGACAGGTAGAAACTACTCCGTGAGAAAGGAAACAAGAAACATGCACAAATTTGGTATATGTATCATGAAGAATGTGGACTACGACCATCATTAGAAAAACCCCCTTTATTATTTCGTCTCAAATATAACAACCAATCCACACGTCTAGAAAAAGATATATGCAGAGATTAAACTGCGAGGCTATTAAAATTAGGAAATATTCTAACCGCAATAAATAAAATGGCTGGAAATTATCTAAACTATGTATCCTCCTATAAAACATGGAAAATGTCTTTAATCACGTCGCGAGAACTTAGGATTCAGTCAAAGTATTCTAAGCTAAATCTAGGGAACAAGTAATGATGATAGACTTGGTCAACAAATTAAATTGACTCTTGATATATCCGTATAACAAGCTTGTATCGACACACTACATACAGACCGTTTACAGTTTTGTATTCGTGTACTCTGGTGGTTGTTGTTGTTACTACCATGTGCAATTATTAATTTTTATTGCATTTCATTCGGTTCCGTACCAATATACAGGGTGACTGGTGAATTACTATCGATACTTGAGGACGTGATATTTGACGATCATATATGACAAAATAAAAATTAATGTAACATAAATATTAATAAACTTCTAAGTAAAGTTAACCAAAAGTTATGTAATTAATTACGCATCGTGTGAACACCCTACAGATTAGGTATACACACACACACACGCGCGTGTCCGGCGGCGTGGTGTTGTATCAGCACGCCGCCGCACACGTCCACGCTTGGAACACTTGGAACGTGTCCACACTTTATTTATTTATACGGAAATTTGGTCTAAAATTAAGTACCTATTTTTTATTACATAATTCGGATGAGAATCATGTACCGAGTATTCTCCTTAAATATTGATAGTAATTCACCAGTCACCCTGTATATGCGACATCTATCTGGTTGTCTTGGGTTCATGAGTTGTATGTATTTATAGGATTTATGAGTCTGCGTGTACGAAACTTGCGATGGCCGGAGAAGCGGCGGAGCGGGGCGTGCGGCGCGGGGCGAAAAGACAGCGGTGTCTTGCGTGTGTACGAAACAAACAACCGCTCACGTAGTGTTGTGATAAACATGAATTCACGTCGAAGAGAACTATTGGAGCCCAGTCTAATGACAGAAATTTTATTACCTAGAGATGATATTTAATTTTCTACACTATTACGAGCTACGTTGTCATTCAAGAAAGTTCTACAATTACAAAAGAATGAGTATAGAGACATTCGATAATATTTTACAGAAAATAAGAAGCAATCTGGCATCAAACATTTTCGGAAATCGTTTAAAATAAACGATATTAACTCTTCATTGTCAATTTCTATATTATTTTTTTGGTTTTCATAAGTAGTCTTATAGAATATAATTCACAGATTTCAGATTGGAAGGTAATTGGGAAATTTTTTAACCCAAAAGGTATTGTAATAAATCCGTATTGTCCAAACATGATTGAATTAGAAGCCTGTTATCAGAGCGTTTTGTTTAGGCCCGATTTTTCAATCCTTTGATAAGTCCCTAGATAACTAACTGACGTGTAAAAATAACTGGCTGTTTAACAAGGGAGTAAATATTTTCAATTTTTCAATCGTTTTTTAAATAAAGAATAGCTATCTATCTGTTGTCTATTAATATCTGTCGCAAATTTTACACTAACTACGTACGAGCGAGATGCACGTATGCAGTCATCGTGATGTTAGACTGAAACAAGTTATGATTGACATTTGGTTTGGTTTCATTTAATTAATTTGGTTCTATTATAAATAAAAATGGATAAAAAGCGTGACCGTGCAAGCGATTTCGATAAAGCTGAAACGCGACTATTGACGGAATTGGTTACCAAATACATATAAGCATATATGTAATTGAAAACAAAAAAAACGGACGCCGTGACCAATAAAAATAAGGAGACTGCCTGGAGCAGAATAGCTTCTTCTTTTAATGCAACTTCGAGTGGTACCGCGACACGTAGCTCTAAAACATTAAAATTAAATTATGAAAGTATCAAAAAGGCCAAGAAGAAGAAGATGTTCTGTCACAGGCAGGAACTTTATCGCACGGGTGGCTGGCCATCTAATGCTCCTGATTTCGATGACGTGGAGGAGAAAGTGCTGGCTATATGTTCCAATATTACAGGATTGGAAGCACGCAATGATAGTGATAACATTTCAGGTATTTAAAGCAATTTAAACCGATTAAATATTCCTACTTATTGTTTCTTTTCATGTCACAAATACATAAAGATTGAAGCTATCCTTATTTTTCAGATGTAATCCAACCTGCATCTGTCCCTCTGAAAATTGATTTGTCTCAGCATGACCTTAATTTAAATTTTAATACATATGAAGAAACAATTCAAGATAGTGACATACAGATCCCGGCGTCGGGACGTGACGACCCCATCGCCCACCGGTGTATTCCGGTGCAATTAGTCACGGGGGGGAAGGGCCTTGACCTCCTCGTGGGGTCTTGGCCCGGGCTGGGGGTGCAGCCCATGGAGGTGGGTAGGACGAGGCTCGGCGGTGTACACCGCCGCTGCCAAGTTCGGCCCTACGTGTTGGCGGGTGGCCTCGGCCACTGTCGGCGCAGTCCGGCGTCGGGACGTGACGACCCCATCGCCCACTGGTGTATTCCGGTGCAATCAGTCACGGGGGGGAGGGCT
The DNA here is from genome assembly GCA_916720795.1 of Danaus chrysippus. Classification (NCBI taxonomy): domain Eukaryota; kingdom Metazoa; phylum Arthropoda; class Insecta; order Lepidoptera; family Nymphalidae; genus Danaus; species Danaus chrysippus. The sequence goes on from CAKASE010000070.1 coordinate 75,744, forward strand.
GGGGGTACAGCCCTGGGAGTAAGACGGTCGCGGATCTGGCAGGAGGCCGTCCGTGGCTGTCTTGGGGGGGAGGGGATACTCGGGTCTCTCCGGAGGCCTGAGTTCGCTTGTGGTCGGTCGGTTTCCTCTCTGTCTGCCGTCGGGCGCTTGCGCTCGTCGGTGGGTGGTTGGAGACTGGCCGCGTGGGCTTGGGTGGGAGGGGTAAGGGGTTAACCCTCTCGCGATTAAGCAAGCCCGCCAGGCGGGGGGACACTCCTGGTCACTTGGAGTGAGCCCTCGGGGGGGGAGGTGGCCGTTCGCGGCCCGCCGCCGGATCGTCGCGGATGCATGCTTCGGCGTTTCCCGTGGCGATCCACTTGGCGGCAACGGAGAGTGACCGCTGGTGTTTTAGTGGGTAACATGGGCCCTTCTGGCCGTGAATCCCACATAACTGCCTCTGTCTCCCCTAGACGGAGGGGTAGGTATAAAACCTTTCACCGCGATAACAAAAAAAAAAAAAAAAGATAGTGACATACAGATTGTGATGTTGAATCAAGAAACTGATGGTATGTATTTATGTTGTCAAGTACACAAGTTTTTTTAATATTTGTGATATTATTATTATAACTGGCGCACAGGAAGGGGTCATCGGTCACTACCTAATCCGCTATCGGGCCAGTCAATATTATAATTATTTTACAATTAGGTATTTCTATTCCGTTTGTTGCCTTCATCATAACAATACATAACAAACTTGTCTTTTTTTTTTTAGAAAAGGACTTGAATGAAAGCGCCAGTCAAAATGCAAAACCAACAATTATTGGCACTGAGAATGGTGAAGGTAGGTTTTATAATATTATACAAATTGTATCGTTAAACCTTTTCATCCCTTCAGCCACATGTTCTATACATCGCAAACATGGACAAAGTTCACAAAATATAAGTACTACATAGTACATATATTAAACCTTTTATTACTTTTTACAGATTCTTATAACAAATGTGGCACATGGAACCCAAAAGCATTGAAAAGTAAAATTAACCCGGTTTTAAAACCAACGAAAGCCAGCGTTACTGCATAAATAGACGAATTAACTGCTGCGAGACTAGAACTTGTGCGTCTTCAACAAGAGAAAGCAAAAAAAGAACATTATTTTGTTGAACAAGAGCACGAGTTGAAAATGACACACCTTCGAAATGAAGAAATCAGGAAACAAGAGTTACATAATTTGATGCTTAAGACAATGCTGTAGTGTATGATGTACACACATGTATGTAACTTATAAATTAGAACAACGAATACACAGTCAATCAGTATCATTTGAGCATCCGACATGTTTTATTTCAATCTCCAATCCCAACCTTATATGGCGACCCTGCGGGTTCAGCCTCGCGGATCATATTCTTAGCGAGTGTGGAATATTCCAGAACCTACAATAAACGAAATTCGTTCTTTTTAATATATATCAAATTAATAATGTGTCAGTCTAAAGTGGAAAAAGAAGATATTTTCATAAATCAAAACGGAGCACAAAACACAGCGTCTGTTGAAGAAGTTAAGTGGCATATATCTACTATCAGCATCGTACTTTTATTTATCTGCAGCATCGTTTTTCTTGGTGTGCTCTATATTTTATATAAATTGTACAAGAAATGCCATGAAACATGGATAAGTGAACAAATAAGCAGACATATTTTCCGGCGCGGGCGTTCCATGAACGAATCCAGAGCTCGACGTGATGCTACGAATACTTGTGAGGAGTGCATCTATCGGAAAAACCAAATGGAAAACCAACAATCCAAGGGAGCGAAGTAACTTATTTTTTTTTCTTTCCACATAGACATTTTTTTTCATACATGTACAAGTGACTGTGCCTGACTGTGATCAACTAATTATCAAAAAGTGAAAGAGACTGTTTGTTCCGGCGATTATTTCGTATACAAGATATTTTAATTATACTCTATAGCATTATTATATTGTACTAATCAATTATGTACTTTGAATGTGTAACTGGTAGGTACATATGTATGTGTAATGTAGTTTATTATAGGTAAAAAATAATAGTAATGTATGAGGATTTACAAAAATTATATGATGAACTTTTTAATATAAAAACATATTTAGTAAAAATTGGACCAAGTAGAAGAAAAGGTGAATTAATAATAAGAAAGATTAAAGAGGCCGATAATATAGTTGCTAGATTTAATTTGATTTTAGAACATTTAAATAATTTTTCTGATAAATTTAAAGTTGATGAAAGTTTACGTATAGAAAGAATAAGTTCCGATTTTTTCGAATTGTATGAAAAAATTATAAAGTTGTGTAGTTCGTCTTCAGTAGAAACAAACGAAACAATGGCTAAATTTGATCTTAAGATTGCTATGAACTTATTACCAGTCGCATCTGATGATGAGGTCAGTATTAAACAGCTTAGTGACAGTATAGAATATTACACGCTAGAACTCGATTCTGACTCCCAGAAAAAATTAATACATTTTGTACTTAAAAATCGTCTTTCACAAAATGCTAAATTAAAATTGGAAAGTACGTATGATAGTATCGATAACTTAATTAAGGCTATAAAGTCTAATTAATTACCTAAAAAGTCAGCGCCCGCTATCCAGGCGAAGCTTAACAATTTTAAGCAAAATAACCTCTCAATTGAAGAGTATGGTCGGCGAGTAACGAATATGTTTGTGAATTTAACGATTTCTCAGTCTGACGGAAATGAATCTGATTATAAAGTTTTAAAAACCAGAAATGAGAAACAAGCTATTAAAGCTTTCGCCGACGGACTTAGAAATCGTCGTCTTGGAACTATTGTTACAGCTAAAAACTACTCGTCCTTGAATGATGCGGTACAGGCCGCCCTGGACGAGGACTCCACATCTGCTTGCACCGGAGATATTTTAACTATGCGCCATAATCACTATAAAAATTACAATCAATATTATAATTACAGAGGTCGTAAGAATTTTAATGTCGGACAATCTGGAAATTGGCGTGGTCGAGGTATGTATTTTCATTACCAGGCTCAAAATTCTCCGAGAGGACGAAACGCGGGTCAGGTGTCCCGACGAGGCAATTTCCAGAGGACTTCGAGACCACATAGCAACAGGGGTAAGTCTTTTAATAATTATTATTATTCTAACAGGAACCAAACATCTAGTAAACCGCAAACCATGCATATTTTGACGAAATTCGACAATAAAAACCCTAAATTTGATAACCCTGATGAATTTTTTCGTGACTAAAAATTTAATATTATCATGCAATAATACTTGTCATATAACGGTAACTTCATTTAACAAATATTCATATAACTTGTTACTCGACACTGGCGCCTCAATATCCGCCATAAAATATAAACAAATAATTGATCAAAAACATTCCATTCCATAAAGAGAATCTCGTAGCCAGCGGTCTTGGAGGCAAAATCAACTCTATTGGATATTTTATCTAGATCTTAAGATAGGGAATCAAATGCTCAGTCATCGATTCTATGTATTTGATACATTGCCTTGTAAGGCTAGTGGCATACTAGGACATGATTTCTTTATTAAATATGACGCGATATTGAACTTTAATACTTATACTTTAACTTTATGGAACCTAGGTGTTAGGATGGATATACCAATAAAGATGGGTGATAACGTGTTAAAAATACCAGCGCGATCAGAATCCATACATTTTATTCACACTAATATGACTGAAGAATGTGTTGTCAATGCAACTGAAATACAAAACGGAATTTTTATTGCTAGTACTCTTGTTAAGCCTAAAGATGGACAAATACCTATACGTATCTTGAATACTACTGAACAAGATTTACAAATAAAATATGATGACTTTAAACCTGTTATTTTATCGGCCACTGATTTTTATCTTTGTTCTTTTGAAAAACCTACTAAAACTACAGGCAGTTCAGAAAGAGTAAAATCTTTATAGTTTATTTTGCAATTAGATCATTTTAAATAAAGAGAAAAAAAGTAGTATTTTATCTATGTATATGTGCTAAATATAACGATATTTTCTATATCCAAGGGGATAAACTTAACTACAACTAACAAACTACAACTTCATTGTATAAGCATTCTATTACGTTAAAACCTAATACAATTCCAGTGTACTCCAAGCCTTATCGACTTCCACTTTCACAAAAGGGAGAAATTAATAAACAAATTAGTAATTTACTTGAAGAAGGTATTATAGAGCCATGCAATAGTGAATGGAGTAGTCCGGTCCTTTTGGTACCCAAACGCTCAGACGGAACAAAGAAATGGAGATTAGTTATAGATTACCGTAAACTCAATAACTGTATTGAAGATGATAAGTTCCCTCTTCCTAATATAAATGAAATTCTAGACTCATTATCAGGGTGCATTTATTTTTCTCATCTGAATTTAAATCAAGGCTTTTATAACGTTGAATTAGAAAAATCGAGTAGAAAGTACACCGCATTTTGTTCTGGTCAATATCAAATGACTAGAATGCCCATGGGACTCAAAACTAGCCCTAGTTCCTTTTCTCGCTTGATGACCATGGCAATGGCAGGACTCACATATGATAAATGTCTCTGTTACCTTGACGATCTGATCATTATGGGGAGAAATTTAGAAGACCATAACAAAAATTTTATTGAAGTCTTTGAAAGAATTCGTAAATTTAACTTAAAATAAATCCAACTAAGTGCGGTTTTCTTAAAAAAAACAATTACTTTATTTAGGGCACATTGTGTCAAATGAAGGAGTTCTACCAGATCCAGAAAAAATTAGTATAATTAGCAATTATCCAGTTCCTCAAAACGTTGACGACACTCGGAGATTTGTAGCGTTAGCAAATTATTACAGAAAATTTATACCTAACTTTGGAGAAATAGCGTATCCTTTAAATTTATTATGTCGAAAAAATGTAAAATTTAACTGGAATAATAATATAATTGTCTAGAATCATTTGAAACTTTAAGAAAATGGATTATGTCCCCACCAGTTCTTCAATATCCCGACTTATCCGATAAAAATCAATTTATAGTTCAAACAGATGCTTCAGGTTACGCGATAGGAGCTATTTTATCTAATTCAGACGGACGACCTCTCGCTTTTGCCAGTAGGACTCTTAACAAGGCTGAGAGACAATATCCTTCAATAGAAAAAGAACTATTAGCAATTGTTTGGGCAGTAAAGCATTTTAGACCTTATTTGTACGGCCGAACCTTTAAAATTATCACGGATCATAAGCCCCTTATTTATTTATTCAATATGAAAGATCCATCTAGCCGTTTACTAAAATTTAGACTCGTACTAGAGGAATATGACTATGTAATTGAATATGTGAAAGGTAAAGAGAATGCAGCTGCAGATGCATTATCTCGTGTGATAGTGACTTCAAAAGAATTGAAAGCGATGAATGAATGTGTATTTGTGATGACGCGTGCTCAGAGGCGAAGAATGAACGATATGAATGGAATGAACATGAAACCTCAAACTGACCTTAATGAAACCGACAACACGAGGCCTGATCAACCACGTGTGGTCGAGACTTATACTAAACCAAAGAATGCTGTAGAATTACGCTTTATAGATAAACGTAATTTGAATATATTACGGAGTAATAATAATATTTATTATGAGAACAATATTTTTTCATATGATAAAGCTCACTTTAATTTGTTTATAAACTCGTCTTCTCAATCTCAAATTACGCGAGCCGGATTTGTGAGAGAGTTGAGTAACGTTTGTAAAAAAATGTCGATCGACGAAATATACGTATTAAAGAATAAAAGTAACAATATATTTGTAGAGAAATTAGTGAGCGAGATTAAAAATAATAAAAATTGGGAGGGCCCTCGCTTGTGTATTTTAAAAGATGTTGAGCGTATAGAAAATATTGACGATAGAAAAGTAATACTAAACGATTTTCATATATTGCCCACGAGTGGCCACGCGGGCATTAGAAGAATGATAAATAATATTAAAAAATATTATTTTTGGCCAGGCATTGAAAAAGACGTGACCAAGTTTGTGAATAAATGTCCTAAGTGCCAAAAACAAAAGTATACGATTATGTTGAAAGAACCAATGACAATCACCTCTACTGCAAACTGTGCATTTGAGAAAGTATTTTTAGATTTAGTAGGTCCACTCGATAGGGATAATGATAATTACACTTATATTCTCACGTTACAATGCGAATTGTCAAAATATGTATGCGCGATGCCTCTGACGTCAAAATCTTCAAACAAAGTAGCTCAAGCTTTTGTAACGGATTTTATTTTAAGGTATGGAATCCCGAAAGAGATAGCAACAGACAGAGGTACGGAATTCATGTCCGACACTTTTAAAGAGGTATGTAAACTTTTAAATATTTCTAAATTAAATTCCACAGCGTATCATCATCAAAGTATTGGCTCATTGGAAAATTCACATAAAAATTTAAACTCGTTTTTAAGAATTAACGTAGAACAAAGACCCGAAACGTGGAGTTATTGGCTGCCGTTTTGGAGTTTTGCATACAACTGTTCACACCTCTACACAGTTTACACCGTACGAACTAGTTTTTTGGAAAGAAATGTTGTTTACCAAGTAACCTTACAAAATCTGTAGAACCATTATATAATCACGACGATTATCCTCTTAGGAGAAAAGTAAGGTATGATACTTATACAAATACTTTTCAGTACAAGCCTAATGACAAAATCCTTATTAAAAATGAAACTGGTAATAAATTATCGAACCTTTATTCTGGACCTTACACTGTAATTAGAGATATTTCACCGAATGTAGAGATCGAAGTTAATGGAAAATTAGACGTTATTCATAAGAATAGAACTAAGCCTTATTACGAATAACATAATGATAGAACTCTATGTAAGTTTATATACACTTAGGATTAGTGACTCATCTTATATTGCACGATGAATGAATTGTAATCTGATATGCACCTAATCATTTTATAGCTTATAAAATTGTATTGTCAAAAATAATATTATAATTATACGTATACATAAAATACGTAATTGTAATTTTAACAAATTAATACTTACGTACATAATGTTAAAAATTTATATATGTAAAAAAAAAATATGTACTATTCGTAATATTTTTTTCCCCTCGATGGGAGGTGTAGTGTATGATGTACACACATGTATGTAACTTATAAATTAGAACAACGAATACACAGTCAATCAGTATCATTTGAGCATCCGACATGTTTTATTTCAATCTCCAATCCCAACCTTATAATGCAACGGAAAGATTAGTAAATTTTTATATTATTGTTTAGGCCAGTGGCCAATAAAAAAGTGAAATAATCAATAGGTATTTTTATTTATTACTCCAAATTAAAACACAAGTTATACAGCAATCAATAAGCAGCCAGGATTTCTTCACATTATTGTGTTATTAGTGATTCAAAATAGTTAATTATGCCATCCCGTGTGCTAGAGGTACTGTTTATTAAAAAACATACACAACCTCAAAATTTCATAGATGGCAGCTAGATAAATCCACAGATAAATCTTAACCATCCCTTGAAGCAGCAGATAACTTTATTCTCCAGTTACCACCTATATTCGGCAGATAACATCAATCTGACAATCGAAAAATTAAAAATCTTGTTATTCATGGAATAAACGTTATTCGACAGATAAAATTCGCTATCTGAGGATTGAAAAATCGGGCCTTAGACAACAAAAGTTGTTTTAAACCACTGTCAAGATTGGATAGGAGTTCTAAAACGTACGAATCGTATAATGTTGTAAAATTTTACAGTAAGCTTTTTCATTGTTACATTCGGAAAAAGCGACAAGATTTTAGATTGTAGATAGATATTTCCAGTGTAAGTAGAATGTTCTACGGCATTAGTAAAAGACAGAGTTTAGCCTTGTACCTACATGTAATATGACTTACAACCTTATTGTCGATAGCAATCAAGACGCTATTCCTCTTCTGAAAAAATAAGTAGAATGAACTTTGTGACAATATGCAGATATTTTGCCTTTCTTATTTAAAAAGTGTATATTTCTTTGCAATGAAATCTAATTACTAATTATCAAAAAAACCAGCTGAATCTCATCCAGATAAACTGAAAAACATCAAATCCACCGGGACAAAGTGAAGTACACAAGTGAAATTGAAAAACTGTGAAAAACTCATGAAATACTTTGCGACGTGTTAACGGCTTAAAATACATTACAGTGCTAAACGTTAAGAACCGATCAAATACAAACAATGAAAAACAATAACAGTCAGTAAAAGACACTTTGGGCGATTCTGTGTGTGTGGAACGGAATTCAAGTGAAAAATTCATAAAAATAAATAAAATAAAAATTGGTTTATTTCTGTAACTTAAACCTAAAAACAAACAGATACAGCTAGGGAGCTCCTTTTAAGAAATGAAATTATCTTGTGTTAGGAGTCCCCGCTATTCCACAAAAGGAATCAAGAACATAAAGGTAAAAGGTAACATTATTTTACAAATTAAGAATAGTTTAAATAGGTAATATATAACTTAAATGTAGTTTGGTTCATATAACGCGCATGTGTGTGTGTGTGTGCGTGTGCGCGTGTGTGTGTGATAGTCAGTTGTAGTGTTTAAATAATTAGATATAAGTCTTCAAATATTTATGCAATTATCTTCTATATATATATAAAAATGAATTGCTGTTCCTTAGTCTCACTAAAACTCGAGAACGGCTGAATGGATTTATCTTATCTTAGTCTTAAAATGTTCGTGGAGGTTCAGGGAAGATATAAAAGTTGAAAAAAATTGATTCACTTGAGGGAAAACACTATAAACAGCCCTTTTCTATTTCCGATACAAACGTTTTTTTGACATTAGATTTGACAACTAACTAATACTAATCATTCTGTTCGATTGTAACCGGAAAATTTTAATAAATACCTATCAATACCTGGTTATTTAAGATGGAATAGAGTTCGCCCGGTTAGCTATACATATGTATATTACTCATGACGAAATTAACGCGGACGAAGTCGCGGGCAAAAACTAGTTTCCAATAATTTTTCAGTTTCACTGCAATCCAATTCCTTTAAGTAGTCCTTTAACGTTTTTTTACAATTATACGTGTTCATACCAAAGACGTTAGCTTTAAGGTTCATTTTAGCATACAAATAAGTAGCTTGTCTTTTAAATTGATTTCATGCAGACATTATTTAGGTTAACTATAGAAAAACATCATCTTCCAAGAAATTGACCTACTAGCGACATCTGTTAGCGGATAGCTAACAGATGAAACTCAAAGCGTAGTTCAATCGACCAAATCGACCACGTCATAGTAGTACCACAACTCGCCACAAGAGGGCACTAATATTAAATATTATTTAAATGAAAACACTGTTTACTATTATATTTTTAAGCGAAATGGAAGATATAAAAAACTAGTTAAAAGTTATTAAGTACTAACACTAGAATTATTACTAACAGTAATAGAAATATTAACAAATAGCGATAAATAATATACTCGTACTTAGGGAGCGTTCAAGTATTACGTAACGCAATTTTCGAAGATTTCTGACCCCCCTTCCCCCCTCTAATAAATAGAGTTATAAATAGTAACAGGACTTTCTTTTATATACATATATAGATGACTTAGATTAAAACGTAAGAAATAAAATTGGCGTTAATTTCCATTTTCAATAATAAGTTTCATTGTAGAGTTGTTTTTCTCCTTGCGAAGGTCAAAATAAAGATGATTCATATTGAACATAACTTAATTATAATTTATTCAATAATATAAGTTTAGGAATATAGTCTTATGGTACATACATCACAATGATACAGTCAAAAAATATAAAAATGACTATACATAGTACAACCTCAGTGAAGCACCGTTTAAATAAAATATTATAAATTAGGTAAAAATGTTCTCCATTTCTTAAAATAACTTAGAGTACAGTTTTTTTTGTAATTTTTTATACAAATTTTCAGTCCCACGTAGGTCTTGTTTTTTTGCTAAGCATAGTGTCTTCCGGTGATATGTGTATCGGATTTGTAAAATCAATTTCTATATTCTCTGGTATCGTTTGAAAGTATGCGCTCCCTCTTGTGTTATCTGAAAAGTGTTTTTATTTATTAGATATTTATTGACCATTAAAGTTCTTATATTTGTTTCTATAGAAAAAGTAAAATTGACATTTTGAAAAGGCTGAGGGATAAAAATTCTTCAAATTATTGGAGTAAAAAAGGACTACATGAATTTTATGCAAGCCTTGGAAATACCTCCCTTAATTTCAAAATAACAAAGTTATTTATTTAATAATTATGTATTTTGTTATTAATTTTTGAATTTCCCCCCATTTTTGTCAGCCCGCCATATTTAGTTCACAAGATGTCACCAAAATAATGTTAAACCAAATCTTGTTAATAGTTACATAAAAGACCAATAAAAGAATCATTTACGAATTACACAAAAATCTTCTAAATTTTGTATATTTTAATGATCCTATTAAAAAGTGCCCATTCATTTAAAGGTATAGCAAAATGCATAATAAAACCAAATAAATACGTTAGAGTTCCTATTTTGTAATTGATACTGTTCTAAGACTTATTCATATTACTGTAAAAGTTCAAAGTTTGTCGGACGATGTAAACCTGTAATACTCGTATTAATAGTCAATGTTATATAGTTACCAGTTAAGTTGAGCCTAGCTATGATATCCTCCAGGTGTTGTTGTGTAGGGTCGTGCTGACTGTGAGCCGATCACGATAAAGACTGCGACGATGACGGACGGAGCCGCGCTTCAAGAGAGGCAGAGTGAACACCGTCTCGGATGAAGGAGTTAGATCCGAACCGAATTCCTATAGAACATATATTAATATAAATATATACAGAGTTTTTTTTAAGCTATGGCTGCATTTGCACTGTAGTTGTGGAATATTATGCCAATGTCATACGAAGTTATTATACAGTGTGTGTACGATATACAATAATTATATGGATTGAATTTAAAATGTTATTAAAACTCTGAAGTCGTGATCTAGCCGAAGATGGATTGCGCTGTTTGGATTTACATTGAAAGGTTCACTTGGTAGGAAAATATAATTTTTTGCGTATAATTTGTAATGTTTGTAGTTTTCATGTCTCTTTTATAAGAAATGTTAATATTTGAAAGTTTTAGTCGTATATCTCTTTTTAGACAACTTTTTTTATACATTTTACTATAATGTGCCTTACCGTTCAGAAACACGAATGCTTATAATGAAATGGCTTAGAAGGGAATTTAGAAAGAAATGGTCAGAATAGACCGTAATTTATTCCCCATATATATCTTACCAGACACTTCCCACTGACGCAGTACGAGTTGTTCCCGCCGCACGAGGTGCCAGGTAGAAGCGATGAGACACACGCTCGTCTTGACACGGCACGCGGCTCGGACGGTCCGGCTCCTCTGTGAACACATAATATATATATAATAGTAGGGGAGGCTGATAATCAGTGGTGGCTCAGTGGTTAAAGGGCCCGCCTCTCGTCGCCGAGGGCGCGGGTTCGATCCTGGCCCGGGCAAGTACCAATGTGATTTTTCCGAATTATATGTACTTTCTAAGAGTATTTAGACATCACTGATTAATGTTGATTCCCAAAAGTGGGTTGATGTCAGGCAGGCGGGCCGGTCGTAAAAACAAATAGCCAAAAACTATTCACAACATGTAAGGCAGACCCTGGCTATAGCTGGGAAATTGCTAGGTAGAAGAAGAAGGAGAGTAGGGGAGACTGGGTAACAGTGAAAGAAGTGTTACTCCGTAGTTTATGACAAAGTGATACATCTTTGAAATTAAATGATAATGCAAATCTAATGTCTAAAATACATTTCATTGCCTGTGTTATACATATTTACAAGGTATATTTATTGATAAAGTGAATTAAAATTCAATTTCCTATGATGATTTTGCCTCCATATTTTTTATAACATTGCAAATAAAATTTTCTTTATATCTCTTATAATTTGAACACAATTTATGCCTATATTTATAACATAATAATATATAACACAATTTATTGACAACCCCATTTTGACAGGTTACATCTAGTAAATTGAAAAAAAAGCTTTATGTGTGCCAAATGTATGCAACCAAGGATATATAAAATTTGGTCGCATTACCTTACAAGTGACGTATCGAGGGATATATACGATCAAAGTATAAAGTGGTGCATAATGGCAAACGTGCCGTATTAAACGCTATAGTTTCCATTTGGTCGTCTTATAACAAGAACGAATAATTTGGTAGTCGGTCATTTGACATGACGTTTAATAATGCGTTGTTAATTTGTCATCTTGGGACGTAAACATTTTATCAAACATTTATAATTTTGTAGGTTGGTTAGTAAATGCTGTGTTTAGATTAAACAAACATTGATTGGTGAAACTGGGTCTTAGAGTATTCTTATTATCTTTTGAATTAACAACTTTAATGATTAAATATTTGTCGAACATATCAATAAATATTACCTTTGGTGAAGCTTGTCTCCCAACCCACACATAGATGGAGCCACTGACTGTGTCAAGAGTATAGGTGTCCTGAAAATATTATTAAGTAATTAGACATCAGTCGAGATTTTAAACGTTAAACATTCTACGCTCCTGGAGAGGGAATAGAAATAGACGGATCGAGAGTAAATGAGTGGGTCAATTAATTATTAATCCTAAGCAATGTTTATAAAGTTTTTCTTAAAACAATATAAATTCACTAACAATTTGTTTCTACGCATTCCTGCTTCGAGCTTTGATTCCGACATTACGAAGTTTCACTTTTTCCACTTAGAGGGACTCCACGCTCTATTTTTTTCACTTCATTTTTGTATACATCGAGATTGTCGACAAGGGAGCGTTCAAGTATTACGATATTCAATTTTTGCACATTTTTGACCCCTCTCCCCCCCTTCCATCGTTTTTCTGTACCCCCTCTGCCCTTCTCTAAACGTTACGTAACAGTCAAGTGATCAATTTCATCCTACAGTCGTAAAAAACGATGTTATAGTTTGGTATAGTTTTAATCTACCAAATGAAACAAGATCATTGATATAAATGTCTTTGAAGAAATCACAGTATGAACTCTAGGAATATTGAGCACTGAACCAATATTAAATGACGTACAATGCAATCTAGGTATTCCCCGTAAAATACAAACTAAGAGGTTTGCAAACTTGCGAGAACAAATTAAAAATGTGTACATAATGTAACGTATATGAAAAGGGTTGGCTGTTTGGGGATTTCAATTAATTATTTTATTTAGAACGAATGCTACGTATAACGTAACCTCTTGTAAGAGAGAGAGACCTCCCGCCCCTGTTTTACGTAATACTTGAACGCTCCCTAATCAACTAAGTTTTAATTTAATACTATATATAACTTACTTGGTGTTTCAACTGGTCCGACAGGTAGGGACCAGTGAGAGGTGTTGTTTTAAATTTGCCAGAACTATCTGACACCTCCGATAAAACAACTGAACGCTCTTCATTTTTCTCGAATGTCTGAAAATATTTTTCAAATTTTTTAAAAAACCACTACGTAATATACAATCATATACATAATGTAATAGTTATCAGTTTATTATAAAATAATTAAAACAAAGCAAACATTTTATTTTAGGAGAAAAGAAAAAACAAACGCCTTATAATTTTTTAAGCGTATAACGACGATAACTGCTATTGCTATTAAAATCTATCAGACGCTTCCAAAATAATAATATCCCTACTAATATTATAAATGCGAAAGTAACTCTGTCTGTCTGTTAGGCTTTCACGCCTTAACCATTGAACTGATTTTAATGAAATTTGGTACAGAGATAGAGTTGACCTTGAGAAAGAACGTAGGACAGTTTTTATCCCAGACTTTTGAAAGGCTCTGTTGGAAACGCAATATAACAGAGTTCCACGCGGGCGAAGCTATAGGCGGAAAGCTAGTTACTTGTATAATGTATAATATACCTTGCTCATATGTATTTGATTTAGTTGTAATATGCAGTTCTATTACCTGATCATCTCCACCCACAGTTTCATCAGGAACCAGATTTTTAGATCCAGAACCCAGTGTGGTAAAGAATTTGTCGACATCTACGTCACTTGAATATTGATCTGAAAGGTAAGAGTAAATTTAAACTATTTTATTTAATTTACATAAGTGTTTTTTGTTTATTAGAAGTTATGGGACGGAATCATAGTTTTATGGGAACATTTTTTTATGCTATGTCTTCATTCGCACTGGAATCGTTGAATATTTACCAATGACAACGGTTTTTATTTGTTGGACCAATTATAATCTTGATTACTGTGTGGAAACATGACGGAGTTTGTCGAATGGAACAAAGGTGTTTATATTATTATTATTTTAAAGAAGACTCAAGTCATAATCTTTTCGACACTTTGTATGATATAGTTGAAATAGATCTTGACCTAGGTAACATTTTCAAGCTACATATTAAATTAACAGTGTTTTATTAATAAATCTTGTTTAGAGATTTTTAAAGATTGTTATTGATAGTATATTTACGATGTATGTGTGTTTGTCATCATAGCTATGTAACAGATCAACCGATTTCGATGTGGTTTTTGTCATTTTGAAGCCTTTTTTTTGGTTAACCTCGGTTTAGTTGTGCAATGTATAATGTTGATTGTAGATGTAGAATAGATTGTAGAATAGTAACATAGAATGTAGATTATCTTTACCAAGTGATGTAAAACATTTTTGACGTATGATTAGTTCATTAAGTCATTCGTGACAGTGTCATTGTGAAATGATAAATTAGGTCTCTATGTTTATTTTTTGTTGTTTTATAATACTTACTCTGACCACTATTTTATATATATATATATATATATATATATATATATATATATATATACATGTACATATATATACCCTATATGTACATACCTATACATATATTAAAGCGATGACGTTTGGTTTGTTCACTTCTACGAGGGAAAGTATTTGTTGACGCGACTTGTGTGTTTGTAAAATGAATTCAACTTATTTAAGGTGTTTTGGTTTAAGATAATTAGGTAGTTTGTTCTAGTTGAAGTTTGATTTGTTATTTTATAGTACTGGCTTTATAAGACATCTATATCTTTTAATTCTTTTGTACTGCTGCAATAATAACCTTCTTCTCTCACCTGTCTAACTCTTATGTTCTTCTTTCCTTGGACCTGGAACAGTTGTTTCTGGGCTCCAGGGTTAGTGATCACGTGGTTAAACCCAGAATCGTGACCTCCGTCCAGATAACGAACAGCTGGAAGGTCACGGGCAAGTTCAGGTTAAAAAACACTAACAATTGGTCATAATTTCGCAAGTATTCAAGCTAGGAATGGTATATAGCTGGTATATATTTTTTTCGGTGCCATTTTCAGCTTGTAGCCAGAGTTTTTCTTATACATAATGTTCATAATTTCAATAATCGTGAACTTATTGATATTGGGAAGCCGTTTTTTGTATAAATCATGTATTTTGTATTAACCAATAATCATGTTTTATATAGAAAAAATAGGTAAAATAGGCAATCTTGGCTTCGATTGAACTTTTCTGACATAAAAATTCGTTTAACATAAACCGTATAAAGATATATATTTTAATTAATTTCATTGTTGTTAGTACTATTTAAACCAAAAACCGTACATTGTTTAGTTGCCTCAATATCTCACTAGATGAAGTTACTGTCTATGCAACTATCTGTCATTACATTTGTCCTCTTCGCTGTGTTTTCATTTTAACTAAATCACATTTTATTTAATAAATCCTATATTATTGCCTAATAAAATTAATAGTTCGCTGTTCTTTCATTTTAAGACATTAATTAACATATAGGTATATAATGTTCAAATAAAACTAATATTTTGTTATACTTCGCGTATTTTATTATTTTAACTACATACTATAGACGTTTCGGTTACTTTGCAACAACCGTGAACATTAGGACGAGATGAGAATTGAATGAGAATAATAATAATAAAATACGCGTAGTAATCCGAAAATATTAGTTCCATTTAAATGAATACTCAAAAGTCTTAAATCTGAAAATATATCATCATCATCAGCCTATCAGAGCCCACTTCTGAGTAAAGGCCTCTTCTCATATGGAGACAGAGTATTAATCACCATTCACCACACTTGCTTCAAACTCATAATTTGATACAAGTCCATGTTTTCTTTCATCAGTCAGTGATGTCTAAATACTCTTAGAAAGTACATATGACTCGGGACATCACATTGGTAATTGCCAGGTTTCGAACCCGCGCTCTCGTGCATGAGATGAGGGCATTAACCTCTAGGCCACCACGACTTTCATGTTATATAGTAATCATCTCTATAACTAACTAACCTCCATTCTTAAAGTATCCCAGGAACTGTTGGCTCTCATAACCCATGGACTCTCTGTGTTGTATAGCTTTAGCGTTGAATTTGGACCGACAGAGAGTATAGCGGCTGCACCAGACTCATCTTGAGACGACTGGCTGCCGATCCAGTAATGGATATCAAAGGATAGATTCTTCTTTTTATCTGATGTAGTCTGAAATATATATACATGTATTATATAGTATATATATAAAACAAAATTCGTGTTAGTTACACTATAACTCAATAACATATACATATATGGATGAACATTGGTGGAGAGATAGATTAGAACATAGAAAGGACATAGGATATTTAATATTGTTTGATCGAAAAAAAATACTTAATAAATTCCACTATCTGCTTATTGACGGACTCTAGAGCGGAATAGAGTTCCTCCGGTCAGCTATACATATGTATATTACTAATGAAGACATTAACACGGACGAAGTCCCGGGCGAAAACTAGTATATATTATAGAAGATTACTTTAAAGATAATACATGAATCTCCTTTGTAGAATTTTTCATGTTCTGAGTCTGGTACGGCGACTGGGTCGAAGTTCTGAAATCAAAGAATATTATATATTACTAGCTGACCTTGCAAACATTGTTATGCCATATAAAAAAATATAGGTTGGTGGTAAAAAAGTAAAAATTTTGGGTTGTTTGTACTTTTTATAGCTACATTAAAAAATAAAAATAATAAAATTCGTCGAAAGTAAAAAAAATCAAGGATGAATAACCCTTATGACTTAGAGGTATGAAAAATAGATGTTGGCCGATTCTCAGAGCTATTCAATATGCTCTCAAAATTAGTATCTCATATTGGACTTTAAAGAATAAGTAATACAAAATATCCAAACTTTAATTTCTTATATATTATATTGGAATAAAGTATCTTATCTAGTTTTTACATGAGAGACTACTTAGAACCGAAAGTTCTATGCTTTAGAAAATAAGTTGTGTGTTATCGCTCTGGGATCTTACTCTATTATATAGAAATGAATTTTTAGTTCGAATTATCAAGTGCATAAAAATGTATTGATTTAGTGCAAAATATAAAGAGATTTTGAAAGGAACTCGTGATGACCTTGAATTATAAAGAAGTTCAAATTATCACAGTTTGGAACTGTATATGTTTGTATTACACATAAACATTCGCTTATATATATTACATATAGATGGAGCAAAACAAGTTTTACTTCAGCCGTGAGGTCTTAAACACATTGTTTTTAATTTGTTTTTTAATAAATTAGTATTTGTATTACATGAAAATGCTGGCCGATAATTATAAAAGCTAAATGCTAAAACTACATTTAATAGAATTTTAGAGTAGACAAACCATAGAATGATAACTATACAAATTAGTTACAGAAATGCAACATACCTTATACTGTCTATAAAAATTATGTTCAGTAGCCAACATAGGATTAATAGAAAATTTAATAAAAATATTTTTTTATTGACATTAACTATTATGTTAATAAAAATTTTACTATTAACATATTTTTCAATGCCAAAGCTTAATAGTATGGTTGCAATGATTACGGTTTTATAAAAGAGATAAAAGAATATCCAATACAAAAAAAAAATAATATCATTCATTATTATAAGAACAAATATTTGAAGAAAAAATCATGCATGTTATTCAGACACCTACACTTCAGTGCATATTTCGAAGAGGAATTTTTTCGTAAAATTATCTACTAAAATTAATCTTTAAAACCAATAATATAAATCTGATAACGTAAAAATATTGTTTAAAATGTGATAAAAACTTTTTATTACATATCCCTGCATTGTTTTCTTGTAAAACATACGTCTTTTTCATTTAATATGTTGTAATTTTATTGTAGTAATTTCGTCAAGAAAATATAGTTAATGGTTTATATAGATTTTTTTACAAATATGGTCAATACTTACCTTGTAATTACGATATTAAACACACAGCACTAAAACCAATCAATACAAAAAGCAGATTCTAACCTATTGGAGCCCGTTTGGTATGTTAAAGTCGGTGAAAAGCTATGAAAACCTATCAGCAACAATCTTCTAGATGCTAGCTTGAATAATTTATTTCAATTTTTATTTAAATTTTATTAATTATAACAAATAAAGTGTATTTTGTGTATCGTCACTAAAGAAAGAATCACTGTTATTGTGCAAGTAGACTTTGACAATGACACTGTCAAAGTATGAATCAAGAATAATGGGTTTATTATTTAGTTTTTGAACTTATAAAATTCTGTTATAAATAGTTATTAAAAAGAAATTCATATTAGAAATATGAGATTTTAAGTTATCTGGTAAATTAAAATACCAATTCTTATACTATACTTTTGACTATTTATAAGAAATTAAAATATAAAGTTATATACAGAATTTATAAAATTTACCTACCAGTATTTTTACAATTTTATAAGTAAACTAGTTTTTGCCCGCGACTTCGTCCGCGTTAATTTCGTCATTAGTAATATAGGTATAGCTGACCGGGCGAACTCTATTCCGTCTTCAATAACCCGGTATTGGTATTTATTAAATTTCTACTGTTTCAATCGAACAGAATGATTGATATATTAGTTAGTTGTCAAGTCTAATGTCAAAAAATCGTTTGTATGGGAAATAGAGAAGGGCTGTTTTTAGGGTTTTTTCGGCAATCATTCCCATTTTTCTCACCTTTTAAACCTTCCCTGGACTTCCAGGAGTATTTCAAGACTAAAATTAGCCAAATCGGTTCAGCCGTTCTCGAGTTTTAGCGAGACTAAGGAACAGCAATCCATTTTTTATATATATAGAAGACTAGTAAACCTGGCGAACTCCGTTTCGCCACCAGAAGGCTTTTATTTCGTTTGGTGATTAAAATATGAAGATTTTTTTTGTTTTATATTTGAAAAGGAAAATTTTTATTTCATTTCACAATTGTAATAAATTCATTTCGATTACAAAAATGAAGTGTTATTTAGTTGAACTTCTCTAAGTACATGAAAGTGAATCCAAAGTAGATACCGAATCGAAGCGTTATACGTGTCCGCAAATTACCCGTTTCATTGAAGTGGTCCTTTGTAAACCAGATTTTTTGTTTTTTGGTCTAACTTTAACACAAATAAAGCGGATGGTTTCCAAACTCGTGAACACGCAAAATATAACGCCCATGTGAAAAACATTGTTTTCTAAATTTACCCCGCAAATATTAAATGGTTTTAAGAGTTCAAACTACAAACACAATACCGGTTTGTCACATCAAATTAACTGAGCAGAGAACAATGAGTAGCTGTCAACCACTCATATATTATGCCCCGGCACCATTTATTTAAAATATTGATTAGTAGTACATGTTATGTGTGATGGCGCTGTATGTGAAAAAAGATTTTCCCGCTTTTCTGTTGAAATTTTTTGTTATATACCTCACGGAATCCGAGACCTTTCCAACGAATGCAAAACCGTGCAAATTAGTTCGTTCCGGACCGGACTTATTTTTATTTTTTATATAGTAGATCTCTTACAAATATCTAATTGTCATCATTACGTCATTACATATCTGACATTATACGTCAATTGCATAGCTGTCAATTGTGTTTCGTTATTCCACGTTTTATAGTGACTGACGTTTAATGTCAAGTCCCACGGGAATGCTGTCGAACGGGATAAAAAGTATCCTATTGCAATTTCCTGGTTCTAAACTACCTCCTTGCCAATTTTCAGCTAAATCGGTTCGCCGTTCTTGGGTTATAAGTGGAATCACTAACACGACTTTCTTTTATATATTTAGATGTATTTCTACTCACAGATCCCAGCGATAGCAAACTCTCGAACTGCCTCAAGATCTTGAACCGCGTCAATATATACATACCGGAGCTATTACCCGCCATCCCACATCAACCGTGTTTGGGAATGTTATGTAGAAGCCTATCTATGAACCAATTTTATAAGTACAAAGAAAATTTCTATATATTATGTCACGGTAGCGGCTTATATCCCTACAAATATTATAAATGCGAAAGTAACTCTGTCTGTCTGTTACGCTTTCATGCCTAAACCACTGAATTGATTTTAATGAAATTTGGTACAGACATAGAGTTGACCTTGAGAAAGAACATAGGATAGTTTTTATCCCAGACTTTTGAAAGTTTCTCTTGGAAACGCGATATAACGGAACTCCACGCGGGCGAAGCTGTGGGCGGAAAGCTAGTTAAATATAAAAGTACGACATATCTTTTTTATATAACGGTACCTTTACAGATATCTGATCATAATATGAGGTGATAGTCCGGTCAAATTAGACCAAATGATAACAGTCAGGTTACATAAATTCCCACCAAGCTGAAAATCGGTAAGATTGTTTGAAATATCATTAAAAACAAAATTTGAAAGTTCCCCATCTTTTCTCTGTAAGGAAAAAATTTATTCAAGGTCAAAGGTAAACAAAATGAGTTTTTCGCGATATTCAGCAAAACGATAAGTTTATCATAAAAATATCCCAGACAAAAATTTAAGATCATAAAATTATCTACAAAGAATTACTTTATACTTTTTTTCTACGAGCCACCGTTTTTGAGATATAACGATTCAAAAAGTTGTAAAAGTTGTAATCGTCATAATATGCACACGTTTCCTCGCCACCTTTGAGGTAGTGTACTTAGCTTTTTTTTTGTATCTTCCCCAGTAGGTCTATTCCACGGGTCAGTTTTGATCTTGTTTAATGTGAAACTATTGATAAATAATGGATATTAGCAGAGATTGAAAAGATAAAAGCAATTGAAGTTTAAAAAAAGTAGTGAAATTTAATCGTCCGATGTCGTAATTTTCAAAAGGCGCATTTCAGGCGCAGGTGGAAGTAAAGTGTAAAAATAATTAAACACTAGCTTCTGCCGCGACTCCGTCCGCGTGGAATAGTGACTTCCGGCAGATTTTTTGGTTCTTCCCACATAGTTCGAATCGAATGGTCGAGTTCCTGTAGAATTTTCAGGATAAAACCTATGTTTTTTTTATTCACAATGAAGTACTCTTAACCAACAACATATTTATTTGTTTATTTGAATAAAGATTAATATTATTATGTTGATACAACTTAAACAAATTATTTCGACCAAATTAGGTACCATAAAAACGGTTTTTGTGAGTTAATCTTAAAAGATAGACAAATACTGTCGCGGACTGTTTATTAGATCATTAAAAGATCTATTATTCTTTAATACATATTTTTTGTGTATCTTGAAATGTTTTCACGGCACACGCAACGGAAGGCTTCAAAGATGAAATAATTTCTCCCGTTTTTTACACATTTACCACTATATCTTTGCTCCTATTGGTCGTAGCGTGATGTTATATAGCCCACAGCCTTTCTCGATAACTGGACTATCCGACACAAAAAGAATTATTCAATTCGAACGAATAGTTTCGGAGAATAGCGCTTCCAAACAAACAAACAAACAAACAAACTCTTCAGCTTTATAATATTAGTATAGATATATTACAAGTATAGAGATGTACGAGTATACATATACATACATATTATGACGATTACAACTTTTTGAATCGTTATATGTCAAAAACGGTGGCTCGTAGAACAAAAAGTATTAATTAATTCTTTGTAGATAATTTTATGATCTACAATTTTTGTCTGAGATATCCCTTAATTTGATTTTGTTCACTGCGAGAAACATATGAGAAAAAAAATGATTTCGTTATATTTTTACACCAAATTCGTATTTTTTGTAATATTATCGTACCGTATATAATATTTTTTAATAGTAAAAAAATAGTCTACGCACCTAACAACGCTTTTACTTGTTATTGTCAAAGCAAAATGTCGGCGCCTCGTAGGTCGTCTATGTTCCGCAAGGTAAATATAAAGATTTTACTTGATTTTCTATTGTTTCAAGTATTTTAATCCTTTCACTAACTTATCTAGACTATTAGTTATATTTTGGTGTGTGAATTATGTGCCTTTATGTGAATCCTCAAGTTTTATGACCCGCCAAAAGCTTATGTTTATTGTGATGAACATTGCCAAATAACCTATAAAGTACCTACAATTTTATATGTTCATCACGGTAAACGATGCCAAATACCTAATGATGAATTAATCCAAAATAGTTGTCTTTTTTTTGACATTTTGAAGTTATGGGTTTTATTTTGCTTATTTCGGTATTTTCTGTTGCCAACAGCATACTTTGCATGGACACACGGCAAAAATATTGGGGCTTGTGCCTATACAGCATGCTCCCTCAGATACCAGTGATAGGTCCGACATGGACAATGAATTGGCAGATCTGCATACTCCAAGTTTAGCTTTATCATCATCACCATCTCTAGATTCATCTTTAGAGCGAATGCGTATTTTAGGCAGTGAACCTGATGCTGAAGATCATGACACTGGGGACGATCCGCCTGAATTTGATTTTACAGGAACATCATTGCAATTGACTTCAGTTCTACGTTAAATTTGCCCAGCTACGCCGACTAGAGAACCGAACTACGAGAACATACCTTCCTTATCTTCTATACTATCTCTTCCGTCTGAAGCCCCTTTATCAACTCCTGAAAATACTACCAGGAAAACTAGAGCCCAAAGGCACATTACTCCAGTACTGGCTTAAAGACGAAAGAAAGTTCCGAAATTCGTACTAACCTATAAATGGAAAAAAGCGTCACCTTCCGTCACCAAGCTACAATTGAAGAAAACTAAGACCATAATATAATGAATGCCTCTTTACTGCCCACTGCAGATTCCCTACAATATTTAAATATTTTTTTCTTCAAGCATTGTGACCGATATTACCGTACAGTCAAATCTATACTCTGTTCAAAAAACTGGCAAATGTATTCAAGTGACAGAAGACGAAATGCGTGATTTTATAGCTATCCATATACTTATAGGTATTGCCTCAATGCCTAGTTACCTAGACTATTGGAGCAGTAGATTTCGGTATGCTCCGATAGCAGATCTAATGAGTTTAAAACTCTATCAACAGATTCGTAGATTTCTACACTTTGCTGATAATACATAGCTTAGAAGATACTGATAGATTTTACAAAGTAAGACCAATAGCAGAAAAGATAAGAAAAAACTGTTTGCTGCAAGAAAATGAAAACAAATTTAGTATAGATGAGACGATGATTGGTTATAAAGGAAGAAAGGCAGGCAACAGAAAGCTCTATTATGTTATAAAAGATATTTTGTTATGTCTTTGTTTTGTTTTTAATATAAATAAAAATATTTTGTAAACCGCACTACCTGTTTGAATGTGTACCCTAATTTGATTATGTTCATCACAGTAAACATTACAATAAAGTGGTATTTCTCGACAGATTTGGCAATGTTCACTCTGATGAACATTGGTTTCCTGGAAACCTGAAGGTCGCAATATTTTTTTTATATTTTTTCTGGATTCTTTTCTACCCTAACCTTATAAATATACATAAATTTTACATATATCTAACACATTGAACCTCTGCCAAATTAAGGGATATTTTTATGATTTTTGCTTACCGTTTTGCTGAATATCGCGAAAAACTCATTTTTTTACCTTTGACCTTGAATAACACTTTTTTCCTTACTGAGGAAAGATGGGGAACTTTCAAATTTTGTTTTTAATAATATTTCAAACAATCATACCGATTATCAGCTTGGTGGGAATTTATGTAACCTCGAATGTCTAATTTGACCGGACTACGAGTGTAGTGTACACGATGGGAAAAGAGTACGTCCATGTGTTTTAGACTAAAGTGACTGGAATTGCTCACATGTACCTGTAGTACACACTCGCCTTGTACATATGACATAATCAATAGAATAGAAATAACTAGCACTCCACGAACTTAAAACACAAACAAAACACTGAATGAATCTCTTTTTTTTTCATTCTAGTTTTATTTTGAATTATTAAAAATATGCTACTTTTAGTCTGTCATTTTATAAGCGAGTGTTTTTGTAATTTTTTAAAACATATAATAATATAATTTATTTTAAATCGACAATAATTGAAGTAAGTGTCTTTGTATGTCTTTATATAAGAACAATATTGTATTATGTATTACAGATGGTGTTGTTGGACTGTACTTGAGATTCATCCATCAGGAGATGACGGCTGATCATCAAGTGTTAGATGAAAACTAACAATGAACCAAGTATTGATGAAACATAGAATTATTTGAAGAGGAGAATGACTCGGTTAGTGTAACTGTGCGGGATGACTTATAGTTAAATAATATGATAGAATGAGATGATATGGATAAGTTTTCCGATGGTACGTGACAAGTGATATAAGTGTAAAGAAGTTGTTAATAGAACTCGGAAAAGGGTAGCAACCACCGACGCTTAAAAACCAACGTACACTTAAACGTTTATTTGTATATTTAATTAACTAATATTGTACTGTTTACTGAAATGTACAAGTTTTCTTGACGAAGTTTTCGTTTTAATTGTGACAAAAATATTTATAAATTTAGAAGTAACTCTCTTCTATTATTGAAAGATATGTTTTATTAATAATAATGAAGTGCATATAAAAGCTTATTAAATATTAATATTAATCAGCGGTCAGCCTTATTTTATCTTCTTCGTTAGTAACAAATACGTTCACACAACACAAACTACTCACTGTCCAAAATGTAGTTGTTAACGACATTTCTTCTAAGGTGAGTGAGTTCATATAATTTGTTTTAATACGATGAGCATTTTTAAGATATAAAAAAAATACATTCAAAATATACTTTTCTAAATAATTTGTCACAATATTCCATATACATATTTGATAATCGTTAGTTTTCTGTTAATCAATATTTATTGATGTACGAGTATAATCATCATTAAGTCAGTCTCGTACTAATTGCGTGTATCGTGTATACTAAAAATATTTTATTAATATATTATAAATATGTGGACTTGATTTGATTTAATGAAAGTAATGTCTGCTCTTCCATATTAAAATTCGTACACAGAACAAGTCGTGTACACAGTCCATGTACATATGTGAGTTAGGAAGTAACTCCCTAGAAACCTCAACGCTCTTCTTCATATAAACCGATATTCTCAATATTCACAACAAACCTTCATATCCTTAGATTCTTGTGGTTAAATTGAATACGTCATTTCTGTAATTCAATATGTAATTCCTGTAATCTTCAAATATTTTGATTTAGGGGGGTTAGGTAGAACGGTAAGCACAAATACATATGTGGTTTATCGCCTTGGTCACTGTCACAAGTTTGGAAAAAATATCTATTTTATCACATTTGAGAGATTGTGATAGTTTCTATGGTAAAATGGGAAATGAGTTGAATTAAAATGTTTATAATGTAGGAGAATTAGTTATTAGAACATAGAATGTGATGCGATTTTGTTGTAAAATAACCAGAAAAAAGCTATAAAGTTTGGGCTAGTGTAACAAAGATAGCTGTTTGAAGTCAGTACTTCTAATGATATTTAAGGTTTTCGCATGAACACCTTTAAAATAAATGTTCTTTGGATACTACGTATTTTATATTACATTTTCTATCTTGTTAATTACTTAACAGCAACTGTGATCTTTTGCAGACGGGATCAAAATTATAAAACTATAAATACACCTTTTGAAACATTTTTTTTAATCTTTTTTTTTAACGATAGTGAGTCTGATAACCTATAGGTTATATACGAATATATCGTTTTTAATACAAAGCAGTTAAGATTCACAATCACTTCCCTTTTTAACGTCATGACTATTAATATCATGGGAATTAGTGATGACAAAATGTATAGACTATAGTTGGTATAGAAGAATGTCATTAGTGAGACGAGGAGTAATGGGAGGATGTATTTACAGCGCACTGGTGGGTGTTGGATTCTGTAGAAGATTTCCACCCAGGTTTAAATTCGGTGCAGCCACAGCTGCTTACCAGAACGTCTGCGGTACGTTTATGTTCGTGTTTTTAATAATGAATTTATATAACACTAATAACACAGCACAACAAAATCAAACTTTTTTTTTGTTGCATGAAGTTTTTCTACCGTTGTTTACTAATTTGGGTGCGCTGATTTTAAATCTGACCTCAGATTTTTTGTAGCAGCTCTAGTTAGTCAGATACAGGTCCGTCTTGAATTTACACAAATTTTCAATAGTTTCTACCAATAGCGGTGTAACTTAACTAGTCCCTTTATAAATTTCATTATGTCTTCCTCAAGAAAGACATGTTTAAATAATCCTGAGTATTTTTGTGCTATTTGCGGATAATACATGTTCCGAAAATATCGTTTAAGTGTGTCAGACTTTGTAAAAAAGGCATACTTCGACTACTTTAGGTTTCCGTTGCCATCAAACGCTAAACCTTTGATACCAATTTTGGTGTGTAAAAGTTGTATTGGATCTTTGCGATTATAGGCAAACAAAAAAAGACCAAATTTTAAGTACAAATCTCCCATGAACCACCCAACCATCATAACGACTGTTATTTTTGTGTAACGAAAATCATAGGAATAAACCATAAAAATTGCTCTAAGTGGATATATTCAAACTAAAAATCTGTCGTAAGACCAGTCTTGAGTATTAGTGACACATCAACACCACAGCACCTTTGTAGATCTTCGGAAATCCAGACCAGTGCAGCGGACAAACCGAAACGACGACAGTGGTAGAGACAATAGTCCCCGATTACTAAATAAAGAGGATCTAAGTGACTTGATCAGGGACCTTGGCCTGTCTAAAAGTTGATAGATGATAAAAATTTCATCAACCATATGACAGCTATTGAGAAATGTGCATGGGAAGAGTTTGTTTGAGTAGTGAGAATTTTTTTGAGAATACTAAGTCGGTCGGCTACATTCAGCACGTTGAACAGTTGCTGATACACTTCCAGCGGCTTGGATGCAACATGAGTATTAAGCTTCACTATCTTCACAACCATCTAGACTATTTTCCTGAAAATCTAAGTGACCTAAGCGAGGAACAAGGAGAGCGCTTTCAACAGGATATTCGCTCTATGAAGAACAGATATCAGGGGTACTGGAAGGAATATATGATGGCTGGCTGTTGTTGGAGCATTCAAAATAGTACTCATGATACATCTCACTCTAGAAAATCCACAAAAAAGAAATTTTATTCAGAATCAATATATTTAATAATTTTTTAAACTTAAATTTTGTGCATTTTTAATGAAAAACCCTGTCTCTTCATAACTCCAAAACTAGAGCTGCTACATAAAAACGGCATATATTTTTGAAATAAGTGTGGAAAAACTATTCAGATTCATGTAAAAAATCTCATGCAATAGACATGCTGTTTTCCAGTGTAATCAATACCTCGACAGACAAGTCTCCAAGTATCTGGGACACGTTCGTTCACACTACACCAGAGATTATAGTCGATGGCTCCAACGGGGACGTCGCCTGTGACAGCTACAATACAACCAATGGATGAAAGACGTGGAAGTAGCTTCGGAGTTGGGATTAGATTTCTACAGGTGATACATTGACTCTGATGTTACAATACTTATTTATTGGTTGCTATGAAATTGAAATTGGTATTTTTTATTTATTTCACTGTTACTAATTATTGCACTATCACTTTTCTGACCAAGCAACTTGAAAAAAATGTACCAATAGTCACGCGATCCCTCTCAGTCCGATTTAATATTAACTTTTCATATATAATAATAATTATAGTTGGTTAGTAAATATTTTTTTATGGAATCTATATATATAAAAGAAAGTCGTGTTAGTGATTCCACTTATTACCCAAAAACGGCTGAACCGATTTAGCTGAAAATTGGCAGGGAGGTAGTTTAGAACCAGGAATTTGCAATAGGATACTTTTTATCCCGTTCGGCAGCATTCCCGTGGGACCTGACATGAAACGTCAGTCACTATAAAACGTGGAATAACGAAACACAATTGACAGCTATGCAATTGACGTATAATGACAGATATGTAATGACGTAATGATGACAATTAGATATTTGTAAGAAATCTACTATATAAAAATATTTAGGTAATGTGTTTGTAGTTTGAACTCTTAAAACCATTTAGAATTTGCGGGATAAATTTAGAAAATCATTGTTTTTGACATGGGCAGTTATATTTTGCGTGTTTTTTTTTTTTTTTTTTTTTTATGTCAAAGGTGGCAAACGAGCAGACGGCCCACTTGATGGGAGGTGGTTACCGTCGCCCATGGACATCCGCAACAAAGATGTTGCGGATGCGTTGCCAACCTTGTTTTATAGGGATAGGGAGGGGTGGGAATAAGGATATTGTAGGAAAGGGTGGGAATAGGGAAAGGGCAACCGGCTCTCTCACTCATCGGACGAAACGCAGCCATTAAAGGCTACTTCACGCCGATCTTCTGTGAGAGGGTGGTACTTCCCCGGTCGAGCCAGCCCGTGTTCGAGCTGTAGTAACTAACCACAGCTAGGCTCTACCACCTAAAAACGTGTTCACGAGTTTGGAAACCATACGCTTTATTTGTGTTAAAGTTAGACCAAAAAACAAAAAATGTGGTTTACAAAGGAGCACTTCAAAGAAACGGATAATTTGTGGACACGTATAACGCTTCGATTCGGTATCTACTTTGGATTCACTTTCATTTACTCAGAGAAGTTCAACTAAATAACACTTCATTTTTGTAATCGAAATGAATTCATTACTGTTGTGAAATGAAATAAAAATTTTCCTTTTCAAATATAAAACAAAAAACTCTTCATCTTTTAATCACCAAACGAAATGCTATATAAAAGAATTCTGGTGGCGAAACGGAGTTCCCCAGGTTTACTAGTATTAGTCTAAATTTTTAATATGATATCTTATTTTTATATGTATTTTTTATAGATTTTCCCTTTCTTGGCCAAGAATTTTGCCTCATGGTTTTGCAAATAAGACGAGTGAAGACGGAGTAAAATTTTACTCCAACTTTATTGGAGAGAGGAATCGAGCCTGTCGTTACAATATATCACTGGGATTGCCACAAAATTTACAAGATCTTGGTGAGTTTCAGAGATTGCTAAAAGTATTTAATACAAATACATTGCTTCTTCACTATATAAAATAGAATAAATAATTAAACAAAACACTACATAGTTTTCAAAATACTTCATTATAAATTTTTATAAATTTATAAATTTTAATTA
The DNA here is from genome assembly GCA_916720795.1 of Danaus chrysippus. Taxonomy (NCBI): domain Eukaryota; kingdom Metazoa; phylum Arthropoda; class Insecta; order Lepidoptera; family Nymphalidae; genus Danaus; species Danaus chrysippus. The sequence goes on from CAKASE010000070.1 coordinate 105,169, forward strand.
TATAAGTTCAAAGAGTTCATCTTTGCTGATAAAACTGAAGAACCAATTTAAATTAATATTTTTCAGTAACAACATGTTCTTTGCAAATGATTTCTTTAAACGAAAACGAACGGCAAATCATATTGATGAATAAATATTAATGAGTTCAAATCTTTCTAATCAGGCAGGAACTTAAAATAAATCTTGTAAATTAAATATTCATCAATAAGAATCCTCACCGTTCAGTGCATTTTACACAAGCTTGTAGCACTATATGAAATGTTTGTTAGCCCAAGTTATAATTCACAGGCGGCTGGAGCAATCCTTTAATATCAGATTGGTTTGCGAACTAGGCTTGTGTTGTGTTGACTCTATACGCTGACCGAGTCAAAACTTGGATCACTCTCAATGAACCGCTGACGTTTTGTGACATTGCTTACACTTTTGGTCTTCACGCTCCAGAAATAGTTAGCACTGGAGTTGGAAATTACATCTACAGCAAGAACACAATGTTGGCACACGCTAAAGCATGGCGGATATATGACAAGGAGTTTAGACGAAAATATAAAGGCAAAAGAATTATACGAATTTATAAACAATACTTTAGGTAAGTACTTGATTTTTGTTAATTAATGTAATCTTTAGATTCTTCTGAATTAATTCTGCATATACTATTGTGTTATATTACATTTTAAAGGCGAAGTGTCTATCACCAATCAAGTCATGTGGTTTGAGGGAGAAGATGAAAATGAAGGGGACGCGGCTGAACTGGCTCTATAGTTAATGGTGAATAAAATTACAAAGAGAGTCTAAAAATAATAGTGTTGCTGCTAAATACTTTTGAAGTTTAATTCAAATTATTGAAAATGTTCATTTACTGTCGTACAATTTCAGGGAGGACTGTACTCACACCCAATCTACTCAAAGGAAGGCGGATGGCCAAAGAAAATAGAAAAACTCATAGCAGAAAAGAGTAAACAACAGGGATTCCCGACATCCAGATTACCAGAATTCACAAAAGAAGAAAAAAACTAATAAGAGGTGAGAAAAATAATAACAAAACTAGGAATTTCTATTAATAATTATAATGAAAGTTATAAGAAAGCCATATAAATAGCAATAGCAAGCTCATATCTTGGTTGAAGAAACAGTATGGAAACATGGAGATCTTCATAACAGAGAATGGTTTCGCAACCAGCGGCGAGTATTTAGATGATCAAGATCGTATAGATTACCATAAGAAGCATTTGGAACAGGTGATTAATATTAATAAAGTTACATTCCAGACGGACAAATAAAAATATATGTTATTATTTGAACTAATATCTTCCACCAGGTTCTCCTCGCGGTTGAAGAAGATAAGGCCAATGTCGTGGCGTACACTGCTTGGTCAATGTTGGACAACTTTGAATGGAGCGATGGCTATCGGTAAAGACATATTGACTTCAAAATGTTTTTAGATTTTCTTCTGTTCATAATCTGATAATAATAATAATCTTTTCAGTTCTAAATTCGGTTTATACGAGGTGGACTTCAACGACCCAGCCCGCACCCGCCGCCCGACTGCCTCCGCCAAGTATTATAAAGTTATTGTGAAAGCTAAATAATATGATTTATAATAAACAGAACTTTGAACGGAAAGACGTTATTTGTTTGATAAATAATAAAATTAATTTTAGATGTGACTTGGGATGTCACTTGGACCTATATCTAACAATGATTCCTACTCCTCATGGACTAGTGACTTGACTTTTACTTTACTTTTACAATTTCATACAGAAATACATTACTATTTATTACAAGTTAGTGTTGAAAGACGAAAGGAACTGCTTTTAATTAAAAGTATTATGATAGTTATAATTAGCAGGTTATGTACACACGAATAAGTTATTTTGTTTTTCTTGTTTGTTTTTTTTTCAAATAAGAGTTTGGATTAGTTTGGATATTCCGATTTAAATAACTTTCATAAACCGCTGATGAACTGACCGTAATAGTTTCAAGGTACACAATATATTATAGATATTAGTTGTGTTCGGACCGCTGTAACTTAATGTGCTAATATAATCAATGTTTTAGAGGAGGAAATTATAATGAAAATAGTTTTTTTTTAAATGTTAACTTTAATAAACAGACTGTATATCGAGCTTTTGTACAACACTGTAATGTAATGTATGTATGTAATGATTTCTATAAACTGTTTTTCTAATTTAGACTAAAGTTGTGTTTTAATAATAGAAATATTTGAATTCCTCTTTGTATTAAGTATTATTACTGTGATTTCTGTTTTAAAAGCTTGAGACATCCTCGAGATAAAATCAAAAAAAAATCAGGACATTTATATTAGTAATTCCATTTTTTGTCATTACTAACTGATTTGTTTCAACAAACAATGAAATATTTTATTTTGTTGTGTTTCTATTTATACATATATTACGACTGAACTCAATTTACAATATACATATATTTAAAAGTTCTGGCTGAGAGATAAAAAACGAGGACTATGAAAATTCCTTACAATATTCTATACTCCAAAGTTTAGAATGAAGCGCCACCTATAATAGGTTGATCGTCAAATTAGCGTGGTTGTAACTACTTGCCAATAGATGGCGGTTTATAAAATAATTTCAATTTCTCATGGTATTAGTTCAAGAGCCAGGGCCAGCCAGGCATTCGTTAATTTACAAAAGCTGAAAGTTTTTCTATAGATGTAGCCAATACAGGTAGCCACGATCCCCACCTATGAAATTTGGGTCGCGGTGGCTTTGGCAGTTAACACGTTCTAAAGGTGTATAAAATTTTCTTTCACTTTCCTCTTAGTACAAAATTCAGTTTTGATATATTTTCATCGTAATAATATTAGAAATCACGCTGTAAATTGCCCGGCACTTAGTAAGGTGGGAAACCCAGCCAGGCACCCCTAAATTATAAGTAATTTTATTTGTACTTTCGTTATAGTACATATATAAGCTGATTTTTATGTATGTTACTGAGGAAAGTATTAAATTATATTTACTCAGTAGCCAGGCAGTTTCGATGGTGCTTTTACCTGGCCAGGCACACTGAAAGTCTTCCGTAAGTGCGAGAGGAAGGAACATATCCTCGATGAAGTTACGAATAGATATGTTCATGTTTACATTTTATAGGTATTTAGTTACTTAGAAGACAAATTTAGTTACTTAGGACAAATTTTTCTCGTTAAATGCTTTTTCAAATGTAAACGTACAGACGGGAGGCTTTTCGGTTTCTGAACAATACTTTTTTATGTGTTATATAGATCAGTCATTGAGTGAAAAGATGGTTCTAAATATAATTCTTTGCTGATATTATATACTAGATATTAGAAAAAGTAAAAGTAATAATAAGCACAATAAAATTATCTTTTTCGTTAAATTTCTTATTGACAAATTACTTATGCCCTCCCATAATACATAATTTTTTTTTTCATATTGTGATTCTAATTTGAATAAACATTGAAATGTAGAATTTTTCAAAACAGTTTTAATTAAACTGTTTGATTTTTGATGTAATAACTTATTGAAAAGAATTTTTTTCTACACAATTTGTCTAAAATTAATACTTCTTTCTTCAATAATTTTATGTAACGATTAATTTGTTAAATTATAAAATAGTTCACACAAAAGACATTGCTAAATGACAGCCGATGCGCAGTAGAAGCTCGCAATAGACCGAGAGATCTAACTCACTCACACTCGCTCAGATATATGTTCCTCGCTCTCGCACTTACGGAAGACTTTCAGTGTGCCTGGCCAGGTAAAAGCACCATCGAAACTGCCTGGCTACTGAGTAAATATAATTTAATACTTTCCTCAGTAACATACATAAAAATCAGCTTATACAGGGTGACTGGTGAATTACTATCAATATTTAAGGAGCATACTCGGTACGTGATTCTCATTCGAATTATGTAAAAAAAATAGGTACTTAATTTTTGACCAAATTTCCGTATAAATAAATAAAGTTTGTACACGTTCCAAGTGTTCCAAGTGTGGACGCGTGCGGCGGCGTGCTGATACAACACTACGCCGCCGCTGCGTCTGTGTGAGTGTGTGTGTATACCTAATCTGTAGGGTGTTCATACGATGCGTAATTAATTACATAACTTTTGGTTAACTTTACTTAGAAGTTTATTAATATTTATGTTATATTAATTTTTATTTTGTCATATATGATCGTCAAATATCACGTCTTCAAATATCGATAGTAATTCACCAGTCACCCTGTATATGTACTATAACGAAAGTACAAATAAAATTACTTATAATTTAGGGGTGCCTGGCTGGGTTTCCTACCTTACTAAGTGCCGGGCAATTTACAGCGTGATTTCTAATATTATTACGATGAAAATATATCAAAACTGAATTTTGTACCAAGAGGAAAGTGAAAGAAAATTTTATACACCTTTAGAACGTGTTAACTGCCAAAGCCACCGCGACCCAAAGGAGATCATTCAGGCTTCATACATTTTTCGGCCTTTTTTGAAAGTGCCGGCCAACAAAAAAAAATGGTACATATTTGTAGAACTAACCATTTGGAACAATAGTTAATATGGCGCAAAAGTTGTAGGATCCAAGATATAGAAGTTATTCAAGTTTCATCATTTTGGTACTTTATTTTTAATCATTATTTTATGTTTCCTGGCACTTTCAGAAAAAAATAAAGTACCAAAATGATGAATCTTGAAACTTGTATAACTTCTATATCTTGGATCCTACAACTTTTGCGCCATATTAACTATTGTTCCAAATTGTTAGTTCTTCAAATATGTACCATTTTTTTTTGGTGGCCGGCACTTTTAAAAAAGGCCCAAAAAGAATGATCTCCTTTCATAGTTGGGGATCGTGACTACCTGTATTGGGTACATCTATAGAAAAACTTTCAGCTTTTGTAAATCAACGGATGCCTGGCTGGCCCTGGCTCTTGCTCTATATTCAACGTGCCAGTGAATTTTGAGAATCTTATAGAATATTTTACTTTATTGTGAGTTTGGTTGTTCATGCGTTCCTTTATATTATCCATTTCTTAGTTTGCTTCAGATTTATTGGTTACAAGACTAATCAATATAATTTTTTTCGCAATTTACCGGAATAAATCTTAAATTATATATCATTTTGTTTTTAAGTTATAAGGTAAGGGTTTTATTATTTACATTCTAATGAGTAATAGCGAATATACAGGGAAACAAGTGAAAGAGACGTAGCGAATTTTTAATAAAAATAATTAAATCCTACCTTTAGTATTATATTAATTAGTATAAATGTGAAGAATAAAAAAATATATTTTCATAACAAATCTCCATCCATATTATTAACAAAATGAAAATATTTAGTTCAACGATTGTTGTAAAAAGGAAAAACTAATTATGTAACCAGAGGTACTAGGGCGGCAGCCAGAGGTACTAGGAAAACTACGAAACTTATTTTTATGTATATTATAATGAAAATTACATATCTAAGCGCACGGTAGTGCGCCGGCCAAGTTCCACAGGCCGGCGCATGCCGTGCACTATATTTACACGAACCGTTTCGACCCAATTTTGACCCCCCTGTAGCTCAGTGCCTATTGCAAGTATAAAGATAAAATTTTACCTACGTAATCATATAGTAGTACTAAAGCAGTATGCCAAATTTCATAGATAAAGCTTCAGTAGATCCTGAAATATGACCCTGTGAAAATAGCTAATTTTGGCACTGACTCACTGACAGGTAATCAAAACCTCTAGGCCACTTCCCATTGTTTTAGCATTATGAAATTTGGTACACAGGTTGTGTGTTATATGTAGATTAACAAAAAATTAAGAAATTTAAGAAATCGGTCAAGCGTGAGTTGCCTCAATCCTAAATATCGAATTTTTAATAAATTCGACCCACTTTTGACCCCCTGTAGATCATCAACAGCATGATCCACTGGTAAACATTTGCCATTCCCAAGACTCGCCACCACACCCAGTCCTCTGCCTTCCACATCCAGCCACTACCCGCCACCTTATTTACGTCAACGGTCCATCTGGCCGAAATTCACTTTACCATACACCAAACTTAAAATATGGTATAGTTGTGAAAATACGTAGGTGCTTGGTTAAAAATATCTAAAATTATAATACTTCTCAATTTGAACTTGGCAGGTTAATTAAATTATTTAAATTATATAATATTTAAATTACATAAATATAAATAATTATATAAATAATAAATTAATGATACAATTAATTAAGTGTTACGTACAGCACAAAAACCTGTTGACGAAGATGATTATGATCGATTTCAAAGTGCATCTAAACTTGGCATTAGATTGGATTTCACCCCTTTTTTAGGCAAACAATTAGCCGATTGGAACTTGGCCCCCTTTTTAACAGGCATGTTTTTGGTGAGATTAAAACTTACAACCTATTGCCCCGATGTTAGGATAGCAATCCCATTCCATTGCTAGTGTGTTATCAGGAATCTTCTGGTTCACACGGCTTGGTGTTCGTTCTGCGGATTCAGCAGCGTCACTCGTAATATATTTTATCTATACAACCACTTTGCCCGGGCGACGTTCATTTATTTTATAATATGTTACACGTACATAACAAAGTCATCTTGTGTCTGTACATATGTTACATAAAAGAATTGATTGACAATGTTAACTCAGAATAATGAAAAAACAGTAAAATACTAGTGTTGTGGTAGGTACAGTCTTTATTGTAGTAATGTGCTACAACATGGGTGGAGACAGTATTTAAAAGCTTTCAAATACAAGTTGATACCCAAACGATGCCATCACAACTTTAACAAAGGTTCAATATTAAGTGGTTTATATAAATAATTACAAATATTGGTTGCAACTTAATTAATAGCTATTTTTACTATGTACAAAATTTAATATCATGTTCCACAAGTACATTAATTTATTATTTATTATAATCAGTCATATAAATAATTCAGAGGACTAAAGTGTATAATAATTTTTCGTAATATTTTTGTAATTGAAAATTCTTTTGTTATCTTTGTTTTTTTGTAATATTTTTGTAATCTTAAAAGATAAGTATTATTATTAAGCAGCTAGACAGTAATCTTCAGCAGTGCTGTGTACTTACGTCTATAACATAATAAAACAAACATATTATATTGTATTATGTTTATTATAAAGTAACAAGTCTCGTCTTCATATGTACATTAAACAATCCCCCAGTTCATTTCTATCATATATTTCATCAAGTTCAAAGTATACAACAATGTCTCCGATACATTTATATCTGAATAGTTTGTGTCTTGTGTATTGCTCACCGGGCCGTGTGTCTCTGTGTGGGTAGTGTTCACAAGTCAGCTCCACGTAAAGCGACACGTCCTTAGGTTCGCTCTCCGTCACTCGTAGGAACTAGTTTCTTATACACTGATCTCGACCTCACCAACAGAATCCACAGCTCCGTGTCCAAGTATTACCTGTACAGAGACATCCGTTTAGTGAAGGACAGTATGTGTGTGTGTGTGTGTGTGTGTGTGTGTGTAGTGATAGTGTTAATAAATGTTCCACCAGCCGTGTGAGGTGATTGTAGTACAACCTGCTCACCTATACATACAGTGCTACATGTTTTCGACTCACAATTCCCAGTAAGTTCATTTGAACCACTAAGAAACCGCAGCGCCCCCTGGCGATGTCAAAGATCTGGTGATACTGTCCAAGTCTCTAAGCTCAGAGCCATAGTCAAGTGGATACATTATGTTTATATATATTATAGATACTGTGACGGCGCTTTACATATATGTATAATAAAATAATAATATGTAACAACAGTAAGTTAACAATCTAAAAGCTACTGAAACAATGATTCTTAACATGAAGCAAGTCCCGCAGGAGCTACATACAAATGTATGGATAAAGCTTGTATTAAAAGACATTGACTGTTTGAGCCGCTGCAACACTACACCTTCAACACTACACTTGATACTTCAAGTCTTTTACATTCTAATATGTTTAAATCTCAGTCACTTCCCTCTCCATATAATGTGTAGCTCATTGTCTTTAATATATTGTGTCTAGTGTAATCACACACTCATGTTTCATTAATAGCTACCTGGTTCATTGTTAGTTTTCATCTAACACTTGATGATCAGCCGTCATCTCCTGATGGATGAATCTCAAGTACAGTCCAATAACACCATCTGTAATACATAATACAATATATTATTACTGTTCACAAACAATATTGTTCATATATAAAGACATACGGAGACAGTTACATCAAGGATTGTTTGAAAATAAAAATATAATATTTTATATTATTCTTAAAATATCCACAAATAAATTACACTTCATATCACTAAGAAGGTTTATTATTCAAATAAAACAATTCTTTATATATCAGTCTTGTTAGTATCATCATTAATAACATACTATATAATGTATGGAATTATTATTAATATTCTGTCTGAAATATTGGATTTCTACAGAAATATATAAATGTTTATACTTAAACTAAACACATAAATTGATTTTACTTAAAAAGTATAACACTATTAAAACATTTTTATAATAATTGATTATTCTAGAAAGACGCCATATGGATTTCATCATATATAATATCAACAGCACATGATGAATTAGAAAATGAATGTGTCGATAACGGTTTACTCAATATAAAAGATACATTATGGAGATATTAACAGTACATACCGTCACACTACTATCGTACATCAGCTACATACACTTCTCTTCATAGAAGGTTTCCTCTCGTCCGCAGACCACGTCCTTACAGACGCTCCACCAACAGCTTCGACCCTCATCTTGAATTATATATTCTTACGAGTCCTGGAACGTAACGAATGATTCTAGTTTTTATTATGACAATAGATTTCTTACTTAAATATTCGACTTACATGAAGTCGCATTTTAAAAAGTGAAAAACATAATAAATAATAATAAAGAAGGCCATTGAAACGATATAACGTTCAAAAACCCTGCGGGCAATATTACGCTTAGAGAATAATTCAAAATATACTATGAAAATAAACTAGTACTCTTATCACTACAGATAATAAACACTAATATTAACCAAAACTAAAAATGTTACTTAATAAACAATTGCATTTGAATGTTATGTCAATAATATAAAAAGTAACATTTATTAGTACCTATGTGCAAAAAAAAACACTCATCATGAAGATAACCGACGTAAAACACATCCATCATAAGGAAAGCCGCGGCCGACTGCCACCAGAGGCACCAGAGGGAGCCGGATTGGAAGGACTGGAGAGACATGAGAAATGAATTTTGAAAACAATTAATAGTAAAATCATAAGAGGTAATTAATAAAATTTAAAAACTAACAATAATCGAGTCGTCAGGTTAGCCACACAAAGAATCATCAATCATGGGGAATGGTGATGAAACCAGTGTTGCCAACTTTATTTTTTAGAGGATCGTACTATAGACTAAAAAAATAGTATTTTGGTCTTGAAATTCAAGAAAATAAGCGTGCGCGATAAAATTTCAATAAAACTGCGTAAGTATATCAAATATTAATGGAATTTAATTCTAATTTTCAATTAACATTAATCATCAATTAATGTGTGGAATTAAGATATTCATTAATTACATATATGTTGAAAACAGAAAAAAAAAATAATTGCTTTAGTCACTATCTGAATTATTAGGCACAGCAGATGCTTGAAAAGCATTATATTTTTTGTACATACATACATACTTAAATTTAATTTGCTCAGCATATCGTCACATGACTTGAAGTTTATACACGATCCTTTTTCTTTATTATGTTGTGCAGCTAACAAATTCTTATTTACCGTTTCTGGAATACAGTTTAGGTTTACATATTCCTTATAGTTATAGTATAGTACTAAATATAGTTAGTTATAGTTATAGTACTAAAGTTTAGTTTTACACATTCCTTATAGTTTTATTGGAGATTTATTTTTTCGTAAGACTTCATTTAAAAAATCGTATATTTTGCGTACGATTTCGATAACTCGATCCTACATCGTACAAGAGTCAAAAAGGTCGTATAAATACGATTTAAATCGTACGGTTGGCAACACTGGGTGAAACTGTCATATAATTACCGTGTAAGAAAATTATGTTTAGAAAATGCTGCCATCTAACGAACAAGGTAAAACAACTTTGACACTATTTTCCTTTATAACTTCAATCTTCACAGATAATATCTTAATTCTTAAGTAACTCTCAAATTGGTTTGACATTAGGACATATTTTAAATTATTTCAGTTGTTCCTTTGCCGTTGTTTACTGTTCTTCTTGTGCTGTACGTTCTTTTTCAAACATTTGACCCGGCTTAATATATCATTGACTCCTATTTCTACGCTTTTGACGATCGATCCTGGCTTTTCTCAATTGGATTTTGATTGCAAACTACGAATTTGGATTATCGATAAGTTGAAAAAATGCCACGAAAAGTGTTAATAAGTGTTATTTTCGGTGTGCTCCTAAAGGTACGATACTTATTTAGTAAAATCTATAAAATTTTTATTTGTCATATATACAATCAATTACTACTCTTGTTACATCAATTTCAATCGTAACAGTTTATTGACTTCTAATAAAAAACATTTCAGGTCCTTTTCATCCATTTCCTAAACCTGAATACCCAAATTTGGAGAAATTCATTCAATGGAAAATATTTTAAATGAAGACATGAAACAAAAGGAAGATTCTTACATTCATAACAACATAAGAATGTGTGATCGTCATTTTGAACAGTTTTACCGTTCTTTAAGTAAATGACTCACTCAAAATGTTGTACCAACTCTATATTTAAGTAAGTATCTAAAGTAAGCAACTTCCCAAGTAGTTATAGGCACACAATACATACTACTAATATAAAATAACTATAAATAATCAATTATATTTTATAACTATAGATATTTTACATTATTATTATTTTACTTTAGAAATTGATACTCATAATTAAAAATCAAAAACAAATATATTAGATTTAATTGAATATAATGAAATAGGTATACAAGTCATCTTAACATTTTTATATACTTACATGTGGTTTGATAGAATTATAATGTGCAGTCTTTATTACCTTTTTTATCTAAATAAAGGAAAGTGCCTACAAACAGTATCGCAAAATAACTACTTGTGTCACTTCTTTACATAGGTAAAACAAAAACAAAGTGTTCTAAATATGCAGAGATTATAATTTCACTGGATAACTACAAACCAAAAAAAGGTGTTTATAGTTTTTTATGTAATATAATAATGGCAATGTTTAATTCAGTAAAAGTTACAAGTCTATTTACATTCAATCAGAAACTCTAAAAGAAACAAGGAAGGAATATACAATCAAGACAATATGTTATCATTCAATTTTAAGATTTTTCATTTAACTTTTCTCTTAATATTTTTATTTGTAGTAAAAAAAATATTTTATTTAGCAGCATCAACATTTGAGACTGTACACTCATCACATTCTGTTGAAACTGAAAAATGCATTGATACACAAAAAGTGGGTTTAAATATGAATCAAGTTCAGCTACAAAGGAGTTCTCCTAATTCCTCTCAATTATTTCCTAAAGGTAAGTTACAAGCATATAACTAAGCTTAATATTAACTATGATAGCTATATTAACTTTTAAATTATAAAACAGCATAAAGCATTTTAAATAAAATATAACTTTAAACCACAGATTCACTGGATTTGCAAGTATCGAGATTTATTTCATATTTTCTTCAATTATGTATATTTTTTGTCTTTTAATAAACATTAATCCTGGTTTAAACCTAAGATGTTCAAAAATGTCTTCTCATCATTTAATTGATTATCTGAAATCCCTTATGACAACTATTAGTCCTGTCGTTAGAGATACTACTGTATACATAATTATAAAAATAATATATCAATATTTATAAAACATTCATTTCGCTCCCTCGTCTCCTACCAGCCGGACGCGGTCTTCCTAGTTCCTCGTAATGGATGTCTTTTTCTAATGCTGATGCTTCATGGTGTTTTTTTACATATATCTAATTATTACATTTTATATTATTGGCATTACTTACTTTATAAGTTTTTATACTTATTGAGTAACATTTTTAGTTTTGTTTTATATTAGTGTTTATTTTATTGTGTAGTACGTGGTAGGAATTTTGAATTATTTCCTAAGCGTTACATACATTGGGCGCAGGGTTTTTTAACGTTATCGTTGTGATGACTTCCTTTTTTTTATTTTAACTATTATCTTTACAATTTTCGGCCACGCCCTAAAATGCGACTTCTTAATGTAAGTTGGTAAGTTTGTTAACAATTAATGTATTGTCTTTATAAAAATAGTATTATTTGTAACGTTAAAGGACTCGTAAGAATACATAATTCAAGATGAGGGTCGAAGCTGTTGGTGGAGCGTCTGTTAGCACGTGGTCTGCGGACAAGAGGAACCCTTCTATGAAGAGAAGTGTATGTAGCTGATGTACGATAGTAGTTTTACGGTATGTACTGTTGATTATTTAATATTATTCTGTTATTATTTATAGTAAGATTGAATCATTGTTTATGTTCATTTATTCAATATTTTTATTTCATTAACTGAATGCTTCCGACACGTCATAATGATTAAATAAATAAATAAAAGATTGTAATTATAATAGTAACTTTCTCTTGCCCACGTCTCCGTTTGCGTGTACATCACGGTTGTTCTATGTCACTATGGCCACTGAACCTGAACTGCATCCATTTCATGGTTCCACCCGCGTAGTATTGGGACTGGGGTCGGGATTGTGTCAACGGATAATCGGGATAAAAAGAAGCCCAAGTCCTTTTCCTGGGCTTCATTTATATCCATACTAAAATTCATCACAAACAGTTCAGCGGGTTAGGAAAGAAAACTTAACAAACAAACAGACAGTTACTTTCGTATTTATAATATTAGTAGGGATTTGATAATAACTGCAATCACTAACAGTCATCATGCTATTAATAATGGTTTACAAAACAAAACCATCTGTAGTTAGCAGAATTAATGAGTTGAAAATAAATAAATGATTAATAAAATAAAAACACTTATATTTTGTTAATCATTAATTTATATTCAACTGTATGCATAATAATTACAAATATGCTACTTTTTAGTTTGGTATTTTATAAGCGAGTGTTTTTGTAATTTTTTTTAAACATTTTATAATTTATTTTAAACTGACAATAATTGAAGTAAGTGTCTTTGTATGTCTTTATATAAGAACAATATTGTATTATGTATTACAGATGGTGTTGTTGGACTGTACTTGAGATTCATCCATCAGGAGATGACGGCTGATCATCAAGTGTTAGATGAAAACTAACAATGAACACAGCCGGCCTTGCAGCACATCTACAACTTGTCTGCTACTTAGTTATTTTATATTGAATTTACACTTGTCAAACAATATCTTTAACAGTTACTGTACAACTTTTATATATAATTTCTTTTGGATCATAATATTTTATTTAATCCAATCTTTGTACTTGATATACTTCTCTGATACGATGCAATTACTTTATTGTTGTTTATAATCTGATAAAACATTGCTCATCTTAAATGTTTTATTTCTGTATGTACCAATTATGCTTATCATACCTTTTTCTCTAGAATAATTAGTTTTTAAAAGAATAATCTGTTATGTCACTAAATGGGGCTAAAAGTTTTTGTTATAATAGATTTACCTTGAACTGTTTTCATTTATAATATTTATATAAACCGCATTTATCATAAAGAAAATTATTATTGTTGAATTGAAATGAATTTCAGTTATTGTGGATGTATTGTATTGTCTTTGATTTTTATTAAGCAGTAATACTTGTACTTGTTGAGCTTATATATATGAAGATAATAACATTTGGGACTCCGTATATGCATCCTTCAAATGAGTTTGTTATAAACACAAAACATAATATAACATGAGTAAATATAATCTTCAAATTCAAAGTCTTAAGCTATCAATTAAATACTAATGTGTGTGTACATGATGTGACTCATATGATGTATTATTAATGTAGATATTGGAGTGATGAAATTGTTCAAACCTGATACTTAATTTATGTTAGGTATATAGCAGTTATATACATAAATATTTGTTATATATTGTAAGCAATATTTGTAATTATTTATTATTAACTATAAAACCCCTTTAATATAATTTATTGATGACAAGGTTTGAGTATCAGCTTGTACATATTTGTGATATAAATACTGGCTTCAGCCATTTTGTACGACATTACTAGAAGTAACAATGAACATTAAATTAAAAATCAAGACTGAAACTGTACCTACCTAAAAAGTAGTATTTAACTGTTTTCTTATTCTAATTTAAATATTGTATGTTGATACTTTTCTGTAACATTTGTACAGACAGGATCAACTGAGGGACAACAAGCAAATAAGTACAAGATGGGTTTTCTTCATTATTTATACAGTTGTAGGAACAAAATATTATTTTGTATGAAGGTTTGATCAGTAATTTTTTTCTTCATCATTGCATTTGTACTATTTAAAATAATACTTTTTTATGAGAATAGTAGTAACCGACAATAGGCACCGTCTCCCATAGACAGTGTTAATGCTCTTGTTTGGGGAAGAGAATAGGAAGGGGAGGCAAAACTGAAAGGACAGCCGGCTCTCTCACTCTTCGGACGAAACGTAGACATTAAAGAGTACTTTACGTCGATCTTGGTACTTCTCCGCTCGAGCCAGCCCATGTTCGAGCTGTAGCAACTGACCACAGCTAGACTCTACTACCTTCAGTATACTATACATGAGGGATTTAATTATAGGAATTCAAAACAAAATCAGAGACTACTGGATAAATTTAAATTAAATTGTATACAATAAAACACTAAGCCTGTAACTTACAATCAAAATGTTATTTTTTAATTTAAGATCTATTCCTGCAAATTCAGAACAAAGTTTGCAATGTTTAGTCTTTTATCCAAGTAAGGAGCCAGGTGAGAAACAAACTCAAAGGCTACTAATAAATCCATAGCTATAAAAAATACATGAATAATAATCAATATGGCAATAAAATAATATTTTCTATTACTCAAAAAGATCACAAGAATTTTTACTGAATCATAAGAAGAATTTCAAAATACGGTACTGAGTTGGTAGTTTTATATACCGCCATTTATTGGTAGGTTTAGGTTTAGAGATAATTTATTTCCTATTAAGAAAAAAGTTCACTTACATAGGAAACTTAAACTAGTAACATAATAATAAACATTTATGAAGTTAATGGTGACCTTATTTATACAAACATTCAAATATAATTGTAAAGTTTGACAGTATGTTTTTAATTTAGCCTTAAATTTCAAAAAAGATTTTTCGTTAAATATTTCTTTCGGTAGATTATTGTACATTAGCGCTCCCTCAAAGTGTATAGTTTCGTTACCATAATGTTTAGTTCTAGACTTAGGTATTTGTATTAGATGTATATTTCGTGTATAGTATTTATGTGATTTAGTCTTAAAAGTAGTTTGTGTGTGTATAGATCCTGAGAGAAGTTTTCTTATAAGTATGCATGTTTTGTATTTGTATAATTGTCCAATAGATAGTATATCAGTTTTCTTGTAAAGTTTTTTGGTTGGAAAGCGGTAGTCCAGTTGGTGTAGTGTTTTTAATAGTTTGTTTTGTGATATTTGTAAACCTTTTAATTAGTTTTGTGTGCAGATCCCCATACTTCTATTAAATATTCAAGTAAGGGTTTAGCTAATGAGTTATAAATAATAGTTCGAACTTTATATGGAACTAGCTTTTGCCGCGACTCCGTCCGCGTGGAAAAGTGACTTCCGGCAGATTTTTGGTTCTTCCCACATAGTTCCCGGAGAATTTTCAGGATAAAACGTTTTTTATTCACAATGAAGTACTCTTAACCAACAACTTATTTATTTGAATAAAGATTAATATTATTATGTTGATACAACTTAAACAAAATATTTCGACCAAATTTGTACCATAAAAACGGTTTTTGTGAGATAATCTTAAAAGATAGACATTATACTGTCGCGGACTGTTTTTTAGATCATTAAAAGAGCTATTATTCTTTCATACATATTTTTTGTGTATCTTGAACCGTTTTCACGGCGCACGCAACGGAAGGCTTCAAAGATGAAATAATTTCTCCCGTTTTTTACACATTTACCACTATATCTTTGCTCCTATTGGTCGTAGCGTGATGTTATGTAGCCCATAGCCTTCCTCGATAACTGGACTATCCAATACAAAAAGAATTATTCAATTCGAACCAGTAGCTTCGGAGATTAGCGCTTTCAAACAAATAAACAAACTCTTCAGCTTTATAATATTAGTATACAGGGTGACTGGTGAATTACTATCAATATTTAAGGAGAATACTCGGTACATGATTCTCATTCGAATTATGTAAAAAAAATAGGTACTTAATTTTTGACAAAATTTCCGTATAAATAAATAAAGTGTTGACACGTTCTAAGTGTTCCAAGTGTGGTCGCGTGCGGCGGCGTGCTGATACAACACCACGCCCCGCTCGCGTATGTGTGAGTGTATACCTAATCTGTAGGGTGTTCACACGATGCGTAATTAATTACATAACTTTTGGTTAACTTTACTTAGAAGTTTATTAATATTTATGTTATATTAATTTTTATTTTGTCATATATGATCGTCAAATATCACGTCCTCGAATATTGATAGTAATTCACCAGTCACCCTGTAGATACATCGAACACACCTGCGTAAAGCTCCAGTCAGTGATGTTATTTTAGTTTGCAAATATGTAATCTAAATGAGGTTGTCATAATAGTTTGTAATCTAATAGTAAACCAAGATACTTTTCTGTTTCTGATTTTTTGAGTTTAATATTATTTATGGTTAGGGATTCGTAATTACGGATTTTTTTATGTTAGCAGTAAAAAAGCATACACGAGGTTTTTGTAACATTTATACTCAGCAAATTACAGCTTGTGCGTTCGATGTTATCTCATGTATTGAGTCTCCAAAAAAGAATAGACTTGTGTCATCTGCGTATAATGACACTTCTCTGTGTAATCCCAAATAACCAATATCGTTAATGTAGATTAAGAATAATAGAGGGCCTAGGATTGACTTAAAGAATATATCAAATTAAAACATCTACTAATCTATGCTATCTACTCTTATAATGTAAATTATTGTTTACATTGAAAGTTAGGTTTAAGATTAAACATTATGCATCTTTAAATTTAAATAAAAAAATATATTTTAAAAAAAGGAATGAAACGGATGGATGTTAGTGAAAAGTTCTGTTTAAATGAAGTTGTCGTTGTGCAGAAACTGAGGATTAAATGAATTGTTACATTTACTGTTGTTTGTATATTACTTGTTAGGGAGCTATTTCACTATCACTCGCAAAAACTTTGTATGATATGTTCTGTTACAAATATTACTTTAAAGATCATTCAATAAAGTTGTACCTATAAAGATATAGTTATTTCATTTAACTACCCTACCTAAATGTTAAATTATTATTGAGTTATACTTGTTGCATAATATATTTAATATTAAAAAAAAGATTAACTTATGGATCAAAATTACTTTTAATATACAGAAATGGATAAATATCATAGAAACGAAATATACTTTACAAAGACATAACAAACTACTTTCAAACAAATTTAACAAAATAATATAAGTACAAAGAATAGTGTAAAAAATTAACATGTACAATTGTAAAATAAAATCGTACATAAATATATAACAGTTATTAAATAATATTAACAGTGGAAATACTTAAAGGACTGAAAAGATAGTATAATATACATATTCTCAAAAACAATAACAGAATTGAATCTAGTAAAAATAATATTCAATACAACTGCCCTATTGGCAGAGAGGACATGAAATTCTCTTCGTTGGTAGTAGAAGTATTCAGTTCTGTATGTCTTGTCATCCCAGAAGGGCCTGCTTGTGGCTCATTGTCTTCCATAGGCTGGTCAACACCAGGAGGCAGGTTGGAGTCATGAGATAAGTCATCTCCTTCATTGGCTGCGTCTGAAATTGAGAAATATAACGGCAGAAATGTTTTCGATTTTTGATTTCACTCAGTTAAATAAACATAGCCCTCACAAAGTGGTTGTAAAGCATCCCAATATCCCGAGCCCAGGGTCTCTTCTGGGACAACCGATCCAACGCACTCCAAGACAAAGTTATCCCAGACCCAGAGACCTCAACCTCTAATATAGAGTGTCTGATTCACTCCAAGACAAACACTCACATCATAACAAGTAACACATGTCCCGCCTCTTTACCTGCAATACATTTAGATATTCGTGTCATAACACTATTATTAAAATAAAAAGCACAATAGGATTAATTAAGTCTCAATATGGGTTTTAGTCAAAATTTCAGGTAAAATAAGAGAAATGCCTCACCATCAAAGAAATCAGAGTACACATCGTGAGTCCATTGTCCCTGCCACGGAACCATATATTCTCCAAACGCTCGAGTTGATCTGTCGTATGAGCCAGCTAGCAGCTGTGCCTGTAGAGTGTGATTATCTTCACTTATTATAATATGGTCAGCTATTCACCAACACTCCGCTGCACACGCACACACAGACAGACACAATGTACTACGCTACTATGTTCTATCTTGTCCAAGAAAGTGTCATGTATGTTAATACTTAATAGACGAAGGTAACAAGCTATCACCATTTTATAAAAACTATCGTTCTTAACAAAGCATTTTGACATTCTTCAAAAGGAATTCTTCAGAGATACAATAAAGTAATTTCTAAACGAACCCAAGTATTTGTAATGCTGCACCACTTCTCTTGTCATGAGAGCTTCAAACTGTGCCAGGTCCCCGCGCTCGACCAACACCTCCTCCGTCTATACACGTCACATAAAACTACACTTACTACACTACTATAATCAGTAGTATAGCCAATGTAAGCAGAGCTATCAAACTTTTTAACGACAAAAACTCTCCTATTGTCAACTTATTAGCGAATCTTATCGTCTAAGCGTTATATAAAGTAAATTAGAATAAAGTATATGAACATTGAAACTAAAATTACGTCACTTATCAAACAAAATATCTCACCATATGTGTGGCATGCTGTTCGGCCAAGGCCAAGCTCTTTGGTGATTCCCTTTAGACAGCCACATCCGGATCGCATCCTCAGCCGCCGAAGCTCTAAGGAAAGCCGCCTCAGCCTCCTCCGGGTTCTCTTCAGCCAGAACCGCTGCTTCATGCCTCGCTACTTCTCGATTCGTATATTTGAATCTGACCGTTATTGTGACATAATAACTAAGGCCAATATGACATTGAAAAGTACAATTTTGCAATATTTCTAAAGGGATCCTGTATCCGGAGGTAATGCATTAGCATTGATAATCGATTTCTTAACTGTTTTCCATAGAATAGCTGTCAGCTAGTTGGTGTTAGGTTAATGTTCGAGTGCTGCCAGTCCCCGGGCGGTCAATGACCCCGGCCACTGAACAGCAACCTGCTGCTGTACTGTAACCGGAGCGTGGGCCCGAGCCACCACCCACTGACCACTCGTGTCATACATCTGGATGGCACTTTTAATAATGGAAACAATATACCATACAACATCATGTCTACAATATATTTATTTTCATTCACATGCATAATTTAACGGACCTAGACGGTAATTTTTAAAATGCGCTCGCTAATTTTAAAGTGCGTTGTGCTAATAGAGCTCACGGTTCCTTCGGATACCAACATTTCGAAAGACCATGTGATCAAGGTTAACAAGTGTTACAAGCTCACTAACGAACTCACTAAAAATAGGTTCGTTGTTAATTTGTACGCTATAGAAGTGGGAGGACAGGTATGACAGCCAAATCTCTCTACAACCTACTAAAAGACTTGAGCCTGTCCAGAACTAATATCAGGTCATTGGAACGTGCGTCGTAAGCAGCCCTTGTAGGTTCGTTTCAATTTTGGTTAGGTTTTGAGAGGAGCTTAGAGCATTTAAAGCGCGTTAGATAGGGGTCTCTTGAAGCTCCTCTCCCTGCAACGCGATAGACCTAATGCCCACACAGCGAATCTATGGAACACTAAAAAGTTTGTTTTCATATCAATAGGCGCATCGTTTTCCCTAGTGGCTCTCACCGGCTTGTATGTAGTAGGTCTCAGCTCCCCCGCGGCCCGGAGGTCGCTGGCCGCCACCAACCGCAGCATCGACTCATACTGACACGCTTCCTGAACGATATTTAACAGAGATTTAGGAAAACCATATATTTGTTTTATGCATGTAATTAAACAATGTATACTTTAATATTTTAGAGTATTACCTTATACATAGATATAGCTTCACCTGTATCTCCTAGTCCTATATCAATTTGTTCAGCCTTTCTAAAGTGCCCTTCCTGTCGTGATTGTTGAGCGAGTGGTCAGTAAATATCTCTCGTGTCTTCTTCTGCCAGATGTGTAGCGGCAACACGTAGACCTTCCGACACTTTGCCCGCGGCGTTGTACGCTCCTACACATTTCACCACCATACCACAGGATGTGAGAACTCGTTCCGCTGTATCCCATTCCTGTAAATGTTTGCAAAAAAGAAATTAATTGACATATGAAACCTACTAGAATAAAATAAAAATCGACCCAAACTTTGAATTCTAAAAATTTAATAAATTGATCGTGACGTTAAATCCGTGTGTAAAAGAAGAAATGAATAATTGAAAACATATTCGTTTACACCCTTATTGCATGTTTACATTTATATTTTTGTAACTATACACAATAACTAATACGGAATGAACAAAATCGAATTACGTTAATAACAATTATAAAAAAAATAATAACAACATATTTCTTTTGTTCATTATTTAAAATAACTTACTTGAGAAGATATAAAATGATCCCCCAACTGTTCAAATTGCTCCCGAATAGATTCTTTATCTTCTATAACATAAAGATATCAATGGATTGATTTAAAAAAAAATGTATATATAAAAAACCAAAACCTTTAGCAAAATCTTATACATATCTTTAAATGAGCAATTCTTGTATATAAATTTATATATTATGGGAATCTCGGTTTCGGCTCAAACGATGGAGATAAATCGATCTAGCTAGGAATCATTATCATCATTAATCATTTAGAAAATGTTATTTTACGTAAAAAAGAATAACAAAAATTTGTCGTTTAAAATATGACGCTCCCTGACATCTAGTGGCGAATAGTAATACTACTTTTTGCTACTTGCTTTTACTAATTGCTTTAACAACACAACAGCAGATGGCGTTGTTGAGTACCAGGAAGTCAACGAATGTTTGTTTTAAGGTTAGACTAAAGAAATTAATTGTTGATTTATATTATTTTCTGTCTTCTTAACGTGTCGAATAAAAAATGCCTAAACGAAATTAAAAACAAAAAACCAAAATATATACTAATAATTCCTTAATACCCAGCAAAACTCGCTAAACAGTTGTTATTAATAATACCTGTACAATTTGAACAGCTTTTTTATAATGATGTGCCTTCAGAGCCGCAGTGAGAGCATCAACGGTTCGAGCAGCCTCTATGAGATGAGGTACAGCGGCGCCCGCCTGTCGCGATGATACAAGCCACGCGCCCCACTCTCTTTCAGGACAGGCCTGAAGAACAAAAAATGATATAATAAAAATTAAAAACAAAATTTCTAATAAACAACACTAACTTCTCTTGCTAGTTGAACGGCTCTTGCGTAGTTGTTGCCTCTAGAATAATAATCAAAAGCAGTTCTGATATCACCTTTACACTCGGATATTTCACCAGCCCTTTCCCACCATTCCTCCTACAAAGGAAACAAATTGTAAAGTTCATGATCTATGTCTCTAATAAGTGAATCTTAACTTTTTAAAATGTATAGTAATAGACAGGAGTTACAGTGTAAGAATAAATATTAATGTTTGAGACAGTTATATTAAAAAAATATACTTCTGCTATTCTTTGTTAGTTAAATGCATAACCCTCGTCTTTAACTTGCATCATTCACATTTACATTATCTCTTCAATAGTACAGGGTGGGCCAAAAATTCGTTAACATTTGAAATAATCATTTAAAGAAAACTATTTGACAAAACTGAAAAATATAATTAATATATATATAATTATGTACATATATTTATGTATATTAATATAAACTCCAAATATTGTAATGTGTAATTGTATAACATATAACGAAACTGTTACCAAGAAGAGAACTTGTCATTACTTCTCCTGGTGCGTCGTCTGCAGGTAGCATGTCGGCGTGGAGTACATGGCGTACATTTGATGTTTGAAGCCTTCTTCATTGACAAAACTGAAAAAAATATAATTAATATATATATAATTATGTACATATATTTATGTATATTAATATAAACTCCAAATATTGTAATGTGTAATTGTATAACATATAACGAAACTGTTACCAAGAAGAGAACTTGTCATTACTTCTCCTGGTGCGTCGTCTGCAGGTAGCATGTCGGCGTGGAGTACATGGCGTACATTTGATGTTTGAAGCCTTCTTCATTGACAAAACTGAAAAATATAATTAAATATATATATAATTATGTACATATATTTATGTATATTAATATAAACTCCAAATATTGTAATGTGTAATTGTATAACATATAACGAAACTGTTACCAAGAAGAGAACTTGTCATTACTTCTCCTGGTGCGTCGTCTGCAGGTAGCATGTCGGCGTGGAGTACATGGCGTACATTTGATGTTTGAAGCCTTCTTCATTGACAAAACTGAAAAATATAATTAATATATATATAATTATGTACATATATTTATGTATATTAATATAAACTCCAAATATTGTAATGTGTAATTGTATAACATATAACGAAACTGTTACCAAGAAGAGAACTTGTCATTACTTCTCCTGGTGCGTCGTCTGCAGGTAGCATGTCGGCGTGGAGTACATGGCGTACATTTGATGTTTGAAGCCTTCTTCATTGACAAAACTGAAAAATATAATTAATATATATATAATTATATATATATAATTATGTATTTATGTATATTAATATAAACTCCAAATATTGTAATGTGTAATTGTATAACATATAACGAAACTGTTACCAAGAAGAGAACTTGTCATTACTTCTCCTGGTGCGTCGTCTGCAGGTAGCATGTCGGCGTGGAGTACATGGCGTACATTTGATGTTTGAAGCCTTCTTCATTGACAAAACTGAAAAATATAATTAATATATATATAATTATGTACATATATTTATGTATATTAATATAAACTCCAAATATTGTAATGTGTAATTGTATAACATATAACGAAACTGTTACCAAGAAGAGAACTTGTCATTACTTCTCCTGGTGCGTCGTCTGCAGGTAGCATGTCGGCGTGGAGTACATGGCGTACATTTGATGTTTGAAGCTTTCTTCATTGACAAAACTGAAAAATATAATTAATATATATATAATTATGTACATATATTTATGTATATTAATATAAACTCCAAATATTGTAATGTGTAATTGTATAACATATAACGAAACTGTTACCAAGAAGAGAACTTGTCATTACTTCTCCTGGTGCGTCGTCTGCAGGTAGCATGTCGGCGTGGAGTACATGGCGTACATTTGATGTTTGAAGCCTTCTTCATTGACAAAACTGAAAAATATAATTAATATATATATAATTATGTACATATATTTATGTATATTAATATAAACTCCAAATATTGTAATGTGTAATTGTATAACATATAACGAAACTGTTACCAAGAAGAGAACTTGTCATTACTTCTCCTGGTGCGTCGTCTGCAGGTAGCATGTCGGCGTGGAGTACATGGCGTACATTTGATGTTTGAAGCCTTCTTCATTGACAAAACTGAAAAATATAATTAATATATATATAATTATGTACATATATTTATGTATATTAATATAAACTCCAAATATTGTAATGTGTAATTGTATAACATATAACGAAACTGTTACCAAGAAGAGAACTTGTCATTACTTCTCCTGGTGCGTCGTCTGCAGGTAGCATGTCGGCGTGGAGTACATGGCGTACATTTGATGTTTGAAGCCTTCTTCATTGACAAAACTGAAAAATATAATTAATATATATATAATTATGTACATATATTTATGTATATTAATATAAACTCCAAATATTGTAATGTGTAATTGTATAACATATAACGAAACTGTTACCAAGAAGAGAACTTGTCATTACTTCTCCTGGTGCGTCGTCTGCAGGTAGCATGTCGGCGTGGAGTACATGGCGTACATTTGATGTTTGAAGCCTTCTTCATTGACAAAACTGAAAAATATAATTAATATATATATAATTATGTACATATATTTATGTATATTAATATAAACTCCAAATATTGTAATGTGTAATTGTATAACATATAACGAAACTGTTACCAAGAAGAGAACTTGTCATTACTTCTCCTGGTGCGTCGTCTGCAGGTAGCATGTCGGCGTGGAGTACATGGCGTACATTTGATGTTTGAAGCCTTCTTCATTGACAAAACTGAAAAATATAATTAATATATATATAATTATGTACATATATTTATGTATATTAATATAAACTCCAAATATTGTAATGTGTAATTGTATAACATATAACGAAACTGTTACCAAGAAGAGAACTTGTCATTACTTCTCCTGGTCCGTCGTC
The DNA here is from genome assembly GCA_916720795.1 of Danaus chrysippus. NCBI lineage: Eukaryota > Metazoa > Arthropoda > Insecta > Lepidoptera > Nymphalidae > Danaus > Danaus chrysippus. The sequence goes on from CAKASE010000070.1 coordinate 129,775, forward strand.
GTTAATATAATACATATATTCCTATTCTATATCCGTATGATCCTTCCTCATCCTATAATCTTCCTTATGTATAACATGCAGCTACAATGATTACACTAAACTAAGTTTATAATACTAGGGGTTTTATTAGAAGTTAGTGGAGTGTACTATACTGGCGAATCAGATCATTATATTGAGATGATCTTGGCAATTAAATGTATGATCGAGACGAAGTTTTTATGTTTAATACAACTGTTATTTGTGGAGGTTTTATGAAAAAAATATTTAGATCGGGCCAGTTATTTAAATTTTGCACCCGTAAAACAAACTCCAGGTCCAAAAAAACGGTTTAGTAAAAGACGTTGAGGTCGCTTCAGTCACCTCGCACAAAGAGCTTTATACGAGTGAATCAATGTTGTGTTAGATATAGAATATAACAGTCTTATTATAATATACGTATAAGTAAGTTTCCTAGCACGATTACAACACACCCTGTATACATCACACTCACCCTCTCACTAATGAATCTTAAATTAATCTTTTAATAATGATATAAAATATATTTTAGTATACGTCAGTGGTGGCCTAGTGGTTAAAGACCCGCCTCTCATGCATGCGAGTGCGGGATTGATCCTGGCAAGTACTAATGTGATGTTCCGAGTCATATGTACTTTATAAAAGTATTTCGACATCACTGATTAATGCATTCCCAAAGAGGGTTGATGTCAGGCAGGCGGCCGGTCGTAAAAACTATCAGCCAAAACTATTACTACATGTAAGGCAGACCCTGGCTATAGCTGGGAAATTTCCAGGTAGAAGATGAATATAAAGAGAATATTATAGAGACACACACTCCTACACCATTCTACGTACTTGATGAAATGGTTTCGGTTATAATTATTTCATACAATCTTTCCGCCCGCAGCTTCGCCCGCGTGGAGTTCGGTTATATCACGTTTCCAAGAGAACCTTTCAAAAGTCTGGGATACAAACTATCCTATGTTCTTTCTGAAGGTCAAGTCTATCTCTGTACCAAATTTCATTAAAATCAGTTCAGTGGTTTAGGCGTGAAAACGTAACAGACAGACACAGAGTTACTTTCGCATTTATAACATAAGTAGGGATAAATATAAAACGATATTTCTTTGAAATCGTGATATTTTAATTACTTATTTTCCAAGATATTTATTTTTATCTTGTACTCTGTTAGATTTTAAATTACATATTTTACTATATTTTGCCAGGTAAAGCATGGAAATAAGCTTAGTATATTGTTTAAATGTTATGATATAGTGTTTATCATTGTTTAAATGTTATGAGAAACAGTGTTTATCATTCTCGGTCATATTGTTATATGTTATATAGGATTCTAACAAAATCTTTACAAAAATATAGAGTTCTTATAAAGCCAGTACATACTTTTAAATAACAATAAAACCTTAACTAGAGCAAAATAATTATTATCTTAAGCCAAAACACCTTCAGTTAAATTCTATTAACAATAATACAAGTCGTGTTCACAACATACTTTCCCGCGTTTAAAGAACAAGCCAAGCGTCATCGATAAAATATAACTTCAGATGCGTTCGGGAATATAGAGGTTCGGTTCAAATAAAATGTGTTCCCTAAATATATACAAAATATATATGTTCCCTAAATATATGGGAAGCTCGTGGTGGCCACGCGATATGGTCACTTCGCTCAGCCGTGAGGACATAATGAAAGAGAAAGAAATAGTGTGAGACAGAGAGAGAGATATGTATAGTAAATATCGCTCTTCAAACTATTTTTCGACCTTTCATATAAAATGACGAAATAAATGTGTGATAGAAGTAAAATTGTTAATTCCACAGACCTATATATTATATTCTTTACATATGTATAAATTACGACATCAAAATTAAAAAAGTAAAGTTAAATCAACCATTTGATTTAAAGAATATGAGTTACCTGGAAAGTTTTCCGAGAGTTACGAAAATTTACACTTTTATAGATTTTCATGACGCAAGATCAACTTTGTCACCTCGTACATTAGACGCTTGTGACGACATTTTTTAACAATGATAAGACAAATACCTTTTATAAATAGTAAACATGATAAAAGACGTAAATCATATTTTTCTTTAGCAAACCTTCGTTAGTCGTCACACCGCATCCGCATTATACGAGTATATCAAGGTATATGTATATGAAATTCAATGCAGCACTTGAAAATGCAAGAAAGTTTGTCGAAAAGCACGGATAGTGTGCTCCGTTATTTGAACGAAATGTGCTTCTTGTGATAATACTAAACTTCCGTCGTAATGAAGTAGTAAGTAGACTTAAATTGTACAAAATTATCTTCACAATTATTTCATATTGATACGTTTTTCTTATAAACAGTATCTGAATGGAATTATTATCAAAAACCTTCTTTTAGGTGTTATTTGTTTATATTTCAAGCAAAGATACGAGGCTTTAAAGTTAAATTTCGGTAGAAACACATGAATACATAAGATTTCAAATGTTCAAAATTCCCGGTGAACTTACCAAGTAACAAACTATATAACTGCAATACTTTATAAATCGATGTTTTAATAAAATTTCACACTTTAATTTAACGTGGCTTAAAGATTTTAAAATAATAATTGTTTGAACACAAAACACAAACTAACTAACAGAACAAGAAAATCTCAAAGAACTCAATTTAATTTGCAAAACACAAAACGCGTCACTACTTTCCCGCTCAACAGTTAACAAACAAATGTCACTTGGGGTGCGTTCCGATATTTTAAAAGTTCCGTTTAAATTTTGTGTACCATCAATTGTTATTACTTTATTTCTGTAACCTAACAGTATTTATAAAAATAATATTAAAAAGTTTAACTAAAAAATACTAAGACAATACAGAATTAAACAGTTACAAAAATATATAAAGCAAATTAAACATAAGTCAAGTGTCAATTTTAAAGAGCGCGCGAATGTGTGTGTGTGAGTGTGTTGTGTTATTTCAGTACTATTTTACAAGCGCATTGCATATTTTTGGTCACAGTATACTTATTTGTTTTGTATTCTACAATAATCAGAGAAATTTGACAGTTGATTATATTCATAATAATAAATATAAAAGAAGACATATTCAAACATGGAATTTTATGGTAAGTACTGTGTCGTATGAACATGTATTAAGGATTCCTTCTACTAATATACTACCTCAGCTTCCAATTCAAGGTTTCTTCCCTCGTTCATTCTGATTGTACGTATCTTCTCCGGTCTACTTCTCATGTTTATTATAATGTGAAGTATTTAACTAATAGGTATTAGGTAAAACGTAAAAAGAAAATTGTTTCGTTTGAAATTTAAACACACGGAGTTTATATGAAGAAGTTCATGAAGATATACATATTTTAAATAATGTATATATAATAATCACATACATATTTAAAAATCACATACATACACAATTCGTGAACATTCCTCAATGTGTATTGTCACTGAATGTTAACAATTATATTGAAGTAACAAAATTAAAATGTACAATAATATACTCTTAACTGAGTGGGAAAGCGGACCCTGGGTTCTCCCGCCCTGGGCGGGACGAACAATCGGGACAAACGCTAGGGTGATGATGATGATGATGAATAATATACTCTTAATGATATCTAACACTTTCGCGAGTACTCATTTAAATAAAACTAATATTACAAATTATTTTTCACAACATACTCACGAAGTTTCGGTTATTTCTCATCGACAAATAACGGTTCAAAACAATTATATGTATATGCGTAGTAATACTGAAAATTATCGTTTTATTTCAATGAATACTCACGAAAATGTTATATCTTATAAGCATTCCAAATCAGTCAAACCATTACAGTCGTTCTTGAGTTATAAATAGTGTAACTAACACGACTTACTCTTTTATATATCTTACCTCCTGTATAGTTAGTCAGTGGTGGCCTACTGGTTAAAGGGTCCGCCTCTCGATGCCGAGGGCGCGGGTTCATACCTGACAAGTACCAATGTGATTTTTCGGAGTCATATGTACTTTCTGAGAGTATTTAGACATCACTGACATACGGTGAAGGAAAACATCGTGAGGAAACCTGGACTTATAGTTTCACGATTATAAATTTGAAATCACCGATTCGTCTTGAGCGAGCGTGGTGATTAATGCTCAAACCTTCTCCACGTGAGAAAGAGGCCTTTGCTCAGCAGTGGGCTTCTGATAGGCTGATGACCCCTGTATAGTAATCTGAGAACGTAAATCCCAGTTCGGCGTGTGAGTAAGGCACTATGTGTATGTTGACCCATCCGTCCTTTGTGTTCGGACAGCTCTGGCAATACAAATTAATATGTCTCTGACTGACTCCTTACTTATACACAGATATATTTGTTTAAACTCGATAGTAGGAATGTCTAATCAATTAAATGAAACTAATATTATTCGGATTTCTATATACTCTCGAAGCTTCAGTTGCTTTTGCAGCAACCGTAACGTAAAGCAACCGAAACGTCTGGAGTAAGTACGTACTCGTAGTTTTTATAATAATAAAAATACGCGTAGTAATAAGAATAACATTAGTTTCATTTAAATGAATACTATCAAAAGTATTAGATCTCATTATATCTAATCAATTGTTGGACTGAGACTACATCTGTTAATTATTAATTATAAAATTACGAATATTTTTTTGCGATAAAAATACGCAAAAACTTGGAATCGTTGTTTTCAAAATATCTTATTTACATATCACGTAAAATGTTATATTATCATCATCCTATCAGAGCCCACTGCTGAGCATCTTCTCACATAGAGAAGGTTAGAACATTCACCACGCTCGCTCAACACGGGTTGGTGATTTAAACTTATTATTGTAAATATAATATAAAATAGATAAATTGATTGCTATTTTAAGCAACACTCACTTGATATCTACATCTTTCTCCGAGCTGTGTGCTCGGTGTTAAGACATCCTTCAACAAAGGGACCGTACAACGAACTATTTATAACATAGTAATATAACATAGTAATATTATAAATGCGAAAGTGACTCTGTCTGTCTGTCTGTCTGTTACGCTTTCACGCCTAAGCCACTGAACTGATTTTATTGAAATTTGGTACAGACATAGAGTTGACCTTGAGAAAGTACATAGGATAGTTTTTATCTCAGACTTTTGAAGAGTTCTCTTGGAAACGCGATGTAACCGAACTCCACGCAGGCGAAGCTGCGGGCGGAGAGCTAGTAAAATATAATACTGTTCATCATTATAATACCTTTGCCTCAAAACGATTCGCTTCAAAAACTAACACTAGCGTACATGTCACAGCGTTAAATACAAATAATATGTATTTACGAATGATTAGAAACATGTATGTGGAAAATGGATTCCTTAAATCCGTTAGGTGTAAAATGGAATTAAAAATCAGGGTTCAGCTGTGGTTTACAAAAATAATAATTTGTTCAACGGAACCATGTCCCGGGAATGTTAAGCAATATTATATTGCATAATGCGGTTTTCTTTTGCAGTTTTTATTTTCATTTATATTGAATATGTAATAAATGTTTTATATTTATTTATTTAAGCTTACACAATAATACATATATTGACAGTGAATTGTAAATACAATAAAAAGAATGTAGTACGTACTTAAGTCTAATACATAGTTATAAACATGTTATTTTTTAAAGTTAACATTCTTATTTAACATATATTTTTTATTGCGATCACTACATACATATCATCTTCATCTTATATAATATATTTCAATTGAAGATAGTTGAAATATAAGTATACTAGCTTTCCGCCCGCAGCTTCGCCGCGTGGAGTTCGGTTATATCGCGTTTCCAAGAGAACCTTTCAAAAGTCTGGGATAAAAACTATCCTATGTTCTTTCTCAAGGTCAACTCTATCTCTGTACCGAATTTCATTAGAATCAGTTCAGTGGTTTAGGCGTGAAAGCGTAGCAGACAGACAGACAGACAGACAGACAGACAGAGTTACTTTCGCATTTATAATATTAGTAGGGATTTTAGTTTGATTTAAATATATTCACTAAATTTAAAATTATCCATTGAAAGAATCCGTTTTCTTATGAAATAAATGTCACGCTTCACAACTGATAAATCCATATATAAGTGAAGTATGTATCTAAAATATAGTGGACAGACGTTCTTGTCTGTCTGTGTGACTTAGAAAATATACGGAATGAGTGAAAATATTGAGTATCTTTTACAAATTCTCAATCAGATTTCCGTCTTTATCATATCTCTCTATTAAGAGGAACTTCATATTCGTAGTGGAATCATTTCAATGTCTTCTTCACTAAACATCAGTAAGATAGAAGTGAGAAATACTTTCAAAGGTAAACCTAGTAGATGACAAATACTTTGTTATAATGCCCCTAAATATAACCTTTAATGGTAAGGTTACAGTTCTAAAGACTGCTTGTGTCAATTGATTTTTCTTTTTTAATGGTAGATCCTAGTGATAAAGTTACTACAGCTCGAACATGGTCTGTCTCGACCGAGGAAGTACCACTCTCTGTCAGAAGATTCGCGTGAAGTAGCCTTTAATGACTGCGTTTCGTCTGATGAGTGAGAGAGACGGTTACCCTTTTCCCACCCTTTCCTGCCATTTCCTTATTTCCACCCCTCCCTTTTCCTCAACAATGAAGGTTGGCAACGTATCTACAACATCTATGTTGCCTATGTCCATGGGCGACGGTGACTATTGACCATCAAGTAGGCATTGTGCTCGTTTGCCACCTTTTATATTTTAAAACAAATTAATTAAAATTTCAATACAGTGTTATATAAACACTAGAAACTAAATACTATTTTTAAAACAAACAATACTATACTTATAAAAAACACATACTTATAAATTAATAATCTACATTCTACATGAAAACAAAAAAGTGTTATTATTGTATAACTAAATACTATCCTAAAACAAATAAAGTACCTACTATATAGAAAACTACTACAAAATGAAACTGTGTATAAAAAGTAATATTACGATGATAATTATATCGCATTAACAAATTAGCGCCGCATTCAACCGTTCAGTATGGAGCCGCGTTGGTTTTGTTTCGGAGTTATTTATCATTGTAATCTTTAAAGTTTTTTGTTGAAATTAAGTTATGTCAAAGACAATTTAATTCACAATGAAGTACTCTTAACCAACAACATATTTATTTGTTTATTTGAATGAAGATTAATATTATTATGTTGATACAACTTAAACAAATTATTTCGACCAAATTAGGTATCATAAAAACGGTTTTTGTGAGTTAATCTTAAAAGATAGACATATACTGTCGCGGACTGTTTTTTAGATCATTAAAACAGCTATTATTCTTTAAAATTCTTTAACACATATTTTTTGTGTATCTTTAACCGTTTTCACGGCGCACGCAACGGAAAGCTTCAAAGATGAAATAATTTCTCCCGTTTTTTACACATTTACCACTATATCTTTGCTCCTATTGGTCGTAGCGTGATGTTATATAGCCCACAGCCTTCCTCGATAACTGGACTATCCAACACAAAAAGAATTATTCAATTTGAACCAGTACTTTCGGAGATTAGCGCTTTCAAACAAACAAACTCTTCAGCTTTATAATATTAGTATAGATTTTATTTGTAATATATTTCATTCATTCATTCATTCTAATGTCATATTATTTTCAGTGTTTCATAGTGTGTTTGTTACTTGTGGTGTCGTGTTTGGCGGAGACACCAGTTAATAACAGGTAACAAAACATTGAGCTAATAATAATAAAAAGGCATTAAAATTGTACTTCTATATGAATATTTCTCTTCCTCACTACCTTCACTAATGAAAGTATAATCTCCAGGTATCTTCCTCCACAAGCGAGGAACACGTCTCCCTCTCAGAGTTATGGTGTTCCCGGATTCAGTCAGAGACAGACTGAATCTGTCTTCAGGTAAAAAAAAAAAACTAAACAAAATTGATAACATCGGTTTTGCTTTATAACTAACTCAGCAACATGAACGTAATGCTTTCAAATATAAATAATAATGTTTATAAAAAGTATCGTTTAAAATTCGATATAACATTACAGAGGCCATCCTTCATCTGCCTACGGACCACCTACAATCAACCGGAAACCAAACTCTCAATACGGACTACCCAAATCTCCTTCCTCTCAGTATGGAGCACGGAACAACCAATATCAAGGACATAAGTAAGCACCCACTTACTTACCACCAACCAACCAGTTCTTCAAGCTTCTGGGAATCAACATCCAGCTCCGAGTCAATACCAAACACTAAAGGCACAATACTTGCCACCTGTAAACCAATACCAAGCACCTTCCACTCAGTACGGCGCACCAGATCAGGCTGGATCCAATGGACCCTCTCAAGAATATAGAGCCCCTGGAATTGAACGAAGTATGTTGTATTTATAATAATATTTATTGAACAAAAAATTAAAAATCCAGTACTCATATAAATAAAACTTATATTTTCGGATTTACTACGAGTTTTTTACCATGATCACGGTTGCTGTAAAGTAACCGAAACGTCGGGAGTATGTAGTTGACAGTAAAAAATAAAAAGAATGCGTAGTAATACTCGCGAAAATCTTAGATCCCAGAACTTATATCTTTTTCACAGTTTGAACGCATGCCTGTGTTCCCTACTACATTTCAATTCTAATATTATTCAATTATTTCAAGGTGGTAGTGACAACAAATATGACAACCAACGAAGCAGACAGTACCTCCCTCCCAGTGCTCGAGGATATGATGATGGAAGCAATGGAGTGAGTTTAATATTAGAGAATTAGGGATGGATTCAATCAAGACTTGGAATACTAGAATACTCATTATAACTGCCAAAGTTCATAAATGTCCCATACTACTGTTTAGTATGGCCACATATCTTTTTATCTCTTAGTATCATAATTACTCTTCTTTCAAGTATTATTTTTAAGTCCTTTTAATAACAATCTTCACTAACAGGAGCCTGCGAACTATGACTTCGAATACATGGTCCAGGACGCTCCCTCCGACAACGACTTCGGTCACCGAGAGTCACGACCAGGGGATCGCGTTGAGGGAGTCTACTACGTCGTCTTACCTGATGGAAGGAAACAGGTAATATAGGTATAGTAGGAGGATGAGTTGTTGTTATTAACATAGTAGGGATCATGAGAATGACTTATGAAATGAAACATTTGTCACCAGACCGTTGAATACGAAGCCGACCAGGACGGTTTCAAGCCCAGAATCTCATACGAGGACGTCGGCGCCGGATCAGGCTACGACAGTAACAGACAAGCGGATTACGACAACGATTATAACAACGGACCTTATTAGAAGACTTAATATAAAGAAGGCTTGTTTAAGATGATTGTTTATCTTTATTTGATAGAGAGAAGGATCTTCTTCCCTTCCTCTAACTGATCTGTAAATAGTCCTTATTCTAAATGACGACAAGTGTTAATGGACACCGAGTGTGTGTATATTTAACTTTAATTCTATCTGTGCGTTACTGTTATTTATATTTTAACGTCTTTTAGGAGTCCAGTGATACCAAAACCTTTCTATGTTATCGTCTTTATTTTTGATAAAGTTTGAATAATTTAATTTTTAATAAACGCTATTAGAAGTTTGTAAAATCTTGTTTATGTTTAATTTTATGCATTCTAAGTTTTTTAACTTAAGTGTTAATCCATTATTTTCTTTATTATCATTTAATCCTCATAAATTAATTATCGTTTACTTTTATTGAAACTTAAGTGCTTATAATATTATGCAATTTAATAATTTAGACTGTGTGAACTAGTTTTCTGTTTCTGTGATTTTATATAATATACAGATTAGTATCGTCAGTTTATCACATTCTTCCGTTCCGTCCTAAGGAGTGCCATATTGGGGTATTCGGTACTCTCCAAGATAAACTTGGGACTACGTACTAAATATTTATTATGTGCTGGCTTAAATTTCAAAACCTCCGCTAAGTGTGTTCCGTGTAACTTGAGCGGCTACTGAATAGTCACCTTCCCAGCTGTTCGAAGTTATACCAGAATCTGAAACCAGTTGGTTATTTTCTTCAGGGTATCTCAATAATATTTCGAAACTGTATAATGTGTTACTTATTGTCCATAAAACATAACTTTTCTGGTCTTCTGTGAGAGGGTGGATCTTCCCCGGTCTAGCCAGCACAAGTTCGAGCTGCAATCACTTGACCACGAATAGTAAAACATACTGATAAAACATACTTGTTCTCCTTCGCATACAAGTAATAAAGTATTTTAGTCAGTGACATAAGAGTATAACTTTTGCATATAATAAAATAAGTTAAAATATTACGAATTTCTTATACAACTTTTTCAAAGGGACGATTTTATAAAAGGATATTAATTCATCATCATCATCATCACCCTAGCGTTTGTCCCGGTTGTTCGTCCCGCCTAGGGCGGGAGAACCCAGGGTCCGCTTTCCCACTCAGTGTCCTCCACTTAGCCCGGTCTTCGGCATCCTTCTTGTGGAGTCCATTAGCACGCATGTCATCTTGCACGACATCAAGCCAACGTCTTTTGGGCCTTCCTCTACTCCTGGCGCCAGGTACGGTCATATTGACCGGCATTTTAGGGTCACAAATAACTCCAATCACCTCACGCCACTTCGCCCAAGCCGCAGTTATACGGGCTTTGATGTCGCGGTCGATGTCTCCGGACGCATCGAGCTCAGATCCAAGATACTTAAAGTGATCCGTACGCCCTACCATGACGTCGTCGATCCAGATGGAGGTAGGATCCGAGCTATTGCAAGCCATATACTCTGTCTTCGTCGCATTAATTTTCAGCCCGCCGTTCTCAAGTGCCCCTTTCCACTCGTGCACACGCCGGATTAAACGTCCCTTGTCCTCATCTACCAGTGCGATATCATCAGCGTACATCAGCAGCCAAGGCGGTGGTAACTTCTGTACACTGGCTGACAGTTCGTCTAATATCACACTAAATAGATATGGGCTTAGGACAGATCCTTGATGCACGCCTACAGTAATAGGGAAGGGTGTGGTGTCACCAACAGCGGTCCTGACTATAGCATCGGAGTTGTGGTACATGTCTCGTACGATTTCCACATAGGTATTTGGCACCATCTTGGACCTCAACGCCCACCAGATTATCTCTCTGGGAACACAGTCAAAGGCCTTCTGCAAATCCAGAAATAGGAAATGAAGAGGCATATTCTTTTCCCTGTGTTTCTCCATAAGAATCCTAAGGGCGAAAATAGGGTCCATGGTACCACGTCCCGGTTGGAAACCGTACTGGAAATCCGACACTGTACACTCCTGCCGGATTCTGTTATCAATTATGCGCTCGAAGAGTTTCATGGTGTGTGACATCACCTTTATACCACGGTAGTTACCGCAATCCTGAGCAGACCCTTTGCCCTTGTAGACCGGCGTTATGAAACTCAGCCTCCACTGATTCGGCATTTTCCGGTTGTTCAGGATTAAATTAAAAAGGCTAGTAAGGATGCACACACCACGAGGAAAGGATAATAATAGGATAATGATAGGAAAGGATATTAATTATGGTTAATAAATATATATAAAAAAAAATTAAATCGAAAAAACGAATGTTAAGTTTCATTGGTTAAAACAAAACAATCCAAGTTGCTTAATAATAAAAGTTTGTCATCACGCTAGTAAAATAATTATTTGTAGCTCTCTCTGCATTAATCATGAAAAAAAAAAGTAAATAATGATATGTTAGACTTTCGCGAGCATTCATTTCAATAAAACCAACATTTTTTATTGCTACGAGTTTTTTTATTATTTTAAACTACATGCTGCAGAAATCCTGAAGTCCAGAAGTTTTCTTTTGCAATAACCTTATGACGGACTGAGGAGATGAAATAGTCGCATGTTCTTGTTTCTTTCAATACACGTAAGCCATTTTTACGACTGTAGAATATTAATTCTATTGCAAACAATATTAATATCAAAATATTACTAAAAATAAAGTAGCTATAACTTGAAAGATCATAAAATACTTAGAATTGATTATTCATTGGTTTGAATACTGTTATTTAAGTAATGAATTATGTTTGTAATAAAATGTTTTCAATAATTTCTATTACAGATCAGTCTCATCTTAGTTCACAGCTTGTTTATCCATACTTACACTTTCACTGAGAATCGTTGTAATTACTGAACAAGGTCTCTCACGAGCGATCAGCTTTAGGAAAGCTCTCAGTGACCTTGAAGCTTATTCTTTATTTGTTTGGCGTAAATTAAAATCCTGGACTAAACCTTTTCTATTTTATAGGTTTATAGATGAACGGTCTGCTAATTTTATTGCAAACTGTTTCTGACAGCTTTGGAGGCTGAAGATGTTATTCACAGTATTTTATCTCCCTATAGATAGGTGAATGAAGAGCATAAAAACGGTAGCATATAATTATATTTTCAAAGAAAATTTTAGTTCTTCAACAAATAACTACTTTAAATATAACAATATTTTTCCTTAATTATTCAGAATATGCAGTATTTTAAAAATTTTATAGAAGATCGATGATAATCTTACCTCCTTTAAACAATACATAAATATCAATTCATTTATAATTAAAAACTCTGACTAAACGTAGAAAAAAATCATTTCTTTATGTCATTTCACATTTTTCGAGGTTTCGGTTACTCTACAGTAACCTTAATCACTCGCAGATGAGATGAAAGTATCTGTTAGACAAAAACATTACTTTGAATGGTATATCTGAAAAGATATGTATATTGTTTTATTTGAAATATTACCTATATTGAGAATATCTTAGATATTATCCCATACTGGTGCCTCAGGTCATCTGTCAATAGAGATGATCTCGGTAACTGAATGTCCTATTAAGTCAGGGACTTTTTTATACTATTTTTTTTTATTTAAGTGACCGTGGATGACAGGGCAATCTGGGGTTGTTTTAAGCAAAATAAATATGATCGGACCTTCAATTTCAATTTTAACGGTGCCATTGTAAAAAAAAACGGTTCGGTACTAAAACGCTAAGATTGCTTTGCTTCACATGTATCGAGAACATTTTATTTATTCCTAGTTATTAAGTAATATGACGGTTTTTTTATGTAATTTATAGAAACCTTTCTAATTACGACGTCACGTGTGACCACGAGAAGGAACCAAATATTTATTATAGTATTCATAGCCACCTCTATAATATACTACATAAGTCTCCTGATAGTTTACAAAAGGAACAGAAACTCGATATTACCAGGAGGTATGTAGTTGTAACAGCTTCTTGGCTTATTAAAGGGTAACTCAAGCAATTGTGACAGAATTTCTCGTCTATAGCTATCCTCAATATATCTTTAATTACCTTATCTAATTACTTCAACTAATTGAAAGAATAGCAAAAAGATTCTGATGCTACGTCATAGACACTATGTTAGAACTAGAAATGGGTTACTTTAATTTTACAAACAAAAAATAGATTTGTAATAAAAACCATAGATTCCTAATTTGTGGTTAGTTTATATTTGATTTTTTTTTCATTAGCACATACATTAAGACTATGTATTCATATTTTATATGATTTATAAGTTATATATTTAAGGGCTATATACTTTTGTATCCAGAAATTAATTAGTCTTTGTTTTTATTATACTGCACACGTATTTTGAGTATATGAATGAGTGATAAATTATATAATTATATTTCTATTTCAGGCAGCCTGTTATTGAGTTAGTAGAACTGTCTATTTAGACATATTTCTGTTTTAGTTTACAATATATTTGATATTTATATCCATGGGGAGTCGTTAATAAACTTGGGATTTCATCACAGCAATGTCCCATTATTTATTAACAAATACTTTGAATTTATAATTTTTTAAGAGGAAACCGTTTGATATTTCTAATCCAGGTCCATGGAAAGACGATTAGAACAATCTCAGAAACAGGACAAAGGCTCCGGGTGTGAGATACCCCGGTTGGATCCATTCTCTAAAGAAGTTACGCAGTTTGATAAGGACATACCCAAGGTTATGTGTTTGGGAACGGATTGGGTTAAATGTTATGTGAGTTAATTTGATTTGGATACTGCTTTTGTAATAAACCCTGATATTAGACACGAAAGATAACATATATTCTATGTATTAATATAATTTTTTTCAGCATTCTAAATGTAGGGTAGTTCCGAAAATATTAAATACCACCGATAACATAGTATGTTCCTACCAAGACATAATATATGAGAGTGATCAAAAATATACAATCGGTCCTCCCACAGAGGTCAGAGGTGATAACGAATATGTCCTCACTAAGAGAGATCATGTAAAGATTAAGTGTTCAGGGAAACATAGGGACAGGTGAGATTATGTGTTAAAAGCAATAAATAGGAAGTGCAGTGAAAAATACCCCTCAATAATCACACAATCAGTGGCGGCGTAAGGCGTGGGCGACGTGGGCCATCGCCTGCGGCCTCGCGGTACAAGGGGCCTCGCGCCTCAAAAAATTTTTAAAGCAAAAATTAAAAAAAATCTTCTTCTTCTTCCTGGCAATTTCCCAGCTATAACCAGGGTCTGCCTTACATGTTGTGAATAGTTTTGGCTATTTGTTTTTACGACCGGCCGCCTGCCAGACATCAATCCTTTTTGGGAATCAGAATTAATTAAACCTATTTTAATAAGAATATTGTATTCAATGTTTTAATAATATTTAGCGAATAAATAGATAGTGTTTAGGTATATTGATTACCACGAAAACAATGACGTTTTTTAATTGTTTTTGTTTTCTTTGTGATTGTGATACATCGGTACCTGTACTCGTCTATCTAGCTATTTAGCTGAAAATTGGTAGGGAGGTAGTTTAGGGCTAGGAAAATTTCCTAGGATACTTTTTATCCCGTTCGACAGCGTTCCCGTGTGACTTGAAATGAAACGTGAGTCCCTATAAAACGTGGTATAACAAAAAATAATCAGACTTGAAATAACAAAACGCAATTGACAGCTATGTAATTGACGTATAATGACAGATTGTAATGACGTATGGATAACAATTTGATATTTGTAAGAAATCTATATCTTCTATATCGAAAACTTCTCGCTAAAACTCGAGAACAGCTGAACGGATTTATCTTATTTTAGTCTTGAAATGTTCGTGAGGTTTAGGGAAGGTTTAAAAGCTGAAAAAAATTGATTCATTCGGGAAAACCCTAAAAACAGCCCTTTTCTATTTCCCATACAAACGGTTTTTTTACATTAGATTTGACAACTAACTAATATGTCAATCATTCTGTCGCACTTCAAAACACGGAGATTTATGGCTTACAGGTAAACTCCAAAAATAGAAATAAAAAAACATAACAGATATTTCTTGATTATATAGCGATACGAAGTTCGCTGGGTCTTCTAGTTTTATATAAAGTAAGAAATATTTAATTGGTAATAAGTATGTAACGCAGTAATTACTTTTATATAAAATACGCTTTATTATATTTTGAAGGAAACCAAAGCTTTAAGGGTAAAAAACGTATCCCCGTTTAAGTTTTTAAAACTAGCAGGTAGTAAGAGCTTCAGGTTGCCATAGAATAGGGCCTCGCGAAATCTATCTTGCCCACATCAAATTTAGATCTTGCCCCGCCACTGCACACAATAACAGAAAGACTATCGATTAGTCTTAGTTTTTATAATCTATTACTGCTGTTTCTTGAGATCTTTCACTGAATAGTTGTTACTAATGGAAATCTGAACAAAATGTTTCTAATGTATTCATGATTTTCCAGTATTCTCCCTTCCAAATGGATCGGCCGCTCTCTTGGCTTCTGTTCCACTGTATCATACGAAAAATGGCGAAGAGCTATAAAGTTTTAAAGGAAACATTGGGCGCTACAATTTTGAATGGGTATGTAACAAACAACATGATATTTTGAATGACACATTACGGGGCAAATTTTAAAGTAGGCGATGGGACGCCCGCCGCCCTGTTCCCGATCCTGACGGGGAAGACGGAGTTGGAACTGCCTGACGTGAGGAAGAAGATGAAGAACAACAGAACCTTGGACGACATGCCCTTCATATTCTATAAGCTGAAGGATGAAGGGTGAGACTTGGTGGATAGGGTGGACTTAATTTTGGGGAAATATAATTAACGTCCTAGTCTTTTTTATCTTTATTTTAAATTTAATCACTTAAAAAATGGACATTAATACTAAGAAAAATTAAGACAGATATTATTAAGAGAAATTTAAATGATTTTGGATTTTCAAAATGATATTATTTACTTTATTCCATATGACTTGTGCAAATTATTTTTAGCCACAAACGAGCAAAATGCATCACAAACTTACTGATGCTTAAAGATCTGTTTGATGTAAGCATAATATGTATGATTTCAGTTACCGAACAGCATTCTTCGAAGACATGCCCTGGATAGGAACATTCCAGTACAGATTCAATGGTTTCAAGAATCAACCTGCGAGTCAATACTTGCTATCATTTTATATGGAGGAGTCAAACGGTGGCAAGAAATGGTGGACGAGCAGCTTGAACAGATACTGCGTGGGAGATACTCCTCAGTATAAACTCATGTTGGATATTACTGATCAGGTGCAAGGAAATTATTCTTTATGTGTTGTTTAATAAGGCATATTTTTGATTCGTGCATCACCATTTTTCAATTAAGTATATAGAATATTGAAATACATACTACAATTATACGTTTTAGATTTTATCAGATACAATAACTCAGTTGTTCTGACGGTGCTTAGTTTTATAAGTGAAATATTATTTTCCTGTTTTATCTTTTCATTCATCTTCTTTTCAGTTTCTCCGTCTGGACGGAAAACGTTTTGCGTTCACGTTTATAGTTGACATTTCCCATGATGACTTCAACATGATATCTATAGCTGATGAAGACACTGCGGAGTATCTTACAAGATTTATATTTATTTTCATCAATTGTCTTTCGCTATACTTGTATTGAATCGAATTTTAACTTTTAGTAAGTTTTATAGATTCGGCCAATAAAGTATCATACGTGTTTTAATAGTTCCCCTCATTCTTTGATATAAAATTTTAGTCACTAAAGTTACATATCTGGGAAAAAATTAAAACTTGAATTGTAAAAGAGATCCCCAAGAAATATCAATAAATAAAGTTATTAACATAAAATAAGGTACCCAAACGTTCGTCATACTCTCCAAGGGAAACTTGAAGAGAGATTACCTCTCATGGCGATCAGAGTTCCAGAAAAACTGAAGAAGAGGAGAACAGAGGCGGAGAAGAATCTGAAGGAGAACGTGGAAGTATTGACGACACCTCACGACATATACGCTACGGTGTTAGATGTACTGGACCTGAGGCAGTTCACTAATACATATAGAGTTAAAGGAGCCGATCTGAACAGGGGACTCAGTCTGTTGGAACCGGTCAGTAACATTGTCATATAATCATACTTGAATTCGACCTAGCACAATAGTTTAGTTTGTCAAAATATTTGAACGCAATATTTCGGATGCGGGTTCGAGTAGTACGTGTGGTAATGAAGTTTTATTCTATTCATAAGATTTTTTTATTCAAGCATTTTTATTAAAAAAGAAAAACTTAATTGTAAATACTGGTATTGTTTTTGATCTCATTGTCTTTAATATAAGTATTCTATTTATATATACTGAACAACCTTCATTTCATGGTTAATTACAATACATGTTTCATTTTGTAAACACGTGTATTTTCTGAATAAAGCTTGTGCTACTTAAAAATGTTTCCATAAATTAACTAGTCTGGTCTGGTACATCCAGAAAACATTCAAAGCTCATGATCATGAAGTACATATTACCAATCTAGTAACGTTGTCAAAACTATCATTATATCTCGGTCATTTTATAATATATTACTATATATATAATATGTTCTTTTCCAGATACCAAAGAACAGATCGTGTAGCGAGGCGGGTGTTGAGGCTCACTGGTGTTCGTGTCTGTCGTGGCAAAACGTGACGCACGATGACGTCATGTTCAGGAGGACGGCCGCCGCGCTCGTGGACTTTATCAATCATTTGACTGAGGAGAAACGTTCCGTAAATATATATATAATAATAAAAATATATAATAAATATATATATATATATATATATATATATATATATATAACATGATAGTCTAAGATCCGGCTGCAGAATCAGTGTACCCATCGAGTGTTTGCTGAAAACCAAATTTTTACACATATTCATGATTAGGAGAATTTATATCCACCAGGTTGCCTATCAAAAAGTGGCCGCTAGTATTTTTAATTAAATTATTAATAATTCATAATCCGTAAGAAATTTCATTGACTTTTTTTTTCAATGAAATGTCGTCTACTTTACGGCAACATCTATAAAGACTCTGAAAAATTATGGTTGCCGTTGCGCACCTGGCCGCACCTCTTCGCAGCCAGGTATACACAGGTATGAATTTGTTTCATTTATACACCCACAACGTACATTTATAATTTATATATCAAATTAAAGCAAATTTTTTTCTGTATATTATTATATACGGTTGCTTAATTAAATCTGGCCGCCAATAAGGGTTGCTGGCTAATAAATATAGTAAATATTAAAAGTAGAGTGAAAGAGAGCTAGCGCGTAACACCACTAGTCAGACGAGGATAGCGATTGCCAGCTGTCGGACGGTTTAAAGCCATTGCGCATGCGTCAGATGTTAGTGTTCTCAACCTCCGATTCAAACAATAGTAGGTACGACTCAAAATAATAAATACTCCAAAAGAAACGTCTTTCTTTTCTAAAATAAAAAATTAAAAAGTCAATGACAAATTTAAAAATTACAAAAAAAAATGAATATTGATGATAAATTAAATCAAGGTTACTTATGTAAAAAAATTGTGTTGTACAAGTACTGTATGAAAAAAGATTTAATTTTATTCAATTATTACATTTATTTTACATATTTATCAATCATTAGTTTAAGCAAATTATAAATTCAAGTGTTAATAAAATGTCATGATATTTATATTTTTTCTTGCGACGAAACAATAACATTAGAGAACACTTTTTGAATGAAGCATTATCAAAGTCTAGTACATTGCATTTTTTGTTACACAGGAAACACGCCTTCATCCTTATAAATTTTATTTCACTTAAATGAGATTGATAATTTTTCGATGCACAAATAAAACAGCAATATATTATGTTGTGTATTACGTACTCCAAACAGCGTGGTTTCGAACTTAAAATAAAAATCACAACTGATCCGTTGAGAACACTAACATCTGACGCATGCGCAATGGCTTTAAACCGTCCGACAGCTGGCAATCGCTATCCTCGTCTGACTAGTGGTGTTACGCGCTAGCTCTCTTTCACTCTACTTTTAATATTTACTATATTTATTAGCCAGCAACCCTTATTGGCGGCCAGATTTAATTAAGCAACCGTATATAATAATATACAGAAAAAAATTTGCTTTAATTTGATATATAAATTATAAATGTACGTTGTGGGTGTATAAATGAAACAAATTCATACCTGTGTATACCTGGCTGCGAAGAGGTGCGGCCAGGTGCGCAACGGCAACCATAATTTTTCAGAGTCTTTATAGATGTTGCCGTAAAGTAGACGACATTTCATTGAAAAAAAAAGTCAATGAAATTTCTTACGGATTATGAATTATTAATAATTTAATTAAAAATACTAGCGGCCACTTTTTGATAGGCAACCTGGTGGATATAAATTCTCCTAATCATGAATATGTGTAAAAATTTGGTTTTCAGCAAACACTCGATGGGTACACTGATTCTGCAGCCGGATCTCGTACTATGAGAACGAAACACTTATTGATATAGTCCTCTCTTAACTATAGGGTTTGAAGGAGAGTGGTTCTGTGTATTATGAGACGAAGCCTCTTAGCATTCAATGGATGCACCGTGAGGGTGCCGGGGCCATAGCGTTACAGAGAGAGGAGCTTCAATAGTGTCTGGGACTTGCAACCCAGGTATAGGTTTAAGAGGGCCCTATCCAACGCGCGTTAATCACTACTTAAAGCAGTAAATATGCGATAGAATTATTACTTTATAAGTCTTTTGTTACGAAGACTACTTTTACGACTATAGGATAGTCAAATATAAATACACTTATTAAATACAGTTTGGTAACAGAGTGAAAAGAAGTTAAATAATTTTTTCCATGCTTTTTAAATATTAGCATCATTATGACACCCGATAGGACGAAATAAAAAAAATGTATTATTAGTCATTAATGACTGCCTTTCGTCCGATGAGCGAGAGAGCCGGTTGCCCTTTCCCTTTTCCATCCCTTTCCCACCTTTGCCTCCTCCTCCTATTCCCGAATCAAGGGTGGCAACACATCCGCAAAACTATGTCACAGTTGTCCATGTGTTACTAACTAAATCATCAACATATGTTTAAAAAACGTTAAGTAAATTTAAATAAAGTTTAATTGATTTTACTGTCCTTACATATTATATAAGTTTAATGGATGATTAAAGTGATGACTAGTAATAGACATTGGTGGTTGAAGACTATATGACTGAAAGGCTGAAAGTTATATGTTTATAATTTCAGATCGCAGTAGGACCTGGTGTCGGTAAATACGAAGCATTAGTGACTTATGTTATCAACGAAAACAGATTTGAGATAAATTCAAGAGACATATCAAGGACTAACGCGTAAGTGGCTGAATTGTTTACATCATTTTGTCTATACTGCATTGCAATAAATTATATGTAACGAACACAGTTATTTTTAAAATGTATATATAATACATGATAATATACTAATAATATATTATACATATTACAGTTACAACAACGAGCCAGGCTGTATAAGCGACACCCACACTCACCTCAACATGTACTGCTACTGTAACCAATAGACATTAACAATATGTATATAGTATTGAAATGAAACATTCTATGGATATGTTTTATATTATATATCAAAAGAATTATATATATAATAATAAAATACAAATAAATAAATAAATACAACATCAATGTATGTGAGTCTGTAGGTGAATATAATGTTCTACTGTGATTGTTAATACACATGTCTTTCTTTATATGTAATATTATATAATAGGCACAAACTATTGTTTTAGTATAAATGAAGACATGTTTATACTCAGTATGTATTCAGTTCAAGTTGTTTATAGCGGGGAGATGTGTTAGTGTTCCTGAGTTACCTGTAACATTAGTATTATTTGTATATTTAACTCTCTCATAATTATTAATATTATTATAATAACTCGGTAAGATAATAATCAAATTTTATTGTATTATGTACAAAAATTAACCAAATATTTTTTAATTTATTCATACTTAGAATGTTTTAGTTTTGGTGTCGTTTTAAGATGTCTAAATGTTTCTTAGTACTCTTTTTGTTGTCTAGTATATTTTCTCTTATATTGGTAATTTCAACATCATTAATATTTTAGTAAAATGGTTAATTCATGTATATGATGTTAATCTGTAATTATTATTAACGCCGTCTTCATCATATATTTGGAACTTCATTGCATAATGTTTAAGTACGAACAATGAAAAGTGATTTGTAAAAATGTTGTATTTGATCGTCTTCTCGCATTATATACATCTAGCTTACCTCTTAGAACTTATGTGTTTTCACATATTTTTTAGGTATTAATTGTAATTTTGTGAATTTATAAAACACTTTAGAAATATATTTTTTGTTGATTAGTTCAGTCTTTAATAATATGCTTTTCTATGTCAATTTAACATTTTAATTTCTAAATTAAAATCCATTGTTTAACAGTTCTATTTATTTAAGTAAAAATCTCAGTTACCAATATAATTCTCTGATTATTTTTAAATTTTTGGACTAGTTTAAAACTAAGTTTTACTTCGAAAACTGTTGGGTGGAGTAAAGTACGAGTATATAATAATAAAATAATATTGTAAATGATATTGTAAATTAGAAGCAGTTGATGGATAAAGAGTAGCGGACACTAAATAATTATTTTAATGTTTAAGTTCCTTAAAACATAAATACCACTTCTTAATGTGATTCGTCTAGTTTTATTTGATTAAATCTAGTCAAGTAAAAATCTTGAGATTTTTGTCTGTTTTGTTGTTTGCTTTCAAATAAATTTGGTTTTTAAAATTGAATTGTGTTTTCTTATTTGAGCCTTTTGTAATTGATTTATAATTTTAACCAAAGATTATACACCGATCTTTACATGATATTTACGAAATTCCAAATGACAAGTGGAATAGGAAACTGACTTCTATATGTGAAAATACATTTTGAATTTAGTATACCATATAAATTTTTTTTGATGTCGCAGGGAAACTCTTTTTACGAGCCGTCCAACCGGCCTTAGTGGGGGCCGGAAGGATAACATAAGGCGGCCAACTTTCCGAAAACTGAATGCGGGACTTAACTTTTCGTGAATGGCGGGGGAGGGGGGGGTTGTTGTGTTAGGGATTGGGAATGTCATAAAAATCTTCGCAACTGCCCATATTAAATTTAAGTACTCTCTTACGCGTCATGAGTTCAGAAGAAAGAAAGAAAACGAGATTATCGCGGGCGCGATACGCTTGTCCCTATTATAGGGAATCTGTGTTCCTGCACTGTTGACCGTGGTATGGGTGTTGTGTAGAAGTGTGGTAGAAAAATAGGGATGACGGACATGCGGGACGCATACAACGTTTTGCGGGACTATTTTACTAATAATTTCAAAGCGGGATTTGGTCTATAATTGCGGGACGGTCCCGCAGAATGAGGGACGGTTGGCCGCCTTAGGATAACATATAATTGCAACATATGAGACTGACATTGAGATTCATATTTTCTCAGTCTGAGGATAAGTCTCTGATGTAGTTTACCGTATTTCTAAAGTCACATAGTCACCAGTGATAACAAAACCTTAAAATGTCTTAAAAATCCGTCGCCATCAATCTGAAACTGACTAAAAGAAAATCATTAGTTTTGTACATGAAATAGTGAAGAACAGTGGCGGCTGGTGGGTAATCGAACTGGTGGTGCACTTTACTAAAATATTAAAATTAGAATATGCAACAATGCAATAACGAAATGTCAAAAACGGCCGGCTCATTTCGTCATACATCGGGTGCTCTCGGCAATCTTCGGCCGCTCGTGCGGCGCTCGAGAACCGACTCATTACTCGGTACATTTCTATGAACTATCTTTTGTTTCACGCGTCAGGCGTATTAGTTCGTATCTCATACAAGATGTATTAGGAGTCCTCGTGCACTTGCCGTAGCGCACGATATTAGTTTAGTAAAGCGCTCAAACTTTTTGACCATAATTAGGAAATTTAATTTTTTATACGTTTTTATATGGCTAAAAATAAATATTAAAATGGTAATTTAAAAATAAAGATGAAATAATATTTTGTAACTTTTAAATCTTTTGAATTGGTGGTTCAGCGCACGAGTGCACTTAAGGTCCAGCCGGCACTGGTGAAGAATTGAGACGATGTTACTTTTAACTTAAATACCAAAAAATTTTGATATTTTAAATATTTAGGGCAGGGAAAGGCAGAAAAAGGAAATGCAGCAAAACTTGGAACAGTCTTAATCAGCATATTTGTAAGTGAAGCTTTTTGGTTCCTAGCAAAAACATATTACCAAACTTGTGTCAGCTCAATTATCGGGTACCATTTAGTTTACCTGACTTCGATTCCTTCATGTCAGAATCCCTTATTTGTAAAAAAAACCGAGACTGTTTATTCTTAAGTGGTTAATTTTAACGCTAGGTAGGCGCTCTGATCCTATTCCAGCCCTACCTAAAGGTTAAAATATGTGCAATTGTGCATGACAGTTGTCTCTTGTTCCGTCACGCTTGTACCACACCTCTTTAATCACTGGTAAAGTGATTAAATCTTAGAAATTTGGCTATAACAACGAATATTGAGATATCACCGAATCCCAACTGTGGATTGTTCATTAAGTTGAAAGCGATGGCACTTCAAGGATATGCGATGTCCTTACAAAAGTATAACAGTACCTCAGTACCTACAACAGTACCTACCTGGACTACTTTTTTGTCTATTTATAGGAGAGGTCCGGTTGTAGGATCTGGATGTGAGACGCTCTTATTTTGTTTAAACTTAAAGAAAATAAAAATAACGGTTCACAATACACAATAAAATTAAAGAAACAAAACATAACATCATATTCTTAAAACTAAAACATATATCAACACTATGTATAAGTTTTATAATATTATAAAATTCACTGGTCTTGTCACGATGACGACAAATTTTCGTCATTGAGAAACGAGTCCCTAAGTTTTGTTTTTAACATTTGTTTACTTATTTTATCATTTTTTCTTAACATATAAATTTTATTAAATACTTTAGGTACAATGTATGCTGATAATCTCTCTCCATAATAATTTTTTAATCTTGGTAGTAACAAAAAAATAAAAGAAAAAACAATAATAATAATAATAATAATTTTGCTGCAGTCCAATAAAACCAAATGGAGATCCGCTCAGTAATGGAAGCGGCATCAGTGATGCTTCTATACTGATTTTCAGCGGTCTCCAGAAGGTGTACACTGACAGCTGTGACAATTTATCATTAACAGTTAGCAAAAACACACTAACACAAACTGATCAGAGCCCCTTCATAGTTTTCGTTTTATGTTTATCAACAATGTTGTCATAATAACCTAATACTATATTTTAATTAATTAAACACTACATCTATAAATTTATAAGTCCGTTATTAAATGAATATTTAAAGCTCGGTACAAGTTTGCATCGTCACCGTTTATTATTCAATAACGTCAATTCATTAAAGAAGAAAACGAGAAGATATATAAATATAAAAAATAGTTTGTGAACTCTCTCATCTCAAAAAGAAACAAAAACGATACTTAGCAAAGTGGAAATGAAAATAGGAAGAAAAGGAGAATAATAATTTTTTATGGACTTATTTTTTATTTAAAACAAACTTTGTAGACATTCTCCTCCCCAGGATCGTTGAACATTTAACGCAATTTTGTTAGAAGTAGCATCAAAAGTTTTACTAAAAAATGGGTAACGCCTCGTATGTACTGTGATAATGCGAACTTGGGGCAAGCATATCTGTACAATTATTGTTATCTTTATGACCAAGAAACAGTCAAATAAGCTATCTAGAGAACATGTGGATGGTAGCTACATACAACAACAACAGCAACCTATGAAAGAAAAATAAGACGGATTTTAATTTTTGATTTAATGTAA
Source organism: Danaus chrysippus (assembly GCA_916720795.1). Lineage (NCBI taxonomy): Eukaryota > Metazoa > Arthropoda > Insecta > Lepidoptera > Nymphalidae > Danaus > Danaus chrysippus. Next base: position 154,958 of record CAKASE010000070.1, read on the forward strand.
CTGTTATCAATTATATGACGAAATAAAATAAAAAAGATAATTTACGAAGTATTTTCCGATATGAATTGGAAATTTTCATATTAAAATAAATTGACGTACTTGCTGCAGCCCAATGATTGATGTGGTCTTAGTTTTTTGAGTGTACCTAACGTGAAATATGTAGATCAGGGGAGTACAAGTATAATAGCAGAAATAAAGACCTCTAAAAATAGTTACTAATGTTATATTAAGACGTCTCTACTAATTGTTGATATTTAATAAAATTAGGTGTTGGAGCCACGTGGTCTAAATGTATTAGGGAGCCTTTTCCTATATTTAAAAGAAATTTAACCCATTCTATTGAGATTAGATTTCTTAAATAAGTCAAACAACAACCACTGAAACGGGTCTTGAAATTTTATTACAACATAATAATAGAATAGTGAATACATATATTTTGTTGTTTTTTAGTCTCATGAACTATATGGTATAGTTAAACTTCTGAAGATATTGAAACATAGAAAAAATACTGCAAAGCCTTCCTTACTAAAAATATAACTTAAAGTAAAAATAAAAAAAATATATTTATACATTTATATGCCACATATTAATCTTACTAATAGCTGGGTCATCAAAATAATTGTTTTAGTAATAACATGCGTACTTCTAAATTATTTATGTAATTATTTTAATGTATTAGAATTAATATCATATTGATCATTTAACAAAGCCATATAACATCTGAGCTGATAAGAGTTGCTTATCATTGGTGTAACGGTCGCCTACATGATGATTAAAAATGAAGAATTATCCTGTGAAAAGTGAAACTTTAAAGGCGGACGTGTTCTCATCATTTTTACCTTTATATTACATTTTATATATATTTGGTTTCTCTCGTGTGTATCGTAAGAAAGAAAAAATTAAAATTGGTTCTTTACTTTACTTTAGGTTTATTTGGACTACTGTATATCTTGTAACAGCGACTGTGACCACATGTATTGGCTATTTCATGGGATATTTTAATAATAGTCTCAACACAAATTTTACAGCATGGATTCAAATGTTTCACTTGATATGTAATATTCAACATTTCTTCGATGTTTATTTCGTTGACAAATACGGAGGACAGACCTTTCTTCATTACATAGGGACTTACGAAACAATTGACAAATATCTCGAGATATCAAGTTATGAAAAAATCAAAGGGAACACACGAAGAATGTGTTTTAAACTGTTAGTAACTGTTCCTATAACAATAATATTGGATTTTCTTTCATGTTTCTTAACTCTCGGCTGGACAGCATCATTATGTACACTTTACAATATGTGTTTTACTTTTTCAAAATACTCAACACCTTGGATATGATATGCAATGTTTGCCAAGTAAAATACCTTTTAAAATCGATCGGGAATTGGTTAAAACATTACTATTATAATTCTGATAATGTACCAGGTGAACTTAAAGACATAGTATACCACAATTATTTTGTAACTAAGACAGTCCAAGAAAAAAAGCGGGTTCCCAGTGACATAATGATGTTTACCAAATGCTATTTACTTTTAACTAAGCAGACTTATTACATAAACAACATGTATGGATTCCGAATAAGTATAACTTTGGTAACAGTGAAAGAAAATTATTCTTTTTTTAGATTTACTTATAAATAAACCCGTATTTTTCATTTTTAGATATTTTCTTATAACATAATTTTTATAATTCAAATGGTTATGGTATTAAATTTAGTGATACGTCTTCTCTTCGGTTCATTGGTAAGTATTATTACATTATCACTACTAAGTACTATTGTGTCTGATTTTTAACTAACTGGTGACTATTGTAATGACTTGTATGCAATCGTATAAAATTAACTATTTTTTTTATTGAACTTAGTGATAAAACTCTAATAACAAGCTTTTAAAGCAAATTCCAAAAGTGAGGAAAAGCTCCTGAACCATAAGACTATTTCTCTCATTTTAATAGCCATGAGTAATATATTTAAGCCTTAATTATGGTATAAGTATATAACACTTCTGCAATATCCTTTTTAAATTTCTGAGATAACTATAAATTACCAAAACCATATTTTACAGGTTATAGAGTACAGTTGGCTCCTTATAATGGCAGCTGTAACTAGATTTATTTCAATTTCTTCATATTTATTTCGCGGCGTGAACTGTTGCGAAAAGAGCTATCGACAGACAGATAGAATTATGTTTTGGATTGAAAACTTGATTGCAAATAAGAACTTTGTGAATATTGCTTAGTATTTTTTTATTTACAAAATAATTCAGTTTTTTTTTTAAATATATGTATTTTTACAGCATCCGAAATGCGAATAGCCATAAACGAACTGAAAGGAATCATTCAGACCGAACCAATTTGCTTTCACATTTTAAATTTCTTCAAACTAGAGTACGGCATTATATTGTCCATCGCCTCAGCTGTTGTCACATATACCTACTGTTATATTTTTGCAAAATGTGTCATAAATATTACTTTTTGTAATTGAATTTTATCACCATATTTGGTCTCTATTCTTATTACAGATTGATCATGGAATAATAGTAATTTACTGTAATTTGGAAAACGTACCTTACAATTTGTTTTTTTTTTCTATATTCCAATTATTCAAGAGTTTTGAAACTTTGACATGGTTTTTTTAAACTATTTATTCATTAGTCAAAATAAAATATACTTCAACTATACCAATATTTATAACTTATTATTAATAGATCAAAGCACCTATATTAACAAAGCCTTTGGTTTCTGAGTGTACTTAAGAGTTCTAATAAAGGATACCCATTAATTATGTCATAACTTCATAAAGTAGATAATATATAAAAGTAATCTCGTTCATCATCATCAGCCTATCAGAGCCCACTCCTGAACAAGGGCCTCTTTCTCACATGGAGAAGGTTTGAGCATTAATCACTACTCTCGCTCAAGACGGGTTGGTGATTTCAAACTTATAATTGTGAAACTGTAAGTCCAGGTTTCCTCACGATGTTTTCCTTCACCGTATGTCAGTAATATCTAAATAGTCTCAGAAAGTACATATGACTCCAAAAAATCACATTGGTACTGGCCAGGTTTGAACCCGCGCCCTCGGCAACGAGAGGCGGGCCCTTTAACCACCAGGCCACCACTGACTTGTTCTCGTTCATCTTGTTGATTTATTAAGGAATAAGTTTATATTCAAAACTACGTGTTCATGAAAAAAAACGCCCAGGATGGTGTATTGATACAATTTTTTATATTCTGTATTTAATCTAATACATTTGATAAAAAATCTCTTTTACGATATGGACACCAAGGAAAGGTAATAAAAACTAACCTTACAAAAACCTTCTTTATCTTTATTTGAACAATTTATTTAAATGCCTATCTTAGAAATTAGTCCAACACAAAATAATGACATGAGGCTATATATTTCGAATGTTATACCAGTGTTTTTATATGGAGCCACTCCTTGCTTCAGACACATTGCGAACGTCTGTTTCTCGTTCATTGTTACAGAAATACCTATATTATACAGGGTGACTGGTGAATTACTATCGATATTTGAGGACGTGATATTTGACGATCATATATGACAAAATAAAAATTAATATAACATAAATATTAATAAACTTCTAAGTAAAGTTAACCAAAAGTTATCTAATTAATTACGCATCGTGTCAACACCCTACAGATTAGGTATACACACACACTCACACATACGCGTGTCGTGACGTAGTGTTGTATCAGCACGTCGCCGCACGCGTCCACACTTGAATACTTGGAACGTGTCAACACTTTATTTATTCATACGGAAATTTTGTCAAAAATTAAGTGCCTATTTTTTTTACATAATTCGAATGAGAATCATGTACCGAGTATTCTCCTTAAATATTGATAGTAATTCACCAGTCACCCTGTATATATTTCAATATAAATATTATTAAAACAATAATCATTTTCGTTCACAATTTTATTTGAATTCAACCAGTTATTTTATATTTTTGATATTTGAGTGAAAAAATTGGCGCATTAAATTAAATTTCAAGAATAAAACTAAGTCAATCATAAGGTTCTGGTGCTTCAATTTGACAACCTCTTGATATAATGAAAGAATACGAAAACATTAATGTATAAAATAAATACAATAATATCATTTAAACAAATAAAACAGTGTTTCGTTTAAAACTATAGCTTTATTACAATTCAACTTGTGGATTTTTTTACAAAAGATAATTTGTATTGCTTTTAAATGTGAGGCATAAAATTTTAAAATACATTCGAAATACAGCTGGTAGACGGAACGTTCCAAAATAACTTAAGTATGAATGTTACATACCAGCTTTTTCCTTGAATTTATTCCAGTGTCGTTCTTTTATTCCAGGATTCCTCACAGCTTGAATGTCTGGTATCAACGGTTTAAACTCGTCCATATCATCCTGTTTACAAAGGTACATATATTAATATTATAGTAATATTGTCAATAAAGTCACTAAACACATTGAAATATGCTCCATATATCTTTATGACATATTTTATATATTTTGTTTGTAAAATTGTGGTTTCAATATTTTTTAAGTGAAGTAGTCTTTGAATTTTTTAAAAGTACCAAATTCTTATTCATCCTTATCACACTATTTCTATGTTTGAAAAAAGTCTATCAAGAATGTGATACTACTTATATGTGGTCAATAAGTAATCTTAAATATATTTTCAAGGACCTGTAAAATATACACTTTACATTATCTTAATGTATAATAGCAAAAAAACGTAGCAAGCATTAACTTCAGATCACAATTTTACTCAAGAAAACTACCAAAAAGAGATAATCCGTCGTTCTAAAAGACATAAATTTTTCTCATACTGGCATCTAAGAATTACAGTGAATTTCATATCGGTAATGACGGTTAAAATGGAGTATATAGTTTTGTTTTTATCCTGTCACAAATAAATTATATCTACCCTCACAATATTTGCTAATGAAAATTATCCATATAACTATCTATTTTCATTCAAAATGTTCAATAAATTTTAATATTTTCAATAAAGCAATTTTTGAACCATTTAGCATTAATATGTCACTCGTAATAAATTTAAAATAAATATTTAATATACTAATAATTAATTAATTTATGAGAGCTGGTAACATTTCATGACGATTCTACCTTATGTTATCTTCTCTGAATTAATGTCACACTTAAATAGAACTTTCTTAAAAATCAACAGAAAAAAAACTGCTGAGTCTATTACTTATTTTAGAAATATACGAAAGTTTTACAAGCTTTAGATCTTTGTTTTAGAAACAATGATTAATTATGAACATATTAACTAATAGCAACAAAATAATAACGAAATTATGGTACATGGAATAAATAACAGAGAGATACAGAAATGCCTCTCTGTAAAATAAAAAGAGGAGTAGGAGGAGATGTTTAACTGGATAGTTAATAGTAAAATAGATCTAAGTTATAAATCAAGAAAGCAAATTGCTTTCCAAAGTCCAATGAAAGAAGTTAATTTATTATATTAAAAGTACAAATTGTTTTTAGTCCACTCGATAAGTGTAAATTTTAATGTTGTACTGTTGAATTGTTTGAATACGAATTAAAATCAGTTTATGTACACAATTTAGACCTAAATATCATATACTTTGAAAGTAAATTTAATTTAGGTTCTTTCAAATAATTGTTATAAATAAAAAACTATTGAATATTAAAGTTGTTTGAGCTATTATATCATTGTTCTGATTTAGTATTGATTTTATTGCACGTATTTGGAAGTCGAAATTATCTCAAAATTACATCTCTTTGACTTAGACAGTTCTCAAAATATACAATGTAAAAGTAATATGAAAGAAGCAATGTATAATCAAAATTATGGTTAATATAAAATACGAAAAAACTGTGCTTACAAGAACGTATTAAAATATGGACACTCCTTATATGTTATCATTGAATTTTGAAATACATGTTCCAGGAAATATTTTTGATATGGTGGTGACAAGTTATGCTTTCCAAAGATGTGCGCTTATATGACAAATGAAAGAGAAAATAAATTGATCACTGAAATTGTCAAATAATTAAGATATAAATTATATTTTTTAAAAAAGGACATTTTGAAATTAATAAGCACTTTCGAATTATTAGTCTTTATACCAAAAATATAATAAATAAAATTTTACTGGTTTATAGTTATTCCCGCCGATAATAGATAGCGCTGTTTTTAAATACTTTAATAATATTCTTAGCTAGGTTTTTCTGATAGTACAAAATATATCCTTATACATTACACATAAATAAAAAAAGCAAAGATAATTATTTTGCATTATCTTTTATATGAGAATTATTTCTTGAAAAAATATTTTTTTTATTATTTTTCTCATATGAGTCGTTTAGAATCAAAGGCGGCAATCTGCAAATTTTGTCAAAATAAAGATTTTTATATGGCCACACAGGAAATTTAAGATAACGTTACATAGCGTTACATTTGTTGATATTGAGTAAATGAAGTCATTTACTCAATATCAACAAAAACTGATATCTCGCAGTGAAATCCTTCTTGAAAATCAGTTTTAGCATCAAATCCGGCAATCTTCAACATCATAAAAATCCAACTCGGCCTTCTAACTCTTTCCACCAATCAGAAGGTCACGTGATCTCATGACGTCTGTTGGAAGTTTCTAACGGTTTTGTGTCCGTGTTTTTATTGAATTATTTTATATTATATCCATTATAATTTAATTATATGAAATTTGTAGATATAAAAGGCTAATATTTCAAATCTATCATTTTAAAAACGTCTCCGTGTGTGTAGTGAGTATTTCCCATTAGCAAAACTAGATGGCGCTGTGCATTTCTACATCACGCTATCGTTTGTTACAACGATTTCTATAGAGTCTCAGACGCGGCATCGTTCATTACAACCACTCCTTATAGTGGTATTACTAGCTTTTCCCGCGACTTTATTCGCGAATTTTTGAACGTCCTACGTTTTAGGACTTATAATAGTAACAAAGGAGTATAGTATATAAAATTAATTTCACTCCTTACCAGCAAGAAATATGAGAAATATAGAAAGTTCATATATTCATAAATACGTTCCGTATTTTACATATAAATTATAATTGAAAACGGAATTTTATTTATTAAGAATGTAATACGTCTTAACACAGAATAATGTCTTTATATTAATATTCACAGTTCCTAAAATTAATTATTGTATACTAAAATTAAAGAGGAGCGAATAGACTGGTGAAGTGAAGTTTATGTTTTATATGACGTGACACAGGATACGTTCATCTATTCAGAGACATTCGCACACTCTATACACTATTTATTTTTTTATTTTATTTATTGGATCGCCAACAAAGTATACACAAATACAACCATTCAAATTATTACAATTGAGATGCTATGTGCTACCTCAGTTACAGGCAACCACTTCATGCTGAAATAGTAACAGAGTCTATGTAATCACAAAGTTAACATTTTGGTTTTAATACATTTTAGTTTAGATACAGAGCATGAAGAATAAACAACTAGACAGTAAAATCTAAGCTTAATTAGTTAAACATTTTTTAATTGCTTTTTTGAATTGAAGAGGCCTTCCCGAGAATATATAAATTTTAGTATTTTTAAAAAGAGAGTTAAACTTTAATGTCATTCTATTCAAAGGTGAATAATGAGCGAGATTACTTTTGCATTTTTTTTCTGTTGAATGTAGTATTGACGAGCATTCTTAGGAGTTTAACTGGTGCATTAAAGTATAGTTTTGAAAGTATTTCGTATAAAAGATATGGAATACAATAAAATGTATTTATTTTTAATTAAGTCTTCATTGACGCAATTAATTAAGATGGCAATACTATGTTATTTATAAATAACTAGAAGACCTGGCGAACTTCGTATCGCCCTATAATCAAGAAATATCTATTACGTTTTTATATTTATATTTTTGGAGTTTATCTGTAAGCCATAAATCTCCGTGTTTTGAAATGCGACAGAGTGAGTGACATATTAGTTAGTTGTCAAATCTAATGTCAAAAAAACGTTTGCATGGGAAATATAAAAGGGCTGTTTTTATGGTTTTCCCAGTAATGAATCAATTTTTTCAGCTTTTATACCTTCCCTGAACCTCCACGAACATTTCAAGACTAAGATAAGATAAATCCGTTCAGCCGTTCTCGAGTTTTAGCGAGACTAAGGAACAGCAATCCATTTATATATATATATAGAAGATTTAATGTTTTTCTCTTTTTTTATTATAAAAACATTGATGAGGGTATGTTGTTTCTAATTAGTCTAGACTTTTACTAATTCAATTTATCTATCGGGACTACTGATAAATAATATTAATGATCTTCTAAGATTGTAAATGTACATACAAGTTCCAAATTTACAAAGAGACAGCCATCTTTAATATCTGGGGACTATTGGGAAAAAACAGCTCGTATTTGTAAAATATCTGTAATATAAAAAAGACATTACAGTTAAGAATCTATTAATCCAAGAGCCAGGGCCAGCCAGGCATTCGTTAATTTATAGAAGCTGAAAGTTTTTCTATAGATGTACCCAATATAAGTAGTCACGATCCCCACCTATGAAATTTGGGTCGCGGTGGCTTTGGCAGGTAACACGTTCTAAAGGTGGATAAAATTGTCTTTCACTTTCCTCATAGTACAGAATTCAGTTTTGATATACAGTGGACCCCCGGTAGTCGGACAAACATTTTGCAGGGCAGTGTCGAACTATCGAATTCGTTGGGTTATAGAGTACTGCCTAAGACCCCCTATAGTCCGGATTTTTTTACAAGAGTACCTTGTAATCCGACAAATTAAAGATTCAATAATAAGATTATTTACATATTATATATACATATGTACTTATATGTACTCTGAAGTACAAATTCAAATTCCAACTAAGCAATCAGAATCAAAACAATACCCTACGCTTCGAGCACAATATGTAGTGATGGTGCATACAAGTTGTAACTTGTTCAATCATGCATTAGCAAATACAAAATATGTATTCAATAATAAATAATAGATCATGTCGGATTACAGGGGGTGCCGGATTACCGGGGGTCCACTGTATTTTCATTGTAATAATCTTAGAAACCACGTTGTAAATTGCCAGGCACTTAGTAGGGTGGCAACCCCAACCAGGCACCCCTAAATTTATAAGTAATTTTATTTGTCCTTTCGTTAAATTATATAAGCTTATTTTTATGTATGTTACTGAGGAAAGTATTAAATTATATTTACTCAGTAGCCAGGCAGTTTCGATGATTAAGGATTATGGGGATTAAATGAAAGATATATAACTTTTATCATAAAACAACATGCTATTTATTTCTTATAACAATCAAGTGTCACTTGACAATTACGTTTCGTTATTCACAAGCGACGCAGTGTGTCCATTAAAATATATAAATCATTGTTTATTAACAGCTCCCCCAATGATTTATATTAACGTAACTAACATTACAATAAGTAAGAAACAACATTACAAGGGTTACTATCAACCCACATTACAATGATTTGTATTAACAGAACTAACAAACTAAAAATACACAATAAAAAATACTAAACTCTTTTCCAATCCTAATTTATGAACAAAATAATTATGACAGGTTTTATTTAATGGTTTTGTAAAAATATCAGCAACTTGTTGCTTTGTAGGTACATATATACATAACACAAATTTCCTTACATTCTATTTTATGTTTAATAAAATTGTATTTTACATCCACATGTTTCAGTATCTTTTGATCAGGGTTACTTACAGAAAATATTGTACTTTTATTGTCTTCATATTATATAGTAGTGGTATTTCAACTAACGTCTAACTCATTTAATAAGTTTCTAATCCAACAAGCCTCCAGAGCGGCTTCATTGAGGGAGTATAACTCTGCCTCAGTGGTGCTTAAAGCTACAGTGCTCTGCTTTTTACAACGCCAAATAACACTATTATCAAATACTTTAAATACATAACCAGTTATAGATTTCCTATCTTTATCTACATCAAAACTAGCATCAGCATATCCAACTAGTGGTTCTTAATTACAATTCTTATTATATTTTAAATTATAATTAATGGTACCCTTAACATATTTCAAAATCCTTTTCAAGCATTGCCATAACCTTTCTGATGGCCTAGATTGATATCTCGCTAAATATGAAACAGAAGCACACAAATCAGGTCTTGAACCTACAACAGCATACATTAAAGAACCTATACAAGCTCTGCATTTATGCTCTAAAGAGTAATCAATCGTACAATCATCAAGATTGACATTAACATCCATGGGTGACTTACTAGCATTTGCTTCAGACATACCAAAATTTGTCAATATAGATTCCAAATACTCTTTCTGGTTAATATACAAACAGTCATTATCTTGAATAATATTAATACCAAGATATTTTAAATTTTTAGATCCCAGATCTTTCATTTTAAATTCTGCATTTAAAATTTCTTTAACATTATTTATCCTTGGATTGTCCTCACCCAAAATCAATAAGTCATCCACATACAACAAAATGTAAATACCATCCTTAGAATATAAACAATAATCACTTTCTGCTCTTTGAAACCCTTTACTTTTCATAACATCATAAAATTTATTGTACCAATTTTTTGAGGATTTTTTAAGACCATAAAGTGATTTTTTAAATTTCAATACACAATTTTCATTTACATTTACACCAGGTGGGGGTTTTAAATATACAACTTCGTCAATTTCACCATGAAGGAAAGCACCTTTAACATCCATTTGATGAATTAAATAGTTCCTTTGAACAGCTAATGATAAAAGAACTCTGAGAGTTTGTAATTTCAAAACGGGAGAATAAATTTCGTTAAAAGTACCTTCTTGTTGAAACCCCCTTGCAACTAATCTAGCTTTATATACATCCCCCGCCTTTTTTGTAAAAATCCATCTACAATCAATGAACTTAGCATCGTTTGATTTTTTTACAACTTCCCAAGTTTTGTTATCCTCTAAAGATCTAATTTCCTCATTCACCGCTTCATACCACATATCTTTATCCTCATAAGAATCTATATCATTATACTTTTCTGGGACATAACCATTAGAACAAGATAAAAATGATGCCATTAATATATCATCTAAATCTGAAACATCAGTGACAAAATCTTGTAAATATTTTGGTTTAGTTTTCTTTCTTAACAGTCCCCATAGCCAGAGCCAGGAAGGGGAAAAGTTTAAAGACACAAAATGAAAATATTACTAATGCTTATGGGGCCATCCATAAAGTACGTCACACGTAAAGGGGGGGGGAGGGGGTCGACAAAGTGTGACATGGTGTGACAAGGGGTGGGAGGGCTCCTAAGTTTCGTGACATCACATTTCATAATCTAGAGGTACTAATCGCGTAACTTGAAATATTAATTAAACTAAAAAATATGTCCAACTCTATCTTTAGGGCAATACGGTTTGTTTTGTTGACAAATTCATAGCCGCTTGAGCCGCTTCTGACACACGGTGCCGATCGCCGACGAGCCCTTTGACTAATGCCGCAAAACGCACCGCACCTCGCGTAGGTTACTTTGATACTATTTTGATTTCATAAAAAGGTACTTAATTTAAATGGAAATAAAACTAATTTCGGAACTGCTATTTTAATTTAATAATTTTTCGATGTTAAATTGCAAAACATGTGACGTCACGCTAGGGAGGGGGGGGTCTCAGAAATGTGACCACCTGTGACAAGGACGGGGGAGGGCTCGAAAACTCATGAAATAAGTGTGACGTATTATATGGATGGCCCCTATGGGGCGGAGACTTCAAAAAGAGAAGAACTTATCAAGTGACCCACTAGGACAGCAAAGTATTGCGGCGTCGGTGACAAGGCCGCAGGTTGTAAAAATAAAAACGGCAAGGTCACGGATACCAGTCCCCATAGCCAGAGCCAGGAAGGGGAAAAGTTTAAAGACACAAAATGAAAATATTACTAATGCTTATGGGGCCATCCATAAAGTACGTCACACGTAAGGGGGGGGGGGGGAGGGGGTCGACAAAGTGTGACATGGTGTGACAAGGGGTGGGAGGGCTCCTAAGTTTCGTGACATCACATTTCATAATCTAGAGGTACTAATCGCGTAACTTGAAATATTAATTAAACTAAAAAATATGTCCAACTCTATCTTTAGGGCAATACGGTTTGTTTTGTTGACAAATTCATAGCCGCTTGAGCCGCTTCTGACACACGGTGCCGATCGCCGACGAGCCCTTTGACTAATGCCGCAAAACGCACCGCACCTCGCGTAGGTTACTTTGATACTATTTTGATTTCATAAAAAGGTACTTAATTTAAATGGAAATAAAACTAATTTCGGAACTGCTATTTTAATTTAATAATTTTTCGATGTTAAATTGCAAAACATGTGACGTCACGCTAGGGAGGGGGGGGTCTCAGAAATGTGACCACCTGTGACAAGGACGGGGGAGGGCTCGAAAACTCATGAAATAAGTGTGACGTATTATATGGATGGCCCCTATGGGGCGGAGACTTCAAAAAGAGAAGAACTTATCAAGTGACCCACTAGGACAGCAAAGTATTGCGGCGTCGGTGACAAGGCCGCAGGTTGTAAAAATAAAAACGGCAAGGTCACGGATACCAGTCCCCATAGCCAGAGCCAGGAAGGGGAAAAGTTTAAAGACACAAAATGAAAATATTACTAATGCTTATGGGGCCATCCATAAAGTACGTCACACGTAAAGGGGGGGGGAGGGGGTCGACAAAGTGTGACATGGTGTGACAAGGGGTGGGAGGGCTCCTAAGTTTCGTGACATCACATTTCATAATCTAGAGGTACTAATCGCGTAACTTGAAATATTAATTAAACTAAAAAATATGTCCAACTCTATCTTTAGGGCAATACGGTTTGTTTTGTTGACAAATTCATAGCCGCTTGAGCCGCTTCTGACACACGGTGCCGATCGCCGACGAGCCCTTTGACTAATGCCGCAAAACGCACCGCACCTCGCGTAGGTTACTTTGATACTATTTTGATTTCATAAAAAGGTACTTAATTTAAATGGAAATAAAACTAATTTCGGAACTGCTATTTTAATTTAATAATTTTTCGATGTTAAATTGCAAAACATGTGACGTCACGCTAGGGAGGGGGGGGTCTCAGAAATGTGACCACCTGTGACAAGGACGGGGGAGGGCTCGAAAACTCATGAAATAAGTGTGACGTATTATATGGATGGCCCCTATGGGGCGGAGACTTCAAAAAGAGAAGAACTTATCAAGTGACCCACTAGGACAGCAAAGTATTGCGGCGTCGGTGACAAGGCCGCAGGTTGTAAAAATAAAAACGGCAAGGTCACGGATACCAGTCCCCATAGCCAGAGCCAGGAAGGGGAAAAGTTTAAAGACACAAAATGAAAATATTACTAAGGCTTATGGGGCGGAGACTTCAAAAAGAGAAGAACTTATCAAGTGACCAGTGGCGGCTGGTGGGTTATCGAACTGGTGGTTCAATTTACTAAAATATTGACAAAAACAACAATTGACATAAAATATGTTAATTTTTTGTACATTAAATCAATGCGACGACATTTTTCTGTAGCGAAATGTTCTATCGCCTTTTTATTAAAATCTGATTCCAGTTTCTGTCCAAATCGATTCTCCGCCAAATATAATGCAAGGAAAACAAAAGAATGTATTAAGACGCTCACATCCACACAACCATTTCTTTCTATTATACATTTCACTTTTAAAACTTCGTATAAATGCTTTATTTTTCGATTTACACTCTTGTTTTAAATTTAAAAAGGGCCGTGGCGGCCCGGCCAATTTTATGTTCACTTTACTTTGAAAAATTTTGTTATTTTCTTTAATATAATCAATATTTATACTCATTTTCAACTAATAAAAAACACAGTACAGAATAAAAGTTCTATTATAGAAACGAAATAAAAACTAAAACGAATTACGGAAATAATTATAAACAATAACGAATTAACGCGTCACGCATACAGTGAAAGTTGAAACAATACCAATAACGATTAACGAAATGTCAATCATAGCACCCATCCTTTCGGCCGGCCCCTTGCCGGCCGGCTCAATACGTCATACATCGGGTGCTCTCGGTAAACTTCGGCCGCTTCGTGCGGCGCGCGAGAACCGACTCGTTACTCGGTGCATTTCTATGAACTATCTTTTGTCTCACGCGCCAGGCGTATTGATGTGTGTCTCATACAAGATGCATTAGCAGTCCTCGTGCACTCGCCGGAGCGAACGATATGAGTATAGTAAAGCGCTCAAACTTTTTGACCATAATTGGAAATTAAATTTTTTATACTTTTTTGTATGTTTAAAAAATAAATATTAAAATGGTAATTTAAAAATTAAGATGACATTATATTTTGTAATTTTTAAATATTTTGAATTGGTGGTTCAGCGCACGGGCGCACTTAAGGTACAGCCGCCACTGCAAGTGACCCACTAGGACAGCAAAGTATTGCGGCGTCGGTGACAAGGCCGCAAGTTGTAAAAATAAAAACGGCAAGGTCACGGATACCAGTCCCCACAGCCAGAGCCAGGAAGGGGAAAAGTTTAAAGACACAAAATGAAAATATTACTAAGGCTTATGGGGCGGAGACTTCAAAAAGAGAAGAACTTATCAAGTGACCCACTAGGACAGCAAAGTATTTCCGGGGGCGAATTGGTGAATTGCCATAGCAGGTCCCAAATCGCCCCCAAATACGGGCAGGAAGGGAAGCCGGGGAGTTTTAGTGGGTATTCCCAGGGCCAACAACATCAGGCTCTGTCCCAAGTCCCACTGTCGAGCCAGGGCAGTGGGTAGTCTGTAAGCGGATTTCTCCCCGGAAAAAAAAAAAAAAGAAAGAAAAAAAGGACAGCAAAGTATTGCGGCGTCGGTGACAAGGCCGCAGGTTGTAAAAATAAAAACGTCAAGGTCACAGATACCAGTCCCCATAGCCAGAGCCAGGAAGGGGAAAAGTTTAAAGACACAAAATGAAAATATTACTAAGGCTTATGGGGCGGAGACTTCAAAAAGAGAAGAACTTATTAAGTGACCCACTAGGACAGCAAAGTATTGCGGCGTCGGTGACAAGGCCGCAGGTTGTAAAAATAAAAACGTCAAGGTCACAGATACCAGTCCCCATAGCCAGAGCCAGGAAGGGGAAAAGTTTAAAGACACAAAATGAAAATATTACTAAGGCTTATGGGGCGGAGACTTCAAAAAGAGAAGAACTTATTAAGTGACCCACTAGGACAGCAAAGTATTGCGGCGTCGGTGACAAGGCCGCAGGTTGTAAAAATAAAAACGGCAAGGTCACGGATACCAGTCCCCATAGGGGGCCATCCATAAAGTACGTCACACGTAAAGGGGGGGGGAGGGGGTCGACAAAGTGTGACATGGTGTGACAAGGGGTGGGAGGGCTCCTAAGTTTCGTGACATCACATTTCATAATCTAGAGGTACTAATCGCGTAACTTGAAATATTAATTAAACTAAAAAATATGTCCAACTCTATCTTTAGGGCAATACGGTTTGTTTTGTTGACAAATTCATAGCCGCTTGAGCCGCTTCTGACACACGGTGCCGATCGCCGACGAGCCCTTTGACTAATGCCGCAAAACGCACCGCACCTCGCGTAGGTTACTTTGATACTATTTTGATTTCATAAAAAGGTACTTAATTTAAATGGAAATAAAACTAATTTCGGAACTGCTATTTTAATTTAATAATTTTTCGATGTTAAATTGCAAAACATGTGACGTCACGCTAGGGAGGGGGGGGTCTCAGAAATGTGACCACCTGTGACAAGGACGGGGGAGGGCTCGAAAACTCATGAAATAAGTGTGACGTATTATATGGATGGCCCCTATGGGGCGGAGACTTCAAAAAGAGAAGAACTTATCAAGTGACCCACTAGGACAGCAAAGTATTGCGGCGTCGGTGACAAGGCCGCAGGTTGTAAAAATAAAAACGTCAAGGTCACAGATACCAGTCCCCATAGCCAGAGCCAGGAAGGGGAAAAGTTTAAAGACACAAAATGAAAATATTACTAAGGCTTATGGGGCGGAGACTTCAAAAAGAGAAGAACTTATTAAGTGACCCACTAGGACAGCAAAGTATTGCGGCGTCGGTGACAAGGCCGCAGGTTGTAAAAATAAAAACGGCAAGGTCACGGATACCAGTCCCCATAGGGGGCCATCCATAAAGTACGTCACACGTAAAGGGGGGGGGAGGGGGTCGACAAAGTGTGACATGGTGTGACAAGGGGTGGGAGGGCTCCTAAGTTTCGTGACATCACATTTCATAATCTAGAGGTACTAATCGCGTAACTTGAAATATTAATTAAACTAAAAAATATGTCCAACTCTATCTTTAGGGCAATACGGTTTGTTTTGTTGACAAATTCATAGCCGCTTGAGCCGCTTCTGACACACGGTGCCGATCGCCGACGAGCCCTTTGACTAATGCCGCAAAACGCACCGCACCTCGCGTAGGTTACTTTGATACTATTTTGATTTCATAAAAAGGTACTTAATTTAAATGGAAATAAAACTAATTTCGGAACTGCTATTTTAATTTAATAATTTTTCGATGTTAAATTGCAAAACATGTGACGTCACGCTAGGGAGGGGGGGGTCTCAGAAATGTGACCACCTGTGACAAGGACGGGGGAGGGCTCGAAAACTCATGAAATAAGTGTGACGTATTATATGGATGGCCCCTAGCCAGAGCCAGGAAGGGGAAAAGTTTAAAGACACAAAATGAAAATATTACTAAGGCTTATGGGGCGGAGACTTCAAAAAGAGAAGAACTTATCAAGTGACCCACTAGGACAGCAAAGTATTGCGGCGTCGGTGACAAGGCCGCAAGTTGTAAAAATAAAAACGGCAAGGTCACGGATACCAGTCCCCATAGCCAGAGCCAGGAAGGGGAAAAGTTTAAAAACACAAAATGAAAATATTACTAAGGCTTATGGGGCTATTCCCAGGGTGAAAAGAAAAACTCCAAACTCCACTGCCACATCAGATCAGGGCGTGGCGAGATGAGCTCCAGCGTGATCTTATGGCTCAGTGGAAAGAGCGGTTGTCACAGCCGAAGGCCGGGCTCGCTACCATCGCAGCGATAAGACCCCTCTTTGAGGAGTGGCTGGAGAGGCGTCACGGTGTCCCCACCTTCCGCCTGACGCAGGTACTGACCGGACACGGATGCTTTGGGAGGTACCTGTTTCGGATACAAAGGGAGGAAACGTCTGGGTGTCGACATTGCGATGACCAACCAGAGGACACGGTGGAGCATACGGTGGCGGACTGCCCATCTTGGTCTGAGCATCGCCGTGTTCTCACGGAGACCATCGGCGGCGGGGACCTCTCGCGTCCGGCCTTAGTTCAGGCCATGGTGCGGAGCAAGAGGAACTGGGAAGCCGTCTCCTCCTTCTGCGAAGCAGTCATGCTAGCTAAGGAGGAGGCGGATGGGGTGAGAAAACGATCCTCCTCACGCCCCAGCCGCCGCAGGGGACGCACCAGGCGTTGGGGATCCCGAGATGATCTTCAGCCACCGTAAGCGCGGGTCTGCGGACGGCAAGCAAGGGTAGCTCGCCGCCCGATCAGAACCAGACCCGGGCGTACGGCGCGTAGCGTACCGCGCGCGCCTCAAAGAGCCATCGGACCAACACAGATGGGGCCCTAGAGCCGATGCCTGGCCGGGTCGCGGGTGTAAGCGCAATGATGTACCGCGGCCAGGCTCGGAGCAGGAGTAGGTACGGGGGGTTTTTAGTCAGTAAGAGACTGACACTCCCTCTTGCCCCACCCAGGCAAGAGGGGTCATTTGATGATTTTCCCCTTAAAAAAAAAAAGGGTGAAAAGAAAAGAACGGATGACCCCTGGGAAACATAAGAAAAATGAACTTAAGAACCCTGAGTATGTTAAGAAATATTATTTTTTTAACTAGAATCCCCATTTGCCAGAATCGGACTAGAAGAAAGTTTATTGTTATGAGGAAAGAACTAGAAGAACTTGATTTTATATTAATATGCATTTAATATATATTTATACATACTTTCTTTCTTTCTAATGTTAATTTTTTTTAATTCAATTTTTAGTAGGTACGGGGGGTTTTTAGTCAGTAAGAGTCTGACACTCCCTCTTGCCCCACCCAGGCAAGAGGGGTCATTTGATGATTTTCCCCTTAAAAAAAAAAAAGGGTGAAAAGAAAAGAACGGATGACCCCTGGGAAACATAAGAAAAATGAACTTAAGAACCCTGAGTATGTTAAGAAATATTATTTTTTTAACTAGAATCCCCATTTGCCAGAATCTGACTAGAAGAAAGTTTATTGTCATGAGGAAAGAACTTGAAGAACTTGATTTTGTATTAATATGCATTTAATATATATTTATACATACTTTCTTTCTTTCTAATGTTAATTTTTTTTAATTCAATTTTTTTTCATGACCTGTACTTCAATCAATCTTGTATATTATTTATGACAAAGAAATAAAATCGCTTCAGAATTTTGTTGAAAAAAAAAAAAAAAAGTAGTAGTCCTGAGAAAATCGTTTGTGCCAAATTTCTACTGAATTATCATTGGTGTCTGATTTTGCACCATAATAACAATCATCAGATAATACTTTAAATTCTACAAAATAAAGGGACCCTAGTCTATGCCCAACTATAATCAATTCATTGGTTTGTGTGAAAACTTTAACTTCCCCTTTATTAAAGATGATCTTTAAACCATACTTTTCCATTTTGGAAACAGATAATAAATTTTATCTTAATTGGGGTACATAATACACATCATTTAACATAATATCAACTTTAAAATCACTCAAATAACATTTTATTATCCCTACACCAACAGCCTCTAAATCAACATCATTTTTGGCAGCTGAAATTTTTAATTGGCTTATCTAGTTTGCAATAATTAAAGAATAAACTAATGTTATTTACAAGATGGAATGAGCTACCAGAGTCAACAACAAATTTAAAACTATTTGTACTCTGCTGGTCGCTTTCCGGGTTAAAGGACATAAAACTTACAAATTGGTTACCTTCAGTATTTTCAGTGCCTGTTAGAAATGACTTTCCTCTACCTCTCCCCTGGGTCTGACGATGATTTGCCTTACTATCGTCTCGGCCTCCGTTGTACTTCCAGTTGCTACATCCTCGGCCTTGAAGACTCCAGTCACCAGTCTTGAGTCGTGCCTGTTGAGTGCTCCTCCATTGGAATTTTTTGTGTCCGGGGCGTCCACATCCATAACACGAGAAGATTGAAGACTCAACGGATTTGGTCACTCCTCTGTTCCGTTTTTCCTCTTCCCCAAGCAGTCTGTTTTTCACGAAGTCCAGTTTCAATTCTTCCACAGTTTCCAAAGCCGTGATAATGCCTTCATAAGATTTCGGCATGGATAAGAGTAAATAGTTTACTTTTTCTTCCTCCGAGAGTTCACTGCCAGCATCCCCGAGTTGTGCAAATAGTTTTTCCAAGTCAATAAAATGTTCCATTAAAGGTTTCCGTTCGTCGAATTTCATATCAGATAACTCTCTTCTTATAAATAATTTAGATCGTGTACCTTTCTCCTTAAAGCTGTCTTCCATACTTTTAATCATTTGATAAGCAGATCTGTCCTTTAGGTATTCAAGGTGACTATCGGCGGTTGCCGCTATTATGATAGCCTGAGCCTTAGCTTCCAATTGCTTGTTATCCGTAGATTTACTGAAATCCTCCTTTTCGATCGCCTCTATTGCTCCATTATCCCGCAGGATACTTTTCAATCGGAACTCCCACACGTTGTAATTGTCCCCCGCGAAAGAGACAATTAAATATTTTTCTTTTGACATTTTCTGTCCTTTAACAATTATTTAATTCACTATAAAACTAATGGTCGTCCTGGGCCCATAACCCTGTTAAGGATTATGGGGATAATGAAAGATTATAACTTTTATCATAAAACAACGTGCTATTTATTTCTTATAACAATCAAGTGTCACTTGACAATTACGTTTCGTTATTCTCAAGCGACGCAGTGTTGCCATTAAAAAATATAAATCATTGTTTATTAACAGCTTTTACCTGGCCAGGCACACTGAAAGTCTTCCGTAAGTGCGAGAGCGAGGAACATATATCTGAACGAGTGTGAGTGAGTTAGATCTCTCGGTCTATTGCGAGCTTCTACTGCGCATCAGCTGTCATTTAGCAATGTATTCTGTGTGAACTATTTTTAATTTAACAAATTAATCGTTATATAAAATTATTGAAGAAAGAAGTATTAATTTTAGACAAATTATGCAGCAAAATTTTCTTTTCAATAAGTTATTACATCAAAAATCTAAGTTTAATTAAAAATGTTAAAAAAAAAATTCTACATTTCAATGTTTATTCAAATTAGAATCACAATATTAAAAAAAATATTATGTACTAGTTTTTGCCCGCGACTTCGTCCGCGTTAATTTCGTCATTAGTAATATAGGTATAGCTGACCGGGCACACTCTATTCCGTCTTCAATAACCCGGTATTGGCATTTATTAAATTTCTACTGTTTCAATCGAACAGAATGATTGACATATTAGTTAGTTGTCAAGTCTAATGTCAAAAAATCGTTTGTATGGGAAATAGAAAAGGGCTATTTTTAGGGTTTTCCCGGCAATTTTTCCAATTTTTCTCCCCTTTTAAACCTTCCCTGGACTTTCAGGACTAAAATTAGCCAAATCGGTTCAGCCGTTCCCGAGTTTTAGCGAGACTAAGGAACAGCAATCCATTTTTATATATATAGAAGATTATCGGAGGGCATAATAAGTAATTTGTCAATAAGAAATTTAACGAAAAAAATATTTTTATTAAGTATGCTTATTATTACTTTAACATTTTATAATATACAAAAAATTAAAAAAGTAAAAACACCAAACATATCATGAAATTAAAAGAAAAAAATCAAATATTTTTATCGTTGTTGTCATTTTAATTATCTTCATCACTGCTATTCGAGAACATGAGTTGATCGTTTTCAATATTATCTTCTCCGTCAGTTTCACGGGAACTATGTGGGAAGAACCAAAAATCTGTCAGAAGTAACTATTCCACGCGGACCAAATAGCAACTGAAACGTGATATCTTGGAAATTACAGGTTCAAATCCTGAATTTGCTGATGAATTTTTCATTATATATTTAATAATTAAATAATTATTTGATTACTAGTTTTTGCCCGCGACTTCGTCCGCGTTAGTTTCGTCATTAGTAATATATGTATAGCTGACCAGGCGAACTCTATTCCGTCTTAGAGGCCATAAATAATCAGGTTTTTCCTGTTTCAATCAAACAGAATGATTGACATATTAGTTAGTTGTCAAAACTAATGTCAAAAAAAGCATTTGTATGGGAAATAGAAAAGGGCTGTTTTTAGGGTTTTCCCGGCAATTATTCCAATTTTTCTCACCTTTTATACCTTCCCTGAACCTCCACGAATATTTCAAGACTAAGATAAGACAAATCCGTTCAGGTGTTCTCGAGTTTTAGCGAGACTAAGGAACAGCAATCCATTTTTATTAATATAGAAGATTAGATCAATATGGACCTAATTTTTTTTGACTTTTCATTTCTTTGATAGTTGCAACGATTTCTGGCCAATTACTTAAGAAGGGGAACCGAGTCACCATGGATGTCTCACTCGCTCTGAAACGCATGTATAGTGCTCTCGGGCTCCTACTCATAGTTGAGTAATTTTTGTGTTTAGGGGATGTTTGGTCATTACAATTTGTCTGACTGATTAAATATAACTTTGTAATATTTATTTGAATAACATATATAAAAATCAGACATTTAAAAATAAATTAAGTTCTTTTATTTTTTGTAGAGCTTTAAAGCGTCTGACAAAAGTTCTGGCCCATGGAAAGCGTCAGATTTTTTTGATATTACTTCAGAGTATTATTCTACAAAATATATATAAAAATCAGTCATTAAAATTTAACTTAAGTAACTCTGATTTTTAGTTACCTTTCTCACCTGGTACCTGCGCAGGTGTCACCAAAAGTACACGAGAGACTACTTAGAACCGCAAGTTCTATGCTTTAGAAAATAAGTTGTGTCTTATCGCTCTGGGATCTTGGGACTATAATTAAAAATTTGTCCTAATGTCAAATCAATTTGAGAGCTATTTACGACATCTATGAAGTTTTAAAGGAAAATAGTGTCAGAGTTGTTGTCTCGTTCGTTAGATGGCAGCACTTTCTATACATTAATTTCTTACACGTTAATTATTATTATATGACAGTTTCATCCCCATGAACAAAATTGACGGAAACAACTATAAGAAAACTAATTGCCGACAAGCACTCCAGGCCGTGTACACAGCGGTGCTGCATTAAGGTTGTCAAACTAGCTGTTGAGAGAAATAATACAAGATTGATAAGTGTTATTCCATTTGAATTTCAATTATTTATTGTATTTTTTTAATAATGGTCAATTTTAATATTACTTATAATTAATGTTCATTTTAATTATAATTATTTATTTTAATTCAATTGTTTCAATTTATAATTATTATCGCAATATTAGTTTTATGTTTTGAATTCAATTTTAGTAATGTACATATCTTAATAAAATTATTCATTGTGAATTTTATATTTATTTATTATTGGATTGTATTGAAAATTTTAACTATTATATTATCTGGAATTTATTGTATTATAATTGGAATGGTTTCTCCATGTGCCGCAACCAATGCACCCGACAAGATTCCAACAGTATGTAATGCTAATTTTAAGTCTAATGTAAGTAGCTTAAATTTTAATCTGTACTGTTTATTTTAAATAAATTGTACTAAAAATTCTTGCCACGCAAGAAAGCAAGGGTGAGTCAGACAACACCCTGCGATGGGGTGCCTTTAAAACAAATAAAATGTGTGAATACAAAGTACACATGTCAGAAGTGAAAAGTGAAACTTCTTTGGCGAACTAATTTATAAATCTCGTTTATATTTATACAAATCTATGCTATACGACGTCCGTTCTGTCTCACTCTTTCTCTTAATCTATCTCACTCGCTCCCTACTCTCACTCCATACTAGTTGCTTCATGCTATGTTCGCTCTGTCTCACTCACTCTCTCTTTTTCGACACTTCCGTTGCATATCGGCGTAACGTTACATATGTAAAAATTTTGCCCTCATGCGCCTAAAGAAGTTTAAATTCAAAAAACTATTAATCTCAACTTGTTCTTTTTGGTGCGGCAAATGCATACATGAACATGCAGTTGAGAGGTCACCACAGAATGGTCCACACATAATATCAGCTGTAACTATCAACTAAGCAAGGTCTCTCTCTCAATAAAACCACCGGTGTGAGTTGTAATGATCGTTTATTGCCGGCCGCGCCGCTCCTCGCCCGTCAAATGAAAGCCGGGGCTTTAAATACATAATTTATTAGTATGGTACATTACTATTTTTTTGTGTCCGTCTGTCTTCACTAGCTGTCCTGGAGGCTCGTGAACCTGTTCCCGGTGCTGAGCGCGGGCCGGTGTTGTTGTTGTTGTTGTTGTCTGTCGGGCGCTCCGCCCCCGCCGCCCCAGCCGGCCCGCGCGCCCCTCGCCGCTCCTAACACGGGGAAGTAGTCGTCGTTGTGTATGTCCGGGGCGTTCTTCTGGAATGTTAACATTCAGTGTCGGTAAACTCACGCTCTGATAACGTGTGTATTATAATTGTTGTTCATTTTCAATTGAATATTAAAACAACGTATTTTTTTGTTTGAGAAAAGTGAAAATACAACAAATAGCAGTAGCAGTAGGAAACACAAGTTGAGACTAAGAATAGAAGTGATTTGTATGATGCACAATTTAATGAGCAGGTGTATGTGTGTTCAGTATGTGTGTGTCTACGTCCCTCCATGTGTGTCAGTGTATGTGTATGGTGTGTTTGTGTGTCTCTATGTGTGTCCGTGTGTGTTTATGTGTCTGTCTGTGTGTGTGTCCTACTCTGTGTTGCTGCGTGCGGCGCGGCTCGACGGCCCTGTTCCTTGACTGCGGCGGCACGTAGGCGGCGGGCGCTGCGGGCTCGCGCTCCTCCCTCACGGGGGGCGCCGCTGGCTGCTCCACTGACACCGGCTCCACCTAACACACAGACATACATACATGATACAACACACGCTCCTCTCATTACAATACTATCTATGTTATTAGAAGATTATTATAGATCTTGATGATGGCTGTTTAAAGTTAACAATTCTAACATATTTATAATAAATTGATGTATGGAGTGAACTGAGATTTATTCAGCCGGACCGGTTAAGAAATATCTTTATAATGTGGAAAATTGAGTTATTCCAAACAGACGAAACCTCTCATCATTCAATATATTCACACTGCGGATGCTGGCTCCATGGTTGTAGTGAGAGGAGCTTGAACAGTGACTGAGACTTGTGACCCAGGAATAGGTTTAAGGGGTCCTTTTTTACCGCGCGTTAAACGCTCACCTCCACCGTCCGAGCTCCTCCCTCTACCTATCCATATTTCTAACTATATTCTGTGTACATCACATACAGGTTTGTTCCAGGGTCCCTTCCCCCTTGTGTTCTCGGGGGCGGAGTCCTCGGCCGCGTCTCTCGCGGTGTCGGGCGTCGCCCCTCCTTGTAACACCTGTATCTTGAGTCCCGTGTAATCTTTGACGGGCTCCTCATAGTCTTTCCACTCTTCCTCCTACAAAAAAAATATTTATTACTCGAAAGATTCATAAATGGCACAAATATCAGTTATTAAATAAACATCACATCTGTATTATTCAGATCACATCTCAACAAACTGTGACTTTGTGTCGGAGATCCCTCAATAAAATTATTAATATTATATGTATTGTTATATAAAATATAACAACGCTATAGATGTTTAAACAAAAACATGTTTAGCATCAAACAGGAAAATTATAAATATTATAATGACATCCTTCATATTATATATAACAATACTCTCATTACAAAAGAATTCAACAAAAAAACAAAGTCACCGGTGGTGTTGTGTTATATAATAGAATATTCGGATTTCGGATGAGACTTGAGAAAGATTTAATACAATAATTGTTCACAAATTAAATTATACTAGAAAAACAGTGCATTTATAATTTTTAATTTGTAAAATGAAGTTATCATTTGTTTGTTTCAGTTACTGTGTGTATGTAGCGACACATTCTGACACACTGAGGGTATCATAATAGAAGCTGCACAAATAACTCACGAGCTATTTATACAACAAACTTAATTAAATAATAACAATATATTAACATGTATTGGCAGATAGATAATGTATACATGCTATCTTGTACAACCTGAGGATATTTCTAGTTCATTAAATTAATAATCATAAAGTCTTACACTTTTTTCTCTTGTCCAATTTTAAACAAATCTTTATATAAAGCGTTCAAAACATCTACACACTATAATTAATCCACATAATAATAATAAATAAAAGTGTTTCATCAAATAAATGGAATAAAAATTAGAACAGGGAAGTTATAATTTAGAAATACAAGTAAACAAAAATTCAATGTTAAATGTGTACATTGTTCTGAGTATAGATGATTCATAAACTATATGAAATATTACAATAAATAAATTACAATAATTATTATATATATTGAACACGAGACATTGTTCAACACTCGACTATATAATGAAGGTAACTAGTTACGATTCTGATCTCAAACACTAAATGACACATTACTATGAAACTGTTTGTCATTCTGTCCACAAATAAATTCGATATTACTATAGAGGTTATGTCCGATCATAATCACTATCTTTTGAGAGTTCAATATATGTAAATTATGTTAAGACTACATAGTTTTGGATAATCTCACGTCGCATCACAGTTTCTGAGTCGAGTCAGTCGTGAAATCAGAACAATGGTATATAATGTATCTTGTCACCACGCACATCTTTACTATAACTATTAATTCCATCAGAGGGAACTCACCGCTCGGTTAGCTTCTTCGCCCTCCTGAGGTCTGTCTTTTTTGGGTCTGACGTCGCTTTTTTGTTTTGAATCCTCTAGTTTCTTTGCCAGTTCATCAGCGGTAGCGAACTTTTTAACGGACTTGGACTTTTTGCGGTCCTTTTTAGCGAAGAAATCGTCTAAATCAGCCATGTCTATTTATTATTGTTTAAAATGGTAACGTTTAATAAAACAGTAATATTGGAATAAAACGAAAAGGGGGTAATTATCCCCCGGAATGATTTTTGTGGCAAGCGTGGCCGTCTGTATTTTTTTAATGGCAGATAACTGTGTTGCCACTTCACAAACTCTAAAAACTACACCGATACTAACATGAAAAGTAAATAAATATGTCTTATCATTTTGGAAATTAAACATTTTACAAAACGGTAAATTTTATTGTAACACTATGTATCAAAAAAAATATGTCAAAAAAGTTAATCGCATTTCTTTACGTAATATGAAAAATAAAAAATTACATATGAAACTAATAGAACTAATAAGGATAAAATACTATTTATTTCAAAAGGGATTTTTGCAAACTAGATAGAAAGTAATGTAAGTAACTGTGAAATTATCCATTACAATCGATTTATTAAATAAGTATATATCGATACAAAATAAAGAACTCTTTTAAAACATGAACATTTCTATTCGACGTAAATCGTCACACTTTTTTTAAAGAATGCAGACGTTTTTATATATTCGTATTATACTAGCAGTAAGTTTTATCATTCAGTCGTAGGTATTGGTATCAACCGATATTCAATCGTCTTATCTTATCTCATTTGGTCAGTTCGAAGTTAAAGTTAGAGGAAAAAATGTTGGGTCCTGTGACATCGAGAATTTTGGGGCAAAATGTGATGAAAAACTTTATAAGGAACGGCTCCCACGGCGGTGTCCCGGGAGAGGTATGTGATATTAATGTATTTTTTTGTAATTATTACATAACACCTAAGTATTTCATTATCAATCCCAACCTCACGTTTATGTAAGAAATATTGTTACCTGAGCAAGTGAAGGCAACTTCATCATTCTCACACATCATTGTGCCTACGTGATGTGTGACCGGTAGGTGTATTCATTTGAAGGTAATACATCATTTTAATTATTTATATTTATACGTTTGAAAATATAAGATAGAGAAAGAAAAGTATCCAGAAAAGAAAGTTGAATATACATTATTTATTACACTATTAATGTTTTGCTGTGTATATTAAACGTATTATTGTAATTTATTCCAGAACCTTCCCTTCAACATCCACAACCGCACTCGTCTCACGATCAATTTCTTATTGTTCGCGCTGACCGGCATCTCGTCACCCTTCCTCATAGTCATGTACCAGATGAAGAAGAAGTAAGAATTACAACTCATTATTACACTTTACTATATAATATTCATAAATATGTTTATGTTGTATGTTTGTTTGTCCTTTACGATAGAAACGTGTCACTATTTCATGTGATAAGCACCTGGTATTAAAAACATACGAATAACATCGTTGTTAGTTACATGTTAATAGACATACATACTATATATATTTATTTATTAAATATCTACATTATATTTTTGGATTATATGTATGTCTCTACGTCTTAAAGTACATTAGATAATTTTTAAAAATTAGATAATAAAATAAATTAACAAAGATCGCTCAAATTATAACAACATTAGAACTTATTTCTTAAAACCTATTTCAGAATAAGAATTTTGATAAGAGTTCCGTTCGAAAACTAAATTATAATTAGAATAATTTTTTCTCAATTACACATATGGAACTGTAAATTATTAAATAATGAGAAGTTTTAAATGGCGAAATTGTGAATAATAACAAGAAGCAATATTGATTTATTATTGACATTCCATAAAGATTCTCGAGTTATGGAATTCTTATGACAAAATTGTTATAGTCCTTATTACGAAGTGGATAAGACGGAATCATTCATTTTCTATAGCAAACATAAAAATTAACTTTAGTATTCTGAAAATTAAGTCCATATTTGAATACTGCAGCGTTCAATGGAGTTTATGTTCGGAGGTAATGTTACAGTCAACATTATTACAGTGGTCATTGTTCTAAGAGAATTTCAGGTGTCGATGTATGGCTCGGAAACTCGAAACAAACTTAAACATTAAAATTGACGATTTTATTAAAACATATAATAAAACAAGATTATTGCTTGAAATATTTCATAATATTGTTTTCCCAAATTTTTATAATACACATACGCAAATAATTTTGGATATAATTTTCATTTCATATAGATATATTTTTGCTTAATAACTTTATTATATATATCCTAATTTAGTCGTTGTTTGATCCTTGTTACAGGTAAATTTGGATTCGTGTACAACTAATAGATCGAATAGATTAATGCACCAATAATATGTATAATTTCTCTCAATAAATATAAATTGAAATATATTTAATATTGTTTTATTTAATTTAGATGCGTTCAAATTAACAACCGAAAAAAGTCAAAAATCATGAACGTGACATTAGTTTTGTCAAGTTGAAAATATTCGCCACTGTAGTGAGCATTGAATCACATTATCGGTTTTAATATACTTGGTTACTAAAGATTCAAAATGTTGGGTCTCGCTCGTGTTTCTAACAAACTCGGCAGGAATGTGATGACCAATTTCATCAGGAACCATTCCCACGGAGGTGTTCCCGGCGAGGTGAGTCCTATGTTACAATACATTACATAATGAATCCAAAAGAAAAACACTCATTTTTGCTTTTATCAACTGCAAAGAATATTATGCTAACACTAATGTAATTTTCGTACTAGTTAACATAAAATTACATCTAAATAAGGCGTGTATAGATAAAAATTAAAAACTAGCCTATAATGTTAAATCAGTAATTTGCTTTTCTGTTTTCCACTATTCCTTACTTATATAATATTTGTAAAACATAGGCTGGGGTTTATTTATTATTACCATAATACATATACTTATATACAACATATATGCTTCTTCAGAACCTTCCCTTCGACATTTCCAACCGCTACAAGCTGACGGCATACTTCATTGTGTTTGTGGGCTCCGGCCTCTCAGCTCCGTTCCTCATCACCCGTCACCAGCTCCTCAAGAAGTAAACGGTAAGTAAAGAATATAACCACACATATAAACTAATATCAATTTATATCTGAGTAGTTTAACAGTTATATATAAAAATCAGCAGATTTATCCAACTGTGTTATATTATATGTAACTCCTTAAGTAGTAATTTTTATATTTTCCATCAAAATAAAATAAATTCTGTAATTTTATAGTACTAAGCTGTGTAATGTAGGTTGTAACAGTTAGTAGCACTCTATATAATTCTTCTACTGATGTTGTTACAATATCATTTACAGTTTCTTCAAATATTTCTCGCTTCCTGTATTCATGTGACAATCTTTTTGTTTCCAGATCCTAGCACAATGAAGCTTCGTCGTAGATTTAAGCTAGCAAGTGTAAAATAATCAAAATAAAATATGTAATACAATTGTCTCATTTTAATTGTTTATATTCCATTATTAATTTTCATATCAGTTCTGGCAAATATATTTTGATGTAAGACAATTTTGGATATTGATTATTCACTGAAAATGTTAGAAATTCTTTGGCTTTAGTTTGGTGCAACACCGGGAAAAGAATGTGTGTAGTATTCACGAAATGTACAAAATAATTCACAAGCTAAATAAGAAAAAATATTTTATTAATAGAGTTGCTACAATGTATTTCAGTTGTGTTTAGAGGTAACAATGTTTTAAGACAACTTTATATATCTTATACAATATTCTAGAAGAGCTCAAGTAAATTATTACAATTCTTTACCAAAAAAAAATCTACATTGTCCAAATATACACTGTTACCTAATACACACCAGCGTTGATCTTTTCTCTTGGAGGACTGTGGAGTGTTTTAGAAAAAAGCTTTAATTATTTTTCATATAGATTACAAATATATCCAGATATTTTGTTGTACAGGTGTTTAATAGTTACAACTTCGTCATCTCGTCTTCTCAGTAGGTACAGTAGTACTGTTCTACTACATAAATGCCTCTTCAATTTCTTTTATTTTTATTTCCGATATTGAATATATTATGTAGGTATTATCTATTTATCCCAGCATGATATGATGATATATATGTCTTTATGTAATGAAGATATGCGATATATTTTACGTGGTTCCGAAATATACATAAGATAATATAATAATAATATGTTGATCAGATAATTGGTGAATTTGAAGACAGCGGAATGTTTTACTAGTACGTGAAGTTCCAATTGGCCTTAACAACTTAGGAAAGAGAACGTCAATTGTTTTGTCCACATACAAGAAGGTCTACAACGAAAGGCCCGCCGTAGGTCTGGTTGTTATACAGGCAGTCCTCGTACTTACGGCATGTTAGGTTCTTGAAATACGCGACGTAAATCGAAACGACGTAAGTCGAGACATATTTTTTCATATGTTTACATGTAAAACTCAAGGGTTAGGTTTCACACGGACTCGAAATAATAAAAAAAACTGCATTTATAACAAAGGACGTACTTTATTATTAAAAGTAAGTTCTTAAAATAATTATATATTATGCACTTATGAAATTGCTAGTTATTTTTGGTATTTGTGTGTTATTAATTTTAATAATAATTATAAAACATATACATATGTAATGATAAATAATAAATTAAACTTTTGGCTTAAAGAAACTATCAATTCTATATTGCTTGGCTTCTTTCTTCTTGCTATCATACAGATCTTGGTAACAGTGATAGGCTGCACAAATTTTGTTATTAACGTTAAAACTTCTCTCAAAATTAGGATCATTTTCTTCAAAAATTTTCATGGCATTCTTCAAATTTGCAAAGGCTACGAAAAGTTTTTTTAGTGTAAGTTCTTTTTCAGAGTCACTAATAGAAGAAGCTATTTCTTGTGACTCGAGTGCTTCCTTTTGTACTTGTGCCTCCAATTCAATAAGATCTTCATCAGTCAGTTCTTGCGAATGTGAACTTAACAGATCATCAATATCATCAGTAGTAACTGCAAAGTCAGGCAAACGGTTAGCCAAATGAACAATGTCAGTTGTGATCTCATCGACATTTGGTTGATCTGTAGATGTAGAACTTTCAGATGGCTCAAAAAAAAATGGGCATAACTTTTTCCACACTCCTTTTAAATTGTTGGGTGTCACCTCATCCCATGAAGTAGCAATATTTTTTACGCATTGCAGGATATTATAACTTTTCCAAAAATCTCTCAGCTCCATGCCATCATTTTCATTAGCCTTTACAGCCTGTGAAAAAGTTCTCCTGAGATAATAGGCCTTAAAAGACGCGATAACTCCTTGATCCATCGGCTGTAACAACGAAGTGGTGTTGGGAGGCAGGAACACGACTTTGATTTGAGGATCAATATCGGCAATACGCACAGGATGACCGGGAGCATTGTCCAAAATAAGTAAAGCTTTATAAGCCAAATTATTGTTTGAACAGTACTGTTTCACTTCAGGTATAAAATGCTTAGTAAACCATTCTTCAAAAAGTATTGATGTAACCCATGCCTTTGGATTAGCCTTCCATATAACTGGAAGAGTACTCTGGACGTAATTTTTGAGAGCTCGAGGATTTTCAGACCTATAAACTAAAAGGGGTTTCAATTTAAGATCACCTTCAACATTCGAACCCAATAACAACGTCAAACGATCTTTAGCCGCTTTAAATCCAGGCATAGAATTTTCTTCCTGTGATATAAAAGTACGAGAGGGCATTCTTTTCCAAAACAAACCAGTTTCGTCCACGTTAAAAATTTGTTTAGGCGAATAGTCTCCACTTTCGATAATTTCCTTTAATATTCCAGGAAAACTCTGAGCAGCCACATGATCGGCACTAGCAGCTTCTCCTTGCACTCGAATGTTATGTAACGAATATCTCGTTTTAAAGCGCATGAACCATCCGCGACTGGCAGAAAAACATTTTATTTCGTCACTATTATTCTCGCCACGTTTATTTTGCAGTGTGTTGATGATACTCAGCGCCTTATTTTGTATAATGGCCAAACTTAGAGGAACCCGTCGCTGAGTTTGATCTTGAATCCAATTGTACAACAGTTTTTCCATTTCATAAATTAAAGCATTCCTTTTGCGTATAATAGTGCTGTTTGAAGAGACGGAAGGAAGAGCTGTTAAGAGTTTTTCTTTGTCTTTCAATATTGTTTGTACCGTCGTGCGTGATAAATTAAGTTCTCGTCCAATAGATGAAGTCGAATAACCGCGATCTTTGAGTTTTAAAATCTTAGATTTAACCTCCATTGTAATTGACTTTCTTACTCTCTTCTTCACTTTATTATTACTGTCTTGTTTAGGTGGCATTGTTTAAAATTCACTTAAATATGTATGTAAACACAAAAACTGTCAAAGATGCAAAAAAACTAATTTATTACGTCTTGATTGTCCGTTGTCCCTGAATGTACTAAACAAAATCAGCGACATTTGCGGGGTATTCCTCGCACGAGACGACACCGCGCCCCGCCCGTGCCCCTCACGGACATTGACCTTGCGACAAGTGAATTCTCCGAATGCCGGAAATCGAAACAAATGACGTATGCTTGAGGAATAGTGTCAAAACATTGTTCGACGTAACTTGAAACGACTTAAATCGAAACGACGTAAGTCGAGGACCGCATGTATATCGTATTAAACACCAAGAGTGTGTCTATAACACACCTGTACACAAGACTGACATGATTGCATTTGTCCTTCATTAAACTTCACAAATACAGCTTATGGTACATCGTATAACATTTATTAACAGAAGTGTATTCCTGGTGAAAAAAACTACGTTAATATATTAATATATAAATATCTTGTGACTTAGAGTAGACGGGTAGGTACAGTTGTTAAAGTATAATATTTTTAATATCAACTTTTAATGGGACGACAAATAGTCTTCAGAAGGTCGGTTGAAATATTCCGTACAAAAAATTTAAACGTTGAGATTTTAATAGAAACTAAATATATTAAATAAAAACAATAAGATTAAATAAGTCATCGGTTTGATTTACGATTCGAACGCATCGAGTTTTAACAATTAAAATACAAATGAATAAAGAATGTTCCGTTTGTGAGTTTATTCTGAACTCAATTGGGTTTTTGAAAAAAAAAAAGTATTGATTTTTTTTATGTATTTTAAAACTTTATTATTAATTATATTGGATTTTTAATGCAAAAAACTTGAAATATATTTTTTAAATTAATTATAAACAATTAAAAATTGATAAAATTCAAAAATATATCACGTGACTGTAAACGCGCCATGATTGGTCAGCATACTTGTGACGTCATAATGTTAAAGCAATTTCATAATAGTACAGTGTTTATGGCTATTATCTTTAACTTGATAAAAATATCTCAAATTTATTAGTGAAAAACGATTTGAAAAGTTTATTTCGACTATGTGTGATAAAGGATTTATAAAAGCAAAATCGGATAATATTCCTGATGTTAATATATTTTTATGATAACTAATTTTTTAAAAAGTGCGGTTTAATTTTGCTGAAGTTCGAGGTGCTAAGACATCAAGGTAGTCTGTCAAAAAATACTATTCTAAATGAAAATTAGTATTTATTCTCTATTAAATATAATTAATAATTATTTCATTAAATCATTATTAATAAAATGTTATTATAACATTATAAAAAAACCAAAATAACATATATGTACTTTAAAAATTTAAATGTAGTCTGATACAGAACCTAGAATGTTATAAAATTATGAAAATATCTATTAATTGAAGTCCAATTATTAGACAAACATATATATAGATTTACTATTTAATCGCTTTGAATTATCAATTAAAATTTTTTAATGCTACGATTCTAAAGGTTATGATTTGGAGCCCAGGTAAAAAAATTAATTATTGAACTATACTTATTCGATTTATACACTTAGATAAATAATAATTAATAACAATACTATTATGAAAACTTACAACGAAATGATCTTCACAACAAAAAAAAATGATTTTGTTTTTGAATAATCTCGATGCACTGCTTGAAACCATTTCTTTCGACGTTTTTCGTCTTGTGGAACATTTAAAAACATTTTTTCAGGAGTTGTTTTTTGTAGTCTTTGTACATAATGGTACAAAACTTTTGATTATTTAACAATGCCAACAGAATTTACTAGATAAAAACTCAAAACACTGTACTAATTATTATATCTCTGTATGCTACAATGAGCAAAAACTAACATTGTGACGTCACACGCGCTCGGGTTTATTCACGAGCTGTCGGCTTGTCTTCGGTACTGAATTTAAAATTTAATTTTTATTTTGAAATAACTTTTTAAATATTGCAAAAAAAAATAAAATAAAAATAGTTTTGTTATTAAACTTATATATGATCTTTCCATTTATCACAAAAAAAAAAATAATTCAAAAACCCAATTATTAAAAGATTTAAAATCTCTATTTGCATAATCTAGATAGGTATAAAGGTCAATTTTATATATTAAAAGCCATGTTGAGGATTACACAACATCGGCCCGCACTAAGATTACCTTTAACGCTTTTTTATATGACGAAAGGGGCAAACGAGCAGATGACCCACTTGATGGAGGTACAGTGGCGGGGCAAGACCTAAATTTGATGTGGGCAAGACAGATTTCGCGAGGCCCTATTCTATGGCAACTTGAACTCTTACTAAGTACCTGCTAGTTTTAAAAACTTAAACGTTGATACGTTTTTTACCCTTAATAGTCCGGTCAAATTAGACATTCGGTGCTACATAAATTCGCAACAAGCTGAAGTTCGGTACAATTGTTCAAAACACGATTATAAACAATAGCTCAAAATTACCCCATCATTCCCGTGTGTGAAAAAAATTTTATTCAAGGTCAAATGTCAAAAAAATGAGTATTTCGCGATTTTCAGCAAAACGGTAAGTTTTATCAGAAAAATACCTCAGACTAAAATTGTAGATCATTAAATTATATATAAAAAATATATCAGTACTTTTTTTCTCATGAGACACCGTTTCTGAGATATAACGATTCAAAAAGTTATAAAAGTTGTTATCGTCATAATATGCATGAAAACGACACGTATATCTTCTATATATATAAAAATGGATTGCTGTTCCTTAGTCTCGCTAAAACTAGAGAACAGCTGAACGGATTTATCTTATCTTAGTATTCAAATGTTCGTGGAGGTTCAGGGAAGGTAT
Source organism: Danaus chrysippus (assembly GCA_916720795.1). Taxonomy (NCBI): domain Eukaryota; kingdom Metazoa; phylum Arthropoda; class Insecta; order Lepidoptera; family Nymphalidae; genus Danaus; species Danaus chrysippus. Next base: position 190,137 of record CAKASE010000070.1, read on the forward strand.
AAAAGCTAAAAAAAAAATGATTCATTACTGGGAAAACCATAAAAACAGCCCTTTTCTATTTCCCATACAAACGTTTCTTTTTTCAGTAGATTTGACAACTAACTAATATGTCAATCATTTTGTCGCACTTCAAAACATGGAGATTTATGGCTTAAAGGTAAACTCCAAAAATATAATTAAAAAACCTAACAGATATTTCTTGATTATAGAGCGATACGAAGTTCGTCGGGTCTTCTAGTTTTATAATATATATATAATAGTCAGCTGATTCGACGCCGAAAATCTGGGGATTTTCTTCTTTCACTCTCTTTATTTAATTTCTCGCTACAAAATAAGCATAGTTCTTTGAAACAAAAAGCTGATTCCCTGATAATTGATGTAGTACGAGGAGGACTTGCTGTGGATGTACTGACTACTTGTTCTTCACGTTGTCTTTTATTAGCAACAGAAAAAGAAGACTTTCGAGTATAATTTTTACGGCAATTTTCATATATTGTCACAGAGTTCTGATTTTTGAGATATTTCAAAAAATCATCAGCTCTTTTGATACTTGCATTAATTAATACCACGTTCAACAGTAACAACTTCGCTTTCAGTTAAAAGTTAACACAAATAAATCAATATTTATATATATAAATCTTCTTCTTCTACCTGGCAATTTCCCAGCTATAGCCAGGATCTGCCTTACATGTTGTGAATAGTTTTGGCTATTTGTTTTCACGACTGGACTCCTGCCTGACATCAATCCTCTTTGGGAATCAGCATTAATCAGTGATGTCTAAATACTCTTAGAAAGTACATAAGTATAACTCGGGAAAATCACATTGGTACTTGCCAGGGCCAGGATCGAACCCGCACCCTCGTGCATGAGAGGCGGGCCTTTTAACCACTAGGCCACCACTGACTGTTATATATATATATATATATATATATATATATATATATATATATATATATATATATATATAATATAAAAACTCTAGATGTATATACGTGTCGTACTCATGCATATTATGACGATAACAACTTTTATAACTTTTTGAAACGTTATATCTCAGAAACGGTGGCTCGTAAGAAAAGAAGTATTGATACATTTGTTATAGATTTTATGATCTACAATTTTAGTCTGAGGTATTTTTCTGATAAAACTTACCGTGTTGCTGAAAATCGCGAAAAAATATTTTTTTTAACATTTGACCTTGAATATAATTTTTTCCACACACGGGAATGATGGGGAACTTTCAGCTATTGTTTATAATCGTGTTTTGAACAATTGTACCAAAATTCAGCTTGTTGCGAATTTATGTAATTTCACCCTAATTTTTGGTCTAATTTGACCGGACTATACTTAAAGCTTTGGTTTCCTTCAAAAGATATTATAAAGCGTATTTTATATACAAGTAATTACTGCGTTACATACTTATTACCAATTAAATATTTCTTACTTTATGTAAAATAGACGAGTACAGGTACCGATGTATTACAAATCACAAAGAAAACAAAAACAATTAAAAAATGTCACTGTTTTCGTTGAAATCAATGTACTTAAACACTACCTATTTATTCGCTAAATATGATTAAAACATTGAATACACTACATATTCTTATCAAAATAGGTTTAATTAATTCTGATTTCCAAAAAGGGTTGATGTCAGGTAGGCAAACGGTCGTAAAAACAAATAGTGAAAACTATTTATAAGATGTAAGGCAGACCCTGGTTATAGCTGGGAAATATCCAGGAAGAAGAAGATATATTTTTTTAAATTCTCGCTTTAAAAATTTTTGACGCTCGAGGCCCCTTTGTACCGCGAGGCCGTAGGCAATGGGCCACGTCGCCCACGCCTTACGCAGACACTGTGGAGGTAGTACGGCTGAACATGGACATCTGTAAAATAGTTTTGGGGATACGTTGCCACCCTTATTTTGGGAAAAGGGAGAGGAAACTGGAAAAGTTGGGAAAAGGAAAAGGACGAAAAAGGAAAGTGCAACCGGCTCTCTCACTCATCGGAGGAAACGCAGCCATTATAGACTATTTCACATTGATCTTCCCTTCCTTACTTAGAGGTTCCTTTTAACTAAGAAAGAAGATATCAAATGACCCTTTACGGTCAATAGTCCCATTTCTACAAATATTTAAATTAAACAGATTGTGTATCGACTAGAGCATATAAAATGAAACTTATGTATAAAATTGTGTTGTAAAAATTCATATCAATACAATTTTAGACAACAGATATAAGCTTAGAGCTTCCAAGTAGAATTACTTGGGTTATGTTATACTTTAATATTTGGATTTATGCGTCGTTAGTTAATAGAATCTCAAAGATTAACAAAATATCTGAGTTGATCTTTCCCTTTTTAGCGATTAATATTGTAATACCTGTGTTTTCCTAGATTTATTTTTTTGTAATTTCTCAACAATTATGTATTTTTTTATCTTGATAGCAATACAATATTATTATAAGATTATAAAACACAGCATATTTATATATTACTAGCTTTTGCCGCGACTTCGTCCACGTGGAATAGTGACTTCCGGCAGATTTTTGGCGTTCTTGCGGGGTTTTCGGAATTGTCGTGTTCCCGTAGAATTTTCAGGATAAAACCTATGTTTTTTTTATTCACAATGAAGTACTCTTAACCAACAACATATTTATTTTTTTATTTGAATAAAGATTAATATTATTATGTTGATACAACTTAAACAAATTACATATTTCGACCAAATTAGGTACCATAAAAACGGTTTTTGTGAGTTAATCTTAAAAGATAGACATATACTGTCGCGGACTATTTTTTAGATCATTAAAAGAGCTATTATTCTTTCATACATATTTTTTGTGTATCTTAAACCGTTTTCACGGCGCACGCAACGGAAGGCTTCAAAGATGAAATAATTTCTCCCGTTTTTTACACATTTACCACTATATCTTTGCTCCTATTGGTTGTAGCGTGATGTTATATAGCCTACAGCCTTCCTCGATAACTGGACTATCCAACACAAAAAGAATTATTCAATTCGAACCAGTAGTTTCGGAGATTAGCGTTTCAAACAAACAAACAAACAAACAAACTCTTCAGCTTTATAATATTAGTATAGATAATATTGATCAGACTTTATAAGAGCCTTATTGTCGTTGAAATCGTAATTGACAAATGACAACACAACAGTATGTTGACGTTTATGTGATATCAACATTTCAAACTTAGTTTTTTACTCTAGCTTTAGAAGTAGTGAAACTAAATATTTAAGTGTAAATAAATACAAAACCTAACTATAGTTTACTGCGATTTTTTCGTAACATTATGATTAAACAAACTCTTGTGTGAGTAATTATGTTACTGGAGAGTCTCCGACTGTAAATAGTACTATCGCCCGGTAACCTCCAAAATGTCTGAAACATCTTGTTATATTCTCGATAATGGAGCTTACACAGCTAAAGTGGGCTTCTCAACATCGGAACCGAAAGTCGTACCTAACTGTATCATGAAAGCCAAGTCTGAGAGGAGGCGGCCTTTCATCGGATCACAGATTGAAGAATGCCGAGACGCTTCGGGCCTGTTTTACATACTTCCATTTCAAAAAGGTTTCCTTATCAATTGGGACACACAAAAAACAGTTTGGGATTTCATTTTCAGCAAGGAATGTTGCCCCGTTAACTTCAGTGAAACGCCGTTGATAATAACGGAGCCGTTATTTAACTTCTCGTCCATCCAGGAAGCAATGACGGAAATTTTCTTCGAAGAATACGAATGTCAGTCATTGTTAAGAATAAACGCCACCGATTTGGCCGAATATAACTACAGGAAAACAAACAACAATGAGTGCACTGTAGTTGTGGACTCAGGGTACAGTTACACTTATATAGTGCCCTATGTGAAAGGTAAAAAGTATAAGGATGGGATAAGAAGGATCGATGTGGGCGGGAAGGTGTTAACGAACCACCTGAAGGAGATAATATCTTACCGACAGTTAAATGTGATGGAGGAGAGCTATGTCATCAACCAAGTGAAAGAGGATTCGTGCTTCGTCTCACAAGATTTCATGAAGGACATGGAAATTGCCAGGAAGAAAGGTATCTATACACACTACAGTATGTTTTGTCATCTAATTTGATTAGTTAACTATGGTTTTTCATTGTTTCTGTGTTCTGGGCTAGATACAATGTATCCTATACTGCAGTCGATTTAATGAGATCTAAGATTTTCGTGAGTAGTCATTTAAATGAAAGTAATATTTTCAGATTTCTATTTTTTTTTTATTTTTGAAAACTATATACTCCCAACATTTTGGTTACTTTGCAGCAAATATGTTCACATGTAGACGAGATGTGAACCTTTCAAATATTAGTTTCATTTGCAGTAGATTTGTTGAAAAAAATCAATAAATAATGAATTTTTTTTTTATATTATTGTAAAAATTATAAAAACTGGGGGACTTAGATATTGTTTATTAAATTGTATATGATTTATTTATGTTAAATATTTTTTTTTACTTGGGAGCTTGTATAAGAAATTGTTTCTCATGCTCACGGAGACAGCATTTATACCTGTCTTTCTACCATTAGATGTTTATAAACCATAATCATTTCTAAATGTTTGCAGACTCCATGAGTTCATTTTGAACCACTATTGAGTTATTATGAATGATTTTGTTTTGGAATTTGATATTATAAATTTTTTTTGGAATGAATATTAATCTTAAATATCCTTCAATGATTAGCAAATCTATAATAAGTTAAAAAAAAATCTTATATTTAAAAATCCTTCTCAAACAATGAGATTTGTTAAGTCATTCTATCAACATGTTATATATAGTTTTTCTGCTTTACACATTAAATACAAAGGATAATTTAGTCATTACATAAATGTAGAAGTTTATAAGGATGGATGGATGTGTGATTCTTCATCCATACTAATTGGATTATGATAAAACAGTGAAGTAGTTCAAAGATGAGAATAATAATTAGTGACTTAAAGAACACTATATGAGACTTGTATTTCATTTAGAACCACTTGTCAGATTATATAATTATTACAATCTACACCATACAGACGAAATCGGGGAAATAAATTAGTATATATATTTTTATTTCAGATTCCAGTAATACGATAGTAAAGGACTACGTGTTACCAGACTACACGACCATACGGCGCGGATACTTGAGAGACGTGGTGAGGCCTGACGAAGACCTGGAGCAGCAGACGTTGAGGATGAACAACGAGAGGTTCTCTATACCGGAACTACTGTTCAGACCCTCGGATGTAGGAATACCACAGATGGGCATCCCTGAAGCTATAATGCACTCAATTAACAGTTGCCCGGAGGAGAATAGGGAGAGTTTACTAGAGAACATAGTGTTGTACGGAGGGAATACAATGTTCCCGGGGTTCAGGGACCGCGTGTATATGGAAGTCAGGGCCTTGGCGCTGGATCATTACGACGTGAATGTCTCGCGAGGTGACAACCCTGTGACGTACGCGTGGGAGGGAGGGAAGATGATGTTCAGGGATCCAGACTTCTATTCCTTCTGTGTGACTCGCGAGGAGTATGAGGAGGAGGGGAAGGCCCTGGCATATGAGAGGTTCGATATATAACGAAGGAAGCGAGCCAGGAGACCCTCAGAGTAGGACCCTGGCTCGGGACGGATGAGGCTTGGTGATGGATACTATGTAGTATGTACTGGTGTTGTGTGAAGAAAACTGTGTGATATACCTAAATCTATATGTTTTATAACTTGACTTGTGTCTAAGAAATATATTGAGATTAGCTTCTATTTGTGACCATCATGTATTTGTAATGGGTTCAGATCTTTCAATAATCATTGTAGATGTCATTGTTCTACACTAGTTCCTGTTTATCTGACTATCATATAACATATATTTCTTGACCATATTATTACTATATTACTTCTATTATACTATATCATATCATATTATTACTATATGCTGTATAGAAAATATTAATACTATACATATTAATATTTTCTATACAGCACAATGTAAGAAATTTGGGAATATTGTGAATTTAAGAGAGGAAAGTATTCCAATATAAAATTATAATATTTCATATGTTTAGAATGTAAATAAAACCTTATCCTGTTGAATGAAACAAGTGTGTTAAGCTCAATTAGTTTATTGTGTTAACAATTACATTAATTGTAATAAAAATGCATTTGCATATCAAGAACTAGCGTTTTAACTTTTCAGTGTACACGTAATGCAGACAGAGCCAGGGTATCAGCTAGTTCAAACTCGCTCGGTACACAATCATAATACTAAACAATATTTCCACTCCGGCTGCACTCTAAACATAAATTTGTGAACATCTTACAGAGCAAATTATAATTAAATTAAAATACACAGAACATAGTTAAGTTAATATTGTAAAATAAAACCCGCTGAGAGCACGACCCTCTCCCTCCGGCCAGATTATTCTTGATACAACTATTTGTCTTATATCTGTCATCCGTAGACCGAGTTGTTCTTTCCAGTCTATTAGTGAGGTTGTATCCAGCGTGTTAGTGTCGGTCTACTGGTCTACTCCTGGTCTGCTGGTGAGCGTACGTCGTCTATCTTCAGTATCATCTTGACCAGCTGGGTGGCGAGGCAGATTTGTTGACGTTTGGAGTGAAGAGACTCAATCACTGATAGGGCCTTCATGTCGTTGGAACCTGGCAAAGACAATTATTATATGTAATGAAATTACATTTCATTAAACTCAGATTTACCTTCGCTTCGCGCGTTTGTAACTTGTCAATGAGAGTCACGTCATGAGATGGCGAATTATGTTTAACTTTTTGTGCATTTAAAACTAAAATAAAAAAAATTTAAACTTGTAGAGAGATGAACAAAGGGATATAATTGAGGAGGCGATATTAGTGGACTTTAATGTCGTTTTTTTGTATTTTCAGAGAAACAAATTGTTATTTATTTTAAAAATCCTCAATACTATGCCTTATATGTATATCTTTAAACAAGAGAAAGATAATATAAGTATCAGAAACTTTTATTAAAATACAGCTGCGTGCAAAAGTATTAGGCACCCCTATTGTTAGTCACTATCTCATTATATTGCGGTCAAGTGTGTGTTTTATGGTTTAGCTATTGTATTAGCGGCAATTTTTAACCAAATTAAGATAAAAGAAAATATTTATGACATCCAGGTGTGCTCCTAAACGGTGTTTCTTCGAATTTGCTTTTTTTGCGTTTCGGGTTATAGTGTGTTATCAGTGCTTGCAGTGAACATACACGTCTTCTACGCAACTATTCCTATCACAATTCTAAAGACTAACATTTAACGTGTTAATCATGCCGAAAAAATCTGAACTTAGTGCTGAACAGCGTCTAAGAATTAAGATTTTACATGAACAAGGCATGTCTCAGGTTAAAATAGCCCGAGAAGTGAAGTGCTCGCGATGTGCAGTTCAATATGCTATAAATCGCTTCAAAGAGACTGGCACCCATGAAAATAGACCAAGAACAGGCAGAAGAAAAGTTACTACTGAACGGGAAGATAGATTGTTGATTAGGCAGTCTCTACAAAACAGGAAAAAAACTGCTTTAGAGCTCGCTGCAGCATTATCTGAGGCAAAAGGCAGCTCAGTGAGTGTTTATACTGTGAGAAGAAGACTTCTTAAAGCTGGATTAAAAGGATGTAAAGCAAGGAAGAAGCCGTGGCTGTCAGAACACAATAAGAAAAATCGGTTGGAGTGGGCACTCAAACATAGAGATTGGTCAGTGGAAGATTGGTCCAACGTACTGTGGTCAGACGAATCTAACTTTGAGGTATTGTTATTTATTTTATGTACAATATTAAAACACACAAATGCTTTTAAAATAACGTACTGCAAGAAAAATAATAACTTTGAAAATAAATGTGTTTTTTTCGTTTGGCATAGGTGTTTGGAACACCCGGTGTGACTTATGTTAGGCGAAGGGTTGGCGAAGAATACAACCCAGAATGTGTGGTTCCCACTGTTAAGCATGGTGGAGGCTCAATAATGATCTGGGGCTGCATGGCTGCCGACGGAGTGGGCGAAATGGTGTTGTGTGAGGGACGAATGAATAGTGTTAAATACACTGAAGTTCTGGAAACAGCACTAGCAACGTCGATAACGCAAATTTTCGGTGATACAAACACCGATGGCCTGAAATTTCAGCAAGACCACGCCACTTGCCACAAGTCCGCGCATACCATGAAGTGGTTTGCTGAAAATCATATTGATCTTTTGGACTGGCCACCACAATCACCAGACCTCAACCCGATTGAGCATATTTGGTCCATTTTAAAGAAAAATATCCGCAGGCACTCGATTAGCAATAAACAAGCTCTATTGGCCGCGTTACAGCAGGAATGGAAAAATATATCAAGAGAAGAATGTTTCAGGCTGGTAGAGTCAATGCCAAAACGAGTGGCTGCGGTTATTAAGTCAAAAGGTGGACCTACAAAATATTAATTATTTTCTTAAAATAAACCATTGTAATCATAAATGCAGTTTTATTTACACTCGCTATGCTAAAACACCCTAAAACTTGTCTTACTGTAGGGTGCCTAATACTTTTGCCCGTGGCTGTATTATCAAGTGATTCAGTCAGGTTACATATTAAAAGAAATTAGTTTCTTTTGTTTGTCTGTTTTTGAAGATAAAAAAAGGCTTATTAATTGTTCTTCACATACACTAAGCTTTTAAACCATTGATGGCCTCATTAAGCCATTTAAAAAAAATTCCTCAACAATATTTAGTCAAATCATTCAAGCAACTATAACATATGTATGTAGTGTGTTCAACTCACCATGTCCCATACAGTCTATTCCAAGATATGTCTTTCCTTCAGCGGCCTGACGAGCCTTCACCTCGGACAGAGAATCAATCGGAGACAGACCACTGGAAGTATACATACATACATCACAATAATATAATATTAATTACTTATGAAAGATATATGCAATTTTAAAAGTAATGTCGGTTCAACCGGTTATTTCCATGTCAAAGTAACGGTGTAAATTAATGATTTAGATTTAAACTTGTGCTATAGCTTCAAAATAAATAGTCATTCAATATAATAAACCTTGAAGAGAAATACATTGTTAATTATTAAAATGGAAATTATTATTCATTGAAGTAAAACTAATATTGTGCCAGATTTACTAGTGTTTATACAATTTTCTATCCACTGACATTCTAACATGAAGGTGTCCATCTCTACTAATATTATAAATGCGAAAGTAATTCTGTCCGTTGTTTTCACGACTAAACCGCTGAACTGATTTTAATAAAATTTGGTACAGACATAGAATTGACCTTGAGAAAGAACATGGGATAGTTTTTATCCCAGACTTTTGAAAGTTCTCTTGGAAACGCGATAAAACTCCACGCGGGCGAAGCTGGGGGCGGAAAGCTAGTGATAAATAATACTAAGACAAGAGGTGATACCAGGGAGATTAAGATTCGTACGGCGCTGAGATTACAACTAACTATGTATTTAGTAAACTGTTCAGAATATAAATAAATTGTATTCTTTTATTTTCTTTTCTTTCGTAAAATCTATAAGAATCCGCCTCCAAATCTTGGCGCCGTGTGAATGGTAATCGTGTCGAGATATCTGTATGTCTGTCTTGTTAGTACCTGTTCTCAGCCAGTGCTAGCGGCACGGCCTCCAGCGCGTCCGCGAACGCTCTGTACGCGTACTGATCCAGCGAGGAGAGCTTGTCAGCCGCGCGAGCAACGGCCAGCGAGCAGGACACCTCCGCCGACCCGCCGCCGTACACCACGCGGGAGTCCTACATACATACACACACATACATACACTAGTAGCGAGTGTGACAGAGATAGAAAATGTATCTCTGTCTCTCTCTCTCTCTTGTTGAGACTGAAGTGGATATGCAACATAAGGGGCCGTTCATATAATACGTAAGAATAAAATCAGTGTTTTCGACCCTCTATCCTATTATCACGTTGTATCACACTGTCTCTGACTCCTTTAATAGAAATATTTTGTAGAAAAACTAAGACTACTCTTGATGAGTATGATAAATTCTAAATGTGAGTACACAAATTCTGAAAATTATAAATATTTATGTACATAGTTATTATACTAAAATTTATATAAATACAAATGAATCCCTTTTTCCCTTTGTTCACCGCATCACGCGTGAATGGCTGGACCGATTTCCGGTTTTTGTTGTGTTTGTTATTATTAGGTCTTATGCAAGAAAAAAATAGTAGAAAAAAAAAATTACTAGAATATTTCACTTTTTATTCAAATTATTTTTCACGTAGTTAGAATAATAAAAACTGGGTTTTTTGAATAATTTTGATTTATCATATTTTATATACCAATTAGAATTCAATAATCACAGTTAAAAAGACAGGACATTGTCTGTCGGGTCAGTTATCTTCTATATATATAAAAATGGATTGCTGTTCCTTAGTCTCGCTAAAACTCGAGAACGGATTTGGCTAATTTTAGTCTTGAAATAGTCCTGGAGGTCCAGGGAAGGTTTAAAAGGTGAGAAAAATTGGAATAATTGTCGGGAAAACCCTAAAAACAGCCCTTTTTTATTTCCCATACAAACGATTTTTTGACATTAGACTTGACAACTAACTAATATGTCAATCATTCTGTTCGATTGAAACAGGAGAAATTTAATAAATACCAATACCGGGTTATTGAAGACGGAATAGAGTTTGCCCGGTCAGCTATACCTATATTACTAATGACGAAATTAACGCGGACGAAGTCGCGGGCAAAAACTAGTACTTAATAAAGAAATTAACTTCATTCAGATATAAAGGTATAGTGCGTTTGATTTAAGCTGAGCTTTGCATTTGTGTGAGTACACACGGATAGTATAGATGTGATGTCAAATTTTTGAATGCAACATTATTTTCTAGTTTTGAACCGGTTTATTCTGTTTTTACTCCGCCCCGCACCTTCCTCACTTCACCTTTTGTACTTGTAGCAATATCAAACGTTGAAAACGCTATGTCAAGTGAATAAGAATTAATGTATAGTTTTTTCAAAATTTAAATTAATCAATAAAATTTTTTTCCATAATATTCATAATATTACCATCTGGACTTTTATAAGTTTTTCTTATTTTATAGCACTTATGTTATGTATCTATTAAAAATATAATAGAATTGAATTCTAAGTTTTTTGTCTAACTCTACTTTTACTCACACAAATGCAAAGCTCAGCTTAAGTCTAACGGACTATAACAGATATTTCTTGATTATAGGGCGGTACTAAGTTCGCTGGGTCTTCTAGTATAATTTGTGTATGTGTGTGTGTGTGTACCTGCACCAGCGCCCTCACTATACAGAGCGCGTCGTGCACGGACCGCTTGGCCTCCTCCACGATGACCCTGGAGCCGCCGCGCACCATGACCGTGACGGCGCGCGAGTTGCGGCACTCCGTGATCACCAGCATCTCGTCCTTGGTCGTGCCGAACGCTGAACATATACATACAAGTTATATGTATATATACACCGGCGATATTATTATTATCATTGGCGGTAGTTGAAATTATTAAGCCAACCACCTATGCTAGTGTGGTCACGACATTGAATGTCGGTTGGTATATACAGGCTGACTGGTGAATTACTATCAATATTTAAGGAGAATACTCGGTACATGATTCTCATTCGAATTATGTAAAAAAAATAGGTACTTAATTTTTGACCAAATTTCCGTATAAATAAATAAAGTGTGGACACGTTCCAAGTGTGGACGCGTGCGGCGGCGTGCTGATACAACACCACGCCGCCGCACGCGTCTGTGTGTGTGTGTGTGTGTATACCTAATCTGTAGGGTGTTCACACGATGCGTAATTAATTACATAACTTTTGGTTAACTTTACTTAGAAGTTTATTAATATTTATGTTATATTAATTTTTATTTTGTCATATATGATCGTCAAATATCACGTCCTCAAGTATCGATAGTAATTCACCAGTCACCCTGTATATATACTATATGTAGTTGAAATTATCAAGCCAGCCACCTATGGTACTCACGACAATGAATATCGGTTAGTATAAATGGCGAGAGAACAGATTAAACACAGTCTCGCTCGAGACGTCACAAGAATAGGATCTTTTAGAAAGAAACTATCTACGAGTTTACTTTCAATAGCATGAAACTGACAATAGTAGAGAAGAAATACTTTAACGACGTCAGTTATGACGTCACTCTTTAAAAAACACTGTTTTGACATTACTCCTATATATATATATATATATATATCATATACTCACTGAGTTCCTTAACCAGTCCACAGTACCCCAGCTTGTCCGGCGACAGTTCCTCAAAGCGAGGCACGATCCTCCCTCCCGTGGCGATCGCTATGAGCTCCATCTCGGGCCCGCCGACCCAGCGCACGGCCGGCAGCTGCTCAGACAACAGCAGGTGATTGGCCTCGTCGTCGAAGCCCCACTGACAAATGGCTAGAGTAGCCCCCGCCTCCTACAACACACACACACACACACATGAGACATAACAACACTTACTATGACACCTTAGACCGAGTTACTATACTATGAAGTGAAATGGAAAGATTATATCATTGGTTACAATACTTAATATAGGCTTATGAGCGATGGTTGTAGGGTCATGAGACATTACAACACTTACTGTGAATACTGTGTACTGTGAAGTGAAATGGAAAGATATATCATTGGTTACAATACTTATAGGCTTGTACTTGATGGTTATATGGTATTAAAGTTATACGCGTCCTATTAATTCAAGACAGGATCGAATTACATAATATTTTTCATCTGACATCAGTGAATTCGTCTGTTTTGTCTTCTATATTGTGTTCAAACAGAAACTAATACAATATACATGTGCAGTAACTAACAGCGACATCTGTCTGTGTCATACAACTAACTACCCCAAGAGGACACACACTACATTCTACACCTGAGATATATTATTAAGAGACTATCATAAACCATTCAGTATATTTTGTATGAGGAACCAACAACCACCTGTACTTCCTTACGAGTATATAATGTTTTTCATCCATACCTTAACTCTGCGCACCATCTCCAAGAACTTGTCGTGTTCATATTTCCTCAGGTCTCTGTACTCCTCGGCCGAGCCAACCTGCAGCTTGTGTTTGGTCTTGGGCTTGGGGGGCTCGAACGGACATGTGAGGATGGCTAGCTTGACATCCTGCTCGGGAAATATATTGTATTAATATACAGACATATAATATATTGTAATACAAATAAGAGGAGCTGTATTGACTAAAAGGTGACTTAGCTGAGAGCCAGGAGGGGAGATATTATTGTAGAGAGCATTTTTGGATGTAATTATTCATTATTTTGTGAAAATTGGAAATAAACAAGTTGTTTAGAAAAAAATCATTCTGTTTTAATTTTCTTTTAAATGTCAGTTGTGTTTCATAATAAATGTAATAATAAAGTGAGTCCTTATAAACAATGAGTACATGTATTAGTGTAATGATAGTGTCAGTTTGTCATTTCAATAAGACTGTTACATCTCTGAAAGAAATAACTACATATCTTGGAAGTGTTATTGTTTGTCGGAGCTGATATAATATATTTACAACACTAGTGATAGTGTATAGAGGAATATATGATATTGAAATCTAACAAACAGTATTATTCTATAAGAGACCTTGCATAAAGTACATCACACATTAGGTTTAAGTTTAAAGAAGTTTATTTCCAAAAAGAACAAAGTTTGCTTACAAAGGAAATTTTAAAAATTATAACTACAATTAAGACTACAAATAATAAACAGTAGTGATATTAAACAAGATCAGTGAAATCATCTAATATATGGGTTCTTAATCGTCTTTTAAATATATTTAAAGATTTTGAATTGACAACACTTAAGAGGCAAAGAGTTATACCGCTGTGCTCCTTCAAATGAAATAGTTTTAATGCCGTTGATTGACATTGATGGGGACATCATGTGACAAGGGACATGAGGGGGCAACAGTTTTGTGATGTCACATATTAAAATTTAATACACTAAAAGACAAAATTTTGAATATGAATTAAACATTTTCAAAAATCACAAACTTGATCTATAAATTCCCCAACTATCAAAATTTTGAGATATGAATTGAAAGTTTAAAATAATTACTAACTTGATTTATAAATTCCCCAACTATTGTACTTAATATTGATATCAATGACCACTGCCTATCATATATTATATATATCCTCGTACCTTGAGTTCCTTGGGCATCTGTGGATGGCTCATAGTCTTGTCTATAACGACGCCCCTCACTAACTGAGAGTCCTCCATCCGACCTCCAACCTTACCCTCCACTTTAATCAACTCAAAGTTCACGTCTCTCTTCTCCAAATCAGCCACAGATAGGATCGCCTGAAATATAATAATATATACTTTATTGTACACCACAATAGCATAGAAATTTAACAATAAAAATGAAATATATATAAAATATTAATTATGTTGCACAATAAGGCTGTCTTATCGCTAGGTAGTGATCTCTACCAGACAACCTTATGGGCTTAGGAACACAGTCGTGATTTGAGAGAAATATACATTGTATACTTTGATTATAAGATTGATATTATATTGTTATTACATGCGTTGAATGATGAGTTAATCTTTAAACACTCTCCATCTTATTGTGTATGTATAAAAACTATAAAAAACAGTATATAGTTTAATAATGTGTCTGGTATACAATATTCTACAAGAATGCAGTTCTAAACTATTTTCTATCAATGATGCTCCATTATATATTTTACATTTAAATGTTTACTTAATAAAAATCTAATGCCGGCCACACACGCTACGGTCTACCTCAGAAGTAATCTGTACAGGTCAACTAAACAATGGTAGCATTCAAAAAACTGCACAGGTTGTTGGATATATTTGAATTTCGCGCCTTATTTAGATTTAACTTACCCTTCCTTAATTATCTGTATTATCTTCACTTAATATTTTTTACATGCATAATTTTTCTCTATGCTTACAACACTACTCCGTGACATAGTGACTATATTTTCTTGTAATAAACCTAACTAGTTAAAAAGAGTGTTTTATTACTAAAACTATCACAGGTCTATTCCCACACACATTCCGGTCTATCTGCACAGGTGGACTTCTCCAATAGACCGTTGCATGTGGCTGGCATAAGACATAAAAGTTATTAAAAACAAAATATTTCTGTGTTATATTACTCACATCAACGGCTATCTCAGCCATGAGCCGGTGACACTTCACCACTACTTTACTGCCGAGCGTAGTCATAGCTACTTTGATGAGGTGCTCCCTTGTGTCTTTGTTGACGGGGAATGGCTCGCTGATACTGTCCAAGTGTGCTACAGCGGTTGCCGCAGCCATTTCAAACCCATCGGCAATTCTGATGGGATGTATGCCCTTGTCTAATAGATTTGAGGCCTGCTCTAACAAGGCACCTGCAAGATACATATTACTCATTAATATTTTGTTTGAAATAAGACAACTTGGTATTTTTATATCAAAAAGGCATTTTAGTATTGCAAAACTACACTACATGGCAATGTAAGAGGAATCAAGTATAAAGACTGGTGATATTTAAGTTAATTAAATCTAATACATACTTATATGAGCATTTAATTTAAAAAAACTAATATTTTTAAGTACTGTGTCTTATTAATTTAACTACATACTCGACATGTTTCGATTACATTGCAACAACCGTGATAAAGGGTAATGGGATGAAACTAATTGAAACATTTAGACCCTAGAGTATGTATTTGAAACAATTTAAAATCCATACCATACTATACAGTCTACTAGTCTTCTTATACAGGGTGACTGGTGAATTACTATCGATACTTGAGGACGTGATATTTGACGATCATATATGACAAAATAAAAATTAATATAACATAAATATTAATAAACTTCTAAGTAAAGTTAACCAAAAGTTATGTAATTAATTACGCATCGTGTGAACACCCTACAGATTAGGTATACACACACGCACACACACACGTGTGGCGGCGTAGTGTTGTATCAGCACGCCGCCACACGCGTCCACGCTTGGAATACTTGGAACGTGTCCACGCTTTAT
Organism: Danaus chrysippus; assembly: GCA_916720795.1. Classification (NCBI taxonomy): domain Eukaryota; kingdom Metazoa; phylum Arthropoda; class Insecta; order Lepidoptera; family Nymphalidae; genus Danaus; species Danaus chrysippus. The sequence goes on from CAKASE010000070.1 coordinate 206,215, forward strand.
TTATTTATACGGAAATTTGGTCAAAAATTAAGTACCTAATTTTTTACATAATTCGAATGAGAATCATGTACCGAGTATTCTCCTTAAATATTGATAGTAATTCACCAGTCACCCTGTATACACACAAAGTATTGTATTATAGCAGAAAGTAGTATATTATACACACAGCCTATTGTACAGTTTTCTTTTCTTTCTTTCACTCCTATTATTTTTGTTTATATTGGTGTGCAATAAGGAGTATATAAATAAAAACTAACTGAAACATCTAGATATATTTGAAACAATATAAAATCCATACTATACTATCATCTACCTGGCCATTTCCCAGCTTTAGCCAAGGTCTGTCTTACATGCTGTGAATAGTTTTGGCTAATTGTTTGTACGACCGGCTGCCTGCCTGACATCAACCCTCTTTTGGGAATCAGCATTAATCAGTGATGTCTAAATACTCTTATAAAGTACATATGACTCGGAAAAATCACATTGGTACTTGCCCAGGTCAGGATCGAACCTGTGCCCTTGTGCATGAGAGGTGGGCCTTTTAACCACTAGGCCACCACTACCACTGACTTTCATACATACATACATTTGAAATCCATACTATACTATATAGTCTACTAATCTTATATACACACAAAGTATCACATATCAAGTGTATATATCTCACCAGCCAACACCACGACCCCAGTAGTTCCATCCCCAATCTCATCGTCTTGACTCTGTGCCAGCTGCACCATCAGTTTCCCTATCTGGTGCTCCACGTCCATCAGCTTGAGGATGGTCGCTCCGTCGTTAGTGACAGTCACCTCTCCGTCTGAAGACACCATCATCTTGTCCAAGCCTCTAGGACCGAGCGACGTGCGCAGGATGCCTGCTATCTGACGCGCGGCTTGGATGTGAGACTGGAAATATTTGAGTTTAATTAGTATACTGTATAGAGAGACGAAACTTCTCATCATTCAATGTATTCATGGTGTGTGTGTCGGGTCCATAGTTGTAGTGAGAGGAGCTTCAACAGTGACTGGGACTTGCGACCCAGGTGTAGGTTTAAGAGACCCCTTAACTAACGCGTGTATATATATATTACGAAATATGTCTTCGTTTGATCGTATCAGATACAGCCAAGGAAAATTTTATTATAAAATCAAAACACTACGTAAATTATAAGTCATCACTATGTATGTTTATAGTAACTTGATATTTTTCGTTTCATTTCTAATTAATTTTCGTACATTTAATATTTATGCACAAAGTTAATTTGTTTGTTTGTATTAACTTTTAATAGGAACAAATATAGTCAATTATATTATGTAGTTATAAGTATTTCAATGTTTTCTTAATATTTCGTAGTCTTCTTAGTCATCATGTGACCGGACACCTGATTTTTTAAGTGCGATTTACAATCCCAGAAAGTATACAAATAACTTTCCCTTTACTTATATCTACTCTAAATACAGTAAATAATCCATCGAGAAGCAATTTAATGTGATAAAATCGTTCTTTAGTAATAAAATGTAGAATAATTATATACGACATATACATTTTTAGGTTGTTTGTAAATATTTTTATAACTTATATACATGGATTATAAGAGAATAACTATCTTTATACTTTAGTTTCAGGTAAAGTGTATATTTATTTGTAGAATTAATTTAAAAAATTCACTGAAAACTTACTTTTAAGGCATCGATACCGGTGAGCCGTTTTTGGTTTTCTTGGTCCCTTAAGATAATAAATGGACGCCCATACTCATCAAAGGCCACTGTTCCTGGAAACATGGACATTTTTCACAAAAATATTTAAGAACAGATCACGGATTAAAATGGATTTATAAACAAATCCCCATTTCAACTGGGTTTCGAATCTAGAAGAATAAAACAAACGAATTGCACAGACTATACACTTATGACAGATGTCATATTGGGAACAACATTAATTTTTTTAGTCTGTATGTTTTGTGTGAATGACGCCATAGTATAAAAATAAAAAATAATCTATATATTATGCAGACTATCGATCGATGCAGTAATAAAAATTATCATTGAAACTATTATTGTTAAACTAGGTACTTCAAAAGATTTATCATACTCTATTATTGTATTATTTTTTTATATTATTAAGCTACTTACTATCTAAATAAGTATTAATACTCTATAGAGTATTTTAAATTAAATTGATTTAATATGATGGTTTAAGACTCATCAATGCTAAAAGCTGTTTAAACATAATTTTAGTTATATATTTTTAATCCAATAATTTTCTTAAGAATAAAAAAAAATATCTATTCTGTCTGCATCTCGTCATTTCCATATTTTTTCATGATCAGGTATTAAATTAGTAATGACCTAACTATTCGTAACAATATACAGTAGGACCCCGATTATCCGGACCTCGGTTATCCGAATTCGCGTTTATCCGGACTGCCAATCGCGACGAGTTTATTCTAACACTAGCTTTTGCCGCGACTTCGCCTGCGTGGAATAGTGACTTCCCTCAGATTTTTGGTTCTTCCCACATTTTTCCCTTTCTTGTGGGGTTTTCGGAATGGTCGAGTTCCCTTAGAATTTTCAGGATAAAACCTATGTTTTTTTTATTCACAATGAAGTTCTCTTAACCAAAAACATGTTTATTTGAATAATATTATTATGTTGATACAACTTAAACAAATTATTTCGACCAAATTAGAAACCATAAAAACAGTTTTGGTGAGTTAATCTTAAAAGATAGACATATACTGTCGCGGACTGTTTTTTAGATTATTAAAAGAGCTATTATTCTTTAATACATATTTTTGGTGCATCTTGAACCGTTTTCACAGCGCACGCAACGGAAGACTTCAAAGATGAAATAATTTCTCCCGTTTTTTACACATTTCCCACTATATCTTTGCTCCTATTGGTCGTAGCGTGATGTTATATAGCCCACAGCCTTCCTCGATAACTGCACTCGATACTGAACTCGATAATTCGAACCAGTAGTTTCGGAGATTAGCGCTTTCAAACAAACAAACAAACTCTTCAGCTTTATAATATTAGTATAGATTAACATGTCAGAACTCGCATAACGCCACGCCACTCGTGCCGTCCGTGATTTTCGCTGATTCTCGCTCATATGTTTTTGTTGTTTTAAATAAACACCTAACATTACATATGTAGGGTACAGACTACATATGGACATATGGAAAAAGCCCGTTTTTCTTCATATATTGGATTATCCGGACTCTCAATTATCCGGATGCCTACCGTCAACAATTAGTCCGGATAATCGAGGTCCTACTGTAAATGTATTAGGTTGTATATTATTGTTATTCCAAGAACACAAGGCTACAATATTTCTAAAAACAAAAGATCTATTTCATTTGGAAATTTATTTAATCTCTACTCTGTACAAAAATAAAATGGAATTATACTATAGTTTTACTCCCAGCAAAAGAAAGTCTGAATTCCATTTTATATCCATAAACTAGTTTATTATTGTCAACTGTCTCTATCATCGAGTGCGACATTTCTATGAAACAAGTCTCAAAGTATTTGCAATAATTTTCTGTTCTTTATTTAAGTTAAAATCACACACACGCTCCAATATTTTATAAAGCACTAACATTCCCTAAGACACCGCTATTTATAATATTTAAAGTTTGACTTTCTTTGTACATATAGTTATAACATATTGAAGGCAGCTGTTGTGTAAGCAATATTATTAAATTTGTGTTATTGTGAATAAGACATAACAATAGTCTCTTGTACAATGTTCACAGTAAGGGTTGTCAGATTAAATGATTGAAAAGATCACATTTGGTACACTTTTATTGTATTGATATTCTATATACACTCCGTGAATCCTCCATATAGAAGATCATCCGAGATGAGCTCAAGTGTCGCTGCTTCACAAGTCTCCATAATATAACCGACTTAAAGCTAGGAACATACAAAATTAAACTTGTGACTATTAGGCCGCCTACATGGTTAGCTCCTGAAACAGAAACACACAGCATTAGTTAATACACTTAAATAGAATACATTTAATGTAAAAATACTTGAGACGATAGCTCCGAGACTGATTGAGTCTTTAATGTACACTATTCAATACATTTACTATATGAAAACATGATTATAGAGAACTAATACACTTATATTTTGTACCGTGACAGTGTGTGTAAGTACAGTCAACCACAAAGGTTTGTAACACAAAACTCATCTAGACACTTATGTATTAGTTATACTTGCTCGTTTTATTAAATAATAATATGGTGTCGAGTGTAATGTAACATTACATTATTATATTAGTTGCTACTTAGAACAATACATATACGACAAATATAATATAGTTTTATTGAATACTACAATATTTCTGAATGAACTACTTGTGTGGTGACTTGTACTATAATATACTTGTATATTAGGCGGAGTAAAGGCAAAATAAATCGATTAAAAACTAGAAAAGAATGTGGCATTCAATAATTTGACATCACACATATACTATCCATGTGCACTCACTCAAATGCAGAGCTCAGCTTAAATCAAACGGACTATACTAGTAATGTAACTAACCATAATAGCGTTAACAATGTCCGACTGGTTGTTCCTGAGAGCCCGGACGGCTCGTGCTCGAGACACGTTGGCCTGTGTCATCACTATCTCCACGTCCTTCTCATCCACATCCCCTTCATCAGCACCCTCAGAGTCCTCTTCCTCAGCTATGGGAGCCACCGTCTGGAAATATTAGCATAAATATGTTGAGAAAGACTACTTATTAGTCCACATCTCGTTGTAATGGTCACAGTTACTGAATAGTAGCTGAAACATGAGTATGTAGTTTTTTTCGAAAGTAAAGTCGAGTAGTATAATCCGAAAAATAATAGTTTCATTTAAATGAATACGCGAAAGTTTTAGATTTCATGTGTTGAGAAATATTCATTAGTTATCAAGTTAAGATAAAAACTATTATTACATGAATTATATTTTTCCCAAAGAGGGTTGATGTCAGGCAGGCGGCCGGTCGTAAAAAACAATTAGCCAAAACTAATTACAACATGTAAGGCAGACCCTGGCTAAAGCTGGGAAATTGCCAGGAAGAAGAAGATTACATGAATTATTGTAATAACATTACTAAGTTTAGTTTTTTTAGTTAAATAGGAAATATGCACTGTGAAACTCACACAAGCAGGATTTGAACCTGCATAATGTTACAGATGTATATAAAGAACATGTTCTGGAAAATACAGAGGTTCATTATCATATAGTCACTGGTAGTGGTCGGAATACAATTTGAGATGTTGCTATATCATTTTGAAATTTCCTAATTGAATCATCAGTCAAGTTTTCCCAAAGATTGTTATATCTCTACTAATATTATAAATGAGAAATTTCAAAGTAACTGTCTGTCGCTTTCACGGGTAACCACTGAACTGATTTTAATAAAATTTGGTACAAAGATAGATTTGACCATGAGAAAGAACATAGGATAGTTTTTATCCTAGACTTTTGAAAGGTTTTCTTGGAAACGCGATATAACCGAACTCCACGCGGGCGAAGCTGCGGGCGGAAAGCTAGTATATATAGCTAACCGTTCCAGAAGTAGCGGTGTCATTTCCAGCGGCAGCAGTCTCGGGAGCCTTGAACCGTTCAGCGGCAGCCATGGTGGCCTGCTGAGACAGATCCTCGATCTTGGCTTCACCAAACACAATGTATGTGTCCGAGTGTGGGTTCTTGTACACATCGGGTGAACTGATCACAAACAATATGTTCTTTGACTTCCTGATGGTGACGCGACTTACACCTTGGACCTGGAAAGAGATTCAGATTAGTGATTACTTGTTTAAGAATTGCTTTAATTTCAAATTAAATTTAAATTAATAGTATTTTTAAATTGAATTGTGTTGAAATGTTTCCATATTCAAAAATATCTATACTAATATTATGTGGCACCTGTCTTATAGTTGTAACATAACTAAAACACATCCTCATTACATTGACCGATTAAAATACTTTAACCTTGATTCTCTACAAAATAGAAGAGAAATACTTGACCATACATTTCTGTTCAAAATTGTAAATAAAGATATAGACAGCCCGCAATTACTTTCAAAACTATACTTAAATGCACCAGTTAAACTCCCAAGAAGGCTCGTGTATACTCCATTCAACACAAAAAAATGCAAAAGTAATCTCACTCATTATTCACCTTTGAATAGAATGACTTTAAAGTTTAACTCTCTTTATAAAAATACTAAAATTGATATATTCTCGGGAAGGCCTTTTGATTTAAAAAAAAACAATTAAAAAATGTTAACCTTGTGACGCACTCTGTTACTTTTTCAGCATGAAGTGGTTGCCTGTAACTGAAGTAGCACATAGCATCTTGATTGTATTAATTTAAATGTTTGTAATTGTGTATACTTTGTTGGCGATCCAATAAATAAAAATAAAATAAAAGCTGAAGTGTTTGTTTGTTTGTTTGAAAGCGCTAATCTCCGGAACTACTGGTTCGAATAGAATAATTCTTTTTGTGTTGGATAGTCCAGTTATCAAGGAAGGCTGTGGGCTATATAACATCACGCTACGACAAATAGGAGCAAAGATATAGTGGCAAATGTGTAAAAAACGGGAGAAATTATTTCATCTTTGAAGCCTTCCGTTGCGTGCGACGTGAAAACGGTTCAAGATACAAAAAAAATATGTATTAAAGAATAATAAGTCTTTTAATGATCTAAAAAACAGTCCGCGACAGTATATGTCTATCTTTTAAGATTAACTCACAAAAAACATTTTTATGGTACCTAATTTGGTCGAAATAATTTGTTTAAGTTGTAATATTAATCTTTATTCAAATAAACAAGTAAATATGTTTTTAGTTAAGAGTACTTCATTGTGAATTAAAAAAAACATAGGTTTTATCCTGAAAATTCTACGGGAACTCGACCATTCCGAAAACCCCGTAAGAACAGGAACTATGTGGGAAGAACCAAAAATCTGCCGGAAGTCACTATTCCACGCGGACGAACACGACCTTCAGCATTGAAACCAACGCAAGTAGGAGGAGGATATATTATTAACCTAATTTCATCATTATTTTGTCCAGTATAAGTCTATACTATACAACTTTTTTTTTTGATGTCGCAGGGAAACTCTTTTTACGAGCTGTCCAACCGGCCTTGGTGGGGCCGGAAGGGATGTGTGAGGCTCGACCTGGGCAGGCCCCTACTCACTAAAACCACTGCGAAAGCCATCGGCAGCTATGTCGGTGTACCCCGGATCTGTCAGCGACAGGGCACATATTATACAACTTGTATATTCAGTAGTAGTACTAACAGGTTTGAGTCCCAGCTTGCCCATAATCTTGCGAGCCTTCTTCTCTCCTCGGGACTGTTTCTGTTTGGACACCATGTCAGTCCCTGCCATTGGGTTGGTGATGCCGCCGGCACCGGGTGCTCCTGGAACAAATAACAGTTAATATTGTATTGTAAACAATAATCAATATATAAAATATATACATTTAAAGATTTCTGAACACCTCAGACACAGCCAAGGAAGATTTCATTATAAAATCAAAACACTACGTAAATTATAAGTCATCATAGGTGTATTAAAAATATATATTATTAAAATGCAAAGTGTTCCTAAATGGCCATTACAGTAATTAATGATGTCATAATTGTTTTTTAATTAACTCAATATAGCAATAACAATTAATACTAAAAATGTTGAGATAAGGAAGCAAAGCCAAGTCCATCGGAGAAAATAATATAATATAATCTTGAAATTTTATCCTGTTATATTGTACAGATTGTCTGTACATTTATTCAAATTTGGTTAGGTATAGAGAGGAGCTTGGATGGTGGAGGTGAGCGTTTAATTCGTTAGATAAGGTCCTTAATCCTACACCTGGGTCGCAAGTCCCAGTCACTGTTGAAGCTCCTCTCACTACAACGATGGACCCGGCACACGCACCGTGAATACATTGAATGATGAGAAGTTTCATCTCTTCAGTACGTACCAGCATCTTCCAGCTCCGGGATAGTGTCGTCAGAGTCGCTGTCTGATGAAGCTGTCTCCTCCTTGCGCTTCTCGGTCATCGAGGCCGTGGCCTTGTCTAATTCTGTCAGTTCTGGCATTTTTTGGTCTATGGTGTCTGAAATTATAATAATATGAATGTAGTCACGAACTATTTAAAATTCGACGACCAAGCTTATTAAGGGTACGTAAGTTATATGGAAGGAATATATAATTTGGAGTTGTGAGTATTGTTCGTTTAGATGATAAAGGATTCTTTTGTTAAGAAACAGAAGACGATGTATGAGAGGAAATTAAACTTAAATTATTTGATACGAATCCAAAGAAATTTTGATGATATTGATAATAAAAACTCTGCTGAACAATTTACAAATTACGATCAAAGGTTATAAATATATATTCGTTTATATTCCTAATTTATTCATGTTAACCACGCTTTATTGTAACAATTTACCAAAATTGGTGATTCACAGAAAGAACACTACCAACTATATATTACTTTTTTATGTGCTGTTTCGTGAACAAAGGTTTGTATGTAACTGTATAGTATCTACCGATAGACCTAAGACGATATAACTTAAAATTATCGATCGTATGAGGAACCGCTAAATATGGGAAAGTAATACGGGATACAGAAAATAATATGTCCTTTCACAACACAAAACACTCATAAACACAAATATTATGGAATAAAAGACTAAAACGTTAGGATTACAGATGTATTTTCGGATTATTTACCTTCTAAAAATGAAATTATCGCGAAAAGAGCTCTCGGTTTATTTTAATTTGACAATAGAGACAGGAGACCGCAAGATTGTTGACAGACGCAAAAATATGTATATATGTTTAAAATAAAAAAAGGATCGCTATACAAAATAATTTTTCAGCTAAGAGCAACTATATTTCATATTATTGAAAATTAAATGTATGCTTTAATAATTTATTATTAAGTTGTAAAGAATATTTTTCTAATGGATTCTTTCCAGAAAGCAATTTATCGATATTAAGTATAAATCTTTAATATAATTTTCACCCTTTAAAAATAATATATTCGACATTATATAATTGAATTATATTCATTCATATGAAGGGTTCGCTCGTATGAATGAATACATACAATAGAATGATCTACATTAAATTAAATTGTTGTGTTATGGTTATCAAAATTATGTAAAATAATAAATTCTTTGTTGCTTTGAAATGCTAAAACCCTATAATTAGTTTGCAACAATATATTAGTTTTGTAAATGTATGTTATATATATTAATAATATTAATTTCTATTACTACATGTATTTGACAGTCGATAATATTTACTTTGTCATTCGATACATGACGTCCCTATATCTTTCACAGTAGCTCAGTACTCAGTAGGTCTATCGAACTCAATCAATTGGCAATCGTCTTTACCCCTTGATAACGTACTACTGTCGCGGAAGAAGTGTTAAAGTGAACAAATAATCAAATAATTTGTGTTACTGTTCAAAATAATATAATTTTTCAAGTAATATTATCATACGGTGTGTTAATAAATGAACACGAATATGTTTGTGATATAAAAGTCCAAAGTGCGCTTGTTTTGTTTTAAAGTGAAGTAATAGTCATGTCTCTCGAAGAAAAGTTCCGCGCAGCGGTCAATGTCATCAGAAGCTTACCAAAGAGCGGTGAGTTTCATACAAATTATATATCGACACACTTAACAGAAAATTCTAACAAGATTCTAATAATCATCCAAAATCTTAGCAGAATGGCTATGTCATTATATATACTTATAACGCTCAAAAATTATCATTAATTCGTAAAGTATTTTGGTTTAAGAAATATTTAGAACAATAATTATAATTCGATAATAAAATGTCTATTGAAGTGGCTATGAGTTGTTCTGAATAGATGAAGTAAGTATGTTAAAGAACAAGAAAACAAAAAAAATCTACCTTTCAAAATTTAGAAAGGGTATGGAGGTGAAGAATGGCCCAGTATAAAACACTAGTGAAGTTGTAACATAGATTTTAGTTCACAATATTATTTACAATCACTATTATGTATAAACATTGTGTCTAAACTCAAATCAATATATTCATTTCAATTTTTGAATTAACAGAATGTTGTCTGAAACTAGTAATAACTATATTTTTGTGTTCAGGATTTATAATATACATACAAAACTAGCAAAAAGTATTCATTATAATAAAAAATGTTTCAAAACAAACTTATTATAAGGCAGCCACACTTAATTAACTAAAATATATGTATATTTATGTAACAATGTATGTGTAACTGAAAAATGATAAGTATAGGGCAGTAAACAGACTTCAAGTATGTTGTATTCAATAAAACAATATTAAAGTCATGTATGTATTGTTCCAAGTAGCAAACAAGTAGCAAACAGAGTAACAACTACTATAATAAAGTAATCTACCTACAATACTAGACATCATATTAGTTTAATTAAAGGAGCAAGTATAACTAATACATATCAAAGTGAAAACAAACTTCATATACTAAGATATTATAATTGAACTACATCTAATTAAATATTTATACATATAACTAAGCATTGATGTTAAGCCTTGTATGTGATGTTACTAACTCCAAGAACAACCTGGTATAGGAACCAGAAAATACCAGACAATATATAAATAATGTGATGATATTCCTGTCTTAATATGAAGACAATCATAGTTTATATAATGGGTGTAATGTATCTTCTTCTTCCTGGCAATTTCCCAGCTGTAGCCAGGGTCTGCCTTACATGTTGTGAATAGTTTTGGCTAATTGTTTTTATGACCGGCCGCCTGCCTGACATCAACCCTCTTTTGGGAATCAGCATTAATCAGTGATGTCTAAATACTCTTACAAAGTACGGGTTGAATGTATGTCTTGTATCAACAATTGAACCCGGCCGCCTACAAGCTCCATACTATATAACTTGTTTGTAAGTGTTCTGTAAGATAATAAAATGCAAACCAATATATTGTTGTAGTGATAGTTGTATGTTGTGTGTGAATAACTTTATTAACATTTTTCTGTAATTGGTTAAATGTGACCAAACTTTTAACTGACTTGGTATCACATTTTGATAACTTAAGTTTGTGTATCCTAGTTATTGATGTTAAAATAAGTCATATCTTGATTCTTCTTCTTCTACCTGGCAATTTCCCAGCTATAGCCAGGGTCTGCCTTACATGCTATGAATAGTTTTTGGCTATTTGTTTTTACGACCGGCCGCCTGCCTGACATCAACCCTCTTTTTGGGAATCAACATTAATCAGTGATGTCTAAATACTCTTAGAAAGTACATATGATTCCGAAAAATCACATTGGTACTTGCCCGGGTCAGGATCGAACCCGCGCCCTCGGCGACGAGAGGCCGAGAGGCGGGCCCTTTAACCACTGAGTCACCACTGACTAAGTCATATCTTGATTACCAACAAAATATTATATGTTTCTACTGAGAAGTTTCTTTGTATAATAAATTCTTATTATGTCTTTTACTTATTAATTGATTGTCATTTCTTTTAATTAGAATTCAGTATAAATAAATAATATTTGATCATTAAATATATAATTGTAATACATTTCCCTAAAAAATTATTCAATCTATAATTTGACATGCTGAGCTGAAGTAACATCATTCATGTGACGGACATTGTTGTTGGAAAAGGAACAAATACAATACTTTACTTATATTGTACTCATTATAGCTAGTTTATTTGTATGTGAAAAGAATCTGATACAAATATATATTTAAATCACTAATAAAAATTAACAAATGAGTATTGAACAAAAAATCAAATAGATATGCTTTTAAATGTGATTAAATATCTTTATTTTATTTTTATCTCATATGTATAATGAATTATATACAATATCCTGTCTTTTTGATTACACATTATCACAGTGGAAGTGAAATTAAATTTCACTAAATTATAATATAATAAAGATCGTAGTAAATACGTGAAACAGTTTTTTATACTACGGCTTCATTCGCACTGGAATCATGAAATATTTTGCCAATGTCAACGTTTTTATTTATTGGAAAAGTTATAATCTCGAGTGCTGTGTAGAAACATAATTTAATTTATAGATATTTTCTTTAATAATTTAATTCTATATAACAGTTTAAATGCGTTTTGAAACAATGTTGACAAATTAGTTGGCGCCATGATTTTGACGTCTACTTATAGTCCAGTCAAAATAGACAAAAATAAGTCATAACTTAGCCAAAATTCGCATAGAGCTGAAAATTGCCAGAGACGTTAAATACATCATTATAAATGAAATATCAAAAATCCCCTTCGATCCTACTTCTGCAAAAAAAAATATTCAAGGTCAAAAGTATAAAATTAAGGTTTTTTCCATTTTTCTCGAAAACAGTAAGTATTATTGTAAAAATAGGTCAGACAAAAGTTGTAGATCATACAATTCTCTACAAAAATGGTCGAGTCACTTTTTCTTTTACGACTCACCATTCGTGAAATATAGCGGTTTTAATCATTAGAAAATTCATATTTTACATAATATGCATTTAAATGCAGCTTGTATACGTCACCCGACGTTCAATATAAATGAAAATAAGAAACTATTCGTTTGTGTTACTTACACAATAAAACTTGTATAAATTAAATGAGGATTTTAAAATATAAGACTATACTGTCAGTACCTAATTCCCTTCGTCGGTAACCTTGAGTAAGATGTTGATTTGTTGATATTACTGACTGCATGGACTCCAAATGATAAAATTATTTACTTTTTAAAACCTGGGAAAGCACAAGTACATTCAACAATATATTTATCACAAAGTCTGACTGCATATCCGAAATGTCAAGCTCATATTTTATTTTTACATGCAATAACTGGTTGCGATACTACATCAGCCATTTTTAAAAGAGGTAAAACATCAGTATTTAAATTGTTTGAAAAACCTAATGATTTAATTCATTGCGCAAAAGTATTCACAAAGATTGACTCTTCTACACACGACATCGTTACAAATGGAATTTGTTTTCTTCTTGCAATGTATGGCGCTCAAAAAAATTGATTCCATAGACAAATATAGATATTTGAAGTTTGTAAAATCTGCATGAAACAATAAAACAGTACAGTTATCTAGTCTGCCTCCAACATCTGCTTCTGCCTTTCAACACTTGTATCGTGTGTATTATCAAGTTCAAGTGTGGCTAGGCCATTGCCTAGCTCATTAGCTGGACCCAGAAGAATGGGGTTTGGAAATTAACAGACAATTATTTTGAGCCAATTCAAACTTTACTCCCGCCTGCTCCAGAAAAACTACCTAATACTATTTTTTGTTAATGCAAGACGGATTGTAGTAAGAATTGTGGCTGTCAAAAAGTAGGATTATTTTGTTCGCCAGTATGCAAAAATTGTCAGGGTCAGACTTGCTCCAATACTGAAACAAATACAACAGATGATGTTTATGACATTTGATGCATCCCTTTTCTTAGAACAGCGAACAGAAATTCTGCAAGAAGAAAAGAATGAAAACGAAGAAATAGTTGTTGAAGTAGAAATAGACAATTATCTTATATAATGATGACATGTAGAAAAAAACAACCTACCTATTCCACTGTAATCATTAGCAATATTACTATTCTTTCAATTAATAGGATACGATCTGATCAAACTTTCTTTATTACAATAGATCGTGGAGTGTACCTACTGGGGAAACCACGTTAAAAAAAATGCGCAAAGTACATTACCTCATAGGTGGTGCGGAAATGTGTGCTATTATGTAAAATATGAATTTTTTTAATGATTAAAACCGCGATATCTCATGAATGGTGAGTCGTAAGAGAAAAAAATACTAGACCATTTTTGTAGAGAATTGTATGATCTACAATTTTTGTCTGACCTATTTTCACGATAATACTTACTGTTTTCGAGAAAAATGGAAAAATCCTTAATTTTATACTTTTGACCTTAAATAAAATTTTTTGCAGAATTAGGATCGAAGGGGACTTTTGATATTTCATTTATAATGATGTATGTAACGTCTCTGGCAATTTTCAGCTCTATGCGAATTTTGGCTAAGTCAAATGTCTATTTTGACTGGACTATTAGTTAATATGGCGCCGACACATTAATAAAATCTGCATTTATTACATATTTAAAATTTGAAACCGTTATATTTATAAATATCCAATGTCATTGAAAACATTTTCCTATTTTCAAGTTTCCATTGACCGAAACAACAATTTGAACAACAAAGTATTAATAAAAATATGTAAATTTTTTAAACAAATATGACGTAATGTTATGAACCGTGGTCCGTGAGGTCGTTATGGTCGCTGTAACTAGCACCTAACGTTTTAATATTCATTTAACAAAAGAATTGTCGTAATTGAGTCATATTGAGAAACCTCTTTGAATGAAGTCGGTTAAATTCTCCTTAATAGTTATGTCAACACGAGTTAGATTATATATTATATAATAATAATTGTTGTTGAACCGAGATTGTTAAGAGGAAGTCATCAGGTGTAGCGTCACGTGTTTTGTATATATTTGATTTGTTTTTTATTTTGCTTTTAATGTTAGCGCTGCTAATACTGAGTTATATACTTTTACTAAACACTACCAGTATCCAGTTTATTCATATAAATTGTCACCATTATGAGGGAAGATGTTTTTACTTTTTTAGCTTAACGGAACAAATACCTTCTAAGTGCTCTGGACAGACTTTACGCTGGTCTCGTCTACGTAGAACATTACCTCATAAAAAAATAAACTAATATTATACGGATTACTACGCGTATTTTATTATTTAAAAACTACATACTACTCGTGAAAGTCTTAGATCTCATTACGTCATTTGCTAAGTAACAAAATCAAAAGTAATAAATAAACATAATAATTTTAAGTGTCATTATAATGGTACAAAAATATCATTTATATAATAATAGAACTTTAATAGTATAAGTATCTTGTTTCTGGCCGAACGATAACTTACTGTATAATAGTTGAGAGTCCTTTTATTTTTACGATTATGTATACAAAAAGATCGAGTCTTCATAGCACGGGTTTGGAATACAGCTGTTCTGGTTTTGGAATATGGATTCCAACTGGAATTAATGCAATCGTATTTAGACAAAACTGACAGACGGTGAAGGAAAACATCGCGAGGAAACATGGACTTATAATTTCTAATTTGAAACGGGAGGACAATAATTTTACACACTTTAGTTTAATCTGGCGTTTATTACTTTTCACACAATCCCGTAGGTACACTGTCAGAGATTCCTCTAGCACTTCGTCACGAGAGAGATCCTTGCCTTCCAGGGTATCTTCTCTCAATCCCCCTGCAATTCCAAAATTAAATGATGTGACGCCACTGACGCTCTCGCTGATTGGTCAAACGCTATGATTGGCTAAGCTCTGTGATTGGCTAAGACAGTTTCGGCGGCATACTGTCATGGCAATACTTCCGCCTGGCGCAGGCGGTGGCTTGGCTGGGCTTGGCATGGCATGGCACTTATGGCATGGCGTTACAAATTATAAGTTTGAAAACACCAACCCGTCTTGAGCATGCGTGGTGTTTAATGCTCAAACCTTCTCCATGTGAGAAGAGGCAACTCAGCAGTGGGCTCTGATAGGCTGATGATTAAGGCAGCTTAGTTTATAATAAGTTATAATGGAATCCTTTCATGATATTTCACATCTCGACTGTGTGATCATGGTTGCTGAAAACTAACCGAAACGTCGGGAGTATGTAGTTTTTTACAATAATAAAACACACGTAGTGCTACCGAAAAATATTAGTTTCATTTAAATGAATACTCGCGAAAGTCTTAGATCTCATTATATGCAACTTGTGTGAATGGTCTTCTTATCTGAAGACCTTCTTAGTTAATATCTCAAGTCTTATTGTTTCCATTCATCATCATCATCAGGCCCCAAGTTCCACCTCCTTGCGTCACAGCCCCAGAGCTGATGTACCTGTTCACACATATATTATTACTCCTCACATTATATAACCTCTTCTAATGCTCTCCATAATTAGTTTGTATGAAACATTAGTTTTTTTCTATATCGATATATATGTGATGCAATCACTATTTAAATTTAATTTTGAGTGTCTGATATTAAAGACTAAATTATGGGTTAATATCAGAAATTAATTTAGAATTTTATAAAAGGTTTCAATAAATATATCATGGTCATCATAAAAAATATAGTTTCCTTCTCAAAAAATATATAATTTATATTATTTGGTAAAAAACCATTTAAAAACATTGTCTTAATAATTAAATTACATTTTATATATTATAATTAAATTTATTTTCTTGTTACTATCAGAGAGTTGTAATTTAAAATTTATATATTTCGTAAATCGTTTCATTTGTATACAATGGTATGTTAATATGTAATTTAAAACTCGACTTTAATTTAATACATTTAGATTCGACTTATGTATTTTTATTTAGTTTTTCGCAATTTAAATATTTGGATCTGATAAATTGACTAACTACCAATAATTTAAATGCAGACAGAGTAAGGTGATAATGTATGTTATGAATTAACTTCTCATTGTTGTACTTAATTTCGTCGTGAAAGTTTTTCATACTGTTAATATTATTGTATTGTTTTTATTAATAACATTAGCTCCGCGTCATGTATCGTGTTATCTCGTTCCCTGTCCGTCTGTTATCAGTCATATAATCTCAGCTGACCTCTTTATTGTTTATTTATTGAACACTTTATTGGACGCCACACGACACACTACACAATGATAGCGACGTAAATGGTAAGAACAATGTTGCAGACACTGTGACTTGTGAGGAAAGATGTATACAGTAGAACTCCAATTATCCGAATTAATGGGGTTCGGGACCCATTCGGATAATCAAATATTCGGATAATCGGAGTTTTTGTTTAATTGCCACTGGAGAGAAAAAAAGTTACATTTTGGTAGTGCGCTATTTTTTTATTGAATTAAATGAAAGAAACATGACATTTTCACATGTTTTAAATATAAATAAATTGTACTTATGTACAAGTTTAGAAATAAAAATCATTGTTTTTTAAATATCTTCGTCAATGTAAGCTGTTTTGCGGTCCTAACTTGCCGTTGTGCCTACACTGACTTCGCGGGGGGAAGAATAATAGCGCACTTAGACTTTTTTTGGACAATTTTTTTTCTGAAAGTGATTCTTATAATCGGCGATTCGGATAGTCGAACTTCGGATAATTGGAGTTCTACTGTATATTGTCTTTTAAGTATTTTTTAAGGAACTAAACTAAAAGAAATTAAACTCGCGTTGCTCTGTAACCAAAGAAACGACTTAAAGTTTATTCCTTTTCAATATCTCCTTAAATCCATCTTCCTTTGTTTTTTTCTACAATTTTACCATTCTTTATTCGTATTCTTTATTCGTAGTTTTGCAAATATATATTTTTTCCTGCAAACGATCATTTCGACTTTATTCCTCAAACTTGTAACCAATATCCTTATAATGAGATATTGTCACACTACATACGTAGCGTTTCCTGTATGTCAGTCAATAATCTCTCTTAATACTATAATGTTAGAAGTTAGTTGAGTGAAAAACTTGTGGTAAGAACACGTAATATGTATGTAAGGTTTGTCTGTCTGTCTCAGCCCTAAGACAGTAATTGTATCATAATATTACTGTAGTTGACGGTGGGAGTGTGTACTCGTGTAGCGGTCACAAGGTCCATCGATCGCACATCAATTATTCAATACTCTAGACCGCGAGTGGAAACAAAACGAAATCGTTTAATATTAATATTAATAGAGGATGTATGTGTGTATGTGTCGACGGAACAGGCCTCTGTTAATGTTACGATAGAATGTGTGATTACTACAGAGCTCATTGATCTAGAATGATCTTACATACAAACTGTTCAGGGGATAGATAGAATATTACTAACATAGATAGGAGGTAGCTATAAGATAGCCAGCACCATCACTAAGCTGTCTTCTCCATTGCACAATATATATATCTCGTTGTCAACATAATATTATCAATGAACAGAAATCAGTGTCTTTGCTTCACTTTCACTTGCCAAAAATTATGTAAAACGGAATATTTTAATGACATATTTTTTTGGGTCAATTTTATAAATGTTAAATAACATGTATTCAGGTTTGAACCGTTTTATCAATGATGCTATTATATACATACATAGTCTTTAATTTATTCATATTATATAAATACAATCTTATATCTGCTTGTTTATCCGCGTGGACTTTGAGTAGGCTTCAAAGGGTAATACGTAGGTAGTAAGTACTCTGTTAAATGTTAAAACAATAGTCATGTTAGCTCACAGCGCCATCTATGGTCCTCGGCACGGGACTTCACAAACATTACAAGTGGTAGGACTTGTAGTTCCCACGGGATTCAAGGATAAGTTATTATCATGTGTCTTATACTTATTATTATGTATCCTGATGTTTGAACTACTTCACTATCAAATTTCACTACCTTTTTTGTATAAAAGAGTAGGTATAAATTCGAGTTTCGTATCATAATATAACTAGGATATAAATATGTATATTATGTTTAAAGAGTATTGCGATTAGTAGTAGGAGTAGGTAGTGTTTTGCGGATTTTATTGGATGTAAAATATATTTTTTGATTTTATAATACATAGTTATATTGTATAAAAGCAGTGCCTTAAAAGATATACGTTACTCTATAGTCTATATGTACACCAGAGCCATCTGTTGTGTTCGTGTATTTAACATAATGACGGAAGACTCTCAATGACTTACAGTGATCGGAGACGATACTAACATTCACTTTGTGTCTTCACACAAACTACAAGGTCGCTCTTCAGCTGTCACTGATTAGTGATTACAAATTGTATGATGAAGCTCATATATATAAATATAAATGTTATATGTTTGGGAAAAGAAACTAGTCTCCTAGACTTGTTCATTTGATCTTAGATGTCATCATCATAGAAAGGTTATTCTCGATGTTCTATGCTGGAGTTTTATCACAATATCACCAAATAAAATCACCAAAGTTTTAATATTCGTTTGCTGGCTTTATAAACCAGTTACATTATATTTTACCTGATAGTTTTGTAGTTTGTGTGATTGAAAGGCAATTTAGTATAAATATATGTATTATAATATTATGATTTAATTGTTATTGATACGTGATTACAGTGCTAGGTTTGTATGGCGACTGGCGACAGATATATACGAGTATAATAATTAATGTAGTATGTAACATGTCGAATATCGGTTTGTTTTTAAGTGTCAATATGGACAGTGATTTAAATAACATCATCCCTACTAATATTATAAATGGAAAAATAACTCTGTCTGTCTGTCTGTTACGCTTTCACGCCTAAACCACTGAATTGATTTTAATGAAATTTGGTACAGAGATAGAGTTGACCCTGAGAAAGAACATAGGATAGTTTTTATCTCAGACTTTTGAAAGGTTCTCTTGGAAACGCGATATAACCGAACTCCACGCGGGCAAATCTGCGGGCGAAAGCTAGTACTATATAATACGTAGGTACAATATCTTTTCATCAGCATCATTTGATGATGAACCATCTCTTCATAGTCTTATGAGTATTTTATTAATATATGTAACTCTCTGGCACGTGCGTCTGTCAGTAAGTTCACAGTTACCCAGTCAGTCTTTTGTTAGAGAACTAACAAAAAAACTCTTCTACCGTTACAGAATAGTGATCAAAAAAATAAAGATATGTAGACGAAATGAGATTAGAGGTGGTTACGAAAAGTTGAAGTAGATAAAATAGTGTTTCATGAAATAAATCTCTGGATTATTTTCGTCTATTTTTAATGTAATCATACTATTTGTATCTCAGACGTACATCTCAGTTATGTTACAACACAGATGAGACGATTGAAACATTAACACTGACACTTATACGAGACTGAAATATTAAACAACGTGTAGAAAACTTTAATGTATGAATACACATATTATTTTATGTTTAAACTTTTGTATGTACGTGTTACATATTAAAAAATAAATGAACATCGCCGGGGCAATAACGTTGTATGTATAAAATATATAACGAGTGACGCCGCTGACTCCGCGGAACGAACACCAAGCCGTGTGAACCAGAAGATTCCTGATACCACACAAGCTATGGAATGGTATTGATATCATAACATCGGGACAATCATGTAGTCTTAGGTGTAGGTTATAAGTTTTAATATGTAGTTCTCATTATATGTACATATAAGTATGTTTCTATATAATCGTTTGTGAGGCGAGTGTTTGTATTAATATATCATTACAATAGCGGCCAGTTACTGAGTCCAGTGATCCGTCAACGCGTTAAGTAAACCAGCGGAGTTACACAAACAGTTTCGTGCCAAAGATGCAGTACTTTGAATGGGGACCTTGAACACTGGTTGTGTATAGGGCGTACATTAATGAATACACTCGGAGAACGAGTTCACGAGCTCTTGATACGTTTATTAACACTTGCTTATAAATATTAATTGAAGTGAAATATATAATATAGAGATATATTTATGAAGAGCAAGTATTGAACCTGTTACCTCTAGAGTGTTGATTTCCAGTTATTTTAGTTATAAAAATATAAAGCTTCCACAGTGTAAGGTTATAGGAAAGTCATTTGTTATTAAATGCTTAAAAACTAACGTAGGATTTATTGATGTGTTTATTGGTATTTTTATCTTCAATTTTCCAATTATATAGTTTATATAACAATGTAGACTATAGTTCATCTCTCTACTCCGTGTATTTCGTACAAACATATAATTGTATTGTGTATCAAGTCGGTCGAAGAACATGTTAAATACACACCACATACTATATACCAATTACACGTTTTCTCTTATAGTCCAGTCATTTGGTGCGAGAAAAGGGTTTTACAGGGTACGAGGTAGTAAAGTTGGGATTCAAAAAGAGCATACTGAAATCTTTGTAAGACTTTGTAAATTTTGTAAAACTACAAATGACTGGTCTATTATCACAGAACTAATCACAACGCGGACAAAGTCTGAGACGTGAACTAGTGTTGTTATAGTTTTAATGTTCTTGTGTCCCCAGGGTCGTACCAGCCCAGCAATGAGCTGATGCTGCGATTCTACAGCTACTTCAAGCAAGCGACCGAGGGTCCCTGCCTCAAGGACAAGCCGGGCTTCTGGGACGTCGTCAACAGGTCAATAACCTTCAAAATTATCTGCTCATATTACATCTTTATATGTATATATAATTCTTCTGTGAGTGTGTATGTCACTGAACTTTTCTTAAACGACTGGACCGATTTTGATCAAATATTTTGTGTGTGTTCAAGGGGATCTGGGAATGGTTCAGATTCACAATTTTGTCCGCTGGACAATTTTTTTAAATTAATTTTTAATTTATTAGTTGTTGTTGATTCGTTTTTTTTTTGACATTAGATTTGACAACTAATTAATATGTCAATTATTCTGTCGCACTTCAAAACACGGAGATTTAATAGGTAAACTCCAAAAATATGACTAAAAAAACGGAACAGATATTTCTTGATTATAGGGCGATACGAAGTTCGCCGGGTCTTCTAGTATATATATAAGAACTGTCATGACTTAAAGAGGTTTTAATATCGGTTTCAGAGCGAAATGGGAAGCGTGGAACAAACTGGGAGACATGACCAAGGACGAGGCGATGCAGGCCTACGTGAACGAGTTACACAAAGTAAGTGACCCACGACACATGACCTCCGCCGTACAGGTCACCAGTATAAGGATTCAGTTCAATAATGTATTACAATACACATTGTTACACCGACTGGTCAAAGGTTGCTTCAATTAAACGTTATCTATCAGTGACTATAACAAAATACTAATTAACTCACTCACAATCAATTCAAGTGATTAAAATCATATCGATTGATATACATGTATGTATGTATGTAGTAATGAGTCAAGGAAAACATTCCATTTACTTGTATAAAATATTAAATTGAACGATGAGCGTCATCTGTTATGAACTTGTGGAGTCTCATTAAATGAGTAACGCCATCTAGTGACTGGTGTCAATAAAATGGTATTAAATGTTTTGTAGCGATGTTAGTATGTATGTGGACATTTCAAGACTTAATATGTATATACTAGATATTTAATTTACCTTAATTAACCAGAATTGACTGAAGAAACATTTTTAACTTGTATGTATTGTGTATGTGCGCGTGTCCATTGTCCGTGTGTGTTCGTCCGTCATCAGATAGTGGAGACGATGTCGTTCAACTCGGACGTGGCGTCCTTCTTGTCTGTGGAGGACGGCTCGTCGTTCCCGAGCGCGGACCTGCAGCTGGTGGCCGGGGACGTGCTCGGGAGGGGTCGCTCCGCTGAGAATTCACCTGACTGTGAGTACAATTCATTTTATTTATTTTTATACCAAGAAAGTAAGTATACAATAAATTATTAATAATAGATGTGTACAAGGGATATCTTATCTCTAACAAGAGATCTCTTATCTCTAACAAGAGATCTCTTCCAGAAATCCTGATTAAAGTGGAGACCATTACAAATTTATAGTGTAGGTACAATATCAACAAACTACTTATTATTATAAAATTGAAGTAGACTTTTTTTTTAAATGTGATAATGAACACATTATATATTAATTTATATGACCCAAAGAGGCAAACGGACAGACGGTCTACCTGATGCCAAGTAGTCACCGTCGTCCATAGACATCTGCTACATAAGATATGTTTAATTATTATGAACTCTGACGGCCGCATAAGTTGTGGTGGATTAAGAATCAAACGTTCTTTCTGTCCAATCTAGAAGCTTTGGATGAACTTACTTTAATAATGTTTTGATTTCATATTACCCATTCTTGTTATAATAAGCGATAATATCATCCCTACTAATATTATAAATGCGAAAGTAACTCTGTCTGTCTGTTACGCTCTCACGCCTTAACCACTGAACTGATTTTAATGAAATTTGGTACAGAGATAGAATTGACCTTGAGAAAGAACAGGATAGTTTTTATCCCAGACTTTTAAAAGGTTCTCTTGGAAACGCGATATAACCGAACTCCACGCGGGCAAAGCTGCGGGCGGGAAGCTAAGAAAGTTATATATGTATATAACCAAATGATCTTTATATTCAGTTTATAAATTAAATGTTTTCAGTTCATTTCAGACTACCCTCTCTCAACCAAGACATAATCTATTTTTTACACTATAAATAATACTTGTTATGTTTCACTCTCCGTCCAGTCTCTCGTTCAGTGAGCGGGTCATCGTCCCCGGTCCGGAGCGCGTCTCCGGCCACGACGCGGACACGACACGACTCCGACGACGAGTTCATTGACACGGAAGACGTTACTGCAGTCAGTATAATGATATACTTTACGACACATATCAGTTGTCACAGTTATGTATTTATATGTATATATATATATATATATATATATGTTACAGAACGAGCAGGTAGTAGTGGAGCACCAGCACCAGCGACACTCACAGGCTCCTCGCCTCAGTAACGGACACGCGCACCAGATAACATCACAACTGACACGTGAGTTACTAATATATGTAATATGTAATAATAACTAGAAGACCCGGCGAACTTTGTATCGCTCTATAATCAAGAAATATCTGTTACGTTTTTTTATTTATATTTTTGGAGTTTACCTATTAAAGCCATAAATCTCCGTGTTTTGAAGTGCGACAGAATATTTGTCATATTACTTTGTTGTCAAATCTTATGTCAAAAAAAACGTTTGTATCAACAACTACTAATAAATTAAAAAACATTGTTTAGCCGACAAAATTGTGAATCTAAACCAGTCCCAGATCCCCTTGAACACACACAAAAAATTTCATCAAAATCGATCCAGTCTTTTGAGAGAAGTTCAGTGACATACACACTCACAGAAGAATTTTATATATAAAGATTATATTCCAATCCTCGACCTATTTTCTTTGATGAGCCACTAATTTAACCAAACTTTTAAATAGGAAAACCGAATTTTTCAATCAATTAAAATATGATATGAGTTTTGATTGTGTTTACATAAATCATGTTGCGCCATCTCTGGCGGGATGCAGTAGATAACAATATTAACATAGTTCTATAAGTTTTTAACTGATACTAACTTTATGAGTCTGTGTTACTTGATTTTTTTATTATAAATAAAAATTAAATATGTTAATTTGATTCATATAAATAATGTTATATATATGTATATTTAATGTACGTATATGTCCAGACCTCAAAGTGTTGGAGCAGCTGCCGGGCGTGTTGAACAGACTGGAGGCGGACGTGGCCGCGCTGAGGAAGGCTGTGGAGGGAGACAGGAGGATACTAGACGTGAGTTAGATAGACTACATTACGGATATTATAACGTAGGTGATGTTATAAGAGAGGAAATTGGGTGTTTGGCTACTTCAAAGGGTTATTGTAAGGGTAATAATGAATTAAAATGTTCAAAAGAGGTTTCTGTGGCACCTGTCTTATAGTTGTAACGTAACTAAGACACACCCTCATTACATTGACCGATTAAAATACTTTAACCTTGATTCTCTACAAAATAGAAGAGAAATACTTGACCATAGATTTCTGTTCAAAATTGTTAACAAAGATATAGACAGCCCGCAATTACTTTCAAAACTATACTTTAATGCACCAGTTAAACTCCTAAGAATGCTCGTGTATACTCCATTCAACACAAAAAAATGCAAAAGTAATCTCGCTCACTATTCACCTTTGAATAGAATGACATTAAAGTTTAACTCTCTTTTTAAAAATACTAAAATTGATATATTCTCGGGAAGGCCTCTTGAATTCAAAAAAACAATTAAAAAATGTTTAACTAATTAAGCTTAGATTTTACTTTCTAGTTATTTGTTCTTCATGCACTGTATTTAAACTAAAGTATATTAAAACTAAAATGTTAACTTTGTGATTACATTCACTCTGTTACTATTTCAGCATGAAGTGGTTGCCTGTAACTGAGGTAGCACATATGTAGCATCTTAATTATTGTATTAATTTAAATGGTTGTATTTGTGTATATGTACTTTGTTGGCGATCCAATAAATAAATAAATAAATTTTGTATTTTTATAAACTATCTTGGAATTAAAGAGTCTTTTGTCCTGCTGTAGACTGTTCTCTAATAATCCTTCAATCTTTATCTATATATGGTGTGTACAGCAAGTGTCGAGCGGGTGGCGCTGGCCGTGGCAGGAGCTGAGTCCGCCGACTTTACTGCTGGTGCTCGTGTGGCCTCTCATACTGTACAGACTGACGGCGCGCAGGCAGAGGGCGGCCTAGACGGTACACACACACACATACACATACACTGTACATGTTCATAGTGTTCACATCTCTAACTACCTTCTATCTCCCTCTCTCCAGGGTCGGTGTATTCTGTGTGTGACGTCACAGCTCGCCTCCCCGCCCCTCGGACCCTCACGTCATATGTTAATTAATGAAATGCATCTGCATGTGGTCCTTCGGGGAGGAAACATAATGTAACAGTTTATAATATATGTATAATGAGTTTTGTTACCTATATGTATTAAGTATAGTTCCGTTTGAGTTTGGAGCCGAGGTGACCGCGGGGTCGATGACCTTCATGTGATATGATTAGTTTCTCGGGTGTTTTCTTGTGGACTCTCAACATTCGTAAAATATTGTTTTTTTATATAAATAAAGGGGGAATTTTTATTATTTTACTTGTTTTATTTATTTTTATTATACACAAGGTTCCCAATTACAGTTCTAAGATTTATAGGATTTCCGAATTAAGTGTCCATTCAGGGTTACCTAACTTAGTCCCAGGCTTAGTTCGAGATGATATACATTGATAAAATTTAACTCCTTTTAATAATAATAATAATAATATGGGAAATCACAAATCAGGAATATTTAGTACTTGTAGAGATCATTCTGTCATCACTCAGGAAGATTACATCAACTCTTATATCTAAAATGCCACCTCGGTTCATCTGGATACAATGTGTTAATGATAACAACATATTTTAGTATACAATGGTTGGATGTTGCAGAAAGGTAATACCAACTGTTTCAGGGAATTGACAAATGCAGAGGAAAAAAGATTTTAAATAACAAAAAGAAAACAAAAGCGTTTTATTTTTATCAAATACTATTGTTAAATTTGAAATAACATTCATTAATAAAGCAACTAAATAAAAATTCCTAAATAAATCATGTTTGAGAAGCCCAATCCATCTCAAAAGTTTTTGCAAGTTTACTGATCTCCATACCATATTTTTCTGATATTTCCTTCCTATCCACTTCCTTGTAAAGCCTTCAGCTTCTTTCAACACACTATTTAGCCTCCCGCAACAAATACTTACTGACTCTATAGATTCAAAGTAATTATTAATACACAATCTATGTGTCCAGGTTTATAAAACTCAATATCTTGGAGTTATCTGAGACCTTCCTGGAACACTCACATCGTCTATGTCAGTGATAGATTAACAAAACTGATTTGGATATATTTTAGTTCATTAAGACAAATAGTGCCGAAAAATAATACCTAAAACTCGACTCGAAAGATCGACATTAAAAAGTTCTTATCTACACTGCTTTGGTTCAATCTATATTGTCATACTGTATTAATGTTTGGGATGGCGTGTGTAAAACCAAAAAACAAATTGACTGATTTGGAACGAGCTTTATAAAATGTATACATTTACTTTACGAAGTGTAATCGTAGTGAAAAAATTGATGCCCCTTCTAAATTACTAACTGTTAAAAATTTATTCAGCATAGTGTATTGAAACTACATAAAACAATGCCAATCGACTTTAACTTTCAAAAAGGAGGATTAATTTAGTTCAAGTGATCCTCACAAACTAGGACAGTATTATTGTATACACAATTTAACGAAAAACCGTGCAGTTGTATAACCAATTGAATAATTTAATAAAAAGCACAAAAATAACCTGTTTTGAACATAAGAGTGATACCGCGAAACTTTTAAAACTATTAAATTGTGAGGAGACAGGGATATATTTAAATTATAGACAAATCTTAAATTTAATAATTTTTTGATGAAACTGTCACAATCAAAATATTTCGGGAACAGATTACAAATAGAAAATGAATTAAAAACTTTTCTACAATTGTAAGTTAATATACATATAATTAATTTAATGGAAATATATCGTCTTAATTATGATATTTAATGTATTGTAGGATTGTTATACATTAATTGTAATTTACGCAATGCCATTTATTTCTGTTAATGTCAACAGTCCTTGTGACAGGCAGTTACTCTGGAAAGGTCAAACAACAATAATAGGTTTTTATAGAAATAAAACGTTCTGACATCCGCCGACTTTATTGTAAACCAGCGACAAACACATCGCAATACAAAATAATAATAATAATAAACTAAACAGGTTCGATTCAATAACTTAACAAATAAAACATGGCCGTAGAGGAACTACACTATGTACACGAAAGGTCACAGGTTTAACGGATACTAAACAATAAACAAAATAAACGAAAATACTTTCATGTCACAGATTAAAAAAATGGCGCTAGAGTGTAACGCGGGAATATAATCTGTGACGGACGTCGCTCAGACAGAAACACAGACTTAACTAACTTAGAATAAAACTAGCGGCTTTAAACACTATCACGAAAATGAGAAGAATTACACTTACAGGTACTCGATATAAGAACATACAGAACGAAAGAAACGTCAACAAACATACGAAACAGAACAAAAATACATCAAACGTAAAAAAATATATTACAATACAAAATAAAAAAATATTAAAAGTAATTCAACATGTTTAGACTCGGAGATTACAATATCACTTTAAAACATCTTCAACGACGGTGAGGGGGGGGGGAATAAATAAAGCTCATGGTATATAAAGGGCATCGACTACAGCGTGTTTCCAAACATCATGCGGTCGTCGTAGAGGCTGAGTCTGTTCCGGGCCTGCTCGCCGGCCCTCTCCCGGGCGCGCGCCCTCCTCACGGCGGCGGGCAGGTCCCCCGGCGTCTTGACGCGGCCCGCGGGGTTCAGCAGCGAGGCGTCCCCCGACCTGAACACGTCCCGCACCTGCTCCAGCGAGCGCTGCCTCTTGATGCTGCTGGTGGTGCTGTGGTTCTCCTTGTCGTGGTGGTCGCTGTGCTCGTCTTGGAGCGCGCGGTACTTGTTGTGCGTGTTGTTGTGGTCGTGCGTGTGCGCGGCCTCCCGCAGCACGCTCCTCATGCTGACCCTGCCCCCCCCACTCTCCGCCAGCAGCAGCTGCTCGTCCTCGCTGCACCCGTCCGACCGCAGCTCGTCCTCTCCGTCCAGCTCGAGGTCGCTCCTGCCGCCCGGTTCGTGTATCACCTTGGGCACGATGACCGCGAACACCCTCCCCCCGCCCCCCGCGGGCAGCTCCCTGAACACCTTGTCCGTGTTCATCTCCGACTCCCTCATCATGGTGGGGCTGAGCGTCTTGTTGGGAGGCGAGAGGGTGCAGGGCTCGAAGGTCAACGACCTCTCGTCGTCTAGTATCAGGTTGGAGGGTCGGTCGAAGGTCAGGTTGGTGAACTTCTCCACCAGCGACGTCTTCACCTTCCCGTTCCGTCCGTTGTTCTCCGTGTGTTGTACCCGCGTGTCCTTGTTCTTCTTGTCGAACAGTCTCCGCAGCCCCCACCTCTTCTCCCTGCCCGCGTCCCTCACCCCTTCGTGTGACGTCACGTCATTCTGCACGTACTCCAAGGGTCTCTGGTATGATCGTATCTCGTTCATCCGCTCCACGTTGTCTCTGTGCGCGTGTGTCCCGGCCAGCGTCACACCGTTCTGTTCGTTCCTGTGTTCGTCTCTGTGTGTCTTGTGTATCAGTTCCACTGTATGTGTCTGTGTGTGTGTGTTAGTGTTCCTCTCTATACACGTGTTCCGTCCCATGTGTGGGTCGGGGTACAGTAGCGGGGTGGAGTCAGCGGTAGGGACCACGTTAGCGTTACACTTCTTATCAGCATCAGTGAGAGACGCGTCGGTGGAGCCTGAAACCGATCAACAAGTATATAACTAGAGGTCCCGTACATCTTTATATATATAAAAATTTTGTGTCACGTGTTTGTCCGCGATGGACTCCTAAACTACTAAACCGATTTTAAATTTGATTTGCATTCCGTTTGCAGTTTGATCCAACTTGAAAGATAGGTTAGCTTACACCTCAATTTATAGTCACAATATTATTTTATTGCAAATTATTTGTCTATTAAAGAAAATGATTTGTCATTATTACAATTATCTGTTGACTGAGTTAAGTATTCAATACATAATAAATAGCATAACCACTACTAGACCAGTGCCGATAGCTTTTAAAACATAATTAAATTATAGTAGAATGAAACTCATTAGAAAAGGAGGGGAATATTATAAAAATTAAAGGAAAATAATTTACGGGCGATCTGAGGTCGGGAAGGGTGTGGGAATGGGTATTTAAGGGTAAAAAATGGGTTTTCTCGATTTCTTGCAAAACTAAAAGTCCTACGGAAAAATGTTATATCGCAAAATTGTAGGTAATAAAGAGATCTAAAACTTTTGTCCTAACATTTTTTTCACATAACCAGAAAATTTATGTGAAAAATTCGAAAAACCAAGATTTTGTTTTTTTATTTTTATCTCTTACAAAAAACAGTATTTTGTCACGAAATTTGGTGTTAAAAATGCACTGTAATTTATTGGATTAAAAAAAAAATTCAGTTTATTTTGAATAAATACCGAAAAATCAGCCTCATTTTCAATCGAAAAATCCACCCGTCATAATATCAACTATTTTCAAAATTTGGTACGTTTTCAATTTGTTAAAATCTCTATTTTCCGATGGTGAAGAAAAAAAATAGAAGTTTCTTACTTGCAGTACCATTTTTGGATAAAATAATCATGTCCCTTTTAATGAAATGACACTCGACATCGTTTTGAAAATGCTCTTTTAATTTATTTTTAATAGTTTTAGCAGCTTAATGTCAATTTTCTGTAAATTACCTAAAAGAGGGACTATCTATATAGGGGTATTTATTCAAAATAAGCTGAAAAAATAAATTTTTCTAATCCAATAAATTACAGTGCATTTATTACATGAAAAGAAAAGTTTTCACCAAATTTCGTGACAAAATATTGTCTTTTGTAAGAGATAAAAATAAAAAAACAAAAACTTTTGTTTTCGAATTTTACCCATAAAATTTAAGGCCGTGTGAAAAAAATGTTAGGACGAAAGTTTTAGGTCTTTTTATTACCTACAACTTTGCCATATAACTTTTTTCCGTAGGACTTCGTTTTGTCTGAAATCGAGAAAACCCATTTTTTACCCTTAAATACCCACCCCCATACCCTTCCCGACCTCAGATCGCCCGTAAATTATTTTCCCTTAATTTTTTTTAATATTCACCTCCTTTTCTAATGAGTTTAATTCTACTATAATTTATTTTCACTTTTCATTAATTTTAAAGGCTTCTGCACTGGCCTATACGTGTTTCTGAGGCTAAGGTATAACCTAAATTTATTTATTAAAAAAACGTAACAGATTTTTCTTGATTATAGGGCGATACGAAGTTCGCCGTGTCTTCTAGTAATACTATATAATAAAGTCTCATATGTCTGTCTGTCTGTATACACTCACCGTGTTCCCCGTGTTGTGTGGCGGGCGGTCGGTCCAGGTCGGTGAGTGAGTTCAGTATACTCTTCAGCTCCAACATACGCTCCTCCACACACACCGCCGTCAACCTACAAACATACACACACACACACACACACACACACACATACATACAATATTACACAAGACGACACGCAAGGACTTGGAAAAATATGGTCAGCTGCTTTGTTACAGGGTTAAGACTCTGATTCATATTTGTATATATGTATTTATAGAGTTATAGAGTTAGCTATTCTATACTCCAGCCAAATTCGATGTGGAATGTTTAATAACAAAGCGTTGCTTAGCAACCAACGTCAGGCAGATGCTTAAGACATTTTTAGAAATATTATGTACAACAATTATTTTTGATGTTAATGAAAATTAAAATTGATGATTAATAATAAAATATTTAAGACAAAGAACTAAGCTCATTCTTGGTTATAATTATAATACTTATGATCATCTGGAATAATGTAGATCTCAAAAATAATACCTCCAATTTTAAAATGATATCAGAAATTACCTCGTAGTTATATAATTCGCTTTATTAACTTTATCCATCGCCTCTCAAACGACAGGACTCATTTAGATTAAATATTGTGTATATTTGAATGGCTTAATTAATTGCTTAAAAACACTCCAAATGTTACAAAACTGCGATTTCTTCACGTCAGTATTAAAATATAGGGTTGTTAGTTTTGTAGTAATATTATAGTGGTAATTAAAGATTTTTAAACTTTTATTTTCAGCTAATTTTCGTATAAATTATGTATTGACCGACTAAATAAAATTTTGGGATTCTATATTAAATTAAAATTTTTGTGTTTAAACAGGAAATTGTGTTAGAATAAATATAGTTGTAATTATTATTTTTTATTAAGAGTGTATCAACCCTAATTATGATGACTCGTGGTTTGTTTACTAAAATTCCAGATCGAATGTGGCTGGAGTATAGTTTGAAATGTGGTTTAACCAAACACAATGATGGACCGTCTTACTATCATCATCATCAGTTTATCAGAGGCCACTGCTGAGCAAAGGTCTCCTCACACATGAAGGATGTCATATTAATTATTATTATGTCGTCGTATATATGTATGTATATCTGTACCTCGCCTCAGCGTCATGGTCCCAACACTCGTCGCACGTGGCGGAGGCCAGTCTCAGTGGTCTGAGGAGCGCCCGGGCTCCGCACGACGACGGTGGGGGGAGGGGGGGACGAGCCTTACCGCGAGACAC
Source organism: Danaus chrysippus (assembly GCA_916720795.1). Taxonomy (NCBI): domain Eukaryota; kingdom Metazoa; phylum Arthropoda; class Insecta; order Lepidoptera; family Nymphalidae; genus Danaus; species Danaus chrysippus. The sequence continues at coordinate 238,096 of CAKASE010000070.1, forward strand.
GAGGGCCTGGAATATATATAAGATATAATTAAGGTGTGGATTCATTGTTACTGTAATTGGATTATCGAAACACAAGTCAGAAATTACTGTTAGATAATAATAATAATATATCTTTGCTAAATTAGGTTTAAATTAAAATTATAAATTAAATTAACCATGCAATTATAATTATAGATTCATATTAAGTGTTTTACAGATGAAAATAAATAAATCAATAAAATAACAAAGTCAAATCAAGAGTACTCATACAATTGAAATTATAAATTAAACTTAACTACATAATTAAAATAAATAATACAATTTTATTATATATCCGATGATTTGAGACACAATGATAGATAAATAGATGATTATTTAAGTTATATATTTTGTATTTTATATATTTTTTATTCAGCAATTTCTTACAAAATTATGTCTTATCCATTAGAAAAGCGTTTACTGAGTAATAGCACTAGTTAACTAGAAAAAAAACAAAAGTTTTTAAAATGTTAAATATAAGTTAATTCTTTTATCTCATTCGGTATTTTGTTATATATAGTAGGGGTCATGGCCAATATGTTTCTTTTAAATAATTAGAGAATATGATACATTAATGGTAGATAAAAAGGCAATGCATTCCTTATATCACAATTTTTATATTGTTGCTTTTTGTTTATTGAAATATCAAACGACATGCAGACAATCCAGTAGTAGTAGCAACAGAACGGTAGATGGTACTAGCTCTTCGTTAAAGATATTCATCATGCTCACCTGCATCTGCGCCAGCGTAGGGCGGGCGGGCAGGCCGTGGTGGTGGTAGGGCGGCGCGTAGGGCGGCACGTGAGTCTGCGCGCCCTCACAGCGCCACAACATCTCCCAAAGCACCAGACCCAGTGCGAATACATCCACAGCGCACAGAGCGGCGCGCGCACCGGACAGGTCTAGGGCTCCTTCTAGGGCTTCGGGAGATAAATAGCGGAGCGTGCCGGCCTGAAACAAACAATATAACATACATACAAAGACTTTTCTTATATCCGCGTTTTTTTCCATTATCAAGAGATCAACTAGGGTTGTTAATGGCAACTTAAGAAATCAAATTATCTATGCCTTTAGATGGCATCTCGTTTTGTCATTGTGAAACACATTCTTGTCTGTAAAGTGTAACTTTGGTTGTTAATAATAGCGTGTATTCTGATACCTATAATAAATCATAAAAATACTGTCTGCATAATTTTTTATTTCCTAAATATATAAAAAGGGTGTAGTAGTAACTCACCTCGGTAAGTCGGCAGGTTCTATCAGGCGTGACTGGCAGCGCCTGCGCCAGCCCCAGGTCTGCCAGTCGAGCTCGTCCGTCAACACTCACTAACACGTTCCCGCTGTTCACGTCGCGGTGAACGATACACGGCTTGGATGATGCTGAGGAAACGAATACTATACTTAGTACTTGATATGGGTTTAGGTTTAAAGAAGTTTATTTCCAAAAAGAACAAAGTTCGCTTACAGAGGAAATTTTAAAAACTATAACTACAATTAAGATTACAAATAATAAACAGTAGTGATATTAAACAATATCAGTGAAATCATCTAATATATGGGTTCTTAATCGTTTAAATATATTTAGAGATTTTGAATTGACAACACTTAGAGGCAAAGAGTTATACAGCTGTGATATCGTGACTTCATTAGAGGAAATCTCTCATCTACTAACTGGTGGTATGTAAGTGCGCCAAAGCGCTGGCTAGTCCGTGTGCGAGTGTGGCGAACTCCGTCCAGTCGAGAGGAGCGCGCACGAGACGGTCACGTAACGACTCCGAGCAGAGCTCCAACACGACCAGCTGGGAACGACCGCCCGCCTCTACCAGCGACGAGCGACTGTCACTACCTGGAAACATATAGGACTTATACAGGGTGACTGGTGAATTACTATCGATATTTGAGGACGTGATATTTGACGATCATATATGACAAAATAAAAATTAATATAACATAAATATTAATAAACTTCTAAGTAAAGTTAACCAAAAGTTATGTAATTAATTACGCATCGTATGAACACCCTACAGATTAGGTATACACACACACTCACACATACGCGTGTCGCGACGTAGTGTTGTATCAGCACGCCGCCGCACGCCTCCACACTTGAACACTTGGAACGTGTCAACACTTTATTTATTTATACGGAAATTTTGTCAAAAATTAAGTGCCTATTTTTTTTACATAATTCGAATGAGATTCATGTACCGAGTGTTCTCCTTAAATATTGATAGTAATTCACCAGTCACCCTGTATACCACTTCAACGAAGGTTATCTACGAAAAATAGTAAGATCAAGTCCGCAAAAAAATTGCATTAGTTTTTTTTTGTTTTAAAGCGGCATACTGGCAGACGGTCTACCAGATGGTAAATAATTACCATCGCTCGTGGACATCTGCAATATGTATAAGGGATGTTGTAGATGCGTTGAGGGCCCAGTGTATTTAGGAAGTTTACGAGCTTCAATACATTTTATTCATTATTGGTGACCATGTAGTTAGTAGTGTTGGTACGTTGAGACTCACCATAATATCGCAGAATGTTAGGGTGCGCCAGATGCGGCATGGCGTATATAGCGGCCTCCTTCCTCCAGGCGGCCGGGCTGCAGTATAACTTCACAGCTACAGGCCTCGCGCCTAACACGCCGCGCCACACAGACCCGAACTTACCCTGACCTGGAACAGACAGACACACGAGATAGAAGATTGAAGATCACTACTGTAGTGTATGTATCTATACAATAGATATAATACACTGTCTCACGTACCCCACTGGAGGGGTGGCATGCGCTCGGCAGTGTAATGACTAGCGCGGAGTGGAACGGGGACGTGCGTCGCTCTAGGCGGGGTTGGAGTGAGACAGGGACTAGTTATATTTACATGTAGGACCAGGGATCCTACAATTACCATCATCAGCCTATCAGAGCTTACTTCTAAGCAAAGGCCTCTTCACATGGAGAAGGTTAGAGTATTAATCACCACACTTGATCAAGACGGGTTGGTGATTTCAAACTTACAATTGCAAATTATAAGTCCAGGTTTCTTCACGACGTTTTCCTTCATCAGTCAGTGGTGTCTAAATATTTTTATAAAGTACATATGACTTGAAAATATCACAATGTCACCTGCCAGGTTTCATGGATGGGAGGCGGACCTTTAACCTTTAGGCCATCTCGACTATCATTAAGTATAAGTAAATTTTTAACTTTATCTAAAAACTGTTATTATGAACATTTTGTACTGTAATTATTATTATGTCGTGTTTGTTAGTTACCGATGTGTTCTATGAGCGTGATGTTGTCCACACACAGCAGGCCCGTAGCGAGCCCGTCCGGCCCGGAGCCCATCACCTCTCCTGGACACACACACATTAACATATTAGTAATATAAACTAGAAGATCCGGCGAACTTCGTATCGCCCTATAATCAAGAAATATCTGTTACGTTTTTTTATTTATATTTTTGGAGTTTACCTATTAAAGCCATAAATTTTAGTGTTTTGAAGTGCGACAGAATGATTGACATATTAATTAGTTGTCAAATCTAATGTCAAAAAAACGTTTGTATCAACAACTACTAATAAATTAAAAATTATTTAAAAAAAACATTGTCCAGCGAACAACATTGTGAATCTAAACTATTCCCAGATCCACTTGAACACACACAAAAAATTTCATCAAAATCGGTCCAGTCGTTTGAGAGAAGTTCAGTGACATACACACTCACAGAAGAATTGTATATATATAAAGATACTGTCCAGTTGTTTGTACTGAGGGTTCATCACAACTTGGACAGTATTCAATTCCTATGACACTTCTGTATTTTCAATACATCTAAAATATATTAATATAATTGCAAATATTCACCCTAGATGGTACCATTTTGTGTAACATACTGACTACCCTCAATATCTCCGTATATCGATCTCTCGTGTGTGTGTGTGTGTGTGTCTGTGTGTGTGTGTGTGTGTGTGTGTGTGTGTGTGTGCGTGTCACCTTTCTCCAGGTCCCGTCCGTCGCTCATGTCCGTCTTCCTCAGGCCTGTCCTGCTGCAGTACATCTTCCTGAACACTACAGTCATCAACATGCCGGCCACCAGCGCGAGTATCCCCGCCGCTAGTACACTCGAGTAGTTAGCTCCGCGCGTGCTCTTCATTGTCGATTCAGCCTTGATCGTTACTGACTCCTCCTTCAAGGTCGCTGGAAGGGAGAGGTCAATGAACTGTTAAAATGTATAGTTATAATACGAAGAATATTAGGCAGCATTAACATCTTAAATATGATATGTATGTTTTGATTGTGTTTACATAAATCATTGCTGCGCCATCTCTAGTGGAATGCAGTAGATAACAATATTAACATAGTTCTATAAGTTATTAATTGTTACTATTATTTTTGATTATAAATAAATAAAATCAATTAACATCTCAACTTGTACACACTGGCTGTATCTGGTAGTCGTATTGAATAGAGAGTATAGTACTCTAGTCATTCCAGCTACTCTCTGAAGCTCTTGAGTTATTTAACCATATTTTCCATACTAATGAATGATTTGGATTAATATTTACTTCTTCACAAAGTAATGTATGTAGGGCTAGTACATATGTTGATACTATTTGTATGGCCATTGGAGAAATTCATGGAAGGTAATCTGATTTTTAAATGAAACTAATATTTTTCATTTTGTTACGTAATCATAACCGTAAGATATTAAATTTACGGTATAACAATGATATAAAGTACGGAATGTTGACTCTGAGCCATCGGTTGGAATTCAGAATAGGATTTAACATATATTCAGTCTGGAGTCAATCGCTGACTTAAAGACCCCGCTCTAGTTTTTAGTTAAATTTAAGTCTCAATTGTTAAATTGAATATATTTTATTTATAAGTAAAACGGATTTTTCTTGCATCCTTCGCTGCCACCAAACGTAATTATAAACCTAATTAAATAAACAAACCCAACTGACAGACACTCACATCTCGTCTGCCCGTGATCACGGTTGCTGAAAAGTAACCGAAACGTCGGTGGTATGTAGTTTATATCAAAAATAAAGTCGCGTAGTATATCCAAAAAATATTATTCTTCATTTTAATGAATACTCGCGAAAATCTTAGATCTCATTATGTCATCTAATATGTTGACTTGTCCGATGGGTTTCAGACACTTATAGTTAGTTAGTTACTTATATTTAGTAAATGTTATGTACACTTGTCACATACATATCTGATGTTATAATATAGTCACTTTAACTGTAAATATTCAATATGTATGTTGTAAGTGTAAATAAATACTCACTGATGTCAGCGTTGCACAGACTCCTGGTACAACAGCAGAACCTGGTCCGCGGCAGACGAGCCGTGACGCGGGTACACTTATCACACGCACGACCGCCCTGGGACGAACGCCAACAACCTACACCAGAAACATATTAAATCCCTACTAATATTATACATAAATGCGAAAGTAACTCTGTCTGTCTGTCTGTCTGTTACGCTTTCACGCCGAACCACTGAACTGATTTTAATGAAATTTTGTACAGACAGAGTTGACCTTGAGAAAGAACATAGGATAGTTTTTATCGTAAACTTTTGATAGGTTCTCTTGGAAACTCGATATAACCGAACTCGACGCGGGCGAAGTTGCGGACGGTAAGCTAGTTATATATATTTTTCACTTAAATTTCACCTCACAATTATTTCAAAGAGCTCTTGATCAGTAGAGGAATAGTGTGGGTCATCATACAACATAACTACATACTACAAACATGAAGCTTGGAAATGAAGTGGATTTAAAGACTATTAGACTTACTGGATGAATGTCCACGGCTCTTACTGAAGTATTTAATATGGTATTGGAAATGACTCAAAGTTTTGAATTCAAATATAGTAGTGAATACATTCTGCAGTATACAAAACTATAAGGAGATATCAAGTATTACTGATGTTCTTTCAGTCTCAAATCAGAACTCTAATCATTAGTTTACCATCATTAACTGACCACACTTAATAAAATATTATAAAATTATAAAGTAAAATTTATATCAAACAGTCTAAATTATGGATTATGTATCAAACAATAAAACATCATTATAATCTGATACGTCGTCGTCATCAGCCTATCAGAGCCCACTGCTGAACAAAGGTCTCTTTCTCGCATGGGGAAGGTTTGAGCATTAATCACCAGGCTTGCTCAAGACGGGTTGGTGATTTCAAATTTATAATTAATCTGATACATTATCAGTCAATCAGAATCTCATAAGAATCTAAACATAGAAATATATATCCTACAAAACATTGATATGGAGAATATTAATATTACTCAATGATGTCATCTCCTCCATGTGAGAAGAGGCCTTTGTTCAGTAGTAGGCTCTGATAGGCCTATGATGATGTAAAATCAAAGACAAGCTCGTATTATTTACTGACCCTGTCCTAGTACGGTGATGTTAGCATCATTATCCTGATGCCACAGAGTGTAACAGAATGCTTTAGGGTCCGTGCACTTCTCTACTTGAACATCTTCTCCGCTTGGTAACCTTGTCTCTGTTATTTCACCTCTGTCTGTCAATAACATTGAATTCATGTGAATTTTTAGCATTTAAACATTTTCTTATATAAATGACGGACAATTTAATCAATTTACTAGTTAGATCCAATGAAAACCAAGTATATTATGTAACTAACATGTAAATTAAATTTAACATTACTTAGTAAATATTTTACTAAATTAGAAAAATATGGTTTCATATAAAAAATATGATAGAAATCTGTACCATTCTTAATTATTTAAAAGTTATGTGTACTGTATTTATTTATTACTATACATACCAAATATTTCGTTTTCGACAGTAAACTGAGCGTTTCCATCATGATAAGACGGAGTGACACTTAACGCCACGCTGTGTATTTTGTACAAACAGGATATGGTGGGGCCAGGAGTAGTCGGAGCGTCTGTTACAATCACGGCGGCTTTCACTTTATACTTCCCTGAATCAGTGTTTCTTTGATCGTTTGTTACCGCGGGTTTGTCCATCTGATCTATAACTTCATCTCCGGACACAGAGGCTACTTGGTTTATATCGTCCGATGTATTCAACAGTTCGTTTCCCACTTGCTTCACGCTCCTTTTCACGATAACTTTGGGCTGGTCCTGTGCTAATATCCAGTATGGGTCTTCCAGATTGTTCCATTGACTAGTTCTTCTGTGGTGATACTTAGTGAAAGTTCTCACATAGTGAGAAGATTTCTGCTGATGGATGCTGTTAGTGCCGTCTTGTGAGTCGTGCGGTCTCGACGTCAGGACTTTAGCAGTGAAGATGAACATAAACAGAACTACACACTTAAGTAAAGGAGTGACCCTCTGGGACAACATACCATCCATCATTTTGGTAACTTTATAATATATAACTCTCCGCCTCAATCCTACATCATTGAGAGTTGAGAGGTGAACTGTTCTAGGTCATTAAGTGCAACCTAATTGCAGCTAGGCAACGACATTGCATATTATTGATTTTTATACGCGGAACATAAACTCGGCCAAATAGCTATTACTTCTGATTCTGTATTGATTAACACTTCTAACTTAATATTTTAAAAGTATTATATTATAAATTAAGTTGGATTTAATGACTTTAATAACTAATTACACGCAATTACAAACATTTGTACTGTTTTAATCAAGCTTATGATTTATTTCAACAAGCGGAACGAAATAACCCGCACTAATAAAGTATTTTTAAATATATTTAGTTTGTTTTTTGAATAAATCACATCGCGGGGCAATTTAACATTTCAAAAGCAATTAAAACAAGAATCGATCGAATGTTGACAAACACATTTCATTACTTGCCGACATATTGACTATTGACTTTTCCGTTTCGTCCAATAAATTAAGCTAAAAATATTTTTATATCTATTCGTTGTAATAAATTGTTTACTAGAAAATAAAATTATCAATTTTTTACAGTTTATTAAAAGCACAATAAAATTATTAAATGATATGAGAGGATATAATTTTCAACAACCTTACAATATGTTAAACATGACAGTGACGTTCCCAGTATTATTTCATATATTATGTCAAATTCACAAAAGTCACAAACTCCATGGACGGGTCGACGGTTAGCTTGTCGCTGTCTCAATTGGAAACAATTAATTAATCGATGTCAGATAACTCGTATAAAGGAATTAAAAGATACAAAATTAAAACAACCCACGTGTTTGTAGAGATTAAGTCATAATGTCTTCTATCGGTCCGACAGAAGAAATAGATGAGGTTAAGGAGCGCGCCCATTTTCAAGCAGTGGTGAACGCTTTTAAATATTACAAGTAAGTCGCTTAATAGTCGAAACAATTACGATAATCTGGATAAAAAATAAAAATTGTTAAACGTTTTTCTAATATGATTTTTTTAATTATCTCTCGCGAGTTACGAGTCTTCCATAGCAACAACAAATCATTAAACCAATAGTTTTGGACACAATAAGCTTTGTTTACGTCCATAACGTGTGTGCCAATTTGAGCATAACGACCTTCGAATTAAGGTGTAGTTTACTGTCAAGGGATTTTTTTATCAATCTGTTCCAACTGGGACAAGAGAATTGAGATGGAAATATATTTGGAGTTAATATAGAATAACATTAATTACTCACATTTCATAACAAGCTAATACTTTAGTTAATTCTAATATTAACAAATCTTGTCTAGTATGTTAATATATAATAGAATTATTAACAAAAACAGTATTTTTATAAGCTATTCACATTTTATCATGTCAGGAATTTTTTTTTGTTAATATGATGCAATTCATTTGTCTATAATCATATTGACAGTGATTCAACTGAGCTGTGGTATAGTTTAATTGTGTTCTATAAGTTAAGAGGAAACAAGATGATGAATCGGTTAAAAGGATATGTTGTTCAGAATTCATATCTCATTAGAAATAAAATGTCACTAAATTAATTTTTATATTAAAAAAAAAACCATCAAATTTAATAAGTTTTATAGCTTTTGTCAATGGGCTTTTTAATATAAATAATGTAAATTAATTTCATAAAATTACACAATATTTTTTAACGTCCGAGGCAATTTTTTAAATTTGGTTTTCTGACCATCTATAAATTCTTATAAAGAAGCTTTTATATAGAAATAATGTTAAAATACAGTTGATAAGAAATTAATCACTATATTATACTAGTGTTTTTATTGTAACACACATGTAGTTGTCAATCTTTCTACTATAGTAGTTGTAGTAACAAATATATTCTATTACAGACTATGCAGCCTCGAGAGGATACACAAGTCGGAGAAGATCATCTCAATGTTACCTCCGAGTGATCAGAAACGTTTGGACAAATACCGAACATACCTCACCAAGTTCAAGAGGTGTCTGGATGTTAATAATGATGTAGTACACCTCATCATCAAAGACGTTGACACAATGTTTGAGAATGTAGATCATAGTACTAACGGCAGTCACGGGACCGAGAACTTTGGGTGTAATTATAATAACTGTGAGATAACGTCTCTCAAGCAGCACAAAATGCAGCATGATGTTGAGAAGGTAGGACGGTTTTGGATTATAGTAATTAATTGTAGAAGTAAAAACTTATTATAATTGATACTTCTTACTGCAATGGAAGCTTTTCAGACTTCTAAATAATTTCCAACTTTGACTTCAAAGGAAATGATTTTATTCTATTTTATAAGAAGTTTAAGCATAATGTTTGTTTTTAATATTTACGTAGTCTATCATATTTTCTTTTACGACTATAATTGAACAAATTCTCTGCTAGACTTTTAACTCTTACTTATTTAAGTTTATACATATATTGATCGACAACTAACAAGTCGTCCCAAAAGCTAACTTTTGTATGTGTATTTTATAATACAGCCCACGAAACAAGATAAATTTTATAAATGGTTTCGGTGCTGTTGTATTCAAACGGGGATTTTTTTACGTCTTTCGTATCTTCGACATTAAAAGTAGAATAAGTAAACGCTTATTAATTGTTCTTTTATCAGATGAGAATTTTGTTTTATCTATAAATTATCAAATAATATGCATTTATATATATATCAATACGCAAACAGGTCGCAATACTATGCGTTGATAATATTGTTGATGTAATATAATTGTATTAAAATATGTTTAAGTAATCTTTTAATCGTCTGCTATTTGAAAGTAATTTTTGATACTTTAAAACTGACGCCTTGATTGTTTATTAATATGTATATTTAAAAATATTGATAGTTGGATTGATTTAATATTTTTGGAAATCATAATACTTAATTTCGACTAATATCTACATACATATATGTAACTATTCTTTATAAAATATACACTAACTTACTCACTTGTTGAACTCCAAGACTGAATTATTAAAATTATATAGATATCAATTGTCAATATATAAACGACACGAAAAGACAAGAAATCAAATCATTTAATCTGTTTTTTCTGTTAAATTGATAGTAACTAACAGAAGCTAAATTATGTATACAGAGATTTGAATTCAAACAAGTCGCGACTATATCATAGATCACTTTTAACATGTAGTAATGTTTCCGAATAAATCCTCGGTTAATGAAGGTAGTTTATGATGAACTCCTATTAGTTTGTAGTGAATAACATAATAGTATTATGAGTGTTGTCTGTTTCTTCTCACGAGTGTTGTGTGTGGTAGGTACAGTCAGTGTTGAAGAACATCGTCCGCGACTGGTCGGCCGCGGGGTCCGGGGAGCGCGAACAGTGTTACAAGCCCATCCTGGACGAACTCGAGGCGAGGTACCCTCGAGAGGAACACTGGTCGGTACACATATATACTATGTACATACTTATATACGGACGAATATGTTAACATGTGTGTGTGGGTGTGAGAGTACGTCTGCGTGTGTGTGTACATGTGAGAACGGGTGCGTGTGTGTGTGTGAGTACGTGTGCGTGTGTGTGTGTGTGTGTAAGTCTACGCGCGTGTGTGTGTGTGTGTGTGTGTATATACAGGGTGACTGGTGAATTACTATTGATACTTGAGGACGTGATATTTGACGATCATATATGACAAAATAAAAATTAATATAACATAAATATTAATAAACTTCTAAGTAAAGTTAACCAAAAGTTATGTAATTAATTACGCATCGTATGAACACCCTACAGATTAGGTATACACACACACACACACACGCGTGTGGCGGCGTGGTGTTGTATCAGCACGCCGCCGCACGCGTCCACACTTGGAACACTTGGAACGTGTCCACACTTTATTTATTTATACGGAAATTTGTTCAAAAATTAAGTACCTATTTTTTTTACATAATTCGAATGAGAATCATGTACCGAGGATTCTCCTTAAATATTGATAGTAATTCACCAGTCACCCTGTATAAGTAGATTTGCGTACGTCTGCGTCTCTGTATGTGTGTGTATGTGTATCTATACCAATATTTCTATAGATCATTATACAGTAATCCTATGTTGTATCCTCTGCAGCCGGTCGTCGGTGCGCGTGTTGGTGCCGGGCGCGGGTCTGGGTCGCCTCGCGTGGGAGGTGGCCGGCCGCGGGTTCTCGTGTCAGGGGAACGAGTTCTCACTCTTCATGTTGTTCGCCAGCAACTTTATACTCAATAAGTGTGTTGAAGTGAGTGGTCGTGTCATGTCTCACTTACAGAGAAAGATATCACTTTATTACTTGATGAAATTGACTGAATATATTTTTTGACACATATCTTAAAGTTTGAAAACAGCTTTTATTTTATTGTATATCATCATCAAACGTACTCTTATAGTTGATTCTATGATAAAATAGTTATTGTTCAACGATCAAACAGAAGAACGTATATTAGTAAATAGTTTTATTGTGTTCTAACTGTGTGTGTGTGTCAGGCCAACTCGTACACCGTGTACCCGTGGGTGCACCAGTACGTGAACCACCTCACGTGCGAGCACCAGACGCTGGGCGTGTCGTTCCCGGACGTGCCTCCCGCCGCCCATCATCAGCAACAACAACAACACTTCTCCATCGCCGCCGGGGACTTCCTCAAGGTCAGTCAACAACAGACACGACAGTATTAAACATGTACCTTATAACAACAATTTATAATAGATGTTGGCAAACCAGTTGTGGCCTAGTGGTTAAAGGGCCCGCCTCTCGTTACCGAGGGCGCGGGTTCGGTCCGGGCCCGGGCTAGTGCCAATGTTATTTTTCCGAGTCATATGTACTTTCTAAGAGTATTTAGACATCACTGATTAATGCTGATTCCCGAAAAGAGGGTTAATGTCAGGCAGGCGGCCGGTCGTAAAAATATAGCCAAAACTATTCACAACATGTAAGGCGGATCCTGGCTATAGCTGGGAAATTGCCAGGTAGAAGATAGTATAGTATGGATTTTATATAGTTTCAAATATATCTAGATGTTTCAGTTAGTTTTTATTTATATACTGTTTATTGCACACCAATATAGACAAAAATAATAGGAGTAAAAGAAAGAAAAGAATAATGTACTGGCTGTAATGTACAGGCTGTGTGTATAATATACTACTTTGTGCTATAATACAATACTTTGTGTGTATATATACTTAGTTGGCTCTTGACCATGTCATTCATCATCAGCCTATCAGAGCCTACTTTTAAGCAAAGGCCTTTTCTCACATGGAGAAGGTTTGAGCATTAATCACCACGCTTGCTCAAAGTTGATTGGCGATTTCAAACTTATTGTTCGAAATTGTAAGTCCAGATTTCCTCGCGAAGTTTTCCTTCACCACTGTCGATGGCGCCTCAATACTATTAAAAAGTAAATGACTCGGTAAAAATCACATTATAAGGTTTCGAACCCGCGCCCTCATACACTAGAGGCGGGCCTTTAACCTCTAGGCCACCACGACGTTATACCAAGCCTTAACAAAGTCATTATTTCATCCTGCTAATATTATAATTGCGAAAGTTTGTGAGTGTGTGAGTATGTTTGTTACTTCTTCACGCTCAAACCACTGAACCGGTTTTGATAAAATTTTGTATACAGGAAGCTGACGTCTAGGAATAACACATAGGCTACTTTACATCCCGGAAATCCGCGGGACGCAGCTAGTAGTCACATAATTATTGTGTAAGTGTATGTATATCGTTCCAGGTGTACACGGAGCCGGACGAGTGGCACTGCGTGGCGACCTGCTTCTTCATAGACTGCGCGCCCAACGTGATAGAGTTCATAGAGAGGATATACAACATACTGCGGCCCGGCGGACTGTGGGTCAACCTGGGGCCGCTGCTGTATCATTATAGGTATACATACATCATGAATAACATGACTGGAATAATACAATGTACACGAGCATACTCGATAAACATAGTAATATTAAAGTACACAATAAAATTTCAATGTAATAGGTCGGGGAAAAAGTCTTTTCGCATTATAGTATGTATGGACTTGTAATAAAATCTCTTTGGCTGTAGTATTTGTATCCGGCTGGTTTTGTTATCATTAAAAAGTTAAAATTTCAAAGAACATAATTCCAAATACAAATTAGGCAAATGTGTGATATTCATTTGTTTTTCGTACTGTCAAGATGAGTGGTGGATAATAATCCTCCAATGTACATAGTAGTATTAAAATGTACACACTACACAATCATTTTTCAAAAACTAGTTTAGTATTTAGTTATTTTATATCTCTATGTTCCCGACGACAAATTACTTTCAGTGTGCGAGAACTGATCAGGGCCCGATGAGATGATTATCTGTCAGTTTCCCGGCTTATATCTATCGTCAAATATTTTAATTTACAATTTAGAAAATACGCGTAGTAACCGAAAAACTTAGGTTAATTTAAATGTGTATATAAATATTTTAAGATAGCATTACACTGAATGTACACAATAATACTCCAAAATATATATAGAAAGAGGATGAAAAAGAACATTCCAAGAAGTAATATAACATACATTAAGCAGATGATCTATTTTGTTTCAGCGACATGCCCAATGAGATCAGTATCGAGCCGCCCTACGACATACTCGTGGACATCATTAAAGACGTGGGCTTCGAAATGATGGTGAGTGACCCATGGTAGTAATGGACATTAGATATAGAGGGATCGACTTATATGCATAGACTTTAAATAAATAAATAAAGACTAGAAGACCCGGCGAACATCGTATCGCCCTATAATCAAGAAATATTTGTTACATTTTTTTATTTATATTTTTGGAGTTTACCTATTAAAACAATAAATCTCCGTGTTCTGAATTGCGACAGAATGATTGACATATTAGTTAGTTGTCAAATCTAATGTCAAAAAAAAAAGTTTGTATCAACAACTATATACTTCTCCTTCTTCTACCTGGCAATTTCCCAGCTATAGCCAGGGTCTGCCTTACATGTTGTGAATAGTTTTTGGCCTATTTGTTTTTACGACCGGCCGCCTGCCTGACATCAACCAACTTTTGGGAATCAACATTAATCAGTGATGTCTAAATACTCTTAGAAAGTACATATGACTCGGAAAAATCACATTGGTACTTGCCCGGGCCAGGATCGAACCCGCGCCCTCGGCAACGAGAGGCGGGCTCTTTAACCACTGAGCCACCACTGACTTATCAACAACTATATACTAATAAATTAAAAATTAATTAAAAAAGCATTGTCCAGCAGATAACATTGTGAATCTAAACCATTCCCAGATCCCCTTGAACACAAACAATAAATTTCATCAAAATCGGTCCAGTCGTTTGAGAAAGTTCAGTGACATACACACTCACAGAAGAATTTATAAAAGATAAATTTTCCACTTATATGTACTCACTCAAATATTAGCACATGCCAGTACCATATGCGCATTTGTTCCTACATTCAATGTACCTCATAATGTTGTATTGATTCCGATGTGACTCCCCAGAAGGAGCAGACGTGTGTGAGGACCAGGTACGCTCAGAACCCCAACTCGATGATGCAGCACGAATACAACTCAGTGTTCTTCGTGTGTCGGAAGCCCTTGTGAAGTGTTCATAAAGACTGTGCCTCGTGTTAATATAGTTATTACCAGAACTAGCTTTAAAACATTTTCCACATTCACCAATCATTACAACAGAGCCTCCGTCCACTCAACATTAATATTTGGTGTATTTTTTCGGTATTATATCCAGTATTGTTATAAATTTGATAAAAAAATAGTAATTGGAGAATGTTAGTTGTATTGTGAATACATTAATTAATGTTTGTTTTATATTACATACAACGGAATGTTTGAAACTGTCTTTGTTTAATCTTTGAGATTCAGACAACAGATATATAAAGAGTTAAATACAAATGAAAGTATATATCATTCGGTGAGTGTTTTATTTAAGTATTGTATATAGTATCTTCCTATGTTGTGTGTGGTGTCGTTTGAGTGTGTCATCTTAGCGTATGTCAGGAACTGTCTCCGTAGTCTGAGCAGCTTCTGTTGGTTAATGTTCTGTATGAAGCCAGTCTCCAACACACAGCCGGGGTAGTCAGGAAATTTAACTACATCAAGATTCATCTGCTTTGAGTCCAGGATCTGTTTTGATATCTCTTGAGTCACTCGGTCCATCTCGTACAGGAAATTTGCAGAGCTTAGAGGAGGCTGGAATATTAATAAATAATTAGTTAGTGAGATCTTATATTTTCGCGAGCATTCATTTAAATTAGTCTAATATTTTTCGGATATATTACGCGACTTTATTTTTGTAAAAAACTACATACTTCCAACGTTTCGGTTACTTTACAGCAACCGTGATCATTAAGACGAGATAATATAAGAATTAGTTAGTTTACAAATATTTGTGTTTTATATACAGGGTGACTGGTGAATTACTATCAATATTTAAGGAGCATACTCGGTACATGATTCTCATTCGAATTATATAAAAATAATAGGCACTTAATTTTTGACCAAATTTCCGTATAAATAAATAAAGTGTGTACACATTCCAAGTGTTCCAAGTGTGACGCGTGCGGCGGCGTGCTGATACAACACTACGCCGCCGCCGCGTCTGTGTGAGTGTGTGTGTATACCTAATCTGTAGGGTGTTCACACGATGCGTAATTAATTACATAACTTTTGGTTAACTTTACTTAAAAGTTTATTAATATTTATGTTATATTAATTTTTATTTTGTCATATATGATCGTCAAATATCACGTCCTCAAATATCGATAGTAATTCACCAGTCACCCTGTATATGTTATCCATTAACACGCTTATACTAGCTTGGGCTGTATGTATGTATGTAACGGAATCTTTGATCATGATTTTCACCGGTTTCTTAACGTCTGATTAACTTTGCCTGTCTCAACGACCAATGATAATACAATAATTCATTAACAATTTCCCATTATCCTTGTTAGGGCCGCCAGGATTAATACAGGGTGACTGGTGAATTACTATCAATATTTAAGGAGAATACTCGGTACATGATTCTCATTCGAATTATGTAAAAAAAATAGGCACTTAATTTTTGACAAAATTTCCGTATAAATAAGAAAAGTGTTAACACGTTCCAAATGTTCAAGTGTGGACGTTTGCGGCGGCGTGCTGATACAACACCACGTCACAACACGCGTATGTGTGAGTGTCAGTGTATACCTAATCTGTAGGGTGTTCACACGATGCGTAATTAATTACATAACTTTTGGTTAACTTTACTTAGAAGTTTATTAATATTTATGTTATATTAATTTTTATTTTGTCATATATGATCGTCAAATATCACGTCCTCAAATATCGATAGTAATTCACCAGTCACCCTGTATATTCTTTTCATAGATCCTCTATAAGTGAAAGGGACAGCAAGTGTGCGATCTGCGCATATCCACAAAAAACTAATTGATAATAGACCAGTGCCGATAGCTTTTAAAACATAATTAAATTATAGTAGAATGAAACTCATTAGAAAAGGAGGATAATATTATAAAAATTAAAGGAAAAATAATTTACGGGCGATCTGGGGTCGGGAAGGATATGGGGGTGGGTTTTAAGGATAAAAAATGGGTTTTCTCGATTTCTAGCAAAACTAAAAGTCCTACGGAAAAATGTTATATCGCAAAATTGTAGGTAATAAAAAGATCTAAAACTTTTGTCCTAACATTTTTTTCACATAACCTCAAAATTTATGTGAAAAATTCAAAAAACCAAGATTTTGGTTTTTTATTTCTATCTCTTACAATAAACAATGTTGTGTCACAAATTTTAGTGAAAACTTTTCTTTTCATGTAATAAATGCACTGTTAGAAGATTTGAAAAATTTATTTTTTCAGCTTATTTTGAATAAATACCGAAAAATCAGCCTCATTTTCAATCGAAAAATCACCCGTCACAATATCAGCTATTTTCAAAATTTGGTATGTTTTCAATTTGTTAAGATCTCTGTTTTCCGATGGTGCCGACAAAAATATAAGTTTCTTAGTTACAGTACCATTTTGGATAAAATAATCATGTCTCTTTTAATGAAATGACACTCGACACCGTTTTGGAAATACTCTTCCTAATTTATTTCTAATAGTTGTTTACTCTGGAAGTTCTCCAGATAGTCCCTCTTTTAGGTAATTTACAGAAAAATGACATTAAGCTGCTAAAACTATTAAAAATAAATTGAAAGAGCATTTTCAAAACGATACCGAGTGTATTTAATTAAAAGGGACATTATTTTATCCAAAAATGGTACTGCAAGTAAGAAACTTCTATTTTTTTCTTCACCATCGGAAAATAGAGATTTCAACGAACAGAAAACATACCAAATTTTTGAAAAACGCTGATATTTTGACGGGTGATGTTTCGATTGAAAATGAGGCAGATTTTTCGGTATTTATTCAAAATAAGCTGAAAAAATAAATTTTTCTAATCTTCTAACAGTGCATTTATTACATGAAAAGAAAAGTTTTCGCTAAACTTAGTGACACACTATTGTTTTTTGTAAGAGATAGAAATAAAAAACCAAAAACTTGGTTTTTTGAATTTTTCACATTAATTTTGAGGTTATGTGAAAAAAATATTATAATAAAAAGTTCTAGATCTTTTTATTACCTACAACTTTGCCATATAACATATTTCCGTAGGACTTTTAGTTTTGCCGGAAATCGAGAAATCCCATTTTTTACCCTTAAATACCCACCCCCATACCCTTCCCGACCTCAGATCGCTCGTAAATTATTTTTCCTTTAATTTTTATAATATTTCCCTCCTTTTCTAGTGAGTTTCATTCTACTATAATATATTTTCACTTTTCATTACTTTTAAAGGCTTCTGCACTGGCCTATAAATCGTACTAAAAAATATAAAATACTTATTAATTACAAGCATGTTTTTTTAGTTTTTCTAAACTAATATTTATTTTTAATATTATAACAATATGATTTTCAATTTTGACAAATAATGTTAATGGTATGTGGTTAACGTTTTTGTTAGATTACAACAACAGATCTGATAAATAATGTTTAAGTGTCTCTTCAAAATTTATAAGTAACATCTCTTTTAGTTTTCTCTGTTTATCTGTTTGTTCTGAACAATCTATAGACCTACTGGATCAATATTGAAGGGCAGTTCCTTGCAAGTAGATTGAATTATAAAGGAGTAACATGTTTATTACTCTACAACTTTTTTAAGTAAAGGACTCTAAAATATATGTTTAATTCAAACGGTTATTTCTTGGGGTAGTCTAAGTCAGTCTCAGATAGAGGGGCTTTAAGAAACCAAATGTAACCTCTGTAGGGTCAACATGGTATACAGACAGAGTTAAGCAATAGTATGTCTTATTATATAATTCTATAGATAATAGTAAATGTTTGTGAGGATGTTTGATTTCAAGTATAAAAAACTCCCAAGGTTTTTATGAAACCCTCCAGTAAATATTTGTCATTATCTCTCTAAGGCATAAGGTATAGCCATCATACTATATATGAAATCACACACACTGTAGATGTTGCCGACAGTTGATTAACATATCTATTATTTCAATATTCTGTACATTTCTGTCCAAGTCCAAATCTTGAGTAATCAAGGACATAGTAGTAGTAAAAAACTAATGTAATTAGTGCTAGGAGATTCATAATCTGAAAATACTTACATTCTGTGTGCTCATGTTTGGCGGAGGAGGTTTCTTCTCAAACAACACTGAATACACTTCATCAAAATTCAATTGATCAGAAAGTTGTACTGTGAAGAGCGGACTGTCCCATCTGTTGTTGGAGTTTGGTTCTTCAAACCTGTTTTATATAAATAATTTTATTTATTTAAAAACTAAAACCTAAGGTTTTTGTAAAAAACTACATACTCCCACATTTTAGCTAATTTCAGCAACCATGATCATGGGCACATCTTGTCTGCTATATGGACTATGTAGTTTTTAACAGAAATAAAGCATGCATAGTATATCGGAAAAATATTGTTCTCATTTAAAAGAATAAAACTCACAAAAGTCTTAGATCTCATTATTATTTATAGTATGTGACTAGATTGTTAAATAATAAGATATGTAGAGAGAGAACCATATGGTGATATCAACTCTCATATATCAACACTTATAATATCATATGCAAAGATTAATGAATCAAAAACAAGAAACTGTCTGTATGAAGTTTGATGATATAACTTATAATAAGGAAACATAGATTATGATATAATACATATATTACTGAAACTGAAGAAGTTCCTTTAAATAGTAGCAGAAGGTCTTAAAACAATTTTTCACCTTAGCTTAGTGATTGCATTAAATACTTCCTCCGTGTAAGCTTCTGATGTATGGTCACCCTCCTTATTCTCTGTATTTTGATTCATTCTTAATAAGTTGCTCTCCCATGCCTCTTGATGGTTGCGGATGGTGTATATCGTACACTGAGTAGACTTTGAAGCCTTCGATGCACAGTATAATTCATATCTAAACCCTGAAATAGACAATGATTTTTAAAACTATTGTAGCTTGAAACATTTTAAATAAATATTTAATTTGGTTTAATTCGACGTTACATATATGAAACATAAAAGACGTACCTTTTATATAGTTACTTCCATCTAAAATAACAACTCCGTCTTTACCGATAAGTCGTATAACTTCTGATTTAAGATATCCTCTGACTCTCTTCTCTTTTTGTGAGTCTAAATACATTGAATTTCTCTCATAACCCAGTTTCTTGATAGCTTCATCTTCTGATACGATTTCAACTTGTTTTTTGTGTTTGTTCTCAAAAAACTCTTTCAATTGTTTCGCCCTAATTGTCTTACCACTGACGGGGGTGCCGCATATTATTATAAGAGGCATATTTGGTCTTTTTCACTTAAATAATAATGTTTAAATATTTTGATAATACATACATTTTTAATTCGTTCGTAATACAATGTGCACAGCAGAAAATTGTTTCTTTTGTCAAAAATGACTTTGACAACGAGCTGATTGACACTTAGACACGTACAACTTATTTTATACACATTACACCAAATCATTTAAATTTTAAGATAAATCATTAAATAACTTAATTAAATTGTGTAATTCAGAATATATGCGTAATTTAATACAATAATATTTAATGTTTTTAAAATTTCAAGTATTGGTAGCGAATTCAGGACAAATTAGTCAAGGAATCTAAAATTTTTCTAGGAATAATATCTAGGAAGCCTTTTTACTATGTATTTAATATACCTAAGAATTAGCTTATGTATATTAAAAAAAACTATCTAGTATCTGTTAATAAAATCGTTGACTGGTGTTTAATAGTTTTTGATTAACTCAAAGAGTCAAAAGCAAATTGTGCAAGATATAAAACTCAGAAGTTTTTTACCAACCTTAGTATTTACCGTTCGATAATATATTAAATTCCCTGAGAGCCTCCCTCCTCTCCTACATCCTACATCCTCTCAAATAACGTGACGAACTTGGCGCCTACGATGCAGGATTAACAAATAATTTGATACAAATTCGGAGAGGCTAATCTGATAGTGTGATAAGGTCAAAGTCCTCAAGTTTATAATATATAGGAAGTTATAATGAAACCTACTTCACACTTTTTACTTAAAATATTATTTTAATGGTATTTTTCTGTGACAAATATTATGTTTGTATATTAAATAAGTTAATAATTAAAACAAAATTGTTATATCGTCATTCCTCCAATTTTTCAAAAATATTAATTATACGTACCTATTTGGCTTAATATGCCATTTTTTTTATTATTCCGAAAGATAAACACATTGTCCTTCATTTTTAATTTATATTATTTTAAGAACACATTTACTTGTTATATATATTTAACGAGAACTCAATGATGAAGTCAAAATAAAAAAATGAAATTGAAAAGTAAGAATAGTGTCGGATCTGATAATAAAATTAAATTTCAATGAATCGTTATACTGCAGGCGGTGTTGTCTTTTCATGACAGAATTTTCTGACTTTTAGAAAAGTTTTCATTCCTTAAAGTTTGGTTAGATGATATTTTATATTAGACTACTACTTACATCTGTCTTTAAAAAAAATATTGGTTGTTTGTAAAGTAGGTTTACGATCGATATGTTTACGTGATAACGTCTTATTGGTGATATAAGTTTTTGGGAGGTAAGGAATTAATGAAGAAAAAAATTTTTTCTAATTTTAAATTACATCTATCGTTTTATTCACAATTTCACTGTTAAACATTCAACGAAAACTTAACCGCACGAGAAAATCTCCATTCGTTTTCATGCAGCTAGAGTGAGAGAGACGGAAGATCGGTCCACTCACTCGAACGCTATGCCTGCCTCCGCTCGTGAGGTTTTGGTGTGACACAAGTTTCTGAACATGTCACCCGACTAAAACGATTTTAAAGACGTTATCACGTCAAAAATATTTTCTTTCTATCTCTTCTTTCTTTATTAGTTGTCTTCTGCTTCATGTTGGATAGAAAAATACTGAAATTTGTTTTGAACCACTCGTTTTATTTACAGCTACCAAATCTATACACAACACAAATGAAACTGTGCAGGTTTAAAATAATACAATCCGCACTGTAATATTTGTTTCATTTAAATGAATACTCGCGAAAGTCTTACACACAACCTAAGTACCTACTTTAATTTTCAACCTTACTCTACATAAGTAAAGAGGTATTGTCGTTTTTATTCACAAATCTTTTTTATAGTATTAACTTAGTTTATTGTACTGGAAACGTGAAACGCATAGTACGTAGTGTGACGATGAAGACTGGTAGTAAGCATACAGATTATACTCGTAGAAAACGTTTCAGTGAATATTATATGAAAACGAATTCCTCGTGTCTGTAGTGTGACTTGGATTTGTAATATTAAATATTTTTATGGTAACAATTTCCAGATATCTGTAAGTAATATCAATAAATGTATATATTTACATATGTATAAAATAGGGGTTGGTGATTAAAAAAGTAAAAATTTTGGGTTGTATGTATTTTTTAATGCTACATTATAATAAAATTAAAAAAAAGAAGGGTGAACAACCCTTACCACGTCCGATTCTCAGAGCTACTCAATATGCTCACAAAATTTCATTAAAATCAGTCCAGCCGTTTCAGAGGAGTTCTCTGTCTGACACCGCGACACGAGAAATATATAATATAAGATAAAAGTTTTTACACGAGTTAGTTATCAAGTCTTTTAATTAATTATTTCTGTCTCAGTCTCCGTTTGTAACATTTAATACAGTAAATCAGTTAGTGTCGAGCTAGTATTGGCATCAGCAGTCAGCTAGTGAAAATATATTGTGTTAAGACGCAGTGGATTTATTTTTGTTTAAAGAAAATACATCCATTTAAATACACAGTGGAAACTTTTCTCGTACCTGTAACAATAAAAAGAAGGAGGCATTATTTATTAAATTGTATATTTTTACATTTTTATTAAGCTAGGGAAGAATGTTCATAATTTTTTCATAGTTTTAATCAAATCTCTTGACTGGACGGTTCGTAACGACTTATTAAAAAGTTGATGGGCATGGGAATACACAGCGGGGAAAATTATACATGTTTTATAGAAGTTATGTAATTTTGGTGGGAAATAGTTTGTAAATTTTTTATTTATTTAACTCCACGGCTAAAATATAAAGATGGAGTTTTACATATTACTTTTCCGTGGACTTCTTCCACTCCTGAATCAAGTCATCAAGATTCTATCGATTTAACAAGAGACACACAGAACTGCCTCTCATTTATAATGTTAATACATGTGTGTAATGTATGTTTGTTTGTCTATGCATCATGAAATTTTTTATTCTATTTTCTTTGATTCTTATATCTTCTTAATATATTCTGATCTGTCTATGGCCACAACTTGGGAAGGAGCGGGAGGTAGTCCATGGAGTCGAGTCGTTTGTGTGTCTGTGTGTGTATGTGGGTGTGTGTGTGTGTGCGTGCGTACGTGATTAAGTATTTTTTTTCACATATTATGTGTTCGTCAATAAATTGTAAGTACGCATTCATGATCATTAAATTAATTTTGAATTCATTACATAGACACATTGTTGATTAATCTATATTATTAATACAGCCACGTAAATAAAAGAATAAAATATACAAATAATACCTTTATATAAACTGGAACGTTTATTCTAGAGAGATTAGTAAAATGTAAGGTAATACCAGAGATTGTTCTGGAACAAGTTGAGCGAGACGAAGAACAATTAGAAGAAACAATACGAAACAAATGAAAAGATACAAACACAAATATTAGAAGAAATTAAGATGAACTACTGTTGGACGGCCGGGAGATTTGAGAGGCTTAGACCGAGCAGGACCATACACCACTGAGAGATAAAGTATAGCTGGGTATAGCTTCACACAATATATATTACGAATAATAAATATTATATTGAAGCGTAAGAAAAATAAAATAAGGTAATGTCTATAATTTGGTTTCGTGTAGCTTTGCCTTTAAATTGTTTTTAGATTAATGTGAGCCAGTAAAAACAAAAATTTGAATGTAAATGACGTAAATATTTATAAAATCTACTAAATATGTTAACAGAATTCTTGAAAGCTAATAAAACAGTCTATGAATCTATGTGTTATATATTATAGTATCTATCGTGGAGCGGTGTGCTCAATCCTATCCTCCTGTAATAAAAGCCTGGTCCTGCCAATCTGGAAGTCAGTCGTCCTCAGCACACCCCGAGGAGACGAGCGATACACACACTGACAGGTAACACACATACACACACACACACATATATATATAAACGATTTGTTTTTAAGTACTTGCATAAATTTCTTTGTATTGTGTTAGTAAGGTAAAATATTAAGTTTTAAGTGACAAATAATATTTTCTTGTGGTTTATTTAATACGCTTTTTGCTAATAGTTATAGTTTTAATTTTTATGCATTCTACTTTGTATGTGTTTGAATAATATTCCCGCACCTGCTTTGTACTGAGAATAATATGTATTAAAATGTTTTCTTATTAATTCTTTTACTGTACAGTTTTATTCACTGTAGTTATATAATACAATCTGTATTATTTAGTTTTACTCATTCATTTTTGCATATTTCCTATTTCCTACATATATTGCATATTTCCTACAAGTTTTAATAACCTATGTAAATATTATAATATTCTACAGTTTTTGATTGTAAAACTATTAACGCGCCGTGTGTAGTGTGACGATCTAAACTTGTAGTAAGGTTATTGACTACAGTTTAAGAAGAATAAAGCTTGCATCATCCACCATTAATACTCATTTGTAGTGTACGGGACAAGAGACGAACAGAAAAACAGTATATAAACACTTTTCTATTGATTGTGTTCATCTTAAGTCTATTTTTAAAATGTTTAATCAATGTGGGATCTAATTTTGACTTCATGTTTCCTGTTATCTTAAAAATAACTAGAAATATCTGAAAATATTTGTTATATGACAAAATGATTTATAATATTATAAAGTTTATAATGTAGAGAGTTGTTCATAGATAGTATTATGTATCAATCGTGTGTTCATTGTGAAGGCTTCGTGTTATCAGTTGTCGAGATTTCGATGAGTTTTTTATTAAAACGCCACTTCTGTTATCAGGACATCACATTACTTTCCTAATTCAATGATAAAGCTTATCACATATTGATTTTGGAATATTTTGTGAATTATAAATATATATACATTCATGACTACATGACTACTAGTATTTTATTACACGTTTAATGCCGGCCACACACGCTACGGTCTACCGGAGAGGTATACTGTGCAGGTATACCTGTGCAGGTCATCCGAACAATGGTAGTTGTTCAAAAAACTGCACAGGTATATTCTAACACACATTATCTCACTCTCTTTCTCTCTCTCTCTCTCTCACTCTCACTCTCCAGTAGACCGTAGCGTGTATCACCAGCATAAGACATGAAAGTTGAAGGGTTTATTGGTTACATTAAGATTTATTTCTATTATTTGTGTTAATACTTTAGCTTTAATAAGCTACTTCTATGTAACTATATAAAAATATGTTGTTTACATTTTCAGCTATGTACTTTAGTTTTATGTGTTATATGTGTTCTAATTCCTGTAACTAATATTAATTGTCAATGTTAACATAAACATATCTTGTCTATTGCTATATATACGATCTGTCTCTTCTTCTTCATTGTTCACAAACTGTATTCATCTTTAAAACTTACTTTGTTGAATTCTAATTATATTTTTTGCTTACAAGCTTGTGAATTATTTCCAAAGTGTTCACCCCTCCGCTTCACTTGCATCAACTTGTAAATTGTAACTACTTTACTGATGAGATATATCACACGACATAAATTGATATGTTTCCAGATATCATGATCACTTTATACTTGAGGAAGACAGACGTTAGATTTATCCTGATTCTGTTCCTTGCATTCAAATACCACTCGTGCGAAGACGTTATAAATAGATTGTTTGAAGAAATTAATGAAGCAACGTTGAAGTTTAATAGACTCGGTGCGGACATAGCGTGGCAGTATTCAGTAGATCCTAACGATGCTGGGCTGTCACGAAGATCAGCGGATTATCAGCTGGAAAGAATAGTATGGCAGCAGAGATCGTGTGACGTAGTTGAGGGTTTGCATGAACGAGGGGCACTTAATGTAACACAACAAAGACAGGCCCATCTTCTGTGTAGAGGACCCAAATTTACATATAAGGAAGCGAGGTATTGATAAAAATGTGGTTCCACTACTTACGAATTATAATTCCTTACCAAAAACATTTATCAGGGCTTCTTTTTGTTTCCAGAGCGATGAGCAATTTATATGATGAACTACTGACTATATATTCTAATGCAGCGGTGTGTGTTCCAAATATAAGCAATATAGCTGATGGATTGTCTCATGAAGATACCATTAAACATTATTTATTGAACTTAAACCGATTTAATAAAATTGAAGGAATAAATTTTTCCCTAAAAACTCACAAAAATTCATCTAAGAGGGAAGAATTCACTTGTATTAAAGGCGAAGAAGAATTTGATAAATTAATGAAAACGTCAAAAGACCCAGCAGTGTTGAAGTTTGTTTGGACAACCTGGAGAGAGGATATGAGGTCCATGCGGGCACCGTACAAGAAACTGGTGGATGTACAAAACAAAGCTGCCCGGAGAAACGGTTGGTCAGGAATTATACAACTTATTCTTAGTTCTTTTCAAATTTGGTTAGGTAGAGAGAGGAGCTTGGATGGTGGAGGTGAGCGTTTAACTCGCGTTACAATGGGGGCCCCTTAAACCTATACCTGGGTCGCAATTCCCACTCACTGTTGAAGCTCCTCTCCCTACAACGATAGACCCGATACCCGCATGGTGAATATATTGAATAATGAGAGTTTTCGTCTGTAATATTTTAACTAATTAACTATGATAATCAGCGGAGGATTAGGTAATGAAGTTTCTGTTTAATTTCTTTCATCAGGATATACAAATATTGGTGAATCTTGGAGGGACGAGCTGGAGGTTGATGATCTTCGTATATTTTGTCGCCGTCTATATCAGAGTGTCAAACCTTTGTACGAGCTGTTGCACGGAGTCGTCAGGTTCTACCTTCGACAGCGGTACGGAGATGAGGTGTCTCAGAGAGGACCGATACCCGCACACTTGTTAGGTAAATATAAATAAAATTTAATAGATTTTTACATACTACAATATTGTATATCAATGCCTAAGAAAATGTCATTTAATTTGATTGATTACATACAAAAGTATAGTGTTATTTAAATCATTTATCTTTAAATTTATCAAAATAGTGTTCATATTGTTTGCTAATGCAGTGCTAAGATCCTGTTAATTGATTTGTTGAAGGTAGAATTTTTCTCAAGAAGAACTGGTTTTTTCTTTTCGCCTTGTAGCTAAATATTAATTGACATAAATGAATCTCTTTGTTTATTATTTGTTAGGAAGCTTGTGGTCGTACAACTGGGAGCCGCTAGCAGAACTCATCATCCCCAAAACTATAGACTTGGATGACCGCATCAAGAAATTAAATTGGACAGTCATAGATATGGTGAGGAGAGAGGGATTGCTGATATTTGATTTAATTTTTATTAGCTTTAGATCATATATTTCAAATATTAAAAAAATACATACTAATATTAATACAAATAAAAACAAATTTTGAAATATTAATACTAACGAAATAGACTATCATGGAATTGTTTTTTGCTAAGTAAATACTTTTATAAGCTATAAAGGAAAACTTCAATAAAGTTTATAAATTTGTGTTAATAAAATCTTTATAAGTCATCAATCTATCGTCCTAAACTTCTTAAACATAACATAGATAGATTAACCCGTAATATCTGCTTAAAACAGGTGAAACGAGCGGAGGACTTCTACATGTCCCTCGGTCTCCCGCCCATGACGCAGAGCTTCTGGAACAAGTCTGTGATGACTCGTGCCAATGATGACGAGCGGTGTCACGGAACAGCCGCTGATATGTATAGAGATGAAGACTTCAGGTCAGTTACAGTAATACCCCTCTTAACGCGACCCCGTTATACGCGGTTTCACTATAACGCGATTTTCAAAAATTTATTCAGATTTGGACATATTGCAGAGTATAGATAACAATGATGACCGCGCCTTGACCGTGTGTCAAACAATTAAAAACAGTGTTGGGTGTTATGAACTTATTTTACAAGAACGTAAGCAACGCTACCCAAAAGACAATACATGTATTTTTTTGGTAAAAATTAGGAGCACCTATGTATTGTATAGTGTTCTTAGAATTAAAGTGACTGATTAAAATGATTTTTATATTTGTGTATTAAATGTTGACTGTGTTTAATCATAAACCTCGATATACGCGAATTTCAGTTAACGCGATTTTCTTCGGAACGTATCCCTCGCGTAATGCGGGGTATTACTGTAGTGTTGATATGGAAATCATGAGTATCTGTAGCAAACAGATCTACAGAAAGTATAAAATATAGTGAAAACGGACGGACTTTAAATTACTAGGCTGTTCGAATACATTCCATTGGTTGAATAGGTGTTAGAATTACTTTGAAGATAAAGTGTTTTTAAGTGATTCTCATTACGGACCAGATCTAAATAAAAATATTTCCTAAAGTCTACTTTTAGATCCAACGTTAGTTATCCAGTGATCCAACCTTAACTATTAAAATCATAATCCTAAAGTCTTTTTGTAAATCTGTATTTACAACTTTCACTCTCGTCTTTTCGTTCTTCTGTCGTGATCACTCACATTTATCCTTAAAGTCCTTTTTGTGAGGTGACTTTCATCGTCGGAATAACATGACTATACCAAGATTTCTTCCCACTTTTATATTTTGTCCTTCCAATGATGCTATAACTTACCCTGAGTCTGTTTCCACAGACTCCTGTATTGTTCTGGAACGAGTTTCGAAGACTTCTCGGTGCTGCATCACGAGCTGGGCCACATCCAGTACTTCATGGCGTACCAACATCTACCTGGCCTCTTTAGGGTGAGTTGAACAATATTACAAAACAATATACATAACTTCCGAAAGACCTTTGAATATTTTAAATTTTAAAAAAATTAAAACATAGTTTTTAATATTGTGGTCTATATTTGGGCTGTGTTTTTAATTATTGTAATATTTTTAATTTTGTTGTAACTTACTTAGTATTACTACATATATTTTTAATCTATTCAATTTCATACAAAAGTCCTATAGATTGATTCCATTTGCAGTCCAATATGTTCTTTTATAAGATATCTATATCCATGTTTTTGTGTAAAATGTCGTGAAAATGATAATAACAAAACGTTGTTTTTTATCGTAATATTATAATTGTTACAGCAAGCGAATACAGCGCTGCATGAAAGCGTCGGTGATGCTGTAATGTATGGAGTAAGAACTCCTCAACATCTGCACAGAGTACGGCTACTTAATGACACAGAGCTGTTCAATGTTAACAATAATGATAAAATAAACAGAAATGTTCTGAAAACAACAATAAGAATGGTCAATATAAGTCAAATATATAAAAATAAATTATCAACACACATAGATGACAGAGTTCTCGAAGATATAAGTACTGACGATATTCTTATTTTGAAGCAGGCCTTGAATAAACTACCCCAGATACCATTTTCGCTGCTAATAGATGAGTACAGGTGGAGGTATTTTGAGGGTAGTTTGGATGAAGATTCTCTAAACCGTCACTTCTGGGACATGGTTCGTGAATTCCAAGGTGTTGTTCCTCCAGACCGAAGAGGAGAGGAGTACTTTGATGCTGGCGCTGTGTTTCACGTAGCTGATAATACACCGTATATCAGGTGAGAGTAGATATATATTTTATTTATTTATTTATTTCTATTATCAAGTAACAATGACTCATTTAAAAAATAAGACATAGATTGTTAATAAAAAAATAATACATACATTCTTAAAATATAATAATTAATTAATTAATTTGTTAATTATCTGATCGGCTGAGCCCCACATACGCATTATAAATAGCCCCACATATATGTTTAGGATGTTTTTCGATATATAAAGGACAAAAACAAGAAAAAAACATTAACCTGGATTAATAACAAAACATTACCAGCTAGCTTTCTTATAGCTCAAGACTAAGTCTAACAATTTCCAAATTCAATATTTTAAATAATCAAGTAACCTTACATAAGGTGAGACTCGAACTATGTTTATGATGTTTTTCAATATATAAAGAAAAAAAACAAGAAATAAAGCTAATCTTTAATCTACTCAAAATATTACCAGATAAGTTTTTTTGGCCTAAAACTAATTAGCCTAGTAATTTTCAATAGCAATACTATATGTAACGTTCTTCCTGTTCAGATACTTCCTGAGTTCGTTTCTTCAGCATCAACTCTTTGAGTCTTTGTGTCGCGCGTCTGTGAGAGGTCGCAGACCGAGGTGGATGCCGGCCAAGTGGGACCTGCTACGGTGTGATATATACGGCTCTAAAGTCGCCGGGAAAATATTGAAGTAAGACAATAACTGGCTTTTGGTAAACAATAAGCATTTTAACCGAATAGTATCTTAATGTTATTGTATTTTCTTTATAGGGATTTAATGTCTCGAGGATCGTCACAATCCTGGCGTCAGATATTGAAAGAAACTATCGGAGAAAGTAACATATCAGCAACATCACTGAACACCTACTACAGGCCGCTCTATAAGCTATTGACGAGATTGGTTAAAAAATACAGCATTCCTATTGGCTGGTAGAAACTACCTGGCTCATCGATGTTCTAATGAATGCGACAAATAATACATTGGAATAAAACAATACGTTAAATTAATAAATATATTTAATTAACTTAATCTCATTAAATAGTGCATTTGTTTCAAGAACCTTTGACATATGCTATAAAATTACAACACTTAATTAAAAAAAATATTATAAAAAAATATGGATCGTAATAATTTATTAAAGCGTTATAGATAAATTATAATTATTTACAATATAACTAGATCTATGGTAATGATGTTATCAATTAACTATTATCTACATCCGTGTGTTGTATTTACATAGATGACATACGAGTGTCGTCGGTTGGGCGTTAACTTTTATTATCACATTTTGATTCATTCACAGAACACAAGTTACGTCGGTACAGAAACGGACAGACTGTCAGTTTGACCGACTGATAGGCTGTTCTGAATTAATATTATATTAATGAACGCAAAGGAACAAACGCATTTAATAACCTTTATAAAAGGATATGCACTATCGACTTTATAAAGTTCCTTCGCGACATAATGAATACACAAAAATTATCTCAGCTGATTCAAAGTAAACTTTATACGGTTCAAACTTGACAGCTATGGTTTATCGAGTCCTTATTCTATGGACTATCGGTCTACTCTGGTGGAGACGGTCTACTGAGCATAGCCTAATAGTTCAGGCTACGTGAGTGTGGTAGCGTGTGAGATCCAGTCCACCGTGTGCGCTACTCGGTGGTAGATGCCCGGTTGACCACGTGAGGCGCACGAATATCCAGCGGAGACCACTCCTACCAGCGTCCATCGACCACCTCTCTCCAACATGAGTGGTCCGCCGCTGTCTCCTTGACAACTGTCCTTACCACCTCCTCTGTAACCCGCACACAGCATCTCGGGATATATCACCACGTTGATACCTGCAACAACATGTTATTGGATTAGTAGAAATCAATGTTAGTAGGATAGTTAATTTCATCACTTGGTCTGTGGGAAGAAATGAAAGTTAAATTATCATCGATCAAAGTCAACAATGTGATAGTGAGTTTTCTTGCATTCTCATTCATTTGAAAGATTCTTACAGATATTTTAATAATCTCAGGCTTAAATGAAGCTAACATATTATGTCTCACATCTCGTCTGTCCGTGATCACGGTTGCTGCAAATTAACCGAAACGTCGGGAGTATGTAGTTAAAATAATAAAATACGTGTAGTAACAAGTAAGTGGTGGCCTAGTAGTTAAGGGGCTCGTCTCTCGTTGCCGAGGGCGCGGGTTCAAACCTGGCAAGTACCAATGTGATTTTTCGGAGTCATATGTACTTTCTGAGAGTATTTAGACATCACTGAAGGAAAACATCGTGAGGAAACCTGGACTTATAGTTTCACAATTATAAGTTTGAAATCACCAACCCGTCTTGAGCAAACGTGGTGATTAATGCTTAAACCTTTTCCATGTGAGAAAGAGGCCTTTGCTGAGCAATGAGCGTCTGATAGGCTGATGATGATGATGATTTGTAGTAATCAGAATAATATTAGTTTCATTCAAATGAATACTCGCGAAAGTATTAGATTTTAATAATTTCGAGCTTGTTTTTTTCTTCGTTAATTAAAATACTATAGATTATACTGGTTCGAAATCTGACAAGCACCAATGTGATTTAGACATCACTGACATATGAAGGAAACCATCGTGAGAAATCTGGACTTATAAGTTTGAAATTGCTAGGCCGTCTTGAGCAAGCATGGTGATTATTGTTAAAACCTTCTCCATGTGAGAAGAGGCAGCTCAGCAGTGGGCTCTGATAGGCTAATGATGATGATGATACTGACCATTAGCTCGATGCCATCGTTCACACACTCTGTTGTCTATGACGGGCACGTCGACGGCCTGGAGGGTCCGAGGGCGGAGTCTCGAGCCAGGACTCAGGGCTCCCCAGCCCGCCGCCCAGCCGTACTGACCGAGGAAGTCCGACCCTCGCTCAGGAAGACAGATAGGAGCTGATGATGTGACGATAGAAGTGTTATATATAGAAATGATTCAATATCTCTATTTAAATAGACCCTTCATATATTATACATTTTAAAATAAGTAAAATAGAACAGGATTTTCTTAATCGGTTTTTGGGTAGGAAACCCATATGACATAGACGAAAAAGAATTTTTTGAGCATTAAACCAAGTTTCTACTAAATATTAGATTACTACATATTAGATTCAGTATGTGTTTTTATGAAACCAATATAACATTAATACTTACCTATATGCGGCATGTATTGTACGTTTCTGTCCAGAGTGAGGACGGCCACGTCGAAACGATCAGCTTGAGGTGTGAACTTGAAGAGAGGGTGGACCTGAAGTGAAATAATACATGCCATGAAATAATGTACAAGTAGACTTTATATGAAGAATCATTTTAATGTCTGTGAGTTGAGAGTAGTCTTTAAAAAGGCTTGAATGATCTTTAGGATGTTTTATTAACAGGTAGTTGTCTTAATAAGTAGTAATGTATATTTTTAGTTTCTTATCCAATTTAAAGAATATAATGTCGCGTAAAATATAAAATTGAGATCATTCACTAGACATCTTCATCATCAGCCTATCACAGTCCACTGCTGAGCATAGGCCTCTCCTTACATGGAGAAGGTATGAGCATCATGAGCATTTATTTAGCGGGTAAAAGCTCCTAATTATCGGTAATAAAATGTCCCATAAAATGTAAAACAGTACCTTTATAGATCTAACTCCGAAGGTATAAGCTGGGAAGGGTTCAGCCGCGGAGTTGATGACGTAGTCTCCGAGAGTGACACGAACATGTCGAGGCTGAGCCCTCGCTACACAGTGACCAGCCGTGACCACGTGACGACGAGATATAAGGGACCCTCCACACCTGGAAACAACAATATACATACATGAGGGTAGATTCGAATCAGTCTGAAGCACTCTTACAAGCCTGTCAAAAGAATAAGTTGAAAATTTTCTGTACTTAGATTGTTTTACATTTCTTTTCTTCCGAAGTTAGTAATAATAATTGTATCATGCAAGTATATTATAATCTTCTAGTTTCATCTTTAATATAAAGTATATAATGTGGTTCTCAATAACTGTACATTATGAAACTTAAACTATCTTTTGTAACAGTATCCAGTAATAGAACAATTAATTTAACAACACGACCGTACGTTTCTTAAGTCCATATATTTTGCGTCATCAGTACATTTTGAAACAAACCAATTGACTTAACTCCGACACTAATTTTATTGTTCGTAATAAAATAATGTTTACGAAATATCACTGTGGTTAAAAATATTATACATTTCAAGAAAAGCATGCATTTCATTTAAGAACCCATTTATACATTTTTTTATATGTATATACATATGTACAGTAAAACTATTGTTTGTATACATATTATAAGAACTTACTGCAATAAATAATTATCTTGTCTCAATGCAGGTTAAATATATTTTATTAGATATGTCTGTAACATTCTTCATAAATAATCTAACTTGCAATCTATTTTCTTATCGTCAGGACGAGAATTTAAAACATATGTTTAAAACCATCTATGTTTATTTATTTTTAATACATAAAGCACCAATATAATGACAAGTTACAAAAATTAACAGTTTACGATATTCTCATTAAATTTTATTAAAATTAAGATGAGATTATTTTAGAATCATATTATAGCAATGCGTTTTGTAATGAAAATTTTCTTTATGCAAGCAGAATGTTTTATTAAAATTGAGAAAAATCTACCAGAGAAAGAGAACATCAAGAAATATACATTATGTGATAAAAATATAAGAAGAGGAATGTGCGAAAGTTCATGCAGGGCTAACAACCATGAGAAAGGCTACATAGCGTTCAAATATATTATTAATGTAGCTTTTATATAGACAGAAAGATATTATTAAACTTGTTTTGACTTAAAGAAAGTATTTTTACATATATATTTAAGTTCAAAATGATTGTATTTCTTCTGTGTAATATAAAGAAGAGCTATCTACAAGAAAAAAACTGTTTACATAAAGAATTGCAACTAAAACTACATATATTCTACTCATGATGTCCAGATGCATTGTCTGCATGCATGCATTTGCATCTATTGTCGTCTCTTTCGCACATTTACCTCTCTATCCAACATTGTTTCCAACCAATAAGCTCGAAAATCGACATAAGAGTGTTGCATCTGTAAAGTAATTATTAGTATTAGTAAGGTTACTACCGAATTAGTGTTGCCATATCACAAAAATATACATTTGGTAGGAATTGTTATATAAAATGATATGTTAGTGGTATTATTATTAATGTTATATAATATATATTTTACAGGTTTTTTGAAGTAGGTTATTAAAGAGCAGTGTGGCGAGGGCCTTATGTAATGATAATGAGGTTATGTTTGAATACAACTGACCTCACGCGGCTACAATACATTATATAAGACCCTTAAACTGGTTCATGACGCACGAGGAGCTGGAAGTGACCACAACACATGGTCCCTGTTCACTGTATGTTTATAAGTACGACAAGGTCTAATTATTGATTGTTAATTCATCGTTGACTTATGAAATATGTATTGACATAAATTATTTCAATTTATTTTAGTAATACTTAAAACGATTTGTTATTTACAAAATTATTTAAATTAAGATCAGTAACTCCAGCAAATTTATCAAATATACAAGTCGTAAAATGTATATTGTAGAACTCAAAGTTCTAAAAGGTAAGTTCTAGAATATTCTATAATAATAATATTAAAGTTCAACCTTGAGGATCCTATCCTGATGTAGGCCTGCCAGGGGAAGGTGCCGAAGCCAGCGTCATCACCGCCAACTATACGTCGTTGTGCTGTCTGCTTGTTTGCTGCAACACCACAACCTGGAAAAAGGTTACACTAGACTTAGTAATGAGTGACTCATAGTCTAGACTAAGCGTAGCTTACACTAGACTAGGTCAAAAACATAATATATAACGCTTAGAGAACTAATTACGGAGACTAAGTAATAAGCTGTTGTTGGCACCAAAGAATTTGAGAGTTGAGTTTGTACTCGCTCTGTCAAAATATTGATAGTGCGATTAGAAATTTAATGAAAAGGAATGTTTTGTATTTCCAAATGTTTATTGTAAATATCTTTATATTATTTACTTCGTAGGTTTTGGGTTTTAAAATAAAATCATTTAAGTTGTCATAATATAGCTTTTCTAGCTAACAACTTATTTATTTATATAAATTGATAATTATTAACTACTTCTCTTTTTGTTACAGAGCCTCTTTACCTTCGAAAATGTTCTTCTCTGCCGGTTTAACAGTTGTTATAAGTTTCGGAAATTTCAAAAATTTTAACACGTAAATAGATTTAAAACAAAACACGAACAATAAAACGAACACACAACACCTCATGATGGAGAAACTTCACACATACTAGTGAAACACATTATAACACTAACAGGAACTATTTGATTTAATTTCATATATTATTTTAGCATAAATATTAAAGTAAGAATAACACACGTCTTGAACATTATAATTATAGAAGGCGAGTGAAAAAGTCGACTCGAAAGTTACATCATATCTGGTTCATAACAAAACTTAAAAGGAAGCAAAAGTTCTTTAACGTAATTCGGCATTACTTTACGGAAACGTAACGTAGTATCGCTGGTCGATCAGGCGGAGGATACGAATGAGACAGATCTCCTCCGCTGATTACACGGAAAAAGATATTCTATATTTTATAACTCGAAATATCGATAGTACAAGTCTATTATTCTCGAAATGTCGAGTTACAAATTGCTTATTTTACGAGTAACTTACTTGTTCTAAATTATTCCATAATACTGTTTTTTTTTTAATAATAAAATGTATGAAATGTCGTTATTTTTTTATGAAATTGGTGTCAATGACGTATTAAATGTATATATTATGTAAGGAGGAAGCATTGTAAAGCCGCGGAACCAATCGGAATTACAGCCCGTGGCGTTTCGCGTGTTACATGATCAATTAACATACTTAACATGCTCCTATTATCATATCAACATTTATTAAGGTAAAGTATTATATGTGAAACGAAATTACTTTAACGGGAATACAAAAAAATCTGAAATCTATAGAAAAAATTAATTACCAATCCATTGCGCAAGATAAAGGAACTCGGTATTTTCAAGCCGCTGTTTTATCTTATATATTTATTCGTTTATTTATAGTATGTATTATTGATTTTATTAATAAATTTCCATGTTTAACATGAATGCCGTGGATTCTATCACCCGCAGTCTGTCACACAGTCTGTCTTCACTTCTAAAGAATCAGACACACAGATTTATTTCTTATGAATAATTAAATAGTTGGATTTCTAAAAAGTGGACGATAATATTTCTTTTAAAAAGATAAAGGAATGTGATTATCCAAATTATTGTCTATCTACTAAAGTTGTTGTTTTCCTAAATAATTGATGTATTTTAGCTGAATTTAAAAGGTTTATTCCGAATTAATAGTTTATTTTGGGTTTAACTTAAACACGACACAATTAGAATTAAGATCACAAGCTATCAAATGAATTAAAATCCATACATTAAAGAATAACTTCAGTACTTTAAATGATAAATTTTTTGTTTTGGAATCAGCAATAGAAAAAATTATAACCAACATAAGTAAAGACAAAAAATAGTGTATTTGATGAGCAATGATATGAACTTAAGTAATATGCATTCAGTGATGATTCGACACGCGGGTTACCGACTTAGAAAGTGGATGATTAGGTGTGTTTTGTGTAAACATGACTTGCATTATGGCGCACAGTCGGTTATAATGGACATTTGAATACTCACAAATTGTTATCTTTTACGTTTTCTATTGTAATTTCAATCAAATTAAACTGACATACCTTTATCTGGAGAACATATGATGTGAACCAAGTTTCTGATACAAATGACACAAAAAATTAAGATTAATTTGTCCTGTTTAACTCTTTGGGATGTCAAACTGTTACCTATTTCTTTTATCTAAATTAACCTTCTGATTGAGAGAGCTAATCAAAAGTATGTCTTGAATAATCAGTTGTTTAGTCTAAAGTAATTTTGTCTGAAGCAACATCTTATCGACTTTTACTAACAATAAGAATTTTAGAGGAGAATTAATTCCCTGACTCTGTTTGTTATTATCAGCTCAAGAACATAGTCCAAGTGAGTAGAGAGCGATCTCTTTGTAACACAAACGAGTAATAGTCCAATAGTCCAGGACCGATGGGAGTTCAAGAGAGCAATCTCTTTATAAAGAGCTATAGCTCAAACGAGTAATAGTCCAAGGCAGTACGCCGTGGTTTAACTGAGGACAGTCATTATTTGTGTGTACGTCTGTCACGGTGAAAGATGGTAACGCTTGAACTTTCACGGTATAGCCAACAGTGTGACGAGCGACATTAAGGAGACTTCACAATATGTTAGGTGATATTGTTAAAATACATATTACAAAGGTCGGGGTGGCCCAAAGGTTAAAGGCCAACCTCTCATGCATGAGGGTGCGGGTTCGACACCTGGCAAACCAAAGTGATTGTTCCGAGTCGTATGTACTTTATAAGAGTATTCAGACACCACTGACAGATGAAGGAAAACATCGTGAGGAAACATGGACTTATAATTATAAATTATAAATTTCAAATCACCAACCCGTTTTGAACAAGCGTGGTGATTACCTAATGCTCAAACCTTCTCCATGTGAGAATAGGCCTTTGCTCAGCAGTGGGCTCTGATAGGCTGATGATGATTACTCTAAGGCAATACAAATAATATCTTTGGATCATACAAATATTGAATATAATAAAACGCACCAATTTACATTATAATATTTTAAACTGGTAGATGTTCGTGTGGTTTCACTCAGCTATAAGATACAAGCCTTTCAGTTGTTAGAAAGTATTTTGTAATTTACATAATATGTTTCACTCATATACAACTGTTACTTTGTTTGATTACGATAACAACTTTTGTGTTATGATATGTGTTGCGTACACGCGACATATAAAAATAAATGAACATCGCCGGGGCCACATCGTTGTATGTATAAAATATATAACGAGTGACGCCGCTGACTCCGCGGAACGAACACCAAGCCGTGTGAACCAGAAGATTCCTGATACACACAAGCTATGGAATGGTATTGCTATCATAACATCGGGTCAATCACGTAGTCTTAGGTGTAGGTTATAATTTTTAATTATTATTAATATAATATACATATAAGTAATTATTATTATAATATACATATAAGTATGTTTCATAGTTCTCCCGGAACCTTGGGTAATTTACGTAGATTCGATTCGTGATCAGGCAAAATGTTGTGGTTGTATTCAGCATAACTATTTAAACTACGCAAAAAACCAAGCGTTGAAGTGATATGAGAGATAATATTAATACAATCTTCCATAATATGTTGTCAATAGCAAAATAATTTGCCAAATATATACAAGTATACGCGTATATTATTATAGTAAATACTAAGTATTACAAATGATTTGAAAGCTATACATTATACACGCTAGAGGACCCATAGCATTGTACCCCTTGAGCGATGGCTGTGAAATTACAGACTACCTCTCTAATACACACATTGAAAAACACTTTGACATTGGAAATATCCGTCAAATATTACTATATATGTGGTATATTATGAAATTATCATGATATGGGTGAAGGTTTGTCCTAAAGATTAAATATAATTGACATTATAAATATATATTTAAGTTTTATTTGGAAAATAACTATAAATACGCAAAATGGCAGCCATTATGAGTTGTGAATAACCACAGTTATGATACTTAAACAATTGTATTAATTCTCAGTAAAATAGTACCTAATTTCTTATACTTTTGTAATGTTATATACATACATTCACATCTCGTCTTGTGATCACGGTTGCTATAAAGTAACCCAAACGTCGCGTCAGGAGTATGTAGTTTTAAAATACGCGTAGTAATCCCAATAATATTAGTATCATTAACATTAGTACGTGTTTTCATCAAGTATAACTTCTGTACTGTCCGTGTTTGTGTGATAATGAGTTCGTTCTAAGGATGATCTAAGAACAGCCAAGTTTAACTAAACCGTTACATCACACGACGCGCGACTTTCACTTCTCGACTGGCGAATGATACGTCATCTTTGTTTATCAACATAAGAACAATTGGAAATAAATTTTTATGTGTGTGTGTTGAGTTTTAATAAACATATAGTATCAATTTATTTAATCAGTCTATAATTTGTCGAAATCATGTCAAAGACGATTTAAATCATTAGATTATTTTAATTATCTTCTATATATAAAAAATGGATTGCTGTTCCTTAGTCTCGCTAAAACTCGAGAACGGCTGAACGGATTTGGCTAATTTTAGTCTTGAAATACTCCTGAAGGTCCAGGGAAGGTTTAAAAGGTGAGAAAAATTTGAATAATTGCCGGGAAAACTCTAAAAACAGCCCTTTTCTATTTCCCATACAAACGATTTTTTGACATTAGACTTGACAACTCACTAATATGTCAATCATTCTGTTCGATTGAAACAGTAGAAATTTAATAAATACCAATACCGGGTTATTGAAGACGGAACAGAGTTTGCCCGGTCAGCTATACCTATATTACTAATGACGAAATTAACGCCGTCGAAGTCGCGGGCAAAAACTAGTATTTAATAATTATTAATTTTACTTATTAAAAAGATTAGATGTTGTAATCATTTCCTTTGATGAGTTTGTGACGAAAGCATTTATAACTAATTAGAATTAGTGATGCAAATTATAATATTTATGTGGAGAATTGTCTGGTTTGGTAGAAGATATAAGAGAATTTGATGTTGTCCAAGATCTGATGGAGAAATTTCAAGAAGTTATTCTTCATTTAGTCGGTTATGACGCAGAATTAATATAAAGATGATGTTGAGAGTATAGAGATAATACAAATTTGGTTAGTTAGAGAGAGGAGCTTGTACGGTGGAAGTGAGCGTTTAACGCACGTTAATTAGGGGCCCCTTAAACCTACACCTGGGTCACAAGTCCCAGTCACTGTTGAAGCTCCTCTCACTACAACGATGGACCGGATCCCCGCACCGTGAATACATTGAATGATGAGAAGTTTTGTCTCTGTTGCTACTTCTAAACAGTAAAAAATTATCATCTTGTCTGAACGTAAACAAGAAGCTAAACTAAAAGCTTCATGAGAACTTACTGATATGTCTGATCTTAAGATCATTCATACAGGTCTAAATCTCTCCTTCAGTAATTGTTTGTACATGTCTGTGACACACAAACAGTAACTATTAATATACATATTATATAAACACAAGTGACATAACGAGGAAGATGTCTCCGCGGCATATTAATGACAACCATTAAGTTATTGTAATATATTCCACACATTGTATGTCCTTGAATGAAAAGCGACCTTGTACACACTTATATATAGATCAGTTAGAACTAAATTATATACTATTACTTGTATTAAAACATAACGAAACTAAAACTACTTTTTCAATTAACTTTATTGTTGTCTGAATTTAAACTTTTTGGTAATTAAATTCCTTTCTAAGTCTTAAATATCGAGGAATTAAAATAAATTATGTGTTAAATATATTTTATTATAGTTTTATATAACTAAAAATACAGGATTTCCTTGTTATTAGAAATTATTTCCTCCTTTTAATTATCTTTAAACAGTTAGCACTTCGATATATGTATTGTATTTGCATCAGGGAATCATTTGATGGATAAATTCTAAACAATTGTTGGTATATATGTTTGTCAGTCCAATTATAAGTATCGCTAATCAATTATTATTCACGGGTGTTCTAAGTGACACACTTATACGTGTTTGTGGATGTGATCTGTGTGTGGAGTGTTGCTTAATGTAATATTATGTCACTAGAAAGTCGGTGCTAGCTGTTTGACCAACTTATTGGTGTTACATCACCGAGACGCGGACAGAGTCGCGCGACCATCCTTGTCGGATGATGGGTTTGGAACTATCAGCTTATAGTTTGATTTGATAACAATAATGTAATGAAATTGTCACTAATATTTGATTGGTAACCTTTGCTGTTCCTATTTGGAGACATAGAAATAAATGAAATTGCCTTTTACTTCCATTTTTCCGAAGATTTGATTTAACTATTTAAGATAATTCCTTTTGTTACATTCAACATTTTTTACATGTTATGTTTATGACAAGTTTGAATCATAATAATGACACTACGAAAACGATAATTGTCTTGTTCTAAACTAAAAGATCAAATCCGATTAAGGTGGGAGAACTTCTCTTTCACTAAGGTCAGGTGGGGTATTTCAACTGGTTCTGCGGAGACCAGGAAATATATCTAAAATACTGTTTTTAATCTTCAAATTGAATACTTTTAATTGTGTTTTTACATACCAGCAATGTTCAGATAATACTTGCACAATAGTTTACTTAGCAAAGAATCTGTAACCGATACCTTTCTGATAACGATGTAAATCCAATATGGCTGACAGTAACGGACATAATCGAAACAAAAAACTTGTAAACCGATATTTTGTGGGTCGCAGCTTCTTCATAAAATATTGTATTTCAATGAAATGATACGTCAAATTTGTTTCCTTAATCCAAAAAGTTTTCATAATTTTCATAACATATTCCTCTCATTATAAATACAATATCTATTGGAGTATATTTCCATGTTGGTAATTGAAGTGGGCGTGTTTTTTATCGTCATGTTGGTAAACCGTTTCGTTTTTACGCGGATATGCCTCTCCGGGTCACTTTCCCTCAACGATATTCAAACTATAGCACCTTTTTGGTGTAATTTATTCAAAGATTTATGGAACAACCATATGTTTTGGATAAAATAAAGAAACAAAGTAATTTATATCGTTTTTGATCAAGTTTAAATACGCGAGGCTATTGTTTTAGCAGTACATTATATCTTTGAATGGTTTGAGTCGAACATAAAATAACTTTCGCTTAGCATGCTCTAAATATGAAGCGCCATTGTTTTGTTACGAATAAACGGTGGAAACAGAAGTATGATTTCAAATTTTCTTTAATTATAAAATTAAACATATACATTTTGTTTCTGCTAACATAAAAGATATTCGTTTAAATGAAGTTAATATTTTTTGGATTAATTACGCGTGCTTTATTTCCAAAAGACATTTTTAAATATAATTTTACTTGATCGTTTCAAAATTTGTATTATATATGTATTTACCAGCGACTTATCCATACGTATGTTTAAAAGGAAACGTGTTCTTAATTATATGTAAAAGATAGGAAAAGATAACTCGTGAGTATAATATGAACGGAAGGTGGCGCTGATGACATATTACAACATGTCTCATTACAAGCGGGAATGATAGACGGAAGTTATTATCTGAGGACTGTTAACAGCTTGTTGGAGACACAGAGAAATGTTTGTATGATATTATAAATCTTTATTAACGAGATTAAGTGTATTTTGTTAAGATTTTGGAAGATTGAAACAATGCTATCACCAAAATCGTAATATACGAATAATTTCTTTATAATATATATTTATTTTCTTTTACAAAACATCATCGTGGCTTTTATGAAACTGTAAAATAAGTATATTTTATTTATCTCTGTTTTCTTACACGTTTTCACTTATGAGGAATATATCTTGTTAATCTTTAAAGAGTAACTTTATAAGTCGCCTTCAATACTGACATCAATATTATAATTTAAACTGTTTCCTGTTGAAATTTTTATTTAAATAGATTCAGTACTAAAATCAGTGGTGGCCTTGTGGTTAAAAGGCCCGCCTCTCATGCATGAGGGCGCGGGTTCGATCCTGGCCCGGGCAAGTACCAATGAGATTTTTCCGAGTCATATATACCTATTTTCTAAAAGTATTTAGACATCATTGATTTTATGCATTCCCAAAGAGGGTTGATGTCAGGCAGGCGGCCGGTCGTAAAAACAATTAGCCAAAACTATGAGCAACATGTAAGGCAGACCCTGGCTAAATCTGGGAAATTGACAGGAAGAAGAAGAAGATTCAGTACTGATCTTAATATAACAATACTCAGATTAATTCATAAAACATGTTTAAATAATAGTTGAGAACATATATGTACAACTAATATTTTGTAAATATTAAAATCCCCTCCATATTAAAAGGTTTTTAAAAATTATATCGGCACCAGCGAGGAATTTAACGAGTAATCATTTTGAAAACGAGCTCATTCTTTTATAATGCTGGATCAATATGAATTAAACAGATAAGGAAACAAGCTTTAAAATGAACAACGAAATCAGACAATCCGTTTTGGAGCTACGATGAAACACACATACAGACAGACATGGATATCAAACTTATAACATCTTTTTGTGTCCAAGATTCAAAATGTACTTAAAGAAATAAAAATATATATCTTGTTAAATGAAAACAAGGCCGTTAGAATGATCTCCATGTAATGAGAACAACAT
This sequence comes from Danaus chrysippus, assembly GCA_916720795.1. NCBI lineage: Eukaryota > Metazoa > Arthropoda > Insecta > Lepidoptera > Nymphalidae > Danaus > Danaus chrysippus. The sequence continues at coordinate 282,208 of CAKASE010000070.1, forward strand.
TAGAAAACAAACCATGAAAGAACGTTCATCATCAGTTTATAAAAATGATGATCTCATACATCATACACACTTTCACTCATTGATCTTCGGATAGAAACGATTCGGATTTCAGAATCTGTAAGATCTGATGAGATTTGATGAGTACTGATGAGATCTGATGAGTTTTGATGAGTTCTAATTTTCAGTCTGTAAACAGTCACCATTACATACTCAAGCTGACACATTGTAGCTAATACCAATTTTGATTTCTAAACTAAATACCATCAGTCCTAAAGTTTACGAATGAATAACTGTAGTTCTGTAGTATACAAGATTGACGTGTTAACAGAAAAACTGGTGGTAACGAAGTAAACGCAACCGAATATAAAAATAAAGAATGAAGTGTTGTGTGTATCTGTTATATACTTAAAGAAAGATTTTTATTTAGTCTAAGAAGTTACTCATTCTTCTACCTGGCAATTTCCCAGCTTCAGCCAGGGTCTGCCTTACATGTTGTGAATAGTTTTGGCTAATTGTTTTTACGACCGGCCGCCTGCTTGACATCAATCCTCTTTGGGAATGCATTAATCAGTGATGTCTAAATACTTATAGAAAGTACATATGACTCGGAAAATCACATTGGTACTTGCCAGGATCGAACCCGCGCCCTCGTGCATGAGAGGCGGGCCTTTTAACCATTAGGCCACCACTGACTTACCCATTATTAAATATTTCTCCAAAATCTGATCTATTGTCACATTTTATTTCATTCAAACTAGTTCAGTCGTTTTAAGTCTACAAATAGATTCCCTCACGAGGTAATATCTCACCATCAGACCAAAAAAACCCCGATTTTATTTGAAAGTAAGCTTCAATGTTAATAATATTACAAAATCTGTTTTATTTATAATAGAAATATTTTAATGTGGTTGCGTAAATCCTCTTACTTCTGAATCACGAGATCCGCCAGCTGGCTGTCGAGCGAGATACAATCTTATGACAATAACATAAGATATAATATCCATTAACACGACGTAAAGAAACTTCACATCTGGGCCGTATTTGTCATGTGTTTGGTAGATTACGGTAAAAAAACCGAGTTTCATAATTATTGATATTAAGAATTACTAAATTTTAACATTCCGAGAAACGTTTGGCCTTACAAAAAAATTTGGTAATAAAAAATCTATGTCAGTATCTCAGGATGCTAATTTTATGAATAATTTGACAAAATTAAGTTAAAAAAATATTGAATAGTTTAAAATCCATTAATGCGTTTGAAAGTAAAAGTTTTTCAAGCCGTTCTCAATTCGCGAATTATTCGCCATACAGTAATTTAAAGTTATAAATCCTTTCAACTGTGATGAGCTCGTTAAAGTTCAGTTTATTTTATTGTGTGGTCATAATACTTTGAAAACGTTTGTCTTTATTACGGCAATCCATCAGACAGAAATCAGCGTCAAATATATCCGCGAACTATGTGGCATTAATATAATGATTATAAATAAAGAACTTTTCATTGACTTATAAATAATGGAATTACATTATACTTGTAAATATATTTCTTTATTTACTTATATTTAAATGAGAATATTACATCAAAGTATTGTCAAGAAAATTCTGAGCTAGAGATTTAATTTGAACAAAAAGTATAATTCATAATATAAGAATAATTGACAAGAGAGATTTTGAGTTAAATGTAATAGATTTTGGAATAAATTTTACGTGATATTGAAATATTTATTTTATCTACACCTACCAATAAACATATAGTTTAGTATATATATATATATACATATATGGTTGTATTGTTCGTTCGTGTGTGATTCGCGATCAAGCGCCGGCTCCAGTGAAAGTCATTACGTGAGCAACCGACACTGTGTCAAGAACTGATCTTTTTGAGATATTAAATAATTAATTTATACGGAAATCAATATTTTGTTTATATATTACATAACAATTAATTTGATAACACGTTATGAATAAGAAATATGTCAAATTAAAAGATATTAAAAGGTAATATTTAGATAAACTTACCTGAAACCTTATGATGAAGAAATATGAACATTTTTTTGTTAATAATATATACATGTATGTGAGGAAGCAAGACATAGTTAGGATAGAGCGAGATAGATAATGATAAGAGCGAGATAGTGATATGAGTGTACCTGAAGGTTCCGGGAGTATGGAGCGTCAGACGGGAACGAACTAGCTATGTCTTGCCACACGACCACATAGAGCTCAGTTAGTTCAATAATACACACCCTCACACCGAACTGTAATTATGACACAAATATCGGGACGGACGGAACCAGAGTCCTCTGGAGGGTCGTCGCTTTGAAAAGACATTTGAGATCATCATTACGTAACGGTGTGACGGATGTCCGCGGTAACTTACTCTCGTCGTTTATAACCGGACCATAGCTCAGTCCTTCGTTGGGTGTGAACTCTAAGCTGTTGGAGTCCTGTACGCCGAGGATGCCGGACTTGGCTACTCTGTGACAGCAGCCCTTGAGCAAGCTGCCGCAAGAACCGTCCAGCAGACCTCCAACCATCCAGCAATAGAAAAAGAACTCGCACGTCCCTCCTTGCGGGCAGTTCTTCTCATACTGCCTCTCAATTTTCTTATTCTCTATCCCCACAGGGTCGGGTTTGTCCAAAACTCTCCCTCTTCTACTATCTCTGTTCGTGCTCGTTATTTCTTTAATAATATCGTTAATCTTCTGTATCTGCGCGTCTGATATCGGTCTAAACTCTGGCAGCACGTGACTCATGTTCACGTTCTCCTGGAACACTCTCTCCGTCAACTCTGTTTGAACAAACATTGGTTTCTGTAAAGTATACCGTCGTTCGTACGATCTTATAATGTATTTCAATCTTTCTATTTCGTTGCTCTGAGCTCGATGTGGTTCGTTGGCATCTGTACGGAAATAAAATAGAATATAATACAGTGGAAGAAGAGTAGGGTGAAGAAGATATGAAGAAGCTGGTAAGATGATTAGCGAGGATGTTTATGTACATGGTAGATGTGTTAGTTACAGACATGCTTGTATGATGTACAATACAGTATACTGAAATAAATCTTTAGTTTATTATGAATGAGAAACTATTTAATAAGACCAAACTAGTAAATAGACACAGGATTGAAATACTAAATAAAATAAAAAACACTACTAAAAGATTGAAAGGAATGAATTGTAATATTTCTATGGAAACAGTGACACGTGAACCAGAAAATAGAATTAATTATTTACATAGAGATTATAATTTATATTTCATAAGAAAAAATAATAGAAGACTTTGGCGAAGCTACTTCATGGTAGATAGTTTTCCAAATGTCACAATAAACGTTCAGGTCGTGTTAATGTATAGAAGACACTATGGCTCAGTTTACGCACTGACGGTAACTTAATGTAAGATGTATCGCGGGTTCCCATGATGTTTGTATGAAGAGTATAAAACATATATGTTTCTCATACAGTTTCTTTATGAAAAATAATTATAGGAATAAGAAATGAATTCATCGTAAAATATTGATAATAAGAATTACAAAGTTAAAATATCTACGAAATATATCGAAGGTTTAAAATTATAAGGAAATGTTTGTTTGAAACTAAACTTGTTGAATTTAATATAATAAGTATAATAATCTGAATGAAATTTTAGTTTTACGTGATGCTGAGATTTACAGACGACACAAGGACGAGAATATTGTTATATAATAAAATAAATATAACATATTTATATATATTTACATGAATGCCCTTAGTATGAGTGTTACAAAACGTTAAACTTATAGTTAGTAAGTGTCTCGTCGAGTCAACGTGACGCGAACTATCGTCATGTTCAGTACTTCATAACGTTAAACCAGAAATATTTTACTTTGATATCGTGAATACTCTATACTGCGTGTATTTAGTTTATGACTGCCTCGTACTAAGGTTTAATAGGATGTAACAGCTGACTGTAACTTTCACGTGTCGGTCTCGTAATATTATATAATTAAAGAACAATTTGTATTGTGTTACAGTTGTCATCGCTAGAAGTGATCGTACGCCATTTTAAAATAATTTTGACATTACAAATGTTAGGGTATTTAAAAGTAAGGTAAAGTTATAGAAAGTGGTGAACTAACTACCAAGTAATAAGTTAACGGAGTGTGAAATAAGTTAAATAATGATTTTAATTACTCAATCAATTAGACATTAACATCGAGGTTTTTGTTACGATTAGAAATAATTTGAAGTTATTTAATATGTCTTCGATGAGAATTTTGTTAATGATCTATTCATTCTTATATATCAAAAAGTTATTTTTTATTTATACTAATTGTGTATCTTGATTTGTCATGATTAAAAAATTATATATTAGAAAAAATGACACGAAAATATATGAAGCAATTAACACGCAGAACATTTAATATCAATTAATTATCTATTATGAAGTATTTTTTATTGTTTTAATGTTATTATTTAACAATAATCATTAAATTCTGACGTCACACTTTCGGTTTCAGTCTTATTACAGTTGTTAAACTCAACAACTGTACATAATTAGTTCATACAACTACGGACTCGAGTTGGAGTCATTGACATGACACTAGAGAGGGACGGCTGTACACGGATGTATGATGTTAGAGAGGGATAGATATATGTGTGTGTGTCAAGCGCGTGGCAGTGAAATCTATTAAGGTAGAGCGTCTTTATTTAGTTATATTTTATATATACTCAATATGAATACTTCATCTGTGTAGCTTAAAACAAATAATTCTTGGCAGAATATAATATGCAGTTGACTTTTACTGACGTTTGTAAAAAAAATATAAACGTCAAATTTTTATTAATCAATATTTGATCATGAAATTTAAAAGATGTCAAAAGAATATTTTGATGACATATTTCCAGTGAAACTCTGTTTAGTTCTCATCTTGTGTTAAATATAAACATAGAACAGGTATTGATGTTATGCATATATAATATGTATATTACACAATCAGAACACATATAAACTGTAGTGACTTTAAAAAATGTGAATAAAAAAATGTTTTCCATTGAATCCATTTTTATATTCTCTTTATATGAAATAGCCTTAGTTTTAAACTACGTTGTTAAAAGTAAAAGATTTTTTAACCTTTTATGGTGATAATACGTTCATTTCTATAATTAATCCAAATTTTCATACTGTTGTTTAATTAATATTAATTAAATAAAACTTTAAGTAATAATTTATTGTACTATTACATATTTATTCTTCGCCTTAACATCATTCACTTCACAAGTGAAGCCTCTTGCGTGATAAACGCGACTTCCCCAGTTTTTAATATATTATATATTTTCCGTACATTATATATTATATTATATATCACTGTTACTCTCTACGAAATTATATAAAATCTATATATCGTCGGGGACAGTGCGAACAAGCATACTTAACTACCATAAAATAATTTCGAATATCTACATTGGATGCAGATTATTAGATGAATGTTTAAACTGAAATATTTTGTATATTAACGACTTTTAAGATATTTTTCTTATAGTTAATAATCATAATTCAAACACTAATTGTGAAAAAATTACTTCTTGTGTTCGTCTTGTATAGAGCGAAACTATGAAAACACGAATTTTACGATATTTAAATAAAATGATAGAAATTAATAAATAATAAAGTATTTAGAAACATTGTAATATATATTAACTAAATGTTATTGTGTACAGTCGAGTTATATTAGAAAAAAACTGTATCACGTACAGACAGTTATACTATACTCTGAGACTAAGATTTGTTAGACAAATAACTTTTACGTATGAGGGTTAAAAAATATAAAAAAAATCTTTTGAAAAATATTCAAATAAAAGTTATAATAATTATTGTTTATACGAAATGTTAGTATAACTTTAGTTATACAGTTTTCTTTCAACAATTCTTTATATATAAAAGAAAGTGGTGTTAGTTATATTATTTATAACGCAAGAACTTCTGTACGGATATGGATGAACATTAGTGGAGAGATAGATTAGAACCAGGAGACGGACATAGGATATTTAACTATGTTGGATTGAAATAAAAAAATACTTAATGAATTCCAATATCTGGTTATTTACAGCCTCTAAGGCGGAATAGAGTTCGTCCTTTCAGCTATACATTTCTAACTTTAAAGTAACACAGACGAAGTCGCGGTCAAAAACTAGTAAAACCACGTTTTATTTTATTTTTATGTACATATGGTTATGTCAGAGGTCGAGTCGTGTGTAATTGGTACATGATGTAACTTGTGACATAACGGATAATGTCACGTTGAATAACTGTAGAGAGGGTCAGGAAATATTATTGACATTATTTAACAGGAATTTATTGACATGTTCGATAATATTATAGATACAGCTTGTATGAGGAAAATGAGCTTTTACAGCTTGTAAATATATGATTTTATAGCTAATAAATATGTATGTATGTTATAAATTTTATTCCAAACATCATCAGCCTATCAGAGCTCACTGCTGAGCCTTTTCTCACATGAAGAAGGTTTGAGCATCAATCACCACGCTTAAAATTATAAGTCCATGTTTCCTCACAACTTTTTCCTTCACCATCTGTCAGTGAAGTCTAAATAATATTACAAAGTACATATGACTCGGAAAAAACACATTTGTACTTGCCAGGTTTCGAACCCGCGCCCTCATGCACGAGAGACATTTAAACTCTAGCCATCACGACCACTTTATTCCAATACTTAGTTATTTTGTAAATTTTCTCCTATTATATTTTAAGGATTCACGTATGTGAAAGTATTTCACTTGTATTCTTAGTATAATATTGTTAAAATTCCTTGTTTTATTGAAACAATAACAATACGAGATGGTTTCTACAGCGTGAGATGGAGGTGAAATTAGTTTTCACTGATGGCCGGCAAAAAACTTGATTAAACATGGGAACTATTGTCAAGACGAAAGTGTTACTACTGCACTTACATTTGACTGATGATGAACTGGGTCAGGAGTTAGGAGACAAGGCTGTGATGATTTTAATGTAACTAATCGATTTTGAGGTCGTGGTGGCCTAGTGGTTAAAAGGCTAACCTCTCTTGCATGAGGGCGCGGGTTCGATCCTGGCAAGGACCAATGTGTTTTTTGCGCAATATATGTACTTTCTAAGAGCATTTGTACACCACTGACAGATGGTGAACGAAAACATCGTGAGGAAACCTGGACTTATAGTTTCAAATTATAAGACGATATTACCAACCCGTCTTGAGAAAACGTGGTGATTAATGCTTACATCTTCTCCATATGAGAGGCCTTTGCTTAGCAGTGGGCTCTGATAGGCTGATGATGAGTCGATTTTAATGCAAGTTTCCCGTAGAAAATAATTTTACAATCCTACTGTAACTATTTTGTGAAAGATCTTTTTAAATCATGTCTATGTTTACGCACGTTTGATGTTTTCTAAGCATTTTATTTTACCACATACAAACAGGAATTAATCTTTTCCGATTTATTGCAAGAAACATTTTAATTTCCGAACATTAAATATAAATAACTCACCTATTCTAGCTTGACAGTGTCACTAGTGACAGTTGACATCAGAAATACTGTAATTATATGACATTTGCGAAATGTATAACGAAGCTTGACTAATTAAAGAAGAAGAAAATTTTCCATTTGACATTGAGTTAAAACTACTAGGAATTTTATGTTTTTCTATACTTATTATGATGATAAAAATATAACTTTCTTCATTGAAAAAATAAATTATTAAATAAACGTCTTTATTCAATTCTACAAACTTCTTCATGTCTCCACACAGTACTTAAAATTATAATTCGTCCAACAAATAAAAATGATGATATTGGCAAAATATTAAATGATTTCAGTGCGAATGAAGACATAGTATAAAAAACAACTAGGAAACATGACTGACATGACATGACATTGGTGTCAAAAATGTTTCGTATTTAATAATTCTATCATTCTTCACCTATACATATACATATAATGTTTATGTCTTGGGTCTACGTAGATTATGAAGCACACAAACATACAACCTTACGACTTACACTATCAAACTGTTTCACTGTCTTTAAATATTAAGTTATTAATAGAGTCATAAAATTGACATCAACTATTGTATACATATGACTAATAATCATAGTAATGTACAGTTAACATTATACGTCATAGTGTAATTTAATTAAAATATTTATAAACAAGAATACATTTAAATAAGTTTTTTTTTCGTTTTATGTGTAGCAAAAAGTGTTGTCTGATTAGAACTTCGCTTTGATATATATATATATATATATATCTATTGTATGATTCAGTGACATACGAACAAAACGACAAACAATAGCTCATCAGCTGTTTTCATAACACAATATTTTTCATATTAAATTAAAAATATTTACAATTATATAACTTCAGTTATATTAGTATTAATTTTATTATAATTAAATTAATATTTTTTGGATTATACTATTCGTATTTTATTATTTTAACTACATACTCCCGACGTTTCGGTTACTTTATAGCAACCGTGATCATTAAGACGAGATGTGAATTTAATTGTTCTGAATTGATTCTGAGACTTTAAGTTATCGAAAGTACTCCAATTGTTCAAAATAGAAACACTATGTTGGTGATCATTAAATATGTGATGATGAATAGATTCCACTCTGATGTCTTAATTTTATTTATATGATGAAGTGAGTGAATGAAGAATGAATGATGAATGACAGATTGAAATATTAGTGTGAATGAATGGTTTTGATAGAAGTAATAAAAAATTAATACATACATATATGAGGCAATTGAACATTTTTCTTTTTAATATTTTTATGATTTTTTTTAATATAAACCGTATAAATATTATGATTATGTTTAACGCGTCAAATAGAAAACTTTTAAAGGGGAAAAGACAGAAAACGTTAAAATTATTTTGATTATAAAACAATCGCACGCGGAAATGTACTCTATCGCGTGTCATTAAGGTGTAAGATCGTCTGTCAAACACGAAACTCTCATTTTTCATAGTTGCGTGACAAAATGTAGCGTGCGAAGACGCGAAGGGAAGGATTGAAATATCTTGAACACAGTAAGGTTTAATATCGTGTGACTGAGAGTCGATTAACTATTTAAATATCCTGTTTCAATTAACAGAATTTAAACTAACTCAATGAAGATTAGTTAACTGTACATCATGAAATAGTGGACTATATCGTGGTTGTTCCAATAGTCTACAACAGTTAATCACATAGTCATTAGTCTATAAGTCCAATAGTCCAATAGTCTTCAACAGTAGATATTAACTATCTTAACATATGTACGTTACCTTTATAACAAATATTGATTGAAAGTGATTTCCATTCGCGTCTCATAAAGAAACTTCCTCAACAAAACTTATCGATTGAGAAACTTTTGTTATGTATGTATATAAAATAACTTATATATTCAGTTATATAATATGTTATTAATATATAATTATATTTTTTTAAATATATTGTTGTCTTTGGTATATAAAGGTTTTCTTTTCACTCTATCACCGACACACAAAACTAAACTAAACTTTCGTATATTTCGTATTTAGTAAATATTAATGTTTTTTAAATAAAATCTAAGTTTCTTATTATTTTCTTAATATCTTATATCTGTTATATTTTTTATCGATCATAATTTATGTGAACGCTTCCGTAAACGTCAAAACAGATCTCTCCGTTAAAACTCACTTTCATGTTTAAATAATATAACTTAAATAACTATTAAGATTAAGAAATATAACTTGTAAAGCATTATATTATTACAAAAAACAAATTAACTTGTATTTTTTTGATACTATTCTAAAATTTTCTCAATCTAGGTTCGGTTAATTAATGTAATGTACACATAACATTAACTCACCTCTGTCAGAGAACGCGTCATTGTTGACTGGTGATGAGATGTCCTGGAGCGTCTGTTCCTCGGCTCCGATGTCGCTGGTGCCGAAGTTTTGTTCACGGAACACGACATTGTCATTGAAATTAGGTCCCGCGTGAGAATTAGTCAACACCGAGTTGATATTACCGTCAGGAGAGTAAGGGAAAACTACGCGAGGACTTCGAGCCTTCCAACCACTATTAGGAAAGTACCCTGTTCTTGGTGGTACCGAAATTACAGGCTCGAACGAAAAGCTCGGCGCGTAAGGTCGACTGAATCTGCCGTTGTAAAATTTAGGGTACACCGGCAGGTAGAACCTCTCTGTACCTTCCATCTTCAGAGGTGATTCCGTCACGTCATCGGTAACGTCATAATCAGTATTATCAAACTTGATTCTTGACTGTCTTTCCGTCAAGTCGATCTCTCCTTTCCCGAGCGGCTGGTTACTCTCCGCTTCATCCAAGAACTGCACCCTCCTGAACCGTCTATAACTCCTCGGCACGAACATCGGCACACTCCTCTGTTTCTGGTATATGCTCAGCGCGCGACTCGCCCCGCCACAGACGCCGGTGCTCACAGCCACCATCAGTACAACCCATAGCCTTTCGCTGAACATGTTGCTGTGTGTGAAGCCTCTCTCTCATCGTCTGTTTCTTATTTTCCGTCTCACGTCCTCATCGTACGAGGCCGGGTGCTCTGACGGCTGTTTGTCGCGGACTGGTCGGGAGCCGCGGCTGCCTCGACCCCCACTGGGCGCTGCAGCCTTACGTAAACTGATTTACGTCTTTTTTACGTAATCGCTGTGATAACGTTGCCGGGCAACCGTGTTTTGGGTGAGACATCATCCAGAAAATGTTCTATTTTATAGATTATCGTATATTTAAAATAGAAACTATGTTTTTGGTGAGATTTCAACGACTGTCTCTGTCTATCATGATCATTTACTTTTCATCTCTTTCTTGTACGTACTTTACATATGCGTCGTGTATTTATATCCATGTTGAACGTATAACAAGAATGTTAACGTACCGCGTGTCGCCGTTACTACTTTTATAGCTCGAACACTACCGCGGGAACTTTCTATAAGATCGGGTTACTACTAGCTATGGGGAGTCTGTGACTCGTGTAGTATATTACTTTTTAGTATCTTTGACAATATTTAAATCCAATAACAGTAATTTTAATGTGAAACTCACCATAACTATAAAACACCGTTATGTTTGGAGTTTTAATTATGCATAACCTGTTGATATCTTCATAAAACATGTTTTGAGTCCACTAGCGCCATCTATGTAAAGAAAAAATAACAAAGGCCTTTCACTTTAATAATCTTAGTGTAGTTCGAGAGTAACTCGCTAGGTGGCGCTGTTCTTAATTTCAAAGCAGCAAGTAAAAGATTTCAACGAGCGTACATTAGTTTAAAAACAATAAGATAATTTTGGGAAGAAATTATACCTAAATTTTTTGTATGAACTTTTGGAAAAATGATTCCCAGCCTTTGTATGGTATTTTAAAGAAAAATTCATATATACAAGTTATTTATGTAATGTATGTAAGTGTAGTGATCTGATCTGTTATGTCACTTGTAATTTAATACTTAATATAATTATTAAGAATAGATACTTACAATGTTGTTATTGTTATATATATTTTAAAGAATCCAATCACTTCAAGAAATAATTCTCATTTAATAGGAATTTTCCTTAAAACCAATCTGTATTAATAACTATATTATATAACATAATAAAATACAAACACTAAATGTCAGATAAACATCGAAGAGAAAATACATTTGACAACAAAATATAGCCAGGAATGTGTTCAATGTGTGTGTGTGTGTGTGTGTGTGTGTGTGTGTGTGTGTGGCGCCGCGTTACATAAACACGACCTACACTGGCGACATACACACACACACACACACACACACACACACACACACACATATATACAGGGTGACTGGTAAATTACTATCAATATTTAAGGAGAATACTCGGTACATGATTCTCATTCGAATAATATGTAAAAAAAATAGGTACTTTATTTTTGACCAAATTTCCGTATAAATAAATAATGTGTGGACACGTTCCAAGTGTGGATGCGTGCGGCGGCGTGCTGATACAACACCACGCCGCCGCACGCTTGTGTGTGTGTGTATACCTAATCTGTAGGATGTTCACACGATGCGTAATTAATTACATAACTTTTGGTTAACTTTACTTAGAAGTTTATTAATATTTATGTTATATTAATTTTTATTTTGTCATATATGATCGTCAAATATCACGTCCTCAAGTATTGATAGTAATTCACCAGTCACCCTGTATATGAATGTATTAATTTAAATTATGATGCCCTTAAAATATTTGTGGAATGTATAAGTTATATGATCTGTTTTTAATCCCTACTAATATTATAAATGCGAAAGTAACTCCGTCTGTCTGTCTGTCTGTCTGTCTGTCTGCTACGCTTTCACGCCTAAACCACTGAACTGATTTTAATGAAATTCGGTACAGAGATAGAGTTGACCTTGAGAAAGAACATAGGATAGTTTTTATCCCAGACTTTTGAAAGGTTCTCTTGGAAACGCGATATAACCGAACTCCACGCGGCGAAGCTGCGGGCGGAAAGCTAGTGTCACATAAATAAGGTTTTACGAGTGTGTGGCGCTGAGTGTCAGGTTACATGTGGGGGAATAAGGTTCATACATGAAGTAGACAGCTGTCAGTTGTCGAGGGAGAAGGATTCAAGAGAGAGAGAGAGAGAATGATAAAGAGAGAGAGAGAGAGAGAGAATGATTATAATATAAAGGATGGTTCTAAAACACATAAGGACTTGAAATGTATGTATATTATATTACGACAATGAAACATAAATAAATTTACTAACAAATTAAACATTTAACATATAAATAATAATTAGAATTTCGTAGTCAGTGGTGGCCTAGTTAAAAGGCCCGCCTCTCATGCATGAGGGCGCGGGTTCGATCCTGGCAAGTCACAATGTGATTTTTCCGAGTCATATGTACTTTCTAAGAGTATTTAGACATCACTGATTAATGCATTCCCAAAGAGGGTTGATGTCAGGCAGGCGGCCGGTCGTAAAAACAATTAGCCAAAACTATTCACAACATGTAAGGCAGACCCTGGATATAGCTGGGAAAAAGTCTGGAAGAAGAATCAGAATTTCGTATATATTACATCCTATGACCTTTTCTGACTCCTAATCTATATAACTTTTAAGTTTTATCATAATCCGTGCAGCAGTTTTAGCGTGACAGACCAACAAACATCCATCTGTATATACAAACTTTCTCATTCATTATGTTGGTAGAGAGTGGGATAGTTCATTTCTTTAGTTAGATTTGTGGATCAATGTCAAATTTAAATTATATACCTTTTTCATGAAAGTAAAGACATGTTTTTTCTTCAGAAACTATATATTTATTCGTATTAAGATTAAGATTAAATCTTTTCAAAATAATGTAATGGTAATTTTCATAATATTTCTTAGTTAGGGTAAAACTTTATTATATTTTAAGAAATTTTACTATACATGTAAAAGATTAAAATATTTAGTTGGTCTACAAAATCATTCATTTTAAATATTTTTAAAGTAATATCTGTTCTTCTTAAATATTATTTGGTGAAACATTATTACTCTTGAAAAAGATTTTATTGTTTCAGAGAAAGAGTTTAAAGTGCTTGAAATACGAGCCATAAAAGATACAATTGAAGTATTGTATAGACTGAATAAAAGCACTAAGTATTACATAATGTAAAAAAGGAAAACTATAGAAATATGTTTGTAAATAGTTAGTTCTCTCTGATCCTTAAATGTGTTAAGACACTTCCAAAACTATATTTAAATAATGAAATTCTTCCAATAATATCTTCAATTATTATCAAGAATACACCGACACATTTACACAATTATTTATTTAAAGATATTTAAATAAATATTAATAAAAATCTCCATTCTTATTAATATTATAAATGCGAAAGTAACTCTGTCTGTCTATCTCTTACACTTTCACGCCTAAACCACTGAACTGATTTTAATGAAATTTGGTACAGAGATAGAGTTGACCTTGAGAAAGAACATAGGATAGTTTTTATTCTAGACTTTTGAAAGGTTCTCTTGGAAACGCGATATAACCGAACTCCACGCGGGCGAAGCTGCGGCCGGAAAGCTAGTCAGATATAAATAACATAAATATTGACGCCGTCAGATGAATCAGCGGTAAAAGTATGGAATATTTGGTGCGACCTCATTCACTAACCGCTGATATGAAAGCATTCACAATACGATCATAACACACATTTAAATTTAAAATTTATTAAACTAATTATCATTATTTTACTTTAATAATAAATCTTTGTTAGGAGACGATTTAAATTAAAATAGTAAAATTAAAAGCAGCAACTTGTCTTTGTTTGGTTAAAATATATATTAATAATATTAGAAATCGATTAATTATTATTAAAATTTTCTTCAACCACATGTTTTGTCACAGTGGAACATTTTACTGGCGCTGTTACTATCATCACAAGTGAAATACAAACCGGGCCTCGACAGTGAGTCGCGGGTTGAGGCGAGAAAACTAACGAACAACAGTCACACACCAGACCTCGGTACAGACTGACGGGTCGACAACAACATTAATATATAACAACAACAACAACAGATTGGAAATACAACAGGGATTTAATAATTGTTGTAACAGTGTTAGTGATTTGTGATTATATTGTTGAGAACGTTCTTGAGTGAAAGTGGTTAGTTCTAAAAGTGAAAGGTGTTGCAGGTGAGCAGTCCTCGGAGCCTGTTCTGTAATAAGGTTAGTTTAGTAAAGTTAATCCAGATCCTAGCTCTTGAACAACAGAACAAAAGACAAAAGGCTTCTAGCCCACATAGGTCTTGACTTGAAAGTCGACAAAAAATATATAAACATCTCATCTCGTCTTAATCACGGTTGTAAAAAACCGAAATGTCAGGAGTATGTAGTTTAAAAATAATAAGACGTATTAATCAAAATAATACTACTTTCATTTAAATGATTACTCGCGAAAGTCTAAGATTTTCAATTAAAAACGTATGTAAAATAGTTAAAAGATGTTTAAACTTGTGTTAAATTTGTATATTATTTTCTTTCAACATAAGTTTATTTAAAGTAACGATTAAAATACATGAAAGTACCAAGTCACAATAATCGTCGCGTGATTGTTGTTTATTACTAGATGAGTCTTTCTACTCACACTCGCTTTGAAATCCTTTTCATTTTCTATACGTTACAATAATATTAATATAATATGTCATATTCTTTTAAACGTTTAAATTGTTTAAATATAAATGTCATACTTAAATGACAAATATATATACTATAATATTCAAGATTCTTAATTCTTAGTTTCAAATTACTTGGTTGTAATTAACATATAATATATTATGAGAAGGCTTTATTCGTTTTAAATAATGCTACATTTATAAATATGATTTTATACATGTATATGATATATAAATAAAAACTGTGTCTGTATGTTCAATATTTTATAATCATTATGTTTAATCTTGTTCATGTCAAACTAATAATAGAAATTCTCATGTCGAGGTATTTTTGAAATCATATAAAAGTAACTATAGTTCCGTACAAAATATATTATAAAACAGTATATTTATACAATTTCTATCTCACTTTATTTTATATAAATCATGTGGTTAATGGTGAATACAAAATATTTACGAATGAATTATAAAGGGTGGAAACCAGAGGCACCAGGAAAATTATGAAACATACTTATATGTATATTATAATAAGAACAACATATTAAAACTTATAACCTACACCTAAGACTACATGATTGACCCGATGTTATGATAGCAATACCATTCCATAGCTTGTGTGGTATCAGGAATCTTCTGGTTCACACGGCATGGTGTTCGTTCCGCGGAGTCAGCGGCGTCAAGAGTTATATATTTTATACATACAACGATGTCGCCCGGGGATGTTCATTTATTTTTTAATATGTAGCGCGTACTTATAAATTAATTAAACTTCAATGACAACACAGTATTTATCTTGATAGACTCGACAGGAGACGAAGTGATCATCATATAACTATGATAAAATTTATTAAAACAAACTCAACATTATATTCATATATTCAAAGCGTTAATATTCATTTCATTCTAATACACGTCGAATCATTATAACATCTTAATAGTAGACAAGTGACTATTATTATTGAATTTGAATATAAAGTTAATATAATTAATTAATTTAACATGTAATGCTGGTTGTGTACAATTGGAACCTTTCTTCCTGACTTTTAAACATATAAACAAACTATTAAACCGATTTTCATTACATTTTGTACCTTACTAAATCAATGTGCAGGTAATGTTGATGATTTTTGTCTTGGAGCCTCAAAGTCTCAGTCAATAGGATGATAACATGAAAATTTTATTATAAAGAAATATTATTAATTAAAACTCTAATTTCGATGAGGTTTTGAACATTTTGTTTCACGTCAGTCAAATATTATTATTTTAACAAACTCAAACGACCTATTTCATGTAAAGCAGGCTGCCTCTCATACACAAGTGAAGTGAAATTTCACATTTGTCATATCTTTGTGTTTCATTTCTTTTTAAATTCTTTTCATCTTATACTTTATTGTTGTCAGAGACACATAGTATATCATTTTGTAACAAACGCTGTTTTATTTTTAAACGAACAAAGAAGTTTTTCTGTTAGGTATCCTAAATATTGTTAGAAATAATTTAAGCAATACTTTAAATTTGAAAAGCTGGAGGCAAAATCATCATACTAAATGAAATTTTAATTCACTTTATTAGTACAAGGAAATAGTCGAAACTGACAAAACAGATGACGTTACTATGGTTACAAGAAATCAGGGCTGTGATTGGACAATTGAGTTTTGACAATGTATTAACAGTCATATTAGACATTAGACGGAGCTCCAGAGTAGGAATTAATATTAGTGGCTTGTTAAGACATTTAAACGGACATTAGTGCGTGGTGGGACGCTCGATACATCTAACAGAGCATCAAACACCTTAAAAAAATGTTACTTATTTAACTTTGATTGGTGAAACTGGGTCTAACACTTGTATCCTATTTATAACATTTAAAGGTAAGATATTTAGGTGAGGGTAAGTTATAATATCACACAAAGGGTGCTAGTTGACTATCATAAGAACTCCCAATTAATATCAGAATACATACAATATATATTTAATTATTATTTATTTGATTCCAATTAAATACTTTATTGTCTTTAGCTTGCTTTATTCATAATATAATATGAATTCAACTTTCTTTCTCAACCCTGCGTCGAGTTTATGAATGTAATTGTCGAGAAATTAGTTATTTGTGATGTCCTAAAAGTGCATTGACGCGTCGCCGCTCTCTCACGCCTTTAATAAAGTAGGCTTTACGACAACACATGGAAAGCCTTCGGATGATAATTTTAAAGAAATATAAGTTAGTCATATTTAAAAGAACATAATAGTTTTTTCTTTATGTGAAGGTACATCTTGATATTAACTGTTAAATAATGATGCTTTAAAATGTACGAGGAGAGGATACTACATACTATTAATAGAATAATAATAACTTAATGAGTTAAGTAATATTCACACAAGTTTCTATCGTCACTCTACAATCATATTTTTAACAGTCCGATTCACAGATTTTCTCAAATTTCGTGAAAGAAAGACGAGAATAGGTTCAACCTCGTTGTTAATAGTCACTCTTTATAACCATTAATACTGTAAATAACTCGTATTTAAACCAATGTTTCCAGGATCCGTTGAAGTCCGTCGTGAAATCAAGATTTGCGTCATGTCAGAATATTCCACAAGGATCTTAACATGTTCACGGTGAAGAGGCAAGCGGAGACATGGATACGGATACAGGACAGGATAAAAAACTGTTTGTTCAACAAAAAACTATTGAAGAATCCCAAGAATGTGCTTAAGAGGAGAGGGTTATGGTGGAGATCAAAATACCAGACGGTCAAAATCATTTTACCTCTCATGATATTGAACTTTGCTGGACACACCAGCTCGGAAAGTAAGTCTTATTCTTATTAAATATATCTTCATCAATTTTCGGATTATTACGTCTTATTATTTTAACTACATATACCCGACGTTTCGGTTACTTTGCACTCTCATTCACATCTCGTCTTAGTGATCACGGTTGCTGTAAATTAACCGAAACGTTAAGAGTATGAAGTTAAAACAATAAAAAACGCGTAGTAACCCGAATAATATTAGTTTGATTTCAATAATTCGAATTTACTATGCAAATTTTTCATCTAGTCTGCCCGTGATCAAGGTTGCAAAGTAACCGAAACGTCAGGAATATGTAGTTAAAACAATAAGACGTAGTAATCCGAATAATATTAGTTTTATATAAATGAATACTCCCGAGTCTTATATGTCATTCTCACACTCCTCTGTCACTATGTTCCAGGTCTCACAAGCAGGGTCCTATCCTCGTTCCTGGGTTACCCCGCCACGTGTACTGTTGGTTCAGAGGTACGAGCTTGTTCCCTGTCACTAACCTGTTGGCTCCGTGGAGGCATCAGGTTGAAGGGTTGTGGAGGAGGCTGGTTGTTCTCATGCTGTTATACGGCCAGGGACAGATATGACTATGATAACACGTAAGATATTAAAATGTATATAGAAGTATACTTCCTTCAAATCTATATACTTATATATCATCATCAACGTCTTAATTTTTTTAAGATTTATATCAAAACTAAAGAGATATATGAAAATTACTTGTAACAAAAAAAGTCTATTATTATTATGATTTTTGTATGTGGTATTTCAATTTGAAGGCACTTGCCGTTCTAATGCCTGTTAGAAGGTTTTAAATATTTTTGTAGCTTCATTTTTATTCTTTAAGCAGTGATTAAATTAGTATGTTAACATCATTTTATAATCAGTCCGGCCTCACTGTTCTTTTTGATGCTAACTTTTTCTGTCAGCCAGAGTAATGAATTTTAAATTAATAACATATTCTCTTAGGTAGCTTTCTTCCTGTGTGTTTTCTTAGCTTTATATTCTTTCTTACTTCCAGAATCCCGTCTTCAGACTGGAAATACAAAATACCGCCGAAGTTACGTCAAGTACCTCAGAGAAATGTGGTGCCAACGAACGTGTTCCGACGAAGAGTTGACGACGATATTAGTCAGGTATTGTTTTGGAAGTATTCTTTACTCTCACTACATGTGTTGTGGACTAAGAGGTTGCTATATTAAGAAAAAAAGGGACTATAGGCTTATATGAGATAGAAAAGAAAGATGAATTTTGCTATCGTTTATTTTGTTTTGCACGAACGTATATAAAATTATTATTGTTAAAAACGACAGATGAAATAACTTTAGTAGTGGTTCCATCCTGGATGAGACATAAAAAATCAACAGTAAGATATACTTGTTCTGTGTATATTGATCAGAAGTTCGATAAATGTTTGCATTAGCTCAGACTGTTAATATTAATGGTGTATGAACAATGTATGTTATAATTACCTTCATATATCATCATCATCAACCCACTGCTGAGCAGTACTTCAATGATCAATTTTACTCAAAGGTCCATACTCTTCGTATATTCTTTCTATACCTCTTGTATCCAGATGGAGTGTGGTCTGTCATCAAGTCGCATGCTCCAGAAGCGTATAATCGGCGGTCGTGAGGCGAGGGTCGCGGAGTTCCCTTGGCAGGCTCACGTCAGAATCTTAGAGTTCCAGTGTGGAGGAGTATTAAGTACGATACTTTTATAAAGAAATCAAAGAAATTAGAGATATTAATATTTAATATACTTTAAATAAAATATTTGCTTTTAAATGAGAAAATAGATTCCTCAGGTCATGGGATTTATGGTTTTCAGTTATCGTTACGAAATTCATATCATTATTTATTTATTTGTTTCTAACTACTAACTAATCTTTTGCATTGATTTCTATATAGATTTAATGTTTTCGTATGAAGCAGTAAAAAAAAGACTTAACCTACGTCCTTACGATATTTTTTATTAACCAGAGTTTCTACAGTTAACTTCTATACAAGTATTTTAATGGAGTAAACCTTTAATATGTTGTATTAATGATGTCAGTATCTCGTTGGTACGTGGCGACGGCTGCTCACTGCGTGTCCCGAGCTCGTCCTAGAGACGTGTCCGTGTGGCTCGGAGCTCTTGACACTACTTCGGGGGATAAAAGCGCGAGGAAAATTGGGTAACAACATGTTATAATATACTCTGCATCACACACTCAATTGATATATACATTAAAATCATTGGAACGAAATATTCGGAGATAATTATTGGTTTAAATTGCTTGTTTGTATTGTCTTAAGCTTGTCAATACTATATATATTCTTCATTAAGTCACATTCATGATTATTTAATAATTAAGTTAGTTTTCTATGTACAAGTTCATGCTAAAAATCCCCCAAAAATGCTTAATACGTAATAGTTTAATACGTAATAAAACAGTTGAAAAGAATTTATAGAAATTAATTCTATTTCCAGGGTCGTTCAGAAAATCCTCCACCCTCTGTTTCAATTCCGCATGACTCAACCTGACCGGTACGACATAGCGTTGCTGAAGCTCTCCCGACCTGTGACCTATACTAGTCACATCCTCCCGATCTGTCTGCCTGATGGAGACTTCGACCTCCGCGGCAAGTCAGGGGTCATCGCTGGCTGGGGCAAAACAGACACAAGCAACGGTCACACCGGGACTAACTTACTGCGGTCCGCTACTGTACCGATATTGAGTAAGACTTCTTAAATATACGTCATTTAAATATATTACAAATTTTTACTTTATCGATAGGAAGTTTCTTGCTTTATATCTTTTAAGACGTTTGTTACTTTGAAATGGTTTTCATTACTTTATAATTAATCAAAGTGGTGTATGGAGTCGAAAATCATTTCTATATCTCCTAGGTATGAGATTGTAAATAAGATATTCCTTAAGTCACTTTTTGTTTGGAAATCAGTGAATTTTTAAGTAATAAAAAGTTAATTATTTTTCATTTTGCTTCCCTTCCTTAATATTTTTATTCTGAGGACATTTTATAATATCCAGAAATAAAGGTCATGGTTCTTCCATATATTTCCCAAAGCAGTATTTACTTTATTCTGTTATTTTACTCTAGGCACAGAACAATGTATAAACTGGCACCAGAGTAAGCAGATCTCTGTTGAAATACATTCAGAGATGATCTGCGCCGGACACTCCGACGGACATCAAGACGCGTGTTTAGGTAAAATATCTCTAGTGATATTATAAATGGGAAAGTAACTCTGTCTGTCTGTCTGTTACGCTTTCACGTCTAAACCACTGAACTGAATTTAATGAAATTTGGTACAGACATAGAGTTGACCTTGAGAAAGAACATAGGATAGTTTTTATCCCAGACTTTTGAAAGGTTCTCTTGGAAACGCAATATAACCGAACTCCACGCGGGGGAACCTGCGGGCGGAAAGCTAGTAATAAATAAGTTGTTTATAACACGAAGATGAAAGTTTGAAATTAATAACGATGAGATAGTTTTGGTAACTGGAAATTTAGAACATTTTTATGGTTATTGACATGCGAATTTAACTTGAGTTTAAATATATGAAAACCTTAAAGTAATTTTATTCCAATATAGCTGTATTTTTTGGGTTGTTACCTATTAAAGTACTTTCATTGTTTATAATGTAGGTGATTCAGGAGGTCCTTTAATAGTGTTGGACAGAGGTCGTTACTACCTGGCCGGCATCACCTCGGCTGGGTTCGGCTGTGGCGTGGACCATCAGCCAGGGATTTATCACAACGTGAGGGTCACCGCTGGCTGGATAAGAGACGTCATCACCAGATACGGTGACCTCTAGGAACTATATAATAACATTACTCACGCAGTTCTATGTAGGATGGACTAAGAATTTCACCAATATAAACTGTACTTTTCGAATTCTTTGTTTTGTATAATTAATATTTTTTTGCATACCTAATCTGATAGTTGTCGAACTATTGGACTTGATGTATAACAAAGTTATTTTGTAAAATCGTTAGTTCTAAGAACAAAATAGATCGTTTGCTTTGTTTTTTAAATTGTACATTTCACAGTATTGTTGTAATTTGATGTTTGTTAATGATTATTTTATTGTTATTTAAAGCATTTGTTAATATTGTAATTAGACTAGTGTGTGTTGAATATTTTTGTAAGTTCGTGTTAAGTTGTAGTTATTTATTCGCCACCAGTGATTGGCTGATCTCTTTCGTTATTCATAAAATCGATGTCAGAATTAAAGTATTTTAAACATTATCCGATGTTTCATGTCACACCTGAGACCTAATATTATTTTTATATTTAACATGTTTTGTTCCTAAAGTATGGATATTTCAAATTTAATTTAAATCAAAGTAGTGAAAACAGAATATTAGCGAAAACGAATACAATTTTCGTATAACTTTTTCGTATATATTTCAGTCAGTATACCAGTTTCTTTCTTATCTGAAGTATTCCGTTTTTTTTATACTAGATCTAACCGCGGTAACGTTTACTTCAAAGTCATTTAATTTGAATTTATATTATAAATAATTTACTTATTAACTCAGCCTGATGAAAAAAGTTAGGTAAGCTTAGCTTTATGTGGATTAAAAACAATACAGAGACGAATCCCAACATCAAGTGTGTTATTACAAAAAAAAACTGAATGTTGATAAAATTGAATAATTTGAAGCTTTTTAATTTGATCGTTGGTTGTTTTAGTCACAGAGCTACTGAACATTAAATATTAATGATTCTCTTGTTATATTATTTTAAAGATTTTGTATATTTAAATAATATTATTTAAAAGCTTCCTAGATATCCGAGTCCTTTTAATCTCTCTTAACATTTAGTTTTATAATAATTATTGTGAAGTCTTTCTTTCAGAATTTTCTCTCTCCTATCAGGATCTTTAAACTTAAGTCTGGATCCATCAGTCTACTACAGTAATATCCCGCTTAACACGACCCCGTTGTGCGCGGTTTCACTATAACGCGATTTTCAAAAATTTATTCAGGTTGGGACATATTGCAGAGTGTAGACAATAATGATGACCGTGTCTTGACCGTGTGTCAAACGATTAAAAAGTGTTTGCCGTTATGAACTTATTTTACAAGAACGTAAACAAAACGCTACCCAAAAGACAATACATGTATTTTTTCGTATAAAATAGGAGTACCTATATATTGTATAGTGTTCTTAGAATTAAAGTGAAAGATTAAAATGATTTTTATATTTGTGTATTAAATTTTGACTGTGTTTAATCATAAACCTCGATATACGCGAATTTCAGTTAACGCGATTTTCTTCGGAACGTATCCTTCGCGTAAAGCGGGGTATTACTGTATTACTACGAGTAAATATTACTAGAAATGAAAATATACATAAAATTACATGGCTGTTAAGCTACATATAATAATATGTAGACATTCCTTGATCTTTCTGCAACATTACTGTCCGTGTTGAAGACGCGGAAAGAAACTATGTACAACACACCATACTAATAATTATGATATAATAAAGAATATTTAAAGAAAATTTACATTGCTAATTATTAAGTCAAAGAAGCCTAATTATAAAGTATTTTAATGAGGCCATCAAGTGACCAGATCATTATCACTAATGATTGATACATAAATAATATTAATGGATGATTTGTTAATGGTGTCGCTACAAATATTAAGGAATTTTATGTATTCGTGTGTCTCGAGGAATCACTTTCAACTTTAAAATGAAACTAGACGAGACGGATGATTAAAAATAAACCTTACTATAATAAAATAAAGTTTGAATTGCAATGTACGGTATATGATGATTGGTAACCGGTTGAAACAGACGGTGCAATAGATTTTAAACTATACATTAGTGGCAGAGAGTTGATTTTATTTTGTTTTATTTAATGTTGTAACGGTTGTGTGTGCTGTAAATGTCAAACAGTCCAGTATTCCACAATGACGCGGTGCGTAAACGTCGCTCTGATAGTTTAAATTTAAAAAAAATACATATATTTGATAATATTACAAAAAGTGTACAGTATGGAGGGTAAAAAGTGTTTATTGTTAGCAATCTTCGCGATTCTGGCGTCGGGTTCGAACGGACAGACCTTGGGAGGTTAGTGAAAGGAAACAAAAAGTTTATTATAAGGAATAATATTGGACAAGCCGTTGAGTCATTCGGTTATTAAAAAATACATAATCTGCCAAATTTGGTATACATTAAAATGTATCAAGTTTGCGCCCTCGCTTTAATATTTCAAGTTTTGGTGTTTTTTTTTATCTTCGAGGTCAAACGTTGATTGTGACTAAAATTTTAATTTATTTAAAGCTTCATTAAGTTGCCTCACACGAAAATATTTTAATAAACCCTTACTAGATTTCGTATATACGCATGTTTGATCCAAAAACAATCTTATTTTCCGAGTCTATATAATAACACTTATTATTAAATTTCATAAAAATCGTTTCAGCATTTCAGTTTGTTGTTTTGTAACTAACACTAACCTTCTATATATAATGATATATAATGATTAGTATTTTAAATTTACATATATAATAATCGTAGTAAATAAATAAATTTATATATTTGTCACGAACAGTCAGGAAGAACCTCATTAATGCGGTGTTGGAATTATAGTACGAGCTTAGAAACTCATTTATGTGTTAATATTTCTTATGTATAAAGAAACAGGAAAACCTTAAACGGAATGAGAAGCTTTGAATGCTTGAGAAACTTGAATTATACATATATATATACATATATTTCTTTGATTCGTTTTACTACCAATTTTTATTTAATGACCCAATAGCAAGTATCTATAGCCGATATTTAAAACAAGGAACAAATATCGTCTGTCTCTTATGTGGATCTAAATATTTAATCTTCGCCAGTGTTGAATCTATTTCGATGAAACTCTAGTATTAGATAATATGATAAGCCAACACTAGATGTTTTGGTAATTAGCTTATACTGTGGTTATGTCAAGTATAAGAACTGGAGACTTTTCGTGTTTTTACAAATCATATTCGTCTTAAATGAAAATATTTTTCGGATTTACTACGCGAAATTATTTTTGACTATAAACTATATACATACTCCTGACGTTTCGGTTACTTTACAGCAACCGTGATCACGAAGACGAGATGTCTCACGTCGTAGTAAAACCGAAAATATTAGTTTCATTTAAATGAATACTCGCGAAATACTTAGATCCCATTTTATTCTTAACCTAAAACGTTAATAAACCACGCGGTCCTCACTTACAATGGAAATTATTAAATATGACAAATGAACATGTTTTGAAATAACTTTTACAGCTAATTGATTACTTCCACGTCATTTTTTTGTGTTTTATGTTATCGATAATAATTAATTAAATTTACTCCAAGTTTGAACTTTTACACTACACACGTAGCGTTAACAGTTTTTCATTCATTAATCTTCTCACATTATTAACGTAACATTTAATTTGAAACGTGAAACTATTGGTTTATTGCATTACGATGGAAAATCGTCCTAAGACTTGATGAAGTGTAATGTATTGTAACAATATACATATCTTCTTCTACCTAGCAATTTCTCAGCTTTAGCCAGGGTCTGCCTTATATGTGGTAAATAGTTTTTGCTAATTGTTTTTAAACCGACTGCCTGTCTGACATCAGCCCTCTTTGGGAATGCATTAATCAATGATGTCTAAATACTCTTAGAAAGTACATATGACTCGGAAAAATCACATTGGTACTTGGCAGGATCGAACCCGCGCCCTCGTGCATGAGAGGCTAAATGTAATAATATAAATAAGACGTGATAGTATGTACAGACAGTCTTTAGTAACCTTCTATAAACCTCTCTCTGATTATTTAATAGTTGTTAATGTGTAATTATAATTATTATTCGTGTGACGCAGACACAGGTGGCTGATAAATAAACATAAATTACTGTTCGTCTTCCTAATTAAATAAAATATATTAAAATATTCTTGATAAGAATATTGTAGGCTTAATATACATAAATAAATTATCAGGATTTCTGATGTCTTTGGAGTTTTAAAGATGATTTTTCCTATATTGTTGACTCATGTTCGCCTTCATTTGAAATAAACAGAAAGCAAAGTACCTATACAGATGTGTCTGTACGATTTACACAATATATAACCAGTTGGATATAAATACAGGGTGACTGGTGAATTACTATCAATACTTGAGGACGTGATATTTGACGATCATATATGACAAAATAAAAATTAATATAACATAAATATTAATAAACTTCTAAGTTAAGTTAACCAAAAGTTATGTAATTAATTACGCATCTTGTGAACACCCTACAGATTAGGTATACACACACACACACACCCTCGCGCGCGGCGGCGTGGTGTTGTATCAGCACGCCGCGGCACGCGTCCACACTTGGAACACTTGGAACGTGGCCACACTTTATTTATTTATTCGGAAATTTTGTCAAAAATTAAGTACCTATTTTTTTCACATAATTCGAATGAGAATCATGTACCGAGTATTCTCCTTAAATATTGATAGTAATTCACCAGTCACCCTGTATATGAAAGTGTATTTTCTATATATTTAATAAACATTTAATAAAATTTAAAATACATAGCATTCAAGGTTATCGTTATATTTAAGAAAAGATAAAGATTTGATTCAAAACATTAAATATTATTTTATATTTTTAACGACTATCTTTCGATTACTTTAACACCGATGAGATCTAATTTTGAGACTTCCGCGAGTATTCATTTAAATAAAACGAATGTTTATCGGATATATAAAAATATTAGTTTCATTTTACTTTGTCACCGATAATAAAAATAAAATATAATCAATATATTATTAAATTAATATGAACAAAACAAAAACCGGCTTCAAAAATATCTGATGACAAAAATGAGGTAAAAAATTATATATTTGTTAAAAAACACTTAATGATGACAACAAAACTATTAATCTATACAATATTTATTAATAGTTGTTTATCAAATGTGTCTCGGCAAGTTCGTTGTAAATAATGAGTATAAATGTTAGTATTGTATAGTCTCTTGAGAAAACTTTTGACTTAGCGAAAAAGAAATTTAATCTTTATGGTTGTGTAGAGAAAAAAATAAATAACATGATAATGAAATAAACGCTTCTATTCCATTCTACAATCTCCTTCGTGTCTCCACACAGTATTCAAGATTATAATTCGTCCAACAAATAAAAACATTGACACATGATTACAGTGAGAATGAAGATATAATATAAAAAAAGTTGTATAGATTTTTGCTCTTGTTAAATTTCTCAAAAAATATTCAACAGTTTGTTGCAAAATTAATATCCTATCTGCGAAAATATACAAAAAAATAATCTTTAAAATTCGTTCATATTTGGCTAAATTTGTCAGTTTTGTAAAATTAAAAAAACATTGAAATGTAAAGCCTGCTTTCTTTGTACTCGGTTAATGTATAAACGAATTTATAACCAAAAAAAATTCTATTGTAAAAGTTAAAAACTGTCCCAACAATTAGGCCGCTGTGACAACGCTGTGAAACAATTGAACGCACTCACATAGAAAAGCTAGCAGCGTGAAATTACAACTTGGATGTGATATCAAATATTAATATAACTGTCTTTGAGTTTTTTTTTTTATGTTATAGGTGGCAAACGAACAGACGGCCCACTTGATGGAAGGTGGTTACCGTCGCCCATGGACATCCGCAACAGATATGTTGCGGATGCGTTGCCAACCTTTTCTTTTTAGGGATAGGGAAGGGTGGGAATAAGGAAATACAAGGAAAGGTTGGGAAAAGGGAAAGGGCAACCGGCTCTCTCACTCATCGGACGAAACGCAGTCATTACTGACTACTTCACGCCGATCTTCTGTGAGAGGGTGGTACTTCCCCGGTCGAGCCAGCCCATGTTCGAGCTGTAGTAACTTAACCACAGCTAGGCTCTACCACCTAAAAATTAGTTACTGACTTATTGAAAAACAAACGTATTATCAAGAAAAACTGGCACAAAATACTTGAAGCTACCATATGTACCAACTATATCCTTACGATTAGTTTCTGACTGTTGGTCCACCTTCCTCAAAAACTATTTGATGGAATCTAGTAGGAATCTAGTAACATCTGAAATATAGTTTATCAATTATATTGAAAAAAGATTAAGTAGTTGCTCTGTGTCTCTCTAAATAACGCAGAAGTTGACACATTAGAAATCATTCAAAGAAAACATGCGACGTTATTTAAGATCACTGAAAAATTTTAGACATTATCTTAACTCTGCTTTCATATATACGTACATACAAATATATTAGTACTATTATATATATAATAGTACTAATGAACTTTATTTCATCTAATTGTAAGAATCGATAATTTATTGCGTAAATCGATTTCATAGATTCTCAATCATAATATATTTTGTAACGTCAAATATCAGTGTGACCAAGTGTCATTTAGTTATTTGAGTATGACAAGTGTCCCTTTAATATTAGACGAGTGGGTAGTTAGCCACGACATGTGAAACTGAACGGTCGATATCAAAGATTTAATATTAAATCCAATCATATCGAAGTAATCCATCGCCTATTATTTGAAAACCGACTTGATCCTTCATAATGTTGTGCTAAAATCCTAAGTCATAATGTTTTCTTCCAGGTCCCATGCATGGTAAGGTAGTGGTCTGCTACGTCGCGACCTGGGCCGTGTACAGACCTGGCGCTGGAAAATTTGATTTATCTGACATCGATCCAACTTTGTGCACACATCTCATATACTCCTTCGCTGGCTTGGATGAGAGTACTGGAGGAATAAAGAGTCTTGGTGAGTGGAATTAATATAAATACTTTAAAAGATTTCTTTTATGTAAAGTTAGATTTACATACCATCATCATCAGCCTATCAGAGCCCACTGCTAAGCAAAGGTCTCTTTTCACATGGAGAAGGTTTGAACATTAATCACCACGCTTGCTCAAGAAGAGTTGGCGGTTTCAAACTTATAATTTGATATTTTAACTCCAGGTTTCCTCACAATGTTTTAGTTTATCGTCTGTCAGTGATGTCTAAATACTCTTAGAAAGTACATATGACTCTGAAAAAGCACATTGGTACTTGCCAGGATCGAATCCGCGCTCTCGTGCATGAGAGGCGGGCCTCTTAACCACTAGGCCACCACGACTATATATAGATAATAGAAAGATAATAAAATTCACAAATTTGATATTACAGAAGTCTTTACCATATATGCGTTACAATATATGGCCAAACAAGACGTCAATATTTATCCATAAAATGTTTTGTAATCTGTAGATGCCTGGCAAGATTTGGAGAAGGATTATGGAAAAGGTGGATACAAAAGGCTCGTGTCTCTTAAAGCCAAGTATCCTCACTTGAAGGTCACTGTGGCTATCGGCGGATGGAACGAAGGCTCCAGAAAATATTCTGTGATGGCTTCCAAGAACGAAACTAGGGCGAAGTTTGTGCAAAGTGTGGTTCAGTTTTTGGAGTAAGTATACGCACTCTGAAATAAATTTTATTTAGTTGACCTTTAAAGGCTTTTAATTAGAAATCATGATTATTAATTTTACTTATTGTTTAATTCAAATTAATTACTCAAGAACTAATCAGTCATGATTTATAATCACTGAAACTTAGATAGAATAAGAAAACGATTAATTAATTATTTATTTCGGTGTCTTTATTAAAATCATTAAACACTTTTCATTACAATGAAAAAGTATTCATATAAATTACACCTACTAAAACTATTAATTGATACGTCAAAAACTGCAATTGTATAAGGGAATTCTGAACAGAAATATCTAATAATTTCAGTACCTACAACTTCGACGGCCTGGATTTGGATTGGGAATATCCGACTAAGAGAGAAGGAGCTCCTCACGACAAAGCTAATTATGTAGCCATGGTGAAGGTGAGCGATCAAGGATTAGTACTGGAGAGGATGTTCGAAATCTTTAATAACTCTTTGTTTTAAACTAGCTTTCTGCCCGCAGCTTCGCCCGCGTGGAGTTCGGTTATATCGCGTTTCCAAGAGAACTTTTCAAAAGTCTGGGATACAAACTATCCTATGTTCTCTCCCAAGGTCAACTCTATCTCTGTAAAAAATTTCATTAAAATCAGTTCAGTGGTTTAGGCGTGAAAGCGTAACAGACAAACAGACAGACAGAGTTACTTTCGCATTTATAATATTAGTAGGGATGGTAATGTTTGACAAAGTGAAATCCATAAAGGGTTTAAAATAAAGCTTCGCTAATCAGCTAATTAACATAGCAATGATATTCTATCCAGATAGATTTAGCTTTGTAAGTTTCTCAAATAAATTATATTCTACTTTAATACTCCTATAAATATTATATATGTATAATAAAGTAATCTTTGTGATAAGTAAACCACGAAAAGTTTGCAAATTCTCAAATAACATCTCTTGGAAATTCTCTATTTCTATCTTATCATCAAAATTGTTCATTAAATTCATCCTCGTATTTCAAATAGTTCGATGTTAAACAGTGCCTAAGTATGTTAACGTTTTCTTGAAGCAATCTAAGCCAGGCATTAAAGACAGTATTACCTGATATTGTAAGATTTATTTATTATCTCAGGAACTGAAGGATGCCTTCGAGAGTAGAGGATACATTCTAACAGCGGCCCTCGGTGCCGGCAAAGACACCATGGACTCAGCGTACGACCTCGCCAAACTCAGTCGGTACCTGGACTTCATCCACATGATGTGTTATGACTACCACGGAACATGGGACGGAACCGTTGGAGCGAACGCGCCCTTGAGGGGAACCACTGATGATGACGTCTTGAGTGTGGTTAGTACACGAGGATAAGACATATTTAAGGCAGACCGTGGTTAAAGCTGGCAATTGCCAGGAAGAAGAATAAGACTTATTTTAATTTGAACAAATAGATTGCAATCTATATCAAAGGCGTAAAATGAATTGAATATTGAATTAGTATTTAAAGTAGCAAACTATGCGAGTAAGATCTCCACAATAGACGAGGTTTTCATCTTAAAACACAAAATATTACTATGTATATGATATATATTTTTATTTATAATATTTCTTCAATTTACTCATGAAGACACTGGGATTAATAGTATCTATGTGTGATATATATTTATTTATTCAGATGTAAATTTTCAGTTGTATATAATTTTATAAATAACTAGTACTTGCCCGCGACTTCGTCTACGTTAGTTTCAAAATTAGAAATGTATAGTTGACCGGATGCAAACTATTATCCTTAAAGATAGTAGATAAGAAGATTTTAGATTTGATCAAGTTGTATTTTTTTTTCAATCGGATGAAAAGCAACTTAGGTCCTTTTTCTTACTCTAAGTTATCTCTTCACCAATTTTTAGCCAAATATGTACAACCGTTCTTGATTTATAAATAGTGTAACTAACGAGACTTTCTTTTATATATATAAAGATAACATTTGTCACCAGGAATATACAATCAAATACATGTTATCACACGGAGTCAGTCCTTACAAGTTGGTCCTCGGTCTACCGATGTACGGACGTAACTTTTACCTGAAGGACGCAGCAGAGACAAACATAAAATTTGGTGTAACTCCAGCCAAGAATAAAGGATTCGCTGGACCCTTTACAAGAGAAGATGGGTTCATAGGATATAATGAGGTTATTGTTACTGAAACATTGTAATAAGATTCACTTAGGGAACTCGTTCCTATAAATATAAAAAGAGTGTAATCTTTTGCAACAACCAAAAAAATATAAGATATTTTATTCTATAATTACTTGTAATAGAACTAACTACCAGTACCTAATACTCATCCTGTCTGTACCTTAACTGTTATTATTTTTATGAAGTATATCTCTCGGAAACCCCATCGAGTAAAGATATTTGTTTAATGAGATCTAAGACTTTCACGAGTATTCATTTAAATTAAACTAGTAATGTTCAGATTAATAAACGTATTTTATTTAAAAAACTACATATTCCCGAAGTTTCGGTTACTTTTAAGCAAGCGTGATCACGTCTGCCTTGATCCGAATAATATTAGTTTAATATTTGTTATCACATCATCAGATCTGTATGGAGATTACTAACAAGTCGTCCAAGTGGAGTCATTATTGGGACGAGCGGAGTTCAACGGCCTACCTCCGAGACAATGACCGCGTCATTACTTACGACAACCCTAGGTCCATCGCTATTAAAGTGAAGTGAGTTACTTAGTATGCAGTTTCATAAACAACTTAGGCTACATTAGACGAAACTTCTCAGCATTCCATGGATTCACCGTGCGGGTGCCGGGTCCATCGCGTTGCAGGGGGAGGAGCTTCAACAGTGCCTGGGACTTGCGACCCAAGTGTAGGTTTAAGGGGCCCCTTAACTAACGCGCGTTATACGCTCACCTCCACTGTCCAAGCTCCTCTCCCTACCTAACCAAATTTGAAAAGAACCTACTAGGGCTGCCTTCGATGTACGTTCCAAGAATGCATTAATGTCAGTTCTGGACAAGCCCAAGTCCTTTAGTAGGTTATAGAGAGATTTCGCTGTTATACCTCTCGCTCCCACCTCTACCGCGTACAAATCTACTACGAACCTATTTCGAGTGAGTTCGTTTGTGAGCTCGTAATATTTGTTGACCTTGATGGTATGGTCTTTGGGGATGTTGGTTTCCCAAGGGACCGTAAGCTCTATCATCACTACGCGCTTTAAAATTCGCGAAAACAAAAATATATCCGGTCTGGAGGCCGACGCACAAATATCCTCGGGGATTTTATATTGTTTTTCATACGTGTCCATCATTATAGTCCAATCCGACGCCGCTTTAAGGATGGAGTAAGGCTTGACGTTTGATTTTGTAGCCCTAGTGCCTTCTCTCACAAAACCTACTGATCGTTCGTTTGTGGTTATTCCCTTTTGCGCTCTGGCTACCGAAAGACTAACCGCTTCACGTATGACTTCTAGAACCCTATCGTGACGACGCGAGTATTGACCGCTGTCAAGGAGTACCTTACATCCCACCAGCAGATGCTTAGCAGTTCCAATTGCCTTTCCACAGATATAGCAAGTTTTTTCGGTACTTTTACCCCATCTTACTAAATTACTCTGATCTGGGAGAGTCATCTGGAACGCATTGAGATAGAATTTTAGCAATGCTGGCGACCAATCATAAATTAAAGTGCGCCATTTTAATGCTAATGGGATGCAAAAATCTCCTATGTCTAACCACTCGTTCTGCATTTCTAAATTCATTGCATGGATCTTATATTTATCATTCTCGTCTTGCCGAATAAAAGACTTCAATATATCCGCATCTTGGACTTTCCTATTTGATCCTAACCCCGCTCTGTTACTTTGCGCTCCTATCATAAATTGCTTATGGAATTGAAGTCGTGACTCTAGCTCGGGGGCATCTTCATCTTTTGGGAGCGATGTCACTATGTCATCATGGGATTTCCCCAGGATATATCTCTTGGAAACTCTTAGGTGTTTATAGAGCTCCGATGGCCTTTTTAGACTCATCCCAAAACTATTGCTTCCCCTAAATAACGCCGATGAATCAGCCGTTAGAGCGAGCCCGAGCCACAACTTCAACATCTTTATGACGCCTGCATCTAACTTTGACAAAAGGGTTTTATTAAAATCATAGACGAGGAAAGGCCAATTCAAACGTGAAGTTAAGTAATTCTCGTAGATCCACGCTTTTTTGACGTTACTTATCAGTTGGCTATCTACATTGTTAAGATCGTTCAAAAAGCTATCTACTATTCCTTCTAAAGATGGAGTACGGCCTATATTATCTATCTTACGACCGAGAAATTTAAATGGTGCATTTTCCGTAACCGTAGAAATGCATTGACCGCCTAACGATAGTCCCGGATCGTATGAGGTGTATCTTGTATTCCGCCTACCAAGACACAGACAGTGACATTTACTGGGTTTTGTCCTCAATCCATCCGTCCACTCACAGAATTTATCCACTTCATCCAATAGTACCTGACAGTGTTTGGGGTTACGTGTCAGTATTGCGAGATCGTCAGCGAAGGCTAAAATGGATTCCGTGTATTTATTATTAAACTTAAACCGATAACCCCATTTTTTCTCGTTACAGATTAATTTGTCTACTAAGATGTTAATTACGATATTAAACGCAATTGGAGATAGACAACAACCTTGAAACAGTCCTACATTATAACTCAAACTTTTTGAAGGGCCTTCTTTAGTTATTATAGAAAACCTTAATTTTGAGTAATACGACGCGATCATATCTCTAACTAGGGGTGGAAAGTTGTACCATCTAAGCGCGAATAGCATCAATTCGTGTTGTATCGACCCGAACGCGTTCTCCAAGTCTATCCAACAAACAGTGATTTGCCGCTCGCTTTTTCTAGCATCTTTTAAACTCTCCGACAGCAAGGTGTTGTGTTCTAAGCATCCAGAAATCCCGGGTAAAAACCCTTTCTGGTGATTTGGCCTAAAATAGTTGTTGCTGAGCATGAATCGCGTCATTCTCGTTTGTAGAACCGAGAAAAAGATTTTCGATATAGTATTTGTTAAAGCTATCGGTCTAGTATCTTTCGGATCGGTAACTCGATCTTTTTTGGGAATGAGGACAAAAATTGCTTTCCCGAAGCACTCCGGGATTTGCTTCCTTGACCAGATTTTACCGTATATATTTAGGAGGTGTTTACGAACCGATGCACACTTTTTTAAAAACTATATATGGGATACCATCGGGTCCCGGTGCAGATTTAGACGACTTCCTCTTGATCTGACTACTTAGTTCCTCTAGCGTTGGTGGAATGCCGTGGAATTCGATTCGAGGAAATTCAGGTTTTTGATCGTTTGGATCCCTATACCGTCTTAAACTTTTAGGCACTTCGTATGTGCTCTTAAAATGGTCGTAAATTTGATCGTTGGTCAAGAGAAGCTGTCCGCGTTCTTTCTTAAAAATGGTTTTCGAATACTCAAAAGGGTTTTTTATCGAAATCTACTTCTTGTTTTGCCCGGTCAAAATTATCGCGATATTCTGCAGTTTGCGCCGATATTCCTTGGATTAATTTAAGGATTGACCTTAACGCCCTAGCTAGTTGATGACTAAGGTGATTGTCGCCTAGAGCTTTGGCTATACGTAGATTTTTTATTAATTCCGTTTTTTTCTTCCGCATTTTTAATTTGAACGAATTGTCTTTATTTTTGCGAGCATAACGATTACGTGGTGGATATTGCTCGCTAAAGTAGTCATAAACGGTATTTTGGAAAGTTTCTACCTGCGAGTTCAATTCCTGCTTCGAGCCCGGATGCTCTAACAGGACCGCTAATTTGTCGTCATGAACTTTCCAAGTCGATTGTTTTAGATTAGGAATGCTAAGACGTGTCCTGATGTTAATGGACTCCTGGTGGTTTCCAGTTAATGGTTCACCATGGGATACATGAGGGTCAACTCTATCCGAAGTGAATGTTGTAGATCTTACCGACGATTGTCGTGCTTCAACCCCATTATGTGTTTTTAGATGTTTAATGTACCAGGCTCGTCTCTTGTAGTTTTTCCCGCACGTAGAGCATTTCAAGTCCGTATTCGCGCCGTTTTCGCCGTTAAAATCGACCGGTGGACAGTTCTTCCGCCCCCCCTCTCGGACTGTCCCAGGGGTATTTTTCTTCTTCGGACTTTTAGCTTTATGTATACCGGGTTGGGCTTGCTAGGCCGTCGCCCTCGGCTGTCTTTCCAGCAGTCATCCGTCTTTCCGGCAGTCATCCGTCTTTCCGGCAGTCAGCTGTCTTTCCAGCGTCAGCCCGACTCTCCGGGCAGTCGTTTTAAATAAGACGAAACTTCTCAGCATTCCATGGATTCACCGTGCGGGTGCCGGGTCCATCGCGTTGCAGGGGGAGGAGCTTCAACAGTGCCTGGGACTTGCGACCCAAGTGTAGGTTTAAGGGGCCCCTTAACTAACGCGCGTTATACGCTCACCTCCACTGTCCAAGCTCCTCTCCCTACCTAACCAAATTTGAAAAGAACCTACTAGGGCTGCCTTCGATGTACGTTCCAAGAATGCATTAATGTCAGTTCTGGACAAGCCCAAGTCCTTTAGTAGGTTATAGAGAGATTTCGCTGTTATACCTCTCGCTCCCACCTCTACCGCGTACAAATCTACTACGAACCTATTTCGAGTGAGTTCGTTTGTGAGCTCGTAATATTTGTTGACCTTGATGGTATGGTCTTTGGGGATGTTGGTTTCCCAAGGGACCGTAAGCTCTATCATCACTACGCGCTTTAAAATTCGCGAAAACAAAAATATATCCGGTCTGGAGGCCGACGCACAAATATCCTCGGGGATTTTATATTGTTTTTCATACGTGTCCATCATTATAGTCCAATCCGACGCCGCTTTAAGGATGGAGTAAGGCTTGACGTTTGATTTTGTAGCCCTAGTGCCTTCTCTCACAAAACCTACTGATCGTTCGTTTGTGGTTATTCCCTTTTGCGCTCTGGCTACCGAAAGACTAACCGCTTCACGTATGACTTCTAGAACCCTATCGTGACGACGCGAGTATTGACCGCTGTCAAGGAGTACCTTACATCCCACCAGCAGATGCTTAGCAGTTCCAATTGCCTTTCCACAGATATAGCAAGTTTTTTCGGTACTTTTACCCCATCTTACTAAATTACTCTGATCTGGGAGAGTCATCTGGAACGCATTGAGATAGAATTTTAGCAATGCTGGCGACCAATCATAAATTAAAGTGCGCCATTTTAATGCTAATGGGATGCAAAAATCTCCTATGTCTAACCACTCGTTCTGCATTTCTAAATTCATTGCATGGATCTTATATTTATCATTCTCGTCGTCTTGCCGAATAAAAGACTTCAATATATCCGCATCTTGGACTTTCCTATTTGATCCTAACCCCGCTCTGTTACTTTGCGCTCCTATCATAAATTGCTTATGGAATTGAAGTCGTGACTCTAGCTCGGGGGCATCTTCATCTTTTGGGAGCGATGTCACTATGTCATCATGGGATTTCCCCAGGATATATCTCTTGGAAACTCTTAGGTGTTTATAGAGCTCCGATGGCCTTTTTAGACTCATCCCAAAACTATTGCTTCCCCTAAATAACGCCGATGAATCAGCCGTTAGAGCGAGCCCGAGCCACAACTTCAACATCTTTATGACGCCTGCATCTAACTTTGACAAAAGGGTTTTATTAAAATCATAGACGAGGAAAGGCCAATTCAAACGTGAAGTTAAGTAATTCTCGTAGATCCACGCTTTTTTGACGTTACTTATCAGTTGGCTATCTACATTGTTAAGATCGTTCAAAAAGCTATCTACTATTCCTTCTAAAGATGGAGTACGGCCTATATTATCTATCTTACGACCGAGAAATTTAAATGGTGCATTTTCCGTAACCGTAGAAATGCATTGACCGCCTAACGATAGTCCCGGATCGTATGAGGTGTATCTTGTATTCCGCCTACCAAGACACAGACAGTGACATTTACTGGGTTTTGTCCTCAATCCATCCGTCCACTCACAGAATTTATCCACTTCATCCAATAGTACCTGACAGTGTTTGGGGTTACGTGTCAGTATTGCGAGATCGTCAGCGAAGGCTAAAATGGATTCCGTGTATTTATTATTAAACTTAAACCGATAACCCCATTTTTTCTCGTTACAGATTAATTTGTCTACTAAGATGTTAATTACGATATTAAACGCAATTGGAGATAGACAACAACCTTGAAACAGTCCTACATTATAACTCAAACTTTTTGAAGGGCCTTCTTTAGTTATTATAGAAAACCTTAATTTTGAGTAATACGACGCGATCATATCTCTAACTAGGGGTGGAAAGTTGTACCATCTAAGCGCGAATAGCATCAATTCGTGTTGTATCGACCCGAACGCGTTCTCCAAGTCTATCCAACAAACAGTGATTTGCCGCTCGCTTTTTCTAGCATCTTTTAAACTCTCCGACAGCAAGGTGTTGTGTTCTAAGCATCCAGAAATCCCGGGTAAAAACCCTTTCTGGTGATTTGGCCTAAAATAGTTGTTGCTGAGCATGAATCGCGTCATTCTCGTTTGTAGAACCGAGAAAAAGATTTTCGATATAGTATTTGTTAAAGCTATCGGTCTAGTATCTTTCGGATCGGTAACTCGATCTTTTTTGGGAATGAGGACAAAAATTGCTTTCCCGAAGCACTCCGGGATTTGCTTCCTTGACCAGATTTTACCGTATATATTTAGGAGGTGTTTACGAACCGATGCACACTTTTTAAAAACTATATATGGGATACCATCGGGTCCCGGTGCAGATTTAGACGACTTCCTCTTGATCTGACTACTTAGTTCCTCTAGCGTTGGTGGAATGCCGTGGAATTCGATTCGAGGAAATTCAGGTTTTTGATCGTTTGGATCCCTATACCGTCTTAAACTTTTAGGCACTTCGTATGTGCTCTTAAAATGGTCGTAAATTTGATCGTTGGTCAAGAGAAGCTGTCCGCGTTCTTTCTTAAAAATGGTTTTCGAATACTCAAAAGGGTTTTTATCGAAATCTACTTCTTGTTTTGCCCGGTCAAAATTATCGCGATATTCTGCAGTTTGCGCCGATATTCCTTGGATTAATTTAAGGATTGACCTTAACGCCCTAGCTAGTTGATGACTAAGGTGATTGTCGCCTAGAGCTTTGGCTATACGTAGATTTTTTATTAATTCCCGTTTTTTCTTCCGCATTTTTAATTTGAACGAATTGTCTTTATTTTTGCGAGCATAACGATTACGTGGTGGATATTGCTCGCTAAAGTAGTCATAAACGGTATTTTGGAAAGTTTCTACCTGCGAGTTCAATTCCTGCTTCGAGCCCGGATGCTCTAACAGGACCGCTAATTTGTCGTCATGAACTTTCCAAGTCGATTGTTTTAGATTAGGAATGCTAAGACGTGTCCTGATGTTAATGGACTCCTGGTGGTTTCCAGTTAATGGTTCACCATGGGATACATGAGGGTCAACTCTATCCGAAGTGAATGTTGTAGATCTTACCGACGATTGTCGTGCTTCAACCCCATTATGTGTTTTTAGATGTTTAATGTACCAGGCTCGTCTCTTGTAGTTTTTCCCGCACGTAGAGCATTTCAAGTCCGTATTCGCGCCGTTTTCGCCGTTAAAATCGACCGGTGGACAGTTCTTCCGCCCCCCCTCTCGGACTGTCCCAGGGGTATTTTTCTTATATTAATTAACGGCCAATGTAAAACGAACAAAAGCATATGTAAAGAAATAAAAACGTGTTAAATACTCCTATTTTAGTCTGATAACATTGCGTTTAAGACGAGATACTGAATGCCTACATATAAGATTTTCTTTTTGGGAATCTAATTTTCAGTGATATTATGTTTAACCTATAACTAACAGAAGAAAATCACTTTCATAGTCTTTTTATATGTAATACCAATAGAACTTAAGTATCTACAATTATGTTTTTAACATAAAACGTTCTTGAGGCAATCACTATTAGAAATCATAGAAAAGAAACATATCTTGTATACTGCAAAAAAATAAAACATTGAATTATATCAAATGCCTGATATACGGACTCCAATCAGTGGATAAACTTTTGTTTGTACAAGCAAATAAAACATAATATTCCCGAGGTTAGAGCTTCAAAATATTTCATATGAATATCATAGCCCTAGTAGGTTCTTTTCAAATTTGGTTAGGTACAGAGAGGAGCTTGGACAGTGAAGGTGAGCGTATGACGTGCGTTAGATAGGGGCCCCTTAAACCTACACCTGGGTCGCAAGTCCCAGGCAATGTTGAAGCTCCTCTCACTACAACGATGGACCCGACACACGCACCGTGAATACATGGAATGATGAGAGGTTTCGTCTCTCTCCGTATAGTCCACACACAATGCTTTGCATTACAATGAATTCTATAATGCTTTATATTAAGACATAATATTTGTTGTTAGAATGGCTATTGACTACGGTCTGGGAGGGTTGATGGTGTGGAGTATAGACACGGATGACTTCAAAGGTTCCTGTGATAAAGAAGCTGATACCTACCTGGATTACTTGGAGAGATACGAAGCGATTAAAGATGACCCAGTACTGATCAAGGCGTTGAAGAATCTTAAGTTACCAGACGGTAGGTTTGAGTCCACCTATTTATAATAAGTCTTAAGGAGACTGAAATATATAATTATTTATTATTCTAACATGAAGATAGTGGGATAGACTTTGATGGTGTAAAGATCTAAAGAAAAGCAAAAGGACTGTGATTAATAAGCATTGAATAATCTTCTAAACGTTATCAGTGCTATCTGTCACAGTGTACAGGCTTTTACCTGGAGAACATTTTCTTTTTATGTTTTTATTTATTATCGAAATCACACTAGCCATTTTATTTTAATTTCTGGTTTTGTCTAATTCATTAGGAAAATGGCATACTATTTTGATATTTAAATTAAACTAATATTTTCTTTTTTTATTATATAAGAAATTTCATTATCAACTCGTCAGCCCGTGATCACGGTTGCTGCAAAGTGATCGAAACGTATAAGTTTAAAATATAGTGAAAAAAAATAATTAAAAATACATATTAATTTATTTTCAAGTTGCGAAAGTTTTAATTCTCATTACTGATATTTATTCTGCAAAAAAATATATTTCAAAACACAAGTAATTTTTATTATTTTTAGTACATATATCACTAAATAATAAATATATATGTTAAATTTCAGCAAATCGTATTGAAAACCTCAGTAGACGTACGTCTTACGTGGCTGCCAACAATAGGCTTCATCTGCGTCTGCCAGAGCCTGAGTATTCCAACTACATCATGATGAGAACAATTAACGATGCGACCACCCTCGCTTTAGAAGAGAAGAGAATTTTTGACGAGATGGACAGAGTCGCGAGGCAGAACGAGGTCACACCTGGAGATGATCCAGGTGCTTCCAGCATGGTTTACAGCAGTGTGCTATGTGTGGCCATGAGTTTACTAGCTTTACAGGTCTTGGTGTAAACAGGGTACTGCTGGACGGAGAATCTGGTAAATGTATATAATAGTTTAGTTGTTACTGTAGATTTTAATGTGACATACGTGTTTTTAAGAATATCTTAAATTGATCTGTATAAAATGTGTTTCAATGTAGATATTCAGTTTTTTATAATTCATTTTGCATATGATTATATTCTAAAATGTGTCTGATTTCATTCTGTAAATTTCCTTTTCTATGATTTTTATCAAATGTGTTTCCATATGTTTTATATGTAATTAAATACTCTATTTTGTGATACATTTTCTGTTAGAGAGAATTTAATATTTTTTTGTCATAAAATAAAGTTTATAAATTAATTGACTGTTTATTTGTTATACATATCAATAGTAGACTTTACTACATGTAAGTCTTTATGTTTGGTATAATTTCTTAAATAAAAAGTAAAAAAAATATCTCGAATGTCGAACGGTGTTCTTTGTATATAAAAAGAAATAATTGAACTCTATTGGAAGATTTTGCATTAAATTTCTGTAGAGCTTAATTAACAATTACATTGACACATCCTGTTCGAGATACAAATAGGGACCGTTTTTTGTTATTGATCAAAAAGTTGAATGTACTTTTATTTGTTTAGAATTGAAACGTAATATAGTTTCTCAGAAATTAATATTGAATTACTTGATAGACATGTCTATGTGTACTAACTTTAAAAGTAATTAAATTCGACCTTACTTAGAGTCATTCAGAACTAAGTAGCTTGATAAAATGTCTGAATGAATGTTCGAGGTACAGATTTTGTGTTGTTTTTCAATGTTCGGCGTTACATTCAAGTTTTAATAATGTCTCATAAAATGGCTGAAGTCAGTATTTATTGTTTTTGAATACAGGTTGATACTTAAATGTTGCCATAACAAAATTACAATGATGCAGTTTTATTATTAACTAGTTTTTGCCCGCGACTTCGTCCGCGTTAGTTTGGTCAAGAGTAATATATGTAGGTATAGCTGACCAGGCGAACTCTATTTCGTTTTAGAGGCCACAAATAATCAGGTTTTTCCTGTTTCAATCAAACAGAATGATTGACATATTAGTTAGTTGTCAAATCTAATGTCAAAAAAAAACGTTTGTATGGGCTTTTTTGGGGTTTTTTTAGGGTTTTCCCGACAATTATTCCAATTTTTCTCACCTTTTAAACCTTCCCTGGACTTCCAGAAGTATTTTAAGACTAAAATTAGCCAAATCGGTTCAGCCGTTCTCGAGTTTTAGCGAGACTAAGGAACAGCAATCCATTTTTATATATATAGAAGAAGGAGATTATAATCTGTCATACAAATATGTGTATGTATGTTATAATCAGTACGCCACAGATGGCGCCACTCGTAACATGAAATCGTACAAAACTGAATTACAATTGCATATTTTAAATTTGCTTCACCTATCAAACTTTTCTCTGAACAAGCTATAAATGTAGCGTAAACTACATATATTTAAATACAGTCTGAAATTATGAAACTAAGTCTGAGTGTTTCACTGTAAGAGCCGGATTGTACTACTTGAAATGAAATAAAACAATATTTCTAATAGTTTATATATACTTCTATGTACCATAGAAACAAACTTCTGAGCATGTCCGTATACATGAGGAGCTGCCTTCCTCTATAGCGTCTGTTCTTTTAAGTTTAATGCGATCTATTTCTTCTACTACTTTATTTTCTTCTGATATTAATCTTATCGCATTGTTGATGGTCCTCAGTAGAGGGTAGTTCGCGTAGTTGGCTTTTGGTAAGGTCACTGTTGGCTTGTTGTTTATGATGGTGTAGAAACTGATCTTATTATCAGCTGGAATTTAAAAAATATATTAGTCTGCTGTGTGGAGTAAAGTTTACATCATCATCATCAATCTCGTTAGAAATCAACAACCCGCCTTGAGTAAGCGTGGTGATTAATGATTAAATCTTCTCCATATGAGAAGAGGCCTTTCAGCAGTGGACTCTGATAGGCTGATGATGATGTCAAAGTTTATATAGTATTGTAAATAAACTTGAATGATTTTTAAATTCGTATTTCTAGCTAATATTCGTAGTCTTTTTTTTTACCTTCAGCTAAGTTTTCCAAAGCTCGTTTCAAGGTGGCTTCGTCTGAAAACTTCTTATACCTCGCTATGTAATCAGCGTACGTGTCGTGTTCCTCGTCACACGCTCCTCTGAAGTCATCCGTCACGATGCTCCAGGATGAGAAGCCTCCCAGCTCATAGTCTAGACCCAGTCTGGAAGAATGGTCATTATAGAATGGATAATCTCATAGGAACTAGCAATAATCATGATAGTTTTAATTTAAACTATGAAAATCTACATAAACTTAATGAGATCTAAGACTTTCTCAAGTATTTATTTTATTGAAACTAATATTTTTGGATTACTACGCCTTTTTTAAATATTTTCACCTACATAATCTCGTGATCACGATATATGAGAAGTAACCGAAACGTCGGGATAATCCAAAAAATATTAGTTTCATTTAAAAATGAACTTATTTGTTCGGATTATATTTTGTTTACAGTTCAATATCATCTTAGTATTGGTTTTATTTTCAATATTGAATTATACATATCTTTGACTCATACTTGACTTTATCAGCAATGGTCCGTGGACTGTCGTAACTTATAAACTGCTCTCCATTCCTGAGGTAGGCTGTGCTGGACTTCTCATGCCAGCCCTTGGTCCAGCCAGAGGTTCTGTTACTGAACGCTGAACATATCTGAAGATGAATACAAATGTGACTTGAAACTATATATAATATAGTTGAAAATTTTGATTAAGGACATTTTTCTGTCTCAAGGCTTCAGTCTTTTTTTAAATATACTTTAATGAACATATCTTCTTTGATTCTGCCCGTGATCACGGTCGCTCTAAAGTAACCGAAACGTCGGGAGTATGTAATTTTTTAAAATAATAAAATACAAGTATGTCTATTCGAAAATATTAGTTTCATTTAAACTCCTGAGTTTTAGTTCTTATTATGTCTCATACCTCGTTGTATCCCATAAAAGCTGGTTCATTACTCAAGGGTCCAGAGAAACCAATAGTTAGTGTTGCAG
This sequence comes from Danaus chrysippus, assembly GCA_916720795.1. NCBI lineage: Eukaryota > Metazoa > Arthropoda > Insecta > Lepidoptera > Nymphalidae > Danaus > Danaus chrysippus. The sequence goes on from CAKASE010000070.1 coordinate 326,265, forward strand.
TGGAATAAAATTCTACGTTTTTAATATCTCCATGCACGAGGTTGTACGTCCGTCCATACATCGGCAGACCAAGAATCAGTTTACCCAACGTCATGCCGCGATCTCTCAGATAACGTATCGTGTAATCCTAGAACACAAAAAGAAGAATAAGTCTTATATGATAGTAAAGCTTCTACATTATTATCTTGTTATTTTTTCTTTATGAAAATGGTACTAAACGAGCAGACGGTCTACTAGAAGGGAAGTTGTCGCCGTCGCGTATGGACATCTGCAACTTAATAAATGTTGTAAATGCGTTGCCACCTTAATTTTCGAGGAGAGAGGAATTAGTGGGAATAAGGAGTGGGCAGGACACGGTGGGAATAGATAAAAGGCAACCGGCTCTTTCACTTATTGCACGAAACGCAGCCATTAAAGACTACTTCACGTCGATCTTTTGTGAGAGGGTGGTACTTCCCCGGTTCAGCCAGCACATGTTCGCGCTACCACCTCAAAAGTCTTACTTAATAAGCTATTTTTGATGATTGTGTCAAAGAAATTGTATCTAAATCTAAATAAATCTTTCCAATGTGGCTTGCCAAAGTAACATTTTACTTACTACACTGAGTATATCACCAACAGTTCTTCCTTTGATGGGCGCATGTGGAGCTATAAGTCCATCCCACGGTCCGTGGTAGTCATACGTCATGAGGTGGATGAAGTCCAGGTAGTAATTGAGCTGGTCGAGATCATACACAGCATTCATGTCCTCTTTAGTAGTTCTGATAGCAGCGGTCAGTAAGTAGCTCTTGGGTTCGAAGGCTTCCGATAGCTCCTGAAATATATTACATTTTTATGAAGTGATAAACATATGAAGGAAAATACATGTCCAGAAGCTGTATGGAATATTACGTATATTATATGCCATGTGGTCTAGACTGAATTATTTAATTAAATATATTATGTGGGTTCTTAAGTATGGTCTTAAAAAGATGTGGTGAAGTTTAAATCGATCCCACAGGATTAGAGACTAAAAATAAGGGTATTTATATATTTTAAGACAAATATCCTTAAAGGTGAGGTACTATTTGAATTTTTAGTGTCCAAAAGTAATCTCTTGCCTCACCCAGGACAAGAGGGGTCATTTGATGATTTTCCCTTAAAAAAAAAATGTCCAAAAGTAATAATGATTTTTTACATATTAAGGACTACTGCCTAAATCAGGTATAAAAATTTACCGTCTTTAACATTAGCTTCTCTAAACATTATAACATTTCCTTATAAATCGTGTTATAAATTATTGTTTTAAAATATTCCGCGTCAATGTTCAGCTATTATCGGAACTGTCATAAGGAAAATACATCGAGAAAATAATATACCCAGCGTTGAGTTCGTTCACATTAATTCTAATATACGTCTAAAGCTTTAATTCGACTTATATTTTAATGAATAAAAAAAACGAATTAAAGTATAAGTATATCTGACAAAACTACTTTAATTTACAAATAAATATATCTAAAACATAGAACTAATACATTTAATGTGCACACAACCAATTTTTTCATAAACCGGTTCTTGTATTCTACACGTTATAAAATGAATTATCGAAAAAATAGTAACTAGGTAAAAGTCAGAACAGTATTTAGAAATATATTCTCCTTGGAATTTGTTTAATGGTTTTAAATATCTTATGTCTTATAACCATCCTTCAAGACTGATATACAATTAAGTATCTGGAAAAATACTTTTTGAAGTTAATTAATATAAGTTTTAAAAAATGAAATAAGACGATATCCAGACCTACATGTTTAAGTGTCAACTTACTTTAAGTCTTACTTTCACTTTAAACATAGTCATTAGGTTTTTGTAACTTAGGTCTTTGATGTTTGAAGTATTGACAAAATTATTAACAAACGAAGTGTAATAAAAACTGCTACATGATTAATCCTTTTCTAATCTAGAACTTTATATGAGTTCAAACAAGATTAAACAAAAGAAAGTCTATATAAGTGACGAAACTTCTCATCATTCAATGAATTCACGGTGCGTGTGTCGGGTCCATCGTTGTAGTGAGAGGAAATTCAACAGTGACTGGGACTTGCGACCCAGGTGTAGGTTTAAGGAGTCCCTATCTAACGCGCGTGAAACGCTCACCTCCACCGTCCAAATTCTACCTAACCAAATTTTAAACGAACCTACTAGGACTGTCTTGGAAGTATGATTATGTTATACATACCTTGAGAAGTGTCACATACGTTGTCCTGTCTGTTTTGTTTCCTCCTCTCTGTGTTGGATAATCCCAGTGCAAGTCGAGACCATCGAACTTGTATTTACTGTAACATTACAATCAACTGGACATTAATATGTTCAAATATATCCAAAATAAAGGTATTTAGTCAGTTAAAACAATGAAAAAAGTCTTAAAGATTATGATGAATCGCCGTACAAGTGATGAATAGAAGAAATAGAACTAATTATATGTATTACAAAAATATATTTAACTTACTCCAAGAATGCCATGACACTATCAATAAAAGTTTTTCTAGCTGCTGGGTCTCCGGCCATCTTGGAGTACTTGATGGATCCTTCGTTCCATCCGCCCACAGAGATGGTCACTTTAAGATGTGGATGCTTCTCTTTGAAGGCCACAACTCTCTTGTAGGCTCCCTTGCCATAATTATCTTCTAAATCTTGCCAGGGGTCTGTTCATAACATGTATATTATTATTTGGAAACATTTTTTTGGTTAAGACTTATATGAACCCATTTTTCTACATAAATATTCAAAATAATATGTCCAAGCTCAAAAAAAAAGTAAATAGTTGAATAAACGTATTTTGATCAATCTTTGTACGCTGGTATCTACAGTGGAACCATAGAATAAGCAAGAAATCAGTCTTTTAAATGGAGCTGCTTATAAATATTGATATCAAAGTAATTAATCTATACAAGACTCACCAAGACTCTTGATATTATTGGTTTCTTCATCAAGTCCGGCGAAGCAGTACACGAGGTGTGTACACAGCGAGGGTTCAATGTCTTCTATGTTGAAGGCTCCGGCACCAGGTCTGTACACCGCCCAGCTCGATATGAAGCATACGATCAGCTTGTCGTGGGGAGGAGCTGGCGAGGTTAAATGATAATCAATTATTAAACTAGCAACCCTCAAGCCACTTATATAAGGAGAATCATTACTGACAATCTGACACATTTTCTTCTCAACTATTGCCAAGAGAAGCTCTACCCTAATTTGTCTTGAATATTAATAAATAGGCTGTAAACGAGCGAAAGTTTTTTTTAAACATAACGTGTTTTCTTTTCTAGCATATAAATAGACATACAACGAAAGTAACAATCGAATATATCAGTTAAAAGTAAACGTTGTTCTGATGTTTTGTAAGTATGAAATGCAATTCAAGACTTTTACGAGTACTCATTTAAATATTTTATCATGCGTTTTTTATTATTTTAACTGCTTACTCGTACATACTAACAAGGAGCCTTTTTAAGCCGTCTGTCCGTGATCACAGTCGCTGTAAAGTAACCGAAACGTCGGGAATATGTGTTTAAATTAATAAAATACGCGTAGTGATACCGAAAATATTAGTTTTATTTATGTTTTATGTATGATTTAAACAATATACTCTTACTTGTAAAGTTTTCGTAGCTACCGCCTGTCCTAAATTCTGATTACTGTATATATATATAATACTACATTCAGTAACCATTCTTTACTTGCTCATTATGTTGACTAATTATGATTCTCGATGACTAAAGTTTAAAAAATTGTAGTTATCCCTACTAATATTATAAATGCGAAAGTAACTCTGTCTGTTACGCTTTTACGCCTAAACCACTGAACTGATTTTAATGAAATTTGGTACAGATATAGAGTCGACCTTGAGAAAGAACATAGGATAGTTTTTATCCCAGACTTTTGAAAGGTTCTCTTGGAAACGCGATGTAACCGAACTTCACGCGGGCGAAGCTGCGGGCAGAAATCTAGTAAAGAATATAGTTTACAGGTACAGGTTTGAAGAGAATGTTTGTAAGTCAGACGCGATTTAAAAATGTAGTTTGAATATACCAGCTAAGTATTGGATGAAATAAACATATGTTTTTAACTGATCATCTTTTCATTATAAATATAAGTCAAATTATTCTTGTATTAGTGAGAGAATTTGTGAATTAACTGGCTATTTGAATGGATAGGAATCCTGTATTTTGATTGCTTAATACTCTAAGTCTACGAAGTTTACAAAAATATAATAAATAATAATCGTTGATGTTAAGATCGTTTTAGAAAATATATTATAGGTTTGTTCTTAAATTAATTTCAAACTTGTACATAATCTGGATTACATAATTGGTAAATACCAAACAGGCAAACAATATAGGAAATAGACTTATAATTAATACAGACCACAACAACAGTGAACAGATACAAACGTTAATTTATTTTACCCGTTGGTTTATACCACTTATTATTAATCAACGCTTTATGTATATACTCTATTATATATACAAAGTCCTCTCAGCATTATAATTCTAGTTTATCCATTCCTTATTCTAGATATACGAGTTTTATTGAATCCTATACGACCTCTATAAAAATGTAGAAGAATGTTTTTTTACACTAAGTGAATAGCTATTAATATATGTATATATACAGAGTATGATAAAGATATGGCTTACTGCTTTATACATATTTACCATTTTATTTTTTACTGTCACTGATCAATTCCAACAATATTTATTTCCAAGTTAAAGGATCTTTAATTTTTATTACAAAAATATTCTATTTATTCCTTTCCTTGTGAATTAAGTAAAATAAACATTTTCTTTTTCATAATATTTATAAAAAAACTCCACCATTGTGTTTTAGATGGTGTTCATATATATGTATGTGTACATATGTTTAAAAAAATAAGATTAAACAATATACATACTAGTAAAAACATAACACCTTTTTAGGTTCCTAACAGTCGGATAATGATAATCAAACACTAATTATAATTTAGCGATGATAACAATATATACTTCGTGATTTGTATAAACAGAACGAAAACCGCTTTTGTATAAATTATGATCCTAATAATCCTTTTGTATCGAAATGGCGATACATTTGCTAAATTTATATGTATAATTTAAATGTTATTATGGTCAATAAGTTTACCCCAAGTTCGCACTACGGACGTAGAGTTAACAGTATTTCAATAAGACAAAATATTAAACAAATATTATGTACTAGCTTTCCGCCCGCAGCTTCGCCCGCGTGGAGTTCGGTTATATCGCGTTTCCAAGAGAACCTTTCAAAAATCTGGGATAAAAACTATCCTATGTTCTTTCTCAAGGTCAACTTCATCTCTTTACCAAATTTCATTAAAATCAGTTCAGTGGTTTAGGCATGAAAGCGTAACAGACAGACAGACAGAGTTACTTTAGCATTTAAAATATAAGTAGGGATTGTGACTTGTTGTGACAGACTTGTGGTAAACAAATCATTGTACAGTAATTATTGATTACTGATAGTTCAAATGTTAAAGAAACATTAATATATTAATAGATTTAGTTTAGTTGTTTCAATATTAAAAGGCTAATTCTCATATGTTTTCCTGTTTGTCAATATTAAGTTTTACATTTGACTTTTGACTTTTATCAACATCGTTGTTTTAATATTTCGACTATATTATTTTATTATACATATAGTAATTATTAAAATGCTTACGTTTTCCTTTAGGTACGTTCTGGCAGTTATAATGTGTGAGGTTTAATAGAAATATTATTATATATAACGATTTAATAAACATGTCTGCGTCTGTGATTTGACGACCGTCGCGAAGGACGACTGAGGAAAAACTGGTTAAGGAGACGATACGACGCACGCTCTCAGCTCTGTGTGTGTGACTTAAAATGCTTATAGATTTAACTTAATATAATGATAATTTAATTTTAATATATATATTGTTGTACTATCTCTAGTAACTTTTAATTATTTAATAATTATTCAATAATTTGTTTTTTAATACAATACTGAACAAACGGGTTTTCAATGGTTTATTTATATAGAATAAAAGTCGTGACTCTGTGTATTAAATGTTCTGCAGGCACTTTAAGAATAATATTATTTGTCCAGTTGATAAAGATTTCTTTGATTGAATATTGTTTGACTTGTAAAGATATATAGACTAGCTTTCCGCCCGCAGCTTCGCCCGCGTGGAGTTCGGTTATATCGCGTTTCCAAGGGAACCTTTCAAAAGTCTGGGATAAAACTATTGTATGCTCTTTCTCAATTTCAACTCTATCTCCGTGCCAAATTTCATTAAAAACAGTTCAGTGGTTTAGGCGTGAAATCGTAACAGACAGACAGACAGAGTTACTTTCTCATTTATAATATTAGTAAGGATGAATGGAAGCTGAGTTTGATCAAAGATAAATAATGAAAAATGTATTTGAGAAACTTATAGCTTACAATACTTATAAAAATATCACACTTGTAATCTTTGTTTAGGAATACCAACTGGCCATGGGTACACTTAAGCACCTGATCCATCTTTTAAGGTAACTTTATAAGAATGATATAGCATCCGTCAGAACAAATGATATACTATCGCGCCATTTCCATCCTAGCACTGGATTTCGACAAAGGGGTATAATATCAACCCTTCTGTTCAACATCTATTCGGAAATAATAATGAGAATAACTCTTGAGGACTGGGAAGATGGGATAACTATCGGTGGACAGAGGATTTCAAATCTACGCTATGCAGATAATACTACTTTGTTCGCGACAAGCATTTGCCATGGAAAATCTACTTAGCAAAACGTCATCCTCGAATTTGGCCTTAAAATCAATCGCAGCAAGACCAAGATTATGATTGTCGACCGGGCTAATAATAATAATTGATTCGCCAGAGGTCACTCGAATTGCGAATTGTGAGGTCGTACAGTCATATATCTACTTAGGAGCTCTGATCTCCAATAATAGAGGGGTCATTGATGACATCAAACGCCGAATGGCTATAACGAGGTCAGCAATAAGCAATTTAAAGAAAATATGGGGTAATCGAAGTATCACCAAAGCCACAAAAATACGACTTGTGAAGGACTAATATTCCCTACATTTCTTTATGGTGCTGAGACGTGGACCATAAGAGAATGTGAGAAGAAGAAAATAGACGGAAATAGAATAAATAGATGAAAATATCTTGGACGGAATTTCGAACTAACCATTCCATTCTACAAGAACTCGGCATCAAGCATCATCTTCCATCATCCAATCGCGTATTCTCACATTCTTTGGCCATGTGTCGCGGCGTGGTAATGATTCTGTGAAGCGCGTGGTGGTGCAGGGTGAAGTTGAAGGGACAAGGCCACGTGGTAGAGCGTCATTGCGTTGGCTTGATCAACTGTCTTCACTCGACAAAAGCTCTTGTAACTTGTGCGCCAGGAAGGCATTGATTCTAGAGGAATGGCATCGAATTATCAGGCGAGCCACCACTACACAAACGGATGACCACGACCACTCTGTCAAGAGTGATACCGACTGAGAAGAAGAATCTTTGTTTCTGACTTGTTACTTAGTTTTATATGAGTTTCTTAGTTATCTTCTTCTTGCTGGCAATTTCACAGCTTTAGCCAGGGTCTGTCCCAAGAGTGTCTTAGTTATATCATACTATAATTAAGTCAGTGGTGGCCTAGTGGTTAAAAAGGTCCGCCTCTCATGCATGAGGGGGCGGGTTCGATCCTGGCAAGTATCAATGTGATTTTTCCGAGTCATATGTACTTTCTAAGAGCATTAAGACATCACTGATTAATGCATTCCCAAAGAGGGTTGATGTCAGGCAGGCGATCGGTCGTAAAAACAATTAGCCAAAACTATTCACAACATGTTAGGCAGACCGTGGATAAAGCTGAGAAATTAATACTTTTAAAAAATAAATACTTTTAGAAAGTAAGTACATATGACTCGGAAAAATCACATTGGTACTTGCCCGGGCCAGGATCGAACCCGCGCCCTCATGCATGAGAGGCGGACCTTTTAACCACTAGGCCACCACTGATTTAACTGACCGACTTAACTGACTGACTTAACTGACTAACTTTTTCCATTACACAACTATCACGGATTATTATTACAAAACTCTAACAGTAATTCATTTTGTAAAGATTTACTTTCGTTTTCATAGTCCCAGGCACTGTAAAAGTTACTCTTTCTACAACCATGGACCCGACACCTGCGCCGTGAATACATTGAATGATGAAGTCTCGTCTAAATGTTGGTCTGGTAGATAAGTACGATTTAAAGACTACTTATTCAAAGTATGGATCCTGGAGCAATATATTTCATGAACTCACTACTTACAATGCCAAATAATACCTCATTTCATATTAATTTCAGTGTTCATATCTTTATGTAAATTCAAACAGTTGTGTATCAAACATTTTTTTGTCGACCACAGACACGTTGTGAGTCATGATGTGGGTTTATAAAGTCGTGTTAGTATAATAACAGTTCAGTGAGGAGTGTTCTCTTGTGGTGCTAGTGGTAGTGGGAGTGGGATGTTTTCGTCATGGAAAGGAATAGTTTTCTTCATCACGACATGTTCAGCCATCGTCGCGGGACAGAATGTGAGCGGTAAGGACTTGTTACTTGTAATAAATTTGATATAATTAAAATAATATTATAGTCATTAATGTATATTAAATAGTATCCAATTTATCAACGAAAATAAATTTCGTTATTCCTAAGTTATAGAGAATATAGATATATTAGTTAATGTTAAGTGAAATAATGATTTTAATCAAAACTTTGGAACGGTTTTTTAGAAACAAAATAATACTTATTCGTTCATAGTAATTTTGGTAATTAATACGAGGAAAACTAAAAGATTTCAAGGTTTGTTTCGGAATTAGATACAAATGTAACAAATTTATCAGATTAATATATATTTGGAATTTAGATTTAAGTTTACTGAATGCAAATATTTGAAATAGAAGTAGGTCTAAAATATTCTATAACAACAAACAACAAATATCAAAAACGAACAGAAAATAAGCTGATCATGTAGTGTTATCCTCACTTCATCATTATATTTGAAGGTTTCTCCAATCCCTTCAATTAAAGCTTTAACGAATATAAGCAACAATAAACATAATTTTTTTAAGAAAAAACATCATTCTTATGAAGATTGGAGTACGTGTTGATAACAAAAAATCTACTAAAGTGGCGAACAGACACACTGACTGATACATACTTGTAGCAAAACAAACTCTTTACATTCATGAATAAACACTTTGATAATATTAACCTTTGATATATCAAAATATAATATTGACTTTTATGTAAGCTCCCAAGTTATATATTTACACGAATATTGAGGATATCACTTGAAAGAAGTCCCAAAAGTTCTTGACTTATACAGTGTACTACAAATCTATTTATATCTAAAAGGACTCAACTGGACTATAGACTAAATTATAAACTAGACTATTTATTGGACTATAGACTTTTTTAAACGTCAATGGGGCAAACCATCAGATAGCCTACCTGATGGGAAGTAATTACCATCGCCCATGGACATCTACAACATGATAGGTGTTGTAGATGCGTTTCCGACGTTGATTGTGATAAACTAGACTATTGACTAGACTATCAATATCTATTTATAACGAAAACATTGTTATTTATGTATATTTAATAGCAAAAAGATCAGTTGAATGATAAATACAAGACTAAAACTATTACAGACATCTACAAAAACTGTTTATTTATAATTTTCTACGATACATTACGTTAGACAAACGCTGTTATACATTTGTCTGCCCCTCGAATATCCATAAAAGACTCAAGTTTTTACAACAACTAGTAGGAATTGAAAAATGATCTGCTGCTAAATTTGTTTCTATTATATTATCAGAAAAGGAATATTCTCCTTAATTCTTCATACATACATTCATACTTTATTCTTCTTCATCATATGTCCTCCTGAGTTAAACATCTAGTTATTTTCCACCTGCAAGGCGCTTCGCTTTTCCTACACGTGACTACAAGTAGCCTTACCACTTGATGCAAGATGGGAAACACAATGAATTTATTATTCAGCATTTCTCTATCTGAATAAAGCTATAGTGGAAAGTGAAAGTTTAAAAAAATAAAAGTGTGCGTTTACGGAAATCCATATTATTATGATATACATATTTTTCATAATATGACTAATTGCTTCTTATTAAAAAATATCAATATCTGGCCTAGAAACGAAACGTTTTCACACATGGGATCAAATAGATAACATATAAATTTCATAAAAGTTTGATAATTTTCTTATAAATTGTTAATTCTTCGGGCATTCATATAAAGGCACCAGTATTATTCAACCTACTCCTAAGTTTGACAAAAATCGGTTCTGTAGTTTTTTTTTAGTTTTTCTATACAAACATAGCCAGCCAATATATATATAATAATTTTAATAAATCTCAGTTATTTAATACATATTAATAATTAATTTCTGTTATAGTCTCCTTATCTAAATGCCTCCTAACTAATTGCCAGCATTTACAAATATTATCCCCTAAATTTTCCTGTTATGCCACATGCTATTGTAAATTAATGACTACATATTTTGAGAATATCTACAAATACATTTTCCTCTCCCAACAAAATACAGATTAAAACACAATATTATTGTGTATATTTAATGAGTTATTTGTTTTCTTTCAGGTCCAAAACATGGAAAGAACATCGTATGTTTTCTGGCGTCTTGGTCTTTTTATAGGTTAGACCCAATCAAGTTTCATTCATCCGACTTGGACCTGTCATTATGTACACACATAGTCTACTCTTTCGCTGTTCTCGATGAGAACACAAATGAAATTAAAAGTTCAGGTAATTAATACGATTAACAGATATTTAAAGTATTTGTTAACAAAGGAATGGCATGCATATATTAATAATAACAAATATTTAATGTTTCACGTCAAGTTATATTTTACAGTTGTACATTTATATATTTAACGTACTTCGAAGGTAGCCCTAGTAGGTTCTTTTCAAATTTGGTTCTGTAGAGAGAGGAGCTTGTACCGTGGAGGTGAGCATTTAACGCGCGTTAGATAGGGTCCCTTACACCTACACCTGGGTCACAAGTCCCAGTCACTGTTGAGGCTCCTCTCACTACAACGATGGACCAGACACCCGCACCGTGAATACATTGAATGATGAGAAGTTTCGTCACTTATATAGACTTTCATTTGTTTACTCTTGTTTGAACTTATATAAAACTCTAGAATAGAAAATTATTAATCATGTACAAGTGTTTTTTTTTTTGTCGATAACTTCAATTATTAAAAGCCTAAGTTACAAAAACCTAATGACTATGTTTAAAGTGAAAGAAAAACTTAAAATAAATTTTAACTTACAGATGCAGGTCTGGATATTGAGAATAAGGATGAAACAGTTGGATACAAAGCGTTTGTTGACCTCAAGAAACAGAATCCTCATCTTAAAGTGACCTTGTGTGTCGGTGGGTGGAATGAGGGGTCACGGAAATATTCCAAAATGGCTAGAGGTCCAAATTCAAGGAAACAGTTTATACAGAGTGTCATCACATATTTACAGTAAGTATTCCGTGTGAAAAAATATATCTATATATATATATATATATATATATATATATATATATATACATATATAAAAGGATTCATTTATACTTTTTTCCCTTAGTCAAGGCATCACGCGTGAATAGCTGGACCGATTTTACTAATTCTTTTTTTCATTAACGTATTTGTTATTATAAGGGGAAGGTAAGAATACTTATGTAAGAAAAAAATCACACAAAAAAAATACTACAATATTTCACTTTTTTAATAAAATAATGTGTCGCAGGCAGTTGTCATTAAAACAAAGAAAAAATTAAACCAGATTTACATTATGTTTGCAAATATATCTGTCGGAGTTGGTCTGTGGCCGGAGTTATAATATTAAATACCTACATGTAATTCATTTACCATTCCTTAGTGTACCCTCCACATTGGTTTCTACAGTATATTTTGTAGTGTGTGTAACAGATATTTCTTGATTATAGGGCGGTAAGAAGTTCGCCGGGTCAGCTAGTAATTAATATTTTACTCTCAAGTGAAAGAAAAAATATAATTATTCAGAATAATAAAGGTTTTTGTAGGTTATATAATTCATTTAAACGAATTTGGTTTCGAGGTTGTTCAAACAATATAAATATAGTCCATTTTTTTATTGACAAATATGTAAATTGATTCAATCAATAATTTCTTCGAATAATCTTTACAACTGATTACTTCCAGAACGTATAATTTCGATGGTCTCGACATTATGTGGAAGTATCCCACGACCAGGGGCGGCGAGAAACAGGACAGAGAGAACTTTGTTACTTTAATTAAGGTACATAATATTGACATGAGATATATAATATTTTGTATAACTAATAGAATATGTTAGTGTTTGAATCATTTAAAACTGCCATGATTTCATGAGATCTATATTTTTTCTTCCGAAGAGAAATTCTTATCAAAATTAATTTCATCACTACATTATTTTTAAGTCATAATGGCACATTTATTTATTTCCACTGCTTAAAAATATTTTGGTCACAAATTCATAGAGAACAAATAAGTTTTAATAACATTCGTGAGTATTCATTTAAATGAAACTAATATTTTAAGATGACAACGCGTTATTTTATTATTTTTAAAACTATGTACTCCCGAAGTTTCGGTTATTTTGCAGCAAACGAGATTACGGGCAGACGAGATATGAAACTATTCGTTTTAATGTTTAAACTTTAAACCTAAATTCATATATTTTCATCATCAGGAACTGAAGGAAGCTTTTCTTCCACACAACTTAATTTTAACCGCGTCTTTGACTGGGGTTAAAGATGTGATGGAACCAGCATACGACTTGGGCCAGTTGAACAAATACTTGGACATGATCCATGTTTTGGGCTACGACTACCACGGGCCATGGGATGGGATAGTTGGCGCAAATTCACCGCTGTCTTCCACCTCTCAGGATAACACTCGAAATTTAGTAAGGGAAAAAGATAAGCTTACTCGTAAAATGATGAATTTATTACAACGAAAATTATGACTGATTTAATATTTCATTTCCAGGAATACACAATAAGGTACATGATTGCTTTGGGCGTTAATCCTGAGAAAATAGCCCTGGGACTGCCTCTGTTTGGAAGAACTTTTCTTTTAAACAACCCAAAAGAGGAACGAGTACAATTCGGTGGAACAACAGTTAAGGGAGTCGGATTCCCTGGACCAATAATAAAAGGAATAAATTATTATGCGTATAATGAGGTGAGTTATACTGGAATGATTAGTTTTTCTATCAAGACAAGTTTTTAAATGGCATCAAAAAATAGCTTCTATATAAACCATTATTTATATACATATACTTTTTTTAAAGCAGTCTATAACTAAGTATACATAGTCAATGGTCTATACCATATTGTTTTGAACAAACGATTTTTATTCGACTCCAAAATATTTTAATCATAATTTTTATCAAACGCGACCGTCCACATAACCTAACCCTTAAAAAATGGATTAGTAAATATATTGAAGCACTTGTTTTACAAATAATGTTACAGTTACCCTTTACCCCCCATCTAGGTTTGTATGGAACTGACCAACAAGTCCGTACCCTGGGATTATCATTGGGATGAAGAGTCCTCCACACCATATCTCCGGGATAAAGATCGCATCATATCATATGATAACCCTCGCTCAATAGCAAATAAAGTTAAGTAAGTTATCCTAAAAATATTAAGTACGAATTCCAAAATTTAAACCAGTTTTGGAGGATAAAAAGAAGATTCTCTTATCTTCTATATATAAGAAGAAATTAAATTAAATTTTAATATCTCAAGACTTCATGTTTTTTTGCACTATTTTTTGGAACATGGTTGTTCAAAAAATTTTGCTACTAGAACTAAAAACTACATTTGCCAAATTTATATAATCGTAAATTTATTTGGAGCAGATAATTTAATTTAGTTCTTTCGTTAGACTGGCCATAGACTATAATCTGGGAGGCTTCATGGTGTGGAGCGTTGATACGGATGACTTCAAGGGTCTGTGTGACCCTAGCAATGACACTTATGTTGACTACGAGGCGAGGATCAACAGAATATCAGAAGATCAAACGTTACAGGACGCCATACACAGACTAGATCTGTCAGAAAGTGAGTTAAACTTGTCAAAATCTAATAAAATCAATCTCTATAGAACCTAGAACATAAGACAGTGTCCGATCATTTCAAGTAGACAAAACTGCTGATCTATTTAAGCAGGTTGCGAACAAAAGTATTTTAGCATTACTTAAATGTTTAATATGATGAATTGTCTTGAAAGTTTATGTCCGTAGGCTCCTTTTTTAAATTGTAATCCCTACTAATATTATAAATGCGAAAGTAACTCTGTCTGTTTGTTACGCTTTCACGCCTAAACCACTGGACTGATTTTAATGAAATTTGGTACAGATATAGAATTGACCTTGAGAAAGAACATAGAATAATTTTTATCCCAGACTTTTGAAAGGTTCTCTTGGAAACGCGATATAAACGAACTCCACGCGGGCGAAGCTGTGGGCGGAAAGCTAGTCTTACATACATCTTTACAAAACAAAACTAATATTGATTTGACAAATTAGAAAGCACCACAAGTTTTAGGACGATCTGTTAAAAATCTAAACGATAGCATTACACATACTTAAGTACGAACTCAAAATATATTATATGTACATAATTCATATTTTTATAAATATATGTTTCAGTGGATTACTACGTTAAGATGGATAACAAATTGAAATTCAACAAACCCAAGCAGGAGTTCAAGAACTTCCAAATGATGAGAACCATCGACCAGGCGACGTCTGTGGCTCTCGAAGAAATAAAAATAGTTCTCGCGATATGGGAGAAAAGAAGATTCGTCAACGAAATAAGCGGAACTAGTTTTATTTTACCAACGAACGATGACTGTGAACACTCCTGCGTCAGTTCATGTATCAAAATGTGTCAGAATCCTTTTTTATAATAGCGTTAATACTTCTTATTTTTTATAAATGACCCATAATTATTACATATATTTGATCAACATTAATTAAATATTGGAGCTCACATGACTAGAGTAGCGGAACTACTGAAGTATTTACTTAAATGTAAAAACTATTTGTAATAAATAAGAAGTATTAAATAAACATTTTTATTATTAAAAATAAATAAAGGAACATGGGAAAGGATTTGAATCACAGATCTTCATAGGGGGAGCCACATCGCACGTTGTAGAAATGATCACAGACCTGGAAGGAAAAATATATTATATACATGGAGATTAAATAAATAGTAATTAAAAGTTTCAAGTAAAACGATTTACAATGTTAGTTCAATCTTACATTATACAGGGTGACTGGTGAATTACTATCAATATTTAAGGAGAATACTCGGTACATGATTCTCATTCGAATTATGTAAAAAAAAAAATAGGCACTTAATTTTTGACAAAATTTCCGTATAAATAAATAAAGCGTGGACACGTTCCAAGTGTTCCAAGTGTGGACGCGTGCGGCGGCGTGCTGATACAAGACCACGCCCCCGCCGCGCGTGTGTGAGTGTGTGTGTATACCTAATCTGTAGGGTGTGCACACGATGCGTAATTAATTACACAACTTTTGGTTAACTTTACTTACAAGTTTATTAATATTTATGTTATATTAATTTTTATTTTGTCATATATGATCGTCAAATATCACGTCCTCAAGTATCGATAGTAATTCACCAGTCACCCTGTATAACAATAATGACGTTCGTTAAATATTTGTTTTGATAAATAAAAAATAGCAAATACACTGATTGACTGTATATATATAGTTTTTAATTTAGCGTAGGTAAATACACGATAAGATTATTCATCATCATCAGCCTATCAGAGCCCACTGCTGAGCTGCCTCTTCTCACATGGAGAAGGTTTGAGCATTAATCACCACGCTTGCTAAGACGGGTTAGTGATTTCGAACTTATAATTGTGAAATTATAAGTCCAGGTTTCCTCACGATGTTTTCCTTCACCATCTATTGATAAATAAACTATGATTTGACTATAAGTTTCACCTGGAATTGTTCGTTAAACAGTGTTCCGTTGCTACACAGCTCTGAGCTGACAAGACGCTGTCTCCAGCAGAAGTGGAAAGCCTGAAACAAATTTGTATTTTACAGTAAGCTATAGCTTGTTGGATTTAAGATTTAGGAATTACGGAAGAAAACGTGGATTTTTTGAGAGCTCCAGCTTAGAAATTAATCAGAATAATCATTATTATTAACTACTTTCGCCCGCGTGGAGTTCGGTTATATCGCGTTTCCAAGAGAACCTTTCAAAAGTCTGGGATAAAAACTATCCCATGTTCTTTCTCAAAGTCAACTCTATCTCTGTACCAAATCTCATTAAAACCAGTTCAGTGGTTTAGGCGTGAAAGCGTAACAGACAGACAGAGTTACTTTAGCATTTATAATTTTAGTAGGGATTAGTAGTCAGACTTTGTCCTTTGTTCCAAACCTGACAACCGCTCTGAACATCCGCGTAGTATCCTCTGGGGCGACCCTCACATGAGAACTTGGTAGGAGGGGGCTGGTCGAACACTGGGTACAGGGGCGGCTCGTGTTGTAGGTGTAGGAGGTGATAGGTGGAGAAGTCTTCAGGCCGCTGGCATAGTGACGAGCCTACAGCTGGAAATGAACGTTAAGGAACTATATTCTAATATTTGGATGGGCCCTTGATTTTATTTAGCTGCGCCCGATTTCCGGATTTCCGGGATGTAAAGTAGCCTATGTGTTATTCCTGGACGTTAGCTTCCTGTATACAAAATTTTATCAGAATCGGTTCAGCCGTTTGAGCGTGAAGAAGTAACAAACATACACACACACTCACAAACTTTCGCAATTATAATATTAGTAGGATATGAACGTGTCAAACCCTTAGTAATTCTTTTATAGTTTTCGTACAAGTCTTAGTTATTTTACAGAACAGATAAACAGAAAGACCAAAGTATTGTAAATATAATATATTTGTATTAATATATTCCGTATACACCTGAAAATTTATGAAAATGAAAACCTTTTACTATCTTATCTAACAACTATTCTATCTAAATAAAAAGGGAACGTAAATTTTTACTTATTTATATAAAAAACGTAAGTTTTGTATAATAATTGAGTTTTTATCACTCACCCAACAATAGTAGACAAGTTATTTTAAACATATTAATGAGAGTAAGGCGAGCGTGTGTCTCGTGCTCTTAGATTGTACTGATTTACTTTGAACATAATGTTTAGAAGTCACCGACTACATGTGGACGACACTATGCCATATGTACTCATCAGATATAATATGATTATTCTTATTAGTTACTAGCTGTCGCCCGCGACTCCATCTGCGTAAACGTATAAACAAACAAAATATAATGAGAAAAACGTTTAAGCTCGCCTCACACTCAAACTTGATAACGTTTAACATAGTTATCAAGATATAAAGTAGGCCTAAGTTACTCCTTATTACATTAGCTACCTGGCAAAAAAAGTCCTGTCACAATTGGTCGAGCCATTTTAGAGATTAGATGGAACAAACAAACAGACAAAAATTGTAAAAAATGTTATTTTAGTATATGTATCGTATACATATTCATATGCATCTAAAAAACAGTAATTTCAATATTACAAACAGACGATACAAATTATAAACTGAGTTGACTTTACTTTGTTATGAACTTTAAATATAACACCAATGATCAAGTTATGATTGATTATAAAGTGAAAAATTTATCTGCATTATCGAGAATCGAACCTGCGAATTCCCGAATGTTATGTTGTAGTGGCCCTTAATAATTGAAGTGTCAACAAAACATTTGTTTACAAGGATGTTAAAAATATTTTAAAATAACATAATTAAAGTTTTATAATACCTAACTGTCTACTCGTAAGTCTATAGAAGTAAAATGTTATTTAATTAACACAATAAGATTAGATAGAGTCAAAGGTACCAGGAAAACTATGAAACTTACTTATCTATGTATATATTGCGAAGGCGACCCTAGTTGGTTCTTTTCATTTTTGGTTATGTAGAGAGACGAGCTTGTACAGTGGAGGTGAGCGTTTAACGCGCGTTAGATAGGGACCTCTTAAACCTACACCTGCGTCACAAGTCCCAGTCACTGTTGAAGCTCCTCTCACTACAACGATGGACCCGACACCCGCACCGTGAATATATGGAATGATGATAGGATTCTTTTCTAATAAGAATAACGCAACTAAACCGATTGACCCGATGTTATGATAGCAATACCATTCCATAGCTTGTGTGTATCAGGAATCTTCTGGTTCACACGGCTTGGTGTTCGTTCCGCGGAGTCACCGGCGTCACTCGTTATATATTTTATACATACAACGATGTTGCCCCGGCGATGTTCGTTTAATTTAAAAATGTTTCTCGTATATAACAAATTCCTCTTCATACCATTTCCTGAATAATCAACAAACACACAATAATTATTTTTATATAATAATATAAGCATTGCCGTATATTTTTTTTATAAGTAACAACTGATTGTGTGTTCTTGTATAACACCGTCCGTAGGGTCAAATATCAAATTTCGCGGAGATGAAGGTCGCTGAAACCTTGCTATCCTTTGCTTATCGTATTTTAATATCGTATATTAAAGATTTATTTACAATTACTTTAAATGTAACACTATATCTTAGGCCCGACCTCGCTCGTTAAGCTACTATTAAGACGAAATTCTTTTTGTTTCGTTCCCTAGTACTCAATTTAAGACAATTTATTTATGTAAATTAATATTATATATATACTTATATTACAAATAAAATAGGTATTACCAAAGTTTGAATGTAACTTAATTTATATACATATGTATATAAATAACAAGTCTAGAATCTGGAATAGCGCAGTTATTTAAGCCAAAAAGATATTCTTGAAATATTTTTAATACTTGTCTTTGCCATAATTTTATTTTCAAATATTCCACCTAGCTGACCAGCATCCCATTTAGATGACAAGGTTACTGTCAAAAGATTTATCAACCCAGTTAATGAAGTAACGCCAGCCCAGTCACGAGTGGACGAATGTATCAAATATATTTAAAATCAATATATTATATAGCATAGTTAGATTGTATCGGACATAACTGTAGTGTAGTAATGAGTTTAAACCACTAACTGATGGTTTTAAAGATAATACGATGAATAGAATTCGGTGAAACTGTACGTGTTTATGTACAAAAACTTATACTAAGGATACGATATAAATCTTATTGAAATACTAGCTGACCCGGCAGACTTCGTACTGCCTCAATCAAGAAATAAATATTTTTTTATTTCTTTTTTTAGAGTTTACCTATAAGCCATAAATCTCCGTGTTCTGAAGTGCGACACAATGATCGACATATTATTTAGATGTCAAATGTAATGTCAAAAAAAAGTTTGTATGGGAAATAGAAATTCGCTGTTTTTAGGGTTTTCCCGGAAATAAATAATTTTTTTTGAAAATTCAAGACTAAGATAAGATAAATCTGTTCTGCCGTTCTCGAGTTTTAGCGAGACTAACGAACAGCAATTCATTTTTATATATAGATAATAAGAATTATATTACAAAAGAGGAAATTATTTCAAAAGATAGGATCTCCTATCTAAGTAGTCATGAAGCTACTCCTTGGGGAAAGTGGATCAAGTATCAAGTACTATACATAACAATTATACTTATTATATTTTGAAGATACTATTAAAAAACAATCATAGGAAAGAGGTGGTATTTAAAGAATTTAAATGAATCATAACATAAAAAAACTGTTGTATGAGGAAGATCGTGAAATGTCAGGAGGCGGAACTAACACGATACCTGATGGAACTGATATAAATAAGGAAGAGTGATTTAAATAAAACCAATATTTTTCGGATTTACTACTCTTTTTAATTGTTTTTATCTAAATATTCTCGACATTTCGATTAGTTCGCAGCAACCGTGACCACGGACAGATGAGATTAGGAAATCTCGTCAGGAGAATACCTTCAAAAAAAAAACGCGTAGTGATGTTTATAAATAGACTAGCTTTCCGTCCGCAGCTTCGCCCGCGTGGAGTTCTGTTATATCGCGTTTCCAAGAGAACCTTTCAAGAGTCTGGGATTAAAACTATCCCATGTTCTTTCTCAAGGTCAACTCTATATCTGTACCAAATTTCATTAAAATCAGTTTAGTGGTCCGGCGTGAAAGCATAACAGACAGACAGACAGAGTTACTTTCGCATTTATAATATTAGTAGGGATAGTTCAATTAATAGTTAAAATTATATATATTTTGTACGTAAAATGTAAATACACAGCCTGATGGAAGGCAACCGTGTTCCTATTACGGTAAGTCAACACTCGCTAGCCATCGAGTTGACGGAGGCACGTAAAAAATAACAGATGTTTGTAAAACGTTATTAAACTTTAAATTAAATGAAACTAATATTAACTAAAGATACTTAAAAATACTTAAAGTGAAACTTTTTACATCTTCTTAATAGTTTTAGGGCTATCTATCGCATGTCACATTACAGGCACAGTCAATATGAATAAAGAATTATTTATATAAGTGAAATTTGTTTAGATGTTTTTAAAACATGTACATACATATAATAAAATAATCATTTTAATAATAAATATTAATTAATCATAGCAGTATTTTTAACACAAGTCGCCATCGTCACATTAACTTTTTAATCTAGTGTCAAAATTCAAACTCGGGGTAAGTTTCTAATTGTTATAATTACACTTAATATAATAACTTCAAGAAATTATAAAAAACTAATTATAGCAATGGCCTTTTTATCTTATACTAGAAGACCTGTCGAACTTCGTATCGCCCTATAATCAAGAAATATCTATTACGTTTCTTTATTTATATTTTTAGAGTTTACCTGTAAGCCATAAATCTCCGTGTTTTGAATTGCGACAGAATGATTGACATATTAGTTAGATGTCAAATCTAATATCAAAAAGAATATTTGTATGGGAAATAGAAAAGGGCTATTTTTATGGTTTTCCCAGTAATGAATCAATTTTTTTCAGCTTTTATGCCTTCCCTGAACCTCCACGAACATTTCAAGACTAAGATAAGATAAATCCGGTCAGCTGTTCTCGAGTTTTAGCGAGACTAACGAACAGCAATCCATTTTTATATATATAGAAGATTTCTTACAAATATCAAATTGTTATCCATAGTTTACGTCATTACATATCTGTCATTATACGTCAATTGCATAGCTGTCAATTGTGTTTCGTTATTCCACGTTTTATAGTGACTGACGTTTCATGTCATGTCCCACGGGAATGCTGTCGAACGGGATTAAAAATATCCTATTGGAATTTCCTGGTTCTGAACTACCTCCCTGCCAATTTTCAGCTAAATCGGTTCCGCCGTTCTTGGGTTATAAGTGGAGTAACTAACACAACTTTCTTTTATATATATAGATTTATAAGAAAGTTGTGTTAGTTACACTATTTATAAGTCAAGCGGAGAGATAGATTAGAACCAGGAGACGGACATAGGATATTTAATTCTGTTCGATCGAAAAAGATAAAAATACTTAATATATTCCAATATCCTGTTACTTGCGGTTTTTAGAGTGGAATAGATTTCGATCGGTCAATACATATATTACTAATGACGAACATTAACTCGGACGAAGTCGGGAGCAAAAACTAGTATTTAATATAAATATGATTCAATAGAATTAGCTAAAAGTAAACATAGACGACACTGCCACATCCCTGGACCCCTGAAACGGTCATCTGAAAGTTGTCAAATGACCTCTTGATTTCAAATTGTTGAAACACATATGACCTCGAACATGGAATTTCACCTGAGACATATTACATTATTCTGACAACCTCATAAATAATATACATACAAGAAATATACCCTGGATATGTTTGATAATTAAAATAAAACTGGTAGCTGTTTACTATGAAATATTTTTTGTTTTTCGTAATATACCTAATATATTCATACAAAAATGTTTAAAATGAGAATGTAAATCTAGAGATTATAGAATTAATTCTATTCAATTGTGATTACTTCAAGAATGAACATATATATTTAAAAATAAGTATCCGAAGTCAGTGAAACTAAAATGGTATATAACGAAATAGGTAGAACAATCTTTTCACTTTTATCAATAATTTCAAAAGATAAACTCAATTTACATTCAGGATTAAAATTTCAGTAAAATTAAAACAAATATGGCGGGTATATAATCAGAAACAAGAATTTAATCTGTAACAATGTATAAAATAATTTATGCAGGAATTTAAAACAATGGCCATTAATCATGTGTCAAGTATAATCGACAAATTATTTATCGATTGTCGATCGAGAAACTACAATTACGATCTTTATCATTTGTTATTCGATATATTATATACAACACTATTATTAGGAAAATTATAGTTAGCCATATAAAAAGGAGAAAGGGAGTTTCCTTTTTGCATTATCAGTATATTTTGATAACACTTCAAGCTATGATCATTCTTAAAATCATACTAAAATCACTCTTAAAATGTTTGAACAACAATATACCTGCAATGCCTCAAGTTGCAATTGTCTGTGGGAGAAAAAAACATACAAAAACCACAAACAAGATATTTAAATAAAAAATATTTCAGCCATTTTTATACAACTCAAAACTTAATAAAAAAATAATAACATCACCAAAAAAGTTAGTTATAAATTATTTACTAACAAAAGTTAATATTGGTCAAATTATAAAACAGAATTATTAAATCCATTGCTTTGATATGTTGAGTAATTAAAATGAATTACGCGTCGGTGCATGCAACATAATGCAGCCCGCGGCGGACAAGTGACAGACGCGATAAGCGTGGAAATATTTAGCAATTATTATCTGGTCATTAATAAGACATACTTTATATCGTGACTTCGCCCGTGCTCTATTCTAGTGTAGGCGATGTACTTAACATGCGGAATAAAAAACAATAATCTAGAATTATGGATTTTGAGGACCATGAGACGTCTATATTTGACATTTTCCTGCCTCACGTAAAGAATATACTATCTCTGTTTGAACTCTTGTAGGTGAATCAGAACACTGTATTATTAAGAGGTACGATATTTCAAGGACAAATTTTATTGCTGTATAAAGCTCAGGTCCAAGTTGACTTCACACATGGAGTACTTCTCTCATCTCATACCAACTTTAATGCAAAACGAATTATGAGAATTTTTGATGATCACACTTAAACAGGCGGCATTGAACCTTTTAAATGCGGAAATCTTGCCACCCCGCATTTATTCTGCCAAGTATATAATGGGACGTGTTGCGAAGAACTGTTTGACATGATGCTAACGATTTCTTAGATTTACTGCTGTTATCCCAAGGGACTACTGTATGGCAAAAAAGGGTGAAAATGTAGTAGAAGGGTCGGAAACTCTCGTACAATATGCCTAGTGTTGCAAACTTCTATAGACAACAGTAACATTGTGACATCAGGCAGGCTGTACGCCTGTTTGTTCACGTTATGGTGAAAAAATAAAGTACCTACAGAAGTTCCACAAAACACTTATCTGTGACTAATAGAAATGATTTTAAATTTAGATCAAATTGATTTTAGCCATGTCAAATTTTTATTCTATATCTAAACCATATTTTAAAAACCTGTTAAAAAAATTCAGCATAAACGCGCCCTCCCACACACATATTTTTACGCAGTCATTGAAGCATGAAGATAATAATCTCGCTAACCAATAACAACTATAATGCTACAAAAACTATGAAATATATATGTGCTTACAACAAATTTTCGTCGTCGCCCTACTTTTAAAGCTGTTTTAGTTATTATACTTATAAAGGTGACATATTTCCGAACACAACAATAAGGCTTAGAACATATTACACTACCGGTTTCAGTTGCAACTCGTGAAAGACCTTTTTCTAAATTAAAAGTTATAAAAACTGTTTCATATCAACAATGCACCAGCAAAGACTGAGTTTTCTACAATACTTTCAATTCAACATGAAATTGTGGATAGTTTGGAAATAAGAAAGTTAATAAATGATTTCTCAATTGTATGAGGAAGACAGAATATATATAAATATAGGTATGACTTGTAAGTTTGTAACTTATCACTTATATTATTGTATATCTCATTGATTTTTTTAAATAAATAATTTTTCATTGTTTTTTCTTTAGATTTTCTTTTTTCTCACCACCATAATTATTATTTTTTTGCTTATGTTCGTTCCGTTCAGAACAGGCAAAGAGAACAAAGCCCATACAGCCATGTGTTTTGTATTTTGTATCTTTAATTATTTTTGAATGTCAGGCCAGAGCCATGTCTTATTCTCCTTTTTATTCTTGACTCAAGTTTTTATATCATGCCTAAGCCATGTCTTCTTTTAATTTTCGTCTTAAATATATATTTTTTAATTATAAGGCCGAAGCCATGTCTTTATTTAGATTATTTTTTTTTGTCAATTTCTTTCTTTTTTACATTCTGTCTTTTTTCAATGTCAAGTCCTTGTAATGTCATTTTTAGTACAATAATTAATTTGTCAAAATCGATATAACAGTCAAATTCTGAAAATAGTTGTAATAGCTGGAAACAAATATCTTAAACAAAACGAACAAATTATTATTATATACGTACAATACATATGTACAAATAACAATTAGATTTCATTTATAGTAGAAACAATAAAGCCATAAACTGGCAAGAAGCATTCTTGAGTGCTTAGTATTTGCTGACGGGAGCGCGGGATATCTTCAGCAGTTTTAAAAATACTTAAAAGTTGGTCTACAAGGACCATCCTTTGAATACTAAACTGTGGACAATCAAAAAATATATGTTCGAGGGTTTCATCAGCACTATTGCAATATCTACAAATTGAAGAGTCAAAAACACCAATCCTAAAAAGGTGAGCACTAAAACTACAATGTCCCAGACGCAAACGACAGATTGTGGTATAATACTTTCTATGGCTATAGTCACTACCCCGGATAAACCAAGGGGAAGAGACCTTTTTCTTTATGGTAGCGAACCATTTTCCTTTTACCTTTACCACCTGATGCCATAAGTTGTAAAATTCTTTCTGTAACTTGAGTTTGAAGAGGGATAGAGCGTCTGAATACCTAAGGAATGGGAAATTTAAAAAGCTATGACTTAATTGATTGTGGGCCGGATTTGTAATAAATTTAGCTAAATAGTCTGCTCGCTCATTACGATGCACACCAATGTGGGCTGGTGTCCAGAATAGGACTATTTGTTTGTTTTGAGACGGCAGGTGATACAACTCTTTTATTTTATATATAATATAGTTAGTTTCTGAATTTAATTGTGGATTTTGTAGTGCCGTTAATAAACTTAAACTATCTGTTATTATAATCCACTTTGGATGAGTCTGTGTTTGAATGTGCTTTTGACCTGACTATTGTAGACAGCTATAGAGACTGCTTCATTGTTCCTAGACCCATCTGTATATATCTGATGATATCCCTGCCACCTATCAAGTTCCCTATAAATGTCCTCCTTATACTTTACAAGACTTGACTACAATTTTAATCTGCATAAATTTTGATTCATATATCCCAGAGTAACAAGGCCATACCTTGCTAGAAAAATTATTGTGTTTATTAAAAATTTGTTCTGTTTCAGAAAAACCATGAAACAAATATGAATTAATATTGGCAGTCCTGTTAATAGTGTCCCGTAGTTTAACAAGAAGTGGATGATTACTGACAGAGAGCAACCTTGCAAAAAATTTGGATTGTAAGTATTTAAACCTAAGTGCTAATGGAGGTATATTACATTCCACCTGCATTGACACTATGGGAGTAGTTCCCATGGCACCCATTATAATACACAAACATTTGTTTTGTATCTTTTCTAATTTATCTACTATAGTTCTTACCCCTGCAAAACAAAAAAAAGCATATTCAAAATGACTCCTTAATAATGATTTATACAATGTTAATAGAATCCTTGGATCAGCACCCCAGTATGTGCCTGTTAAAGATTTTAAAACATTACAAGCATTTAAAGCTCAAGATTCTAGAGTTTCAGCGTACTTATTCCATCTAAAATTGTTTGTAAAAATAACACCTAACAACTTTACAAAGCTCTCTACAGACATTACATTATTATTGAACAAAATATTTACATTCTTATTTCTAATTCCATTTTTTGAAAAGACAACAACTTTACTTTTTTCATTGCTGACCTCCAGCCCAAGGCTATCAAAATAGTTCTTTAGTCTTTGGAGAGCAACATTGAGGACTGACTGTACATGTAAAAAATTAGTATCAGAGCAATAAACAACTAAATCATCTGCAAACTGCAGATTAGAAACTTCACACCCCAGAGTTAAATTTAGCTGATAATAGGATAACAAGCAATGGTCTCAATACACCACCCTGTGATACACCCCTACAAGAATATCTTGGACCAAATAACTGATTGTTAACCTTAACAAACACCTTTCTGTAGTTCAACAAATTAAAAATCCAATTCACAACTTTTCCAGGTACCTGTAGTAATATTGAGGATAATTTGTTCAGATCTACGTTATTGAAAGCCCCTACAATGTCAAAAAAAACACCAACTAGTACTTTATTCTCGGAACGAGCATTGTGGATATCAAGACAGAAATGACGTAGACTCTCACAAGCAGAACGGCCACAACAAAAGATAAACTGATTGTAAGGTAAAAGATTATTACTTTCTATGTGAAAAATTAATCTCTGTTTGATTAATTGTTCGAAAATTTTTCCAACACATCAACTCAGTGTAATAGGATGATAAGAATCAGCAAAATTAAAGTCTTTGCCAGGTTTTAATATTGGTACCCAACAGTCAGTTTTCCAATCCTCTGGGATAATAGAAGACGACCATAAACTATTAAATAAACTTAAAAAAATAGATAGAGTTAGAACATTTAAAAGTTTAAAGATTTTGTAGGAAAGTCTATCCAGGCCACATGAAGAATCTTTACTTGAGACTAAAGCAGATTTAAACTCTTGCATAGTAAAACAACCAATCATGTATGAATTAACACTATTTACTCCAAGAACATTATTATCTATAATTATCTGTTGTGAAACAGTATCCGGTGTGTATTTATATAAAAATGTTTGAACCCAATTGAGGTCAGAAAATAAGTAACAACTTGGAAAGCTTTTTTTGAATTTACTTATTTTAGTCCAAATACGATTTATAGATGTCAAACGATTTATTGATGAGCAGAATTCAGACCAACTTTTACAACGTTCTTCTTTTAAAGTCCGTTTTTTAAAGGCTTGTGCGCGTTTGAAATGAATGTTATTTTTACTATTAAGACTAGTTTTGAAATTAATGTAGGCGTTCTTGCAATCTTCTACTACTTTTTAACATTTATCATTCCACCAAGGCACTTGACACCTTTTTCTAGGACGGTCATTATTACTATCAGTTGTGTTATGGTTTAAGCGGGGCCCGGAGAATTTGATTGCCAATAGAATAATTGCCTAAAACTTTATGTATGAGTCAAGGAGATCACTATTGTCAACTTTAAAGTTTATTAACAATTTGTTCATAACTATCCCAATTTACTAATTTCAGATTGCTGTGAAAAGGAATATTGTTCAAGGAAATAGAGGGTTCATGTTGATCTCTTACGAGAGTAAATTTTGTGATAGTTGGCAGATGATAACTGCCTAAAGGTTCCTGATGAACTTGCCAGTCACAAGAAAGAAATAAAGAAGAAGACACCATAGTTAAATCTAGACTGTTTGGTTTCCAAATATGAGAGCCTATAGTTGTTGGTTGACCATTATTTAAAAGTATTAAGTCATGGTCATCCATGGAATCCATAATAGCTCTGCCCCGAGAATCTATGCGACTGCAACCCCAAAAAGTATGATGGGTGTTGAAATCGCCTGCAATTATCAACGGTTTTGGAATACTGTACAATAAACGATTGAACTTCGCCTTTTCAAAAGCAGGAAAATTTATTACCAGGACTGTAAAAACTAACCAAAGAAATGCATTTATGTTTCAGTTTAATAACAATTACTACATTTTGTTACGAATCATCATAAAAAGTATCTAGTTTAGAGAAATGTATACCATTTTTAATTAATATTGCTACGCCATTATGATCATTACCGCAGTAACTCCTAATAATGGTATAACCACGTAAATTACATTGAATATTAGGTTTGAGCCAAGTTTCTGAAATAAGAGCCACATGTATATTATTTTGGTATAGAAAATTTTGAAACTCAAGTCTGTTACTTAACAGCCTTTGAGCGTTCCACTGTACAATATTTAAGATTTGGTGGAAGAATGTGACGGTTTGCTATTTTTATCCTGGATGGTTTCTTTAATAGCTGAGCTAATAAATTGTGAACTAATACTTATATTTTGAGTTTTATTTAGAGTAATAACTTTTACCATAGATTCTGTTAATAGGGTCATTGCTTCAGAATTTGATAGTATTGCTTGGATTACTTCTTGGGTATTTAATTTTTTATTAAGGGAGGGAAAATTTAATGAATTTTTTACGTGTCAGCATATGACTTGGGTTTACTGTTTGCGATTTTCTTTTGCCTTATAGGGCACTGGCTAGAGATGGCAATGTGATTGCCATTACAATTAATGCACTTAGCTTTTTCAATGTTAACCTTGCATTCTTTGAAAGAATGCCCCTCTGTGCATATGGAGCATCGCGGTGAATTTTTACAAAATTTAGCCAGATGATCATAGCGTAAACATTTAAAACACTGTTTTATAGGTGGGACATATGTGGAGACAGGCAGGCGCCACATCTTAATGTGAACATAGTCCGGTAGTGACGTAGCAGACGCAATAGTTATTACTACGCTCTGAGTAGGTTGCAGTGTGAAGGTGTTATTTTCTCCTTTTACTTTACGCACTATGCGTCGGACAGAAATGACTTTTTTTGTTGTTGATATTGCTTTATATATTTTGTGATTGGATAGATGAGTGGGAACCCAATAGATATCTCCCGATAGTTCGGTGGCCCCTGCTGGTATTGAAGCTTTAAGTCGTTGTTCCTTTAGATATGTAGCTAGTATTTTCTAAAAAGGCATTTGATAAATTCGCACGTTGGAAAACGATACCGACCTTATATTTATTTATTTTTTAAATATTGTATACCTTTCACAGAGCGTATAAAACTAGTACTAAGCGACATCATGTCCCTATTACCGAGTGGGACATCATTAGTACTTTCGACAAATACATACTATGAATTCAGACTTGGCTTCCGCATCTTCAGGGTATCGCCGGCAATAATCAGCGACCCTAAAGGGAGCGAAGGCATTTGCATCCTGCAATACTGGCGAATCCTCGCAATCGGAATTACTGCTTGTGCTGAAAGGCAAGGACTCACTAGAATCCTTCTTTTTAGGTTTTTTTACCATCTCTCCATATAAACACTTACATAATATATACATATTAAGTTTTACTTCTTTACAATAAACTAAACAAAAATTTGCAAATTATAGTAGGTATAAAACTATTTAATACTAGAAGACCTGGCGAACTTCGTATCGCCTAATAAATATCTATTACGTTTTTTATTTATATTTTTGGAGTTTATCTGTGAGCCACAAATCTCCGTGTTTTGAAGTGCGACAGAATGATTGACATATTAGTTAGTTGTCAAATCTAATGTCAAAAAAAACGTTTGTATGGGAAATAGAAAAGGGCTGTTTTTATGGTTTTCCCAGTAATGATTAATTTTTTTTCAGGTTTTATACCTTCCCTGAACCTCTACGAACATTTCAAGACTAAGATAAGATAAATCCGTTCAGCTGTTCTCGAGTTTTAGCGAGACTAAGGAACAGCAATCCATTTTTATATATATAGAAGATAATTAAAATTTTCAAAAAGCCCGCGTTAACGTTTCAATTCCCGCGCTCTTTTCCGCGAGCATATACAATAGACACGAGTATAGACTAAACTAAATATAGATAACAAAATTATTTCTTATAAATGGTCACCTCAGACGGATTAACATATTCATCTCACTTCTATATGCTTAATAAAATTATATATTCAACAAAACATGTAGTCATAATTTCAGTATGTTCAGTATTTTAACAATTAAACAATGTTTTCATATTTGAACAATACGACTTTCAACAAAAGTTACTGCTGTCAAAATCAATTAACTGACGTTTGACATTTTATCAGTTGTGTTGTAAATTCATATAATATTTATAAAAATTGTTAAAAATAATTCTAATAAATACATTAAGTGTATAATAAGTATGTTGGAATAAATAATTAACATGAGTAACATATATATTCAAGAACCGCCGGCATTAGGCAAGGTAAAGCATAAAAAAGATTTTTTGAAACAAAAGTGTAATCTAATAATACATTCAATAAGTTATAGCTATCAAAAACAGTAAAGCATGCTAATATTATTATAATAAAGGTGTTAGATTGTTGTTGGTCGAATTTGAGATGCATAGTAATTGATAAAATTTAATTTCAATGTATGTTTCCTTCTTTGCACTGTTGATACTAAATATTTACAAATGTATTATTAATAATTGATTTATCGTAACTTATTGGTATAAATATCATAGTTGTACAGTAGTATAAATCAATTTTTAATAATATATGACTCTATTGGGTCTCAATTATATCATTTTAACGATAAACCATACAATTTTCAAGGTGCTGTTAAAAACTTCAGCTGGTGACATAGACATTGAACTATGGACCAAGGAGACTCCTAAAGCTTGTCGTAACTTCATACAGTTATGTATGGAAGGATACTATAATGGTAAGTTGAACAAAGTTAAAAAACCTTACAAGTATTGCTTTCATTTTAAGTAAAAAACAAGTGTATTGAAATGAACTTGGTAATATAATTGCAAAGACATGATAAAATAGGTTATCAAAGTTTTTAAGTAATTTTAAGTTATTAACAATATATACATATTTCACATATGCCTACTAATATTATAAATGCGAAAGTAACTCTGTCTGTCTGTCTGTCTGTTACATACACGCCTAAACCACTGAACTGATTTTAAATGAAATTCGATACAGAAATAGAGTTGACCTTGAGAAAGAACATAGTATAGTTTTTATCCCAGACTTTTGAAAGGTTCTCTTGGAAAAGCGATATAACCGAGCTCCACCACAAGCGGAAAGCTAATATTTATATATAATACTCCAAGACATTATAGTTTCATTAATACTATTTGAGTTCTTATGTGATAATAATGCTATGTTTGTTGTCCCCTGTACCAGGCACAATATTCCACCGAGTGGTCCCCGGTTTCATAGTACAGGGTGGTGATCCCAATGGGGATGGAACAGGAGGTGAATCAATATATGGAGAACCATTTAAGGTAATATTCAATACAAATAACTTAAAGCTTCATAAAAACTTACTCACTTATTGGGGCTTTACTGAGATTAATTTAGCATCTAATTTGGTAATTTTTTTTCATAATTTAATTGATTTTTTTATCTAGAGTTGTCATAAGGGTTATAAATTTTTATTTATCTGTTTATCCCATATTTTTTATTCTGATTGAAATCTTTCTGATACATCCAAATTATATATCAGAGAAGACTGTCTGTTATAGTAATTTTTTTATATTGATTTTCAATATAGCCTTTCTTCCCCAAAACGTTTTTAAGATGTAGTTTAACAATTGCAAGTCCAAGATATTTCACACTGACACCTATGAGGCTGGGTTTGTTCATTGTTTATATTATTTATTAACATTATATGTTCTAAAATTCTAAATCTTTGTTGAGACATTTTTAAAACCAAAATAATATATGTACGTCCTACACATATTTATTTATTTATTTATTTTATTCTTTATTGCACAAGTACTAAAACTAAAAAAAATTAACATTTTCGTTATATGTTACTTGCATGAGGTGCAACACATAACTGTTTACATAAAGATTGATATACTTGTTTCTGGCCACGAGTTATGTTGCAAATATTCATGAGTGACAGTTACCTTCCATCAAGTAGACCGTCTGCTCATTTATCACCTATAAATCATCTTTTTATCAGCAATTATTTAAGTCATTTAAATGTTTTCCTTCCAGGATGAGTTTCATTCTCGTCTGCGGTTCAATCGTCGTGGTCTGGTAGCGATGGCCAACGCCGGTAAGGATGACAACGGCTCCCAGTTCTTTATAACCCTGGGTTCAACTCCCGAGCTGCAAAACAAACACACAATCTTTGGAAAGGTTACCGGTAAGCTCGTTATATCTGATGTATATGTGTTATTCTGGACTAGTTGCACCCCGCGGTGTTACCCGCGGATTTCCGGGATTTCCGAGATTTCCGGAATGTAAAGTAGCCTATGTGTTAATCTTGGACGTCAGCTTCCTGTATACAAAATTTTATCAAAATCGGTTCAGCCGTTTGAGCGTGAAGAAGTAACTTACATATGTACAGACACACTCACAAACTTTCGCAATTATAATATTAGTACGATGACAGAATTTTAATGAGTGACTAATTTCAAGTTGAATAAGTAACTTAAGTGTTAAAAAGTGTTAAAATTCACAAAATTGGAAAATTTACTATATTGTAAGATGGATTGTATTTTTTAATCTGTAACAAACCTTCGCTATGATCTTAAATGAGATAAACAAGGTATATTCCAAAATTTGTTTTTTGTTTTCAATTTTAAGTGTAAATTCCCAAAAATTTTCCACGATACAGGCTTAGCCTAGTGTGGACGTCAATGTTTACTGTAAATTGCATTACAAAGTGTTTTTACAAATACAGAAATAAATAATAAATAATAAATAAATAATTTAACTAGATAACACTTGAAAAATTTTTTTTATACAATTTAATGAATATTTGTTGTTGAGAAGAAACCCGTAGCATACTGTTATATCATATGTTGACTTTATCGTGCACTGTTTATAGTTACTAAATATTATGTACACTTCTCACATACATATCTGATTTTATAATATAGTCACTTTCTGTAAATATTCAATATGTATTGTAAGTATGCTTGTTGTAAATAAATAAATAAATAATGTTATAGGTGATACGATATACAACGTGCTCAAACTGACCGAGGGTTTGATCACCGATGACAGACCTGATCATCCACACAAAATCATCACTACTACAATCATCATCAATCCCTTCACCGATATCACGCCCAGGGTGAAGGAAATCGCGCCAGAACAGAAAAAGACGAAGAAGAAAGAAATACAGGGTGTTAAGTGAGTGGACTTATACAGGGTGTTTAGTATACAGTGTGAATAATAAGCTCTCATTTAATTATGTATGGTTACTAATTCAAACATTATATATTTTGTATAGATCCATATTTCGATAGTATCTTCTTTAATATGGATTTTGAGAAATAATTAAATAAAATATTTAGTTCTATACTACTGACATTATCTTAAATTTGTAAATATTTATGTATATTATATAAACAGTGAAAGTTGTTGAAACAATGAATTATATTTCCTATCTGAATAAAGAGGGATTAGTATCAATGGTAGGAACAGAATGTCTTTAGTACTAGTGATTTGGTTTCAATCTACTATTATAAAGTCAGTGGTGGCCTAGTGGTTAAAAGGCCCGCTTCTCATGCACGAGGGCGTGGATTCGATCCTGGCCCTGGCAAGTACCAATGTGATTTTTCCGAGTCATATGTACTTTATAAGAGTATTTAGACATCACTGATTAATTCATTCCCAAAGAGGGTTGATGTCAGGCAGGCGGCCGGCTGTAAAAACAATTAGCCAAAACTATTCACAACATGTAAGGCAGACCCTGGCTATAGCTGGGAAATTGCCAGGTAGAAGAAGATAATTTGTATGGATCCACAGTTGTTCTATAGTATTTTCTTATATATTGCTTTTGAGAAACAATATAATAAAACATTGAGTCCTCAACTATTGAGATCAATTTAAACATGTATATTTATATATATGTATTATCTAAAGGCTGAAAGTTTTTGAAATAATGAACCATATTTTCTGTCTAAAATTCTTATATAAAAGATCCTTTTTGAAGATATATCTTTCACAGTGAATAAATACATAATGTATTATGAAATAATAAACAAATTTATGTACAAATGTTTAAGGAACTTGGGTCTTCTGTCTTTCGGTGAGGATGCTGAGGAAGATGAAGATGAAGCCCAGGAGTACAGAGGTAAACCCAAGTCAACACACGACCTACTACAAGATCCTACACTCATTAACAAAACCGCTGCTGGTGGGTACACTGTACAATAAGCTTATTATTTATGTACCAAAATTAGAAATCGTTGCTTTATTATAAAATAAATGGATAAATAAATATAATAAAATAAATGGAGTCATA
This sequence comes from Danaus chrysippus, assembly GCA_916720795.1. Taxonomy (NCBI): domain Eukaryota; kingdom Metazoa; phylum Arthropoda; class Insecta; order Lepidoptera; family Nymphalidae; genus Danaus; species Danaus chrysippus. The sequence goes on from CAKASE010000070.1 coordinate 360,698, forward strand.
TGTACTTTCTGAGAGTATTTAGACATCACTGACAGACGGTGAAGGAAAACATCGTGAGGAAACCTGGACTTATAGTTTCACAATTATAAGTTTGAAATCACCAACCCGTCTTGAGCAAGCGTGGTGATTAATGCTCAAACCTTCTCCATGTGAGAAAGAGGCCTTGCTCAGCAGTGGGCGCTGATAGGCTGATGACGAAATGGATAAATTGTCTCTTAAAAGAGATCTCTAACAGAATTTTTTTTGATAACGGAGATGAGAAAAAAATGTGGTGTAGGTACAATAAAAAGAAATATATATACGTATGCAAACAAGATTAAAAATTAAAAATTTAGATATTATAAATACATAGATTAGACATACCTCTTTGCTACGAAATAGTTTTAATAAATTTATAACAAAAAAAAAACTTATATTCCAGAACTGGAATTAGAAAATGACGTGAAAGATGATCAGAAGATGCAACAGAAGAAAGAAGAAACATTAACAACAGTTAGCAACATACGGGACAAGTTAAAGAAGAGGGAAAGAGACGGAAATACGAATGAGGGTGAGAACAAGAAGGACGGAAGTCCGGAGGAGAAGAAGATGAGAGAAGAGAGTGAGTCAGAAGAAGAAGAAGAATACTACCTGGGGAAGGAGAGAGATATGGAGAGAAGGAAAGAGACGTATGTATAACTTATTGTGATATACAGGGTGACTGGTGAATTACTATCGATATTTGAGGACGTGATATTTGACGATCATATATGACAAAATAAAAATTAATATAACATAAATATTAATAAACTTCTAAGTAAAGTTAACCAAAAGTTATGTAATTAATTACGCATCGTGTGAACACCCTACAGATTAGGTATACACTGACACTCACACATACGCGTGTCGTGACGTAGTGTTGTATCAGCACGCCGCCGCACGCGTCTACACTTGAACATTTGGAACGTGTCAACACTTTACTTATTTATACGGAAATTTTGTCAAAAATTAAGTGCCTATTTTTTTTACATAATTCGAATGAGAATCATGTACCGAGTATTCTCCTTAAATATTGATAGTAATTCACCAGTCACCCTGTATATCTTTATATAATATGTATATAATTCTTCTGTGAGTGTGTATGAACTGAACTTCTCTCAAACGACGGGACCGATTTTGATGAAATTTTGTGTGTGTGTTCAAGGGGATCTGGGAATTGTTTAGATTCACAATTTTGTCCGCTGGACAATGTTTTTTTAATTAATTTTTAATTTATTAGTATGTGTTGATACAATATTTTTTTTTTGATATTAGATTTGACAAATAACTAATATGTCAATCATTCTGTCGCACTTCAAAACACGGAGATTTATGGCTTTAATAGGTAAACTCCAAAAATATAAATAAAAAAACGTAACAGATATTTCTTGATTATAGCGCGATACGAAGTTCACTAGGTCTTCTAGTAGTGTTATAAAAATTAACTGATATTGATTTATACTTATAACTGTTAAAAATTTATTGAATATTGGCTTTTTGTTTTTAATTATAAATTTTACATATACTCATGTTTGTAAGACTTAAGATAATTATATCGTTTATAAACGAAGTAAATTCTTAAAGAACTTAGTATAAAAACAACTAAATTGTTTTAGTCTTAATTTTTTATAATTCTTCTTTCAGAGATCGCATACGTAACGAAATCAGACAGCTGAAGAAGGAAATGAGAGGACCTAAAGAAGTTAAAGAAGAAGTAAAAGAAACAGAAACTAAGAAGAGTGTTGAGGATAATGAAATGTATAAAGAATTTGTAGAAGAACAAGAAAAATATAAGAAAATGAAAGAAAAGATTCCTAAGAAAGGAGCTGCCAGGTTGATATATATATTTATTATTAAAATTTTATACTGGGTTCGATTCCCAGGTAGATATAAATATAAAATCATTCATACATATAATAAATGTTTAGAAGATAAGTGATAGAAGAATTGTGTGGGTTTTAAAACAGATCAGGTTTGTATGAGCTTTGTATAAGAGGAAATATTTTCAGAGGAAGAAGAACAAAATTCACGAGAAATACAACAAGAAGGAAAGTTTGGGTCAAGAACTTGTATGAGAACCGCGACTTCCCAGACAATTACACGGATTCGAAGTTCCTAGAAGAATTAAAGAAGAATCTTTTCATTGAAAAAGTAACTCTATCGCAAGCTGTACAAGGTTCATTTCGGGTCGTCTTACGAATGTGTCTGTGTGTGCTATTCGGTGTTCTATTCGTGTATATGTACAACAATCTAGTCCACACGCACACAGTCATATATATCTCTATATTCGTGACGTCACTGTGTTATGTTATGTATGTGTGGGTGGAAGGTTGTAAGATGTTGAGGCATTTGAAAATAGTCCTTATTTATATAGTATTAGGGTACATCCTCTCTCCTATACTACATACTCTCACTGATACAGTCAGTACAGATACTATTCACGCGTGGTCCGTGTGTATGTTGCTGGTACATCTAATCTTCTTTGATTACGGCGTTTCTTCTGCCTTTGTCTCAAACTCTCTCTCTATAAATGCTGCCATTTTCTCTTCTGTTTGTCTCGTCTCAAGACTATCTACAGCATTCGACGCGTTCGTTCTTCTGACTATATCAGTAATCTTCTTCGTGTTAAGTCCTCAGTTGTTCTCCGTGTTTCTCCACACTAGATTCTTCTTATTTCTCTTCTTTATCACTCTGTTGTTGACTGTTGTTTCATTGTATACAGTGTCGTCTATTCTGTTGTTTTATTTCGTGTTGCTAGTCGCTGTTGTTAGCGGCTGGTGTCCCTTAATGTTCGTGAGGTGGCAAAAATATAAAGACAACATACACGGGCCATGGGACGAAGCGATAATTCATAATTCTGATGAATTCGATGAGTTTGGATGAATTTGATGAGTTTTTTATTGTATTCTATCACTGCCAAAAAATTAAATATTAAGGCATTTTCTTCTAGTTTTTCTCGATTTTCTGCTACTTCATGACCGTACTAGTATTTTTTGGTTATCTATAGAGATTTTTATAGCTAATTTGATCGTCACAATCAGTAATTGAACCTGGGACAGCCAATATATCTTCCGAGCCACTACACCACACACAAAGACGTTACAAGATGTTTTTAACTCCGGAACTCATCGGACCGTACATATAATAGCTGTAATTAATTCACTGTGAATATTAATTAATGTTAAATGTATTGTATTTTAATAAAATTATTCTCAACTAACGCATTTTTTTTTATTATGAATCACCGATGAACTCATCACCATTCATCATAAACGTCGCCCATGACTTAAATAAATTTTTAACTAAAATAATCTTAATTCTATATAAATGTAGATTTCTTTTGATATAATATTAATAGATTTTAAATATAATTAGATAAACGTTGATTTGTTTTAGAGAGGACTTCACACTGCAGCTGTTAGCCAAGTTTAAGACCAAGTTACACGAGATTAAGGAGAAACGGACTGATGGTGACGTAACAGATGATGATGACGTCACCGATGATAAGTGGTGAGTCATCCATACTAATATTATAAATGACAAAGTAACTCTGTCTGTCTGTTTGTTACGCTTTCACGACTAAACCACTGAACTGATTTAAAGGAAATTAGGTACAGACATAGAGTTGACCTTGAGAAAGAACATAGGATAGTTTTTATCAGAGACTTTTGAAAGGTTCTCTTGGAAACGCGATATAACCGAAATCCACGCGAGCGAAGCTGCGGGCGGAAAGCTAGTCATATATTGTATATACATATGTACGTTTAGTTGTCGTACTCTCTACGAATATTTAGTTGTATATGTATGCTTCAAAAAATACTTTTGTTTTTCTTTCTATTTGGTATATGTACTATTGTATGGGACTTGTAAGTAATTATATGCTTATATCTGTCTGTTTGCTTGTAAGTAATCCATATATTTATTCTATAACTTATATAAATAATAATAATTTTGTTAAGGCTCGGTCACAAGTTACATTTTGAGGACAAAGGCGCGGTGCTGGCGAAGGACGCGTCTAGTAAAGGAGACGACTGGTTTGATATATACGACCCGAGGAATCCGATCAACAAGAGGAAGAGGGAGAAGGACAGGAAGAAGAATAAATAGACATAGAAAGAGATAGATATATGTGACAATAAATAGGTACATACTTACGTCTTGTGATGTTATTTATGACTAGTTTTTGACCGTGACTTTTTTCGCGTTCAGGCGAACTGTTTCAATTTAGAGATTAAATAAACAGATTTTGGATCTAATTAGTTTTTCTTTTGTCGAAAGAATTCAAAAGTATCCTTTATCCATCTCCTGATTCAAATCTACGTCTCCATTAATTTCTAGCGAAATCAGTACATCCGTTCTTGTTTTATAAACAGTGTAACTAACACGACTTTCTTTTATATATAATGATGCACTTATATACAGTGTCAACCAGAGGTTCCACGAAAACTATGAAACATACTTATATGAATATTATAATAAGAACTACATATTAAAACTTATAACCTACACCTAAGACTACATGATTGTCCCGATGTTAGGATAGCAATACCATTCCATAGCTTGTGTGGTATCAGGAATCTTCTGGTTCGACGGCTTGGTGTTCGTTCCGCGGAGTCAGCGGCGTCACTCGTTATATATTTTATACATACAACGTTATCGCCCCGGCGATGTTCATTTAGGTCTTAATATGTAGCGCGTACGTAACAATGCCTGTCTTGTTAATACTGATACTATCATAATTTATGGATGAAGAACTACAGACTGTGTGTATTGCGTTTTAGTGCTAGAAGTTCGTACTAATGGTTTAATTCACAGATTATTCGTTATAAGAAGTTAGTGAGTAAGTCAGTGAACAGATGTTTGTTGCTTTGTTAACTATGTAGTTAAATTAACTGCGACTCAGTAAGAAACTATGAATCACGACCAGTTTCATCTGGAGGTCAAGATATACGGGTCATAGAACACAGATGTATTGTGATAACCAGTTATTAAGATCCTTATCATTGTAAAAGATGTTCTTGTAATTACAACAAACTAATTCATAAAACAGTTAAAACTAATCTGTATCATTGTTTAACTGCTGTATTTAACTTTAACCAAATTATTTCTGTTCTCAACAGATTATCAATTGAGTGTATTTTATTTGAGTGTATTATATTGAATATTTGTAATTGAGTGTATTATATTGAATTATCGCAAATTTTTGAGCATTTATATTTTTTTTTGTCCAAATTACTTTGATATAGAATTACTTTATTTTTTATATTCTACTACAGTTTTCTTTAATGATCTTCATTTATGATGTTATGGTGAGTTTTTGATAGAAATATAAGGAAGGTTTTCATTTCTTTAATGAAATGCTTTCAAATACTTTGGTTTTTGTTATTTTCATTACGTCACAAGTGGCGCTATCTGTGTCGTACTAAGCATAAAATACTATAATACTTATAGGCCAGTGCAGAGGCCCTTAAATTAATAAAAAGTGAAAATAAATTATAGTAGAATGAAACTCATTCGAATAGGAGGAGAATATATAAAAATTAAAGAAACAATAATTTACGGGCGATCTGAGGTCGGGAAGGGTATGGGGGTCGGTTTTTTAAGGTAAAAAATGGGTTTTTTCGATTTCCGGCAAAATAAAAGTCCTACGGAAAAATGTTATATTGCAAAGTTGTAGGTAATAAAAAGATCTAAAACTTTTGTACGAACATTTTTTTTCACATAACTTCAAAATTTATGTGAAAAATTCGAATAACCAAGTTTTTGGTTTTTTATTTTTATCTCTTACAAAAAACAATATTTTGTCACGAAATTTGGTGAAAACTTTCCCTTTGATGTTACAAATGACTGTAATTTATTTGATTAGAAATATTTATATTTTCAGCTTATTTTGAATAAATACCGAAAAATCAGCCTCATTTTCAATCGAAAAATCATCTGTACAAATATCAGCTATTTTCAAAAATTTGGTATGTTTTCAATTTGTTGAAATCTCTATTTTCAGATGGTGAAAAAAAATATAAGTTTCTTACTTACAGTAGTACCATTTTTGGATAAAATAATCATGTCTCTTTTGAAAATGCTCTTTCTAACTTATTTTTAATAGATGTGTACCTACTCTGGAAGTTCTCCAGATAGTCCCTCTTTTAAGTAATTTACATTAAGCTGCTAAAAAAAGGAGGGGACTCTTTTCTAATGAGTTTCATTGTACTATAATTTAATTATGTTTTAAAAGCTATCGGCACTGGTGTATTACTATTATCCTTACGACTGATTATTATAATTAATTTTAATACTGAACCATTGTAATTTCGTAATGGCGACATTTAAGTATCCTTATATTTGAAAACTATAAATACTGGCTTCGTCCTTTTTGTGAGACATTACTGGAAGTAACGATGAACATTGAAACAAATCTGAAACTATGCCTCGAAATGTACCTGCAAACAAAATCTCTAATTCCTTTTTTGACATCGGCCTCCTTACATAAGATAAAAGACAGTTACAATGACATTGAAAGTTTAAATTATTCTATAGGTACATCCACTTACTAATATCTACATAACACTTATTACTCTTATTAGTATAAATTTCAAACTTTCAATTTATAGTAAAAACTTATAGTAAAAACGTTTCAACTTTTTTGTTCATACACAAGTACTGTGAATTAAGAAGTTTCATCCTAAAGTGGACAACAAAAGTGAAACCTTTATTAAGTTTTCTAAAACGTTAAACAGCATTCTTGTTCTTCCTGGCAATTTTCCAGCTTTAGCCGGGGTCTGCCTAAAACACTAAATAGCATTATAGCTATCTAATTAAAACTACCAGATATATGTATTGGAACAGTTTATCCACTGTTAAAATTATCGTTAAATTGTTTAAAACCATAAATCCTTTGTCTTAATTTGGTGTTTTACATATTTTGTTACAAACAAATTTAGATAAAATAATGAAATTCTTGTGATTATGTTTCTTTCACCGTTAGTCGTTTTCATCATTTCAGGAGATTTTTAATCTCGTGGGAAGTATTCCATTTCTCAGGAAACCGGAACTCTATTTTAAGACTTCGTTTTTATATATTTATTACACTTTGTATTATATTATTATTTTTCATTTTAAATGTATAGATATATATTGTAAGAACAGACAATTAATCTTAATTAATTAATAATTAATTAATCTTGAAGTCATCCTTTCTTTGTTCTTCACCTCTCATAAGAACACAAAATTAATAATAATTAAGTTAAAAAACAAAATGTGACTTCTAGTAGTTCTAGAATTCCTACCATTTTAATTTCACTGTTATTAGTAAGTAATTACTTAGTAAAGATGGCCATTTACCTTTGGAATTCGTTAAGTAGAAAAACGTTTGACAGTTAATTACAACTCGCAAGTTTGAGTCCTGTTTGTGACAATAATTAATAATTCTGTATAATTAAATTAATTATTTAAATTATACTTCAAATATAATTACTTTACTTTATTGTTAAAACTTAATATTTATTTAGGTATATATCTTTGCTTTGAATACATATGTACTGAAATATCATCTTGATTTAAAAAATACAATATTATCATTTTTAATGAGAAGAACACTGACTTTTTTTATTTTAATTAAGATTTAATAATAACATACGACGTAGCTACTTAACTAACTTTATATTTAAGATGTACAACTTAATATTTAAGATGTACCTATAGACAAATTTATAAGGCCAATTTCGTTATTTGTACACAAATTTCATTGTTTTTTTTCCACTAGTAAGTATTGTAAGTGGAAGTAATTCTATAAGCTTGCCATCACGCAGAATAATTTCGATGAAGTACATTTATATTAAGATGATTCATAGAGGAATAAATAAAATGTATTACGACCAATTAATTTCTAATATTGATAAAAATGCTGTAATATTATAAACGAAGTCACTCGAAATTGGTTCGTCGTAGATTTGTACGCGATAGAAGTGGGAGCGAGAGGTATAACAGCTAAATCTTTCTAGAACCTACTAAAAGACTTGGGCTTGTCCAGAACTCATATTAATTCATTCTTGGAACATACTTTGAATAAAGCCCTAGTAGGTTCTTTTCAAATTTGGTTAGGTAGAGAGAGGAGCTTGTACGATGGAGGTGAACGTTTAACGAGCCTTAGATAGGGGCCCCTTAAACCTACACCTGGGTCACAAGTTCTAGGCACTGTTGAAACTCCTCTCCCTGTAAAGATAGACCCGACACCCGAACGGTGAATACATTGAATGCTAAGAGGTTTCGTTTCATAAATAATAAGATCAATAGTATTATATGTATGTACAGTTACTCAATCAATTACTTTCTATGTATTTATTACACTTCAAATCTCAATACGTTTTTTATTACTAATTATTACACTTCTTACAATATTTAATTAGGGTTGTAGGTCATCGAACTCTTCATAAACAAAGAGCAATAAACGTGTGTAAAAATCAGTTTTATTTTATACATGTTTTTTTTTGTTTTCAAAGCATTTTAATTCAGTCTCAGTTACAAAGAATATTAAAAATAATACAAGACACTGGAATGGATAAAAAAACTTTGATAATTATGTGATAACGAAACATGTTGGATATCTTCATTAAATTAGTTTTTAAGTTTATTTAACGTTTTCACTTAGTTTAATAAAAGTCATAAGCCACTTCAAATGACATCTAGTTATAAAAAAAAAATGCGAAAGGAGAGCTGTTAACTTTTTATTTAAACATATTATTTTGTATTAAAAACAAGTATTAACATAAAATTAAGTGAAAATTTAAATTGACTACGATTAAATGACCATTTGGGTGTGATCTTTTATAAATATACAAGTTTAAATACTTTTTCTGTTTTTTTTTTAACCGCTTTCGTGACATGAAATACTAAATCAATATCTTTTATACGTAGCTTGCTAATAATTTTTCATTTCTTTTAAATCTTCCAGAAAATTTATCTTTTAACATGTATTAAACGGTATCGAGAGATGTAATCTTGAGAGCGGTAACCAGAATAAGATAAAAAATATAAAAAGAAACATAAGTGAATAAGGCGAGATGTTTGAAACAGTAATCATTTGATCTTAATCTCGCACTAAAAAATATTCTCAATGGATACAGAGGTCTACAAACTTAGCGGGTTTTTGAAAACACATTTACTTTAAGAATTTCCTTGCAGAATTTTAATTTTTATAGAGGTTTTAGTTTTTATTATTTTAGAAAACAAATGGGATCTTAAATTAACATTATTGGTATAGTTTATTAATCATTTCCTCGTCATTTAGATCTGGTCTTTTTTGATAACTTTTGGTTATTTTTAGAAATTTCCAACGATTTAAGTTGATAGTTTTTGAGACACTTATAATTTTGGGCTTGAGCTAAGGACGAGAGAAAAATAAAATAATTATTTGCCATTATTTTCGGTTTTATTAAGTAGAAGGCAAGATATTTCGTGGTTGATACAAACTTTATCAAACATCGTGAACTATGAATGGAATGACGATACTCTCTGTAATGGTACTATCTGTACACAAAAAGCATGTCCACACTGAAGGCACATACCTACGATTTACCAACACAAGATGATCAAGCCAAGGAAGTGTCTGGTCATAGCCACCGGACCGAATCGCTCGGTCACACCCAACCAAGACTGACGCCACACTATTTGCGAGACCAAAGCTGTTTGGACGTGTTCATCCACCACACTCCACACTGTCTCCCGTCTGCTCTGTCCCGTCTACTGTCTACTGCCTCCCGTCTACTGCGACCTTTGATAACACTCGTTTTATCTGATCAGTTTGTCATAATGATAATCTTGGTTCTTTAATCAATCACAATGATCTCGGGACTGTATGTCAGGATGTTGTACATACTAGTTCTGTGCCCGGCGTTGCTTGCGTCGTCTGTTCTAACACTGTCCATTGATTCGCAGCTTGGAACGTCTATCGAAGGTGAGATATTTTTCGTTATACTCAAAATATGATCTGTATAATTAATTTATTTAATTTATGAACATTTGACAGATGCTTATAAATTATTTAATATAATTAGTTTACATATAAATATATTTTTTCTTCATACATGACATACTCCATAAATATTTGGTTATTTTCGTCCAAATTAGTCCAAAGTGTGGCGGCAATTTGACCTTCACTTGGCCGCAATGAACGTTACACTAAGTTACTTCATAAAGTTACGTCCCATATAAAATATAATTAATGTTTATTATGTGTAAAAAACATACAGAAATAATATAGAAATTAATTATTTTTGTCAGTGAAAATATTATTACCTTATTTTTACCCATAAAATAATATAATTTAACTGTTATAGAAGTCTTTTCAGTTACAATAACTCACGCTGAATTTTAATTCCAAAGTATTGGCTTATATTGACCGAATCTCCAAAATTTCATAATAAAAAGTATTTCAACAATAAACAATCAATAATTATACAAGTTGAGTTCTAATGCTTTGCTTTTTTTGCAAGAACTTTCAACATGTATCTTTAAACATCTCTTCACATATACTTATATAAATTAAAATTTCACAAATTTTTTACCCTTTTTCGGCTGAAATTTATATGTTTATGAAGTATAACGACTATTTTTTATTTTAACTCTTTATTAATTTTAAGTTTAGTGCCTCAAATTTAATCCATTGAAGCTAAGTCTAAGAGAAGGCGTTTTTATTGTATGTGGTATAATATTGTAGAACGATGTATAAGTGTATTGTAATATGATTTCTTTGTAAGAAAATTTAATACAAATATCCAAAATATTGGAATCAGAACTACGAATGTCAGGAATGATTTCTTATACATTGAAAAACGGTGAAGGCTCTTAAGATTAATACAAAATTAGGAAATTCCTAGAATCGAAATTATAAAGTTTTAATATATGTAAAAATGCAGCTTTAGAGAATATAAGATACTACGTTGTCTTCACAATTTATTTATTTCGAAATCGTTTAAAAAGTGGAAAACCGCGAGACATGTATTAATTATATAAAGTACACAAAATATGGTAAATAAAGTACACGTAGTGATGTCTAAGATTTACATGTATATATTTAAAAGGAACTAATTTTTTATTATTGTATATGTACATACTCCCGACGTTTCGGTTACTTTACAGCAATCGTGATCATGAAGTCGAGATGAAAGTTAATAGGTCTGGATTATGTAGTTAGAAAATAATAAGAACTAATAGTATCCGAAACTTAGTTTCATTTAAATACACATTGGTTAGAAAAACTGAGTTACCTTTAATATACAATAATACAAAGATCATGTCGGATACAAAGGGAAAACATGAAGAAAAAACTCAAAAATTTGAATCAAAATCTCATATAAGATGTACGTAGATGTTGATATTACACCGCATAATGTTATATTTAAACATTTATATATAAAACCTCCCAAATATTAACAACAGTGTCATTTAACCAATATATAGTATAACTACAACTTGTTCTTCTTCTTCTACCTGGCAATTTCCCAGCTTTAGCCAGGGTCTGCCTTTCATGTTGTACATAGTTTTGGCTAATTGTTTTTACGACCGGCCGAATGCCTGACATCAACCCTCTTTGGGAATAACTACATAAGTACTTGTTTTAAAAGTATTTTTTGTTATGTATTATATATGAATAAATCAAAATCAATACATATTGAAACTAATATCTGTTTTAATATTTAATCAAAAGTTTTATTTACTAAAAGAATTCAAAATGTTGGTTTTAATGAAATTTTATTTTTCGACCCAAAATCAAAAGATCCTTTAGTAGATGTGGTTGCCGCAAGACAAGGCTTTATAACATTAGTCGAAAAAGCGAGTGAAATTGATTAAATGTACTAAAATATCTGAATATATTATAAACTATATAAATATTTATTTAAGCTTTAATATACAAACTCGTGGGAAATATGCGTGGAATCGTTTTGGACAGAATAAGTAACAAGCCAGAAACCAGCACGTAAAGAACTAAATGGATTAAAATCCAAAAATGTTCTAAATTCAGCACGAAATTCTAGAATCCTTAAACACTTTTAGACATGTTTATGCAGTCACAAAACATTCTAGAAACTATCTCTTGACCTGTCATTCGTTTTACTCGAGATTAAGGCAGCGATTGATTGTACATTAAAATATTTATTTCGAAAGTTTTGTGTTTAAAGTAAATACTGAATAATATTTTCTGTAATATAAGCCAAGTTCAAAGTTGTACTCTACTCTTTTTGTTACCTGTGCCGGCGTCCTATAAATATTATTTTATTATTTTATATGGATTTATTCTTTTCTTTAATCATTAAGTATGCTAGAAATTTAAAGTAAATCTTTCTATCACATGTATTAATCTCTTTTCTATCTTAATTCAATATAATTCATTATTATTTCAGATTGCTTCGAAAGGATATCTATAGGAGATCAGTTGCCACACGACTCCATCTATCGGAATGTTTCAGAACTCATGATTAAGGAGTGTGAACAGATATGTAAGCAGGACAAGCAGTGTCAAGCTTTTGACTACGGGTAAACATATTCCTACTAATATTATAAATGCGAAAGTAACTCTGTCTGTCTGTCTGTTACGCTTTCACGCCTAAACCACTGAACTGATTTTAATGAGATTTGGTACAGACATAGAGTTGACCTTGAAAAAGAACATAGGATAGTTTATATCCTAGCTTTTTGAAAGGTTCTCTTGGAAACGCGATATAAGGAAAGCTAGTAACTTCATATATATCTTAGAGTTCGTATAAAGACAGACATTTATAATGAAAAATATAGCTGTACCCTAAGTACAAGTTTGAATTATCAAACGGTGTATCGATAGTTTCCAAACTTCTCAATTTAATCTTATTACTATCATGTACAATGATTTATTGTTGAAAAAACTCTAAAGTATTCGTATCTAGTTTGATAAATTTAACTTGAGTAAAAATTTTATCCAAATATAAATTACTTTATACTGATTGAAAAACACATAAATACATAAATAGTACTGTTAAGTGAAATGTAGTTAACATTTTATTAATGTATTAAAATACGTTCCAGTGTTGGGGCTAAAGGTAACGCTACATGCGACCTCAGCAATATAAACGAAAAAGAAATTAAAGAGAAGAATCTTTTACAAAGGAATTCAGATTATGATGTTTATATTCGAAGGATTCTGTGCGACCCGGCGCCACCGACGCCTATCGAGGAACATCTGAATGAGAATGATAAGCCACCCTTACATCGACCAGTGATCAGGCCTCAGGAAGACGACAGAAAACCTTTTGATAATCCTTTTGAATCGAGTAGACCGTTACCCTCATACTCGAACAGACCTAACGCCAATTACAACCAAATAAATGACAGACCCGATGGATACAGCCCCGAAAAACCAGATTATGATAGGCCACCGAGCTACGGTGGCCATAAACCACCAGAACTTCCATATAGGCCTAGCAGACCTAATAATTCAAGGCCTGACGCATACGACGAGTTATACTTTCAAGATAATAGACGACCCCGTCCAGACTATTGGAGACCAGATCCTTACCATCCCGTTCAACCTGATGATGACATCGAGGACATGTATAGACCAAAACCGTCCAGACCACAGAGACCACAGTACACTACAGAGAAACCTCACTATCAATATATTATCAGACCAAGTAAAAATCCTCATACCCCCATCGGTCATGGATATCGACCAGATCCAGATTACCCAACACGGCCAGGGCCTTATGGACCCATTCCAGAACCTTCCCGGCCTATCGGACCCCCAAATGAATATCGGCCCACACGTCCTTACGATAAACCGGTACATACTTATACTGACCAATATGCCAGTAATTACGGTAATCAGGATAATTCCGTTTTCGTCGAGATCTATGATCCACCAAGACCCAGCAGGCCTCATGTAAATGAGAGACCATATTACGGCACCAATTATGGCACGTCCAGTCAAAGTTACGGACAGAATAGTTACTCAAGTCAGCATTCATATTCTCAGAATCAGGCTCATTATGGAACAAGTGCGTGGAATGAAAATTACCATTACGGTCAGCGACCAGCAAAACCTAGTTCACAAGATTACGGTTACAAACCTGAAAAACCTGATCCCAGTGGATATAATGAACCTAATGAAGATACTGGCTACGGGTCCAGACCGACAAAAAAGCCTACACCAACAGAAAATAATAATCAATATGGTCAATCTTTTAACCAAAACTATGGAGAAGCACAGTCAAATAACGCATATTCCAACCAAGGATCTTCCAGTAATCAAGGATATGGGTCTTCCAGTAATCAAGGATATGGGTCTTCCAGTAATCAGGGATATGGGTCTTCCAGTAATCAAGGATATGGTTCTTCCAGTAATCAGGGATATGGGTCTTCTAGTAATCAAGGATATGGGTCTTCCAGTAATCAGGGATATGGGTCTTCCAGTAATCAGGGATATGGGTCTTCCAGTAATCAAGGATATGGTTCTTCCAGTAATCAGGGATATGGGTCTTCCAGTAATCAAGGATATGGGTCTTCCAGTAATCAGGGATATGGGTCTTCCAGTAATCAGGGATATGGGTCTTCCAGTAATCAAGGATATGGGTCTTCCAGTAATCAGGGATATGGGTCTTCCAGTAATCAGGGATATGGATCTTCTACTAATCAAGATAATTATAACCAGGTATCCAATGGTTATGAGAATCGTCCAACAAAAGACCGACCACAAAGCGGCCTTCAAAATGGTTTTGTATACCAAATATCTGCTGGACATAACCAAGTAGATGCTGCCCAATCAAGTTCATATGGGCAGAGTTCTCAAGAACATGCTACTAACCAATATGGTAATCAAGTTGGAAGCGTGAATCAGGTCAGTAATAAACCACAACCAAATGGGAACGGTTACGGAGAGCAACCTATAACTAACAAACCAATTTTGAATAATAATTACGGACAGGGAGACCAAAATCATGGTGATTACGGCCAATCCGTAACCCAAGCCGCACAATCCATGCAATATGGATCTAGCCAAACTTCGACTAGTCAGCAATATGCCAATTCTCAAAGTGGCTATAACAGTCAAAGTATTGCTTCATACGGTCAAGCGTACGGTCAGACTGGATATTACGGCAGCCATTTGGGATATGGGATCCATCATTTGTATGGAATCAAACCAGGAAGTTATGGAAATACAGATGCGAGACCATCATCAGACGGGTCTAGTAATGTTGGTTACGGTAAAAAAGAAGACAGACCGTCAAACAAACCAGCAATTAGACCAGTATATGATGATCCCGATGATAAACATAGCAGGAGACCTGGTTCTGATCGACCGCTTCTCAAGCCTCAAGGCTCAGAGAGGGAGAGGCCAGGGTTCATGTTGAGACCAAACGATGAAATCATCACATCCAGGCCGGTAGCCGTCTCCGATATTGGAAGACGGCCTGAGAACGACTTCAATTACGAAGGTAGGTGACATTTTATTCTACATAACTAACGATACATTATATTTAATAAAATAACTAATTACAGTCTTTTTGAAGAATTATTTTTAATATGAGTATATAAAATATTATTAATACAATGAAAGACATGTCTACGGTGTAGTTATATTTGTTATTAGTTTAGTCTATCATGTAGGAATGATAGTGATATGATTAGAATAAATTAGAGAGTATACTTCGGTACTTCACAATAACTGCGACGTGGCAATCCAAAAGCTCCTTTAAAGATTTTATTGATTCAAGTCCAAATTATTTTCTTACTAAAGGGATCAATAAACTACCTAAGAGATGGCAAAAATATATGAATGGTAATGATAAATTCTTTGATTAAATAAATATATTCAGTTTTGAAAAAATCTAGCATATATTACTCCCTTACAAAAGGTCAGTTTCATGTGTAAAGACTTAATATATAATCCAATTATAAAGGGTCTGTTTCGTCCAAACTATACATATTTTTTATGCCTATCTTCTAGGATTCACTGTTTTTTATAGGGCTTAAGCAGTAAGCAGGCCTACTTCTTTAAATAAAAGAATGTTACTCAATTTGAACGTGTATATTCTGCTATAGGTATACCTACAAAGCTCTGACCTCTAAGATACGATTTGAAAATCTTTGTTTTGAATACGTATGTGTCATGATTAGTAAATCAGAACCTCATGAACTTAATCTTGAAGAAATCCCTATTGACTCAATGGCTTTCTAACAATGTTTATACTAAGTTTCACGTAGATTGGTTCCGTAGTTTGAATTTATTCGTCTCGAGTATTTAGAGTTTTCTTATTCAGAATGCATCTTCGCTGGATTTTTCTATCTCAATCTCATTATATAAATCAACTTTTTTTATATAAATTTAAAGTCTGTGTCGAGTATACTGTATTAATTCTGAGAGATTACTTTTTGCTTGTTTAAAATACTAAGAAGATTCGTTTCAACCAAGTTTTGATCGTTGATTCGTTTTAACCAAGTTTTTGTCCCATAGACTACAAAGTAATAAAGTAACATTTAGCAGCGCCTGCCCAAATGTGACTGCAATAATCCAAATACGACCGGATCTATACATTGCATATACAACGAGGCTTCCGGCTTACCATATTCTGGCAATTTAATAAGGTCACTGAGTTTCCTTGCTTTAGACTCAATGAAGCACCCAAAGTTAAATTCGAGGATACCTTAATAGTCAATACCAAATAACCCGAAATGGTCGGAATACTAAAAAGATATGACCTGAAAAGTTAGGGTCAAGTTGAATAAATTCTCTTGGCGGTAAAAAGCTTTTAATTTAATTAACTAAATGCCTATATAGCCTGATTTACAAGACGTTTACATACAAAACAACCTTCAGACAATCATAACTCAAGTATTACTCAGCGTTAACAGTTTTTCATTCATAATTTTTTGCACATAAATAGTATTAATGTAAACTATTGAATGGGAAACGGGAAATGAAAACATTCGTTAGCGTTGGAACACAAACTTGTAGTAAAAGTTCAGATGAGAAGTATTTAATATTGTACATATTTATTATTTACGTTAAGTATGTAAGAATTTGATAAACAGTAAGAATTAATAAGACTAAATATGACTAAGCGTTAAGTCTCTTTATATTATGTAGAACTTCAGAAAGAAACATTATCTCCCTAAGTCTTCCGCCAAACCTTACTTATGCCAATTATGTTAATTTTTACATAATAATAACAATAATTATTGAACTGTGAACAACATTTTGCGGTGTACAGAACAATAGTATTTTTTACTTCATGTTTTTTTGTTACTTTTAATAAAATGTAGATATCAAATATAAATTTGGTAGACCTTGATTGTTTATCAAGAAAGTTAAACTAAACTTAAAAGTTATCCATTTAAGTAGAATCACATAGTTTTAACGATTATCTAATAATTATTTTTGTCAGTTACACAGTTACTTTACCTATTTACGGTTCTTATATAGTAATATTTTCCATCTGACTGTTCTATGTTATATTTCCCACAAATTTATGAAGATTTTCACGATCTAAAGTCGTTAATCGTTGACAAAATTCAACAGATTCAGGATAAGGTTTTAATATTGTTTCATAATGAAATACTTTTTTTCCATATTATTTATAATATATTTTATAATAAAACAGAAAACAGTCTTTACCTAGTCGTAATAGATTTCATTTAAAAAGATTATTTAGAATGGAATACAGTTAAAACGCAGATTTATTAGATTCTTCCGAATTAAGTTTTAATTTCTTAAATTCACGTATTGATACAATCAAAAACGATTACTTTAAAAATCAGTTTTTACTTTAAAACGTTTATATTTCATACAAATAAATGAAATTTAATATAAAAAATAACCAATTACAAAACTGTTGGGTCTTTTAGATTTATTTGAAATATCTAAAATTAATAACTTCTTCTTCTACCTGGCAATTTCCCGGCTATAGCCATAGTCTGCCTGGCATGTTGTGAATAGTTTTGGCTAATTGGTTTTTACGACCTGCCTGACATCAACCCTCTTTTGGGAATACATTCATCAGTGATGTCTAAATATTGTTAGAAAGTACATATGACTCGGAAAAATCACATTGGTACTTGCCCGGGCACGGCCATCTAGAATTAATAACTGCCTGGGTCAAATTCAGATACCGCAATGTACTATTTATATACTTTATATATATACATATATTTTTATTATAATATGTGATGTTCAACTCTTCATAATAACTATATAATTGCGACGTGTTGATGTCGGTGCTTCAACAACCTCGGTATTGTTTCACCGCACGTACAGATCGTTATTTATATTTAAAATCATCTGACCGGTAAGGGCATGACCTTATCATTATTTTGGGAAAATGTGTGAGAAACGAAACTCTCCATCATGAAAAGGTACCACCGGAATATTATAGTAGGAATATTGCCAGAATAAATAGTTTCAGATTCTTTATTTGACTGAAAGCTTAAAATAAGAGTGACAATATAATATTTTTCATTTAATCCTTTTTAAATTATGACCCAACTAGTAATGTAGACGAACAATCTTTGAGTATATTTTATGATATCTATAGTACCTAATACTTGAAGATTACGTTTTTTTCGTTATGACATCAAGCGATACTAAATAATTTTTTTTTGGATAGGCTCAATCTTTTTTTTTGCTAAGGCATAACCGGAAATTCATTAAAAGCACATAAACAGTAAGAAATCTTTAATACTAGTTTTATATATGTATATGAAATAATAATTTTGTTATTCAAAAAATATTTTATTGTAAAAGTATCCAGGAATTCTAGTTTTATGAATCATTCTTATTTATCAAACTTATAATCGATTACAAATATAAAATTGACAACAAAGACACATTTAATAACTCCAATTTAAGTCCCAATACTTTAATTGTTATTTAACTATTATATCGACACGCGTGAGGCAATATATGAATAACTAGTTTTTACGCGCGACTTCGTCCTCGTTAATTTCAGCATTAGTAATACATATGTACATCTGACCGGGCGAACTCTATTTCGCTCTAGAGGCCATAAATAAGCAGATATTTATGTCGTTATTTTTCTTTTTCAAACGAACATAATTAAATTTCCTATGTCCGTCTCCTGGTTCTAATCTATCTTTTCACCAATTTTCAACCGTTCTTGAGTTATAAATAGTGTGACTAACACGGATTTTTTTTATTTGTGTACACGTCAACACTGCCTTATATCATTGAGGAAAAATCCTAACATTCTTACAGGCTGGCTACATCCAATATTAATGAAACGTAGCCAATACCTAAAAATACGGCAATCAAAACGGTAGATCCATGATCTACTATGTCAAAGACTTGTACACTTCCTTGTCGGACCTCAAAACAAAAAAAAAACGTTTTGCAGAAATCATATAAGTCATAAATTCCACCAAAATCTTCATGGTAATCGACAAAGGCCCGTAATCAGCGGCTCAAGTCCCATGATTTTATACATAATGCTATATAATGGGAGGTCTAAGCAATTTGACCAGAGCCTACCTATGAACACGCGCGTGGGACAAGCCATTGGAGACTGCTCCTCATGAGAACGAAGACTTGTGTTGTTAAAACTTACAGAATTATATTGATACAGAAAAATAAATAGGCGAAAAAGAAACTCATACAAACAAGTTATTACGATCACCTAAAATAATGGGAAAAGAAAGAGGAAAAATGTATTAATATATTGTTTTGTACATTAATATCGGATTTCCATAGAAAAACCATTCACTCGAATGGTGGGAGCTTCAAAGGAGACATAGGAAACAGCCTCAGCGGCCAAAGACCCACCACTTGGACCACAGCGAGATGCCAATCTGATATCGGAGAATCTTTTTGTGTTCAAAACTTATTGTTAACGTAATGTTATAAAGAGGTTCTTGTGCCTGTGTGTGTGTGTGTCTGTGAGTGTGTGTGTGTGTGTGTCCTTCACTATTGTCTCGACGAGATTTATGTTTTGTTCATAATTTTTTACTTTAAAACGACTTAATACAAGTTTCCTGTATTGGGTACAGGAATTAATGAAACATATTCCGATTTCTATATTAATAACAGGTGCCAGTTACATGCAGTAAACTACCAGATATTATCCAGAATATAAGTTACTATTACACCTGGATTAAATTCAAAAGAAAACGTTATTCTCTGATCTGGAAACACCTGGAATTACATGCTTCAGAAATAACCAGTAGCTAGGAATATTCGTCTGCCAAAAAACACGTAAAATGGGAGAAAAACTAACAAATTATTATGACCTTAAAGGTTGACGGAACAGAGAGAAGATGTAATATATAGCTGACGAATTAGTTCTCCAATTTTAAGCCAAGAGGTGACCCTAATAACTTAGATCACGAGGAAATATATAAATGCCTTAAATTCTTTTGTTTCAACTGTCAAGGTCGATAGACAATACATCTGGAAGATTTATTTGACTGCTGACTTCACTTGGCAAAAAATATATAAATTATTATACTGATATTAATTACAATTAACACACAACTATGTCGACTGTCAGATAGTATGTAAAGATAATTTAAATTCATCTTCTTCCTGGTAATTTCCCAGCTTTAGCCAGGGTCTGCCTTACATGTTGTGAATAGTTTTGGCTAATTGTTTTTACGAGCACCGCCTGCCTGACATCGACCCTCTTTGGGAATGCATTAATCAGTCATTTAAAGATATTTTAAATTATAAAATTATATTATATTGAGAAGCCTAAATAAGTATTTTTTTAATGATACTAAGTTTGTAATACTACGCTTTTTTTATTGTTTTATAACTACGTGATTCGACGTGTCGGTTCCTTTATAGCAACCATGATCACGAAGACGAGATGATATCTAAGATATTATAAATTTAGTTGTATAAAGTATTTGAACACGACTTTATTTATACATCTGGTGTCTTCGTTGTAGACCTAGCTTTACAATGAGCATTCATTATTACAAAGACTAAGTTTTATGTCGTTTTTTTATATGTCTATAATTACTGTAGTGCTTGCTCACTTAAACATACTCGTATTAATTTTCGTGGACTATAATAGGCAGTCAAATATACAAAATGTAAAGGTTACAACTTCTAAATCTTTAAATGAAACTAATATTTTCGGTTTACTACGCCTATTTTAATATTTTAAAACTACATACTCCCGAAGTTTCGGTTACTTTTCAGCAACCGTGATCATTAAAGCGAGAAGTGATCTGAAAATATTAGTTTCATTTAATAAACACTCGCGAAAATCTTAGATCTCATTGAAAAAACTTATTACATAAAAGAAGCTTTAAAACCTGAAATTTATAAAATATGAGTAATCTTAGTATACATCGCTACTTCTTACGACGCGTTTCCCGTTTCTGACTATAAAACCTACGTTTAGAATCGAAACTTCCCAACATCCATGTATTAACCAAGCGGGTGCCGGGTCCATTGCATCTATGTGTGAAGATTTATGAATGAAAGCCTGTTAACGCTGCGTGTGTAGTGTGACGCTGAATACTTGTAGTAAGGCAGATCTCTATGAAATGATGTTCTATTCTTATATCATAAAAAAGACATTTTTAATACATTGTTAAACAAAAATTTATAAATTAAAACTGTTGTATATCGTCTTTTCATTTTGATGCAGGAAATGATGAAATATTTTTTAAAATATTAGTCAAATATACGGTTAAATTAGAAAAAACAGTATTTTAACATATAACTTCTTTAACAATATGAGTAACGTAAATACAACTGTTTTACTTTCCTTGTGCTTTTATTTCTAAGTGAGAGTAAAGTTTTGTTATTATTATAGAAAATATATACATACTACGAATATATTACAAAAAAAAAAATGTTTTTTTTACAGTTATTAGTCTTCTAATCTTAAAGTACCTATTTTTATATTCGTACAAAGTAAATATCTTTATTTTTCATTTCAAATAATATACTATCGAAAGAAAAATCTCCACATTTGTACAATCCCCTCACACTCCACACTATACTTCCCCTTTACACGTTGTACACATTTATGTATTGTGTACATCTTAAACGTAATTTTTGTACATTCCAGTGTAATTCACAATAATTCATATCAATAAGTACTTACAGTACTACAACATACAATGGTCGGATATGTTGAGTTTTTGAATTAAATTCTGTTTTTGAGACAATAGCACGAGCGACGGCTTATCAGCTGCGATCAGCTGACGTTGGATTAATGTGGACATGACTCGTTAGAAAACGTATTAAATAATAGAGATATATATCATAATTTTAACCAAAAAGTTTATAAGCCCAAAGAGTATTATCTTATTAATAACAAGGAGGTTTTATATCTTTTTTAATGTCATACAATATATTTTTTGATGTCATTTCATTATAAATACACATCCATACATTTATATGTATCTCGCATATAAGCCTACACCCGACAATGCTACTGTTCAGTCGTTACGTGTTACCTTTGACCCACATACAGCTCTGTGGTGGAAAAAAAATATAAAAACTCTTTGCTTAAAACCTTATTGGTTATTTTTTTTATCTATGTAATGTTTTTTGGCGCGTATTTTTCTTTCAGTGGAGTAGTATGCTAGTGGTCAGTGTATGTTGTAGGACGTCGAAGTGTTCCGAGTGATTCAGATAATGTCAGTTTTTTATAAAAATGTTGAAGTGTTTTATATATTTGTGTGTGTTAGTACATGTAGCGGTTTGTACTAGAGTTATACTCGTTGAGAATGCACCAAGTATGTATATAATTATAACCATATATAAAATAATCAGAATTTTTACGAAAGATAAATATAAATTTTCTGAATATTAATTCAGAAAATAAAAATGATTTTTAATAGAAACACGTATAGATAAAAAGGAACGCAAATCATTATGGGCCATAAATTAATTAAATTAATTGTATGCTTTTTTTGTATTAATATATAAAGTGAAATAAATTAGAAAATGCTATTAATATAGTCAGTAATAAACCTTTTAACCAACTTAGTTTAAGACGTAATGTTGATTTTAACTAAATTATAATAAGACAATTATTTGTACATTAAATTATTAGATGAATGTCTTATAGAGATATTTAAACGTGACGAACTTATAAATGCATTTATTAAAATTATATTTCTATCAGGTAGATGGGAAAAAAAAATAAGATGACTCAGAGACTATAGGAATGTCATATTAAAACTAAAACAAAATTTATGACATATTTATCAAAAAATATATACATTTTCTAACGAGTATAGTCATTTAATTATTTTTTTCGTGTTAATTATTAAAATACCGTGATTAATACCAGGTTTAAAGAGAATCTTCAGATATTGAGATTTTACATTTAAAAGCGATCTTTAAGACAAGTATTGTTTTTAACACGTAAAATATAACATATTTGATCATTAAATAAATTTAATTTATTTTGAAAATCATGAATTATGAATTAAAGATTCGATTTAATCATAGTGAAAAACTATTTTAATCCTTTTATATGTTAATATTTATGTGATAAACTGATAACTCATTTTTATACTGACTTTATTTTGTTATATTATAGTCTTAGTTTGGTTTGTTGAAAGCATTTTAAATGCAACTAAACACTCTACTTCTGAAATAAATATAAAATGATTTTCATAGTTTAATGTATCTATATATAATGTGTCAGTGGTGGCTCAGTGGTTAAAGGGCCCGCCTCTCGTCGCCGAGGGCGCGGGTTCGATCCTGACCCGGGCAAGTACCAATGTGATTTTTCGGAATCATATGTACTTTCTAAGAGTATTTAGACATCACTGATTAATGTTGATTCCCAAAAGAGGGTTGATGTCAGGCAGGCGGCCGGTCGTAAAAACATATAGCCAAAAAACTATTCATAACATGTAAGGCAGACCCTGGCTATAGCTGGGAAATTGCCAGGTAGAAGAAGAAGATATATAACATCGTTATATAAACGAAAGCTTTATTAGTGAGATGTCTAAAACACTATTTAATACTCACAATTATATCACAGATTTTATTATTTAATAATTTAACTTATATATCCATATATAAGAAAGTCGCGTTAGTTACACTGTTTATAACTCAAGAACGACTGTCCGGATTTAGTTGAAAAGTGGGGAGTTAGTTTGAAATCAGGAGACGGACATAAAATACTTTTAAATTCGTTCAACCAAAAAAAAATGCTAATAAAATCTACAATCTGTTTATTTACTGTCTCTAAATCGAAACCGTTAACCTGGTCAGCTATATATTTGTAATTATGAAACTAACGCGGACGAAGTCAGGGGCAAAAACTAGTATTATATATATTATGTTTTTTTGTTTCAGCTTGTTTCAGACGCGTGCTGGCTGGGAAGAGAGCTGTAAGGAGTCACGTGAGGAGGGTAGTTGACTGTGAGCGACTTGAAGACTGTAGGAGGGAGTGTGCTAATGAGAAGAGGTTCCCTTGTGAGAGTTTTAACTACAGGTAGGGGTTAATGGGAGTGAGAGACATACATACACTCATTACGTTTAGAGATACCTCTCATCATTCAATGTATTCACGGTGCGTGTGTCGGGTCCATCGTTGTAGTGAGAGGAGCTTCAACAGTGACTGGGACTTGCGACCCAGGTGTAGGTTTAAGGAGTTACTATCTCACGCGCGTTAAACGCTCATCTTCACTGACCAAGCTCCACTTTTTACCTAACACAATTTGAAAATAACATATATATGTACATACATATGTGTGTGTGTAGAGGAGTTCTATAAATTTGTATGATAGGAGAATTTATAGTACATATTTAAACTTCCGTAACCAAAAAATGCTTCAAATATTCAAGTAGTAGATTATCAGATAGTTTGTTTAAGACCCTCTAGTTGAGCTAAGATCCAAGAAAAGCTTTCATATATGTTCAGCATTTTCAAAAGAATCATTTGATCTTGTTAACTTACTAAAGTGTTTTGATGCATTTAAAATGTACCAAATCAACTATATACTAAATGTTCTAGTTTGTTTCTTTCTCAATATTTCTCTTTTTCTGGTCTAAAAGACGCTTCTAGCAAGTGTAGTAGTAGTTGAAAGCACTAGATCTACATAATGGCTTTCATACTTACTAATAGGGTCACTAAGAATAGGTTCGTCGTAAATTTGTACGCCGTAGAAGTGAGAGCGAGAGGTATAACAGTTAAATCTCTCTACAACTCTCTCGCTACAAAAAAATTTTAGAACGTACTTCGAAGGCAGCCCCTAGTAGATTCGTTTCAAATTTGATTATGTAGAGAGAGGAGCTTGGACGGTGGAGGTGAGCGTTTAACGCGTTAGATAGGGACCCCTTAAACCTACACCTGGGTCACAAGTCCCAGTCACTGTTGAAGCTCCTCTCACTATAACGATGGACCCGACACACGCACCGTGAATACATGGAATGATGAGAAGTTTCGTTTATAAATTAATATGAATGAATTCGCTACTAATGGAGTATTTAAATCGAGTTATTTTAACTTCTAGTAGTAATTCTCTCACGTTAATTTCGCACGATTGTTATTTCCTGATTCGTAGCCTGCCTTGAGAGGTTAACGCGGACGCAATCTTTGGGAGTATTAGTTGTTGCAATGGAATTCAATGGGGTTTTTCATGATGGATATTGGCGTAATATTTCTCAACATGATATACTTTTGTTATGGACTGACAAGTTAATAATATATAGACTTGATTCGATTTAATCTTATCCTTGACATAGATTTATATCTATAGATATATTGAGATGAGATGAAGTCAGTGGTGGCCTAGTGGTTAAAAGGCCCGCCTATCATGCATGAGGGCGCCGTTTCGATCCTGGCAAGTACCAATGTGATTTTTCCGAATCATATGTACTTTCTAAGAGTATTTAGACATCACTGATTAATGCATTCCCAAAGAGCGTTGATGTCAGGCAGGCGGCCGGTCGTTAAAACAATTAGCCAAAACTATTCACAACAAACAACTGGCTAAAGCTGGGAAATTGCCAGGAAAAAGAAGATATATTGAGATGAGATTTAGATTACTTTAGCTTCATACAATATCCTCTTATATATGTTTTATATATTGTCAAAACTCAATGAATGTGTGGGTTATATGTATGTTACGAGAAAACTACATACTGAACTTGACTAAAATTACAAATCAAGACGCAACTTCTTTTAAATAAAATAATTCAATACTACTCCATAAAACAGCTTTTCTAACGTTAGAATAAAATCTCGTCTATTAAACACAAAATTCAACGTTGAACGTCAAACTATCAGTTTAAACTGACGATAATAATTTATACTAAGGATAATGCCGTTCATTCATATATACTGTTACTGTGATTACATTTTTATATAAAAAATATTCAATAAAACTGTGTTTTAAGTAATAATAACCTCGGCTGGTTATCATATGCGCCATCACCATTGTTCGTTCACCTTGTACAGGGACGGGCGGAGTCACGGGAAGGAAGTTATGCGAATATTACATAGAATAGAACACATATATATATATAGATATATGAAACTTATAATTTTTCGGACTATATTACGTATTTTTTGTATCATTTTAACTATATACTCCCGACGTTTCGATTACTTTTCATCAACCGTGATCACGGACAGACGAGACGTCGGGAGTATGTTGTTTTAAAATAATAAAATACGCGTATTAATCCGAATAATATTAGTTTCATTTAAATGAATAAAAGTCTTAGAACTCATTACATATTTACAAAAGGTATTATAGTATATTTGGATTATAATCTATATCTTCTATATATATAAAAATGGATTGCTGTTCCTTAGTCTCGCTAAAACTCGAGAACAGCTGAACGGATTTATCTTATCTTAGTCTTGAAATGTTCGTGGAGGTGCATGGAAGGTATAAAAGCTGAAAAAAAATGATTCATTACTGGGAAAACCATAAAAACAGCGCTTTTCTATTTCCCATACAAACGGGTTTTTTGACATTAGATTTGACAACTAACTAATATGTCAATCATTCTGTCGTACTTTAGAACACGGAGATTTATGGTTTAAAGGTAAACTCCAAAAAAATTATAAAGAAATAATTTATTTCTTGATTGAGGCAGTACGAAGTCTGCCGGGTCAGCTAGTTTATAATATATATATATATATATATATATATATATATATATATATATATATATATATATATATATATATATATCGTAACTTGCACTGGATTTTTTGTTTTTATAGGCCATAGGTAAAGTTTTAAATCCGTCCCTCATCAAGCATTATTTGCATACACCAACATCCATTTAATATGACCCAGATATTAATGATTACTGTCATTATAACTCAAGGCTTAATACTGTTTTATATAAACAGACTTACTACGAGTTGTTACGCTAAAAATGACGTTTTTAAAAAGTACTAAGTTCGGAAAAGTAGGTTTTAATAGTAAGGTAATATTATCGTAATGAAAAAAATGTCATACATACATACATATAGTATATAGCAAGGCATTATTTCATGTGTATTAAAATTGGACAGTAGGTATCCCTATAAAATTCTTTGTTAGATTTCTTTAAGGTGGCACTTCACTTGGTGTTTATTTGTTATTCGGCCAAATAAGATCATGTGTGGAGGATTTATTCGTCTTCATTTGACATATTTGCACAAATAACACACATACACAAATAAGCGAAAACGCGTAAAGATGTGTGGTGATGCCAAGTGTGGATGTCGTGTTTGCGCTATTTGGACAAATACGGCAAATACGCTACGCCAAATGAAGTGCCACTTAAACTAAACACTTTATTGAAAGCAAATATTCTAGCACGAGACAAAAGTTACAATAATTACATAGAGCATAAATAATAGAAAAAAATAAACATGTATATCCATATCCATAGACTATCTTACTTAATAAATTTTTTTATTCAACAATGTGTAGATTGGACCCCAGTTTCCGAGGAAAAGGACTGTGCGAGCTAATGACAAAACCGATAGAAGCCTTCGACCTTCGACAGGACTTCGTTGAAGATAAAGATTACGATTTCTACGAAGTAGACAGGAATAGCTTGGAACCTTACTGCCCTGAAACACTAAGGGGACCGGGGCTCTTACATTCTGGCTACCTATCATCTAGGAACCAGAAAGTGACGTCACAAAACCAGTGGAGAGACAGAAACTGGTCTGCTCATGATTATAGGACAAACAATAGGTTCTATAATGAGAAGAAAACTTCTAACACACGGTATGAACAGCCTTACATACCGTATCAGATTGGTGAGTGTCGCAAAACGATACATTAATAACATACACATATATAAACCATTTATATTATATTGTTCAATGAAGTTATTAATAAAATATTGTAATAGTAAAAGTGAGTTTCTTTTACCTTCGTAATGTATAACTGAAACAAACATTTGTTGGAATAAATATAATAGAATCTTAAATAAGCCTGTGAAAATTTAAGAGCAATGACGAAGCTTTACAGAATGATGGTATAAAATTTATTAATTGAACAAAAAATGTGTTTTGAAATGAAAAATATGTACGACAAAAAGCTCATTTGAATAAAAACACTATAAAGATTTTTTGTTGTATTTTTTTATTATATTATTAAATTATAAACAGAATTTCAATTACGAATTATAACTAATTAATGCTCATAGTCCAATTAAAAATATTTAGACAACGAGTATATTCTTTATAAAAACACTTAAAGTATATAAAACACTGAATTCTAGGTATAAGCAGAACAGACGATGAGAAAGATAGTTGGGGCAAGTATGGAGGATCCTATGGCGTTGATAATTATTACAAAGACAGAAATGATTACCACAAATCTATAAGCCATTGGGGGCTTAGGGAAAACAGCGAGGAGTATCACAGAGAAGAAAACTACAACAGTTTGAGGAGACAACACGAGCAGGAGTTTGATTACAACAGTCTGAGACATGTTGACGAACACCTGGAACACGGTGACCAACACCTGGAATATGGATACGGCACCTGGAAGAAAGGCAGGTGGAACAACTCTGGAAGCTTCTGGAGAGACGACACTCCCACCAAGATAGAATATGATGAAGATGATAATGTTAAAGGTAAGATAGAATATATGGATAGGAAAAAAATTTAATGGTGTATGGGCTTATTGGAGACTATTTTATGTCATAGGTTTAAGTCCTGATTGTGTTATACTTTAATATGTTGGTAAACTAAAATGGATAGTTTTTCTGTTAGTAATTGTCATAACATACGAAATTTCAATTGTCACTAAATAATTCACGTTAAAACTATAATGTAGGTATTTTATACATTAGAAGAATTTTAATACTCCTTATGAGTCATAATCATATGGGTAGTTTCTGTTTGAGCTGTGTCCTGTAAGGTATGTTTTATTATCGTGTATCAGACTGTTCGTCTCGCCGCCGCCCGGGCATGTCCCTGGGAGTTGGTGCGGTCCGTCGCTCCCTGGCCGCTAGGACCGTCGTGGACTGTGAGACCGCCTGCTTCGGGGAGAGGAACTTCAAATGTGTTTCATACAGCTACAGGTCAGGGTGAATGAACTTTGGTCGGTTCGATGGTTTATGGTGGAAGAATTTTGTGCCAGATATGACTGTTATTCTAGGGTTTTGATGCTGTAAATCATATATAAAAGAATTAAAATGAAATTTAGTATCACAAAGAACAGAATTATTTGTTTGAATGGGCCTTATTCCTATAATAAAGGTCAGTTAGTATCGTCGAAGCGAATTCCTTGCAGGTATTCAAGTCCTCCAGGGTCAGACAACTGTTTCCTGAGTGAGAGGCCCTACAAGGGTCTGGAGATGTCCGCGGACAGCAGCTCGGACGTGTATGCCATGCCGCTGCATCATGACTGCCTTACCATCAGCACTAAACCATGGGTGGAAAGCGGTGGGTAGATAAAAATATATATTTATATAAACTGCTGTTTGGACCATTAAAATTATTGATATGTGGTGATTACATATTGATGTAGACAGGATACTGTTTTTTTATATGTTTGTTCCGCCAAATCTCAGAAACGTTTAGACCTATCCTGATATGAATTTCACTTGTAGATAGATTATGTAATACGAAGTGATATGGACTACTTTTTCATTAAAAAATATTTATAATATATTATTAAAATCGAAAAGTAATCCAGTATATATAATTTGTGAGTTTCAAAGAAAATTTATCTTTACAATCAGCTTCGTTCAATTAAAATAGACATAAAAGTAACTAAGGAACCCTTGGTTAATTTAATAAACACCCTCTATCATAATGTATGTACCTCCTCCTCTGCTCATAATTTCTTTTAAAACCCACTCATTCATTTCTTCGCTCTCTATATGAATACTTATATTCCCATGGTTATATCGAGCTCACTTATAGTCTTATCCATTCTCTACCCTGGCTTCGTCTGTGTTCTATCATATCAGTATATATCCGTGTAAGTATGAAGGCTGTTTGTTCTTAGAGTGTTTCTGGCACGTTCGGTCCGGGGCCGCCCTATCCCGGGCCTCGGTCCGCTCATCTCTGACTGTGAGCGGGCTGGGAGCGTGTGAGGCGGAGTGTATCAGGGCTCACGGCTTCTTCTGTAGAGGATTCAGCTTCAGGTACGTTGACTCGACCTGAGCATACACAAAGAAGGTTCTACGTGAATAAACCTCATTAATACTTTATGACAAATAGATGCTTTTGTTTTGTTTATGGATATATATTGCAAAAAAAATATTATGCTTGAATTTTTATTACTGTCACATAAAATACATTTATAACACCCCTACTATAATACTACACACATACACATGTATCTACACACTTCTACGTCTTCCTCCAGGTTCGATCCTCCTACAATAGGTGATGACCTTGAGAACTGTCTGCTGACGTCATCACCCCCCACCACCCTGGACCTGTCCCGCGGCCTCACCCCCAACAAGCACGAGCTGTACTCCCGCGGGAACTACGGCCGGGGATGTGAGCCCGCGCTATACGACGACGCTGAACATGAGCCGCGTGAGTACTACACGCACACACACACACACACACACACACACACACACACACCTCGACTGGCTCATGTTAAACTAATTGGATGCAATCATTTGTTGAATAAAAATTATACGTGTTACTGTTGATATTGGCTGTATGCATAGAATATGAGTTTGGTTTATAGTATGAGATGCTAGCAGTTAGTAGTTGTACAATTGAAAGAAGTCAAACGTCAGATGTCAGATAACAGATTTTTATGACAGATGTCAAACGTTAAACGTCAAATGTCATATATTTAAAGCGAGATGTCAAACGTCAGGTGTCAAGTGTCAGGCTTTAATATGAAATGTCAAACGTCGTTATGCCACTTCATTTTCTCTTCCATGAAAATGTCATGTCGTGCAAAATTTCTATTCGTACTTTATGTGAATGACCTACGACGTGCTTGACTCCTTACACTTTCCTAACATTGACTATAAAGTGTAATTTTATGATTATTCAGCTATTTATATAATACTACGATTCTATACTATTATTATTAAAACAATTTATTTAAATTTATGTCTTATTCACAAGCTACGTCTTTTCAAAATATGCAACATAAATTGTGACTTAATGTTAAAAATTTAAAAAATCACAAAAAAATTACAAGGAAAAAACTAAACGATGGGTGCTTACATTCAAAATTAGTAACAAATATTTTAGGTTCAACAATTATATACTCTAATACTGCCGTACTGTCAGTTTAACAGTATTTAAATATACTCATAATAATTATTACATGTATAATATTCCCAAAAATAATTCATGATTAACTCAAAGTATAACATTCAATACGCGTACCTTAAGTATACACAACACACTACTCACACAAAGTTAATAGTTTTTCGTACGTAGTGTGTTGATGAGACTAGTGGTAAGCACACAGAGCGATATAAAATCTATCAAATTACACGATACGGTAACTTTCATAGAGAAATGTTCGGTGTAAGAGTGGCTACAGACGCGGGAAATGAGCTGAGTTTCACCATGTATTCAAATGAAAGTTAAGCAGATTGAAAATGTACCATTCATGTGACTAGCCTTCACTCAACATTGTATATAGAAATATTAACGCATTTGTATAGAACAATATTCTCCTGTATTTAATACTAATTTTAATAAAATTTATAATTCAATATTTACTGTCAATAGTTTTATCACTTTTGTTTTATTAAATACATCTAAGTTTCGTTTAAACAAAAGATGGATATTACGTAATTGTATTAACAAAATCTATTAGTTTTTGTTTTAATATTCACACAGTTTCTGTCTCACTAATATTAATCTTATTTGTATGTATTTATTTATAAAAGACTTTCCAAATCGATTCTGATACTAAATCGATTATTATAAAACTTTGTATATATTTAACTTAACATTGAAAGGAGACAAAAATGGGGGAACGTTTCAATCAATAAAACTTTGGTGTTGCATCAAAAACCCGGTTAAAATCTATTATTCTAATGACATCTAATATTATCGCGAGTATTCATTCAAATAAATGTAATATTTTGGAATTACATTTATCAGATGACAATTAAAAATACCAACTGACATTTTCATCTCGTCTATTCATGATCACGGTTGCTGTAAAGTAATCGAAACGTCAGTAGTATGTAGTTTAAATAATATAATACGCGTAGTATTCCGAAATTATTAGTTTTATTTAGTAGAGGGTAGTTTAATAGTAGATTGGAGTACAAAAGTGGGGTGTAGATTCAAAAATGACAACCTCTATATTATATTTCCATACAAAGCTATGGTTAGTATCCCGGTGAGTATGTTATATGAGTGAAGGATCTTCTTCTCAGAGTGCTACCTGCAGTACGTTCAGTCAGCTCGACTGACGCGCGGCGCGGTCAGAGGTCGAGCTCGCACCTCAGACGAGCGAGCGTGTGGTCGAGCATGTACTGACGCGCCGTTCAGGTGTCTCAGCTTCTCATACACGTAAGTATTCATACATTACAGGAATAGCAATAAGAAATAAATTATATGTCTTTCTGTCCAATGCCAGATTCAATAGGATCATATAGGAGTTTGAATCCTGTTTGGGTAAAGATATTAAGACTTGGACTTTATTGTAAAAAGTACATGAAGAGACACAACTCATTGGACCTCGTGGGTTAAAAAGAAATTTAGAAGATAATTTTGAGGATTCTAATATTATGATACTAATGCCGTTATTTTGCCGAATAGTATAGTTGTTATAGATTTTTGTTACTTAATAGTTAATCGCGTAAAAACGACTGAATGGATTTTGATGAAACTTCACAATAATATATTTTACTTACAAGAATAAAATGTACTATAATTTATTCTGGAATTACTTGAAGGTCCCGCAATGAACGCGTAATACTTGTATTGTGTACATCCTCACGTTGTCACTAAAGACACCGCTGATGGTTGTTTGTCAAATACAGTTGTTTTAAAACATTTTATACATTTTCTCTGAAGAAGCATCCCAATCTTACTGTTATGTTAATGCAGATGGAGTCGCGGGCAAAAACTAGTATAGGTTATATGTATAATATATATTTCCAGAAGCAACGCTCCTCCCGACACAGACAACTGTCTGTTGTCAGAGATCCGTCTGTTTGACTTACACCGCGGCGTGGACTACGAGCACTCCGCTGACGACCTGCTGTTCGCGTTTGACCTGTTCAACGGACAGTGTTGGAGGAAGATACACGGGAAACATGACTATGAGTGAGTTACACGAAGGAATAGAGGTTATAGGCCCGCCTCTCGTGCATGAGGGCGCGGGTTCGAAACCTGGCAAATAACAATGTGATCTTTCCGAGCCATATGTACTAAGTGTCTGTCTAATCATTTTCATTTAGTCAGCCCGTGATCACGGTTGCTGCGAAGTAACCGAAACAACGGGTATGTAATTAAAATAATAAAATACGCGAAGTAATCTAATAATATACTGTATGAGTCTTAATTGTAACTTCTATTAACAATATTTAATTAATTAAAGTTCCATTATGATTTCCATCAGAGTTCCAACACTCGAAGTGCCACATCCAATACAGACAGAAGAAAATTATCCCTTATCCGGACCAGACGCGCCGCCTTCAGGTAAAGACACGTATCACTTGATTATTTTAACTAATATAAAAAATATTAATACTATAAATCCTTTGTTTCAGAAACTTATATAAGCTCAGGTCCGAGCGGTCCACCAGCTCACAAACCGTACATAATAGAAACCGACTTTAAACCCGGTTCTAAACCATACCTCGAAAGCGGAGAGAGCGATAGACCCTTCGAATATCCGGAACCAGGGTATAAACCGTATAATAAACCATACCGACCAGATTATGAACCGGACAAACATGATGGTTACAGACCTAGACCGAGTGGACCGGACTTGAAACCACCTTATGCTCCAAATCCATCTTATGATGGTCCATCTATTAGTCACTCTAGTGGGACCTTAATAAGTCAGTCAGGTGGTGCGTCGTACGGCTCTTCAAGTAACTTCGCTGGCAGCTCATCTTATGGTGGCCATGAATCCCATGTCGGTTCAGATCACAGTTCTTCCGCATACGGCGGTTCCGCCAGTAACTCCAACTACGGTTCTGCAAGTAACTCAGGCTATGGGTCGTCAATTAATTCAAACTATGGTTCCTCAAGTGGTACAGGTTATGGATCTTCAAGTAATTCTAATTACGGCTCTTCAAGTGGCTCAGGATACGGTTCCTCAAGTAACTCCCACTATGGTTCCGCAAGTGGATCAGGGTATAGCTCATTAAGTAACTCCAATTACGGCGCCTCAACGGGCACAGGTTACGGTTCATCAAGTTATTCAAATTATGGTTCTTCGAGCGGTTCAGGTTACGATTCATCAAGCAACTCCCACTATGGTTCTGTGAGCGGCTCAGGCTATGGGTCATCGAGTAATTTGAACCACGGTTCCTCGAGTGGGGCGAGTTACGGTTCAGTGAGTGGTTCCAGCCATCACTCAGGTGGTTCAAGCTATGGAACCTCAAGTGGTTCAGCGTATGGATCAACCGCTGGTTCAGCGTATGGATCATCGGGAGGTTTCGCAGGAGCTCGTCCTAATCCTGTTCCAAGTGGTCATCGTCCTCCCAGACCAGTCAGACCGGGAGACAGAGTCGATGACAACTGTGAGTGTTTATTATATCTTTATTACTTGTTTATCTCGCGACTTTGTCTGCGTTCAGATTTAGTAATGTATAACTGACCGGGCAAATGATATTCCTCCTTAAAGACAGTATATAAGAAGATTTAGGATTTGACAAACTTTTTATTCTGTTTCAATCGCATAAAAAGTATCCTATGTTCTAACTCTTGTTCTGAGTTATCTCTCCACTAATTTTCAGAAGTTCTTGAGTTATAAATGATGTAACTAACAGGACTTTCCTTTATATATATATATATATATATATATATATATATATATATATATATATATATATATATATATATATATATATATATATATATATATATATATATATATATATATATATATATATATATATATATATATATATATATATATATATATATATATATATATATATATAATTCTGTCATGAATAGTACTGATAATACATGTTTGTATCAGTGTCATTGTCGTGGCGTCATTATACTGTGTCCGGGTTCCCGTGTCGGCGCGGCACCTCGTGTGAGAGGAACCTGGTCGCGGGTCACTGGGCCTGTGAACCGGAGGGGGGAGAAATAGGTACGTATAGATTATTAAAGAAAAACAGACGGCAGACCCTGGCTAAAGCTGGGAAATCGCCAGGAAGAAGAAGAAGACTATTAAAAGAAAAAACAATTAATAACTTTTTTGTAATTGAATTAATAAATAATGACAGGTTCTTGGGACTACTGCTGCGCGCCATCACATAGATGTGGATACAGCGAAGGATTCAAGAAACCTTGGTGAGTTGTAATACTGAAACTGTATGAAGATGTTGAATTTTTGAACTCAAATAATACCAAGGTCAATGACCCTACAGCTTTGGTGTCATAATAATAAATACTCAGGGGCATATTTTTTCACTGGTCGGTACTTTTACGAGTATAATTGGGCCAGATTATTTGTCATTATACACAATCATGATATTATTTATGTAAAAATGCCAATTTATCAATATAGGCAATATATGATACTAATATATTGGTTAAACATATTTTATAACAAAAATAGGTGTTATGTTGGTCCGGCGTCCGACCAATGGCGTCCATGTAGTGAGAAGTACTATCCCTACCACCAACACAATGTCCCTCATCCCTCACAGGGACAGAGAGGTATTTGATGAAATAATTTATGCTTAAAACTAAAGAAATCCCTAATAAATTTTTAATATTTCATTATATATTAAATAGATACAGATCGCCCGCAAATAAATATACCTCCAAGACAAAAGTACCCAGAGAGAGATAGACTTTCATCTGGCTATCTCTCCTCCGCTGACAGACGGTACTGGGATGATCTATACGAAAATGGACCTCAAGCTTATTATGATAAATATGGAAATCCTTTACCAGGTAATATAGAATTTTAATTCCATATTGCATATAGAAAACGTACAAAATAATTAATATGTATTCCTGTTTTTTAGGCTTCTCGAAAGTACCAACAGAGAGTCGACCGCACATAAAATACGAGCGTAACCCGCCACGTCGCGGTTCAGGGCAGTGGGTGCCTGTCAACACTATACCTGATGATGAAGTGCCTCCACCAGGTCTTGGTGTACCAAGGTACTATTCTTTAAATCCTAAATTATATTTTTTATTTTTCATAATATACTGAATTATACTATTTTTTACAGATATTGGCCAGTGGCATATTTACACAAAGGACCTCCACCAAATATGACGTACTTCAAATACAACGAAACAGAGAGAACGACTCGCTCGCCTCAAGAACAACAGACGACCACCAACAGAGCGAACATTAATCAAATAGAGGCGAGATCTGGAGAAAATCCGAGAACTGAGAAGAGAATTAATATAACAAACGACGACTCAGACTACCTCGACGTAACAACAACAAAAACTGTTGTAAACGAAACGAAAGAAAACACAACAGAAAGAGAAATAAAAAACGAAACAGACGTAGAAGAATACAGAATGAACTCGAAAATAAACGAAGATTACATAAAAGGAATCGACGGGAAGTTACATGACTTTACTACGTCCTTAGAGGTGTTTGACATAGATGATGTTAAGAATGAAAAACTAACGGGTTTAAGAGCGGCCGAGGCTGAGGAGAAACAGATAGAAGCTATCGGAAGACTCCTGGCGGCGAGACGAGCGAAGATTATAGACAGAACGTCACAGAAGAATCTAGAAGATAAAAATATTGCTTTAGATAAAGACTTCATGGATTTCAACTTCGGTAATAAATTTCCCATCGAAAGACGCGGAGTGGTGCAGAGAGTGACCAAAGACGAGATTGAGAATAGAGATAAGAGTTTGGAAGTTAGTGAAACCAGTTTTATTAGACCTCCGAGGGTTTTGAGTACGACGGAGAATATAAGGAAAGCGGTAGTCAATGGGAAGGTTTATTATGACGCATCTCTCCGCAGTCAGAGAGATCTTCATACAAATAGCACCAGAAGATCAAAGAATTTACGAGAGATAAGAACTCTTCCTACCAAGAAGAGAACAAGAACTACGAACCTGGTGAGACGAGCGAAGAGAGTGTACAGAAAGAGATACAACCCGGAGGAAGTGAGACGGAGACTGTTAGAGAGAGAGAGAAATAAGAATATGAAGGACGAGTGATGACGATCAGAACGAACGAGGAAACTACACACGTGGAGTTACACGTATTATACTTGAAAACATATACTAAGGCTTCATTGAGTTGATAAAGAATCGTTATAATGAATATTAAGATATATTTAAAGATAAATTAGTTGGTGCTAAAAGATAATATAAAAGATATATGTAAGATTAGTTTATTTTCTCGTCATAAAACTTTGTCAGTTTGACCGTAACATTTGTTTCGGTTGAACTGACGACCTTCACGCGACGAATGTATTAATAAATAAGGGAATTAATGTTACCATACATATAAATAAATATTTTATAGCAAAATTATTGTTTTCCTTTCGTTTCCAACAAAAAACTTGTCAGTTATAACTGGCAGGGCTGCCAGAGGAACTGAAATATAATCTGTGCAGATTACATAAGATTATTATAATAAGTTTTCAATTCAATTGTAACGTACTTCCTTGTGGGAAGTCCGTCTGTTCGTCAAAATTCCTTGGGGACTTACATCACACACACCCGGTCACATACTCCTGAGAGATTTTCCACTCAAACCAACACAGGAAGTTACTCCATATTTGACAAAGACTTTCACCAAATAATTTTTTTTGTTATTAATACACAACTCCAAAAAAGAAGGTTTAATTGTGGTCTAT
The DNA here is from genome assembly GCA_916720795.1 of Danaus chrysippus. Classification (NCBI taxonomy): domain Eukaryota; kingdom Metazoa; phylum Arthropoda; class Insecta; order Lepidoptera; family Nymphalidae; genus Danaus; species Danaus chrysippus. The sequence continues at coordinate 399,123 of CAKASE010000070.1, forward strand.
GAACTGATTTTAATTATGCTCTTTATTTGTCTGGATAAAGTTATCGTAGTGTCAGGAAACCATTATAATCTTCATGGCTGTAGAAACTAACGGCCCGTTAGGTGGATTTCAAATTATGCTCATGCGAAAATTTCATCTAAATCAGTCCAGCAGGGCGTAATTATTCAATCGTTTTAAATTTTTATTTTATTATTTCCTAAAGATATTTCATTCAATTTCCTGTTGTTATTGTACTAATTATTATTATTTTTCTTATCTTGTTGACTTCAATTATTATATTTTAATAAACACATATATTCTCCTAATATTTATATTATAAATACTTTAATACATGAAACTTCATAAAATCAATCAAAGATATACATAATCACCATCCCATCAGAGCCCACTGCTGAGCAAAGACCTCTTCTCACATGGATAAGATTTGAGCATTAATCACTACGCCCGCTCAAGACGGGCTGGTGATTTCAAACTTATAATATGAAATTATAAGTCCAGGTTTCCTCACGATGTTTTCTTTCACTGTCATACAAGCATATATGTATACGAAACACAATTCTAAGGAGAATCCTATAGTATTTGCTAGTGTAGACTTATCTCAAGTATTCTATATGTAGTCACAAGAGCCAAGTACCATCAGTCGGTGAAAGCGTCGCCGCGGGTCTGTACTAGTGTGAACGACCCGACCCGCAGCTTTCATTCAGAAACGATATAAAACAAACATTTGATATGGACTGACCTTTAACAGGGAAAGTTTGACCTCATTACTCATTAAAAGCATTACTTTCAGTTACTGTGACGTAAAAATAATTATTAAAATTTATTATTTTGTAGTTGATATTATATTAAATATTGAAAAATATATGACTGCAAAGTATGTGGTATGTATTAAAATATAATCCCTACTAAAATTATAAATGCGAAAGTAACTTTGCCTGTCTGTTTGTTACGCTTTTACGCCTAAACCACTGAACTGATTTTTATGAAATTTAGTACAGAGATGGAGTTGACCTTGAGAAATAACATAGGATAGTTTTTATCTCAAACTTTTGAAAGGTTCTCTTGGAAACGCGATATAACCGATACACGCGGGCGAAGCTGCGGGCGGAAAGCTAGTTATATATGCAATAGTATAACCCACTGGAGTATTACGAAGTTAGGGTTCCCTCTGGAGTTTGAACAACTTTATTCTTCCTGATTCATATAATCAATGAATTCTTTTCTATCAAGTGTCGTGTTACATTTCCAAGGCCGTGACGTCACCAATCTCCAACCAATATTGGTTCCGTATCAAACACGCGGCGGCGAAAGTTACTTTCACTGTAATACGACTTATATTATTTTATATCACACTTTGAGGTCAACGAACTCTAGTTGACGGATAAATGAAAATATTATTGATTTACTTATGATCAATACAAGAATATTGTAATGAATACGTATGTTTTATGTTTCTTGTATTAATATAAGAAAATAGTCCATACAACTACAATTATTATGTATCAAATATATCTTAATATACTACTAGAAAAAAAATATATTATTAATCATTTATATATTATATTAACAATCATGTTTTAAAAGTGTATATTGGTATATAAGTTAGAAATACTTCATAGTCATATAGTATTATTTACATGGTTATTGGAACGCCAACGACTTGGACGTCAGGTGGATAAAAAAGCATTGTCTTCTTAAATCCTTTCATTCTCGTGATACTTCACAAACCTTAATTAAGAAATCACCTTAAAGTGTGTTAAATAATGAGAATTTCATTTATTATTTTGTAACAAAACAGATTTAAAGAACAAAAACGTTTTAGCTTATGATAGAGAAAATAATATATACAATTTGTTAATATATATACTATGTGTATAGTAACTTAATATGATACTGTTTTAGAATAAATGAAATTGTTCCATAAATCCCGAAAATAGAAGAAATTAACTAATAATAAATTTGCAAAGTTAGGTCATTGTTATAACATATCTATACAAATAAAAAATATTGTAGCGTCTGTTTGTAATATTGTAATAACAGTTTTTTACTACATGCATATGAATATGTATACGGTACATATACTAAAATAATATTTTTTACAATTTTGGTCTGTCTGTTTTGGCTAATCTCTGTAATGACTGGACCGATTTTGACGGGACTTTTATATACAGGTAGCTGATGTAATAAGGAGTAACTTAAGCCTACTTTTATCTCGATAACGTAGTTAAACGTTATCAACCTTGAGTATGAGGCGGGCGCCATGCAGCTCTTAAAAGTTTTTGTCATTATATTTTGTTTGTTTGTTCTTTTACGCAGACGGAGTCGCGGGCGACAGTTAGTAACATATAAATATAAATGCGTTATAATACTTCTTCTTTTTCAACCTTGCAATTTCCCAGCTTTAGCCAGGGTCTGCCTTACATGTTGTGAATAGTTTTGGCTAATTGTTTTTACGGCCGGCCGCCTGCCTGACATAAACCCTCTTTGGGAACGCTCTTTTAATCAGTGATGTCTAAATACTCCTAGAAATTACATATGATTCGGAAAAATCACATCGGTACTTGCCAGGTTCGAACCCGCGCCCTCGGCAACGAGAGGCGAGCCCTTTAACCACTAGGCCTAAGGCCACCACTAATGTTTATTAATTTCATATGTTACAAGTATTATAACTAAATGCTTTATAATACTTGTAACATATGAAATCAATCAATACATTTCATAACACTTACTCTGTGTTTTACGTAACAGTTAAACTGTGAAACTGACAATTAAAATACAATTACACGGTTAAAGTTAACTGATTCGAGTTACTCTCTATTGTTATGTGATGAACGACACGGAAGGTTTAAACTAAACTTAGATTTGAACTAATGTATTGAAGGAAAACAGCATTTAATATATATACATATATATTCAATAACACTACACAACAATGAAGATTATACATGTATAATAATATATTCAATAAAATATTAATAATATTTTGATAAACGGAACAAATTAAACAACTATGTACATTCCTGTTGGTACCTTAGTCTTTAGAACGAGTTCGTACCAGACTACAAACGGACAGTTTCTAGTATTTGTATCACACGTTCATTGCCATCGTGATTACATTTACATATTATCCCTACTAATATTACAAATGCGAAAGTAACTCTGTCTGTATGTTACGATTTCACGGCTAAACCACTGAACTGATTTTAATGAAATTTTTTACAGACATAGAGCTGACCTTGAGAAAGAACATAGGATAGTTTTTATCCGAGACTTTTGAAAGGTTCTCTTGGAAACGCGATATAAGCGAACTCCACGCTTGCGAGGCTGCGGGCGGAAAGCTAGTTATATATAAGTCTTATGTATAAACTGTTAACTCTGCGTGTGTCGTGTCGGACGAGTAGTAAGGTATCCTCGTTCCATATCACGGTATTGGAAAGCTTCTCCGAGCTTCAGCACGAGGTCAGCGGTTCGCGGATTTCTCTCGACACCTGACCAGCATACTTATGATGAAGGGAAAACTTAGTCTGCTCATATTAAATCGCTAGAACTAAGATTTTCGATAGTTTTGTTCATTTAAATGAAACTAAAGACAAATATTAGTTTCATTTACCTAAATATTTTGTGACTAATACAGAGTTGTGTATCTAAATTATTACTTATTATAGGTATATATAATAATTATATATAATTTTATGAAAGATATATTTTTTTAAAACTTATGTAAGTAGGTTAAAATGTAGTAACATGCTCAGTGTTAACGATATTTAGTTTCATATTGAAGAAAGTTCGTAATCACTAAAAAAAGTCTTAAACTTATCTATACCTAGTTTAAGCTGTAACATATAGTTTAAGAGTTAAAAAAGCGAAAATGTATGAATGGTGATCACACTGGAAGTTTCTTGAAATAAAAAAAAATGTTTGATAAAGTTAAATTAAATGACAAGTTTAAAATACAAGAGATTATCCTTCATTTAATACATATAAACACATTTTTAAGTAAGTTTTTTACAATTATATATCAAATATAATTATATTTCTTCTTCTACCTGGCAATTTCCCAGCTTTAGCCAATATCCAGGGTCTGCCTTACATGCTGTGAATAGTTTTGGCTGATTGTTTTCGCGGCCGCCCGCCTGACATCAATCCTCTTTAGGAATGCAATAATCAGTGATCTAAATACTCTTACAAAGTACCTATGACTCGGAAAAATCACATCGGTACTTGCCAGGATCGAACCCGCGCCCTCTTGCATGAAAGGCGGGCCGTTTAGCCACTAGGTCACCACTGACTTCTAAACTTCAAATATGATTATATTTCTGTATAAAATTATTATTTTTCCCAAGTTGTAGGTCAAATCTGTGTACAAGTGTAATTCTTTTCAACAATGCATCAGCCTTCCTCAACATTACGTTGATACCGATAGAAGAAAAAATATTTATAATAAAATATTTTTTCAGTACTTACATTTACGTTAATTTGTAAAGATTGATTGAATATCATCAACAGGTTACTAGAAGAACAACACGTACAAGGAATTGTATATTTTATCATATAGCAATAGAGTTGAAATTTAATTAAAATTATATATTTTTTTGTTAACGCCGTCTAAACTTTCTATTGTGTCGAGTGATGTTCCAGCAGTTTATCGATAATTTAGATGATGTCGATGATTTGTAATGTCTACGATAAATTTATTGCTTGTATTAAAATATTTAATTACTTTTAATTATTAATATTATTAAATGTATATTGTTCTAGTATATAATTGTATTGAGATTATTGTTATACAGGGTGACTGGTGAATTACTATCAATATTTGAGGATGTGATATTTGACGATCATATATGACAAAATAAAAATTAATATAACATAAATATTAATAAACTTCTAAGTAAAGTTAACCAAAAGTTATGTAATTAATTACGCATCGTATGAACACCCTACAGATTAGGTATACACTGACACTCACACATACGCATGTCGTGACGTGGTGTTGTATCAACACGTCACCGCACGCGTCCACACTTGAACACTTGGAACGTGTCAACACTTTATTTATTTATACGGAAATTTTGTCAAAAATTAAGTGCCTATTTTTTTTACATAATTCGAATGAGAATCATGTACCGAGTATGCTCCTTAAATATTGATAGTAATTCACCAGTCACCCTGTATATATCCCGTGGCCGGGGTCAATGTTCTTGTCCTTGTAATTCGTTTAAGCTCACCTCTCTGTTCCGCTTCATTAATCTCTACATATAAAGTAAAGTTTGTCCGTTATTCTATATTTATATACGCATTCTATGTAACAAATAATAAAAGAATATTTCAACTTCATAAGTTCAATTAAGAGTTATTTTAAATAGCATCAGTTATGTACTCTAAAACAATATTTCCATCAGAATCTGTGTTTTGAAGATTATTTATATTAAATTATCAGATACAACTTACGACCGGTAAAAGAAATGCTGGAGATAAACATTATCAATCTTTCTCAACTTTTATTTTAATAGTGTAGCAACCAATTTAATATATAAAAATTATATAACCTTTTTAGAAACAAATTATACTGGCCAGTATACTGGCAGCTAAATTTAAGATGACATATAATTATTATAAAGAAGAAAACAATTTTATATAGAATGATACAAAAGAGTTGTCATTGGAGGCCAAAATTGTAAAACTAAAAAATTGTAAAACACATATATATTAACATAATATATATTCGTAAGTGGTATTAATATAATATATGTACTTAACTAAAATACCACTTCAATAGTTACTTTGAAACATATACACATATAATTAGAATAAGTTTGACATAATTATATTTAGATTAGACGATGTTTTAACAATAGGTTTCTACATGTAATCTATTTATGACCATTTTCTCTCAAATAAAACAAAATCACTTTCGTTTTAAACAAAAATGATGAGTTTCATTTTTATTTGCTGTAGCATGTAACAGTCTTTATTTATTAGCAGTTATTTTTTTCAAAACACGCTTATATTGATTTAGAAACATATATATTGGCATTTAAATTAAAATGACCGTTTTACGCAAAAGTTTTCTATCAAATACTTTGAAGTCTGTTTGGGAGTAACAAATACAAATATATTCAAAAAATATGGCTCGTCTTTTGTGTTTATTAAGTAAAATTATTCTTTTTATCTGACATTACATTGGGTCCAAAGAGTTATAAAATACTTATAAACTTCACAAATGCAATATAAATTAATGAAATATTTTTTCGTTCATCGTTATAATCGATACAATAAGTTACCAAATCTAATTTAAATCGATTAATAATGTATCGACAAGTCCCCCTCACTAGAACCTATGTTAACCTTCAAGCGAAAGTCTAGTAACTCCAGACAGATTCATTTCGAAGACAAACTGCAGCTTGTTTTGTTTAATGTGTAAATAATATAACATGTACTGACAAATTACGGAAATTGAGAATAAAAATAAAAATATATAAATACTTTTTGATAAAAGTTTTCTTAACGGCACTGTTTTTTTGTTCGTCGCCTATTTAATTTGTGACCCATTTAAAAAAAATGCTCATAGAATTAGTTCGTTTATCGTTATGAAAGAGAAAGCAAAGAATTTCTAAAAAATGATTATCCCTATAAAGAAGTAAACCCAATAACTTCGTTTTTTTTTAAATTTAATTTATTGTAATTTATATTTTTTAATATTTATCTGATTATTAATTATTTTTAATATAATTTCATCAATGGTCAATCGAGACCATATCTTCCGTCTCTCTCTAACATTCTCCGTCTCACAATTTCTCATTTCACCGTTCACTTGTTTAGCGATTCGCTAATCATAAATACGAGAGTTATGCTGTTAATAACGTTGAACAAAAAGCGACTTTATGTTAAGTATATATAAAGTATGGTTTTTGTTTGTATGAATGTTGATAGTTGAGATCTTTTTCTATTGTGTTATACGTAATGTGTGTTGTTAACGCGCCGAAGTTGGTCAGTCGGCTAGTGGGTTCCCGACCGTGACGGCGGACGGACGTCTCCAGGAACAAGAAAATGCCGCGGTTTTCGTGTTTTATAAGAACTTTGTGATTTAAAAATTATATAAATTGTGACTTTTATTATTGTTATAGTCAAAATGACGTCTCATAGATGTGTTGTGTGGTGTCTGTTGATAGTGTTAGTTGTGGACATTACACCAGCTATCAGTGATGGGAATGCGAGAGGTAATTATATATTAAAAAAATATTAATAATAAATAAAAAATAGACATATTTTATAAACATACAATGTATATTTTATAGAAAGTTTCTTTAGAAACTTTAAATTGGGTTATTTTGCGGACACATCTGATGTTTAGCCAAAATTAAATTAGATGAACAATTTTTACAAAAACTATTGCATTTAGATAGTAGATAAATAAAATATTGCGAAAATATTTTTGGCTATATTAACTTTTTACATTAAATGTGTTTGAGGAAAATATAAAGTAGTTAAAAGTAAATCAGGTCATTTTTCAGTTGAATTAAGAAACTTGTTAATAAGACGTTGGACCGCTCGTAACAGATTCACGGGAACGGTAAATAATATATATAACATTAATATTTAAAAGAAATTCATAAAAAAATAACTTTGATATAGATATTAAATATAATTCCAATAATCGTAAGAATATTTTTTATTTAGGTCAATTGACCGTCTATGATTCTCAATTAGTCAAATGAGAGACTTTAAAATTATTAATAATTATATTTTTTTCTTTGTATACAAATAAGGTTTTTTAATATTTGTAATATAATATATGTAAGATGAGTCTGTTCCTTGAACGGTGGAGTGATGGACCGGTTTCAATGAGGTTACCATTAATTAATAAGCCGCGGGTTCGAGTCCTGTTATATTGACCGAAGCTAATAAATATTTTAAAATGTAAGAATTTAAGTTAAACAATTTTTTAAGTGTTTAAAATATTTTGTTAAGATTAAAAAATATCGCTTCCCGAAAGATAACGGTTGATGTCATTATCTTGAACTTTAAAAACGAAATGTTTTGACGGCGTCCATTAAGTGATTTTCAAAAAAATTCTTTCAAAATTGCTTTATTTTAAACTTGTTGTCTTCGTTAATATGAAAATTAATTATAAAAAGAACATTTACTTTACAATTTCGTGATTATTCAATTAATATTAATAAAATATATGATATATAAAAAATTATGGCGCGAATATCAAAATGACAACGCCATTTTGTTGGTTGAGATCAACAGTTTACAAGTTAGAAAGTAAACAAGAAAGTGAAATTTGAAATGAATGTTATTTGTCCGTTGGATTGAGATTCGTTTGTGTTATGTGTTCTCCATTTGTGTGTTAGGACTTGTATTTTACATACATATAGCTATTTATTGATCATTTGTGTTAAGTTTTTTGTAATTACGTAAAATATGTGACAACGACGCCAACTTTCTCCAAGCCTTCAGGTGGGTGGAATATTATCCATTTTTCTCACGTTCTGTTCTTATAGAAAAAGTACTGAGTAGAAATAAACATTACTAGATATTTCCTACGTATATATGCGACCATAATTCATTATTTTTGTTTAATAGTGGAATAGAAATATTATTATGTTTAATATTTGACACACATTGAGGAATGTTCACTAATTTATATAGTACAGTAGGACCTCGATTATCCGGACTAATTGTTGTCGGTAGGCATCCGGATAATTGAAAGTCCGGATAATCCAATATATGAAGAAAAACGGGCTTTTTGCATATGTACATATGTAGTCACCATACATATGTAATGTTAGGTGTTTATTTAAAACAACAAATACATATGAGCGAAAATCAACGTTTATTAAGAAATTGTACATAATGTACGTATAAGTGTTATAATCGTCGTGGCGTTATGCAAGTTCTGACATGTTAATCTATATACATATAATAAAATTGTAGAAAAGTGCTGTCTGTACATTGAAAATAAAAATAAAAAAAATAGCAGAGGTTATTGTTATGTCGATGTCGAACCCAAAAATGTAATTAACTTTTTTTTTGTCTGTTTGTCTGTTCACGCTAATCTCAGAAACGGCTGATCCTAGTTTGATGCGGTTTTCACGAACACTATTCTATGCTTATACATACATAGGCACCATTAATAAATAATAAATATTTTTAAGTTCTGTGTCTTATAAAGGTTTAAGTCACATGTGAACGTAATTTAAACAATATTACCAATATAAATAATAATAATAAATTTTACCAATACATCAACTTAATACACAAGGAGTTACACGCTGACGGAGTCGCGGGCACAGCTATCTATATTTTTCTCCCGGGAGTCACTATTCCACGCGAAAGAAGTCGCGGCAAAAGCTAGTGTTAGAATAAACTCGTCGCGATTGGCAGTCCGGATAATCGCGAATTCGGATAACCGAGGTCCGGATAATCGGGGTCCTACTGTACTTGATGACCCGGGGAACTTCGTACCGCTTTATAATCAAGAAATATCTCTTACCTTTATATGAATGAAGTTAATTTCTTTTTTAACTGTAACTGACTTGACAATGTTCTGTCTTCTTAACTGTGATTATTGAATTGTAATTGGTGTATTGACAAATTAAAATTATTCCAAAAACATAGTGTTTATTATTCTAACGCAGTATAAGTGTGTGATATTTATTATGTATATAATATAATTTTGAATAAAATTATGTATATATTCAAATATAATAGAAGTTCATAATTCTTCAATAAAACATGAACTTTGTTTACCTAAGTTTACGTTGATCAATTCGTGTAATTCATTTTAAAATGTTTATTAAGCCTTTGTTTCACGTATAATTTTAATTCTATCATTGTAGAAGACAATGAGATACTTACTTTAATATTAGCTATGGTATATTGTATGAGATGTTTTCCTTTATATATTTTTTGTTAATTAGTTTTCATCTATTACGTACACACGACATTTCGTGTTTATGTTTCTTCAACAACATAACATAGTTATAGTAATAATATATCTTTTTCTCCTCGTCGGATTTGTATTTTTATCTGAAAGTGTTCGTTGAAACAGTTTCCATATTCATCATCATCAGCTTATAATTTTCCATTAATGAGCAAAAGGCCTCTTCTCATATAGATTAGAGCATTAATCACCGCGCTTGCTCAAGAAGGTTCGCGATTTGAAATAATAAGTCCAGAAAGTAACACGATGTTTTCCATATTAACTGTATATATTTTTAATATAACAAATATTACTCATAAAATGAAATAAGAATTCAATTTATATCTATACGAACATAATAAATTATAACCTACTACATATTATTAAATAGATAATAATTAATAATTTAATTTAAAATCGAATTAAACGTTGTGTATTAGAGTAACTTAATTATAATGACGAGGATGTTAAAAAAAGTCAGGAAATGTTTATAAAAACGAAAAAATCCATATATTTACTGTTTGAAGTTATCGAAGAATTTTGAAAACTGTTATCAATTATTATTTTATCTAAAAACTGTATTTTTCTAACCGTATTTGGACGATGTTTATTTGTAAGAATAGATTATTATAAAGCATCATTCATACTATCATTTGTAACATACATATATTATTAGTGTATAAAGAATAAAAAGACAATATTTACTTACTGGTTAAGGGGCTCGCCTCTCGTTGCCGAGGGCGCGGGTTCAAACCTGGCAATTACCAATGTGATTTTTTGGAGTCATATGTACTTACTGAGAGTATTTAGACACCACTGACATACGGTGAAGGAAAACATCGTGAGGAAACCTGGACTTAGTTTCACAATTATAAGTTTGAAATCACCAACCCGTATTGAGCAAGCGTGGTGATTAATGCTCAAACCTTCTCCATGTGAGAAAGAGGCCTTTGCTCAGCAGTGGGCTCTGATAGGTTGATGATGATGATGATACTTAAAGAAATGACATATAAAATGTGTACCATGTACATATGTAATTTAAAATTAATTTGGTCATAACATTATACAAAAGAATTATAATTGATAAATTAATTAAATATATGTATTTATATGTATAGAAAACAATAAAAACTAAATTCGTGAATATGAAATAAAAAATTGACAAAATTAACAAAGCTTGTTACTTTAACTCCTACATATACAAAATATTTTCTCAAAAAATTAATAATAATTGTATTAATCCAAAAACAAGTGATTGCTTTCATTAAATAAAACATCATACAATATGTTATACTAATTATATATGAAAAATTACTTCAAAAATTAACTTATTATTACCTAACTTATACCCGCGGCTTTGCTTCGTTTATTTTATTAACACATAGTATCAGCAAGTAAATACATATATCAATAAACAAGTTGACGTTACAAAAAAAAATATTTTTGAAAAACTATAATAGCATTTAATAGATAAGACTCATATAATACAATGAGACTTAAAAACTTTATTTATATACAAATTCATATATTAACAAGAGGTTATCATCGTATATATCGATAAGTACAATGCATCGATACATCGATGCAGTCGATCTGCATCCGGAAGAGATACTTGACAATTGGAGCGTGATAGAGATGCATACCACACGCTGCGTGAACACGGCCGACACACACACACACACACACACACACACACACACAGACACACACAGACACACGCACAGCCCAGAGCCTGTACATCATCAGGTAATATCCTGATACATCTCAATCTGCTATACTCTTCGTAACAAAATCTAGTACCTTATGATATGCTTTCTGCCATTAAGTATATTTTAATTTAATTTATAAAAAGCTTATATATTTTTTTTAAATATAGTATATGTATATAAAAAATGAGATGTTTACGTCTTACGTATTATTTAGTACCTAACCCTGCTATACGTTTAACCCGACAGTGAGTATGTATGTTTAAGTCTAGTCTCAAACTTAGTCTGTTTTATAGACTTTTCCTGTTAAATCTAAAACAAATTTCTACGTAGAATTATGGCGAACCTTTAAAGTGAGATCAAAAACAGTATATTAATTATTTATTATAATATTAACATTTTTATCCATATTACCTAAACGTAATAAAAAAATTACTTAACATTTTGTTTAGCAATAAACAATTAATAGTATTAACAATGTCTCTTCATAAATATATATTCTTACGTAGAAAAACTTCAAATTAATTATGCTTTTTCGCAAAAATTTTCTCAACCCCTACAGCTATGTAATTATTAAATTATAATCAGAATCGATTTAGTAGTAGGTACGTGCTTAATATTAAACACACAAACATACAATCATCGTATTGATTACACAATTTTCTCTCTGATTTCTTCTCGTTTAAACTATAAGTATGATCGTCATGAAAACTGACAGTATCTAAGTAAAACAATCTCCAAAAGAACGATACACAGCGTGCTCATTAAAATAACTTCAAGTCGTTAATGGATTACTGTACCAACAAAGACAATTTCTAATAATATTTACAATTAGTAAATAGTGATGTACTAAAACTATCGTGTGTCCCACTCTACTCATTATCGATAATTTCTGTGTTGGAATTAATTAACGTGTGAATACAAAGCAAAAGCAAATAAAACCACTTTTTCTATTTAACTGTGTCTCGTTAAGTAGCTCAGTGGTTTATTGGAGTGGTTAAAACTCGTAAAGAAAACAGTTATATGAAACTTAATAATTATTTATTACATCTCATTAATATGTGAAAATTTTAATTATTGACATAATAAAACTAGGTAAAATTTCATATAAGTTTCACAAAATAAATTAGTTTAATTTTAACCGAAAATTTAACCAACATATTATCATATATAGGTGATAATAATATATATTACTGACACGTAAATTTAGTTAAAATTTCATATTAAATTGTCTAAATTTATCAGTTAAATTATAACTAACTGACTAATTATTCTAACTTATTTTGAGTTCGTATAAGTAACTATCCCATTGTAGTATTGTATCTATCGGGTAACAGTGAGTGAGTGTAACCTGTGAAGAACCCCGAAACCAAGAGTGACTTTCACTCAATGACATCACTGTTAGTCATTTCACTGGAATTCCAAGGTATCTGAGAAAGTGACCACAATTCGCAACTTACTGTTACCGTTTCTCTGACCGCACTAAAGTTTCCATCGTGACTTTTACTTTAAAATTACTTTTTTTTCGGTATTAAATGATTATCATGCAAATCAATCATGGGCAAGTGTATGACTTACAATTTTGGTTGTATCTCATCATTATCATGAGAAATTAGTTGATTAATTAAACTGTATTGTCTGAATGACCCAGCTGATGACCTATTGACCTACATTACTAAGGTCATTGCCTTAAATCCATAAGATCAGTTTTTGATCTTTGTATATAAATATCTTCTAGACTTCTTCTACCTGGCAATTTTCCAGCTATAGCCAGGGTCTGCCTTACATGTTGTGAATAGTTTTGGCTATTTGTTTTTACGACCGGCCGCCTGCCTGACATAAACCCTCTTTGGGATTCAACATTTATCAGTGATGTCTAAATATTCTTAGAAAGTACATATGACTCGAAAAAATCACATTGGTACTTCCCAGGATCAAACCCGCGCCCTGGTGCGTGAGAGGCGGGCCTTCTAACCACTAGGCCACCACTGCCTCTTCTAGTATCCCATAGTAATTGTTCAAGTAGAACATCAAAAAGGATTCTACATACCAATGACCAACATCAATCTACTTTCTCTCAGAGATGTCTCATGTTAAATTCATACAATCCAGTGTAAAGGATAACTAATGAATAAATACATTTTTAATTCAGCTAGAAAACTGTTACGATGGAGAATGCGGTCATCTTTGAGCAAATTTTTTGGTGTCGATAAAATCCTTGGGCTTATTAATGAATGCAATAGTTTTTTTTTACGCTTGAAATACAAATTTAGTTACATATATCATCAGCCTATCAGAGCCCACTGCTAAGCAAAGACCCCTTCTCATATGGAAAAGATTAGAGCATTAATCATCACGCTTGTTCAAGACGGGTGGTGATTTCAAACTTATAATTGTGAAATTATAAGTTCAGGTTTCATCACGATGTTTTCCTTCATCGTCATACCAAAGAAATAGTCGTAAATAAAAAACTATCTTCTATCTCGAAGATTTTAATTTATTTATATACGTTTAACATATTATTATATATAATAAAATAATTCGCGAGTCTATAACGGGGACAGTATAGAATGTAGTTCATAATAAAGTAGCTGGATGTTTGTCCGTCACGGAAGCGAAGATCCACGTCTTGAATAACAAACGCATCAAAAACGGACCAGCACACACACTTTCTTTTCTTATATTTGGCTTCAATACAAATGATCAATTTAATTGGCTTTAAATATTTGTCGTACAAAATGATGTACGTTTATTTGTTCAAATATAAAATATTTTCACTATTAATTTAAACAATTATTACCAATTATTGTAAAATCGTTAAATATAATTGCGTTATAAATTATTTTCACTAGTATCGGGAAAAGTCAAAACATTCTTAGAATATGTATATTAGTATTGAATTAATTTAACTAATTGAATAAATAACAGTATTAAATTTCTAGTATCAACGGTAATTTATGTTAATAATATAGGTTATAGATAGAAATTAAGAATATATTTTTATATATTTTGTTTTTTTTTTCAGAAGAAAGAAAATTGTTCGGAGGTTACAAAATAACGCCGTCGTATTGTAAAGCAAGTAGAGCGGCGAGGTACAACCGGGGTAACACTATATGTATGTTCAACCACGAGTGTGTTCAGAGAGGTGGTGAAGTGGTCGGCTCTTGTATGGACGGCTTCCTTTTCGGAGCTTGCTGCCAGTTACCATCTGACAGTCAGTCACATATACCCAAAGGCCCAGGTATTGTTATGACCAGCTACCTAGACTACCCTGACCCAGAAGCAGAAACTGACGATTACGACGCTGAACATCTAAGTGCTTATCATAACAGCTTCAAACCGGTAGTAACGCCGGGGTATAAGCCTAGTAGCAGCGTTTCAACTTTCACTGTAAGATATGAATCAGATGCGAGCACCGAGATGCATCAGGCTGAAATAATATCTGAAGGACTCACGCAGATCACAAATACTTTATTGAGCACACCGCCCAAGGAAGATAATTTCATATATATAAAGCCTCAAGGTGTATACACACATAGCACTATCAGTCACCCGGTGGCTGATACTATTCTGTTCCACAAGAACGGCTCGATGGTTAACGATATAGCGAGGCCGTCAGATTTCAATGTACAAATATCGTCAATGCAAACCAAACCCACCGTGTCGCCTAGCACGAGCTCTGTCTCGTCTCCCGGTATAATAGTTTCGTCGACCCACAGACCTATATTCAAACCGAAACCGAATAACAAAATATCGACGAAACCGACCACTGACAACTATGTGATGGTTCAGACGGTCACCAAAGACTCTCAGAAGGTTCCGGAGCTATCTTCAATTAACAGCATCATACAGATGCTCAATGACAGTACTCCGAGCTTTAGTGATGATGTAAGCTCTCCATCTTCGATCGATGTCATGGAAACCAAGTCCTCGCCGAGCCCCTCCACTGTCACTCCAGTTTTATACAGCAGTAGCTACCCCATATACACAACCGGACACTACGTCACATTAAAACCGTCTTCATTCATAAGTAGCGTCTCACCGATAGCTGGGACAAAGAAGCCATTAACAACTAAGAAACCGTACATCACTATAAACACCACACCGAATAGTGCGGAAGGGAAGCCGTCGAAGCCTTATAATTCATCTCCCAGACCGAATCAATCAACTAGTCAGGCTATAGAAGCTTTCAACAACTATCCAACCGATCCTCAAGACTTTGGACAATCAATCACCACGTTCAGCTACGTGAGTTCAACAACAACTTCGAAACCAACGTCAACTACAAGAAAACCTCCTTCAACGAGCTACGTAACCGGATCTAAACCTTTAAGAAGACCAGCTACTCCGCCAACGAATTTCGTATCTTCGTATGAAGCGGCTTCAGACACTTTCTCAAGTGTGACCCCGACCGTCATAGTGTTAAACGGACTCAGTACAAAACCGGAATCCTCATCAGAAGACACGGAGTTTGTTGAAATATCCCAGGAGCCATTCAAGAAACCAGTCAGTCAAATCACTGTCAACAACCATATAGAATCCACAAACAATATCTACATGGGCAAACCGCCGCAGACGTACGATAAACCGAAGCCTTCAAGACCATCTTCTCCAACGGTTGTTATAACCCCCAAACCCTCACCAACAACGCCTTACCCTATCAAAGGGTCAACACGTCCCGTTCCGATCACACCGAACGTTCCTCTCTACGATTCCTACCCAGATTTCTCACCAACAACGACCCCTAAAACGGAAATGCAGACATCTCCGGATGATCTCATAAACTTCCCTCCCGTCAGAAATCCTCTCCTAAACGCGACGGGATCCAACCCTGCTCTAT
The DNA here is from genome assembly GCA_916720795.1 of Danaus chrysippus. Classification (NCBI taxonomy): domain Eukaryota; kingdom Metazoa; phylum Arthropoda; class Insecta; order Lepidoptera; family Nymphalidae; genus Danaus; species Danaus chrysippus. The sequence goes on from CAKASE010000070.1 coordinate 415,600, forward strand.
ACAATACAAGCGTATCCGTTGACAACGACTTAGATATTCTACACGATGTAGATTTCTCAACACCGTCCTGGCAGGACGATGAGAAACTGAGCGAAAAAATGAATTTGTTCGTTAATAAAATCGTTGGCAGTCTGCAGGGATCGTTCCAGGATCTTCACGATATAGTCGTATTAGACAAGAAACCAACTACCACAGTGAACCGTGACAAAACCACAACCGCTAAACCACCAAAGAAAACTATACCAACAAGAAAACCTGTGACCACCAAGAAACCTTTGAGGGTGTCCACTACGAGCAAGAAACCTCCAGTGAAGACGACGAAAAAGCCGCTCCGTACCACCACCGTCCCAAAAAAACCTACCACGACCACACAACCACCTACAACCACCGTTATAACCACAACCACAACCACAACCAAAAAACCGGTAAGATATACAACAACTAAATCTATCAAATATATCTAGATGACATTGCTTATTCTCTGGCCTTATAATTCTGTTTGCAGGTGACCACCACAAAGAAACCCATCAAGAGAGTGACCACCAGCCTCGCTACCACCGCCACTGAACAGTATGATGACGTCACCACCGAGGGGTACTCCGAGCCTATCGATTATAACGATAAGAATTGTAAGTTATAAACAACTCTCCTAATAACTGACTAACTTTTTCACAACTTTATACTTTTTTGCATAAGTATTTCTGATAGTTTTTAATTTCTAAACCTATTTGTGTATTAAAATATTTTAAAAACATACATACATATCTTACATAACTTGACCTTTTTGGGTTGTAAGTTTTACTAAACTATCCTCATAATCATCAATTGATTCACTTTCTCACAAAAATATTATTATTTCTTACATTTCTGATAATAGTTTATCGTTTTTAAACCTATTTGTGTTTTAAAATATTTTATATAGCACTTAAAGATAATTTCACATATTTTGGTCTATTTTTATCAATAAAATACAGAAAAATGTTTCTTTAAATCACATTTCATTGAGATGGTACATTGTTACAAATAAGTTTCTGATGAAGATCTTTTAATATATAATCACTAGCTTTCCGCCCGCAGCTTCGCCCGCGTGGAGTTTGCGTGGCGTTACCAAGAGAACTTTTCAAAAGTCTTTAATAAAAACTATCCTATGTTCTTTCTCAAGGTCAACTCTATCTCTGTACCAAATTTCATTAAAATCAATTCAGTGGTTTAGGCGTGAAAGCGTAATAAACATACAGACAGAGTTACTTTCGCATTTATAATATTAGTAGGGATTTTCATGAATCGTGTATTATATATTATAGTATGCGGCGTGCGTCCGTTGATGAAGTCTGGTCGTATCGTGGGCGGGAAGAACGCGAGGTTCGGCGAGTGGCCGTGGCAGGTGCTTGTGCGTGAGTCAACTTGGCTTGGGCTGTTCACCAAAAACAAGTGTGGAGGGGTGCTCATCACTAGTAGATTCGTGACCACGGCCGCCCATTGTCAACCTGGGTCAGTATTGCATAATGGCTAGAATTAAGATGACTTTAATTGTAAATATAGTATTACCAAGTTGTTATTTTTCATATTTTTAGATGATTGTATACCATTTAATATGATGAGATATTGATTATAATACTAGCTGCGCCACGCGGTGTTACCCGCGGATTTCCGGGATGTAAAGTAGCCTATGTGTTACTCCTGGACGTCACCTTCCTGTATACGAAATTTTATCAAAATCGGTTCAGCCGTTTGAACGTAAAGAAGTAACAAACATACACACACACTCACAAACTTTCGCAATTATAATATTAGTAGGATTACTAAGTTCTTATTCTTCATGTTTTTGGATAATTGTATATAATTTAAAATGGGGAGATTTTAATATTTTATTTTCTGAGAAAAAACAAAAGTTTGAATTTCATGTAAATATTTAGTTATCAGTTCAAAACGGAGAGTTTTTCTGTTTATAAATCTTATATATCTCTGGATTTTCGTAAAAGTGTTTTTATATAATAAAATCTTGTAGCATTCAGTGACATCTAATTAAAATAGGTGTCATTTTGTAGTCATTACTGAAAACACAATAATTATTCTATAACTAGTTTTTGCCCGCGACTTCGTCCGCGTTAGTTTGGTCAAGAGCAATATATGTAGGTATAGCTGACCAGGCGAACTCTATTCCGTCTTAGAGGCCATAAATAATCAGGTTTTTCCTGTTTCAATCAAACAGAATGATTGACATATTAGTTAGTTGTCAAATCTAATGTCAAAAAAATCGTTTGTATGGGAAATAGAAAAGGGCTGTTTTTAAGGTTTTCCCGGCAATTATTCCAATTATTCTCACCTTTTAAACCTTCCCTGGACTTCCAGGAGTATTTCAAGACTAAAATTAGCCAAATCGGTTCAGCCGTTCTTGAGTTTTAGCGAGACTAAGGAACAGCAATCCATTTTTATATATATAGAAGATACAATCGATTGTAAATTTGTGTTAATATCTATGTAATGAAAAGGCTTGAAGAAACAGTAAGTTTAAACTCCTATAGTTTCAATCATAATATTTTATTTAGTGATTTGAGACTTAGAAATTAAGAATTAATTGCATCAAAGATCAAAAACAGTTAAAGATTATAACTATTATGGATTAATCATTAACAAATTAATCTTAATATTATATGTTCCAGGTTCCTAGCGTCGTTAGTGGCAGTGTTCGGTGAGAACGACATATCCAGCGACCATGAGCCGCGCAGACCTGTCACCAAGAACGTGAGGAGGGTCATCGTACACCGGCAGTACGACGCCGCCACCTTCGAGAACGACCTGGCGCTGCTCGAGCTAGACTCGCCCGTGCAGTTCGCGCCGCATATAGGTGACACACACACACAGACAGACACACACACACACACACACACACACGCAAACACAGACACAATCTCGAAGAAAACATGTCCTATACCAACAACGATAAAATTTAAAGTAGGTTTAGCGTCATTTTATTCTATTAAAACGTGACTACATACATCAGTTAATGATGTCTATATCGTTATCGTCTCTTCGCTTTAACCCCTACTCAAAAGTCCTTTCATTTTATTTTATTAAAAAGATATTGCATCAATTAATGGTATCTATATTGTATCTGTGCTCCCTTCACTTTAACCCCTACTCAAAAATCTTTTGTAATGCGACATGCGATAGATGGATCAAAACTACACATTATTCCTAATACTTATGTTATTATTTCCAGTTCCTATCTGCATGCCGCCCGACGACGCGGACTACACTGGCCGCGTGGCGACAGTCACTGGCTGGGGGAGACTTCGGTACGGGGGCGGAGTACCCGCCGTGTTACAGGAAGTACAGGTATGAGGAACTATGACACTTACTTATTATAATAAGAACTACATATTAAAACTTATAACCTACACCTAAGACTACATGATTGACCCGATGTTAGGATAGCAATACCATACCATAGCTTGTGTGGTATCAGGAATCTTCTGGTTCACACGGCTTGGTGTTCGTTCCGCGGACTCAGCGGCGTCACTCGTTATATGATATTTTATACATACAACGATGTTGCCTGATGATGTTCACTTAATTTTTAATAGGTACAGCGTATGTAACACACTGTAGCTAGTATGATATAAGAGACGTGTTGTATACACACAGGTGGTGTTGGAATAAGAGAAAATAATATCACAGTAATAGAATTTAACTTAAAACGAGGTCAAAATCGCTTGCATCTATAAATCAGATCTTTCTTCTGATCATAATTGTTATATCAGTGATATAATTTAAAATATCTCTTTCAATCTCCATAATTTTAGACCAAGATTTTTCATTTTACTAAAATAACATTGTACTTAGGTTCACAGCTATAATATACTAGCTTTCCGCCCGCAGCTTCGCCTGCGTAGAGTTCGGTTATATCGCGTCTCCGAGAGAACCTTTCAAAAGTCTGAGATAAAAACTATCCTATGTTCTTTCTCAAGGTCAACGCTATCTCTGTACCAAATTTCATTAAAATCATTTCAGTGGTTTAGGCGTAAAAGCGTAACAGACGGACAGACAGAGTTACTTTCGCATTTATAATATTAGTAGGGATAATGTCACAGCCATAGAATTTAGAAGGTAGAATGTTAGTCAAAATCGTTTTGTATCTCTACTTCAGGTCAACATTTTGTTCAAAATTGTAATATTAGCTACGATTAATTTCTCTTTATTATCAAATATCCATAATTTACCCTGTACCAATCATGCTCAATATTATAATATATACATATATGTTACTCTATATGTGTCATACATATTCCAGGTGCCGGTGATTGAGAACAACGCGTGTCAGGAGATGTTCCACACGGCCGGCCACGCTAAGAAGATACTCAACTCATTTATATGTGCGGGGTACGCGAACGGACAGAAAGACTCCTGTGAGGTTAGTACAGATACATATATATACTAGAAGACCCGGCAACCTTCGTATCGCCCTATAATCAAGAAATATCTGTACGTTTTTTATTTATATTTTTGGAGTTTACCTATTAAAGCCATAAATCTCCGTGTTTTGAAGTGCGACAGAATGATTGACATATTTGTTAGTTGTCAAATCTAATGTAAAAAAAAAACGTTTGTATCAACAACTACTAATAAATTAAAAATTAGTTATAAAAACATTGTCCAGCGGACAAAATTGTGAATCTAAACCATTCCCAGATCCCGTTGAACACACACAAAATATTTCATTAAAATCGGTCCAGTCGTTTGAGAGAAGTTCAGTGTGTGTGTCTGAATACACACTCACAGAAGAAATATATAAAGATATATACGTGTTGATACATAGAAGTAATGTAGAGGGAGGAGCTTGGACAGTGGTGGTGAGCGTTTAACACGCGTTACAAAGGCCCTTTAAACCTACACCTGGATCACAAGTCCCAGTCACTGTTAAAGCTCCTCTCACTACAACGATGGAACCGACACACGCAGCGTGAATGCATTGAATGATGAGAAGTTTCGTGTATTTTTATGTTAGTGGAATTTTTTAAATATAAACATATTTTGTTAAATATATATATGATAAAAACACTTAAAATTTGATGTCTTCAAGAAGATAAACAGTCTTGTACTATGTTTTTTTTTCTCACAAGCTTTATATTCACTTACATCAGATTGTATGAGTTAACCAACTTCCAGATAATAATTAAAAAAGATTTAAAAGAAATCTTAATCAAAACATGATTGAAATATAAACTATAAATATCTGGTTACCGAGCTTTGCTGAATATTTAGGAATTATTAGTACATATTTTTTGTTTTTTTTTTTTTTTATTTCGTTCACACGTGGAACGTGTCCACACTTTATTTATTTATACGGAAATTTGGTCAAAAATTAAGTACCTATTTTTTTTTTACATAATTCGAATGAGAATCATGTACCGAGTATTCTCCTTAACTTTTGATAGTAATTCACCAGTCACCCTGTATATAATTCTTCTGTGAGTGTGTATGTCACTGAACTTCTCCCAAACGACTGGACCGATTTTGATGAAATTTTTTGTGTATGTTCAAGGGGATCTGGGAATGGTTTAGATTCACAATTTTGTCCGCTGGACAATGTTTTTTTATTAATTTTTAATTTATTAGTAGTTGTTGATACAAACGCTTTTTTGACAAGATATTTCTTGATTATAGGATGATGCGAAGCTCACCGGGTCTTCTAGTGTTATATAATTTTTTTCTATGTATATCTGTCTATTTGTTCCGCTAAATCTCTAAAATTGATTTATCGATTTTGATAGGAACTTTACTGTTATATAACTGATTTAATTAATATAAATAAGTAATTATATTGTAAATTAATTAATTTATTAATATTTCCAGGGTGATAGTGGCGGGCCGTTAGTGCTTCAACGTGATGACGGTAGATGGCAATTAGTTGGTACTGTGTCACATGGTATAAAATGCGCGGCGCCCTACCTGCCCGGAGTATACATGAGAACCACCTACTACAAGCCCTGGCTGAGATCTATCACCGGAGTTCGTTGACCTTGACGAAAATCTATAAAAATCTCCAAAAATCCCCAAGTAAAAGTATTATTTATCATCTTTAACAGCCATAGTAGTTAAATCTTGTCACAATCACACAAGTGACGCTCTCTACATTTCAATATTTCATACTTATGTATTAGATTAGTGTAAATTATTATATAGTAAGTGAATGCATTTATTTATTTAGTTTTATTATAAGATGTTATCTATTTATATGAGTAGTGTTGTTGATTTGTGCAATAATAACTTGTTGATTGCATTGATACTGTATAGAATAATTTGATAGGTAATATATGTAGAACAACTGAATAATATATATAAGGAAGCTCAAATAGTTATGTTAATTAATATTATTATGTAATAAAATATATGTGAGAGTTATGATTGTATGTTATTTTTTATCACTGCCTTTTTCTTAATCGTCCATCGTTAGCCTATTGAGGGTATCATAATAAACGGATGTACCAATAAATTACTTCGTAGAGGTCCGACCTCTGTAACGTCTCGAGCGAGACTGTTTGTAATCTGAACTCTCACCTCTATTTATACCAACCGATTAATGTTCAGCGTTACCTCCTTACAAAATGGCTAAAGCAAGTATTTATAGTTGTCAAATATAAGGATACTTAAATGTCGTCATAACAAAATAATAATGGTTCAGTTTTATACTTAATTGTAATCAGTCATAAAAATAATTGTTAGGATTATAGTATATTATAATTAGTATGTCACAGATGGTGCCACTTGTAAATATATATAAATATATATTAGTATGGAGGATAGTTGCCAATGAAACATATATTTTGCTTCAATACATATATTCATATGATTACATTAATTTTTCAAACATTTCACAACATATAATAGTTGCCTACAATTTTATTAACATAAAGTTTCCAACGAGCATACATGTAGATACTATGAGCATATAATATTAATGACAACATTATTGTTGCAGCACAGCAGTTATATGTAGCAGTTAAAATAACTAGAACACTTAAACTATTACAGTTAAACTACCAACTAGAATAAACCTCAATTTCATCATAAAATTTGAGCTATTGTATTCAAATATGAAAAATAAAATAGAAAATATATTCAACAAACAAAATTGTGCTTCGATATTAACTTAATTTTTAATTAAATATAAACAAAAATAAATCATTAAATAAAAATAAAATACCAAAAAGATATACAAGTTAATTCTTATTATAATCATTAATACTAACTTGAGTTAGTTGAACTCACTAATGTAACGCGGTAAATCTTAGGACATATAAAGCTTTATATAGATTAATGAGTGATAGTAAGGTTACTTATTGACCTTGTAGTGTAGACATTTCTTGCAAAAAGCATCAGCGCGTTGTTTAAGGCTCTGTGTGGTGATTGCTCTGGCCGGGTCAGGGTTACAGACCTCTGGGTCAAATGGACCCTCACTGAACTGCTGGATTAGTTGCTTTATGTAACTTCCAGGTCCTTTGATAGTCAGCTTCGCTTCACCTGCGTCTTTATACTCCATATTAGTGTCCAGGTCGAATGCTCTGGAAATCCGATCGCCGATTTTCATGTCATCTGTGTCGAGAATGCTTTTAGAATCGGTCGGCGTGAGTGTGATCTCGTTGTTCTTGATGTCTATGGAGATGATAGCGTCGTCTAGCTTCAAATCGGTCTCGTCGACCGATTTCGATCTGAACTGTCTGGAGGGGGTCATCGGTACTAGTAACTGGTTGTCCGTGCAGACGTCTGGTTTTATAGTAGTGCTCGATACTATGGGTGATGAGATGGAGCGATCAGCGGGACTGGAACCTGGAAATATAATTAGTATAGATAAATATATAAATTACTACGTATATAGTCCAGCGTAGCGTCAAACGTGTAAAGCCCGCACAACCACCGCCATAGATTTGATTAATTACCTCAAAACTTCACCGCGATCGGATCACTTTTGGGTCCTAAAATAAATCAAACGAATTAAAACCGACATTAAACATCTGGACAATAAACATGGCCGGAGATCACACACGAGGTCGAGAGGAGATAAATGGAGGTTATAATAATGATGTTCCAACGCCCTAACAAAAGGTCATTCACCTGCACACGTAGGGGCGGGGCTTGTTATATATTTACCATTAGGAGTCTCCTCCTTCTCTTCCGAGCACTGCGGCAGTGACTCCACCACCAGGTCCTGGAGCATGTCCATGTAGGAGTCCAGAGAGAACTTCTTGCCACAAGCCTTCATACCTCGAACACGACGACGCATCTCTATATTAGTATGACGTGAAATGAATACGGATTAGTGATATTAGTTATTACAATTGTTAAGGTTCATTTAATAATGGACCTAATGCCACAGAAATATTAGTGAGAATAATATTGAAAATTATATATAGGTAATGATTTTTATGGGTTATAACTTATAAGCCATGCAGTGTTAGTATTACCGGGACTGTCTTTGGGTTCCATTTTCAGTTCAGCGAATGTCTGAGCGCATGATGATAGTAGTGACTCGTAATCACATATCGCAGCGTGCGTGCCGTTTACGATCTTAGGACTCATTGGGCTGTTGGCTAGCAACAGACTCGTACCAAACGTGGCGTTCAGTTCGCGAGTCTCTGTTCAAGCAGATATAGTTATAAGCAGTTATAGTTAAGTTAACTATCAGCTGGTTAAATAGAACCTTCGTTAAGTTTACACCCATGATGATAGTTAAGCTCTGGTTAATTCAAGACCCATCAAACCATGGTGAATGAGATTTTAATGTTATTACCTTTCAAAGAAATCCTCGGTTTCTTGGACACCACGATATTCCCGTTTTCTGATCCGAACATTTCCTTCAGTATTTCGGACGCCACAGTCTTGATTTCAGTCCAGTCGTCTAAATTGAAATATTTTAAGATATATGTAATTTGATAGTAATAGAATTGCATTCATTAAAATATAAGTTAATGAGATCTTATATTTTCGCGAGTCTTATTCATTTAAATGAAACTAATATTTTTCGGATGTACTAACCGAGTATGTCCTGGTTGGTGGTTCTTTGGGAAGTGACGGTGAATCTAATGACGTAGACTCCTTTGAAACACGCTGGCACCGCGTGCAGGTAGCCGCGAGCGTTCAGACGCTTCAGGAGATACTCAGTGAGGGTGTTGTCTCCTTTGAGACGGAAAGCCACCATGCCTAGAAGGAAAATATAAATTTAATATCACACCAGTGTTTACTCGCGGCTTCGTCTGCGTCAGTTTGAGGAATAGAAGTATATAGTTAACCGGCTGAACTCTGTTCCTCATTAAACATAGTAAAGAAGAATTTGGTTTTTATCAATTTATATTATTTTTCTTTTTTTGATCGTGATGAAAAGTATTCTATGTCCTTTTCCTGGTCCTAATCTATCTCCACCAATTTTCAGCCAAAGCCGTTCTTGAGTTATAAATAGTGTAACTAACACGACTTTTGTTTTATGTATAAAGAAGATAATAGTTAAATAGAAATATACTTAATATACATAATAGTTACAAATGAATCTATTTTTATCTTATTTCAAATTTATCACAAATAAAACTTAAAATAAGTTAAATGTGTAACTCACCAAGATTCCGTGGTTGTGGTATTTCAAAACGTTGATCCGCTAGCACCAAAGCCTCAAACTTCTGAGCTAGACGTACGCTCTGGAAAAATCATCTTTTGATTAGTCTTAACCCCAACAGGGATAAGAGAACTATTGTTTTATACGTATTTTGTATGAATCTATATATTTTGTAAGGCAGCCCTAATGGGTGCTTTAAGATTTGGTTAGGTAGAGAGAGGAACTTGGATGGTGGAGGTGAACGTTTAACTCGCTTTAGATAAGAGCCCCTTAAACCTACACCTGGGTCACAAGTCCCTGTCACTGTTGAGGCTCTTCTCACTACAACGATGGACCTAACACCCGCACCGTGAATACATTGAATGATGAGAGGTTTTGTTTACAAACTTCAACCCACTGACCTCTCTAATGTGTTTCTGGAGGCCGCTGACTCCGTAATTCCTCAATACGAACCACAGCTTTAAAGCTCTGAACCGTCGACTGAGAGGTATCTGCCAATGCTGCAAAAAATAACCACATTAGTATAGATTAAGAGCAAGTTAGTGAAGCGGTTAACCCATGCCAGGAGTATACATGTAGCTTGTTATGAGGTTATATTGAGCTGTTCGCGAGCCCATCACCACGAGGACCGACACCTAAGCTATAACGTACAAGTAGCTCTTTCTTATTGGGGTTTTCCAATTGTATCGTAGCTACGTGTGACGTGTCCTGTGACTTGACATCCTCGTCACTCTCGTCAGTAAGGCTACTCTCCTCACTGGGCGGGTAACCCTCGTCACTTATAACACTCTCCTCATGATCACCTTTGATGAGGATTTCGGTTTCGATCCTACGCCTGGTGTTCGCGTGTTGGGTACCAACCTTTTGTTTGTAAACAATATTATTATGAAACAGCATTTATTTTAACAAAACTCTGAGGCTTTTAAATCTTTTAAGACTGGTAAGAAAATTTAAATCACTTACCATATAGTCGATAGCTTTGCCTGTAAAAAATATTTTATATATTTAGTAATAATCAATATGAAATAAAATTATTCTCTCAAGATTTAATGACGTACCTGAATTTTCGTGTCTTAGATAAATAGGGTTAACGTTGAAGGTTCTATGCAGAGCGTTACTGTCCCTGACCCTGGAAATATATGTTTGAAAGATTTAGATAAAAATATGTAAAAACAAGTCAATAAGCTATTTACTCTTTACGAGGTATACACAAATGTATTAAGTAATATTAAAGAAGGGATTTCATTGGACGAATCATTACCACATGCCGGTGCAGTCGAAGTTGACCATCAGCCACTTGGATGGATTGAAGGCGAAGGAATCCACCAGCTCGATACCGTCCAGCCAGTGTCTGAACAGAAGATAATGAGTTGAATTATGACATGAGAGATATGAGGAGTTGTTCCTTTAATAGAAAATAAAACACTAGTATAGAAGAAAATTCTAATCATATTTATTCAACCTAATAATTCTACATAAGCTTATTCTTACTTGGAAAATATTCTCTAAAAACCCTAACATAATTTTAACTGTATCATATAATTCGATTAAAATTACCGATCATAAATTTAAATTCATTCGATCACGAATTGTTCTAGTATGCTTATCATCAGTCTATCAGTGCCTACTAGTGAATTTAACCTTCTTCTCACATGGAGAAGCTTATAGCATTAATCACCACGCTTGATCAAGACGGGTTGGCGATTTCAAACTTATAATTTGATATTTTAAGTCCAGGTTTCCTCACAATGTTTTAGTTTATCGTCTGTCAGTGATGTCTAAATATTCTTAGACAGTACATTTGACTTGGAAAATCACATTGGTACTTGCCAGGTTTCGAACCCGCGCCGTCGCAAAAAAGGGGGGCCTTTTAACATTCTAGCATATTGTAAAATCCTCAAACCTGTATTCGGGGCATATAAACGCGCTCCCAGCGTAAGCAGCATCCACGTGCAGCCAGATGGAGTGCTGGTCACACACTGGACCTATCTCACGGAGATCATCGAAGGCTACGGAACCCGTCGTACCGAGGGTGGCGCACACCTGAACAAGGATTCATGATTTAATATATATCGGCGCTATCAGCTGTAATAACGGATGCGACTTGAAAATAATTTGAGGCTGTCATCAATTATTATTAAAACTCATTAGTATTCATGATTATTGTTAAAAGTAAAACGAAATCAAAGATTGTTGAAACGGAGAATAGAACTATGTTTGAATCTTGGTATAAATATGACGTCTGGACTCACGACGGCAGAGTTCAGTGAGTGCGGACCATTGAATATTGTGATTATAAAGAACCTTCGAGAAATACAGGAACATTAAGAACAATTGAAGTTTCATTTTAAAATATCATGGAACGTACGGGAAGAAGTGACATTTTAAGAATTATGTGTACACATTTAAATGAAACTAAGTTTCTAATACTACGCGTCTCTTATCATTCTAAATATATCTACATGATACCGATGTACCGGTTCCTTCACAGCAACCGTGATCACGAAGATGAGATAAAAGTGTCTGTCAGTTAGTCTTGTTGGTTTGATATTATTTGAAAATTAAATTTTTTTTTTTTTTTTTTATGGCCCAAAGGGGCAAGCGAGCGGACGGCCCACCTGATGGTAAGTGGTTACCGTCGCCCATGGACATCTGCAACACAAGGGGTGTTGTAGATGCGTTGCCGGCCTTGTTTGGAAAGGAGCCACCTGAACACGTGATGTTTGAAAGACCCCATGTTGTAGCTCTCTGGAAAAGCCTCGGGCGGAAGATCATTCCACATCCTGCACGTGCGTGAAAAAAATGATCGCGACGCACGTACAGTCCTGCAACTGAATGCATCCAGATGATGTGGGTGAAATCCAACCCTACGCCGAGTAGTGCGATGGTGGAATGTAGACGATGGCACTACATCAAACAGTTCCTCGGAACATTCCCCATTGTACAGACGATAGAACACACTGAGGGAGCTTACATCCCTTCGGAGACTTAGGGGTTCTAGATCGTCTGTGAGCATGGGATCGTTGACAATACGAACTGCCCGACGTTGTATGGAGTCAAGTGGAAGAAGTTGGTACTGTGGGGCACCGGACCAGAGGTGAGAACAATACTCCATGTGGGGACGAACCTGTGCTTTATATAACAAAAGCAAGTGTCCCGGTGTGAAGTACTGCTTCGCTCTACTCAGTACCCCTAGTTTTTTTGATGCTAGTTTAGCCTTGTCCTCCAAATGACTCCGGAATTGAACGTCGTTCGCTATGTCAACCCCAAGGATCCCAATGCTCTGTTTGATCTTAAGGGGAATGTCCTGGAACTTTGGAGCTACAGTAAATGGGGTCTTTTTAGTGGTAAACGCGCAAACTTGTGTCTTCTTGGGATTAAACTGAACAAGGTTCAGCTTACCCCATTCGGAAACCTGCTCCAGGGAGGTCTCAATTTCAGACACAAGTCTCTTTCTGCTCTCTTCTACTTGGTCACGAGGAATATTAGCTCGGCCCATGTAATAAGCGTCACCAGTACTGTCATCTGCATAGCACCGAATGTTGCTGGTATGCAGCATGTCGTTGATATGCAGAATGAACAGTGTTGGTGATAGTACTGAGCCTTGGGGCACGCCAGCGTTGATGGGCTTGGGTTCCGAGCAAGAACCGTCAACAACGACCTGTATGCTCCGCCCATGAAGGAAGCTGGCTACCCAGTTGCATAATTCCTCGGGTAGTCCTACGATGGTAGCTTCGATAGAAGTGCGCGATGCCAGACCCGATCAAAAGCCTTTGCGATGTCTAGGCTGACCGCCATGGCCTCCCCTTTGCTCTCAATGGCTTCAGCCCATCGATACGTGAGGTATACTAGAAGATCACCAGCGCTTCGTCCGTGGCGAAAGCCATATTGACGGTCGCTAATAAGCTGGTTATCCTCTAGATAACCTAAAAGTTGCGTATTGATGATCCGCTCCATCACCTTTGAGAGTAGGGAAGTGATCGCAATAGGCCTATAATTGGATGGGTCTGTGCTGTCACCCTTCTTGGGAATAGGGTGGACATTGGCCACTTTCCACGAAGACGGAACTTTACCAGTAGTATAAGAGAGTGAGAATAGGCGCGTTAAGACCGAAGTCAATTCAGGAGCACACATCTTAAGCACAATGGCTGGGATACCGTCTGGGCCGCTGGATTTCTTGACGTCGAGGGATGACAGGGCGGCACGCACAGCGCTCTGCGTAAAACGCACATTGCGCATATTTTCCCTGCACCGCGGGATGGTAGGCGGTGCTTTTCCCCCATCGTCAAGAGTTGAATTCGACGCAAAAAGAGTGCACAGAAGATCAGCCTTCTCTTTTGCGGAATTAGCCAGCGTTCCATCAGGATTGTGCAAGGATGGTAGGGAAGACTTACAGAAATTGCCTTGTACCGCTTTGGCGAGAGACCAAAAAGAACGAGTTCCTGAGGGAACGTCAAGTAGTCTCTCTCCAATTCTGCGAACGTGCTCCTTCTTTGCTCTGGAAATCTCCTTTTTGCAAGACCTGGAGGCAGCATTATAACCCTTTTTCAATTCGGACGTTTTTGGATCCTTCGCAGCTGATGCCGCAGCCCATGATCGATATTTCAACTGTTTCGAGCGTAACGCTTCTGTACAGGATTTATCAAACCAGGGCTGAGACTTACCCCCCGTGCGAATAACAGAGCTGGGAATGAAGCATTCCATTCCCTGCAGAATAGTATCCGCAACGGCGTTCGCGCAGATCGAAGGATCGTCCGAAGAAAAACAAAGCTGCCTCCAGGGGTAGGATGCGTAAAATTCTCGCAATCCTTCCCAGTCTGCCGACTTGTAGTGCCAAACTAGACGTCTTCCGGGTGGACGGGAGGTCGTGGTTGGCGCTAATTTTGTCTCGGAGTGCACCAGGCAGTGGTCAGATGACCCGAGGGGTGCATTGACGGACACCTTGTAGCGGTCCGGGCGAGTGGTCAGCAGAAGGTCCAGCAAAGAGGGGTTATGGTCCTCAACATCAGGGATCCGAGTGTGTTCTGGAACTACCTGAGTTAACCCATAAGCCAGAGCAAAGTTATTTGCGGCTCTTCCAGCGTAGTCTGTGGTACGTGATCCTAACCATTCGCAATGGTGGGCGTTAAAGTCGCCTAGGATCACTACCTCCGCGCTGGGATACCGCCGGAGAACAAAATCTGTAGCCTCCTGGATGTGTCCAAAGAGACGATCGACTTCGGTGTTACCACTATGGGACCTGTACAGGCACGCGTAGATACGGTTTGAGTTACCGTTGTACACTCGCACCCACATCACTGACAGGTCCTTATGTTCAAGGCTGTCAAGACGTTGACAACAAATATCCTCCCTGACGAATAAGCATACCCCGGCCCGCGGTAGAAAAAGGTGCTCAAGTCTGTAACCGGGGTAATGCAGATACGAGGTATCTTGAGGATTGGATATTTGCGTCTCGGTCAAAAATAACAAGGCCGGCTTAGCTATCTCTAGGTGGTGATGGACAGCATTAAGATTGGAGTGAATACCCCTTATGTTGCAAAAGTCCACTACAAACGTGGAAGGGGTTGCCGCTGTAGTGACCTTAATTACCTTATTTTGGACAGCCATATATATATTTTTTGTTCAGGAAGTGGGAGTGAAGGAAGGATGCTGATGGCCCATCAACTATCCTGTCAAAGAACATTGCCATTGATCTGAATTGAGAGCAGAGTTTTGTGTGTTACTGGCATGGGGCACGGAAGGGCCCCCGATCCGACCCGCGGTTGCAAACTGGGTTCCACCCCGGTCTCCCACTCCGGCACAGTCAGCAACCGACGGGCTTTTGGCATTGGCGGTGGGACAGCCTCCTAGATCGGGATAGTCTAGGTTCGGGTCCCCTACGGACCAACGGGCGGCCAGCGGTAAACCGTTTCATCGGGTCTCCCTGGACCCCATGCCAATGAAACACGCTCAACATCTCAAAACAGACTTCGACAAATGTAGGACAGAAAGTCAACAGACACATCAACATCCTGGGAGAGGGAAGGGTGGGGAAAGGAAAGGGCAACCGGCTCTCCCACTCATCAGACGAAACGCAGCCATTGAAGGCTACTTCACGCCGATCTTCTGTGGGAGGGTGGTACTTCCCCGGTCGAGCCAGCCCATGTTCGAACTGTAGTGACCTACCACAGTTAGGCTCTACCACCTATGAAAAAATCAAACTCAAATTTAAATTTATTATTATAGGTATAACTAATACGTGTTACACATTTGACACGAAGAAATTTTGAACGCTTAGACCCAGTTTCACCAATCAATGTTAAATAAGTAACATCTTGCTAAGTCGTTTGATTCTCTGTTAGATGTATCGAGCGTCCCACCACGCACTAATGTCCGTTTAAATGTCTTAACAAGCCACTAATATTAATTCCTGCTCTGGAGCTCCGTCTAATGGCTAACCTGACTGTTAATACATTGTCAAAACTCAATTGTCCAATCACAGCCCTGATTTCTTGTAACCATAGTAACGTCATCTGTTTTGTCAGTTTCGACTATTTCCTTGTTATTATTAATAAAGTGAATTAAAATTTCATTACCTATGATGATTTTGCCTCCAGCTTTTCTATGACATTGCAAATTAAGTTTTCTTTTTATTTCTTATAATTTGAATACAATTTATATTTATAACACAATTTATTGACAATACGATTTTGACAAGTTACACCTAGTAAATTGAAAAGAAAGCTTTTTGTGTGCCAAATGTATGCAACCAACAATATATAAAATTTGGTCGCATTAGTATACAAGTGAGGTATCGAGGGATATATACGATCAAAGTATAAAGTGGTGCATCGTGGCCAACGTGCCGTATTAAACGCTATAGTTTCCATTTGGTCGTATTATAACAAGAACGAATAATTTGGTAGTCTGTCATTTGACATGACGTTTAATAATGCGTTGTTAATTTGTCATCGTGGGACGTAAATATTTTAACAGACATTTATAATTTTGAAGGCTGGGTTTAGATAAAACAAACATTGATTGGTGAAACTGGGTCTTAATCTTATTTAAATAAAATCTTCATACTTTACTATCGTTACTATTGTATCACAAGATAAAAATAAAACATATCACCTCAAATATTTAAAGAAATAACCTTCCGACTATTATTTCAATATAAATATAAAAAAAACTAGTTAATTATCAATATTAAAAGTCAATAATCTTCCTGTTTTACGTACGTCGTTGATGTCACGTGTGAAATAACATAATGAGGCCGATGAAGAATTAATATGGTTATAGAAGCATGGATGATGAGGAGGTAACTTGATTAACTGAGGAGTTGTGATGATAAGAAATATTACGTACATGATACAAGAGTGGTGGGGAGGGGGTAGGGTCTTGAATCTTTAAGGTAGGGTAGGGTGGTAGTCAAAATATATTAAATTTAGTTTAATATCATTATTGATATTTCACTAAATTTAATATATTTTGACTATTCGGTAAAAATCTTAATAATCCTCTCAATATTATATTGTATATACTAATATTGTTGCGAAAGTAACTCTGTCTGTCTGTTTGTTACGCTTTCACGCCTAAACCACTGAACCGATTTTAATGAAATTTGGTACAGTAATAGAGTTGACCTTGAGAAAGAACATAGGATAGTTTTTATCCCAGACTTTTGAAAGGTTCTCTTGGAAATGCGATATAACGGAACTCCACGCGGGCGAAGCTGCGGACGGAAAGCTAGTTTTATATATTCTTCATTAAGTTTAGAAATATGTAGCTTTGTATCCTTACTATAAGTTCTCGACACATTACGTCAACATTCTAGTTGTTCATAAATACTTATATTCATAAAACAGATCGATTAATACAAGTTTGCATCATACTACACACGACGCGTATTTCGTTTTCCATCCATTTAATTAGGTTTCCTAAAATTTGTGAATGAAAAAGCATGCCTATGCCTATCAGCCTATCAGAAGCCCACTGCTGAGCAAGGCCTCTTTCTCACATGGAGAAGGTTTGAGCATTAATCACCACGCTTGCTCAAGACGGATGGGTGATTTCAAACTTATAATTGTGAAACCATAAGTCCAGGTTTCCTCACGATGTTTTCCTTCACCGTATGTCAGTGATGTCTAAATACTCTCAGAAAGTACATATGAAAAAGCATACCCACGGAATATAGTAATATATTGCAAATAATGCCGTATATCCAGTTTAAAACTAATTACAGTTATATCTAAGTATATAAAATATAAGAAAATAATTTAGTAATCTATGCAAATATTCTATTTTAAGAAGCAATTTATTAATAGCGATGTTCCCAGACGTCAGTGTGTCTGTTGATGTTCAACAAATTGCTCCCTCAGCGGAGCCTCTTAGACAGTCCTATTAATATTATTTTAATTAACCTCCAGGGAAATATGGTAATACAGAGTGACCATTTGTTGAAAACACAGCAGGGATGAAAGATTTAAAAATATTAATTTATAATAACAAAGAAGTTTTATTTTATGGAATATATTTATTTTATTCTGCGATGAAGAAGTACGTTGTATGGCTTCTTGCTTTAGTTAATCGTCTTATTTGACTGAAATCGCCTTATATTTTTATTGAGTTGAAATTTTAATGAGACTTAGTATTTCTAAGGAATTTTTTAATTCAATATCTCTCCTAGACAGTAATTTTTGTTCTTGTTATTTATAAAATGACTATAAATCATACTAAAAGCTTCAAGTAGGCATTAACATAAGTATTGAAAATTAGTTAAGATCTTTCAAAAAAGGTTTTTAGAATCTTTAATTACATAAAATACAAAAATATTGTTGTTTCAAAAACATAAATAATTCAGATAGTAAGAAAAATTATCTCTACAAAAAGAGTTTGTTGGAATATTGTACAAAATATAAATAATGAGTTAGCAAAAAAGGTGTGCTACGCGTTACATATTAAAAAATAAATGAACATCGCCGAGGCGGCATCGTTGTATGTATAAAATATATAACAAGTGACGCCGCTGACTCCGCGGAACGAACACCAAGCCGTGTGAACCAGAAGATTCCTGATACACACAAGCTATGGAATGGGATTGCTATCCTAACATCGGGTCAATCATGTAGTCTTAGGTGTAGGTTGTAAGTTTTAATATATAATTCTTATTATAATATACAACATCTGGTTACCGAGCTTTGCTCGATATTTAGCAATTATTAGTATTTTTTTTTATCTCGTTTAGGCATTTTTAAGTGAACACGTTAAGAAGACAAAAACAATATAAATCAACAATTAATTTCAATTTTAGTCAAACTCAAAACAAACACTCATTGACTTCCTGTTACATAAAAATGCCATCTGCTGTTGTGTCGTTAAATCAATTAGTAAAAGCAATTAGCAAAAAGTAGTATAACTATTCGCCAATAAATGTCAGGGAGAGTCATATTTTAAACGACTCCTTTTTGTTATTTATTTAATAAAAATAATTTTTTTTTAAATTATTCCTAGCTAGATCGATTTATCGCCCCCGAACCTCCCTATATACTAAATTTCATGAAAATTGTTGGAGATTTTCATGATCGTTCCGAGATTCCAATTAGATGCTCATTTAAATTTATAAATTTCGTAGTCTTCCTGGAACCTCCGTTTGCCAACCTAACATAATTGGTGAATGATTTATTTTAGAATATAAAATCGACTTACCCAGAAGGGTACCAATCCCTTGGCCTTATCATTGAGGATAGCTTCCTCTAATTTGTCTCCTCTCATACACTGATGTTCATCAGATTCTATGTAACGCATCCGCACCAGACCTGATAAAAATAACTTGCACTGATCAGCCATAGATCTTGGAACATTCAGAGTGAGCAAATAGAAATTTAAAAATGATTCTCTATAAATTTAAAGTGAAATATCTTTCTAAATATTACCAATGAGTCCAGCCTTCTCCACTGATGAATGTGCTTGGTCGGAACAGTAAGCTATCAGATGTCCGAGCAGTTCAGAGGACTGCATGTCAGGGTTGAGAGCTGATAGTTCCATCAGGGCCCTGGTGCGGGCAGCTAGCAGACTCACCAGGGTTGCCTCGCTCGCTGTGGTCTGTTATGAATCAATTAAAAGATAAATAAAACGTTACAAAGTATAATTAATTTGAAAATAATGTCTATGATATTTTCAATGAAGTTATTATGAAATTAACCTTTCGAATCTTTCCGTAATCTCTCTTTTTTTCTCGAATCTTTCTATTTCTTTTTTATGTAAATCTTTATTTCTTGGATTCACGGTAAGACGAAATTATTCTGTCGTCTCTACCGATTAATGCCCTCATAATAGTCAGGCTTTAATCTATCATATAACTTAGACCTCACCTGTATCACACCACCTCCTTGGCTGTCGTTCTTTTCATTAAGGAAGCACTCCGGTAGACCGAGGAGTTTCCCGAGCCAGTTCATCGCTATCGTCTCTAATTCTGTACCAGCCGGCGATGAAGCCTAGATGACAAAATATTATAAAACCTGCTTGAGAACCAACTCATAAAGAATATTGTATCAGATATATTTAACTTACCCAGGTGAAGCAGAGGACATTCATAGCACTAGACAGCATTTCTCCCATGATTGATGGGTATGAGGTCAATGCTGGGAAGTACGCGTGCATGTGGGGACTCTGCCAGTGGACGATCTAGGAACACCATATGAACAATAAAATGATGTATAAAGAAAGTCTGTACAAGAGTTGACATTAAGAGAATAGTTGCGTCAGAATCAAACACGAAATTGCAATAATTCCTCTCCCTAATTTGATTTATAATAATTCTTTTGTTAACCAAGCCTATATATAGGGTGACTGGTGAATTACTATCAATATTTAAGAAGAATACTCGGTACTTGATTCTCATTCGAGTTATGTAAAAAAAATATATATTTTTTTTTTTATGTGAAAGCTGGCAAACGAGCAGACGGCCAACTTGATGGAAGGTGGTTACCGTCGCCCATGGACATCCGCAACATCTATGTTGCGGATGCGTTGCCAATCTTGTTTTGTAGGGATAGGGAGGGGTGGGAATAAGGAAATGGTAGGAAAGGATGGGAATAGGAAAAGGGCAACCGGGTCTCTCACTCATCGGACGAAATGCAGCCACTAAAGACTACTTCACGCCGATCTTCTGTGAGAGGGTGGTACTTCCCCGGTTGAGCCAGCCCATGTTCGAGCTGTAGTAACTGACTACAGCTAGGCTCTACCACCTCTAAAAATTTACTTAATTTTTGACCAAATTTCCGTATAAATAAATAAAGTGTGTACACGTTCCAAGTGTTCCAAGTGTGGACGCGTGCGGCGGCGTGCTGATACAACACCACGCCGCCACACGCGTATGTGTGTGTGTGTGTATACCTAATCTGTAGGGTGTTCACACGATGCGTAATTAATTACATAACTTTTGGTTAACTCTACTTCGAAGTTTATTAATATTTATGTTATATTAATTTTTATTTTGTCATATATGATCGTCAAATATCACGTCCTCAAGTATCGATAGTAATTCACCAGTCACCCTGTATATAAAAGAAAGTTGTGTTACACTAATTATAACTCAACAACGGCTGTAGGGATATGGTTTAAAATTGGTGGAGAAATTTGGAGCTTAGAACCAGGAGACGGGCATAGGCTTGTCTATTTAATTGTGTTTGATCGAAAAAGAATAAAAAAGTTAATACATTCCAACATCTGGTTATTTACGGAATAGAGTTAGCCCGGTCAGATATAAATGTTACTAATTCCGAAATTAACGCGGACAAAGTCACGTGTAAAAACTAGTAACATATTTTATCCTTTAGTTAGGTTATATATAATGGTTATATTTACCCCGGGCATGATGTGATCCTCCACGTCTTTGAAGATGTCGTCCCATTTCTCCGGTGTCTCTGGTGCGTGGTCCGGTAGTCTCTTGTGGAGGTAGCCTGGCTGGACCCCAGGGTACACCTTATGGTCCCTGATATTCTCCAGGTAATCCGCCATATAGTCCACCAATTCTTTTGCTGTACAAGGATTTTGATTTCGTTGGTATACTTAATACTTGATCGAGTTATATTACATAGAATTCCTTTTGTATTTTGTTTACCGATTTTTGAAATTAATTAATCAGTTTCAAGAAAACGTCGGGAGTATGTAGCTTTTACCAAAAATAAAGCACCTTACTACATATATTCAAAAAATATTAGTTTCATTTAAATGAATACTCGTTAAAGTCTTTGATTTCATTTTAGGAAAAAATCTTTCCTAATTGCCTGTTGTACTTTACATGCATACGTTACATTTGAAATATACTTTATATATGAAAAATTATTGGAATAACAAATATAACGTGTGAATATTTGATCATGTTCAAACGAAACTTACTAAAAATATCTCCAAAATATATTCAGTGTTTTTTTAACCAACAAAACCTTATAAAAACATAAATATACAAAGAAAGAAAACCTAAGAAAACTTTTATTTCACGCCATTATGTTTATAACATTATATTAATGTTGAGCTAATAATTAAATTAAAAAATATAAACTGAAAAATTCTTCAATACGACCAGGACTCAAACCTCCAACCTCGGAAATATCGTTCCAGTTTAATTAAAATTACAGCTATGAACATACGAACAACGATATAAAACTTTCTTTACGATACAAATTTATGGAAAATCCTTTTTTTTATTCATATTATTATACTGAACAAGTTACTATAATATTCTTTATAGTTTAGTTTAGTTGAATTTCCAATCAGTTAGTTACAAATGCGTTTATTCCGAACCTTGAGTAGTCGTATGTACTGATCCAATTAGTCGCGGAAAAAAGATTTAATTCAATCAACTAAAGTCTCTGGCTCGTGTAAATTTAAATACAAATAGATTCCTTTATACGGAACCTAATTTAAATTGGGGTTCCTTAATTAAATGGAAATATCATAGTAGTTATAGTTATAATCTAAGAGGAAGAAATCATGTTTCATAGTTACTGCAATATTTAGGTATATTTATATGTTTTTAACTTCTACCTAACATATAAATAAAACAAAAAATTCGTCTGACATTTGATAAACAATTATTCTATAAGTAATATTTAACTCAAATAACTATATCGTGATCTGTTTAATTTTCGACTTACTCCAAGTTCGCACTACGAAAACATAGTTCCTAATTTTTATTCATAAACTTTCGCATGTGATTAACGTAGTATAAATGAAAAACTGCAAACTATTCGTAACCAACTCATATTAAAGGTATAGATATTCTTAAGACCTTCTATCTGTAAAATTCTTGTAATATGTACGTACATTTAAATTTCTTTTAAATTAAATCCATATACAATATAGACTTTAAACTGCCTCAATAAAGTCTTTAATGCTTGTTTCGCGTTTATTGTGTGACTTGTTTGAATCCCGGGATGTGAAAGGATCACAGGATTGATAAAATGACTGTAAACGGCCCTGTCTTCGCTTATTGTTATTTTTATGGCTGGATTTGTCTTATTGATAATATTGGATACAGACAGACATCTCTACGTCGTGTAAATTCATTGCGCCTTATTGGAAACTAAAACATTTACGTAAACGATTCTGTCGTCTTATTTATGAAGTAAATAAAACTGTTTAAATGAAACTATGTTTTATTTTCTACGTTTTTTACTTTTTTGTGGCTAATTTTTTCCGGATACTATGAGTTTTTTACTATTTTATATCTACATACTCCCGACGTTTCGGTTTCTTTACAGCAATCGTGATCATTAAGACGAGATGAAAGTCACTTGTCAGTATAAAGTAATAAAAAAACACGTAGTATCCGAAAAACTTAGTTTAATTTAAATATGTTCAGCCGAAAAATTCAAACAATTTCAACTATCTCTTTTCAGAACTTCCTTTTAAACAAGAAAAACACATATCTAAAAGCAGCTTACCCATTTTTTAACTTGAAAAATGCAATCGCCAATGAAAGAATCAAAATTTTTTCAGTGAAATGTCAGATATTTTTTCTATTACATTAAAATTATAATAAGGATAAGATATATTTATCAATACCACCAGCTGCCAATAAGTTATAATAATTGAACAACAAGAAGTATTTAGAATTAAATCAATTAAATAGGCTTCACAGTAACATTGACATTTGAACTAGAACCATAACTAAACTACTATTAGTATATATTACTAATAATAACTAATCACTGATAATCATTGAATATCAATATTTTTTTATATCAAGGTAATATTAAATATTATGTATTTCACCTTAAAATTAATTATACACAACTTTACAAAAACAACGTTTTTTTCCATCAACATTTACTCAACTGTAATCTAAGTTCTTTATAAATTAGTTGATATAAAAGTAAGCCTATACATATACTTGTTCTTCTACCTAGCAATTTCCCAGCTATAGCCAGGATCTGCCTTACATGGTGTGAATAGATTTGACTAATTGTTTTTACGACCGGCCGCCTATCTGACATCAACCCTCTTTGGGAATGCATTAATCAGTGATGTCTAAATACTCTTATAAAGTACATATGACTTGGAAAAATAATATTGGTATTTGCCAGGATCGAACCCGCGCCCTCGTGCATGAAAGGCGGGTCTTTTAACCACTAGGCCACCACTGACTATACATATATATAAAGATTAAGATAATATATTGATCACCGAAATTATAGGGAAAATACGATTTATAGACACATTAAAAGAAAATGTGGACGTTAATTAACGGTAAGGTAACTGTATTAAGATGTATTGATAATTATTAATTAATGTATTGATAAGGATATTTTAACTAACCTTTCACCCGGAACTCCTTGTGGTCCATGGCTGCGATCCTGGAATAAGAATTACTATTAATAATAATATACAGAAATTCTTTTTGTATCTTAAAACTTATTATTTCGACTTTATAAGAAATAATTATTATATATTGGTACTAAAATATATAGTAATATTAGTTTTTTATTAATAAGCAAAACTTTATTTATTTTAACATTCGAAGAATATATATTTAATTAATTTAATTTGATTTTATTGTTGTCATATATAATTCTTACCTTGTTCAGTGCGTTTGTCTAAGTTGTATTTAATATTACTAAATTTTTAATGTAATTTCCATATTTTCAATTTAACTAATAAAGAAAATAGAAAATATTATAGTTTTAAAGTTAAATCGTCATTAATAGTTTAATTGTAACTTTAAAAAATATCTTAAGAATCTATGTGAAACTTATTTATTTTACGAAAAAATTTACAATTTAAAAACAAAAAGTATCTTTAATGGATTTATATTTCAAAAAGTTACATAAATAAAATCATTTTTTATTGTTTATTATTAACAAATAACTTTCATATAATTGTAACTATCTTTTGTTTCTTGAAGTTGATGTATCACTCAGTGTTGACTTAAAATCTTTTTGTGTAAACGTTACCTTTAATCTATCAATAAGTTATATTATTTACTTTGGAATCAATAAATAATACTGTCAGATTGAAATGAAAACAAAGAAGTTTGGAATTAAGTACAAGACTTAGAAAATTGTTACAAAAACACCGTAAAATGCAATGAAATTTGAAAAAAACGTAATTTTTTTCGTATATATGTGATTTTTTCTTCATAAATATAATTATAAGGTATTTTTTTATATATGTCAATTTGAAATTCGGCCTGACACCATACATAATACAATAATCTCTAAACCATGTGAAGCCTTAGTTGTTGAAGCGCGCTCTATATTCGTATTGATTTGGTTGCAAATGTAGAAAAAAAACATCTTTACACAAAACTATGAATAATCATACTATTGGAAATAAATGAAACTAATTTTCGGATGTACTACGCGGTTTATTTTTGACAAAAAACTACATACTTCTAACATTTATTGAATTTGATGGAAAATAATTTTTATTATTATAGATCTATCGACGTAGGAATCTAGAAGTTAGAAGAAAGTAAGCACTGATACTAAGTAACTAACTAACTATTTATTACTTCATATACAGAACTAACAGGTAACAGACGAAAAACACGAATAAAATGATTGTTATTACAGAATTTAAAAAATTCAATATAATTTTGTATCTATACAGACAATCCATTAAGAACGCATTTAAGTTGAACCTAATTTCAATAGTTTTACAAAAATAATAAATGTATTAGTCAAAGCTGAAGAATCCAAGTAGTTTATTGGCGAAATAAATTTTAATAAATAACATAATAGCAAATATTATTTAATGTTATGAAACAATTTTAAAATAAGCCTCTTTTTTTATCTCACTGTGATTAGATTTCATTATTTTTTCCTTAAGTTTCACTTTTACTTATAATAAATTTGTTCAAATTTTTTTTTTTTATAATAATGAATTTGTATTCATACCTCATTAAATAAAAGATCTTTTGCTTGAAAAAATTATAAATGAATAATAATTTTTTTATTGAACATTAAAATAAATATTATATATTTGTTTTAATAAATTTCAATTTTAAAATATGTGAAACGAAGGTTTTTATTATAACTATTAAGATTAGATTACAGCTTTATTTTTAATTCCTTAATCAACAAAAAAAAATGTCAAATTATAAACAAAAATTACAGCACTTAGAACTTAAAAGCTTTACTTACCTTAGCAAAATTTATGCTCAATCGAAAAAAAATCAGGAAATATTTAATATATATAATGGAGAATGTTCTTCTGTCACTGAGCCGCGGAGAAGAAGTGTAATGCTTATATAGGGTGAGGAACACGATTACTCACTCAACTAGTCGACCGACTAGTCGAGCGACTGGTCGAGGGGTGAGTTTGATCATGAGCGGAGATATATACTCTGTTATTGATAAATAATGATGCAATTTAAATAGAAATTAATAGTATATTATAATAATATCTATATTAAAACAAGTATTTTAATACGTACATAATTAATTTAATTTAATATTAATTTTATATATTATATATAGAAGTTTTTTTATTACGAAAACTATTATGTTTTAATATATATTTATGTATATATAATATGTATATGTCAAAAAATCGCTCCGCTCATGCACCGTGAACACACCATAACACATATATATTTAATATTTTCCGGGTCGAGATCGTTTTTCAATAGAATATAACAGCAACATATTTAAAACTTACCAAACTTTTTTGTGTCACTTAAATGTTCTATACTAGTTTCATCCCGGGGCGCCGCTTGCATAGTTAACACAGTTCTTAATGAATTAAAGAATTTATAATTCAGAATCTTATCCACTTTTTTATCTATCATACCTTAAATTCTATTAAAATTGATCCAGCCTTATTACTGACCAAGGAGAAAGTTTTGGTGTAAAAATTAATTAGAATACTCCATTTATTTACAATATTTACGTATCAAAAGTGGTAATTTCCTTAATAATTTTATTTAATATCTAAGTTTCATAGTTATTTCATCATTCGGAAGCATTGCTTCTATGTACTCGTGTTAGACAGACTTTTCTCTCAAGTTTTTGACGATCTAATTTAGAGAGTACTATCACAGATATAGGTGAAGACACCCTTTGGTTTGTTTACTATAAGTTCGAGTCCACACTACACACGATTGGTTTCGCGTTTCTAAACCAAAAATTAACTTTAAGAGACGAAACCTCTCATCATTCAATGTATTCACGGTGCGTGTGTCGGGTCCATCGTTGTAGGGAGAGGAGCTTCAACAGTGACTGGGCCTTGTGACCCAGGTGTAGGTTTAAGGGGTCCCTATCTAACGTAATCTATTTCTCAGTCGTTAAAACTATAAATACTCTGTAAGTTGTCGATTCAATCATGTAGTAAGCATACAGGTGAATACGGTACCCACGTTGTATTCTAACTGACTGACTGATAGTTATACAGTAGGCACTTCAGATGAAAAGTAATATCTTTTTAATTAGTAATAGTTCATGAATTAGGTTTAATAGTAATTTGTGCCCGTGATCACAGTTGTAAAGTAATCGAAACGTCGGGAGTATGTAGTTTAAAATAATGAAAATATTAGTTCAGAATCTTTTATAAGATTTATTAAAACTCAAAATATTTCGATCTAAATATTCTTGTTATACCAAAAATATATCCTTTCCTATTAAACAACTTGAGTTATTAAATGGAATTATTTATAAATAGTATATCTACAGCCCTAACGGCAGACCCTGGCTAAAACTGGTAAATTGTCAGCTAGAAGAAGAATTATATCTACAGTTAAAAGTTCAATAATATCAATATAAATTGTACAAAATCTGAAATAGTTTTGAACGTGACCTATGGTGTGGTCTAAAATTGATCTAAGTGACTATAATTGTCCTTATTATAAGTCATCATTACACTGCAAACGGAGAGTTAAAAATATTAAAGAATTAACTCGAAACGCTACGTGTGTAGTAAAGACTCGGACTAAACAATCACATACAGTGTGACAATCGTATCTTTTGTTACATGATCTTGGATTTGATTAGTGCGTGTCAACTGTGGTATGTGTTGTGCAGTTTATAAACGGACGAGAAACTAATTGAGAGACACCTGTGTCATCAAAACAAAATATTCTACTAATTTTAGGCTAGCTTTGTAACTGAAAATTAAAAATCAAGGTTCCATATGAAGTGTTACGAAATGAAATAAAGTTTAAGACGTGAAAACAAGAGTTTTAAATGATTTATTAGATAGAAACTGCTTAATCTTCTTCTTCTACCTGGCCATTTCTCAGCTTTAGCTAAGGTCTGCCTTACATGTTGTAAATAGTTTTGGCTAATAAACTACTTAATATTAATACAGTATTCCCTTTTATCTTCTTTAAATATTAATTTTCAAAACTTATATTAAGTTTCTAAATGAGATAGTTTAATAAAAACTATATTTTATCTTTATCAACGTCAGATACTTATAGTAGTAGTATAACTTAAAAAATTCTAATATTTACGTAAAAACAAAACAGATATCCAAAAATAAAAAATTTAACCTTATTTTCCGAAAGCTATTATAAAAATTAATTTTTCGTGTTTCAAGTTAATTATTGAATATTACATAATAATAATGATAAATTTATAATATAGATTTTATCTTTATGTTCCAACATCGTAAGATTGTGACATTTAACTTTTATAAATATTGTAAACTTCTACCGGGTGGCCGAAGGATTTGAATGAGGTGGAATCATATCATTGGGGTTACTCAAATAAACTATACTTATTATTTAAACAAGAAAATTAATGAAGTATTGAGATCTAAAAAGATGAATTAATAGCTTAAAAGTTATCTTTATTTTTCTTAGCACGTCAAATTTCAATTCCTTGTACAAAAAAACGGCCTCTTTTATGAAAAATCCTTAAATAATCATCTAAATTCTCGTCAAAATTCCATATTTGATGTAAATATGACATATTAAAAACATTAAAGCCTGTAGGCGTAGTTAATTTATTTGAATATATAAAAACCGGACGCCAAATAACTTAAAATTTGTTACTATCCAATCATTTGTATCTGATATTTATAAAAGATTAATCTTATTCTTTTATTATAAGAAAAGTCAGTAAGTGACAAGTCTGTCTTTCTATCCTTAGATCAAAATATATATATAAGTATTGAAGTCTGTTCCTGTTTATTAAACAACAGGGAGTTATTTTTAACTTACTAATAATTTCTTACTAGTAAGGTTCTTCTTAGGTAAGGTTTTCACTTTCATAAAATATTACACGTGGTGGTTGTTAGGAAAATGTGGAAAATTAAACGAATTGTTATTATGTAAGTACTATAAAATAAATGTTTTAACATATATCAGCATTTGCTTTGTTTCATAACAGTAAAAATAGTAAACGAAACTGAGAGTAAAATATATATTTATAGTTTTAATAATTTCATCTCAAGATTTGGACTATAAAAGGAATTATAATTTACGTCGATTTTTTTCACTAATATTATAAATGCGAAAGTAACTTTGGCCGTCTGTCTGTTACGCTTTCACGCCTAAACCACTGAACTGATTTTAATGAAATTTGGTACAGACATAGAGTTGACCTTGAGGAAGAACATAGGATAGTTTTTATCCCAGACTTTTGAAACGTTCTCTTGGAAACGCGATATAACCGAACTCCACGCGGGCGAAGCTGCGGGCGGAAAGCTAGTACTATATATAAAATTACTTGAAGCTGACGATTGTTTTCGTATGAGACGGAATTCTTAAACAAATATGAAATATTAATGTATTCATTCGTAACATAATTAACAAATTAAATATTATTAATGGCTTTTATTAATAACTCTATTAATATAGATAACAATCTGTTGTTTCCTTCACACAAACCATTCAGGGCCGCTAACTACTCTTGTGATGTGTTCGAGACTGACACGTGAAGCATTAGGTTCAAATTTAACTGTTTAATGTACGGTTAGATTAACTTTTAGTTAGTTATAGAAAATAAAAGAAATAGAATGCATGCGTTTCTTTGCAACCATTTCATTGCTTATAGATAATGTTTTTTAATAAGTAGTTCATGTTTTCGTGCAAGGGAACGTCAAATAAAGTATTTTAGAAAAACTGGAACGTTTATTTTGATTTCATTATTATAAATTTATTTTGCGAATGTCACGTTGTTTAAAATGTGACGCAGATTGATCTTTAAATATTATCAAATTTGTATATTTATGTTCTTTTATTTTAAGGGATATTTTAACAATTGGTGTATTTTCTAGTGAAGTCAGATGTAAGTGAGTAACCAGATCTAAATAATAAATTAAAAGCTATATAGCTTTGTTCGAGAATGACAAAGAACTTATAATGAACTAGCGACCCGCCCAGGCTACGCACGGCTGGAATGCTGATAGTAAATTATCATCAACAGCCTTTCAGAGCCCACTGCTGAGCTGCCTCTTCTCACATGGAGAAGGTTTGAGCATTAATCACCACGCTTGCTCAAAGTTGATTGGTGATTTCAAACTTATAATTTGAAATTATAAGTCCAGGTTTCCTCACAACGTTTTCCTTTACCATCAGTCAGTGGTGTCTAAATACTCTTAGAAAGTACATATGATTCTATAAAATCACATTGGTACTTGCCAGTTTTCAAACCCGCGCTCTCATGCAGGATACTAAATGCTACACGAAGACACTGTGAACACTGAACTTTGTATATAAAAACATAGCGGTACGCCCCAGTTTTTTTACGGGTATAAAACTTAAAAGTTATGGCGTAAAGGGATCTTTATTAAATATTTAAAGTATTTAATGGATAATGATTGATTCTGTATTGGTTAAAATCTAAACATAGCGACATAAAATAATACAGAAGCTCATTTGACATAGGCCTATTGCTACACCTGCACTAAATAAGCATGCTTAAAAGCCTCCTATTGAGTATGCTCAATACAAGCATGCCTTGCATCCGATTACATTTGCGGGCAATAAGCGTGCTCCTGAATAAATATGCTTAAAGCAAACGTTCCAAATACATATGCTTTTTTCTCGCTCTCTGTACGTTCAAACAAAGTCATGGATAATCAAATCAATCAATTGTTACTAAATACTCTACAACCTACAACCTCGCATATCAAACATGAAGAATTCCACCACAGAAGGATGTTATAGAGTTATTTAAATATCTACAGATGTAAAATAAATAAAAAAAACTCAAAATGGCATTAAAACATAGTTGTTTAACAGCGCCATCTATTGAATAATAGCCTTAAAACTTTATGTCCCATTTAATATAATGTTAGGAATGTGACGATTTAAGAAAAATATATCTATGGTAAAACATAATTACAAGTAGTTTTTACTATGAAATGATTAATAGTATTAATAGTATTCTATTGTAATATTTATTTTAATATAGTGAGTCTAAATTTATCAAGTAAAATAAAAATATTTAAAAAGGGTAAATTGTATTTTATTCAATTATATTGAATTGTTCAATTATATGGTAATAAAAACATTATCTTTTTTTTAAATATTTTTATTCGTAAATAAATTATAACTTAATAAACTAAATAAATAAAAATCGAAATAAATAGCTTCAAATTACCTGTAAGTATAGTAATTGTTGCTTCTTTATCAACGTGAACTAAGTTGTATACAAAAAAAAATTGAAGTATTTGAGAACACTCGATACAGTCTTATTGTCATTTGTATAATAATTAAATATAGTAAAAATTTTAAATAGAATATGACAAATCTTAATATATTTTTACTTAAGCATAGCTCTAGTTATTTAAAACAATAAATAATTTTAATTCAGTCTTCAGAAGTTTCAGTAAGGTTTTAGTTTTAAAACGTGTTAACCAACTTCTTGATCATCTCAGTGGATTCGTTCTGTCCTATATTATCTATGAAGGACATCGCTTTACTCGCGTGGTCTCTGTAAAGCATTCTCGTTTTATCAATCGCGTCAGTTTTCAATATATTGAACTTAAGATCCTCGTAGTCGACGTCATTAACGTCGTTTTTCGCTTGATCGATTATCTTGTATAGATCCGGATTTCCCTCTAAAGCGAAGAGTACGGGAGCACTCGCCAAGCAAAACTGACCCTTATCTGATGTCAGTCTTTGGAGTTCCGTGGCCGCTTGCCAAGCTAAGCCTACATGGCAGCCGAAGTGGAAAGCGTAGTTCTGAATATCTCTATTCTGTTTTCCGATCAGCATAGCAGATTGGCAACCCCTGCCTAAAAGACTCACTCCGTTATACACCGTTCTGGTGGTCCATTCCTTCCTCGGCTTCCCTAGAACATCGCTAGCCTCGATAGTCGTTGTATCGAATGATATTTCCAAGTCTTCAATCGATTTTTTCGGTTTGCCAGGTAGAGGCATGTTCTGTTCATCTCGTTCACCAAAGAATTCGCTCTCAGATAGATCTCGTAACGCTGTTGACACGATGTATAAAACATCTGGATCTTTCAAGTTCGCCAGCATCGAGTTAGCCGTTACTAGGAGGTAGTCACCTAAAAGTATAGCGATTTTGTTGCCAAAGATTGCTGATTCAGTGTTTTTGGATCGCTTCGCAAATGGGACGTTGACGATGCCTCTGTGTATGAGGTGGCCTGTTCTCATCATTTCTGTAAGCTCAGCCAGTTGGCGCTGCTGGTTGTATACGTGTTCAGGAGTTGTGGAAGATTTGACGGACTTCGACAGTAGAGAGATGACCAGACCCCAGGGCTGAAGATTCTTCGTGTCTCCATAGAGAACGTTCTTAGCTGTTTGCATCACGAGATGGTTGCTACCAACCTGGAAACATAAATTACGATTTTTTTACTTATTTGAATCTACTGCTGGAAAAATTACCTAGTTAATCTGTATTAAATAATAAACATGTAATTATACGGACTAGTATATATTCGCCTGAGAAATATTTGTAAGCAATGTTTCATGAAACTATTTGCTATTGAAATATCACTGTATTGTTGAAATATAAGGACTTTTATTAATAAAATGATTTAAAAGGACACATGTTCCGTTCCATGTACTAGTTATAAACAGGACGACCACCACAAATGTTATATCTTTATTAACTGAATATACTTCAAGAATTGTTAACCAGTATAAGAAACTTTATTGTAATTAACAAAATCTTACCATTTTTTAAAACTTTCTTGAACAAAGCAAAGGAAATAAGCGAAAATCTAGAGAATTATTATTATAATTCTTTTTATATGTTGTAAAAATGCACTGATAGGGGTATGTACGTTGATTTCTTTATATATAAAGTCAGAAGCGTATAGCCTGACGGTAATTAAGGATGTAGGATATAACTTATAAGATGTCATTATGATGAGAATTTAACAAAGAACATGCAACAACAAAATATGAAAAAACGTTTCAAATTACCGGACGCGTAGTCAAAGATAAACCAGCAAAGCATTTTTAATTAAATTAATTATATATACTCATATACAGGGTGACTGGTGAATTACTATCAATATTTAATAGTCCAGTCATTTTAGGTTTCATCTGGGGAAAAATTCCTAGTGAGCTGAATTTTTGAATACACCTTTATTACGGCGTTATTATGAAGTTGTGAAAAATCGTCATCGATATCGTGTCGGCTAAAAAAATTACAGAGGTCAAAAGGTCACGAAAATCAGTTTTTTGCAAATATTTCGCGACCTATTGCTCGGACGTCAATAGAGGTCATTATAAAAATTCTTCCTCATAAAATTGTCTACAAAAAATGTCTCTTATAGTTTTTCTGTAAAATTAACGGTTTCCGGATCATAGTGCTGAGAAAGCGGCAAGAATGCACTCACATACGGTATTGTATACCGTACACCAAGGCGTAAACTCTATTGCTTTTTAATAATGTTTGTAAATGTCTCTAAATCTTTTATTTTACATTTAGATGTTTCCAGAAAGATATATTTATCGTATAGGGGTTTAGGTTTTTAGTAACACGTACTATATCTCATTCTAATGACCTTCAATGGCAGATGTTTCGTATTTCATTGTTCCGAGACCCGTCCCTTTATACCTGCTCCTGCCAGTCAGACTGAGTATAGTTCAGTTGGGAATTATTTCTTGAATGTTCAACACGCTTATTTAGTTATTTTATGCTCTTAAATAGTTATCATAATGAGTGATAAATGTTTTATATGTGATCAATTATTATTATCGGATGATGATGTTGTAGAAGTTAGCGTGGTCTACAAACATTAAAAAATGCTAGTGTCTCTAGAGGTGATGGTAATATTAGATATTTAAATACTGTAAATTCCGTGAATGTACATAATAATTGCCGTAAAAATTATACAAACAATTTGAGTATTGCGGCTCATAAACGACGCCAAGAAGAACCGAGTACATCAATATCTTCGCGTAAAAAAGAATCAGCGCTTTCGATTTCAAAAAATTATGTTTGTTTTGTGGAGAGGAAGCGAATGAAGTGATTGAAAAAAAAAGAAAAAAATACAGACGCGTTATTAGAGAAGTTAGTACTGTTACAGTCAAAGACACTGTACTAAAAGCTGCAGAGGCGCGCGGTGATAAATATGGAAGAACTGTAAAGGAGCGTGTCAATTTTGAATATGATTTAATATCTGTGGAAGCTAAACTTTCATTATATATCATGGATTGTGCCTACGGGGGAAACCATGTAAAAAAAACGCGCCTTGCATTCTACCTCGAAGGTGGTGAGGAAACGAGTGCATCGTCACAATATAGTCGCTTTCTCAGCACTTTGATCCGAAAACCGTTAATTTTACAGAAAAACTATAAGAGACATTTTTTGTAGACAATTTTATGAGGAAGAATTTTTATAATGACCTCTATTGACGTCCGAGCAATAGGTCGCGAAATATTTGCAAAAAACTGATTTTCGTGACCTTTTGACCTCTGTAATTTTTTTAGCCGACACGATATCGATGTCGATTTTTCACAACTTCATAATAACGCCGTAATAAAGGTGTATACAAAAATTCAGCTCACTAGGAATTTTTCCCCAGATTGGGGTATAAAATGCCTAAAATGACTGGACTATAAGGAGAATACTCGGTACATGATTCTCATTCGAATTATGTAAAAAAATAGGCACTTAATTTTTGACAAAATTTCCGTATAAATAAATAAAGTGTTGACACGTTCCAAGTGTGGACGCGTGCGGCGGCGTGCTGATACAACACTACGCCGCCGCACGCGTATGTGTGTGTGAGTGTATACCTAATCTGTAGGGTGTGCACACGATGCGTAATTAATTACATAACTTTTGGTTAACTTTACTCAGAAGTTTATTAATATTTATGTTATATTAATTTTTATTTTGTCATATATGATCGTCAAATATCACGTCCTCAAGTATCGATAGTAATTCACCAGTCACCCTGTATATACTCATATATATTCAGCGATGTCAAATAAAATACAGTTACGTCTTGTAACTACTATCAGTTAGTTGCTTTACTATACCTAAACTAAATTAAATACGCCGAGTATAACGTTTGTTGTTCAGAAAACTATTATAATAATGTACTTTTAGTACATTTAACATGACATCGTATCGTCTGATTACGCTGAAATCGACACTGATATATTTAAAACGTATTGATGAATGCAAAACGTTGAAACTGGAAGTATCTAGTATCGCAAAGTCAACCAGTACTAAGAGTAAAAGACAGTTATATCTATAAATACAGGTGTGAGTCAGGAATTGAACCTGGGACCGTTAAGTATATATACTAGCCAGCTTAACTTCTCACGCTTATTGAAACAAATTTACTGTTATTTTAACTTCTGTTTTATTAATATTCAGAAAAAATTCTTTAATGAAATATCTACATTATTAATAGATTTTAATAAATACTTAAGTTATTAATTTAAATTAATTAGATAAGATCTTTCGTAATAAATAATAATACAGACTACAGCGGCTTTCAGGATAGTGAAACAAAATGTCGAAAAAGTAGTAATTTATATCACTAAATGTAAGACAAATCATATTGTGAGAAGAAAAACCTTATAAATGTACACAAAATAATATATTTTTTCCACATTATTATTATTTTAATTTATTAATTTCTCATATAAAGGACTGTATGTTTTTAATGAGAAATAAATACTATTTAAACCTAAATACGCTATGTGACAGTGAAGATTCAATCAAAATCCTTCCAGTCGTTTCAGAGTTTAACCGGAACACAAAGACGCAAAAAACTTGTTATTTTAATACGTGTATATTCTACCATAAGTCTTCTTCTTCCTGGCAATTTCTCAGCTATAGACAGGGTCTGCTTTACATGTTGTGAATAGTTTTGGCTAATTGTTTTTACGACCGGCCGCCTGCCTGACATCAACCCTCTTTGGGAATGCATTAATCAGTGATGTCTAAATACTCTTATAAAGTACATATGACTCGGAAAAGTCACATTGGTACCATAATATGTATTAATTCAAAACCTTTTATGTTTCTGTCATAGTTAAATTTTATTTATATAGACATAGAAGGTTCAAGATCAGTAACCTTCTACGTTTGTTTATGCGTGAAAGTAACTTCACGTTTTCCATTTAACTGATGTTTTAGTTAATTTTATTTATTTCTTTCATTATGGTAAACTACATTTTCACCGCGGTTCTCAATGAATAATTATAAACCTGTTTTTTGCTGCGTCTATTAAAAATATAAAGATTTATTAAATACGTTTTAGGGAAAAAGATATTTAAGGTAATTTTACGATTATATGTGATAGAGGTTCGTTTATCTCTTGATAGGATACACATACATATATACAGTAAACAAACAAAACAATATATATGTATTTATATAAATATGTGTGTTAAAAGTAACGTCTTATATTTAGGTTTTTCTAAAAACGTATTTATTGTATATTTATCTATCTTCTATCTATATATATAAAAATTAATTGCTGTTCGTTAGTCTCACTAAAACTCGAGAATTTAACGGATTTATCTTATAATAATATAATATATCAAAATATTAAAATTAAGAATATTTAACTCACCAGTTTCCTTAAATACAGAGCCAGGTTTGAAAACTCATCGCTAAGAAGACATCTCAAGTTGATGAAGGATGTCGGGTAGCCGACAACTTTCTCCGCTTCACGTATGATGTTGCTCCAATTTGTAAAGGGTGGTCTCAAGAGTATGAGGATCTCATCCTTGGTGAAGCTGGCCACCGTGGATTCAGACCTAGCGTGGAAATAAGGCGACACTCGCCGCAAAACACGAGTCAGGAGCGCCATCGAATTCTGTACTAAACACTAGCTTATACTGGAACAAGCTTGCTAGCTCAGGGTTGCCGCTTTTAACATCATAATTAGCACTTGATTATCACCATTTTAGATCTATTTAGTTAGATATTTAAAGTAATTACTATATTCCACAACATACTGTTATAAATATTAACACTAATCTACAAAATAACGTTTTTAAATATTGAATTAATTGATAATAATAGTCAATAATAATACACTATTTCAAGGTGATTAGATCTAGCTGGCAACACTACGGTGCACTTGACCGTGGAAAGTGGAATGCGTGTTTTACCCCTGGAGAAAAATAAATAACACAAATCGAACTTTTACTGGATCAATACAAAGGATATTAAACCTTCGTCCCTTGTAATAAGGTTTAAACTGTGATACTGAAAAGGTTTAACTGTCAGTTAAAAGGCATTCGATCTAATTTAATCTCAATTCTATTGTAATAAGAACTAAAATATTTTCAGATCTTTCGACTATCTGTTGTAGAAGCGTTAGTTTTGTTATTGAACAAGGTTCAACCTTATTGTCGCGTTGAACTAGTTTTTGTTTTTTTGTTAAAAAATGTAGCTCAAACGTTTTGTGTTACTTTTATAACAATTCCTTTATATTATAATAACTTGATCTAGTTTTATTACGCTCTAAATGTTGTAAATGATTCACTGTTAGATGAATTATGAAGTAAAGTTGGAACGAGGTGTAATAGTTTTATTGACCATTATTTTTTGTATTAAATATATTCTAAAGGGCTATTGGTAGAGAAATTTTGGATTTTAGATGTTATTCGCCTTACTACGCGTTTGTTTGTAAGTAAACGCAGATAATATCGTGTATTCCGTTCATGAAATTACATTAATACTATACGTAAAGAGTTTTGAATGAACGGTAAACTGGGTATGTTTAGTTCGTCGTTAAAAACACTTAGTAGACTGTAGATATTAGTTCCGCTAGAGTGATTATTGGTTAGCGCCTAAGTCGATGTCTTACTATGATATGTACTATGACCAAAGAAACAGTTACTTTTGTATTTTCAATGTTATTCTATACTTCAATTATTTATAAAACATCAATAACGCCATAGATTTGAAGTAAAATTCTTATGGGACTTCCAACAAGGTTGCGTTAAACGTTTAACGCTCTGGGGGTGGGGAGGATGAAAAGAGACAGAGCTAGATGGAATGAGTGTCGCATGCGGGCAATCAATAGTGACTTGTAAGTAATGTTAATAAAGTCTGTTTTAAAGAAACACTTAACATTCCTTAATAATCAATTTAAATCCCATCTTCTTTTCATTCCACCATTACGAAGTTTCACGTCTTCTGCACGGAGGGACTTCACTTACAATATTTTTGTTTAATTATTTTCATTATCAATAGTTTATCTGACGTCGAACTAAATTTGTTTTATAATTTAGGTAACGATTATGAATTGACTAAGAACATATATCTCACCCTAACTTCGTAGTGTTGAGAAGAGTCATTTAATTGTTTCAGTAGTTTTACAATTTTTCTATACACAAACAAACATACATAACTTACCTTCTTACTATAACAGTAAAGAAGACTCGAACTGTTATTCTTCAAGATTTGATCAAGTTATTGGTCAGTCATTTAATTAAAATCATCTAACAAGAGTAACATTTATTACACAATAGTAAAAAACAATTCATAAAATTTTAAATATGTAAAATAACTACTTATACTGTATACATATTAAAATATCTTACAATACATACAAATTTTATTAAAATATATATTAAATTAAATCTGTATGATTACTTCAAGTTTGCATCGTGACACTTCATACGGAGATTTTGTAGTTTTTCATACATAAATCGCACGTTACGTATTACTTACTTATAGAACGTGAAATAAGAAACGCGTTGTAAATAGTTTTATGGAACAAACTTGTGGTAAGTAATAGAGTAAGTAAAAATATTCATAGTTAAAACAAATAAATATCACTGCCTTAACAATGAGTATAAAATTTTGTGAAACTTTACATAAAATAAAACTGACAACGAGAACACAAGAAGAATTGTGTAGTTAGAATAAAAAAAATTAAAAATTCTAGATTCTGAAAGTGCAAAATCATACGAAAACTACATAATAGTTAGAAGTTTTTCACTTATAAATCTTTGCAAATAAAAAAACTGTATCTCCGTACTCATTTAATTTGACAGAGATATGTAGTGCCTGATGTAAGTTACTCATTCTGTAAAGTAAAGTACTTCCAGATATTAATCTATTACTCTAAATCTTATTAACAGTAAATTAAATTAATTTATTATTATGGATCATCTGTTTTTAACTTTCCCTATCTCTCCATGGAAGTATCTCGTCAGTGGCCATTGTATGTGGTAGGAGATCAAAGCCAAGACTCCTACTGACACTAGAATCATAGGGAAGTATATGGTACCATAGAACACGGAGAAAATAGGATAGATCCAGATACCCTTCTCCATGTATGTGTACGCTAACCTGGAAGAAAAATTATGGGTTATTAATTTTAACTCCAATAATATAAAACTAAGGCAATTACATTCACTGTCTCTCAATCAGTATGAAAAATAATAATATTATGCCTATCTATACATATAATAAAATTGTAGAAAAGTGCTGTCTGTACATTGAAAATAAAAATAAAAAAATAGCAGGGGTTATTGTTATGTAGATGTCGAACCCAAAAATGTAATTAACTTTTTTTTGTCTGTTTGTCTGTTCACGCTAATCTCAGAAACGGCTGATCCGAGTTGGATGCGGTTTCCACGAATATATTGTGGTATGCTTCAGTTATGCTGTAGTGTTTGTTTCATGTCAATCGGTTCATAAATAAAAAAGTTATGTCAAATTAAAGAATCACGTCGAACACTATTCTATGCTTATACATACATAGGCACCATTAATCTCCGCAACTTTTTGACGGATTTGGTTGAAATTTATGAATATATGAATTTAAAAATATATTTAAAAAAACGCTGCTCATAGTCACTATTCCACGCGAACGAAGTCGCGGGCACAGCTAGTATGAAATAAAATTATTATTTTGAAATACAGACATATGTAAATAAACATAAAAAGATCCATCTATATAGGTATTAAACAATTTATCAGCTACTTTCTCTCTCAGTCACTGAACCAATTTTAGTGAAACTTTTAATATAAAAGGACTTCAAAGATCACGACGCGAAAATCTTTAGAAGTTGAATTTTGCTCTGCATTCAGTTTATATTGAAAAAACGACTTATTCCAGATTCTTGTATAAATAACTTTGAATTACTCAATTATAAATACTTTCAAGATCAAACCGCCTATGGGCTGAATAGACGAAAATATTAATATTTATTTAACAAAAACAAATGACTTACAATTATTTTAATTGACCAGAAAACATTATAAAACTTTCAACTCACACGAGGAAGTATAGTATGAAGTGGAAGGCCAAGTGTAGGATGTTCTTTTTATGAGATGTCGGAACAGCTCTTGGCCGGCAGGCGACTTCCAAGATCACGATAGGTAGGATGGCGGTGTGCATCACGTGGTTTGAGAGACTCGTGAGGACCTGGTCCACGAAGCTTGGGTAGATGAGACTCCTGTCGTAGAAGTACAGGCTCCAGAAAAACGTTACGACCACCTGAGAGTAAATAATAAACATAATTGACTACTGACAAATCACTTATAGGCATTTGGCTCATATCAGAATTATTTCCGTAGTGGCTAAGGCTAACGGGCGAGAAAATACTGACAACTCTTCTAATATGTCTTATTTTGTTGAATTTGAAGTTCACTTAATGATAAAATCCCTACTAATATTATAAATGCGAAAGTAACTCTGTCTGTCTGTCTGTCTGTCTGTCTGCTACGCTTTCACGCCTAAACCACTGAACTGATTTTAATGAAATTCGGTACAGAGATAGAGTTGACCTTGAGAAAGAACATAGGATAGTTTTTATCCCAGACTTTTGAAAGGTTCTCTTGGAAACGCGATATAACCGAACTCCACGCGGCGAAGCTGCGGGCGGAAAGCTAGTATTAACATAATTTTTAACTGAGACTGGTTTTACTTTAGATTCTTTTTTAACTGCTAAATGTCTTATAACTGACTTGTTAAGTGAAGCGAGTGAGATATAATCTGTTTTATGACATTTCTACATGACTAGACAGTCTCTAGATCTAGATATTTTTTATTGTAATTTTTATAAGAACATAAAGAAATACTCTTTATAAAGACTAGTTTTACTTACAAGTGTAGAAGGCCATAGCACAGCGGAGAATAAAGTATTCTTGAACCCTTTTAGTAATCTAGGAAGTCTGTATGTCTTGTTTTTAGAATTTACAAGTACCAGGACATCACACACGATACCGGCAAACGCGTGGACTATTTGAAGAAACTGGAAATGTACAATTGAATTACAGATAATTCATATTTATTTATTTTAAACTATTCTGAACTACTCAATGGTAAGTGGTACGTTACTCACAAATGTCCAGCAAGTGAAGTACCGTGGTTGTAATTTACTGAAAGCTTTCAACTCAGGAACATTTTTTAAGTCCTTCTCCAACGACACAGCCATGTACCATATGTTGGAGACGTGCATAGCTATAGTGAACACGTAGACAACCAACCTGATGTACAGCAGCTGAGACATATTGATCTGAAATAATATACAAATAATATTTACGCGGGAAATTATTAAAAGAAACATAGATGTCGGTCTCACGTCATGTTTATATGCAGAAATATATCTACTACATCTAGATAATGGAATAAAACTCATATAAAGCCGGCCACACACGCCATGGTCTACCGGAGAGGTCCATCTGTGCAGGTCAACGGAATGTGTGTGTCAATATACCTGTGCAGTTTTATGAATGCTACCATTGTTAGCTTGACCTGCACAGATTACCTTTCCGATAAAGTATAGACCGTAGCGTGTGTGGCTGGCATAAAACTGACACCAGGCGATATTTTTACATAACAATATAATCTATTTACTTGAAATTTGCAGCTTCTGTCTTTACCTATGTAAATTATAATTGGACTACATATATTTATTATAACTCAATCTTTATATATCTCCACATAAAATACATATAATCCCTACTAAATACTAATATTATAAATGCGAAAGTAACTCTGTCTGTCTGTTACGCTTTCACGTCTAAACCACTGAACTGATTTTAATGAAATTTGGTACAGATATAGAGTTAACCTTGAAAAAGAATATAGGATAGTTTTTATCCCAGACTTTTGATAAGGGTCTCTTGGAAACGTGATATAACCGAACACCATGCGGGCGAAGCTGCGGGCGGAAAGCTAGACAGGTATATAGGTACATAAATATGTATATAGTAATTAAGATGTTGAATATAATTGTAGTTAATAATTATGTTGTACAAAGAACATGTAATTTTACTTTAACAGCAGCGTACTGTATACAGAGAACAATCATAAATGTATATATTTTAAATAGCCGTTTCAGTATTAATTACAATATTAAAGATTTTCCATTTATAAAAACAATCTAGTAATAGAAGATGTGGAATCAAAAACAATTAGATAATTAACTAGTTCTGATGATATAAATCACTATAATAGTACTTATGTCGGGAAGTGATCCTTATATAGAAATAGAGAGCGATAGCAATCCGCTAAAAATAATATTTAAACTTTTGTAAAATATTCTATCATTGTATTCTAAATGAATATAATTATTCAAATCATCCAATTCCGGTCAACCTATAATATTATCTTGAATTTACAGCATTCAACTAAACATAACTTCATCATTCAGAGAGCAATGAAATATGATTCCTGTGTAGTAAAGAGTATACTTAATCTTAGTTTTGCATCGTCACGTCACACTACACACTCAGAGTGCATAGTATTTGATTCATAAATATTCACTTTATATCATAAGTGTATGATATTGAATGAGAAACGGAAAACGATTCGTGTGTAGTAATAAAAACTTGTACTTAGATTACAGTGATTAAACAAATCAATATTTGATAAATATATTATGACTTATGTTGTAAGAGGAGTGTTGTAGCAAAGTAAAGAC
Organism: Danaus chrysippus; assembly: GCA_916720795.1. Classification (NCBI taxonomy): domain Eukaryota; kingdom Metazoa; phylum Arthropoda; class Insecta; order Lepidoptera; family Nymphalidae; genus Danaus; species Danaus chrysippus. The sequence continues at coordinate 458,976 of CAKASE010000070.1, forward strand.
ACAACACAGAATATACTAGTGTTAAATATGAAAGAAAGTCGACGGAACTCTGTCTATAACAACTTATTAATAAAAACTTTATTTAAATTACATATCTGTTCCTTGAACTTGACGTTTTTTAAAGTTATTATAAATCGCTACAACTGTTCGAGTAGATTTTCTTATCCTAGCTCTAAGTAGCTGATATGTTCATTTCATTGTATTCATTGAAGTTATTCCTTAATAGTTTCGATCAGAATTTTTAAATTCAAATAGTTTATAAAATCAAAACTAACAAATCAATGTTATTATTTACATATAATTTCTATAACTAAAGTAAAACGTAAGTTAATTAATATTTAAACCAAACTTTACATATTATTTAAAAGTATCATAAATACTTAAAATACCACGCCATTTTATTGTATATACGTTTTAAAATTAAACAAAACATCGTACAATAGATAAATGAATAAAATTAACAATTAATTGTGATGTTTAAATATAATTTTATTACATTATGATTCAGTAACTCACCTCACCTTTGAACTCGATCACTAATTGTTAATCGTAACAGCTACAATTAAAAGTAACGCTCAACTAAACATATACAAAGGATTTACAAACATTAATACGTCTTATTTATAATAATCAACATTGTATGATGTATAAAATCTCTGACAATTGTATTGATTCTTCAAGTTATATATACAGGTAATGTCTGTTCTTCTATTTCTAAGACTTATGATCTGTAAAAACGGAAATAATATGAATTATTACTTACGAGAGATGACCTTCAAATGAATGGATCCTATACATATATCCTTAACAAGTTAGTCTGCAATCCTTAATATTGATTACTACTATTTTTAAATTAAAAATATTTTGATTGAATATATTTCATAGATATTTAAAGAAATTAAATAAAATACGTAAGAAAATGATAAAGTAGTAGGCATATAATTTTAATATCATGCAAGTTGCAACAAAAGAAATTATTTGCAAATTATATATAAGATCTCATTTGAACTAGATTTGCGCTGTATCTTTTTTATTTCTATCAATTAAATGAATGGGCTCAATTATTTTATACATATTTGTAAAATAATAGATTAATTAATATCAGAATTATTTTTATTTCACTATATAAGTAATCTTCAGATTACATTGTTCATTGTTGTGATTTGCAATTTATTATCTTCGAATTTTAAATACTATCAAGGTCGTGGCCTAAATTATATTATCACATACCTATTCACGATCAACACTATCTTTTGTATATATTGACACTACTATAAGTTAATTCACTACATTTAATTTTTCTCCAACACACGTCTTTTACCTGTCGCTAACGGTACTCGACTGTAGTAACTTAGTGATCATGTGTAGACTAGTTTAAAGAGTTTCATTCAAATATCAACTCTAGTATATTAAACTTACGACTAGTAGTGAAGCATTGATAATAAACTAACTGTCAAAGTCATTCATGTATTCTGTTCCTTATGTACAAGACATACAGTTGATAATGTCAATAATTTTAATAATAATATAATATTGTTTGCAATTATTGCGTGTGTTTGTCTATATGTATAGATTCTAGTTTCTTCAACATGTTTGGGAAGAGTATGAACGTTGTGGAAGTGATCCTGAGATAAAAGTCTCCAGGATGTAGGGAAGATATCCTAGTCAAGAACTCAGTGTGATGTAATAAATAGAATAGTAAAACGATGTTGAATAATTCCCCAAATCACATGATAAAATCTTAATAGAAGCCTTCCTTGAAGGGTTTTATTATGGGTTACATCAATCTGTCTCTGACAAACCTTTTGTTAATTTAAACTAGTTAGTTCTGCGGAAGCTCTTACTCATAATAACTATAGGTACTTATCTCAGAGACAAGCTGTTGTCTCAGTCTAGCGAATTTATCTCTTAGTATTCAAGGCTGGTTAATATTTTTCCTCTAAATTAATTTTTATGTTACTACATTATTTCGCTCCATGGATCCGAGTTCAACATCAAAAGTCGTTTCAAACACGGACTTGTGTTAATCTTTCTCATTTACAAATATAATCAGAGCTTTTCTTAGTTATCTATTAAATAATGAATAATATAACACTTAGTGATTCTATCGTGTGATATATTTTTATCAAGTCTCAAGAAAACCATTAGCAACTGGTTTATGTCTAATTATGGTGACTTTTTTTGCACTTAACCTTGGTGTGATGATTTATAAATTGTATAATGTAGATTTGAGCATTTAGGTTTTTTATATTCTCACATTATATGCTTGTTAAATAAAAATGTTTATTTCCATTGTTGGGTTTGCACAAAAAATGTTAACATGGTCTTTTTGTTTTGTATCCTTTTTATTTCCTTCTTAATATTTATTATTTATTCAATAAGTTTCGTTAAAGATGCATATAAAATTTTAACACTGATCTACAAAACTTGCATCTAGTATTTACAATACATATATATGTAATTTAAACAACAAGTCGATACTCAAATGCATCCATAATATAAAATGCACATAGAATTCATAATAATACTTTATTAAATATAATTATTTATAAACCTATACTTAAATCCACTCCAGGTAATGATTCAACACTTTTCCAGTTTGTGACCTCACTCCATACATTCCTCGTTATAGCAATGACATTTGTTTAGTTCAGTTTTACGCGGGAAAATATTTGGAAACGCGATTTTTGTCTTTATACATTAAATTTTGTTTCGAGTGTTAGATAATAATTAGTTAAAACTCTTCAAAACAAGTTTGTTCTAGTTATGTTTTGATTTATCATTTAAAGTAGTGGTTACATAAATATTTTTTAACATAAGATAACATCTATCTGTCTTCAATAAATAATATGAGAACTGAATTCATCATTTAAAATAGAATGCTGTACAGATGAAGAGTCAGGCAGGGAGTTTATAATTAAATTAAGCACTAGTATAAATTTAATATGAAAAAAATATTAACATTAATCTATTATATAGTTTATTATATATAGGTGTAAGAGACATATGTTTCGTTATGTAATAAAAGTATGTTATACATAATATATAATAATTCTTTGTTAACTAGAGACTTCTGTTTCAGGTATTGGATGGAGTGATAAATAACAAACACGCGTAGGATTTTTTTCAATTTTATTGGAAACAAAATAATAATTATGCTATATATTGCACGTGACTCCGAGTCGAATGGTTACCCACGTTTGAGCAATACCCACTTTCACTTACATAGGCAAAGTATTTCAAACGATCTTCAAACCTTAACAATCAATACGATACAGAGGGCGCCACTTCAGACGCGGCTATAACGACTACAGATAGCTGCGTTCGAAGGGGAACTAATTATTGGAACTCGCATCGGCTCGACGTCCGCAGGCTTATACACTCTACACAGAGACGATCTCATTACAATAACAATTTGGATATGTCCAACACGTTCCTACGAGCGAGTAGATCCGGAATACATCATATGTATTATATATATACAGGAGGCGCCGGGTGTCGCGAGTAGAGACGTACACCCGGCGACACGAGCCACGAGCGAGTACGGCCGGCGACACGAGATACACGAGACGTACATGATCACATCAACAAAATATAACTCCAAAGGAAATATAATAATAATATATAAAATACAAAACAATACGCGGCCGAGTTTCACTCCGCACCTCGCCCATCGACACGGGCGACCGGCGAGAGGAAACGCGGCGGGACGAGTATCACGGCGCTAACACTTACACTTACATAATCTGAGATTCAGAGAAACATTAAATTAAACGTTCATCATTCATAGATTTATATTCATCAGTCAACAGAGAGGCGAGCGGCGGCCGGCTCACAGGACCTCGGTCCGTGAGACCGCGGGCTGAGGGCGGTCCGACAGACTGGAGCGAGGGACCGGTTTAAATTAACTAGCACGCACACATACACACACACAACCTCACCATACACATCACATACTATATTCGATATTGTGCTGTGTGTGCGTTTGGAAGAGAGACACAACCTACGTCACGGAGACTTGAGAACGAGTTACAGAGATAGAGATGGATACAAACACACAGACAGCACGGCCGGGGCGGGATATACGATACTAGACACATCACAGACGAGTCCCGGGCGAGGAACATTTAATCTAGTAGACGGAGCGTCCCATCTAGTAGATGGAATATTCAATCTAGCGCGTGTAGTCGTGGACTCGCGGCTCGCCCCGGGCTTCCTTGCAGCATCAGTCAGTTAACGCCACCTGTGGATCACCCATACAACTTATTACACTCACACTGTTATTGTACAAGGTTAGAGAGAGAATGGAAATTGTAGATAAGATGTGTTGATAGTAACTTCAATGATTATTGTTATCCTCCAGCCAAGTTCGATGTGGAATGTTTAATAACAAAGCATTGCTTAGCAACCAACGTCAGGCAGATGCTCAAAACATTATTTTATGTTAATGAAAATTAAAATTGATGATTAATAATAAAATATTTAAGACAAAGGACTAAAGCTCATTCTTGGTTATAATTATAATACTTATGATCACCTGGAATAATGTAGATCTCAAAAATAATACCTACAATTCTAAAATGATATCAGAAATTACCTCGTGGTTATATAATTCACTTTATTTACTTTATATATCGCTTCCCAAACGGCAGGACTCGAAGATCCTGTATCGCTATTATATACCTTCCTAAATCTGCCAGTTGCTTAAAAACACTCCAAATGTTACAAACCTGCGATTTCTTTACGTCAGTATTAAAATATAGGTTTGTTAGTTTTGTAGTAATATTATAGTGGTAATTAAAGATTTTTAAACTTTAATTTTAAGCTAATTTTCATATAAATTATATTGTATTGACCGGCTAAATAAAATTTTTGTATTCTATATTAAATTAAATCTTTGTGTTTAAACAGGAAATTATGTTATAATGAATATAGTTGTATGTACATAATTATAATAATAATTATTTTTTATTAAGAGTGTATCAACCCCAATTATGATGGCTCATGGTTTGTTCACTAAAGTTACACATCGAATGTGGCTGGAGTATAGTTTGGGTTGGGGTCAATGAACTTTACTTTTATGTGATTTTTATTGTACTTGTACACCGTTGAGGTGTCTGTGTGTGTGTACTCACAGCACTTGGTGCGGCTGTATGGCGGCGAGGTGTGCGGGCGAGGGAGGCACGCCGGGGGGCGCGGGCGGCAGTAGCGTCTGAGCCAGGCCTTCGAACCTACCTCCAGCCTCGAACCCGTTCTACAACGACATAGAAAACACATTATGATCCATACTAATATTATAAATGCGAAAGTAACTCTGTTTGTCTGTTTGTTACGCTTTCACGTCTAACGCCCACTGAACCGATTTTAATAAATATGGTACAGAGATAGAGTTGACCTTGAGAAAGAACATAGGATAGTTTTTATTCCAGACTTTTGAAAGTTTCTTTTGGAAACGCGATATAACCGACTAGCTAAATGCTAGAGAGCTAGTAAATATATCAATGTACACGATGTGTGTGTGTGTGTGATACTCACGGGTATCATGATGGTGGGGCGCAGCGGCTGTATGGAGGGCTGCACGGCCGTGGGGTAGTAGGGGTAGTACTGCACGGGGTAGCCGATGTACCCGGGGTAGCCGGCCGCCGCCGCCGCGTACATCGCTGCGGCCGGACTGTACATCTATAACACAGGGGAGGTGAGCTGAGTCACATGTTTGTTATAACTCCACCTAATAATACTGAATAGATTATGATGAAACTTTACAATAATATAGCTGATACACCAGAATGATTTGTTTGTGATTTTTTTCCCCAAATTTGGTCCAGTTTCTTGGACAATTAATGGAGTGTATCATCATTCATCACTATGTAGTAAACGTAACTCATCAAGAAAGACATAATAAGTAATAATTAGTTTAATTGAAAAACTAGAAGGAACTACGCGGTATGTACGATCAGATTATTATTAATATGATATGAAATCGTGATCGATCAACGAGTCGATCGTCTTAGGGTTCATCATCATCATCGTCATCACCACTGACCGGTAGCTGCTGGCTGAGTGCTGGTATAGCTTGATGATGCTGTAGCTGGTCGTAGGGCGGTGGAGCGTACACCCCGCCTGCCCCCGCGCCCGCGCCGCCGAACGTCATCCCGTACGGTGAGCCGCCCGCCACTGGAATGTGGCCTTTCGATCACTTGCACATGAGTCAATGTGTAGGATAACTAGGATAGATAACTTAGGGCTCTATAGTAGCTTGAATTAACCATATTTCATGAAACAGAACTTTTAAAGAAATGTTAATGTAAGTTATGGCTTAATAAAAATAGTAGAGTAAAATTCATTGAGTCGAGCTGCATTCGAACTCGCGACATCCGGGATATCAAGTCCCGGTCGTTTGATTAATTGAGCTATAGGGTCTGTACTGTGTTTATGAATAACATTATATGAATTAACCGTCATAGGGACAGCGATATCTGTTGAGTTTTTTTTAACTAAGTTGGACTGAGTTTAACGTGTGCCTATGATTGTGATCTACCTACCTCCATACTGTGGCGCGGCCTGGTGTGGTGGCGCGGGCAGGAAGGGTCCCTGCGGAGGCTGCGGCTGAGGGTAGGCGCCGAGGGGAGGCGTCACTGTAACAACTTCACTCGTTACACTTGGACGGGGGAGATACAGCTACGGCGACACGTCTCGATAGACCTACTTGCGTGGATGATATTATTATACTAAATATACTAAATGAAATTGATTTAATCTTGGTAATATATACATCCACACAAGTGATAGAACTCCTTCTGTGAAGGTGATAAGAGCTCTATGGCCGGATCGATGGTGTCGCCGAGCGATCAGCGTCTCGCGCGCCTCAACCCAAGCCCGAACATTCACGCGCGACCTAGTGGAGACGCCATTCGTGTTGCCAACGCGACAGACTATCGAATCAATCAATATACATTACAATGCAATACTAATAACGCCTGTGCGGATATTTAAAGTCCGCGTCCACTATGTCAGTGTTAACGACAAGCGATGCCCACACGAGCCGCCTAGTCGCCCCAGCAGTTGGTGCGGCTAGGCGGCGTCGGATTTGGTAGGTTACATATCCGGTGCGAGTTGCGGACCTACCAAATGTTATTTACATTGCATTCCTCGGAGCGATGGTGACACTGGCCCGGCAGCGCGGACAGTGCCACCATCGAGTAACATTTCATATAAACAAAACAGTCACACGATGGATTTTACAAGGAACATTAGTTTTATTGTAACATTGCTAGTGACCCGAGCGGTCGCGTGTACACTGAACGATCACCCCGGCTCTACGACGACGACTAGCTTAGATACAGGCCATAGAGACGAGTTGGAGCGTTCGGTCTACAGGCGAGGACAGAAATGTGATACAAGCTCTCAAATACATCGCCATCGTCTAATAAGATGATCAGTATCAAAGCAACATTATTTTCAGAGCCTGCATGGTAGGAGTACGTGCAGCGAACGGTTAGATACCAATATTCGTGTTTCAAATGTTTTTTATACATCACATGCGACCTTCCGTTGCACGAACTTTTATAAAATATAAAGTAACACGACCACCGAAACGGCGGCCGTCGTACGTGTTTAAGAAAAAAAAAAACAGTTTATATCTATTTAAATCTATCTAAGACACTCGGAGTACCAAGATTTAATGTCGTATATATCTTTACCGCATTACATTTTCATATATTTTGCTGTTTACTAAGAAGCGTATGCAAAGAAGCGGTAATCTGATACAGAAAATAAAAATAAAAAAAAACAATCTATGATGAGTGCGTTGAAGGACACAGAAGCATGCATTATGACGTAACACAAAAAAAAACAACTAACGTTTAGAAAATAAAACATTCCGATGATGGCATGCAAGTAGTGTATCTCCCATGACGTATGACAACCAGCAACATAACTAAGGAACAGCGCAACAGCAAAATCTTGTCCCGATAACAGAAAATCCTGGTTCGAGATACCACCGGCGACCACCGATCATGACCATGACCATGTACATTAACTTAACACACTACTTAAAAGTACCCGCGTCTCTCAACGCTAATCAAATATCATAGAAACTGTTATATTTAACTATAAAGTTATCGCAACCCAAACAAAATAATCTGGAGCCCTGGAAAAAATATTACCGCCGGTTAGATCGGGAAAGGTTTTAAAATTTTTGGTACGTTTTTTTAAATTAATTACGATCCACCCGCATCCTTCCCTGTCCTTCATCAAAGCTTTAGGCATGCACCTCGTGTTCAGACATAACGTCTTGTTGACGACTGAAGGCCTAATCGAGTCTTCGATCGTCTTATCACTAATCAATCACACGCACTAAGTATTAACATTCGAATTAACATTATTTTTATGATACTCTCATCACACCACTCGAAACTATACTGATGGGAATTGAAGCTGTCATGAACAGCAATAAAATCATGTTTTCTGGGCTTATTGACGTCGCTTATGTATGGTGTTTGAAAATAAATAAGTTCTAATAGTTTCGAAAGGTGCAACCGATTGTCTTGCATATCATATCATATATATGTTATGATATCCAAAGCAATGTTAATCCTATCTTACTTGCGAAGACATACATTACCAAGCAACACAAAATTACATATTTTTGTATTGCTTCCATCACCCTGTATATCCGCAAAAAAAGACGAAAAAAGTTTTTGCTGATATAAATAAAATAAAACAGTTTTTGGTTTTAACAAATTAAGAATGATAAAAAAAACTGTCTTATTTGAAATTCGTTAGTGTAACACTCAGTAATTAATAATACAAGCAACCCTCACTCATATGACACTATGATTGAGAGATACTTCGAGATAGTTCTGGAACCTTAAAAACGACAGTGTTATTTAAAATTCCATACAAAAAAAAAGAAATGCTGGGAAATATTAACAGTATTTGTGATTAAAGACATTTATTTCTCAAAATTTTCCCATCATTTCCTTCGTTTACATCTAAGGTGTTAGCGTTAAGAAGATCTAAATAAAAAACCAAAATAATAAATTATATAAAGGCGTCCCTATAACATACAAACGTGATAGGGGGCGTCTTGAAAATACTTCGACAAGTGTCAGGGTTAATGACCGGAATGTATATAACTTGCCTCAATATTTAAAAGGTGCATAAACACTAGCAAAATAACCATAAATAATAGCAGTTTCAATCGATATTTATACAAAAATGTACCATCGAGAGAAATGCCTTTATTTATGAGTCCGTGTTAAAAAAAAATAAAAAACAGGTAAAAAAATAAGCTGAAACAAACTAAATTGTCATTAATGAAAAATGAAAAAAATAGGATTAAATTTCTTTTTTACATTTGTAATGGAAAAGTTCTGTCTCTAGAGTTGAGACATAACTTTGACTTAAGACAAATTTTTTTACCGTTGTTGTGGTGTTAAGGGGGCTCAGTGAATATATTTTTTGTAGTTTATTTTTGGTAATCATCTAAAAAGACTGGGCGCTATACAATTAACAAGCGGGAACATCTACTGTACAGCCAACCACTTAGCTCTGTTTAAATCAGTCTTTCCAGATCTACAAACACTTTTTGGATGGATGGAACAAAAAAATATATTCACTTGTAGCACATACCATATCCGTGGTTTGATTGCTATATGAATAGTGGAAAATTAGCAAATTTAATTGAATTTATGTACATTTATATTTTGAATTAAAACAACACAGATTTGTTGACAAAAAAACTTTGATTGTAAAGTATTACAGGTATCAACCTTCCCGAACTTCTCCATGTAATAAAAACTCCTGTATAGCAATCCAACCAGCGCATTACAAAATACACATACGTTCGTCCACGCCGTTACGCACATATCATATCTTCATTTACTATGTTTCAAAAAAAAAAAGGTAAAAGAAAGAAAAATTCTATATTGCATCATTACATGATAACAAGATGTCCGGCCGCGCTGCGCCTCGCCGCTAGCACTCCTGTCGTGGCTGAGGGGCATGGGGTATTACAATCAAGTCACATAGTGCTACAGCACTTAACCTTTAAATATGCTCTTATAACTACGGTTTAAGCTCATTTCAACGCTTGACACATGTAACGTCACCAATAAACAAAACATTAACCTGAACAGGAACTTTAAATTACTGCTAAACTAATAAAATGAGAATTAATGTCGACAACACTATAAGTGTTTGGTTTGCTTACAATAGACAAAGGACATAAAAAGTTGCAAGGTAATTTATGTCATAAGGATAATTCATTAACTCTTGTCAATTGATAATAATATGTTTCTAATATTATAAGTATGGATAATTATTTTATAACAAGATAATCAGTCATAGAAAATTATTTTTATACTGACAATTTTAATAGAAACTTAAATTTCAAGTGACTTTTACATAATGGACTGTATTTCAACAAGAAATAAATCAAATGTGGTTTATAACAAAGAAAACATACACACCAGTTTTATACTTAATTTATATTTACTAGAAAAATAAGAATGAATGCATTTAATATGATGTCTTGTAAAAGATTTCATCTCACAATATATACGTAGGTCGAGTTAAAATATCGAACACCACCTTAACTAGGACAAAAACACCTGCGCATTCATACCTAACTAAAATACGCGAGGAGTTTAAAATGAAAACCTTTAAAGTTACATATCATTGTGTGAATTATATTTAAATATATTTTATGTACATTTTAGTATTAATCGATGACTATATATAGAATATATACGAGAACCCGCCATCGAAAGCTGAAGTATCGTCATCCATCTTGGATTTTAGAGTATTGATCCAAAACACGAATTAAATTTTTGTTTTAATTTTCTAAGACCTGAGACGCTATTTGAATATTGCATTTAATTAACGTTAATCTGACTCCAAAACGCTTGATCTTGCAAAAAAATGCAATTCAAGGAGAAATGACGTTACATATGTCAATTATTATTATAGAAAAGAACAAAGGAGAAAATAATATAATTAAATCGAATAAATACCTTTTTTGTCTGCCATAATATAATAACACGAATTAACTATTGACTTTAAAGAACAACAGGTGCGTTGCAATAATATTTGAGGATATCGCGATTAATTACAAGAACGTAGTCAGGGACCAAACGCTACTTCGATCAATGCAACGACACTAGTGTTTGACACTTGACAGTTTGCTTATCACAACTAAAACCGATAAACTTATCGGTAAAACATTTCACCGGTATTGTCAGTGAGAATATTGAATGGAAATTATCGGGAAACATATAACATATTCATTTTCCTGTTCTATTAGAAAGGATTCATAACCATAACCTTGGTAGCATTTGTAAGTAAATCAAAGCGAATAAGTAATTAATTTAATATTGCTTTTTTAATGGTATGTTAAATTTTACGTAGAAAATATAATTTCTTGTCAGGTTTATAAGAGGAGCGACTAAAAAAATTTAAGACGAATATTGAAACTATAAATATTGATGTCACCGCGCTTGTAGGAAGTGTAAATATGTTAACTAATCATTTAATTAATATTTCTCATTCTCAGTATGGACCAAGTACCGATTTTGAAAATGTACTGTAAAAGCCTAATGGTAATGTTTTTTACCTTTAATGTTTAATTGTATATGTATATAACAGATATATATAATTTTTATCAGTTGCATTAGTTGTTTTAATTATCAAACCTCGATCGACTGAATATACAGGGTGACTGGTGAATTACTATCAATATTTAAGGAGAATACTCGGTACATGATTGTCATTCGAATTATGTAAAAAAAATAGGTACTTAATTTTTGACAAAATTTCCGTATAAATAAATAAAGTGCTGACACGTTCCAAGTGTTCCAAGTGTGGACGCATGCGGCGGCGTGCTGATATAACACTACGCCGCCGCACGCGTATGTGTGAATGTGTGTGTATACCTAATCTGTAGGGTGTTCACACGATGCGTAACTAATTACATGACTTTTGGTTAACTTTACTTAGAAGTTTATTAATATTTATGTTATATTAATTTTTATTTTGTCATATATGATCGTCAAATATCACGTCCTCAAGTATCGATAGTAATTCACCAGTCACCCTGTATTAAACAAAATACATAATTATTAATTACTATTTAGTCATGATTTGTCAAATGTCATAATGTCTTATACAGTTCTGATAATTTCAAATCAACAAATATGAGTTCTTTTAAAAAATACTAATCGTTCACTCATAGATTAGGTGCTACAACGAAATAGTTATTAATTATTACGGGAGTACAAATAAATACAACGTGTCAAAAATGATTATTTATTTACATTATTAAAATATTTGGATCCTAACTTGTTTCAAACGTTAGAGACGAGCGTCCAGTTCCCTCCACATCTGGAAATAAAAATATTAATTAACGATTACATCGGGATATAGATAAAAATATGGAATTAAAATTTCATCGTCAAGAGAATGATTCGATCCTGCGACCTACGGGATATAGTGTTCAGTCGATTCAGTCATCACTGAACGACGTTATCTGCTTATTCTTTAAATATCATCATTTTTTTATAATTTTGTTATATACAGAGAGGAGCTCGAACGGTGGAGTTGAGCATTTAACGTCGGCTAGATAGGGTCCCTTAAACCTACACCTGGGTCGCAAGTCACAGGCATTGTTGAAGCTCCTCTCACTACAACGATGGACACGACACACGCACGATGAATATACTGAATGATGAGAAATTTTACCTCGTTTCTATCATCATTTTAGTGTTATATTAATATAGTATTTGAGTGCTTGGTGTATGTACCTGCAGTGTGCTAAATATCTTCCATCATAAGCCCTCTGTAAGGCGTGAGGCGCGGCGCGAGGCTCGGGCAGGGCGCGCGCCCCACAGCGACCGCACTGCCGCCACTTAGCCGCGCGGCCACGCCCACCCAGGTACATGTATCTGGAAGATAATATGTACAAACCACACTCAAATAGGTGCAGCCATCTCTGCGGACAGAGAAATAGACTAAAACGAGTGTAAAGACAATTACCACCTACATATTAATATTATTATTATTACATAAATATATACTTCGACGTTACTCTATAGGCGTTGAGTTAAAAGAAATTAAACATGTATATTTAAAATAGATACTTCAACCGACAGCGCCATCTGTGGTCTATGTCATGAGTTATGTACTCATATACAATACAACTTTCAAGATATGTTCCTTAAAGAACTGCACGGAACTTAAGAATTCACTTAGAACTGACATTTTAATGTTTCAGCTACATTATTGAAAAGTTTTATCAAAATCTGTTCTGCAAATATTAGGTTACAGTAAATCAAACATTCAAGTAACCTGATGGAGTCCATGTCTTGTGATGGTGAAGTATCAGACTGAGCGTACGGAGGAGGCTCGGGGACGTAACGCAACATGTCAGGCTCTACACCGTACTCCAACTGTAACAAACAATTATTATAATATTTTACGGTTATTTATTAAACTTTACGGTTTTGTATTGATGCACAACACTATACGCCATTCGTGTTTTGATATTTATAAACATTGTTTTATTGATTGATCGTCACTATTTCATGATATGTAAAAGGGAGGTAATAAAATGATTTTATTTCAACAGAAATTCAAAAAAATATGTAATTGAAATACATACACTAATACAGACTTCTTTTTGACCGCGCCTTATTATGTTCAAAACTCAAACAATATGCTTTCTAAGCGTGTGTTAGCGCCACATATAGTGTATGTCACCTGACTCTTTCCATAAATCAATAATTATGACGTGATCCCTCGGGATCTACACGAAAATATAAGCTTCATTACTGGATAGAGCATCAAATATGTTTACTGACTCATTAATATATTATAATATTTAACATAATAACATAGACTTAACACTTTAACACACTTGAGCCCATTAAAATAATTTGTACTTTTTACATAAATAATATCTGTTAGTATACTCATATTTTGTATTTTTTTTATTTCGTTATGGCATTTTAAGTGAACACGTTAAGAAGACACAAAAACAAGTAATTTCTAAGTCTAACCTCGAAACAAACAATCATTGACTTTCTGTTACTGAATGCCATCTGCTGTTGTGTCGTAAAATCAATTAGCAAAAAGTAGTATTACTATTTGCTAATAGATGTCAGGGAGAGTCATATTTTAAACACCTCATTTTTGTTATTTTTTTCATAAAATAACATTTTATAAAAATGATTCCTAGCTAGATCGATATACTCAATTTCATGAAAAACGTTGGAGCCGATTCCGACATTCCATTTATATGTATATATACAAGAATGGCTCATTTAAAGATATAAGATATAATAGTAACTATTGTGTGTAGTATGTATATAATATACTCACATATAAGGGTAGTTGTCGAGGGTGGGGGGCGGACACAGAGCAGCGTGGAGGAGCGTCCCACTCACGAGCCGTCCACGACAGACACACGGACATACACTCCTCTGAAATATATATACAAGGATAGATAACATTATACTTATATACTGGTCTAGAAGACCCGGCGAACTTCGTATCGCCCTATAATCAAGAAATATCTGTTACGTTTTTTTATTTATATTTTTGGAGTTTACCTATTAAAGCCATAATTCTCCGTGTTTTGAAGTGCGACAGAATGATTGACATATGAGTTAGTTGTCAAGTCTAATGTCAAAAAAAAAGTTTGTATCAACAACTACTAATAAATTAAAAATTAATTAAAAAAACATTGTCCAGCGGACAAAATTGTGAATCTAAACCATTCCCAGATCCCCTTGAACACACACAAAAAATTTCATCAAAATCTGTCCAGTCGTTTGAGAGAAGTTCAGTGCCATACACACTCACAGAAGAATTATTTTATATATAAAGATAAAGTGTATTCTAACTGTTATGTATTAGTTATACTTGCTCGGTGTTGTTAAAAATCTGTTTGCTACTTAGCACAATATGTACATGACGAATTTAATACAGTTTTATTGAATACTAGAGATTGATAAGACGGAACATTTATAGTGCTTCCTATCATATATTATGTTATATGGAAGTTTTAACTGCACGAGAAGTGATATCTTCTTCTACCTGGCAATTTCCCAGCTTTAACCAGGATCTGCCTTACATGTTGTGAATAGTTTTGGCTTATTGTTTTTACGACCGGCCGCCTGGCTGACATCAACCGTCTTTGGGAATGCATTAATCAGTGATGTCTGAATACTCTTAGAAAGTACATATGACTCGGAAAAATCACATTGGTACTTGCCAGGATCAAAACGGCGCCCTCATGCATGATAGGCGAGCCTTTTAATTATTAGTAGGCCACCACTGATTTATTGTAGTATTCAATAGAACTATATTATATTCATATATAATATGTATTGTGATGTAGAAAGACGGAATGATAAAGTCTAATACACTAAGTGATGATCTACCTACATGACACTTGAAATCATATTCTTATTTTAACAATACACAACAAGTATGTATTCCAAAATAATAATTCAAGTAGTAGATGAAAACCCATAATAGATTTATCTATGGTCCGTTCTAGAATGTGATTAGGAAGCTATACAATTTCATAGGTCAAATCTTAAACCAAATGATAGCAAAACACTAAAATTTATATAGCTTTGGCAGATATATGTATAACTGATATAGAGAACAACTGATTGATTAACTTAATTAATTGACAGTATGGACTTTTAGTGACATTTTGGTGTATTGTGTTAAGTTGTGGAAGCGTAGACGTTAAAGGCCTTGTACACGAGAGAGCGGGTTTGAAACCCAGCAAGTACCAATGTGATTTGTCCAAGTCATATGTACTTTATAAGAGTATTTAGATACCACTGACTGATGAAGGAAAATAACATGAGGAAACCTGGACTTATTATTTACAATTATAAGTTTGATATCACCAACCCGTCTTCGGAAAGTGTGGTGATTAATGCTCAAACCTTCTCCATGTGAGAAAGAGGCCTTTGATTAGCAGTGGGCTCTGATAGGCTGATGATGATTTTTGTTTCCTTTTATAATAATATACTTTTTTGGTGTGATTTTATTTATTGTATTTTTTTAAATATTTTTATTTGTGAATAAGATCGTTATTGTGTTGTAGTGCGACTTTGACAAATAAATATTTTCTTATTATTATTATTATACCTATCAAATCCGGTTTGTGTGAGGAGGCTAGTCTAGCGAGGGTGCGGCTGAGAGCGTCTCCGCCGCGACCACACGCGCGACTCACACACACCAGGCGACGTAGAACTGACACGGCCACCGGGTCGGAATACAGCTCGTACACACTGGAAACATTACATATAGCATATATCAGTCGGGATAGTCCCAACAGCATCATGAAGGCAATTGCTAGCAGGTTAGACTGTAAGTATGTTAGTCATTGCTGTGCTATTTCGAGCAGATTAGTTCAGCAATTACTACCATGATTACAATTTAGTGATAGTTTTTTTTTTTATTTTTGTTAATTAATTTATTATACTAACATAGGAGATAAGTAATATGTATCACTTACAATAAAATGAGTCACAGTCACTTGAAATAAAAAGTTATTATCATTATATGTTACGACATGCAACCGGCTTCAACGCGACATGCGATAGATGGACCAAATGGTGATAATAGTATAAATGTTAATTTTAATCATTGGTATTCCATCTAAGAATGTATTCAGGGATTCAAAGCTAAAAAAGATTATAATCATATCGTCGGAGATAGTGCAAATCCGCGTAACTAGAATTGGATAATTCCGCGTATTTACATTAGAAGCAGATTATCATAAGAAGGTTTAAGCTGAAACATTTTCTAAATATACGACTTTCAAAGCAATTTCTTTCACAATAAGTAACTATTTAGTGTTGAATTTGTTAGAAAAAAGTCGTCAATTTTTGGATGGATTTTGGATTTGCACTATCCCCGACTATATGTAGTGTAATATAATTTATTTATCTTACTTGTGTGTGTGCATCTGATGTATGTTGGAGGGCTGTAGCGAGGCCAGCATGGTTAGCGCTATGTTCATCGCTCGCTGTAACAGACGTCTCAGAGCTTGAAGCGGCTGCAGCGCTTGACTGGTCGACTCGCTTGATAGGTCCGCTTTAGCTTCTAGTGCGAGCAGATTCTGATACAAAAATATATCAAACACATGAATGATTGTGATTATTTGTAGGCGTGATAAATATTATGTTCCGTTTGATTGAGTGTCTGTTACAGTACTGAATAATAAAATTATATGACATAGTATTTATAGTAGGCACATTATTATAATGAAGTGGACTCTAGTTATATATTAAAAAAGGTCTACAATCGTGTGACATACATATAATACATAGTATATAATATCCAAGCATTGAAAATACCTTTGAACCAACGAAAATGTACGGCATGTAAAAAAAATATTATCTACGCATAAAATACTTTCAAAATAAATTAATTTTATTTTGTTTCAAATCACCCCCCGGACCACGGAAAGAGAGAGGGTTGCAACCCTCTCTCTTTCCGTGGTCGCATGAGTTTTGTACGGCGTTGCGGAATAATGGATTAGAAGCTGTAATGAAACAGAATAAAACAGATACCGTACAGAAAAATATGACCAAATTTACCCTGGAAATTGTCAAAAAAAATAATATAAAAAACCGTCTCTGGGACGCATCATTTTGATTTACCGATGGTAAAAAGCCGTACAAAAATATATGACCCAAAAATATATGACCTGCGCTTTTGAATTCTCACCAGCACCCAGTTGGACAGCTTACAAGTGACGCATAGAGCTGAATCTTATTATTATATGCTCTTATATCGTCCTATATACGTCCCCTGGTGGTTCATATGACACATACGTTTTTTGGACATGGGCCTGTAGTCTAATAGTAACAATGACCTTATCATCGGCGGTGAGGTCGTCGTTAGCGAGCGCGGCCAGCAGGGCGCAGTCCCCGCGGTCGTCCCGGAGCCCTGCGACACACGCCGACCACACGCTCAGGGCGCTCTGGAGGGCTTGGAGGGACGCCGCGCTACACGACGATGACGGAGACAACCTGCGGAGAGAGGGAGAGAGAGTTTGAAACAAGAACTACTTACTACTACTGGTTACTACTAGTAGTCACTACTACTAGTTAGGTAGTCGTGGTAGCCTATAGGTTAGACCCGCCTCTCGTACGTGAGGGCGTGCGTTCGATCCTGGCAAGTACCAATGTGATTTTTCCAAGTCACATGTACTTTCTAAGAGTATCTAGATATCACTGACTGATGATGGAAAACATTGTGAGGAATCCTGGACTTAATCAAATTATAAGTTTGAAATCACCAACCCGTCTTGAGCAAGCGTGGTAATTAATGCTCAAACCTTCTCCATGTGAGAAGAGGCCTTTGCTCAGCAGTGGGCTCTGATAGGCCGATGTTGAAGACTAGTAATTACTACTACTACTATTAGTTTCACTAGTAAACTAAATATATAAAATGTACATAAGTTAAAAAGCCACTTTTTGTCCTAAGCTGAATGAGCTCCAATATAAAGCTAAATCTCCATAAGAAAGGTACATTTTGACAAAGGTCGAGTTTCCAGTTAAAACTAGCATACTATCATGAGTGAAGATAAATTATTGAAATACTACATACTGTATGTTTGTAGTTTGATACTGACTTAAAGTAAGAGTAATAAATCAATTATATCTTATCACCAAGACTGATGTATAATTGATGAAAAATATAATATATTTATTGAAATTCATGTCTATATTTCCTTCAGTTATTTAATTATCTATGTAAATGTATGTATGTATGTTTCACCAGCACAGCGCTATCCTCAGGCGGAGCCAGGTGTGGAAGTAGTATTGTTGGAAGGAGGCCGGCTGGCGTTGGAAGTTCTCAGTCAGTCTGGAATATACAAGATAGGAAAATTATACCTGGATTAATAACTTATTATGTTAGTGTTTTATATGTATGAAGTTTGGCAATGATGACTATTCAAAATATTATTCTTTTTAGAATAGGTTTAAAGAATATTTTTTTCGCATCAATTATGAGTAGGTATAATATATTTTAAAGTTTTGAAATAAATATAACAGATAGAAAAATTATACCTGGATTGTAAACTTATCATGTTAGTGTCTTGTATGTAAGAAGTTAGTTTGGCAATGATGACTGATCAAAATATTATTCTTGTTAAAATATGTTTAAAGAATTTTTTTTTTCGTATCAATTATGAATATAATATGTTTCAAAGTTTTGAAATAGATTATAAAGTTCTTTTTTTTAACACAATTGTTAATATAATTCTAAATTGTACTGACACATTATATGGATGTAACTGTGGAATATTTATATACATATAATGAAGTAATTTATTTCATGTGAAGAGAACCGAGTTTCAACCATTTTAAAACATAATAATCAAAGGACTGTTCTTAGGAACTTCCAATAGTGTTATATCCTTACTAATATTATAAATGCGAAAGTAACTCTGTCTGTCTGTCTGTTACGCTTTCACGCCTAAACCACTGAACTGATTTTAATGAAATTTGGTACAGAGATAGAGTTGACGTTGAGAAAGAACATAGGAAAGTTTTTATCCCAGATTTTTGAAAGGTTCTCTTGGAAACGCGATATAATCGAACTCCACGTGGGCGAAGCTGCGGGTGGAAAGCTAGTATAATATATCTTTCATTATTTGAAACAACATATTTTATCAACCTTTTTTTAACTTGCAACCTATAATATATGTATGTATGTTATAATTTCCGCTGAACGTTTTAGTACACATATTCAACTAGTTACATTGAATTCCGTATATAAATGAGGTTTAATTCTCATTGATGTTCTATTAGTGTCATGTTTGTCAATCCAACATGGAGTCTTATTCCCCCCCCTCCTACCTCTCGTACACACCCTCGCTGACCCCGCCCACCGTGAGCAGCACGTCCCTGGGGTCCGCTCCAGCCACCAGCCCGTACTCCAGCTGACACACCGACTGACACACGAACTGGGATGATGCTGGAATATTATTGACTGTGTTTTAGTATGGGCTGTGTGTGTGTGTGTGTGTGTGTGAGTGTGTGTGTATGTGTATTATATATTTTTGAGTATTCAAATTTTGAGTATTCAAACAAGCTTGTAGAATAATCTGTACACATGTATCTGTAATATGTATGTGTGTGAAGCATGTATCTAAGTGTGTGTGTGAAGCGTGTGTCTGAGTGTATTTTTGGGTATTCACACATGTCTGCTTGTAGAATAATGTACACCTGTATGTATGTATGTATGTATAAGTGTGAAGCATGTATCTATGTGTGTGTGTGTGTGTGTGTGTGTGTGTGTGTGTGTACTCACACATGTCCGCCTGTGGTTGTAGTCTGTATACATGTATCTGTGAGTGTGTGTCCAGCGCCACACACACCGCTCCCAGCCACGACATGCACACACTGTGTACTGTAGCACAGGGGGCGCCACTCTACAAACATATAAATACATTACTTGTGGTTAAAGAACTTTATTTCTCATAAAGAAAATACAATATTCACTTAAATGAGATATATTACATATATATTTCATAATTTAATAAACAATTTAGTATAATAGTAACGACTTATACAATTCAAGAGTAGTTAATCTGAGTGCTTTTTACAATAAATTAATAATTTCTTTCTAAAAATCGTAATGGTTTTTTCATTAAAAATTCATTAGGTAAGCTATTATATAGTTTATTACTTAATTTTTAATATCATGGGATGCTTTAATTTATATTAAAAGTACAATTTAAGGGCTGTTTGGTGGAGAGCAAATACTATAAAGTACTCACAGGAACTGTTAATCCGTAATTGGCTTTTTTGGGAGGAGTAGCTTCTGAACTGACCTCAGATGACCCGCCCGTGATGATAGGACGTGACACGAGCTATAAAGAGGAAATGACGTCATCATATAATACAATACGTCATACATTACATGTGTTATGTGACGGTGTAATAGTGGTCGTTTAATTAAAATATAATTATCTTTATACGGTGTAATCAGAGGACGCCTTAGGTTCTGGGTAAACTCGGCTATTCTACACCGGGCTGACTCAGCAGTTCCGTGTGAAGACAGTTTTAGGTTTTATATTTCTTTTATGTTTTAAGATTATAATATTTCTTTTAAGAATTTAATTAGATTTATTGTCACTATTTGTTCAACCTTTGTGCAACATGCTCGCACCCTAGTTGTAACTTACTTTTAATTAAATTAAGTCAAATATTTTGATTTCATTGCATCCACCGACCGTTGAAATCATAATTCATGTCATAATACATATAATACAATTACAACATATGGGCTGGGTTCAATATAATATTACTATGGAAAATTATGAATCCATTTTTTCATCTATGCATGTGTGTAATTGTTTGTTAGTTTGTCACGATGGGACTGCTGAAATGATTTTGATGAAACTTCAAAATTATATAAATTATCATGACAGAGTGTCCTGGAGTACCTTTAAGGGGCCATCCATAAAGTACGTCACACGTAAAGGGGGGGGAGGGGGTCGACAAAGTGTGACATGGTGTGACAAGGGGTGGGAGGGCTCCTAAGTTTCGTGACATCACATTTCAAAATCTACTATTAATTTCAGCTATACAACATTTTAAAGATTTTCATTTGGATGCTGTTTACATTGCCACAAATGCCCCAGGAAGAAGTGCTTTAACAGAGTAGAACGACGAATGGCACCTCTTAGTCGGAAACTTACTGGTGTTGTATTTAAACACGATAATTTCGGTTCACATCTCGATTCCAGTAATAAAACTACTGACCTGGACTTGGAAAACGAAACTTTGAGAGTGCAGGCACAGTACTGGGTATGACTGTGAGTTGTGACTTTTTTTTTTTTTTTTTTTTTTATCCTTGGGAAAAATGCATTTACGCATCCCCGCCATTTTTTGAAAACAGCGGAGTATGTGGGACTCGTTGCCACTACCCACTAAAAACCCAAGGGTGTTCCACGACGGCCCTTGTGTCGGGGCGGGGGATCGCTTTCGCACTCCCACCAGCTTCCCCGACAGGCTGGCCCGCTTCTGGGGGCCTTTCGTCTTTTTGGGGGCCACTGGAACAGCCCCCCCCCTCATGTGGTGCTCTCTCTCACGCTCGTGTCCTCGGGAGTTGCATGGGGAACACAACCATGCAGCTCCCTTGGCCGTTTAGCGCGGGTTGGGGTCCGCGCCACGGGCCACTTTCACGGCGGCCTCAGATCGTCGAGGGCGTCTCTGCGGCGGCGCCCAGCACGGTGTCTGCGAGAGGGGAGGGACGATGTGGCTTCCCTCACCCTTCCGGCCTCCTCCGTGAGTTGTGACTGCCATGCCAGTTATAAATAATTTAAAAGACTGGGTTCAAAGTCCATGGACTGAAGATGATTGAGTTTCTTTTTCTTTATATTCATTAGTTTATTTTATTATTATTGTTTCAAATAATTGATATTTTGTTGTTTTCATAAAAAAATACTCAATTTAAATGGAAATAATACTAATTTCGGAACTGCTGCTTTAATTTAATAATTTTTCGATGTTAAATTGCAAAACATGTGACGTCACACTAGGGGGGGGGGGGTCTCAGAAATGTGACCACTTGTGACAAGGACGGGGGAGGGCTCAAAAACTCATGAAATTAGTGTGACGTATTTTATGGATGGCCCCTAAGTACAAGCCTTGAAGGTATTTTGAATGTAGTCACATGACAATATACAGGGTGACTGGTGAATTACTATCAATATTTAAGGAGCATACTCGGTACATGATTCTCATTCGAATTATGTAAAAAAAATAGGTACTTAATTTTTGACCAAATTTCCGTATAAATAAATAAAGTTTGGACACGTGCCTTGCCGGTGCCAGTGTGTCGCTACTCCCCAACCCCCGCCCCGTGGCTAGCGGGCCATTAGTCGGCTATTAGTCGCGCGAGCGCCGCCGTAAGGTCCGTACGTTCGTCTTCCCGCGCGCGCGCCTAGCGATCGATCTTACGCGTATACCTAATAATAATCTGTCGTGTGTGCGTGTGACCCGTTATTACTTATTAGTAATTAAATATGGCTTTTCAATACACAAATGCAGAATACTTGGACATGGTTCATGCGTATGCGCGTGCAAATGAAAGCTTGCGGGGCGCAATCAATTTGTACCGGGAGATGTTCCCCAATCGTCGAGTACCTACGGCCAGCGTCATCTTAAACGCTAATCAAAGATTACGAGACTTCGGACAGTTCCGTGTTCCAACACATGCCCAAGGAAACGTCTTGTGTATGCTACAGAGTATGTAAACAGAGAGGAGTTGAAATTAAAAATCAATAGTGATTTCAAAACTATTAAAAGTGACCCATTCGTATTAAATCGTGTGAAAGACAATATGTGTAAACGTGCCGAACTGTGTATCACACGAGAAGGAGCTCACTTTGAACATTTGTTAAGGTTAGTGTAGTTATGTAGGTAAATAGGTAGTTTAATGATTGACAATTGTTGTAAATAAGTATGATTCCATTTTTAAATACGCCGGAAATACCAAGATAGGTAAACAGTTCATATTTTTTTTGTGTCAAGGTCACACCATTTACCTAGTCAATAAATTGGTTGCTTAAACGAAAGAAATATCTTGGTATTTTTGCCTGTCCTAAGCCAGGATTAAAGTATGAAGGGAAATGGATCATTTTTGTTTATCTAAGGTCTAACACGCGGCGGCGCGCGGCGTTTGGATGTAGGTAAACTACCGCGCGATAACTACATATACCTACGTACATAACTGTTTTGTGTCGATAACGCAGCTAGGGTATCCACGCGATCCGTAATTAATTACATAACTTTTGGTTAACTTTACTTAGAAGTTTATTAATATTTATGTTATATTAATTTTTATTTTGTCATATATGATCGTCAACTACCACGTCCTTAAATATTGATAGTAACTCACCAGTCACCCTGTATAGATATCGTTTCCAGTCATTAAAAATGTATCATTTACAAATTATAATAAAGAATATAAGTCAAATCATAGTTATATTTCAGCCATACTAATTTTTAAATATTTTTTGTACTAACTAAAGTTAATTGAAAGCTATACATAGGTATTTATATTTTACTCATATAAAAAACTTAATTTTTAATCAGCAATAGATCTAAAATATGGCAACAAATTGTCTCATAGTGTTTACATCGTAGCTGTATGTGTGTGTGTGTGTATATGTGTGTGTTTCTCACATAATGGTGCGAGTCTCTAGTGAGTAAGTGCATCGCCCGCGAGGTCACTAGCACGGCGAGCGCGGGCGCGGCGTGGCGGGCGGCGCTCACAGCGGTGGCGGGAGACGTGCCTTCTAATTGCCAGGAGGCCGCCTGCTGCCACACCTGAAACAAATACACATGTATGTATAGATATATATGCATATCTTTATATATATAATTCTTCTGTGAGTGTGTATGTCACTGAACTTCTCTCAAACGACAGGACCGATTTTGATGAATTTTTTTGTGTGTGTTCAAGGGGATCTGGGAATGGTTTAGATTCACAATTTTGTCTGCTGGACAATGTTTTTTTAATTAATTTTTAATTTATTAGTAGTTCTTGATACAAACGTTTTTTTTGACATTAGATTTGACAACTAACTAATATGTCAATCATTCTGTCGCACTTCGAAACACAGAGATTTATAGCTTTAATAGTTAAACTCCAAAAATATAAATAAAAGACCGTAACAGATATTTCTTGATTAAAGGGCGATACGAAGTGCGCCGGGTCTTCTAGTATACATATATATATATATGTATTAAGACTTAATATAGGCTTTATATAGTGTTTATGAATAATGGTTGTACTTCGACTTCCAGGTGTAATGGACGTATTATGCTGTTTGGGGATTTTTATAATGATATCTAAGACTTCGAGAGTATTTATTTAAATGAAACTAATATTATACTTACTACGCGTTTCGGTTACATTGCAGCAACCGTGATAAAGTGCAAAAAATAATAAAAATAACGGGTGGGAAGTCGAAAATAAGAGTTTTATTTAATATTTTTTATAATGGAACAAGCAAATTCAGTATTCAGTTAGGAGTTCCTGAGTTTCTGAGATAAAAACGAACAAATAAACAATCATTATTAGGTATGTGTAATATTTGACTCACGATAGTATTAAAACAGTCCCCTGTCTTGGGTCCTCCTCCCGGGGTCGTGCTGCCTTGCACCGGACCTGAAGTGACATAAAACATAAAAGATAACTTTAATAAACAGTAAATTTTAGCTTCAACTGATTTCTCTCATTGAAGTCATGTCAAAATTAAATATTTTTTAATTAGTGTCATTTCTATTCTTCCTCTGTTTAAATAAACAAAGGTCAATCTGTTTGAATATTAAATAACTAGGTTCGATTCCCGGTCGTACCTCTTCGCAGAACACCCCTTAGTAATTCAAAATTAGTTACTCTATGACATAACAAAATATTACTAGCGCGTTTTAGGAATTCACGTATAAAAATAGCAACGCCATCTAGTTCATCGTCAAGTTACTAAAATGTGTATAAAACTAAACTAATGTGTATAGCATCGACATATACTAATGGACATGCCTTAGAGATGAGAATTGTGGCACTCCAAAAGAAAGAGAGGAAACGAAATTTCGGTCTATCTTTATCTCTCTCAAAATAGTACCATACTTAAGACGCTATGAGTCAAGCGCCAATCATCTATGAGGAAAGAGATAGTGCTAGACCGAAGGCATAGGCCATCTCACTCTTTTCAAACCAAAAAATTACTACAGATTATACGTACGGCATGTCCATTATATGTCGATATGTATAATGTATATAGTAAATTGTTGTTTGTTATTTAATTAGCTTTCTTTATTTTCTGCTTGTTGTCGCTTAACTTTTTATTTTGTGCATGCTGTTAATTAAGATACCACTAGTTTTATCTTTTCTATCCATGCATTTGGACTGTTTTTAGTGTGTATTTTGTTGGTGATCTAATAAATAAATAGTATACCTTTAGCTAATAGTTTGTGTAGCGGGTGTGATCTTTCCACCATCTTCCACAGCGTGAGGTTGTGTGATGCGATGAGCAGCGCGTCTGTATCATCACGGACCCACCACGATATACATACTGGAAGGGATATGACATATTGTTAGATTAGGATAGGTTTGACAGGTATTATTACTAGAAAAACTTTTTTATTATTCACGCGGGGAAAGTACTATCTTCGCGCATACTTTTGAGAGTCGAAAAGACGCTAATTGCAAACTTCACAATTAAATGCCAATTTGAGTGCGATAAGTAATTTCTCGCCCCCAAATTCTCATTGGCACACACAAATTCGCGAATGGACGAAAAAATCTTATAAAAAACAATATAAATAACAAGATATACACCCATTATCTCGTCATGAGTAATAAAAAATAGTATTTGCAACTAGCGCGAGGTTGTCGGTTGCAGTTGACAACTTCTCGCATTGGTTGCGCAATATACTATGTATATCATTATTAAAAATGTAGTAAAAATGAGTTCTTTGGTTAGTCAGAATAAAATTTGATAACATTTTAATGAGTCAGGAGTATTAAGTTATTAGATACAACTATAAAACTGGAGGGGGAAGGTTGGGTAAAGGTCAGGAGACTATACAAATATGACTTATATTAGACTAGCTTTCCGACCGCGGCTTCGCCCGCGTGGACTTCGGTTATATCGCGTTTCCAAGAGAACCTTTCAAGAGTCTAAGATAAAAACTATCCTATGTTCTTTCTCAATGTCAACTCTATCTCCGTACCGAATTTCATTAAAATCAGTTCAGTGGTTTAGGCGTGAAAGCGTAACAGACAGACAGACAGAGTTACTTTCGCATTTATAATATTAGTAGGGATTAAGTTTGATTCTTATTAACTTTGAGACTATGTATGGTGTACTAACCGGAAGTGACGTCATCCTCCAAGTACACCGTCGGCAGCGGCTGTAGCTGGATACACACGGGCGCGCACTTGGACGAACTCGGGCGGGAGACTGTACAGCGAGCGACGCGGACCGCGCGCTTACAGCCGCGACGGAAACACGCCGCGATCAACATACTGCCGGCTGGGGGAGGCGAACACACGGGATAATATATGTATAGTGTAGGGACTCGGCTGGGACGTAACATAACATATATATAAAGAAAAAAGAGAGAGCAGAATTATTGTAAAGGATTTATGTTCATCGTTAGAAGTTAACAGACTAGTGGACATGTGATAGTTTCAATGAAAATAATATTTTTCGGATTCTTATACGGGTTAAAGAAAACATCTTATACATCAAAAATAGACTAGAAGTCAGTTGTGTGTTAACATACTTTGGAAAAAGCAGGCTTTCACAACAACTACATTCGATTTGACAAACCTCACACCCTCGTGAAGATAGGTATATGTAAATAGTTTCATTTAAATGTATTAAACTCGATAAAGTATTAGATCATTAACACCAAGTTATCACTAACCTTTATGTGTGATGGAGGCCGATGACAGATGGTCTCTGGCGGGCCTCATACAGTCAGTGGCGACGAGCGCCCTCCCCCCCTCCCCGGCCGTCAACACCCCCACCAGGCCCGAGCCTGACACCACGCATGCGCCTGCGCACCACACGCCGCTGACACACACACACACACACACACATATATATGACAAACAATTGAAGGTATTTTAATTAGAGCGATATTTATATGAACAAATTTAAAAATAGTGTTTAAATGAATATAATTATATTTTTATACATGAAAACTATGTTGAGTTAAATACATACTTTAATTAAAATTCATTCATACAAGCTAGCTAGATTTGAAATATGTGACTTTGGAATATTACGTTTCAGTCACTTCTACAAATGAACTATTAAGTTAGTTAACCTGACTTAGTGAATTATGCTTTCATGAGACGAAACCTATCACCATTCCATATATTTTCCGTGCGTGTGTCGGGTCCATCGTTGTAGTGAGAGGAGCTTCAACAGTGACTGTGACTTGCGACCCAGGTGTAGGTTTAAGGGGTCCCTATATACTTCACAACTCACCCGAATCCTTTCAAAGTAGGTGTTGATCTCAATAACTGCATTCGTTCATATATGGGGACATCGGGTTTCTTATCCACAGTGACGACTCTACGACCGTTGTGGAAGAATGTGGCTTGAATGATATGTTCTCCTGAAAACAATGATTTTTAATGAAAAAGACAGATATTTGTATTAAAAACTATTAAATATAGAATGAAATAGAATAGAATAGAATATACTTTATTGTACACCACAAACAGTAAATTTTACATGGAACAAAAATAATAAATTGAAATGTACAAAAAGGCGGTCTTATCGCTAAGTAGCGATTTCTGCCTGACAACCTTTGATTTGGGGAAATTGTGCAGCGAAAGGGTAGATGGTGCCTTATCCTTATATTTACAATAATACATATATAAATAGAATACTATTTAACACAAGTAGAATTCAGATTCATCTCTAGAATACTGATTTCTGGATGCTTATTCTCACTATTACAGGTGGTACAGATCAAAATACTGTTTGTATGATAAATTTAAACAAAATAATAAAGTGTTTTGTATGTTATTTTCATTACAAGGACCAATTATTTACATCAGGGGTTTTTCAATACTTAGGGGGTCACAAAGCTTCTCCAGAGAGGTTGTAAAGATTTTATAGCCGAGGTGCTAGAGGTTAGGAAAGCTACAGTAGTGGAAATGAAATAATAACAATAATAAAGACTTATTAAGAAAAATAAGAACTAAAAGACATACTTAATAAGTAAATGTATTAAATTTCCTTTTCTTTTATTTTCTTTTTAATTTCGTACTAACCACTACAGATAAAATAAAACTTAGTGTGGCGAATGTTAACAATGTTATATGTTTAAGTTAGTAATGTTCTCAAATAAGTGACTATGTATTGTCTTGTTGAGTATAAAGATCTTTAAACCTAACCTCGTTAAATAAGTAATTGTATTGGATTCAATATTAGTAACAAATAATATACTAAAATGGCTGTGGTAAGAATAAGGTTTAAATATATTTTTTTTTATGTGAAGCTTGGCAAACGAGCAGACGGTCCACTTGATGGAATGTGGTTACCGTCGCCCATGGACATCCGCAGATGCGTTGCCAACCTTGTTTTTTAGGGATAGGGAGGGGTGGGAATCAGGAAATAATAGGAAAGGGTAGGAATAGGGAAAGGGCAACCGGCTCTCTCACTCATCGGACGAAACGCAGCCATTAAAGGCTACTTCACGCCGATCTTCTGTGAGAGGGTGGTACTTCCCCGGTCGAGCCAGCCCATGTTGGAGCTGTAGTAACTGACCACAACTAGGCTCTACCACCTGTAATATTTGATCTACATGATATATTAAAATGCCTATTAGATAATAACTCTTCACCTGGAAAGTTAGCTGTATATAAACAGGTCCACTCATTAAGGAGGTAGTCTTTCTGTCCAAACACAGACACATCACCGACGGTAGTCGCGACTAGAAGCTGCTTGCCTTCACCGTCCCATTCTAGAGCTGAAACCTGCAGAAAAAAATCTTATTATATGTACTTCATCAATATCAATTTTTATTATATGTAATTCTTGTTATATGTACTTCATCAATATTCATCTGTGTCAATTACAGTAATATAAATTATATGTTGTTATTTAAATGAAACCAATATTTTTTTGGATTATACAATGTGACTTTATTTTTGTTAAAAACTACATAAACCCGATATTTCGGTTACTTTTCATGGACTGTGATCACGGACAGACAAGAAGTGAATGTCTGTCAGTTGGTCTTGTTATTTATCATTTATTATATCATTTATCAGCATGGATTTCTTAATTTTCTGGTGTACCACTCTGAATGCCGGCAAAATGCGCTCAGTGTCCCGAGGTTCATTTAAATGTGTAAAACTCACTAAAATCTTAGATCTCATTATATTAAGAACTCTTAGAGGTCAAAATATAACAATGTGTTGTAAGCATTTAGTATTTAACCTATCTCATACTTACAGGATGCACAGTGCTGGTGACTTTATGTGCGTCCCAGGGTGTGTCAATATCACAAACATACACATGACCGCCCCAAGTGTCTCCATCAGTGTCGGAGAGTTCCGTCAGTGATGAGAAGGCTATAATGTTGCGTATAGATATGGTGCATATTGGACGCACTACTTCTGGGTCTGTGCTGGAATATAAACAAATTTGAAAGTCAGTTAATGTTATTAGTTCGTGTGTTGTGTAAATTAGAGCGATTACTTTGGTTTACAGAATAAATTCCGATGATTGAGGATAAAAATAAGGTTTGTTGAAGTTTTTTTGTATTTAATTATTGTATAAGTTATTGTTTTTGTTTTAAGTAATTCTTATAAGGACAATAAGCCTACAGAGCTGTTTGTATCAACTTACCTATTAAAATGCGGGGGCTCACATTTAAGGGGCTTACGTCTCATAGAATATATGAGCTCCATATTTATATTGCTGTTTACTTCACCGCATTGGTTTATTTACGTTATTTAATTTTTTTACTACGGATCTTTAAATAGAGTACACTTGCTACAGTCTATGAAGTGCTACCTAACTTGACACTTCACAAAATATGTCAATTTTAACGCTTGACTTTTAACTTTTGACAATTCATATATGAATTCAATAGCGTTTTGATCTTAGGTTTCTATTTAACAGCTGGTACCTTTAATATTAGTGCATGTAATTATTTAATTTTTATATTTTTGAGGTTCAATCAAAATAGTTTAAATATTACAATAGGTATATGTAATCTTTAAGTGAAAATAATTTCATTTCTACTTTTCATCTTGATATTCAAAATATTTAAGATAATATACTTTTATTGAAGCAAATATATAAAACAAATTAATTACTTCTTAATTTTTTTTTTTTCTGCAAGTCGTCAAAACTAAACGCGCTATATGTATAGTCTGTGCTAAGTCTAATCATAGACCATAATATTGTAGCATTTTTTGTACTCGTTGCCAACTTCAGTTAAATACATCGGCTAAGTTCAGTCAAGTCCCAAACATGATTGTTCCGGCCGATGACCTCTCGTTATTGAGTTCGAGTCGGGTTTCCGAACGCAGCAGTTCTACTCTAACGAAAATGGCCGACCGTGTAACACTCTGACACTGTGTATTGTGTGTTGTTACGAAAATTATACAATTATTGTGTGAAAATGTGAATATGATGAATTAAAACCTTGATCGTAGGGCCGTTCGAGTGTTTTAAATGATGTGCCGGACAGAGATGTGTCGTTTCGGTGTTGGCAACTGGATATTCTTGCTGGCTTGTATACATTTGTTTACGTATAGTCAAGGTGAGTTCCTTTTATATAAATAAAAGCTTTTATCATCGATCGATGGAGCAAGTAAGATCTGTTTACTTACGATTATAATTAATATTTCTAATATAATTTTTTTTTTTATTATATTAATGAAAATTTATTTTAATTGAACATGATATCAAATAAGACGCTCTTCAACTGTAGCAAGTTAGCAACTAGCAGTCTTTAGTGATGTATTTATTTTGGGTTAGTGTTTAATGGCTCTATTTAACGGGCCTGTAACATTAAGAGTCGTCTTGATGTGTATGTATATTTATTAGTTTTAAGCCCACGAGATGTTAGACGCCGCAACCCATTACTGCATTTTTATAGACTGCTTCGAACTAATTAAAAGCCGTATATATTTTTTGTAAACAATCCAATAAAGTCAAAGCCGTTAGGGTTTTTCCACACTGGTCTGCGGTACTGATGTAAATTGTGTATGTTGATAAAATTAATTGAATTTACGTGTGAACTGGACTTAATTGGTGTTCATGTTGAATGGGTCTCAACTGGCGATAATTTTGTATGACAATAATTATTTTCAATTATTCTGTTTAATTAAAAATATATAAATAAACATATCGACTTATGTTTTAGGACTATATATAATATTATATTTATTTTATATGCCATATTATTCATCCTATTGTAAGTTATGTATATATATTACTAAGAGAAACCTTTTCGAGTACAAACGTTTTATCTCAACGTTATTTTATTGAATTTTCATTAAAACAGCTTTTTATTTCCTTTCAACTCTCGGATCTCGTTCCCGAACGTAATTCATATTTGAATTTATTAAATTTATTTGGATTTTTTTCGTTTCTAAACGAATATTCCTGTTTGTATCACGTGTAATTGTTAAATACACCTTGTGATGGACGAGAATTGTATTTTTAGTAGGTTTTAGGGTTCCGTAGGATTATTAGAAAACCTGGTACTAGTATCAAGAAATGTGTCTTTGTTTGTCTGTCACAAAGCTGTAATAGGCTATATCTCATGAACTGTGATAGATTGAGAGAACTTTCACATATAATATATTACTATTACCGCGATGTATTTACACCAATTTTCTTTGGAACCAGACTTCATATATTACGATTTTACATCAAACAACGAACAGTATATTTAAGCAAAGCCGGAAACTTATACTAGTGTTAATAATAGGTTATTACTACTAATATTATAAATGCGAAAGTAACTCTGTCTGTTCGTCTATCTGTCTGTCAGTTACATTTTCACGCCTAAACTACTGAATGGATAGTTTTTATCCCAGACTTTTGAAAAGTTCTCTTGGAAACGCGATATAAACGAACACGACGCGGGCGAAGCCGAGGGCCGAAAGCTAGTATTTAATAAATAACAACTAAATCCATTGGATATTAGATAGTGTGGTTTCTTATTGTGAAACGTGATGAGAAATGCAAGTCTTACATTAAACGCCCACACTCACATTAACATTCTAGGTTCCAGGTGTTGAACACCAGCTGTTCTGGCCGTTTAGACTTTACAACTGGAACACCTGGACTAGTTTTATAGCTGCTCGGACTATTGTAAATAAGACAAAGAGATCACTTGTGGCGTACTTTTAATAGTTTTTACGGGACTCTAGCTTAAGGTGGGCTGGAAGATGTATACTCGGTTCTTTTAAATACTTAATAATTTATTATGAAGTATTTATAGATAATGTTTATTATACAATTGATAGATCATGGATTTGCTTGGTTTTTAATAGTTTATCTTAAAACTCAATTTTTGAGTATACTTTTAATTGGGTTAAATTTATCTCGTATATTTTAAGTTACTTATACTTTTAATGTGTGTTTTTAAAAATTATATATATTACATATATTACGAGCTGACCTGGCAAACTTTGTTTTGTCATATAAAAAAATAGGGGTTGGTGATAAATAAAAAGCAATTTTTTTGGTTTTATGTGATTTTTATTGTTTCATTATCAAAATATAAAAAAATGACGTCCGAAAAAAAAATTAAGGGTGAACAACTCTTATGACTTATTGATATGAAAAATAGATATTGGCCGATTCTAAGACCTACTCAATATGGTCACAAAAATTTCATCAAAATCGGTCCAACCGTTTCGGAGGAGTTCTATGTCTAACACCGATACGTTATCGAAGATTTACAAATACTTCGTTAGTTTGTAAGACTTATAGTAGTCTAGATACATTAATTATGTAAATTTAGTTCGTTCGTAAGCGTTTTCTTGTAATTCGTGTACTTCTGACCAAAGACTCTTAAGCTTACCACAAGTTGACATCTCTACTACACACTATGCGTTTCCAGTTAGTCATACGATAACCTATTTAATAACTTTAATATGATTGATGAATAATGCAAACATTTGGTAAATATACCGTAATCTTCTATCACTTCTCTCCAAATATTTTTTACACATACGATCAAGTTACGCGTAACTGTAAGTCTGTACGTGTGTACGATATGTTTGAGAGTGTTTATATCGGATGTGGTTTTTGTTTGGACATACAATATGTTCAGTATGAGCGTCCAATGTCCAAGTATCGTATGATTCGTTTCAAAATCCTTATTGTGGTGCTGGTTGTGGTATGTGTTGGGTTGATAGTTACAAATCTCACAGAAGTTCAATACTATTAACTACCACGAAATAATTTACTATTGAATATTGATTATAGTACTGATAGTTTTAGTTGCACTTGTATGCGTGCATGTGTTATCCTTTTTTTTAAATCTATTTCCAAGAGATTTCGACAAGAATCAGCTTTATTCAATCGCATTAGGAGTCAAGGATTAATGACCGATTTTTTTTTCATGTTTAAATTGTAAATGTTTGATAATTAAAATGTATAGATCGTTAAATGTGTGTGTGTTTATGTGTGTGTGGGTGTGTATGTACTATACAAAAAGTTACGTAATCATAGTTTTTAGAAGTTACTATTTTATATACATTTTTTAAGATAGTTAAAAAGTCTAGGTCGTTATATGTGTGTGTGTGTGTTTATGTGTGTGTGTGTGTATGTACTCCACAAAAAGTTACGTAATCATAGTTTTTAGAAGTAACTATTATTTATACATTAATAAATAATAACAAAATATTTTTTGGAAAATCAATAATCTATTGTATACCATGCATCGTAAGATGAGTAGAGATCATATGCCTACATATCAGTAAAGATTTTTCATATGTGGGCACATAGAGCATATTTACCTACTAGCGAGGTTTCTGACCATACAATATCGCACTGTTTTCTTATAATCCACAATAAAGTTAGATAAAGCGAAGTTTTTGTATTAATATCTTAACAATTCCATAATATAATGTTTATAATAATAAATTCCGTCCTAGTATCCATTGTTCAAAATAAGTTATATAAGTATTCTGTTTAAAGAGTGGCAGAAGTAATATTAATTAAATACTTCATGGTTATTATTAATTGGGTTAATTCAACTTCGTCTACAACTGAATCGCTAATGTTGATGAGACACAAAAAGAGAAATGCGACGAAAATTGAGACGAAAACCGAGCTGGTGCCGGGTTCAACGCTAACACTGATGATTTAAAGGAATTAGTAGTTATAATTAGTATATAAACATATTAAATTATGCATGCTCTTCCTTTTCCCACCATTTCCTACTAACTCCCTTTTCCCATCCCTCTCCTTCCCACCCAAACAAGGGCGCAACGCACCTTCAAAATATTTTGCAAATGTCCATGGGCGACTGTACTACCACCAACAGGTAGGCCGTCTGCTCGTTTGCTTCCTTAATAATATTAAAAGACCTGCATCCTATATGTCTCATCGTCATCACAGTTTAGGAGGTGGTGGTTATTTGTGTGTGAAGTATAGAATAGGGCCCTACAGAATAGGCCCGTAATCTATGTATACTAATATTATAAAGCTGAAGAGTTTGTTTGTTTGTTTGAAAGCACTAATCTCCGAAACTACTGGTTCGAATTGAATAATTCTTTTTGTGTTGGATAGTCCAGTTATCGAGGAAGGCTGTAGGCTATATAACATCACGCTACGACCAATAGGAGCAAAGATATAGTGGTAAATGTGTAAAAAACGGGAGAAATTATTTCATCTTTGAAGCCTACCGTTGCGTGCGCCGTGAAAACGGTTCAAGATACACAAAAAATATGTATTAAAGAATAATAGCTCTCTTAATGATCTAAAAAACAGTCCGCGACAGTATACGTCTATCTTTTAAGATTAACTCACACAAACCCTTTTTATGGTACCTAATTTTGTCGAAATAATTTGTTTAAGTTGTATCAAAATAATAATATTAATCTTTATTCATATAAACAAATAAATATGTTGTTGGTTAAGAGTACTTCATTATTAATAAAAAAAAAAACATAGGTTTTATCCTGAAAATTCTACGGGAACTCGACCATTCCGAAAACCCCGCAAGAACGGGAACTATGTGGGAAAAACCAAAAATCTGTCGGAAGTCACTATTCCACGCGGACGAAGCCGCGGCAAAAGCTAGTTCAGTTAGAAAAAGGGGCCTCTGTGACGAAAGATATTCAAATTTATCTATATGAAATGAACATTATATTTATAATACTCGTTTCTTTAAGCTGTATATATTGATATTGAACATATATAGCTATACTATAATATATCGAATTCATATATATTTAGAAGATTTATTTTTATTATTTTTTTTTTCTTAGAATATACATTGAATTGTTTTTCCGATTATTTATTATCAAAGTTTTGTTATAATAACGTAATAGGTTAATTTAATTATAGATAAAAATATTATTTAAGATATAACATACTGATGAAATCGCTTGCAATATCTATAATATTAAAATCATTATAATTTTAATTATATATTAAATAATATATTCTTTATTATTTTGGTTTCCTATGACTGAACGCATAATAATAATCTTCCGGCTTGTCTAGACACAGTTCAGTCGATGCTAACGTAATAACAGACAGACATTTTTATATACTTATAATAATATATTAAACAAAATATTTATAATACGGAGCTATTGTGACACGACAAATTAAAATCACAGTTATTAAAAAATGAAAAGTGACAATATTGTTAAAGGATTTTGGTTCTTATAACTATTTATTAAGGGGTTAAAGTTAAAGTTAAAGGATTTTGGTTCTTATAACTATTTATTAAGGGGTATAAAGGTTTGTTTGGTTGAGACGAATGAAACGAGCTTTCAGATTATCCTGGGTTGATGCAGCGTTTATAGCTCTTGTGTAATATATTCAGATTTTTTTAAAGCTTCAAGATCTGTGACGTCACTTATAAAGTCTCTCTCTCTCTCTCTCTCTCTGCACATATATATAAAGATGAAGTCTCAAGTTGTAGTAATGTAGTATAACAACTGTATAGATAACAATTATATATGACTAGCTTTCCGCCCGCAGCTTCGCCCGCGTGGAGTTCAGTTACATCGCGTTTCCAAGAGAACCTTTAAAAAATCTGGGATAACAACTATCCTATGTTCTTTCTCAACGTCAACTCTATCTCTGTACCAAATTTCATTAAAATCAGTTCAGTGGTTTAGGCGTGAAAGCGTAACAGACAGACAGGCAGAGTTACTTTCGCATTTATGTATAATATTAGTAGGGATGAGTTTCATCTATTAAAGGTTTTGCCCTTATATTAAAGTATATGTTCAATTAAAACAAAGTTATATATTTTTTCTCGTTACTAAAAACGTTATAACAAAAAAATCAAAACCGCTGGCATCAACTAGTTATTGTTAAATAAATTTGATATTTATAGGTATATGTTCTTACACAATGACGAACTAAACTAAACTTGAAATTCAAACAGTATGAAATTTAATTTAAACTGTAAATATGTATTAAATTCTTCTCCAAAGATCATACGTACTTAGTAATAACATGGTTTAAAAGCTATTCCAGGCACGTATATTCTTACCACAAGTTCTCATAACCAACGTAACGCCGTTTAGGTCGTGAGATATATTAGTGTTATTTACGATTAACTTTCAGTATGTACGTATAAATACGAAGAGTAGGAATATGTGGCGTTTTTATGTTTTCTATAATATGAAATCGTGGTGACCTAGTGGTTAATGGCCCGCCTCTCATGCATGAGGGCGCGGTTCGAAACCTGCCAAGTACCAATGTGATTGTTCCGAGTCATATGTACTTTCTGAGAGTATTTAGACACCACTGATAGATGAAGGAAAAAATCGTGAGGAAACTTGGAGTTATAATTTCTAATTATTAGTTTGAAATCACCAACCCGTCTTGAGTAAGCGTGGTGTTTAATGCTCAAACCTTCTCCATGTGAGAAGAGGGCTTTGCTCAGCAGTGGGCTCTGATAGGCTGATGATGATGATGATAATCTGAAATAATTAATATAATTATAATCATTAACTTAACTTTATTTAAATATGTAGTTCTGTTTCCGAAAGTACAAAACTAACTGCAGTTTAAATCTCAGATTCTCTTAATAACTATGGTGCATTAATTTAACGATACGGATTGAGAGGAAACGTCAGTCAGCTTGCGTTTACCTAATTAAAAGTAAAGTGGTCTTGGTAATTATATCAAATGGACTATTTCCATCTGGTCACATTATTATATATAATGAGTGAGTCTGTCTGTACGTAAAGCTATGTAGGAATTTCTAATTACCGTTGGTAGATGGTTTCGCAAGACCTAGTCACCTTCGACGTAAAGCGTTTCTTAAATTAAAAGTATAATTTTACATAGTAAAAAAAATACTAAAAATAAATCAATATAGACAGACAGACAGTCAGGCAAATATGTTTTCATGTTATTTACAATGTATATAAAATTTTTAGATTGAAAATAATTTTTGCCGGCTTCGCTCATATCCCAGGGGCTTCTCGGGACAAAAAATATACTCCGTGCAATATCAGAATTGAAACTTCCAACCGGTACTTTTTCGGAGCTTTTGATTGATGAACAAATATATGTGAGGTAAAAAGATTAATATGTTATGGAAAATATACAGAATATAGGACGTTGGAGGTGAGGGTTTGACGCGTTAAATAGGATAGTTTTTATCCCAAACTTTGGAAAGGTTCTCTTGGAAACGCGATATAACCGAATTCCGGGCGGAAAGCTAGTAGTGCTATATAATAACCTACACCTGGGTCACAAGTCCCAGTCACTGTTGAAGCTCCTCTCACTGCAACGATGGGCCCTACACACGTACGGTTAATACATGGAATGCTAAGATATTTCGCCTCTATCTATCTCTACCTGTGTCCCCAGTAGTACGACCAGTCTTCGTACCTGAGCCTTATCAGTGGCCCTTATCTCGTCTGGATGTTATCACTGCATGTTACACGCGTATCCTCTTTAAGTCGTCTTATCAGCTGACTGTGACGCCTTTGAACGATCTGTTCCCGGACTCAATCCTCAATAACTCGTTATATCTCACTGATACGGAATACGGTATTTCATCGTAATATTATTGATTTATTACTCGTCTTTGAGTATTTAATTTTTTGCAGGTATTAATCTGCTGAGAAGCTGTTGATTAATTATAAATTAAAGTATCGTATATTGGATTATTCTGTTGAGGCAATATTTATTAGACTGTTGAATTCTTTCTATTATGAGTATCCCTAATCAATTGATGTTGTTCTCTGGAGCACAGAAACAACAGGAAGTTCTAAGTTACCAAAACAGGAACATCAAGAAATTGACACCAAAATCACAATTGCACAGAATATTACTAACATGTGGATCTTCCATCCAAAAAACTGCTTCACTAATTTTAATGAAACTTTACATTAATCAGAATTACAATAAGATGTAGTTAGGCTATATTTATATATGTCGCAGATAGCTTACCTTACATATTATTTTAACACTATACATTTATCTTTGATCTTATAGGCAAAGTTCACTCGTGCTAAGTTATAGGCAAAAACTAGTATTAAATAATATACAGGTAAATTTATTTATTTAAAAGATACATCAACATCACACATATTCAGCATACATAAACAATAGATAAATTAGAAAAAAATCTAGGACCTAGGATATGAGTGACAATTACAGATGTACACAACATTCACACAAAGAAAAATATTAAACTTATTGTCTACGTGTTGAATTTATGTGATAATTAAATAACTATATATAAAATTGAGTATAAATCATTAAGCTTAATCTATGGACAGACCAAAGCGGACGTTTATACCTGTCTTATTCACCAAATTAATCCTACTAATATTATAATTGCAAAAGTTTGTGTGTGTGTATGTTTGTTACTTCTTCACGCTCAAACGTCTGCACCGATTTTGATAAAATTTTGTATACAGGAAGCTGACGTCCAGGAATAACACATAGCTACTTTACATCCCGGAAATCTCGGAAATCTACTAAGCTAGTTACTACATACAACTATGTACCCTCAATATACAATTTTTGTTCATTCAATACAAGCGCGTCATACATTCTGTTATGTAATAATTTCCATATTTACTGATCTATGTCCCATATAGTGTCGTGTCGTCTCCGTCACGTATCAATATCGTGGGACGCTCCGGGGACCGTGTTACGAGTGTGAAGCGTCTCATGTCACATATACTAAATAAACTTCCATAAAGATGAATTTTTATTGAAATAATATTTTTACATGCGTGGAATAAATCCTCGACGCGATTTGGGTTATGTCAATAATATTAATAGAAGTTTCTTCTTATATATTTATACTAGTTTTTGATCGCGACTTCGTCTGCGTTTCAGAAT
Organism: Danaus chrysippus; assembly: GCA_916720795.1. Taxonomy (NCBI): domain Eukaryota; kingdom Metazoa; phylum Arthropoda; class Insecta; order Lepidoptera; family Nymphalidae; genus Danaus; species Danaus chrysippus. Next base: position 499,087 of record CAKASE010000070.1, read on the forward strand.
TAGAAATGTATAGACTGGGCGAACTCTATTCCTCCTTAAAGACAGTAGATAAGATTTTGGATTTGTATTTTTTTTCTTTTCAATCGGATGTAAAGTATCCTGTCCTTCCCTTGCTCTAATCTATCTCTACTCAAATTTTCATCCAAACCCGTACAGCCATTCTTGAGTTATAAATAGTGTAACTAACACGACTTTCTTTTATATATTAAGATTTAGTTTATGTAAGCATACTAGTTCAATTGTTAAGATCCTTGAAACATTGTATTCCAGAGGTTGCTAGTTCAAATCCTGGTGGTATCAATAATTTTTCTATCTATATCTTCTGTTTCAATTCAAAATAAAGTATTGAATACAAATATACTGTAATGTTAAAAAAATATATAGAGTAATATATTATTAAACGACAAAGATATTTGTTACGGAAAAGAATGCTTTTCCCTCTGTATTTTTCTTAGTAATTTCTCTTAGACAAAGCTGCAGTAGTTATTTAGTATTAGACTTATCTAGACTCCCAGATATAGATTTTTTTTTTGTTGAAGTGTACTGAGAGTAGTTCTCATTGTATATTTACATAGTCTTGAGTTCCCAAAGAGGGTTGATGTCAGGCAGGTGGCCGGTCGTAAAAACAATTAGTCAAAACTATTCACAACATGAAGGCAGAACCTGGCTAAAGCTGGGAAATTGACAGGTAGAAGAAGATATATATAAAGCAGTTTTGATAGTGTTTTCATAAATCATTGCTTCGCCATCTTTAGTGGGATGCAGTAAATAACAATATGGATAAAGAACTTTATTTCTCATAAGAATTTTACATTCACTTAAAATGAGATACAAGGAATTAACAATTTTAACAAACGGGCCGTTGGACATGACAGACTTGCTACATTTACCACTACAGCGAGGATATTAAATATTTTTTAATTTAACCTTAAACATCCCTACACTATCACACAGTTTTATTTCGTCTGGTAGTTTATTGAACAACTGTACTCCCTCAAACAGAATATTTTTTTTACCATAATTAGTTCTCACGTGATCAATTTGAAGTTTGTATTTATTCCTTAAGTTCGTAATATGCGGTCTCTCACAAATCACTATCTCCGATGGAATGGAGCCTGATTTAATTTATTATTATTAATATTAACATAGTTGTAAAAGTTTTTAATTGTTACCTATAAATTTATGAGTCTGTTTACTTGATTTTTTATTAAATAAATAACCTGATCTCATCATTTCCAAGGCTTCACAGTTATCCGAGGATTCTTTAATGTGGTTTTAATTTTTTAGTATCTTGTTACTTCAATTTTATTATATATATTATGGAATGGGTTCTTGGGAGTTTATATGGTGTCTTTATAAGAAAAAAGGTATCAGGGCTTCTGGGATTGTGGTTAAAATGACGCAGATATTAAAATATTATACTTTGGACTAAATTTAGGTGAAAGAGGAATTGTTTTAACATGTTATAATATATAAAATTTTAAATGTTTTTATAGAAATGAACGACCTGTAGAGTTGTCTTTAAATCAAAGTAATTTTCGGATTTAAATTTCAAATTATAAGTTTGAAATCACTAATCCGTCTTGAGCAAGGGTAGTGAATAATGCTCTAACCTTCTCCATGTGAGAAGAGGCCTTTGCTCAGCTTTAGGCCCTGATAAGCCGATGGTGATCAAAAGCACACTGATGCATCATCATTTTTAGGACCTGGTTTGTGCTTGAAAATGATTTTCAAAGTAATGTCTTGGATACTATAGTGAATATAAATCATATGAAATTTCAATAATAATTAAAACGATGTCTACAATGGTAATTTAGCGAATAATTTTAAACAAGAAAAAACTTATCTGTATATATTGAAAGCCTTTATTGGTGAGGTTTAATTAAGAGTTCTCGTGTAATCTCTTTGATGCAAACCTGTTGTGGATATGTAATCAGTGGAGCTGGAAGTAGGTTAGGACTTTGGATACGTCGAGGGTTCTTTACTCGAGACCTCACATCATCAACAATATAAAATATTATATGTATGTAATTTAAAACATTTATTGCTTTATATTTTTTATGTCCTATATCATATATTTTACGTCCCTCGATGTTTTGATGTCCGCGTGGGTTTGGCCTGTACCGAATTTATGATAAAATCACATAATCCGGTATTGTTTTACAAGTTTTGAACTGGTTCAGCGAGTTTAACGTGACCGACTTCGAAAAAAGGAGGTATTATTTATGTCCAAGTATATTGTTTCATTGCTGTACCTGAAGGTAGGTTTGGGTCGTCTTAGCAGTCAGCTAATCTTTTTGTCATAACTCGTGAAATATGATCCAATCGTATGCAATCTTTTTTGGATGTAAACCTGTTCTGCATATTTAGTATAACATAAAACGTGCTGTTTTATCAAAAATTTATACGTAGGAAGAAAGAAAAATGTGTCGTTTTGTTTCATCAAGTTTTATATATTTTAAGAGTCGTGAACTAAAGAAGGTTTTAATTAGCGACAGTCCTAAAACCCTCAGATTATTAGAAACTAGCTTTTGCTCCTGACTTCGACCATATTGATTTGAAAATTTGGTTCAGACGAAACTTAATAATTAGTGCTCTAAATAATAGTATAACTAACTAGTAACGCCATCTGTTGTTTAAACACAGGAGTAAAGATACAGTACTATCAACATACAACGATTTGTCCAGCATCCCACGGGAGCTCGATACTAAAGGATAACTGTAACTAATATTACTGTAAAGTTACATCAAGTTACTTTAGTTTTTGCTTTACGGTTAACAAACATACATACATTTATGAATAGTATATCTGGGTAGTATTTCCATAAAATCTTTTCATTATGAAAGCTATGTTTCCCCTAGGCGACATTTGAAAGGGATCAAAAAATTGAAAGACGGTAAAAAATCTCGTTCATTTATATATTTATTTAAGAACTAATTAGTACAAGATGTATGACTTACTGTGTATACTCAGGGGAACGAAAAAATGGATTTATGAAAACCATCTATGGATATTATTATAAACAAAAGCAGCCACAACTATAGTTTATTCACATAACATAAAACAATACAACTATTATACCGTGATCCCGCGGAACCTAAAGTATCATCATCCTATCAGAGCCCACTGCTAAAAGGCCTCTTCTCACATGGAGAAGATTTGAGCATTAATCACCACGCTTACTCAAGACGGATTGATGATTGCAAACTTTTAATTGTGAAATTATAAGTACAGGTTTCCTCACTATGTTTTCCTTCTCCGTCAGTCAGTGATGTCTAAATACTCTCAGAAAGTACATATGACTCGGAAAAATCACATTGGTACTTGCCAGGATCGAACCCGCGCCCTCAGGCGTGAGAGGCAGGCTCTTTAACTACTAGGCCACCACTGACCTATAGTATAAACTATCTTATTCCGATCTATGATTTATAGTCTTATACATTACTATAAAGTTTTATCAAAATCCGTACAGCAATTTTTTATGAATGAGCATTGAAACATCCATACATTTGACAGAATTTCCCACTTATAATATCAAGTAGAATATATTCAAGGCAAACAAACAGCAATAGGTTTTTACTCCCAAACTACATCCTAACTAAGACTAAAACTTAATCAAAATCGTCACAGCCCATCCGAATGACACTACAATGTGAAAGTTCTAAATACAGTGGTGAATACAGCTTGTGTCATATGAATTATAAAGTACATTTGACCCGTCGTATTAACACAGAAATATTATTAATTATGAACACAAACATATATACAGGGTGACTGGTGAATTACTATCAATATTTAAGGAGCATACTCGGTACATGATTCTCATTCGAATTATGTAAAAAAAATAGGCACTTAATTTTTGACCAAATTTCCGTATAAATAAATAAAGTGTTGACACGTTCCAAGTGTTCCAAGTGTGGACGCGTGCGGCGGCGTGCTGTAACAACACCACGCCGCCGCACGCGTCTGTGTGTGTGTGTGTGTGTGTATACCTAATCTGTAGGGTGTTCACACGATGCGTAATTAATTACATAACTTTTGGTTAACTTTACTTAGAAGTTTATTAATATTTATGTTATATTAATTTTTATTTTGTCATATATGATCCTCAAATATCACGTCCTCAAGTATCGATAGTAATTCACCAGTCACCCTGTATATGTAAGTTAATAGTATTGTAGTCGCTCAGCTATAAATCTAAACTCACAATGGTTTGAGGATACTATAACATCTGGCTGGGGTGTGGCCCAAGTCATAAGCTTGAGACTTGATAATACTTCTGGGATTTTTGTACATTTAATGTTATTTACTTGAATAAAACATAATATAGGGCAAGCAGTAAATAGGACAGTATTGGTAGTTTTTATGTTTTAATTTACTTAGAAATAATAATATCTAAGTATTTCGCCTGCACTTATTTGAAGGAAAATCTCGAATTTATTTATTTTCGTGGCCATGTAAAGGAACCGAAACTTCGTGAGTATTCAGATAAAATAATAACAATCTGTAGTATCAGAAGAAACACTTTTATTAAATTAGAAATGCTTAATTAATTCAATATGTCTTTATTTTTATTAATATTGTCCATATATACAGAAAGTTAAAAATTGACTTCAAATATCAATATAATCTTTTTAGTTAAATTAAATATCAAACGATAAAACTCTTTTTAATTATCAAAGTTAAGTTTAAGTAAACTCATTACTAAATCGAAAAAATTATAAAAAAAATATCTTACAACTTAAACGCGGGTAGGTTATACATAATTTAATACTTCTTACTTGTCAAGGCATTTTAATCTCTACTGTAACAGTATAAGGTTTAATTTCTATTGTATCCACATCTCAACTCAATCCGTTTGGAGATGAAATCTCACAGGATATTGAAATCCATTGTTTGATCTTGTTTAATGAGTATTTCGTTTGATGTATTAAAATTTACATATTTATAATATTTATTAATGTCTCCACATTAAATATTTGACACTTAATTTAATTAAAAAATTTACAATCATCATCATCATTCAGACGAAAAACGTCCACTGCAGGACATAGGCCTGTAATTTGTACAATCCCTACTAATATTATAAATACGAAAGTAACTCTGTCTTCTTCTTCTTCTACCTGGCAATTTCCCGGCTATAGATAGGGTCTGCCTTACATGTTGTGAATAGTTTTGGCTAATTGTTTTTACGACCGGTCGCCTGCCTGACATCAACCCTCTTTTGGGAATCAGCATTAATCAGTGATGTCTAAATATTCTTAGAAAGTACATATGACTCGGAAAAATCACATTGGTACTTGCCCGGGTCAGGATCGAACCCGCGCCCTCGGCAACGAGAGGCGGGCCCTCTAAAGTAACTCTGTCTGTCTGTCTGTTACGCTTTTACGCCTAAACCACTGAACTGATTTTAATGAAATTTGGGACAGAGATAGAGTAGACCTTGAGAAAGAACATAGGATAGTTTTTATCCCAAACTTTGGAAAGGTTCTCTTGGAAACGCGATATAACCGAATTTCACCCGGGCGAAGCTGCGGGCGGAAAGCTACATAGTAGTGCTATAAAATAACCTACACCTGGGTCGCAAGTCCCAGTCACTGTTGAAGCTCCTCTCACTACAACCATGGACCCGGAACATGCACCGTGAATACATTGAATGATGAGAAGTTTCGTCTCTCTGTAACAGATTCTCAAATACACAATAAAGTTTAAAAAGTGTTATATATAGGTTTTCATTGATGATAAATCTGGTTAGTAAGTTATTGTCAACCAAAAATTTATTCTAGACAGTTTACAAGTAACATTTAGCCTGGAATTAAAAAGGATAATATAACTCTCAACTTAGCGGAATATTGGAGTACGTGATCTGGGTTTAAATATATGCTTTAGACTGTAGGTAATGAGAGGATTTGAAGGTCAAAATAATAAGAAAAACTTAGTATTCATAATTAGATTAAAGATCTTTTCTTAAGCTTCTAATTTAAATGCATCTTTTACTTCTCATTTATTTGGCGAAAATGTAAAAAATGTGCTCATATTTTTAGAAAATCGTCAAAATCTTGACGTGAATATGTTTCTTAATTTCATGTGTTTTTTATAAATGAGATTTCAAAGGAAATATTTAAAATTAACAAATAAAATTAATTTAGCATTTCATTAAGTATGAATCAAATATATATATTTTTTTATATACCAATATATTGAATTAATATCTCAATGTTCCTTATATGTTTGTATAAGTTTAGTGTGGCTCCATGCTTGTGTAAAGTATTAATTAGTGTTTATTATCGTGTGCAGACAGACATACATGTTTATATGGGAACCATGTTCAAACGGTATTACCATTTAAGGTTTTTGGCAACGTTTATTTATTTTCAATTAACACGTTTTTTCATTGTAAACTAGCTTTCTGCCCGCAGCTTCGCCCGCGTGGTGTTCGGTTATATCGAGTTTCTAAGAGAACCTTTCAAAAGTCTTGGATGAAAACTATCTTATATTGTTTCTCAAGGTCAACTCTATCTCTGTACCAAATTTCATTAAGATCACTTTAGTGGTTTATTCGTGAAAGCGTAACAGACAGACAGACAGATAGACAGAGTTACTTTTGCATTTATAATATTAGTAGGGATGTTTTCCCGTCTGTATGTTTGTTATGAAAAATAATTATAAATGAAACATCGATTGATAATTTTTATGTTAGCCAAATTCATTGTATATATGAACAAAAGATTATTGATATTTCTGGTCTTATATTTTTCGTGCCTCTCAATTAAAAATAAATAAATTTTTATACTATCAAATCATACAATGTACATTATAAGTTTTGAGCAAGCGTGGTGATTAATGTTCAAACCTTCTCCATGTGAGAAGAGGCCAGCTCAGCAGTGGACGCTGATAGGATGATGATGATGATGATGAATTATGCTAACTTATTTGGTTATTATACAAAATTCACACATATAGAGTAGCCTTATAGTCGACAAGATTTTATTTAGTAATCTGTCAATTAAGAACCGTACACTAAGAATAGATCTTCGTAATTACTTACTTAATTACTGTTAGAAAATTATTATTTATTTCTCATATATCCAACTTTGTCGACAACAAATTTTCATGAAACTAATATTTTCGGATTTTACTTCGCGTTTTATTTTTGATAAGAAACTACATACTCCCGACGTTTCGGTTACTTTTCAGCAACCGTGAACAAATTTTCATTCTCATGTTTCGATAACATTCAAGCTACAGTTATTTCATCAAATAAATATTCCCTGTACGTCTGTCTGTCACGAGTTTCTGATCTAGTTTGGTAACTGTCGCCCGTACGACAAAACAATAAAGAGGAGTGGGGCGTGAAGGATTTACATTTACACCCGGAACTGTATACAGAGAGATAACGACTGTAGGTTTGTTTGTACATAATAAATATATAAAATATTGAAGCTTTGATTATATACATATTGTTTTAATGACTGAAAGATTAAAAAGAAAAAATGATGAGCAATTTGGTTTTAATACTTAGATGATCGTGACAGAAGAAAGTAGCATACCATTATCATATACAAATACAATTTCCGATTATTATTTTTATAAAAACTTATAACTTATATAAGTAAGTTACTTTAAAGTCAAAGATGAAAGTCTTATCTTTAAAAGATTTGAACTTAACAATATAAAAGCTACAAAAGATAAATGCACGAAGCTTAACTACCCTCCAAATCTTTTAAATCGCTCCCTCTGTACTATCCGTGCTCGTATCTGTTGTGCTGGACATAAATAATTCATCGCCTTTCATCGCCGTTATAAAGGGACGCGAATATCTCATCGTGTGTTAAACTCCGCGGCCACGGCCAGGTAACGCCAGATGACAGCCTTCCATACGCATTCCGTCAGATATTCATTAGCGGAGAGTGTGGTCACAGTGACAGCGGATGCGGTAGCGGGCGAAAAACAAACTAACTTCATATGTACTATTAATAACGACTATACTATTAAAACAAAAATGTCATTACTTTCAATCATATATTTAGAATAAAAATATTTTAATTTAAAGCTAAATCATCATAAAACTGCATTTTCTACGACCATAACATACAATACATATTTCCTGGATCCGCCCGCCGTCAGTGCCACCCGACCGTGTCACTATATTCGTCGTCAACATCTGCTGAGTCAGTAAGCCGTCTAATTTAACCGGAGACATGAACTACACCGATATTCCATCAGTCGTGTGAATACCATCACACCAACATCGACTCTATAACATCAATATAAAGGTCAGAATCGCGTGTTACATTTAATCCATTAGATGATTAAAAATAACGATTGTGTTCTGTACCGTAATTTTAACTCGTTCCCTCGTAGGGAATAAATCAAAGAGCTTGAATCTACGTAAGATCTGCTTACAAAGGGATTTTTATTTAATTTATTTATTGAAAACAAATATCGGTCTGTCAAATGGACTCGTTCTATTAGTTGAAATATATTTACTTAGTCTCTTTATTCTGTACTACTTATATAGTTAATAAAATTCTAAGGCTATTGTTTAAGCAATAATTTTAATTTATTTTCTGAACAGAACTCACGAAATTATCTATTTATATCTTTTAAATGACATTTTTTTTATATTTGTATCTCTAAAGAACTTTAATGAAGATTGTAACATCTTAATGAGATAAAACTAGAAGCAGACTGTGGAAAAGAAGCATTGAAAATTTATTTTTTGGGTATAAATATGGAGCATATGTAAAATTTTTTGAGACCATACTATCGAGGTAATTTTGCTACGTGTTTTAACTTTTCATAACATATGTACAACTAAAAACTGTTTCTCATTTCCTGAAGTTACTATAAAGTTTTCTAAAATATTTTATATTATATGACTGTATAAAAATAATACTATATTTTAGAAATATTTAAGAAATTATTTGATATACTGATGTATTTTCAAAATTGTATTATACATTTGTTTCTGATAGAAATGGGATCAAAAAAAATTATATATTAATATTCATAGAAGAAAACGAAATACATATTACAAATCAATATGGATCAACATTTATTTGTACTATATAAACTTAATATAAAAATCTTTCCAAAAGTATTTACATTTTAAAACTAAATTGATGATACATAGTTCAACATAGTTATTCATCATGACACATGTCACGATCAATATGGAATGTTAAATCCACTTTCTGTCAATTGTCCGACTGTCAAAATGTCACTGGAAGTGCAGTTTTTATTGAACTGTCAATAAAAGCTTTTTGACAGAAACTTTTAGGCGTATTTTAGACAGATGGCGTTGGATTCCTTGCATTCATGATAGTTTTATTGAGACTGGTCAACTGTACTCAGAAAATACCACGATTGTGTTAAATAGTTATACACTTATCAATAAATGCTAGTGTATGTGTGACTAATCTGTTCGTTCAGTTAAGTATTTCCCATAAAAGTTTATGTCAAATACGATACTGACTTTCTAGTATAACGCGTCCCATTTTCAACACCATTATAGCAAGTGACCTCTCTTTACCATACTTTCTCTATACGAAGATATTGCTAGTAAAAATAACAGTTCCTAAAGTGTCATCTTTGGTTAAGAAGCCTTAATTCTTCTAATCTTTCTGACATCTTTGAGTCCAACTCCTTATATAAAGTTATCTCAGGAGAAGTTACTTCTTCCACAAACAAGGTCGACAAAACACCAGCAATATTCTTTATGTACCACATGTCCATGAGCGACAGTACTGCCTCTCATCAGAAGTTCCGTCTCTTCGTTAGCCCTGTAACATTAATATAACGTCCCAGCATCCGACTAGACCATCTTCGTACTATCTCTACTTTATCTCCCCACCCTCCATCATGCCACGTCCAACCCTCTTCACCGTCAGTAAAACCAATTTCAATTACAGCTTTACAAACGTGAGTAAAGTTATTAAGCAAAATTTGAATCATCTTCATTGGGACACATCAAGCTCAGTCGTAATAAAATATTATAGGACCAAATTATATCCTTACTAATATTATAAATGCGAAAGTAACTCTGTCTGTCTGTTACGCTTTCACGCGTAAACTACTGAACTGATTTCAATGAAATTTGGTACAGAGATAGAGTAGACCTTGAGAAAGAACATAGGATAGTTTTATATACGTATTATTAAATATATCTTCATTCTCTAAGAACCGGAATACGTCATAAGTTTTTCTGACATATTAAATTAGTCAAGTCAGTTCAACCAATTAGCTGATGGAGGTGGATTTTCAAATGTGCGTCACATGTATTAGGGATCATTAAGGCATACAAAGTTTAGTATATTACAGAATCTTTAATGATCTGATGCCATTTATAATAAATCTACTTTAAATACGTACTATGTATATATCTTATATGTACAAAAATATAATACAAAAGATAATTAGTATTAAATGAAAAAGTCGTCATGGCCTGGAAGTAAAAGCTCCTTCTCTCATGCATGAAGGTGCAGGTTCGATCCTGGCAGGTACCAATGTGATTTTTCCGAGTCATATGTACATTATAAGAGTATTTAGACAATACTGACAGATGAAGGAAAACATCGTAACGAAACCTGGACTTATAATTTCAACTAATAAGTTTGAAATCGCCAACCCATGTTGAGCAAGCGTGGTGATTAATGCTTAAATCTTCTCTATGTGAGAAGATGCCATTACTCAGCAGTAGCACCAATAGGCTGATTATGATGAAGCCAATTATCATAAGAGTTGAATTAGTTAATTATAATAAGAAATATAGTTAATCATATTCATACTTACCCAAACATGGATAAAAACTAAATCCATACAGTTGTCAGTTTTTACTTTTTCATTACTTACGTCGATAGTATCATACGAGCAACTTATAGTAAGGCTAAGAAAGGTATTTTTGGACATAAAATTATATTTTGATATTATTACGTATATAATATTCTTAAACAATTCATAGTTTCCATGAGTGCGGGCTCCAAACCGCGGGTAGTTTTAATTAAATCTCTGACACTGCACTGGCTTCACGCCAGTTAAACAGGCTAGGATTTATTATATATTATTATATTAAATTAAATTTGTCCGCTTGTTCGTTGTAAGTTTTGACAATAATGAAGTAGACTTAAGGGTTCTATCATAATACATACATATATAGGGATTTTAGTGCACATATGAACAGGAAGTGACTCCACTTGTGTATAGATTTTAATAATTTCCTATAGCTATTGATTTTGTAAAAAAATTGTTTTATTTTAAATAATTTTTATCTTCATACTATTTTTATCCTTTGTTGTTCTCAAAAATATTCTGACAAATTTATTGTTTATGCATACGAATATTTGGATAATAACTAAATGTACGATAAACTGATAAAATTTGAAGGTTTCTCTATATACTGTGTTGAACAGTCACGTTACTACTTACTACAAGTTTTCACTCTCACATTACATTGGTGGTGACCTATACACTATATTATTGACGTTGGTTATTGAGTGAAAAACGTGAAACGCTTAGTATGTAGTGTGACGATAAAAAAGTATTATTTAACAAGATCAACTGACAGACATTCACATCTCGTCTGCCCGTGATCACGGTTGATGAAAAGTAACCGAAACGTAGGGAGTATGTAGATTTACCACAAAAAAATACAGTATATTCGAAAAATATTAGTTTCATTTAAAAATTAGTTTATACATGACTAAATTTCTTTATCGATCTATTATGTACACAGCACAAACATCAATTGTATATTATTTCTGTGTTGTAACTTGTATCTACTACCTCCTGCAGTGTTTACTTAATTATTGTATTTTCACACCGTTGTGTGTGTTAATCATTATAACACACACGTACACACACACACACAGACACACACACACACACATTTGATATGAAGATTTTAAGATAAATGCATTATGATTCAACACGCACACACACAGACCTATAGTATGATTCACTTATTATTATAAGTTCAGTTATTCTCAGGTCGTTGACCCCGGCACATCCAAAATTTGATCCATAAATTCTTTTATTCATCTCTTTACATAAACGTCATATAAAGATCCTTTCACACTTACCAGTGACCGTGTGAGACGACTTTAGAATTTAACCGACTTATTTAATAAACATATTTTTTTCAATTAAATATTTGACGTTTGTGCCAGAGTTGACTTTTCATTAGATATTGTATTCTATACATACGAGCACGTACCATGAGTTGTATATAAAGAAATATTGTAAGTAAAATAATTGGTTCCTTAATATAATTAAAACATTACTGTCGATTGAAAATGAATCTTATGTGATTTTAATACATCACTATATATGTTATTTCTGATGTTAAACTTGGTTACCATTCAACAAATGTACTTGCTATATGTTCAGTTAATATAATGAAATATATATTGCTATACGAATTTGAACTCTATGTGTTATGTATATAAGACTCACTCCAATATCACGATCAGAACTATCATATCATATCATTTATGTTATGATATGAATCATTATTTTTGTGTGTATCATAAAAAGATACATAATAGTTGCTGTACAAACAATATGTCACTATAAATTTAATACCAAAAAATATATATTTTATGTAATTTATACAGGGTGACTGGTGAATTACTATCGATACTTGAGGACGTGATATTTGACGATCATATATGACCAAATAAAAGTTAATATAACATAAATATTAATAAACTTCTAAGTAAAGTTAACCAAAAGTTGTGTAATTAATTACGCATCGTGTGAACACCCTACAGATTAGGTATACATACACACTCACACAGACGCGGCGGCGGCGTGGTGTTGTATCAGCACGCCGCCGCACGCATCCACACTTGGAACACTTGGAACGTGTACACACTTTATTTATTTATACGGAAATTTGGTCAAAAATTAAGTAACTATTTTTTTACATAATTCGAATGAGAATCATGTACCGAGTATGCTCCTTAAATATTGATAGTAATTCACTAGTCACCCTGTATATTAAATATTATATAAAATTATATATCCTTATACACTTCCTCTCCATATTAACTTTGACTGTAAAACTTAAAGTAGGTACATTCTTTGGCAACATTTCTTAAAAGGAGATAAGAAATTTCTTTTTGCTTATAAATATTGTGATTCTCGTTTAATGTGGCAAGTTATTCTTTGTTTAGCAATGTTTGATTCAAATTTTACTTTACGATGAAAGTTTTATGAGCACGTAAAAAAATTTTGTACAATCAAACTACAACTTCAATATTTTATATATATTTTTTATATTCAGTGTTTTAATTTAACCTCGAGTGTTCTATACACTTCTATTGTTACAATACAATGTTGTGTAAACTATGGGAAAATGTTCAAATTGAAAAATCCACAAGCTATGAGCATAGGAGGAACGAATATAGCCATAGTATATCAAATTTATATTTATATATATCTTGTATGTAGATATTGAAGTCATCATTACTATATAATAAGTATTGACTATAATAAAAATTGTAATATACTTGACTGCAATCAATCCCTACTAATATTATAAATGAGAAAGTAATTCTGTCTGTCTGTCTGTTACGCTTTCACGCCTAAACCACTGAATTAATTTTAATGAAATTTGGTACGGAGATAGAGTAGACTTTGAGAAAGAACATAGGACAGTTTTATCCCAGGCTTTTGAAAAGATCTCTTGGAAAGGCGATATAACCGAACTCGACGCGGGCGAAGCTGCGGGCGGAAAGCTAATATTGTATAAAATTAATTCGTTAATTCCACATCAATGTATGCAAACACTCGTCTCTTCAGAGGGTAGTGTTAGGACTATGACGTCACAACGATGACGTCATAATCGCTGTCAAAAACATCACCCCTCTCTCCGCGGTCGAGCACAAAGCCACCCGGCCAAGGCTAAGAGCACTTCACAGGCATTGTTTTAAAGGAGGGTAGTTGTAAAGCACACGCTTTAAATGCTCTCTCTCTTACGTTTTGTTTTTATAAACAACGATACTGAGCCTGCTTTGTTATTGTTTTTGAATTATTTTTTTTTGTTATAAAGGTGTTATAAATTGTTTTATAAACTGAACGAGCTTTTGTAACGACCAACTTTGATAATAACTTGTTTGATTACTCAAAACTTGAGTGGAATACTTTATAACTGTTAGAATTACTTAACAAACATATAAGTTTTAATGGTCTATCATTTTTTATTAGTAATTATATAACAGCTCATTTGAGCCAGTTCTTTCGATTGAAAATATTTCACACAAAAATTTGAATAATTAATATCATATTAATTTCAATGTAACATTTTAAATAACGAAAGTAAAATCGCGGGTATAAACTTCAATTTCATCGTTTTTTTCAAACAGTCAAAAATAACCTCATCTTCGCTTCAATAAATAAAAAAACTTCAAAAAACAGAAACGTAATGACAAATAAAAAGTATTAAAGATATCCAATCATAAAGACAAACGGATATCGCATAGTATTTGAACAGTTAATGAAAATTAAAATTATACAAGGTCTGCTGATGTGAGCAGAGCAGTTTTGCCGAGCACGTTTAACTTTCCTAACACTCCGTTGTCAACTGTAACGCGACACGCGATAGATGAAGCGGAAAAATAATATCGACTTTTAAATTTTAACTACTCATTTTCCCTAATATAAAAGTAATGTTCTCTCACGAGTTTTCCTCACCGTTTTATTATCGTTTACGAGCCGTGTGGATCACATACGATACGATGGTATCAAACATGACGCGGTACGGACAGTTTAGAGTTAAGTTTTACGAGCAGTAACACGTTCGTCTCGCTTTTAATGATACTAACTAGATATATACATATATATCTTTATATAGCTTCTTAACATCATCTAACAAAAGAAGACTGTAAATCTAGATTAGTGTTATAATTGGCAGAAGAAAATAAACTTTTAGCCCTATTCGACAATCCCTACTAATATTATAAATGCGAAAGAAACTCTATCTGTCTGTCTGTTACGCTTTCACGCCTAAACCACTCAACTGATATTAATGAAATTTGGTACGGAGATAGAGTTGACCTTAAGAAATAATAGGATAGTTTTTATCCCAGACTTTTGGCAACGCGATATAACTGAACTCCACGCGGGCGAAGCTGTGGGCGGAAAGCTGGTCTTTTATATATAACATATTAGTTATTTTATAATAAACCTTTGCATATAAATATTTTATAATAAATCCCATCACACCTTATCTACTATCAGACTTAAATCAATCAGGATTCTTTATGTCCATACCACGAGAAAGTCCCAAAACATAAATTAATTACGCTCAAGTCTTCTATCAAAGAAATATTATTGAATAAAGATAAATTTTAGGAAGAAACTTTTTAGAAATATTCTCGAAAATTTATTTTTGTATCGGATCTAACAAATGTATATTAATAGACAAAAAAATTACTAACAAAATTATTAATCAATGATTTTAATTTGATTAAACTCAAATATCATAAAGCATCTATTATTGTACTGAGCGTCCACACCTACTCGTTCAATCTATATATAGCTACCCCCACCACCTCCACTACTTCCCCCACTCTAAAACCATTTCGTCGTCATATAAAAGCGTGTTAAAACAATATCAATATTCAGACAGCTCTTTGTAATTACACGAACAGTATCCTTACCACACGTTTGTTAGTGACACCTACACACAGACTTTTTACAGTTTTACATTTTTTACAGCGGTATAAGCGTTATTTATGAATGAAAAACTACAAACTGTTCGTATGTAGTGTGACGATCAAGCTTGTGGTAGGCTTCAGGACGTGACGCGACGATTCCTGTAATGACCTTAATTGACTCGTAATTAAATAATTATAGCGACAATTATGCTTTTAATAAATTAATTGATGTCAGTTAAAATAGTTTATATGAATAAATGATAAATAGGTTAAAGAAAAAATATATATTTTTTTGTTTATTACAGTCCTATAGTGAGAAAATGGAAATCTAATACCTCACTTGTAAATATTAATAATTGGGCATAAATTAAAGTGTTTGAAAAGATAAGTTTAATTAAATAAATTCCTTGCTTAACTTATTTCTACAAGTAAGCTTAAGAATTTAATGTGTAAATATAAATATTGTTTTCTAAGTCGGTAAAATAGGCAAACTTTAATACTATGACTTCGTGAGTAGAATTAAAGATGACCAACATTGGTGGACGTTGGGGCATAGTGGTCTATGGTGGTGACTGATGGTGCTACTAAGATTACACATAAAGAATTCGAAGATTTTAGATACCATCCTAATTGTTATATTGTATAATAAATAAATTATTTACTTCGTGATAACTATACTCATATTTACCTATAACTTCATGTCAATTCCAACAAAAATAAATACAAGAACGTAGGACGTATTTACAACACAGTCGTATGAGTTTTTATGAGTTTTATGTAAAAGGACACATTAAAATGACACATCACTCGACACGTTCAGGATGAGACACGTAGAACGTCGTAGCCTCGTAGCTGGCTGCTACGTGACTACGACGTAGGTGACGTCTACATATAGAGAATATAATTGCATTCTCATGCGATGTGGATTTAAAACACTCTGCGGTTTATAAGGATTGTTACTTTTAATATCGTAAGGTGGAAATCTAGCTTTGGATTGCTCTTAGATGGAATGAAGCAGGCGTATAATATGAAGTATCTCTCTTTAAATAAAAGTAATATATTTGGATTACTAGCCGATTTTTTATTTTAAATGCGTATGAGTATGGAGTATGTATTATGTTTTGAATCTGAATAATATTAGTTTCATTTAAATGAATACTCGAAAGTATTAAATCTCATTATCTCTCAATTATTTTTTGGAAAAATCTAAAAACTTACATACTTTCTCTCCATTATCGAATAAGCCTCACTTACTCATTAACATATAAAACAATCGTATGTGTGTATATGTGTGTGTTCTGACGTCATCTCACCGCGTTCATCTTAACGGCTGCTCATAAAACTGTATGTCTGTTCATTTGCATACAGGACGCGAACCTCAAGAGCCGCAGAAGGTCGGAATGTATAGAGGCATCAGATGACTAATGTTACAGTCAACAAGACCAATTATAACTTTATATATGACATATGTACATATACATAGAAGATAGACTGAAATTATTAACACGAGCCGGATTTGAACCTACGACCTTCAGAATATTCCAGTTGTTACAATAATTAAACTGTTATATGCTGACTTTTGTCAATGAATTTTTCGTTTAATACAATCCATTTCAATATACATATTTTGAATTAGCTTAAGACTAGTTTCATGCAAATATATATGTAGTTAATACTAATATATATACAGGGTGACTGGTGAATTACTAACAATATTTAAGGAGCATACTCGATACATGATTCTCATTCGAATTATGTAAAAAAAATAGGTACTTAATTTTTGACCAAATTTCCGTATAAATAAATAAAGTGTTGACACGTTCCAAGTGTTCCAAGTGTGGAAGCGTGCGGCGGCGTGCTGATACAAAACCACGCCCCCGCCGCGTGTGTGTGAGTGTATGTGTATACCTAATCTGTAGGGTGTTCATACGATGCGTAATTAATTACACAACTTTTGGTTAACTTTACTTAGAAGTTTATTAATATTTATGTTATATTAATTTTTATTTTGTCATATATGATCGTCAAATATCACGTCCTCAAATATCGATAGTAATTCACCAGTCACCCTGTATATACATATATGTATATTAAAGTGTTCTTTCTGTTTCTTTATAGCCATCGAATGCGAGGGAACATTTGCTCCAAATGACGTCGTATAGAAACACATTTTATTTTAATGACATATATTTACTTATATAGGGATATTTATCATTAAAACAATATATATGTTATACAAAAAACTACAATATAAAAGATTAAAACTAGAATATAGTGAAAAATTAAATAGAAAAACTTACAAACACCAAGTAGGTTTTTTCAATACTCAAAGGCTGTATGTACATATTTATTGACAGTATCAGAATATAAATCAGCTGAAAGTTAATACACTAACTGTTTCCTCTGGTTCGGTTCAACTTGTCCCGCAGCCGCGCTACTGTAACCTTTGCTAATAAACGACCATAAATTTAAACTCGCTTACAAAAATGTTGGCTTACAGTTTCGACGTTTGTTCAGAGCTATGGAACTTGTATATTTATGGATCGATTTTCATAATTCTTTTTGCACGCATAGAGTTTAATGTATATTTGCTTGCAAAAGAAGTTTTGTTATGATTGTATGAATATTTCAAACTTAAGGAATCAAAATTTCCCTAACATTTATATTCCACCGACATGCTATGTATAAAATGATGTTATTTACATATTCCTATAGTAAATATATAAAACTAATCTAAGTTTATTTTGTGTTAACGCTCAAGTTAGTTTATTTAATCATTAAATACAAACCAAACAACTGGACACCGAGTTATGTAGTGCCGATTGTCGATAAAGTCACACGCTATCGGTTGTGGTGTTAGTGATGGCGGGAGCGGATTATATTATAAGCTGAAGCGGAATTAAGTAATAAACTATTTTCGTCATTTCTGTGACATTATATATATCGGATTTATTACAGATTCGTTGATTTTAAAGAGAGAGACGCCAGCCTCGCTGGCGTTACAAATGTCACTTCTTCTAGAGCATTCGATGATATTTTAAAATGAAACTGCAATTGATCTGAATGCTCTTGTATTTCTCAAAGAATCTTCATAATAACATGCTTCTATGATACACACTCACTGAACTCTGAATTATCCATTTTGGAGTCTGCCGTCGTGAGTCCAGACGTCATATTTTTACAAGATTCAAACAATTCTATTCTCCTTTGATTTCGTTTTACTTTTAACAATAATCATAAATACTAATGAGGTTTAATAAGAATTGATGATAGCCTTAAATTATTTTCAAGTCGCATCCGTTATTAAAGCTGGTAGCGCCGATATATATAATATTGTTCATAATATATTTAATACCTATAAGAAACATTAATGCCTTTAAAGGACCATAGTTGCAATTTTTTTATAATAATAATTAAAACGATTTTTCTTGTTACTAGTAATCGCAGCAACTACTGTTATCTCCTTAATATTAATGATCACGACATCAGTGGGCTGATGAAGGATGCTGTGTGGACAGCCTTCACACGATACGAGATCTCTAAAAGACTCTATGAGACTATCAGATGAGTATAACAGGCTTGAACACTATAATAAATCTAATATTTTCGCGTGTATTCATTTAAATGAATGTAATATTTTTCTGTAATACTACGTGTGTTTTATTATTGTAAAAAACTACATACTCCCGACGTTTCGGTTACTTTACAGCAACCGTGATCACGGGCAGACGATTTAACACTATATTTTGACTAACTGTTAATTTAAAATGTTATTGAACTATTGTAATAATTATAGGAAAGTAAGACGTTTACTCGTGTTTGTAACTTTTAATGCATACACACACACACACACACACACACACACACACACACACACACACGCACACACACACACACCAGAAAAACCGGCTGACATCATCCTCCTATCTCAATATAAGTTGTATAAAATACACTAAGGCTGAAATATTTTTTATTGATTTGTATTAATGTGTGAACCTTTAATAAAAGATTACTAATAAAAAGAAAGAACGATGAACCTAATCGTCGACATAGTTTTCTATAGATAGCGTGACCAATAATAATATGATTTTATATATAGTTGCTAGAATAGTTTGAAGTTATATTGAAAATTAATTCAAATCTGTATAAATGAATCCCTTTTTTCCTTGGTCACCGCATCACGCGTGAATGGCTGACCGTATTCACTAATTCTTTTGGTGTATTTTTTATTATTAGAAGAAGGTTCTTAGTAAGAAAAAAATTCGAAAATTACTAGAACAAAAGATAACTAGAATATATCACTTTTTTAAAATAATGTGTCACTCTCAGTAATATTCACGTAGTTAGAAAGCATTAAATTAATAAACACTTTGTTTTTTGAATAATTTTGATTTGTTAATATACCAATTACAATTCAATAACCACAGTTAAGAAGACAGAACATTGTCTGTCGAGTCAGCTATACTTAATAAAGAAATTAACTTCATTCAGATAAAAAGGTAACAGATATTTTTTGATTAGCTAGTCCCTACTAATATTATAAATGCGAAAGTAACTCTGTCTGTTTGTCTATTACGCTTTCACGCCTAAACCACTCAACTGATTTTAAAGAAATTTGGTACAGAGATAAAGTTGACCTTGAGAAAGAACATAGGATAGTTTTTATCCCAGACCTTTGAAAGGTTCTCTTGGAAACGCGATATAACTGAACTCCACGCGGGCGAAGCTGCGAGCGGAAAGCTAGTAGTCTGTAAAACTCACTGTAATATATATTTTTAACCAAGTCAAATATTAAGCCACTTATGTATATAATTTAAAAGCCCTCTCGTGATCATAATAGTCCATGAGCTGTTCTGATTTAACCGGGGATTAATTTTTAATGTATCGTTATATTAAAACATCGGTTAGTAATGAGTGTTTGTTTTAGACGTATGATATATGGATTTATAAATAAAATGTAAAGACGATGACACCCACATGTGGTTTTCATTAAATTAAGTGTTATTATGTTCACTACTTCTAATATTGAGCTTGGTGAGTAAATAAACTCGAAACTTATAGTATTCAAGTAAAGGACGTAACAAGTATTAAGGGTTTCTTAACTGTAGTGTATTACATTCTTTTAATATATCAAAGAGTTCATACATTTTGTTAGTAAACTATTAGTGATTGTTATTACTTTATACATACTAGTTGATACCCACGACTCTGTCTGCTTAAAAAAATACAAAACAATGAAAAAGCCCTTCAAACTCGCGCCTGGTGACGCTTATTTTCGTTATCGAGATAAAAAGTAGCCTAAGTTACTCTTATTACATCAGCTATCGGCCAATAAAAGTTTCGTCAAAATCGGTTAACCTATTTCCGATATTAGCCGAAAAAAAGATAGACAAAAATTCAAAAAGCTTTCTCTTATAAAGCTGCTTACATCTTTTTCGATCATCGATTTATGTATGTGTTTGTCTGTTCATTCCGTCAATACTCAAGAATTCATATTAAAATAAAACTTAACACATTATGACTAACATCAGCTGGCTCTGCCTCTTATCGTCTCCTTCTCTTCTTCCACCTGGCAATTTCACAGCTTTAGCCAGGGTCTGCCTTACATGTTGTGAATAGTTTTGTCTAATTGTTTTTACGACCGGCCGCCTGCCCGACATCTACCCTCTTTGGGAAAATTTTCTCCTTCTCTACTTTTAATCAAGAATAGTAGAATCCTGTTCCACTAAAACATGTAACACTAAGTAAATTTTCTTTACAATATTAATAAATTTCCTTAAATCAAAATCCACTAATTACGAAAGTTTACAAAACGTTTTTCATTTCACACGAAATTTCATTTGAGGTGAAAAAATATACTAAAATTGAAGTCAGGGATACAGAAAATATTTTAAACATTCAGTAGGTGTGTCCGTGTGTATGTTCACAGTATTATGAGTTCTATTCCTTTGAGTTAAAGTGTATTTCAGCTCAGCTGGAGATCATCTTAATATCTGTTTGAAGTCTCGAGTGGCCCTAGTAACGTTTAAGCCGCACCAGTTTTCATCTCGACGCGAGACTCGTATAAAAATTAATATAGCATTGTTAATTGAAATACTAGGAGGAAATTGGATTATTTTATTTATTTATATATATCTTAATATAAAAATATATATACATATACAATATATGACCAATGAATGGACATATTATATGTACAGATTCATATCATAACATAAATGATATGATATGATAGTTCTCATCGTGATATTGGAGTGACAGTCTTATATATAATACATAGAGTTCAAATTCATATAGCAATATATTTCATTATATTAACTGAACATATAGCAAGTACATTTGGTGAATGGTAACCAAGTTCATCAGAAATATGTCTAATGAAATAACACATAAAGTGATGTATTATAATCACATAAGATTCATTTTCAATCGACAAATATTATATTTTAATTATATTAAGGAACCAATTATTTTACTAACAATTTTTCTTTATATACAACTCATGGTACGTGCTCGTATGTATAGAATACAATATCTAATGAAAAGTCAACTCTGTTACAAACTTCAAATATTTAGAGAGAATACGAAAAAAATATACTTATTAAATAAGTATATATAAGTTTAGTACATTAAAATCAATGAATATTCTGTTATTGAACATGAAGTAATGAATTATGGTCGAGTATATAGGAGATACCGAATAATATGACACTTCAAAAAAAATTTTCGTAATTGACCGGGCAGGTTCCTGATGTAAATTGAATTAAAATATCCCTTATCGTCCGTGTGTGTGTGTGTGTGTGTGTGTGTGTGTGTGTGTGTGTGTGTGTGAGTGTGTACGTGCGTCTGTGTGTGTCCAGTGGACAAATGATATGAAAATATGACAGCTGCATATGTGACAAAGCACTTATATACAATACATGCTTTGGGTAGATCCTCCTTTAATATTAACATGACCTATACATAACTAATAAATAAAATAATTATGTACAATAATGTACCACGTTACAAACTCTTAATATGAAAACATGCGAATACTATATCTTACATATATTATTTTGTGTAAATATATATACGTTCTTGTATATTACAGTCGGATATTTCAACAGTAATACACACACTAATAATTCTACTTAAGGCTAAGATTCTAGTAAACTTTAAACCGTGGTCAAAGAAAAATATGCACTAGATTAAACACAAAATTAATATAAAATTTTAGAACTTTAATTAAAAAGCATTGTTTTATTAATAGTACTAGCTTTCCGCCCGCAGCTTCGGCCGCGTGGAGTTCTGTTATATCGCGTTTCCAAAAGAACCTTTCAAAAGTCTGAGATAAAAACTATTCTATGTTCTTTCTCAAGGTCAACTCCATATCTGCACCAAATTTCATTAAAATCAGTTGAGTGGTTTAAGCGTGAAAGCGTAACAGACAGACAGAGTTACTTTCTCATTTATAATATTAGTAGGGATGAGTAACTGGTAAGAACAATTTTACTATTCATATCAATCTACTTCATCCTTACATATGAAAGGTTCAGTAACAAATTTAAAAGCCTCTATCAGTTAGTCTTTACAAGGTCACAGCTGACATCTAATATATTAGAGTATACTTTATACATCATTATAGTAACAGAATGTGACATTGTTACACAATGTATGGAGCTTACACCTGGTACACTTAAAGTTGATCAACTTAGAAAAGCCAATACTCATTGGTGATATACAGTTTAGTGATTACTTTATTGAAAAATAAATGAACATCGCCGGGAAATATCGTTGTATGTATAAAATATAGTGACGCCGCTGACTCCGCGGAACACCAAGCCGTGTGAACCAGAAGATTCCTGATACACACAAGCTATGGAATGGTATTGCTATCATAACATCGGGACAATCATGTAGTCTTAGGTGTAGGTCATAAGTTTTAATATGTAATTCTTATTACATATAAAGTTTCTTAATTCTCCTGGAAACTGGAATAACATATAATATATTAAATGAAGATTAATCCAAAAGAAATATAAGTATGAGTAACAATCATGTTATACGAGGAAGTGATCAGTGTTTAAAAGCAGCTGAGCGATAATAGGTGAAGACGGATAACACTAACAGTTTATATTATAAAGTGGCCAGCTCGAACAATAGGTTGTTTACATGATGGTCGCTGGTACACCGCTGGTACACCGGTGGTCACCGGTGGTCGGTGGTGGGAAGGTAAACACGTATTGTGAGTACTCGTGCTACAGACAGATGTTCTACCACCTGCTCATTGAATTGCATCCACGTATTGTAGCCACGTGTGTGGGAATTATTATTACGAATTGTAAACAAAAATGTGTTATGACATACCTATTGTAAATATTCTATGTTGATTATGATAACTTAATAAAATAATGTATAGTCTACCTATGATAAAATTCTATTAATTTACTTATGCTTTGCGTATTTTAGCTTCAGTTTTTGGGTTTGAAATTAATTAACCAAATTTTTCTTTTACTTCTCAGGGTGAAATCGTATGTATTTTTTTAATTCCTCTAATGATATGTTCCTTGTATATTTTAGGGTGCGTCCCCCGTTCACTAAGTGACCACTTCAGAGTTTAATATTTTGTAAACGCCTTCATAACTCGTGCCCAATTATTTTTACATCGGAGTAGCTACCAGTGACATATATCGTTTCTAATTCTACCTAAAACTCGAAAAAATAACAATATTGAATTTAGTGAAACAATAAATTTTGATAGACAACAGAAAGCTGATGCATGTGGGCGTTTAATGGCTTTGTTATATGTATGTGTGTCTGTAACATTTAGATTTAAACCGCGGGCACATAACTCCTAACCAATTGACACTATGACGGGTGAGGTTTGTGTGGACCACGTGCTCTCATGTCGTCTGACACGCGCCGTTATCTATTGCACTCGGAATGACATCTAGTTCCTGCACAGAACATTCGTTAGGATCGAGCCACACTTATAAAAAAAATCCCTACTAATATTATAAATGCGAAAGTAACTCTGTCTGTCTGTTTGTTACGCTTTCACGCTTAAACCACTGAACTGATTTTAATGAAATTAAGTACAGAGATAGAGTTGACCTTGACAAAGAACATAAGATAGTTTTTATCTCAGACTTTTGAAAGGTTCTCTTGGAAACGCGCTATAACCGAACTACAGGCGGGCGAAGCCGCGGGCGGAAAGCTAGTTCTCTTATATTTGTTTTGCAACATAAAACATTTGTTCTAATCAACGTTTTCGAGTTATTTTTATTAAATAAACGTAATTTTCTTTTTATTTCGTATTCAAAGCTCGTCCGTTGTAACTCCGTCACGTTTTTTTTTCAACAGAATTGGTTAGTTTTATTGCGGTTCAAGTTCTTTCACCTTATTGCTATATCGATTTTGGCACTAGCTGCCGACGACTTCAATGTTTGCGTACAGACTCTGTAACAATGTCCTATCCGATACTGGCAGGCAGAAAGCAACAAATGTTTGTAAGGAAAGTTACTCTTAAAGGATAATTTACACAAATCACAGTTAATACTATAAAAACTGTGTCTGGTGTTATTAATGACTACAGATTAGTAAGGTGGACCTGATCCTCTAATGCGTGGCGTCGTAAATCAAGCCCAGGATTACAGGAGTACACGTTAACCCCAGTGACAGCAACTAATTTACACTAGAACGAAGATATGGAAATTAGCTGAAAATTGCTGACATACAATATATGTAATTACGGCGCAGATCCCTACTAATATTATAAATGCGAAAGTAACTTTGTTTATCTGTCTGTCTGTTACGCTTTCACGCATAAACCACTGAACTGATTTTAATGAAATTTGGTACAGAGATAGAGTTGATCTTAAGAAAGAACATAGGATAGTTTTTATCCCAGACTTTTGAAAGGTTCTCTTGAAAACGCGATATAACCGAATTCCATAAGGGCGAGCTGCGGGCGAAAAGCTAGTTTTGTATACTTTACATGATTATGAGACATAATAATATAGAGATTCCTTGATAATATTGCTCTCAATAAACCAAATAATATTTTCTGTTCTGAGTCATGTATATTCGTATGTTAATGGTTTTATGTTTTACGTATTCCCATTCTAAAGTAACTCATAATGAATAATATATTCGCCGTACGTCTGCTCTCCTCTGCGGTCGGAGCGAGACTGATTGGCGGCGCGCCAATGCGGGTAGATTTGTTTTTAATTCAGACACAGACGACTGTTTTTTAAGACGACAAAATATATTTTATTTTTTTAAGTTATTGAACATAATATTCCCTATATGCAATTTTTTTTTAGATTGAACATCCTTAATAATAAACATAATATTGGGTCTGTTTAGATTGCACTATTGAGTTTATTATTCTCTGTAAACATGTGATGTTACTAATTCTTTTTATGTGATTCATTAATACATGAACCGGTCACCCGGTGGACCGTATCACACAGAGCGTGTAGCGTGGTGTGATGATCACACGCTCCGGGAACACGTTTCTACTCCACCAGCGGTTAATGACACGAATGTATCCCTTAAGTGGAATATATGTTGTAACTTTCAAGTGTCTAACTCTATCAATATGATAGTACTTTAAATATTCCTATTTGTTATGTCCATAGAATTTATTTTTAACTTCAAAAGGAGGAATTTTTGCGATTAAACCGTGTATATACTTTTTTCTAGGAAAGAGAATATGTTATAGTCAGTACTTGATAATAAATTTCTAGTTTCAAACAAAGTTATATTTAATTTCTGATTACTTTTTACTCGCAACTTCGGTTACGTAGTTTCATTTCAATCTAATAGATTCGATATTTTCCTGTTATTAAATATCTAGCCATCAATAACAAACTGAAGTGAATTTCATGAAGTTTTATTGAGTTTCTAGTGCGAATGCTTTTATAAAAAATAAATAAAGTTATTGCTTATTTGTTTTCAATTTAGCTCTATTTTTGTTATAAATATGTAATTATGTAATTATTATTATTTTACTATGAAATGTAATTAATATTAATCATTTATTATTGCAGGTAAAATCTACATCGGGGTGGTGTTCTAAATTACTTTATAGCAAGGACAATGTAATGTATAAATTGTCAATATTAGTCAGTACAGTTCGTGACGGTAGTTCACTATTTCATATCGCCATCATAAGGAAATTGCTTCCCAATTCCTTAGACACAAAATTAATGTAAAATTATAATATAGATCGATTCATTATTTTCGTTTCGTGATTACTAAAAATTTTGATCTATCTAATCATCTTTATGGCCATGATAACGATGTTTTATAGCCACGAATAGTTAGGTTTTTAATATCAAAACATAGAATGTTCTGTCTCGGTTTCTGTTTGTTTTTTGTTGGAGCACTTGAGGTAAGAGAATTTGTATCGCAACTAGCGTTGCGGAGGAGGATGTACCTACGCTGTAAAATGTATTTTTTACCGCGCGGTTGGCCTAAATGTTGAACTAAAACATTCAGACGTACATGGAATTACACCGGAACATAAAATGTGTTTTAGAAAGTTAAAATAAATCCAGCGGCTCTCGACTATAAACTGCGGAGTGGCGTTTGGTGAATAAACAATGCTTCTAGGAAATAGGACGGCTTCACACTGGCGACAAAAGTCACCGAGTCTATAATTAGATATTGATACTCATCATTAGGGCCCGGATTAACATGTAAATACATATTTTTAATTTACACGATTTTTGATCTAGAATGTGTTTTTTACATGGATTGTTATATTTAGACTGTGAAAAACCAACTTTTATTTTCCATATTTTACCATATTTAAAAAGTTAAGTCCATATTTTACAAGAAAATGTCACAATCATCCATATATTTACAAAAATGCATAAAATTTACGTTCCCGCCACTAATGTTTTGGATAAAAATAAAGGATTTAATACGCTAAAAAAATTAACAAAACTCTGTGCGAAAGTTTCGAGGGCTGTTTTCCAAATTTTTGATTTTTTTTTCCATATTTTATGTACATATTTTAGATTTTTTAATACATATTTATCCGGGCCCTACTCATCAACCACCTGCCATCGCTAGAAATATTAACGGTTATCAACTATTTTTAATAGATTACTTACTCACGGGATATTGACCAAAAAACAGTTTTATTTAACGACTTTTGTTAACCTAGACTTTATAACCATAGCTGGATGAGCAGATATAAACTGGGGTCCATAAAAATACCATTCCTTTGTGTTAAATTACATCCCATTGACCATTAATTTGTGGCAGCCTCGGTCAGCGTTAGTTTTATATTAAGTTGCGAGAAATGTTTTATTAGTCCTAAAATAATCTATTACTATCTAACAGTTGTTTTTTGTTTGTAAAGGATTCTGACACTTATGTACATTGTAATATGGTTTTAAGTTCTTATTTCATACAATAACTATGTAGCATGAGTCTCTACACCCGGCGCCGAGTGCTAGGAGAACATTACTCTGTGAGAGCTCTTAATGTAATTGTCAAACAAAAGTTTTCATTGTTCCACCGTTTCGCCCTCTCACCGCCCCGACATTTAATATCCATCTTTATGTGTATCTTGTGACAGTTGTATTTGCATTGTCATCCGATAGTAGCGACGAAATATTTTTCAATTGTTTTCCATATAGCAAGCTCGAAATTGAGCCCTAAATCTATGGTTTAAGAGTTCAAATTGAAATACTCTTTATATGTTCACAATGATATCGTTTTTTAGATTTAAGTCTTATGATAAAGCGATAAGGTTGGAAATTAAGTGTTTGGATAACTGTGCTGGAATATAATGCGCTAATGTTAGCTAAACATTGCCAGCTTTAGTCGACATACACGTTGTAGATAGACCTGATATAGACTGTGAGGGTAGATTTATAATAATTCTGTCTGGAAATTTTCTCTTTATATATTACTAATCATAGAAATATTTTTATTCTAAACTAGAAGACCTGGCGAACTTCGTATCGCCCTATAATCAAGAAATATCTATTACGTTTTTTTATTTATATTTTTGGAGTTTACCTGTAAGCCATAAATCTCCGTATTCTGAAGTGCCACAGAATGATTGACATATTAATTAGTTGTCAAATCTAATGTCAAAAAAAAGTTTGTATGGAAAATAGAAAAGGGCTGTTTTTAGGGTTTTCCCGGAAATGAATCAATTTTTTTCATCTTTTAAACCTTCCCTAAACCTCCACAAATATTTCTAGACTAAGATAAGATAAATCCGTTCAGCCGTTCTCGAGTTTTAGTGAGACTAACGAACAGCAATTCATTTTTATATATACAGATGTATTCTTATATGCTTCAATAATATAAAATAACGTTATTTGTAACCAGTTAATTCGATTTAGTTGGGTAGAAATATTTTTTTTACCACCCTCATCTGTAAATCAATAATAGGAGGAAAAATACGCTTCATTAACAGCGAGATTTGTTTTAAAAGAGTTGATATTGAAGTGCTTGTTAGTTC
Organism: Danaus chrysippus; assembly: GCA_916720795.1. Classification (NCBI taxonomy): domain Eukaryota; kingdom Metazoa; phylum Arthropoda; class Insecta; order Lepidoptera; family Nymphalidae; genus Danaus; species Danaus chrysippus. Next base: position 528,221 of record CAKASE010000070.1, read on the forward strand.
CCGATTGTTCTCAATTATTAAACGAACTAGGGCCCGGAAGAGTTCGCCGTCTGCTACTTTATAGCGATTTAATGCTTACTTTGGAAAAATATTTAAATGTGAACTATTCATTATAACATAAGGTATATATATGAGTTTAATAGTTTTTAACTATATGGAGATTTCAGTCAATTAACGTCAGTATACAAAAACAAACAAAATCGAAAAAAAAACTATTTCTTTTTACTGATTATGACAAAAACTTATTTCTTCCTTCTTCTCTTTGTGTCTTTTATACCTAAATTTCAATAAATGTTATCGCGACAAAAATTTAGATCGTCTATTACATGTCGCATTACAATGTAATCGTAACGGATTTAACCAAATCAAGTCACGTGTCATATTATTATAATGTGAAGAACAAAAATCCATAAAGAATGTGTTTCCAGAAGCGTGCTCTGAAGAATACTGTAACATATCAAATATCTCCAGGGAACATGAGTTTGAATATTAAAATTGAATTTTTACGTGCATCGTAAAGTTACTGAGGTTACTCTCTGAATATCATTATATTTGTCTCAGTGTTTAAACTTAAAATCCCTACTAATAATATTATAAATGCGAAAGTAACTCTGTCTGTCTGTCTGTTACGCTTTCACACCTAAACCACTGAACTGATTTTAACGAAATTTGGTACAGATATAGACTTGACCTTGAGAAAGAACATAGGATAGTTTTTATCTCAGACTTTTGAAAGGTTCTCTTCGAATCGCGATATAACCGGACTTCACGCGGGCGAAGCTGCCGTCGGAAAGCTAGTATTTAATAAATGAAAGTAATATTTTTCGTATATACTACGCGTGCTTTATTTTTGTTAAAAACTACATACTACCGATGTATCGTTTACATTCATCAACCGTGATCATTAAGACGAGATGTGAATGTCTGTTATTTAAATGAGCAAAACTTGAGTCTTAGATTTTATTAATAAATACTAGTTAAAGGAATATATAATTGAAGACAGTGTCAATATATCTGTATATAACATTACCGTCTATTGTAAGCTAGGGTCAGGTAGTGGGAGTAATTGTCTGCTCGCCTGTCCCGAGAGCATAATTGAGCACCATTACACCATAGGCTCATTGAGGGGATGGAAGTGAAACGTTGGCAGATATTCAATGACAATGGGTGGTACATGGCTCTGTAGCTTTAATAATATAACACGATAAAGTGACTTGTATCAGAATCATCTGACCCAGATAGTAATTCGAACCACTCATAAAATAGTTCAATTAATTGGAATCAGTTTTCCCAGCTCAAAGCTTGTGTTCACTACATTGGAAATAAAAATTGGATTTTTTTTTTGTAAATTCAATCAGATGTAATTAAAAATAGTCACTAATATAAATGTAAGATAATTAACGAATTGAACACCACCAAATAAATTTCCTAGCCGCCGGGTAACTCTAGGGGTGCTTCACCCTCCTTAATATAAAGCAAGTTTGTATGTATATTGTCATAGACGTATTTGTAATGTTCGTTTAATTTGTGTTCGAAACGTATTTCGTACAGAGATTGGAAAATTTGGATTTATTTGATCCATAGAATAAAAGGAAAGGTGTTACATCTCGTCTGTCTGTGATTGTGGTTCTTAAAAGTAACCGAAACGTCAGGAGTATGTAGTTTTAAAATACGCGTAGTAATCCGAATAATATTAGTTTCATTTAAATGTATACTTACAAAAGTCTTGATTTCATTCAATAAAAGGCAAGGCCCAAGAACATTCCTGTTAGTATACAAGGACAGACATTAAAAGCGAAGCCCCAGAGACAACTATCAAACGAATAAATAAGTCGACTTTGCGTAAACAGAATCACAAGAATTTCATTTTGTTCATTGTTTTGCGAAATATTCTTTTATTTGATAGTTGAAAATGTTACGTTTGTTTTGTTCTCCGCTTACTGGAACGGAAAATAAATTGAATTTTATGAGTTATTTTTATATAAACACAATATAGGTGCAATAAAGTTTATATGGCGTTGACGTTGGTCATGTGGAAGTCATATTAACATACAAGCCCACGTCGGGCGCCAACTGGTTGATGGCTGGGCAGTATAATCGCTTTTGTTTGTATCAGCGAAATACATTGAGTTTAAGGTTTGTTTACTGAGTTTTTTGGTTGAATTTAATCGTAATTTACCTACAAGTCAGATCATTGTGACAAATAATATTTGGTGAACACATTATTCGTGCAGCCCTTCAATATGTGATGTTAATATCGAGGTGCTTTATACCCAGGGGTGTCGTTTGAGGACGTCGGGGTCTCTGCCCCACACTTGTTAGACTTTCTCATTACGTGGATGTGTCTTCTGATCAGAAACCTTGCTTTCATTAATTTATATATACAAGAAAACTATTTGAACTAGTACAAATTAAACTGTCGCATCTGACCGTAATATTGCCATTAAATCAAACTCTCGTGTAACAATGATATGAAAAATATACAAAATCCCTTGTCTACTATTTGTATAAAATTCTAAATAGATAGTTATTAGTAAGATCTAAGATTTTCGCGAGTATTCATTTAAATGAAACTAATATTTTCGCATTTACTACGCGATTTTTATTTTTGACTAGTTTTTGCCCGCGACTTCGTCCGCGTTAGTTTGGTCAAGAGTAATATATGTAGGTATAGCTGACCAGGCGAACTCTATTCCGTCTTAGAGGCCATAAATAATCAGGTTTTTTCTGTTTCAATCAAACAGAATTATTGACATATTAGTTAGTTGTCAAATCTAATGTCAAAAAAAAACGTTTGTATGGGAAATAGAAAAGGGCTGTTTTTAGTTTTCCTGGCAATTATTACAATTTTTAAACCTTCCCTGGACTTCCGGGAGTATTTCAAGACTAAAATTAGCCAAATCGGTTCAGCCGTTCTCGAGTTTTAGCGAGACTAAGGAACAGCAATCCATTTTTATATATATAGAAGATTATAAATGTCATACTCCCGACGTTCGGTTACTTTAAATTCAAAAATATTAGTTTCATTTAAATATAGTTATTAGTTTTGCAATACTTTTATAACTAAAATTTCGTTTAAATATCAAAGTTGAGAGTTTAGTTTCGAAACCAATAAAATGCAAAACAGTCGGTCATTATAGTTCGTTTTAATAGGGTACAAATTTAGTTTTTAATTATTATTTTTGCGAATACAGTACATAACAGTAGTATTATTTTTTAATTTTAAATAAACAAAAAACATAATTTTAGCTAGATAATTATGTTTTCATATCCTCATATGACACGTTTGTTTCAGTACTGTAAATGAACAGTCTACTATTACCTAATAGAGCTATATAACAAGTAAATTGTCTTCCACCTGTAATAGACTTGACAATGTTTTTATTACTCCATATAAAAAAGCTCGTAAAATAGAGTAGCAATTTACTTTAGTCTACGGATTCCATTAAGCAAACAATGCCAGATGTCTTCCTTATACTGTTTCTTAAAACCTACATTAAAATAATTTGTTCGGTATTAACAGAATTTTAATATATTTTCTAATATAGCGTGTTTCAAACTATATGACTTTAGTATTTACATAACAATTCAGCTAACTATTTATAAACTACTAGCTTTCCGCCCGCAGCTACTCCCGCGTGTAGTTCGGTTATATCGCGATTCGAAGAGAACCTTTCAAAAGTCTGGGATAAACACTATCCTATGTTCTTTCTCAAGGTCAACTCTATCTCTGTACCAAATTTCATTAAAATCAGTTCAGTGGTTTAGGCGTGAAAGCGTAACAGACAGACAGACAGAGTTACTTTCGCATTTATAATATTAGTAGGGATTCTTTTCAAACTTTAGTGTTAAACTATATTATTCGCCTATCAAGATACTTTTATTTAGACTTTTAATAGACTTAAAATATTATATAATTAATAAAAATAACTAGAAAGTGTTATTTCTTAAACTATAGTAGTAATAAGCTTTCATATACATAATAACAAGTCGTTTGTAAAATACTTTTAAATAAGCATATCACACGTTCCCAACGATAAATCTGTATGCTCGGTAATATTCGGTAATACACGGTAATATACGGTAATAACATAATCCAAGGGACACATTGTATGTTAAGTTAGGCGGAATCAGACACGCATTCACAACACTCATGAATAAAACAAACCTAGAGACTTCGTTTAGGAGTTTTGTGTTTGAAGCGATTTTGACGTTATCGTGTTTGGTAAGAAATTTACATAAGGGTTTGAAAATATTAAGAAGACTTAAAGGATTTATATGTAGAGATATTGTGATCTTTCATCATCATCATCAGCCTATCAGAGCCCACTGCTGAGCTGCCTCTTCACATGGAGAAGGTTTAAACATAAATCACCACGCTTGCTCAAGACGGGTTGGTGATTTCTATGGGCTCCGTACTTTCGATTGGTGTGGAATTTATATAATAATCAAACCGGTGAAATATTTGAAAAAAAATCTATTTTTAATTGTTAATTAATCATATCCTGGACTAAAATTTATGAGGCAACCCATATGTAATATAGTTATTGACATATTAAATTGAATATAAAATATGTTTCATCAAATAAACATTTCGGTGAAGGTCGCCTTATATCGGGATCTTAGACTAAAACTTATGATTTGATATTATAAGTCCAGATTTCCTCACGATGTTTTCCTTCATCAGTGGTGTCTAAATACTCTTAGAAAATACACATGTAATGTTTAGCTTTACTAGAATGTAAATAGAGAATATATACAACTAGATAATACTATTTTATTTAAATTTTTAAATCAATGTTCTCAGGCGCCTTACATGTTTTTATTAAAGCTTTATATTAGTGCTGGAAATGCTAAAAGGCCACTATTCTTCACCTATTAACTTAGACCTGTAAAATATAACTTATCCCACAATATTGTATGTATGTTCTAATCTATTTTCCAGCAGATACAATTCAATACCTCCAAGTGTTTCATATTAACATATTCTGTAGATCTAGAACAATTCAATTAAACACTAATTGTTTTCAACGAGACTCTCTTATATCTGTTTTAATGCTAACAAATCTCATTGTGGTAGAATTTTTTTCCACATTCGTTCGTGTGACGTCAATTTATTATGAAAATGAATTATTTTATACAGGGTGACTGGTGAATTACTATCGATATTTGAGGACGTGATATTTGACGATCATATATGACGAAATAAAAATTAATATAACATAAATATTAATAAACTTCTGAGTAAAGTTAACCAAAAGTTATGTAATTAATTACGCATCGTATGAACACCCTACAGATTAGGTATACACACACTCACACATACGCGCGCGGCGGCGTGTTGTTGTATCAGCACGCCGCCGCACGCGTCCACACTTGGAACACTTGGAACGTGTTCACACTTTATTTATTTATACGGAAATTTGGTCAAAAATTAAGTACCTATTTTTTTTACATAATTCGAATGAGAATCATGTACCGAGTATTCTCCTTAAATATTGATAGTAATTCACCAGTCACCCTGTATATTTCTGTTTTATTTTTTGTTTACTTCAATACTATCAAACTCTCACTATCCAATAACTATCATAAAATCGAGCTGAAATATTTTTGTCGTTTGCTTCCATTTTGTTTTGTTACTCTCGATGTTTTTGTGTCATATGTATTTTTAATTTTGCGTTAAAAAAAAATTGCAATTTATTTTTCGTTTATAAACTTTACTAACTTAAAAATTAATCGTTTTCATTGATAAAATATCATATAACTCTTGACGCCGCTGACTCCGCGGAACGAACACCAAGCCGTGTGAACCAGAAGATTCCTGATACACACAAGCTATGGAATGGTATTGCTATCATAACATCGGGTCAATCATGTAGTGTTAGGTGTAGGTTATAAGTTTTAATATGTAGTTCGTATTATAATATACATATAAGTGAGTTTCGTAGTTCAGCTTGATCTCATCACACGAGTTAATGTCACTCGTACTGGATGATGAATGGACAAAAGAAATTGATGTGTAATAATAAAAGCCAATTATTATATATAGCTGTGACACGTGTTCACTAACGAGGAATCGAACCCGCGGGAGGGTGGGTCAGGCCTCGGCCTCGAATTTTGCGGGCAGCGGAGCGGCAGCGGGAGCGGCAGGATCTTACGCGTATAATCAAATGGACCGACCCTCGAATACAGCGGTGCCCGCTGCCCGCTATTTTGAAGGAATGTATGCGTTTTCGTGCCGCCGCCGCTGACGCTCCGCTGCCCGCAAAATTCGAGGCCGAGGCCTTAGAGTTAGGGCACGCTCAGCATATGATGGGTTGCAAATATATGAATATTTGTTATACATTTGAAATATCATTGAAAGTTCAATCAATGTATTTTTACTGATATCTATCTAACAAATATTTTATTATTATATAGGTGGCAACTAGAGGTTCCAGGAAAATCACGAAACTCACTTATATGTATATTATAATACGAACTACATATTAAAACTTATAACCTACACCTAAGACTACATGATTGACCCGATGTTATGATAGCAATACCATTCCATAGCTTGTGTGTATCAGGAATCTTCTGGTTCACACGGCTTGGTGTTCGTTCCGCGGAGTCAGCGGCGTCACTCGTTATATATTTTATACATACAACGATGTTTCCCCGGCGATGTTTATTTAATATTTAAGTTATAACACAGAGAAAAGTTTTCAGACTTGTTCTTGACAACTGAATTCCATTTCTATTAACCGGATCACCCTTGACCGATCCAATTCTTTCAAGTGTCGTTAGTGTGCCACTATGTTACTAGGGTCGTAGAAGTTAATAGAAATTACACAGTACTGACATACGAGCTGAAATCAAACTTAACTATATATGATTATAGTTGATAATACAATGACACGATAATAGTACAGAGCTATATTAATATTACTACACTAAGAAATCTTTTATAGAAAATTAAAACTTATATTGAAGTGATAAGGTGCTTATTCGCTTGGCAGGCTCGTAGCCGGGGAATTCCCTTCATATTGCGTATAATTGATTATTTTGAAGTATTACCATATAAAATAGTTTTTCTCCCTCGCGTGTGGGGAATATGTCTTCCTAGACCTTCACATATATGTACTGAGTTTTATTTATATATATATATGAAATGATCATATTTATAGTTTAAAAGACTTATTAACTATCAGAGAAGTAATTGTTATCTTACTTTTAACCAAATGAAAAAATTTTTATGTTTGGGTTTAAATTTTATCTATGTACTTGAAAAGCGTTTATAAATTCAAAAAACAATGATACGTATATACAAAGTAAGAAAAATGACTTTTGGCTAACTGTTGTAATAAATATAATTCTTCTTCTAATCTATTAAGCGAATTTATAATTGAAGAGACTCACTTTGGGTCCATATATCCTTTCAAACACGATTCCTTGCATCAAAATGTTATCCTATAAAGCAGCAAGTTTGTCACGATGCGTGGATGATTGTTGTTGTTTCACGCAAAAACCACTTTACTGATTTTGATGAAACTTTACAGTAATATAGCTTACACATCAGAACAGGATTTAGACGATATTATAATCCCTAATTTTGTAGTTTCAATTGGATGGCTATATAATAGTTATATTGTGAAGTCACGTGACAGACTATGGTTGTGGCAGCCAATAATTTAAATATCTAAGTACTGTTTGAAAACTACATAAATTTATTTTTCTCTGATCCAAATTCCAATATAAATACAGACAACGCCGCAGGCAAATATCAGTGTTATATACTATAGAGAAATACAAACAAAAATATTTGTATGTTATGTTTATTTTAAACAAGTAAATGTATCTACCGGAGTCTGAGTAACGAGAGGTTACACTGATGCCTCCGGGAACAGTTGAATAGAACATCAAAGAACTCAAAATAAAGAAAAAACCGTGTAACGTTGTAATAAAGGCAACGCCGGGGGGCGAGGGTAGTCATTAAATATTTAATCACTGGACTAAGGACCATAAATCGTCACGACTAAGGGTGATATTCGAAGGGGAGCATCACCCTAAACGAGTGTTTGACTTCTTGGTTCGCGATATGTTAGGAAATGTATTGGACTAATTATATTTGTTAACTAGCTCATGCCCGCGACTATGTCCGCGTTGATTGATTTATTTAGAAAACTAGCGTTCCGCCCGCAGTTTCGCCCGCAACGATTTCTGTTATATCGCGTTTCCAAGAGAACCTTTCAGAAGTCTGAAATAAAAACTATCCTTTGTTTTTTCTCAAAGTCAACTCTATCCTTGTACCAAATTTCATTAAAATCAGTTCAGTGGTTTAGGCGTGAAAGCGTAACAGACAGACAGACAGACAGAGTTACTTTCGCATTTATAATATTAGTAGGAATTAGCGCCCGTTCTACTTTATACTTATAGGATAGTGCTTGACTATCATTGTATCTTAGAGTAAAAATCTATCAAATATGATTGACTTGTTTTCAAGACATTGAAATAATAGATATGTAAAAACAATTGCTTCCAATCGCACATTACTAAAATACTGTGTTGTTAATAATAAATATAGTTGTTTTTAAAACTATAATATCTTTATAATTAATTAAGACATTGCGATATTTTCGCCAAGTATAAGAAATAAAAATTTATTAAACACTAGCAGTAGTTTAACCGTTATGCATATACAATAGATTCGCATCAATTTATAAAAAAAATGTTTTCATATAATTTATATATAACAACAATTTAACTAAAACTTCTTTTGTTACTTTCAAATTCATTTTTTACTATGACATTACACCTACACTATCCGTGTACACTCACACAAATTCAAAGCTCAGCTTAAATCAAACGCACTATACTAATATATATATGATAAGTAATTTTTTGAACTGTTATAATTTAGGAACGTTAAAAATGACCTTAACAAATATATTCTGACCTCTTAAATGATACAGCGTAGTTCAAAGGAGCAATTATAATTAAGTGAACTCAATGTTGTAAGCAGATCGATCATGTATAAGTGGTATTTAATTATTCATATACAGGGTGACTGGTGAATTACTATCGATATTTGAGGACGTGATATTTGACGATTATATATGACAAAATAAAAATTAATATAACATAAATATTAATAAACTTCTAAGTAAAGTTAACCAAAAGTTATGTAATTAATTACGCATCGTGTGAACACCCTACAGATTAGGTATACACACACACACACTCGCGCGCGGCGGCGTGTTGTTGTATCAGCACGCCGCCGCACGCGTCCACACTTGAAATACTTGGAACGTCTACACACTTTATTTATTTATACGGAAATTTGGTCAAAAATTAAGTACCTATTTTTTTTACATTATTCGAATGAGAATCATGTACTGAGTATGCTCCTTAAATATTGATAGTAATTCACCAGTCACCCTGTATAAATAAAAACTTTATATGTATATCGAAACTATGATGTTAGTAACTTATGTCATTTAAATGAAACTAATATTATTAGGATTATACTATGCGACTTCATTTTTGATTCTAAGCTACATACTCCCGACGTTTCAATTACTTTTCAGCAACCGTGATCACTAAGGCGATATGTTATATCATTATTTATGTTAAACTATAGAATAAAAGATATTAATAGCTGAAACTTTTTTTAAATCTTGTCTTATTAAGAAATGGGAACTCAATAGGAAACGAGATATTCAACAGTAATATTACTTTCAGTCGTCATGTTCTACTGCTCTTCTTTGCTGAGTGGTTTTCATTTTAACTCCCACGCCTTAGCCGCTTGTACCACGACATGGAATAGATGAAAGAAAAATAAAAGTGAATGTCATGATTACAAAACTTTACTTCAGTGCAAAGCGATCTCGTTACTGTAAATTAGTTATATTAATGCACAAACATTTTATAAAAATATAAAAAAGTTTTAAGTGCAATAAACCAGATATTATTATATACAAATATTAATTAATTACATATTTTTATTTATTTAACCTCAATTATGAAAACTATGTTAATTTATAGATTAAATAGTTTTCATTCAATTATTGTGTGTTATGTTAAATCACATTCTTATATTCCCTAGACGAAGTTTCATAAACAAAACGCTATTAATAGAATATTACATACATATAACAATCATTTATTTTGATGATTTTTGAAGAGTTTTCCTGCTATAGTGTTTTTATACATCAATCATAATTAAAATGTATTCTACCACACATCAGTCATGATGGGGTCACCACTACCACCAGCTATAAGTGTTTAAATAATAACATTAATTACACGTTTTACTCTATAGAAGAAGCCTTGTCTAAATCTAATAAATGCTTTCAGAAGATATATTAAGTACCAAAACATAGTTATAACGTTTAAAGAAGTTTTTAAGTACATTTTTCTATGTGTGTATATTTTTAATAAGAAATTATACATTACTTGGGTCGATTGATATATGTTTGTATTTGTAGTCGAATCCACTAAACTGTATTGGGTATAACATTTTGAATGTGAGAACGTGTAAGTTATTTTTAATAGCCCAGGTTAATTACTGTTAAACTGACAGTTTGGTCAAGGGAAAATCCGTATTTACTTTTTGGATCACAAGCTTGTATGAAAATAGTGTGCTTCCTGCATGTGCTTGGGGAAAACTGTGACAAATGTACAGTTATATAGATATTCAATCAGTTTGTGTAAATCATCCTTCCCTGCAAAAAAGACTGCCATGATCAAAAAATTATAATGGAACTTTATTAAACCTTTAAAACTTTCTTTATAATACTGATGATAGAATATATAGGGTGAACAGAATGAAGGGAAGTGTTAGTCTGGTACTCTGGTCTTCTTTAAGTTGAAGACTGGTTGAGATTCATATTGCCATAAATTGTACGGAGTAAGGCATCTGCCTTAAACTAACTATCTAGTAAGTAGATTTTTAGGAACTATAGAGCAGACTTATGATCAGTATACCATGGAGACATGATGCTTAGTGAAGAAGAAGTAATTATTCTGTTTTAAATTATCATCATCTCCTAAAGCCCTTGATATTTAAAAAGGTTAAAACTGTATTTTCCGAATTATGCCTGTAATTAAAATTTCCGATCTGTAAATCTGAGAGCAATGTTGTATAATCTATGTTTATGTATCGTTGAATTTAATGTTAACCTAATTGGCTATGTCAAGTGTATAGCTCCGAGTCCGGTCATTAGAAGTTCATCCTCTACTTGACACACTTGTATCGTGAATTGGCCCAAGTTGGCCAGACCTAGTTAAAACTTAATATGCATCATTGGTTTGGAATTAACTTGTACATAAACTGCAGGTTGATTATCAACTTAGAAAAGTCGCAAATATGGTTACAATGTAACATTCACGACATTTCAATTTCCGAAGAAACGTTTTGTTGAAATAGGAAAATGTTTAACGAGGCCGTCACTGCGGCGAGGCGATTTAAATTTTAATCTACTTTTGATTGAATTCTGTTGAAATAACTGTTTCCTATCACATCTATAGGTTATCATTGGGATAAAATATTTGTTTAAAAAAAGGTTTTTTTTTAAATATTTCCTAACTCTAATCAATTTTATCGTTTTAATCCCTACTAATATTATAAATGCGAAAGTAACTGTCTGTCTGTCTGTTACGCTTTCACGCCTAAACCACTGAACTGATTTAAATGAAATTTGGTAAAGACAGAATTAACATTGAGAAAGAACATATGATAGTTTGAATCCCAGACTTTTGAAAGGTTCTCTTGGAAACGCGATATAACCGAACTCCACGCGGGCGAAGCTGGGGAAAGCTAGTGTAATATATTTTCAATGTATGAAATGTATTTAATGTAATGGTCGTTCCTTTAAGTCTCGTTTATCAGTCTAGACCGAGTCTAGATGCGTATGCACTAATTGTAGTGTACCATTTAAAGAGGCGCCTAAAGGCACACTTGAATTTATCACGTGATGATATAAAATGATTGAGTGTGAGTGATTAACTTGATTTATAGTTAAAGTGTGGAGAAGAAACACTAGTATGTGTGTTTGTTTGTTAACATTTTGTTATGAAACTTTTCAACATTTAAACTGTTCCAATAAAAATAAGAAACTATGTTATATGTATGAGATAGAGTTTTTTGAGGCTTTGATTTTATGGCAACATTTAGTAAGCATTTTTAACTGAATTAGGCTGAAGATCAGTCTGAACAGTCTAGACACACAAGTTAAACACAACTTTATATTATACAAAGTTGTGTTTAACGACAACACATAAAAAGCTTTAACAACAGAGACAAAACTGAAATAAAAAAACAACAGATTTTTACTAAATGTATGTTTGTTCATTGTCTCTGATCTTGGAAACGACTAGAACCGATTTTGACGAAACTTTTACTGTGAAATAGCTGATGTGAAGAAGTAACTTATTGTACTTTGATTAAAAACTTTCTTTTTATTAACATAAAAGCTATTATCTGAAAAAAACCAGATGTTGAGAGAATTACATATTTTTGAAAGCCAAACATATGAATTGAATGTTTATTTTATAATCCATTTATCGTTATGACACGCCTCATTAAGCAAATCAACATAATTAATGTTGAGACACACAACACATGCCCGATACACTGTGGCCTAATTTCATGAGAGCTCTGGCGGTCTCCGTAGGAACAGATAATTAGTAGCAAGAGGCTTATGCAATATAAATCTTATTTTCATAAGCTATATATGTTCTGCTTCTACCTAGCAATTTCCCAGGTTTAGCCAGGGTCTGCCTTACACGTTGTGAATAGTTTTGGCTAATTGTTTTACGACCCGCCGCCTGCCTGACATCAACTGTCTTTAGGAATGTATAAATCAGTGATGTCTAATACTCTTATAAAGTACATATGATTCGGAAAAATCACATTGGGCAGGATCGAACCCGCGTCCTCGTGCATGAAAGGCGGGCCTTTTAAGCACTAGGCCACCACTGACTAATATTTTAATTCATAAGCTATATATGTAAAAGAATATTATTCTTTTAATAGCTATTATTCCGTCATGTTGTTTCAAAAACTTCCAGCAATTTGATCCTAAATCTCTAATCTTAAGAGCTGCTTGTCAGAGGAGCACTTTATACAGTATCTGCTTTCATTCAACGTGAACTGTAATCCCAAATCCGTCCTACCCTCGCCACCCCGTGCAGGAGACATCCGCAACCCCCCCCCCCCCCCCTTGATGCGGATGTTCATGAGACACCATGTATACTACTGATATATGAAAAAAAACTATTTGTTGTGAAGGCTTTGATGTGTAGAGATTTAACTGTATTTGCATATAATGAAATCTAAGACTTTACTCTTGTTCATTTAAATGAAACTAATATTTTACTACGCAGAACCCAAACTCAAATAACTTTATTCAATAAAGAAGTATTACACTTTCTTATTGTTGTACTTTCTTATTGATATACTACGCGTGCTTTATTTTTGTAAAAAAGGTACAGTACCAGAGCCTAGGCAAGAAAATTAAGAAATCGATGGCGGTAGATAAATAACAAGACCAACTGACAGACACTCACATCTCGTCTGTCCGTGATCACGGTTGATGAAAAGTAACCGATACTTCGGGAGTATATAGTTTTTACCATAACAAAATACGCGTAGTTAAATCCGAAAAATATTAGTTTCATTTAAATTCATTTTCATATCCTTTTTATAAACATTAATAATAATAACTTGTATTATTGTGTTGTATCTTCTATATATATAAAAATGGATTGCTGTTCCTTAGTCTCGTTAAAACTCCAGAACAGCTGAACGGATTTATCTTATCTTAGTCTTGAAATGTTCGTGGAGGTTCAGGGAAGGTATAAAAGCTGAAAAAAATTGATTCATTACTGGGAAAACCATAAAAACAGCCCTTTTCTATTTCCCATACAAACGTTTTTTTTGACAATAGATTTGACAACTAACTAATATGTCAATCATTCTGTCGCACTTCAAAACACGGAGATTTATGGCTTACAGGTAAACTCCAAAAATATAAATAAAAAACGTAATAGATATTTCTTGATTATAGGGCGATACGGAGTTTGCCAGGTCTTCTAGTATATAATGTTTCTTATAAGTTTATTACCTTCCTCGTTATATAGAGTACATTTGTTTCCCAACACGAGTGTAGTCAGCGCTGCTAAAAGCGCTGCCTTCAACAATCGCTTTAACTTTTATTAACACACAGGGCTGTCGTCGACGTAAAACAAATAATACATTTATTTATTAGAAGAATATTGTATATTTGATAATTAAAAAGTTTACAATACTTTTAGGTTCGGAAGAATAAATAACTAACACACAATGATGTTTGATACCCCTCAGAATCTTTCAATGTGATTATAAAATGACTCATGCTACCGAATGTACAAAGCTCCGACTGTTTTGACGGGTCACGAGCAATAGAAAGACTCGATACACGACTACAGATCTTATTATCATTATAAAACTAATTAATTAGAGTGTACTTTAATAAATCAAAGAGGAGTTTTTCTCATAATACTATATATATTCTTAAATTTTTCGTATATTTTGTCCAATCATAATATAAAACAAAAGTCTGCCAACCCTATACAAAATTGGTAAAACGAAATCAAGCTGTTAGCGTATTGATGGATCGCCCGCCTCGTGTTTTATATATAATTGAATTTAATTTTATAGTTATAATTACTTCAAGAAAACGTTAACCCAATATAAACTTATTGTATACTTGGAGCATACTTCATTTAGAAAACACATTTTTGTGATTCAAAAGACTTTCAAATTTAAACAGACGTTTGACTTAATTAATAATATTATGACATCAGCCTATCAGAGCCCACAGCTGAGCAAAGGCCTCTTTCTCGAATAGAGGAGGTTAGAGCATTAATCACCACGCTTGCTCAAGACGGATTGGGGATTTGAAACTTATAATTGTGAAATTATAAGTCCTGGTTTCCTCACGATGTTTTCCTTCATCAGTCAGTGGTGTCTAAATACTCGTATAAAGTACATATGACTCGGAAAAATTACATTGGTACTTGTCAGGATCGAACCCGCGCCCTCGTGATAATAATAATATTATATGACTAGAAGACCTGGCGAACTTCGTATCGCCCTGTAATCAAGAAATATCTATTACGCTTTTTTATTTATATTTTTGGAGTTTACCTATTAAAGCCATAAATCTCCGTGTTTTGAAGTGCGACAGAATGATTGACGTATTAGTTAGTTGTCAAATCTAATGTCAAAAAAAACGTTTGTATGGGAAATAGAAAAGGGCTGTTTTTATGGTTTTCCCAGTAATGAATCAATTTTTTTCAGCTTTTATACTTTCCCTGAACCTCCACGAACATTTCAAGACTAAGATAAGATAAATCCGTTCAGCTGTTCTCGAGTTTTAGCGAGACTAAGGAACAGCAATCCATTTTTATATATACAGGGTGACTGGTGAATTACTATCAATATTTAAGGAGAATATTCGGTACATGATTCTCATTCGAATTATGTAAAAAAAATAGGCACTTAATTTTTCACAAAATTTCCGTATAAATAAATAAAGTGTTGACACGTTCCAAATGTTCAAGTGTGGACGCGTGCGGCGACGTGCTGATACAACACTACGTCACGACACGCGTATGTGTGAGTGTCAGTGTATACCTAATCTGTAGGGTGTTCATACGATGCGTAATTAATTACATAACTTTTGGTTAACTTTACTTAGAAGTTTATTAATATTTTTGTTATATTAATTTTTATTTTGTCATATATGATCGTCAAATATCACGTCCTCAAATATCGATAGTAATTCACCAGTCACCCTGTATAGAAGATTAATTAAAACATAATACTTATTGCTATATATAGGATTATAGTTAGGCAGTATTACAGTGATTCTGATGCGTTTCAAAGTATAATACCAATCATAGTTGGCCCTCTATAAATAGATGAAGTGTTTTATAACATAGTCTGTCTATTATACTGGTCTACCGGTCTTTGATCTTGACAAAAACAGCATCTATTATTGAGTAGCTCATCTCCACTAATGATGACCATGTTGAACTTGTCCCAACGCGATGTGATGGCGCCTCTTCTTCCAATGATTGATGCTTTTTGCTTTTCCTTGGAAATGATTCTAATGCTGGTAGCATTTTTTATTTATCTAAGTATAAATATCACGTTTGTTGAACATTTTTTTAGATGAATTCTCGTATCATTATATATGAAAAAATAAATTTTTATTGAACAGAAAATTATAGTAAATTGAACCTCAATGATATTGAATAACTAGCTGAAGCAGCAAATTTTGTCATATAAAAAATACTGGTTGGTGATTAAAAAGTAACGATTTTGGGCTGAATATATTTTTAATGCCAAATTATAAAAAAAATTCGTCCAAATATTAAATTAAAATTTTAGGGGTGCATAACACTTATTACTTAGGAAAATGAAAAATAGATAGTAACCGATTCTCAAACCTACTGAATACGAATATAACATTTGGTAAAAATCGGTGAAGAAAATCGGAGGAGTACCTACAGTAACTAACATTATTGCATGGAAATTTTATATATTAGATGTTCTGGGATTATCGTCACGTTATTTTAAACTTAAACTTCATAAAAAAACTATTAAAAGTACTTCAGAATTCCTATCCTTCTCCAAATATCCAAATGTTTGATACTCGTATGTAAGTATCCGCGACTAATATCCATTGGATCCATAACAATCACTTATAAAATGGATCGCTTTCGTAATGTACAAACTTCATATTAATCAATGTCACCAATAGAAGCTAGCTCACGCACGCGGCTTCACCCGTAATGCTTTTGAATTATACGCATAAACACATTCACAATATTTAATATGATCCAGTTTAATAGTTTATATAACAAATAAAACTATTTTTTTTTCTCGTCTCATCTCGTCTTCGTGGTCACGGTTGCTGTAAAGAAACCGAAAGGTCGGGATCATGTTGATATACATATGTATAATAGTAAAAAACACATAGTAGGTATATCAAAAATGTAGTGTTATTTGTATAAACAAAAGTAATTTTTAGAAATATTACTTTAATAGTAGTCATTTAGACACGAGTAGTTTGTATGTCCATATATAGAGAGCTTGTGTTCAGTTTCACTAGCAGTTACCCGCGACTTTACTTGTAAGAGATATTAAGAAGGTTTCCATACAATTAATAAACGCATTCAACTGAACCATCGGCGCATTTTAAGTAGTTGTCTTGTTAAAACTTTAATAACTATACCGATTATTTTTTTACTCCAATCAAGTAAGCTATAGTTATATTGTGAAGAGCTCATAAATGATCAAAAAGTAAAGTATTTTAATTAAAAAAATAAAATATGCATTTATTACCAAAATATGTAGTATAAGTAAGATATTTTAAAAAGATTATTTAGTTATATATACTAATTTTTGTTTTTTTGTTTCCTTTTAATGTTTAATTTCAAAATTGTCTTAACCAATTAAACATATATATAAAATATTAAAAATATCTTTGATAATTAGCATAATGTCAAGTTTTTCATGACAAGCGGTACGCAATACCCAGTTAAACGTCTCCATCGATCAAACTGAATCAACTTCTATTCTCAAGAGTCGTGTGTCCTAAAAGCCAGTGTACTCTAAGCTCGTCAGAACCTTCATTTGTCAGCGTAGGTTTCCCTCGGAAGCTGGTGCTGTCAGCGGAAATTATTCGATCCCGGTTCACCCGAATGACCTCTGACCTCTGACCCCGGGACTCGATGTAAACTATCGAAAACCACTAAACCTGTTACAGATTGATCATTTGTTGGTTGTGTACACCAGACGTGTACCAATCACGTCTATTGTGTACAAATACTGACAGTGTACAAATTAGTTGTTCTATATTCGGAAATTTTAGCTTTGAACTTTAGAAATTTCTTTGTGAATTTCACCGCTTAATTGTATCTGTCGTCGTTTGAATTGAATTTGAACCGAGGTAGTTTTCATTTGGTAGTTGTTTATTTATTTAAATGTCCAGATAGTCTCCACTATTTATACATTTAGTGTGCCTGTTCTCCGGTCAGCCGTGATAGACTGAAGGGTCGCTGTCAATCTATCATTGAGTAACAATAGAGTGTGGTGTCACTCATTGTGTTAGTGTGGTTGTGTGTAACCTTACGTCGTGTTTGTGTGATGTTACGTAAGATACGTAACGTATGGCAACAAGATGGGAATGGGGTCATATGTATATATACTAGCTTTCCGCCCGCAGCTTCGCCCGCGTGGAGTTCGGTTATATCGCGTTTCCAAGAGAACCTTTTAAAAGTCTGGGATAAAAACTATTCTATGTTCTTTCTCAAGGTCAAATCTATGTCTGTACCAAATTTCATTAAAATCAGTTCAGTGGTTTAGTCGTAAAAGCGTAACAGACAGACAGACAGAGTTACTTTCGCATCCTCACACAACAAAATAATTTTTCTCTCAATAATTAGTCTGTGTGAACAGATCACAACAGTTGTGTTGTTTGAAGTCACGTGACACACACTATAGATGTCGCTAACAGTCTGTTACTAAACCTCTTTAATTTCAGCAAACTTCAGAAATCTCTTTGAAGCTAAGTCGACGCGTACAAAGTCGCGGGTATATTCTAGTATATATAAATATTACTATTATAAAGAGGTGCTAAATAAAAATAGTAAACGGCTAGAGATACTTTGCAAAAATTCCGTATTTTTTGTTCTTTAAAACTCGCGATATAATTTCATTCCGGTCCGCTTTAAAATAATTATCAGATTCATTCGTAAGTATCATAATCTTCTTCCAGCCATCTTAATGTTAGATTATTATAACGAGGAAGCAGTTTAAACTGTTTCATTAAAACTTAACTATTACTTTATCTGAGAGGGAATTAATGCAAATCTACGTAAATGTTTTGAATAAGATAATACAAATACTAATTAATATTATGAAAAATACAATTGAAATAGTCAAAGCCTGGGCTATAAAAGATATTTAGCTTTTCATCCTTTATTAATACGTATTATCCGAAACAAAAGAGAGACAAAGTCGCGAATAAAATATAGTTTGAATATAAAAATGAATTGCTACAATAACCCTTATTATGTTATTCGTTACTCGATTGTATAACAAAAGGCTGTTAAACAATCCGCTGCCACAAAGCTTTAAACTTTAAAGTATTCATAGTATTTTTTTAAATATTACGCTAAAATATTTATTAGCGAAAACAATGCTTAACCTCCTTCCAACATAATTGAGAGCCAATAAACTCATTGTTGCCCCATTGTAACAGTGTTTCACTCCCTCTTTCAAATTACCAATCTTCCCGTGGCCTATTTAACGGTTTTTTTCCAATCTAGTGCTCTAATTTTTTTGTGTGAAACTTTTAAAGGGGCCGCACTTCAAAGGATTGTCTGGGATCCTCTTAATTAGGTTAACAATGTTTGATAAAATTGTCTATAATTATACATATATATGTATTTGGAAATGTATTTTTATTGAACCTATAGATATTCCAATTTATCTTTTAGTCTATTTGTGTGAGGTATAAAATAAACAACAATAATGAATACTCAAATAAATTATGTATTTTAATTATGACTTTATCAAAATAAAATCAGAATTATCCTAAATGGAAACCAAACTAATCATATGAAACACGATGTATCTGTTATTTTCAAATATAATCGTATCTGTTTGTATGTTTGTGTTGTGAAAGTATCACAAGTCATCATCCATAACTCAACCCCTTTCCCCACTAAACTACATTTCTTTGATCCCCTCTGACTCGGTGACATGAATACCGCCTTTTGTTTCATCTCATGCCCCGCTTGTTTCCATCATTGTTTCTTTCTCTTTGCTTCAAGTGACTACAAGCGGAGAGACGGGTGAAATCCTTATACTACGCTCAGATAGTACGATGCATTTCCTTAATTCAGTCAAAAAGATCGCGTTTTATTTCCTTCTACTTTTATTTATTTGAGTTTTTCATTAAGCTACGTATATTTTTGTATTTTGTAATTAGTTCCTTTAATCAGTGACCCAAATATTAGCTCTGTCAGCGAAAGGCTTCATCTTTTAAATCAGCTGTTGTATTACTATAGGGAAGTGTATTTTTTAGCTTATATTAAAAACTCTTGTTATTATTTGTTTTATTTCTGATGTCTGTTTAATTTTTATATTTTGATAGAACATATAACAAGTAGTGAAATTGTCACATGCAATTAATTGACAAACTTTACCTAACAAGCTAGGTTACCTTGGCATATAGACTACCCGCGGTCCGAATCAAATTAAAATCTTTATATACGTTTTCAATATTCCTATACGAGTATAAGAATAGAAAGCTCTATTAAATAACAAGATTAAATTCTCCATGTTCTCGCATATTCACAATTAATTGATTTCTTTCCAGATAACGAAGTATGGGAATGATTTTATTATAAACATAAAATTTTTGTTTATGGATTGTTTTTTCATTTTTTATATCAAATCTGTAGGAATTTATGAAGTAAACAATATTTGCTGCGTGTTTATAGTTTATTAGCAAAATTAAGTTTTACAATACTTTACAAGATGAGTAACAAAAGAGATCAGTCAAATTAATAGAACTAATATGGTTGTGTTTAATTTCCAATAAAAACTACATATAAGTATTCATATGAAGTTTTATAATTCAATAAATGGAAAGACTTAGATCAATACTTTGTTTAAGAATAATTCTTAAGATGTTTTTATTTATCATAATAAATAAGTTTGATAAATATATTTGAAGTTGTTATAAAACTAATTCCCAGTAGTTTCAATGTATTGATATAACGATAGTAACTTGAAATGTTTCTACACGGGATATTTTGTATTATATACTATGTAGGCTTTTACGCTATAACTTTAGTTAGTGACTTTGTCTGTATTCTAATTATATTACATAAATATAATAAATATGCGAAATGCATCTGAGTATCAACGGAGTTTATTATTACCATTTCAAGTGCTGAGTATATTTTCATAAAACTTGAATTTAAAGTTCATTCATGTTGAGAGAGCATTAGCTTAAGTATGACCTAATATAACCGAGGTGATGGAAACATTAATATTTACACAATTCTCATAAAAAAGTGGCAAGCCATTCACGATTACTAATAATGACACATGAAACGGATATTCATATTAAAACAAGTTAATACCGCGACTTCGACCACGAGTATACTTATTATTTATATATAATAAAATTAAAATTATATAAGAAATCTTAAGTTATTTCTTACTAGCTTTCCGCCCGCAGCTTCGCCCGCGTGGAGTTCAGTTATATCGCGTTTCCAAGAGAACCTTTCAATAGACTGGGATAAAAACTGTTCTTTTTCAAGGTCAACTCTATCTCTGTACCAAATTTCATTAAAATCAGTTCAGTGGTTTGGGCGTGAAAGCGTAACAGACAGACAGACAGACAGAGTTACTTTCGCATTTATAATATTAGTAGGGAATTAATCAACGAAACTAGTGAAATTGTAATCAAAATTGTCTCAGTATTTTCAGACATAAATTGTAATTACGGTATATGAGGAAAACATATGTGTAGATATTTAATAAAAAGCCTTTATTTTAGTATAACAGTAAGACAGTACAATATTATTTATTAGTATATATAATAGTGTGTCTGTATGTCTGTCTGTAATCGCTGTTTCCCGTCCGAACCTGATTATTTTAATATATTTTCGCTCGCTAAGAACATCCTTTTAATGAGCCGTGTTGGATGCCACACCAATTATGGCTTCACTAATGAGCCATGAGCTTACACTCACGATGCCTTTTTATTTACATTTATCGATACATAAAAAGAATTTAAAACACCATTACAGATAATCGACTTTGTTCATTTGTATAGCTTTTACGCTAATATTTAAATTGAGTAAATGAACATATATATATTAGGTTTGTACACCACTGACAGATGAAAGAAAACATCGTGAGGAAACATGGACTTATTCTTCTTCTTCTACCTGGCAATTTTCCCAGCAATAGCCAGGGTCTGCCTTACATGTTGTGAATAGTTTTGTCTATTTTTTTACGACCGGCCGCCTGTCTGACATCAACCCTCTTTCTGAATGCATTAATCAGTGGTGTCTAAATACTCTTAAAAAATACGTATGACTCAGAAAAATCACATTAGTACTTGGCAGGATCGCACCCGCGCCCTCGTGCATGAGAGGCGGGCCTTTTAACTACTAGGCCACCACTGACCGAATTGTCAATTTATCTATTTTTAGGATAAATCAAATTGTGTATTATTTACTCCCATAATACAAGAACATACATTATGTATATATATATATATATATATATATATATATATATATATATATATATATGTATATGTTAGTTCACCGCTTTAATACATTAAAGTCTTCGCGCGCCAGTATGAAGGCTCGTTGTATATAATTCAGTAAACTAATATGTGTTTCGTTGTAACCACTCATATATTCCATGCATAGAGATGTTCTGTGGCGGAGTCGAAGTTTGTGAATGGCTCTATTAATATTAGAAGCGAGCTGGCTTTAAACGTTGAATTTAGTCAAGACCCTGATATAAATTATAAGAATATATCATTATATTAAAAATTCGACATAATCAGGATTCGAACCTACAATTACACTTAATACACTTTGCAAGCTGAGCTATCGTGTTATTTATTTTCTATGTGAATTTAAAATTAGTATTATTTAAACATTTATCTGATATCAATTATATCAATATATGTAGTTATATTAGACCCATACCCTGGCAAAAAGTTTTAAATTGCCAGGTAGAAGACAAGATGTAGTTATGTGGTCTTTTGATTCTAGCGCACTAGAAAGTTATTACAAGACAAAAATATTTTACAAATGAGTATCATTCATTTGTTCATAGAAAACCTAACGAAATTATGTCTTAATATATATACGTGAAGCTTTATGTATTTCTAAATAACTTATATACTTATCTATATATATATATATAAAAGAAAGTCGTGTTAGTTATACTATTTATAACTCAAGAACGACTGTACAGATTTGTCAGGAAATTTGTGACGAGATAGGTTGAAATCAGGAGACGGACATAGGATACTATTTAATTCGATCGACAAAAAAAAATTGCTAATACAATCCAAAAATCATTTGCTGTTTCTGAACCGAAACAGTTAACCTGATCAGCTATATATTTCTAATTATGAAACAACTATCAAAGTCGCGGGCAAAAGCTAGTATATATATACGAGCCGTCGACCCGAACCCATATCTTATTCAGCTAGCAGTTGACCTTCAATATAATTCATGATACAAGCTGTCTCCGCCACGCGACGAGCTGAGACAAGTCGTTACCAACACTGTTGTTAAACTCATTATATGCTGAATACGTGATCACATTAACTATTAATAGCATCTGAAATAAGATTTATAGACGCTAAGCTCAGGCAGAAACTGGCTAAAGCTGGAAAATTGCCAGGAAGAAGAGGAGGCTAAGCTCAATAGTTATACAGGGTGACTGGTGAATTACTATCGATATTTGCGGACGTGATATTTGACGATCATATATGACAAAATAAAAATTAATATAACATAAATATTAATAAACTTCTAAGTAAAGTTAACCAAAAGTTATGTAATTAATTACGCATCGTATGAACACCCAGATTAGGTATACACACACACTCACACATACGCGAGCGCGGCGTGGTTTTGTATCAGCACGCCGCCGCACGCGTCCACACTTGGAACACTTGGAACGTGTCAACACTTTATTTATTTATACGGAAATTTGGTCAAAAATTAAGTACCTATTTTTTTTACATAATTCGAATGAGAATCATGTACCGAGTATGCTCCTTAAATATTGATAGTAATTCACCAGTCACCCTGTATATGAGGTGACAAATCATTAGCTTTGTAATGATAAGATTTGACAACTATTTATAAGGCATATAGTGTTATGTTTGTGATTTTGATCTGACGCTGCAGTAAAGACACTATTATCAGTATAACTAGTATTCCGTCCCGGTTTTGCATGGGTCATTAATAATATTATAAAGCCTATGGTCCTTCAAGAAGAGAGCTTTGGTGAAAGAATTTTTAAAGTGCGTTAAGTAATATTGGTGTTAAATGAAAAAATATTTTAATAACTATGAAAAATTTACTCCTTGTTTGGGTAAAATTTATTGATTTACAGTATGTAGTTGTTACTAAGTATTTATCATTAAAAATTATAATCATCATTGATATGACATTTGTCTTACATGTTTATTAAAAATAAATGAAATTGAATTAAAATGTTTAAAAACTTTCTGAAAAACTAGTATAAAGATGCCATCTCGACTTAGTCTTTGTCCTAAAACGCTTTACGTGTTATTTCAAGAGATGTAAGTTTAGTTTTCGTAACAAAATACATTTGTATGTAATAAACTAATTTGACTCCTTAATTATATACTTCATATATAATCCATCTGTTATTATATACTCTATCTACATAAATACAATTTTTGTATGCAAATGGGTTCAGTAATTTTGTATTTAACAATAAACACAATAATGCGTATAATTTATATTTAAAGTATATTATCCGTATTATATAATAATGTGATTCCAATTATTGTTTAACGAGCCGTAGCGGTCAACAAGCGGAGCACCCTTTATATGTATTTATTTATTTTACCTCAGACTAACAGAATGTAGAGAGGAAACCTCTTGTTAAATCTCTTCTGGTCTTCATCCATTTTATTTTGCAACAAAATCTCTATTGAAAAAAGGCTTTTTATTGGATGTGAAATAGTCAAAGAACTGACAAGACAAAGAAAGGTGATGACTTATCCCTACTAATATTATAAATGCGAAAGTAACTCTGTCTGTCTGTCTGTCTGTCTGTCTGCTACGCTTTCACGCCTAAACCACTGAACTGATTTTAATGAAATTCGGTACAGAGATAGAGTTGACCTTGAGAAAGAACATAGGATAGTTTTTATCCCAGACTTTTGAAAGGTTCTCTTGGAAACGCGATATAACCGAACTCCACGCGGCGAAGCTGCGGGCGGAAAGCTAGTTTTTTATAATGCAAAAATTCCTATGACATACCTACGTGGTCTTAATTTCTTTTTGGATTGCCAAAATCTATATACTTTCGTTTATATATATGTGTGGTAAATCCCTGATGTTTTGAATGGATAAAAACCAATTAAAGTCTTAAATATTACACTTTCTACAGGGTGCGTAATATCAGATTTTGTTAAATCTCAATATAAGTTGAATTGCAACATAGTCAGAGCACAGGATATGTTGAAGTCTCAAAGCATTATAGTTTCCGTTCCATAACTCCTTGGAGCTCTTTGACTGCAGCTCATAGAAAATTAGCCATAAGATCTAAATATGTATATGTTCGTGAAGATATGTATAAGTTGATGGTGTACATCAGTACTGTACAGGGATACTCTCTTCCATTCGTTTTGTTGGTTCATCATGAGATCTAAGTGTTTTGCGACTATTCATTTAAACGAATAGTAATATTTTATTATTGTAAAAACAACATACTCCCGACCTTTTTATTACTTTGCAGCAACCGTGACCTGGGGCACATCTCATCTGCACGTGATCACGGTTGCTGAAAAGTAACCGAAACGTCGGAAGTATATTTAAAAAAATAATAATTACGTGTAGTAGAATCCGAATAATTTTAGTTTCATTCTTGGTTCATGTTAAATCTTCATCATTCAGAACACTAAGTTGGTGAAAAATATCGATCATAAATACATCATCATCAGATCATGATTAAGATGAATTCAACCAAAAATCACCCATCTTAATTATCAAAATATATCCATGAGCAAGCGTGTGTGAAGATCTCTTTATAAAACAAAGCTGTTAAAGTTTTCCATTCTTAAGACCGTCCTACATCCCGACACGAGGTGACTCCAATTAAGATGTGAGTAATGAAGCATGGCTTCCGAGGAGCGGGCTCGGGAACACTGGAGCATACTCCACGCTACTGGAGTGTGACGATAAAGATATGTGTCATGAGGCACAGGGATTAATAAATGAAAACTATATAGGATCAACATAATATAAATAATGAGATCGAATACATTCGCGAGTATTCATTTAAATTAAACTAATATTATTCGGATTATACTACGTGTATTTTATTATTTTAACTACATGCTCCCGATGTTTCGATTACTTTTCATCAACCGTCATCACGGTTAAAACCTTCTGAGTATGTTGTTGTTGAAATAATAAAATACGCGAGTAATACGAAAAATACTAATTTCAATTAAAAATATCTATATACTATGGAATAATCCACAAAAATACCTTTATGTTGAAAATAATTTAATATTTTTTAGTGATTTCAAGAGTTCTTTGATATTGATTGACTTATAGTTATAATGTTTTAAAATTTCAAATACATTTAATTAATAACTACAATCTGGGAGACTAAAACAGTATTTTTAACATGTATCTCATTTAGATCATGCTATTAGGATGAGGTAATTTTTAATTCGTCACAATAGTGACGTCAGATATTATAAATAATAATTTATAACGATTTTATAAACATTCAAATTATATTATATTTATTAGAAATCAATAATTAATGTTCCTTTTATGTATCTATTAACACCATGTACAAGCTCATCTAATATATTAAAGAATAATTATATATTAGTTAACGAGAAGTAATCTTTATAAAAAAAATCATTGATAATGTATGAGAATAAAATAAAGTTATAATTAAATTAAAAGTTAGAACACACGGGACAAGAGATGAGAAGAGATAACGAATGACTTGTGGAGAGATCTGTGTGGAACTGTTGACATACATGGCGTTAGGCTGGGGGCACACTGAACACGGCTACAGTATCATTATATTAATAGTGTGTATACACCTTAATGAGTTTGTATGTTTGTTACACCAAGATGTGTACGATGAGATAAGTGTTCGCTGGAAATATATTAGTATTTTTTTTCTAACAAATAATATTGTTTTCTTCATCAGCATTTAATATTGATGCTATTTACTATATTGTATCACCTTCATTAGTTTATTTCATATGAATGAATAACAAAAACGACAACTGTATATTCATTTTAGACCCTTACTATAAGCTCGAATCGTCATACTGTATATTTGGCGTTAACAGTTTCTCAATCATGAATCTTAACACATTACAGTACTAACTTAGGTAATTGAATGAAATACATGAAACGCATCGTGAGTAGTGTGACGTTAAAACTCGTGTTAAGCGTCAATGACGTCGCCTGTATTTATATTTATATAATACAAGAAGACCCGCCGAACTTCGTATCGCCCTATAATCAAGAAATATCTGTTACGTTTTTTTTAATTAAATTTTTGGAGTTTACCTGTAAGCCATAAATCTCCGTGTTTTGAAGTGCGACACAATGATTGACATTTTAGTTAGTTGTCAAATCTAATGTCAAAAAAAACGTTTGTATGGGAAATAGAAAAGGGCTGTTTTTAGGGTTTTCCCGGAAATGAATCAATTTTTCTCAGTTTTTAAACCTTCCCTGAACCTCCACGAACATTTCAAGACTAAGATAACATAAATCCGTTCAGCCGTTCTCGAGTTTTAGCGAGACTAAGGAACAGCAATCCATTTTTATATACATAGAAGATTCTACGTGTTTCTGTCTGTCTGAATAATCTTTAATGTAAGTATTTCCCAACAATGCTCGTCCTCGCTCCTCTCCTATTTGCTTCACAAAGACTTCATCTCTTGACCCGGTCGCTGTACGTTCCTTTTGAACCTAATTTCACTATTGTGTCAGTTTATTTTTCTATCTTTTTGTTTTTTGTATCTCTTAAACGTTTCGATACGGATTCAGTTTAAAAACTTAAATAACAGTGAGCACTAAAATTGCTTTATTTATTTATACTCTTCTTTTACCTCGCAGGGTCTGCCTTACATGTTGTGAATAGTTTTGACTAATTGTTTTTACGGCCGGCCGTCTGCCTGACATCAACCCTCTTTGGGAATGCATTAATCAGTGATGTCTAAATACTCTTTGAAAGTACATATGACTCGGAAAAATCATATTCGTATTTGCCAGGATCGAACCTTCGCTCTCATGCATGAGAGGCGGGCATTTTAACCACTAGGCCACCACTGACTGTTTTATTTATTATACCATCAAGAAGCAAATGCTTTGTCCGCGATACGATCTAACCGATAGTGTTAAAGTAATCACCATTACGTCGCCGGTAACCGTATGTACATGTGTTGAATGATTGTATCAAGACGAGCCGACGCCCTAATTACTGTTGTGCTGTCACTGACTGTTGTTGTTTGAGAATTGTTTCTCTAAGTATTAATATGATTACTATAAGTATTAGAAAGGGAAATATTTTCATTTACTTAAACGGAAAGAACATTTAATATATTGTAAACTAGCTTTCCGCCCGCAGCTTCGCCCGCGTCGAGTTCGGTTAACCTTACAAAAATCTGGGATAAAACTGTCCTATTTTTTTTCTCAAGGTCAACTCTATGTCTGTACCAAATTTCATTAAAATCAGTTCAGTGGTTAAGGCGTGAAAGCGTAACAGACAGACAGACAGAGTTACTTTCGTATTTATAATATTAGTAGGGATGAGACGAAATCTGTATAGTATATAGTAAAACGAAAAATGTATTGGGATGAGTCGCTGTAGATAATTTATTTCACTTCACTATCACTCATAGATATAGTTGAAGCTAGAATTTCTCTAGAATATAAATAATTAATGTGATGGTAGTTAATGAGTTCATTTAAATTTAACTAATATGTTTGGTATACTGCGCCTGCTTTATTATTTTAACTTCATACTCCCGACGTTTCGGTTGTTTTTTAGCAACCGTGATCACGGAAAGACGTAGTCTCTAAAAATATCTATAAAACCCATACATATTTTCGATAATTCACCAGAAAATTAGTTTATTCTTCCTTATTTCTTATCACATCTCGTAGATGATTTAAACTAACAATCTATGCTATCTATTTATCTATATCATTGTTTGTTTAAATGTCATCTAACAGGACGAGGTGACATATTTTGACATCTGTCAATATGACATCACTAGCTTCTAAAAAGTGTTGATTGAAATTATATTGTATGATTCAAAAAATAAGGTCGTAAATCGTATTAAGGTTGATTCAACCAATGATTCAAGTCAGTCCCTTATTGAAGTGTAGCTAGCACATGCGGGTCGGATGTGTAAAGTTTAATGTATTAAAAAATAAAATATATATATATATATATATATATATATATATATATATATATATATATATATATATATATTATAATATTATTATTGTATGGTACTTGTTTACTCCTAGTTCGTTCTTATATTACTATACTTTTTATATATATTTGTGTAGTATAAATATGTAAAATTTACAAAGTATTGCATCAATTAAAAGAGTTTACCAAAAATTATAAATCCATACATTTTTTTTGATAGTATGAACGTCGTACTGTGTGTCAAATACTGAAAACGATTAGTTTGCAGTAACGATGTAAACTTATAGTTGGGCTATTGAATGTATCTTTTATATTATGTTTTCTAGTTAATTGTCATTCCATAATTAATAGTTATGTATGTTTTTTGGATATATTATTAAGACTAAGTTGCTACTAATGTTAATATATCTTCCTGTAATTCAATGAAAAACAGTAATTGCCTTCAGATTGTGGTTATTTCTGTTACCTCAAACAGTAGCGACTGATGAGGGAACTATTTCATTTTAATTCAAACTAGTATGTCGATCAAATTGGAACAAATACGTGTATTGACCGCATTAAGGAGTATAGACATTGTAAGAGCTTTCCACAAATCACTCCGAAATTATAAATCCTATTAATTTCTTTCATTATAGAACTTCAAAGGTTTGTTGTATTAATTAATGCTTCTTTATTTTTATAAAGCAATTGAATATGTTATCAATTTCAATATAAACATGGAATAGTCTTTATTTTTCAATAAAAACCATTGGGTTTTGATAGAGCAAAAAAATATTTTTCTGCTTAAAATCTCCTACATCCATCAGTAAGGTAATACAAACACTATCATAAATGGTATATTACGTGTGCAAAACGAGCGATCGGCTCTTGAGCACGGTAATGTTGCACCGACGGAGCCATTCTCAGGCTTTATTGGAGCCACGTTGTGTCGAACGAGCCTTCCTCATTTACAACCGAATACCGACGTACGGGGAATTTGGGGAATTCAAATATCGCATTCAGTACCCTATATTAAGGGTTATTTCAGCATACCACATTAGGTTATTCAACATCGGGATGGTTGTATTGTATACCAATCAAATAGTATTCAAAGGGACCTTATCGTCTGATCAAAATTATGTTTGCGCACGAGGATGTCTCTATAGTCCTTATGTACATACCTTAAGGTTGAGAATTGTGTACCATTTGGTCTGGATTCGTTGTCGTCTGAGTGGTGGAGGGTTTAGTTTAATTATAAAGGATGGTTTACTTATTTGGTCGTTAAGAAGCACTCGAGGGCGAATAAAGAGAGCATTCAAGGGTTTTTCTTCTTTTAAAAAGCACTCGCGCAATCTGATGGAGCTGTGGGAATTGTGCGGATAGATTGAAATATACTCCGGTAATAATTAAAAATTTTACATCAATATGGACATTCTGTTTTAAATGTTTTGTGACATCAAACTGGAAAACACTAACTATTCATTGAAGACACCAATAACCTAAATAAATAAATTGTATTAATTTAAATAATAATCGTAAAAATTATTGTACAATGTATCTCCATTCATAGAGTAATTGATGAAGATTAAATTCGTCATGTCTAATTCAGCCAAATGAATCTTCAATAAATATCAAATCACTTTGAAATTGAGACCCTCTTTTTGAGTTTATGAGAAAATCTGCTTTCTTTTCAATAAACATAAAATTATACCAAATAAATCCTACTAATATTATAATTGCGAAAGTTTGTGAGTGAGTATGTTTGTTACTTCTTCACGCTCAAACCGCTGAACCGATTTTGATAAAATTTTGTATACAGGAAGCTGACGTCCAGCAATAACACATAGGCTACTTTACATCCCGGAAATCCGCGGGGCGCAACTAGTAATGAATAAACAATTCCTTTCCAGGCGGTGAAGATGCTTCCGATACCATGTTCAACCTTACTTCGGAGCCGGCGGATGTTGTGGTGGTGGAAGGAGAGAGTGCCACTCTATCCTGTGGAGCACCTTCTCCAGCCAGGCTCAGCTGGAGGTACAGCTCCTCCGCCCCACCCACCAGAGACCACAGCTTGCCACCAGCTGATAGTTTTAGGTAAGGATTATCTAGGTAAAGATTTTAGGTAAGGATTATCTAGGTAAAGATTTTAGGTAAGGACTATCTAGGTAAGCACAAAATAATAATCGAACAATTGAAGTGTACAGTTGTACGTTATATGCATGAATGTCTAGACGTTTTATGAAAACTTCTGGATGTTTGGAACCTAGTTGAAATACTATAATACATAGTTTAAATAATAATTTTACCGCTTTTATTGAAATGTCATTAATTAAGTTATATTTATTTTTCTGAAGATAAAGTTGACCATCCCACATTCATAGATAGATTTTGATAAAATTATCCAATAATGTGACTTACACATTAGAATAAGTATGTTCTATAAATAATCCCGATGTTTGTAGAATTTCTCTAGTCGTAAAGGCCTAATATTTCTATCTAATACGAAGTCATTGACGAAGGCGACTATATATGTCGCTGCTTACTTATATTCATTTTTGAAGCAGAGAATACATTTACTTCTGAAATCAATTCCAAATACCACGCGGGCGAAATTGTGGACCAAAACTAGTGTTTTATACAGGGTGACTGGTGAATTACTATCAATATTTAAGGAGAATACTCGGTACACGATTCTCATTCGAATTATGTAAAAAAAATAGGCACTTAATTTTTGACAAAATTTCAACACCAACACCACGCCGCCGCACGCGTATGTGTGAGTGTGTGTGTATACCTAATCTGTAGGGTGTTCACACGATGCGTAATTAATTACATAACTTTTGGTTAACTTTAGTTAGAAGTTTATTAATATTTATGTTATATTAATTTTTATTGTGTCATATATGATCGTCAAATATCACGTCCTCAAGTATCGATAGTAATTCACCAGTCACCCTGTATATTGTGTTTTATATTGATACGGACCTGTTCTTGTTTCAGGAAACAGTTGACGAACGGCTCATTGCTAATAGAAAGAATGTCTCCATCACTGGCCGGTCAGTACCAATGTGTGGCGACCGTAGATGGTGTGGGTACTATCGTGTCGAGAGTGGCGACTGTCTTCCTAGCTGGTGAGTTATATATGATGTTTATTGTTATTCGATTGTGGTTCTCCTTGAGAGTCGTCTTATAATAATTAATCAGACTATATGTGAACTTTTTTTGGTTTGATTTTGGATCTCAATCTGTCAAAAAACGAGAAATATAGTCTAACGAACTTGATTAAGTATAGAATAACTATCAATATATAGCCTTAGAGAGAAAAAGAGAGTTTGTAAAGCATATGTATAATTTCAGAAGTGCCAGAGTTCCTGGAAGGTCCCCGTACCATGTCAGGCGTGCTCGGCTCGCCGGCCCTCCTACCATGTTCTCTCAAACTACCGCTGCGTGTGGCTGTGAGAGTTATTGCCGCAGTCACTGAGAGGAGAGTGTACGGACCAAACAAGATACATGCACCACCGCCTGTGTTGAAACTCAATGTGAGTAGTACAGGGGTGGGAAAAAGGAGGGGGAGATAACAGAGAAAAGACTTCGGAGATACGGGGTTCCTAAAAGAAAAGTCTGTCTTTACAATCGTTTAGCTTCTAATCAATTAATGGTTTGGGTCAAATGATATAATAGATTATGAAATAGTTATATAAAACTATCTATAAATTAGATAACATATTCGGATCGTAGGCTTTTAACTGATTACCAATAAATTATTTCTATTCTAAGTGCTTTATTTAATACTAGGAAAATGGGATTAAAATAGGAAATCAATAGTGGACCAAGTACCTATCCAAATATATAAACACATTTTTTTTAAACTGACAGACGCATGTACCAACAAAGCATTAAAGTTATTTAATACATTGATTAAAGGACTCAAACACCAGTCGTATGTAATGAATATAGAAATACAACAGCCATTTGGCCCATAATAGTTTTTTGTTTCTTGTATTGCCGATAAGATCTCACTTTATCCCAGTTCCATACTCGCTGTAATGCAACATGCGATAGGTAGACAAAACAAGTATTACAATCGTTTCAGGCCAATAAATAAATGTATTTCTGTAAGGACTCCTTTAAAACTGATAAAGGAATAAATAACAATAAATATTAATGTAAATGAGTCAATTTTATCATACTACATATGTTATATGATGTTTCCAGGTGACATGGTTAAAGAATGGTTCTCCCGTACAAGTGGAGGCCGCTCGTCTGTACAGCACCGTCAGCGGAGCTTTGGAGATTGATCCTTTGAGGACGCACGACGCCGCTACTTATAGATGTGCGGTCAGCCTCGCGCACACCAACAAGCCACCTGTGTAAGCACATACACACACACACACGCACACACACACACACACACACACAACTATTATGATTCAAACACGCTCACACACAGAACTGTAGTATGATTCACTTCTTATTATTATAAGTTCAGTTATTCTCAGGTCGTTGACCCCGGCACATCCAAAATTTGATCTATAAATTCTTTTATTACACACACACACACACACACACACACCCAAACACTATAACATCTGTTCCGAGAAAATTATTCATGTATCAAGGTACAATAGTAAGGCTACAGTGAATATGTGTTTATGTATGTGTATATATTATTATTTGTGTGTGTATGTATGTGTCAGTCTGGGTCCGGAGATCGATCTCCGTGTGAACAGCGAGCTGGCGGGAGTAGAGGCCGCGCCCAGGATACTCACCGCGCCGCAACCAACCACCGTCATAGAAGGTACGCTCTACAGTATGAATATTATGTCGAATTAGATGATTAGATATGATGTATTAGGAATTTTTGATAGGATATCATAATGTCTGATAACTTTGAAAATAGTTTTGTTATTCCCCTTATGTGTAGTATGTCTTTAATAAACTGTTCTTAAATGTTCGTAAACGTAAATGCTATTACGAGGGCTGCTATATATATTTCTGGCCTAGGCAACACTAAGTGTTGCCAGGTGCAATCTGGCATTTCCATTGGAAAGTTTGACATTTTTTAGCATAAATGTACTCAGAACTTTTTGACTTACGACAATTTTTTTTTTCTTTTACAAGTACTTGAAGAAATCAATTTGGCAAAAAAATGGAATTAACTCGTGAACATTTTCGTGCGATCATTTTTCACAACTTTCGACGTGGATTATCACGACAAGAGTGCATCGATGAACTTAAATCTTTGTATGGCGACGAAGCACCATCCTATAGCACTGTGAAAAACTGGTACAACGAATTCAATCGTGGCCGACGCTCGCTCAAAGACGAATTCCGTGAAGGTCGTCCAAAAACAGCCGTTGTGCCAGAAAACATCGATGCCGTACGTGAACTGATAATGCAAGACCGTCATGTGACTTACCGTGAGATAGAGGCATGCCTAGGCATTTCTCCCACCAGCATACATTCGATATTGCATGAACACCTGGCCGTAAAAAAGGTTTGTTCTCGTTGGATCCCGCACAATTTGACAATCGCTCAAAAGAAAGCTCGTGTGGATTGGTGTAAAGAAATGCTGAAAAAATATGATCGCGGTGCTTCAAAAGACGTTTATAAGATCGTCACAGGTGACGAATCATGGATCTATGCGTATGAGCCCGAAACAAAACAGCAATCGACCGTGTGGGTCTTCCAAGACGAGCCAAATCCAACGAAAGTTGTTCGTGGAAGAAGCACTTCGAAGCAAATGGTCGCCTGTTTCTTCGGCAAAACTGGTCATGTGGCGACTGTTCCGCTTGAGCAACGTAGGACGGTCAATTCTGAGTGGTATACCACCATTTGTTTGCCTGAAGTCTTCGGAGAAATTCGAAAAATGAACAAGAGAAGACGAATCATTGTGCACCATGACAATGCGAGCTCTCACACATCGGCTCAAACCAGCGCCTTTTTGACCGGCCAAAACGTCGAAGTGATGGGTCATCCGCCGTACAGCCCTGACTTGGCACCCAATGACTTCTTTTTATTCCCACACATCAAGAAAAAAAATGCGTGGACAACGATTTTCGTCGCCAGAAGATGCTGTTGAAGCATTCAAAAACCATGTTTTGGAGGTGTCTCAATCGGAGTGGAAAAAGTGCTTCGAAAATTGGTTCGAGCGCATGCAAAAGTGTATAAATCTTGATGGAGAATATTTTGAAAAACAATAAAACCATTTTCGTTGATAAATATTCGTATTTTCATTATTAGGCCAGAAATATATATAGCAGCCCTCGTACTTAATAATAATGAACTTAGATGATGAAAATGGCTATATAATGACTCCTTGAGTGGACACCCATACATTAGATTTGAATATAAATACTGTAGGTATTACAATCCCTCGACGTGATTGGAATACCAATTAACAATTTCGTATCGTTTTTTGCTAATTAAGTTATTATAACTTGATCCAAAACGACGAAATTAGCACTATAAGTAATGGTACGCCTGGTAAATCAGAAAAATATAACTTTTATATCAATATCGAGAAAACCTTACATCTTATTTCTATAAATAGTACATTAAATATAGTAATAGTAACTTCATTTCTTAAATATATAGTTATATTGGTGTCATTCTTGTATTTCCAGGCGCGTCCGTTACATTCGACTGTGCAGCCACCGGCAACCCTAAACCGGAGATAGTGTGGCTCAACAACGGCGTCGCTATAGACTTGAAGTACGAACACAATCAACTTATTACACAGAGATAGTCCATCATAACTTGGACTATGCGTAATAATAGCGTTAATTGCTATAATTTATATTATTCCAATAGAATCGCAACTATTAATGCGATT
Organism: Danaus chrysippus; assembly: GCA_916720795.1. Taxonomy (NCBI): domain Eukaryota; kingdom Metazoa; phylum Arthropoda; class Insecta; order Lepidoptera; family Nymphalidae; genus Danaus; species Danaus chrysippus. The sequence continues at coordinate 564,307 of CAKASE010000070.1, forward strand.
AAATTAACATCAGAAACAATCTTATTCATTTTAGTCCTATCTATACGAAAAAAATAATTTTTTAGTCACACTTGGTCCATCATATCTTGGACTATGCATAATAATAGCGTTAATTGCTACCATTTACTTAATAATAATTTACTTAATAATTCCAAGAGAATCGTAATAATAAGTACGATTTAAATTAACACCTTATTAATTTTTAGCCTATCTATTTCTATATCATCATTATGTAATACAGGTATTCCTATACCCATCACGGGTTCCAGATTCACTAATATATATTTATATGTATAAGATGATGTGTATCAAGTATTTTGTGAATAGAGAATAAATGAAATGTATCTGTGTGTAGTGATCTCGACTCTCGTTTCTACCTTGTGGGCGGGGGCTCTCTTCGTGTCATTTCGTCCCGGGCGGGTGACGCGGGCGCATACACCTGCCGCGCTACTAACAGAATAGACGCTGCCGACCACTCCGCACACCTACACGTATTGGTATGAACACATACTATATAATACTGATATTTAAACATAGGAGCAATAGTTAGGATCCCTTAAACCTACACCTGGGTCGCAAGTCCCAGTCACTGTTGAAGCTCCTCACACTACAACGATACACGCACATGAATACATGGAATGAGAGGTTTTATCTCTATATAACAATAAATGTCGATAAGAATGCTTTAAATATGTTTTCATCCTATCACTTAACCCTCCCCCAGTCACCGCCCCGCGTGTCAGTCCGCGACGGGTCGTTGGTGAGGTCAGTGACCCGCGGTGACGTCACACTGAGATGCGACGCGCGCGGCCGACCGGCGCCGGTAGTGACGTGGTTGAAGGACGGGGAGCCTCTCACACCGAACAACCACGACATCATGGTTGACGGGAGCTCGCTGAGGATAAGAGGCGTGCTGGATGTGGATCAAGGAGTGTTCCAGTGTGTGGCGACCTCGGCGGCTGGCAGCTCTGCCGCGGCGCTCAGACTGATAGTGGCACCGCACGGTATGACACACGATATACACTGGGGGAGTATATACATATAGGTGGGGGAGGATACACACGTATGTGGGAAAGTAATCACGTATATAGAAAGACAGTAATAATATTATATAGCAATAAAGTTAAATTGATGTCATACAAATAAAATATATCAATATATTCATCACGAACAGAGATCAATCACAAACTCTAAGTTTTTTCAAGAAACAGACATGATGTTTTAATATAGTAATTAACTTTTGTTCATGTATACAGAGTGACTGGTGAAATACTATCAATATTTAAGGAGCATACTCGTCACATGATTCTCATTCGAATTATGTAAAAAAAATAGGTACTTAATTTTTGACCAAATTTCCGTATAAATAAATAAAGTGTGTACACGTTCCAAGTGTTCCAAGTGTGGACGCGTGCGGCGGCGTGCTGATACAACACTACGCCGCCGCCGCGTCTGTGTGTGTGTATACCTAAGGGGCCATCCATAAAGTACGTCACACGTAAAGGGGGGGGAGGGGGTCGACAAAGTGTGACATTGTGTGACAAGGGGTGGGAGGGGTCCTAAGTTTCGTGACATCACATTTCAAAATCTAGAGGTACTAATCGCGTAATTTGAAATTTTAATTAAAATCTTTAAAACTGAGCGCGTCATCATATATATATGTATATTCATTAGTTTATTTTTTTGTTATTGTTTCAAATATTTGATACTGTATTGATTTCATAAGAAAGTACTTAATTTAAATGGAAATAAAACTAATTTCGGAACTGCTGTTTTAATTTAATAATTTATCGATGTTAAATTGCAAGACATGTGACGTCACACTAGGGAGGGGGGGTCTCAGAAATGTGACCACCTGTGACAAGGACGGGGGAGGGCTCAAAAACTCATGAAATTAGTGTGACGTATTTTATGGATGGCCCCTAATCTGTAGGGTGTTCATACGATGCGTAATTAATTACATAACTTTTGGTTAACTTTACTTAGAAGTTTATTAATATTTATGTTATATTAATTTTTATTTTGTCATATATGATCGTCAAATATCACGTTCTCAAATATCGATAGTAATTCACCAGTCACCCTGTATATATAAACTTAAAATTCATTAAAACCAATAGATTTCGTCAATTTATGTCAAAGTTTCATCTAAACTAATCTTTTCAATATAATTACATAGTACGGAGAATTAATCTTTTTTCATATATAAAAAAAATATTATGAGTCCTTTCCAAGTTTTATATATTTTTTATTCCTCCAATATTTTTTGTTATAATTTTATAATTTCATTTCATCATTATTTTTATTGTTTTCTCCCATCATTTATGTTATTTTTATTATTTCTGACCCCCTTTCAGCCCTCCCTTCCAAACCTCCCCCCACTCCACAAATCAGTGACTTATACCCGGACGACTTGGATTTCATCGGCGAGACGTCATCAGCGTTCACGCCGCAGCCTTTATACGACGAGTTAGATAACGTAGATTATTCCGAAGATCTGGACTCCTACGACGTGGGGAAGGGAAACGCGAGCATTGTCTCCGCGCCCGGAGACTTCAAGGCGGTCATCGTGAAACATCGCTTCGTGACACTAAGCTGGACCGAGCCTAAACACGCGGTGGAAGAAGTCACGGGATATATTATACTGTATAAAGTGAAAGGAAGTGATCGGTGAGTATGACTTATATAAACATCAGCCTATTAGAGATCATTACTGAGCAAAGCTTCTTCTCACATAGAGAAAGTTTGAGCATTAATCACCACGCTTAATAAGACGGGTTGGTGATTTCAAACTTATAATTTGATATAAGTCCAGGTTTAGTCACGATGTTTTCCTTCATCTGTCGGTGGTGTCTAAATACTCTTATAACGTACATATGACTCGGAAAAATCACATTGTTACTTGCTAGATGCTCATGCACTCACTCACGCTTCTTTACATTATAATATATGTTGTGTTAATAGTTTGTATGGTAGTCTTATATTATTGTGTGTAGTGAGCGGCTGTGGTCGGGCGAGGCTCGTCGCCGCGAGGCGGTGCTCGCGTCCCTCGCTCCTCGCACTACGTACACGGCGCGCGCCCTCGCACTCACACGGACTGCTGTCTCCCCGCCTACAGAAGTAATACATTATACTACACTATATTCAATCTTCTTCTAGCTGGCAATTTCCCAGCTTTAGCCAGGATCTGCCTTACATATTGTGGATAGTGTTGTCTAATTGTTTTTACAACCGACCGCCTGCCTGACATCAACCCTCTTTGGGAATAATCATATTCAATAACATGACGATTTTCATACAAGCCAACTAATTCTGTTGTCTGCCACAGACTATAGAAGTGACGACTCCGGACGAGGAGTTATCATATGGTCCTCCTCTGAACGTGTCGGCGGAGGCGGCGGGCGCTCACTCGCTGCGGGTGTGGTGGGCTCCGCCCGTACCCCTCGGCCCACACGTACCGTCTGAAGTACCGCCCGCCGCTCCCGGGAGATACGTCATATACTATACAGAGGTCGGTCACTACGACTTGTTCAAAATCTGATACAGACTATAAATATTTATTAGGATACTTGATGGAAGAAACGCGCGTCTATGGTCTATCTAAAAGTAGTAATATCACTTCATTAATCTTATAATTTTTACGTGTCAACTATAACGAACATCTACAACTTCCTATAAACTAATGAGAAATCACACCTACGTCTTAAATTATCAATATGACGATACTACGTCTGGTCCTATGAAATAAAACACCATATATTTATGTTGTTATCATAGTTCCTGTATATTTATATCGTTCTATCACCCAGACGGAGTCGGGTCGCGAGCAGAGTCAATACACGAACTCCACCAGCATCACATTGAGCGGTCTGCGCGCGGCCACCAGCTACCGCGTGCGTGTGTCGGTGGGGGGAGGGGGCGCGGGTGACGTCACGGCCGCCACACGGGCCGACGCGCCCTCCGCCCCGCCCACTGACGTCACCGTCATCCCCGCCACTGATACGGTCAGTTACAAGGATATCATGTAGATGTATATTTTTTTATGTATCGTATACAGTAATACCCCGCTTTACGCGAGGGATACGTTCCGAAGAAAATCACGTTAACTGAAATTCGCGTATATCGAGGTTTACGATTAAGCACAGTCAAAATTTAATACACAAATATAAAAATCATTTTAATCAATCACTTTAATTCTAAGAACACTATACAATACATAGGTACTCCTATTTTTTACGAAAAAATACATGTATTGTCTTTTGGGTAGCGTTTTGTTTACGTTCTTGTAAAATACGTTCATAACACCCAACACTGTTTTTAATTGTTTGACACACGTTCAAGACACGGTCATCATTACTGTCTATACTCTGCAATGTCCCAACCTGAATAAATTTTTGAAAATCGCGTTATAGTGAAACCGCGCACAACGGGGTCGATTTAAGCGGGGCATTACTGTATATACATATATATTTATATTGTATCTATTTTTTTATGTAGTAAGTAATTTGTACACCCTTACCATCCTATCTCTCTCCTCTACCAAAGGTTGCCTGGGAGAGATCGCTGTTTTAGCGATAAGGCCGCCTATTGTACATTTTTCTTTTCTTTGTTTTACTCCTATTATTTTTGTCTATATTTGAGTGCAATAAAGAGTATATAAATAAATAAATAGATGAGTTGAGGAGCTAAGAATTATGATAAACCATTTAAAATGCTTAATTCGCCGTCTTTGGTAAGATAGGGTCTCAATTATGACCCGTGATTAGCAGAAAACAGTTGAAAAATGATATTCCAGAGATTGTGAGTTTTGTATTCGTGCTCAAGATATGTTCTATTTAAATTACAACTCCAGCTACTTCTGCTTTTAAAACTTTTACAAAAAAAAAGATAGAAAACTGTTTGTAAATCATATGTAAAGTAATTCCTTTGTAAATGAAACTAATATTTTCGGATTTTACTATACGTTTTATGTTTGATTATAAACTACATACTCCCGACGTTTCGGCTACTTTTCAGCAACCGTGATCACGGGCAGAGAGATGATCTCAAGTATGTAGTTTCTAATCAAAAATAAAACGCGAAAATAATAGCTTCATTTAAATGAGTACTCGCGAGAATCTTAGATCTAATTTCTTTGTACCAACAGTCGCTGCTAGTCCGCTGGTCGGCCCCGGCGGGTCGCTCTCACCGCGGGGCCTTAACGGGGTACAAGCTGAGGTACCGGACCCCCGGGGCCCGGCGCGCGGACTCACTCACCACGCCCGCTGACACCACGCGCGCGGACCTTACGGGCCTGGAACCATCTACCACCTACCAGGTACACGCTATAACATGAACTGGGCTTTATACGACTGGAAAAAAACGATAGTGTATATAAGTTTTTATAGGACACTAGCTTCGCCCGCGTAGAGTTCTGTTATATCGCGTTTCCAAAAAAACCTTTTAAAAGTCTGGCATAAAAACTATCCTATGTTCTTTCTCAAGGTCAACTCTATGTCTGTACCAAATTTCATTAAAATCAGTTCAGTGGTTTAGGTTAACTCTTGTACGACGTCTATAAGTTAATAAGAAAAATAACAGCTGTAGTATCTTCATCCACCACTCTGATATAGTCCATTGAAATATCAAAATTTAAAGACGGAATATTGCAATTCTTTTTTGTGGACGCAATTTAATTTTTGGGATATGTTTGGGATCTCAATAGAAGATTAATTAATTGCTCTATGTTTAAAGGTCCGCGTGTGTGCTCTGAACGCCAACGGGTCCGGTCCGTTCAGCGAGTGGGTCTCCGCCACCACGCAGCCGAGACGGAGACCCGAGAGCAGCGTGCCCGCCGCGCCGCCCCCGCTCACTAGTACGAACACACACACACACACACACACACACACACACACACACACACACACACACACACACACACACACACACACACAGAGAGAGAGAGAGAGAAAGAAAAATCACACACACACAGAAACACTTCATTCAAATACAAACAACATATGTCATACTTAAAAGTCATGACCTCTAACCCATACAGATTTTCTATAACTAAGTTGTATGAAAAAAGTCAACTCCTTACGGTTAGGCAACTATAGTCTATAAATTGGTTATCCAAAAACATAGATAACCCCCTATCATGCCGACGAATACAGTAAACAATGTGTCATTAAAAACGTATGTCCACCTGTTATATGTCGAACAGCTTCAGCCAAACGACAACATGATTTTAAAGCAGTTTATTTGTATAACAAAATAAATAAAATAAAAAATATACGTCCCTTATGTAGTCGTGAAGTAATTATTAAAAATTGGCTACTAGGACTAGATTGTGAGCAAACTGAACTGTTGTTGATATAATATTTTGTGAAACAAATTACACACATACACGCACAAACACACACACACACACACACACATTCTCTACTCTAGTATACAGTAAGAAATAATTATTTATCATTTATTTTTATTTACATCGAACGATATGACACTAAAATATAAGAGAGGACACTGATTTCTGTAATACAGGTCTTTGAGCCTAACTCAGAAATCAGGGACTTCATTATACTTTGTAACTTTTTTGTGAATAAACATTTATTATTATTACATATTATGAGGATAATAATAACTTGTCAACAGCCCGCGCGGGTCGCGACTGGATCTCCGTGTGGTGGGGCAGCGAGGAGGGGTCCAACACACAGGGGGGAGGGGGGGCGCCCGTCAGGGGGTACTGGCTGGGCTGGGGGCTCGGAGTACCAGACTCACACTCCAGGGAACTGCCTGCGCATGCGCACTCACATGTTATAAGAGACTTGGGTAGCGTTTCTTTTCATAATAAGACATATTGCGTGAAGTCAGCTAAATATTCTTGCTCAAATAGTAGCTGTATATACATTTTCTTAATATATTTATCATCCAAGTAAACTGTGCATCATGTTCGTAACTCAGAATCCAACTCGGAGTACGTGATATCTCTCCGCGCCAGCAACACGCTGGGCCTGGGCCCGGCGGTGTACGCGACCGTCCGCACCGGGCCCAGCGACGGGGACGACGAGCCCGACGAGCCTGACGGGCCCGAGGACGACCTGCCGCCCCTCATACCGCCCGTTGGACTCAAGGTGACGTAGTGGGGGGAAGAGGTCAAGGTCAACTGAAGGTCAAATGATAACGCTGCTTGTGTCACAGGTCATCATGCTGAGCGGCACCACTGCGGTCGTTTATTGGACCGACCCTACGCTACCTAAGGGACAGGTATGAAGATGTTCTTGTGTGTGTGTCTGTGTGTGTGTGTGTATACTGAGTCAGTGTGTTTGTGTGTGTGCAGACGGCTGCAGACGGCCGCCGGTACGCGGTGCGGTGGTCGGGCGGCGGGAGGTCGCGCGTCTACAACGCTTCAGACCTGAACCTCATGTTGGACGACCTTAAACCTTACACGCACTACGAGTTCGCCGTCAAACTGATTAAAGGTAGTTTTGAAACTTTCAATATGTTCTCAATAGTCGGTCAGTTGTAGACATCTTGCGTGATAGTATCTACTCCTTTAAGAATAAAATCGCCTCACATCTAAAGAACTTTTGCACAGAATATAAATAAATAGCTATGATGTCATTTAACTTTGATTATTTAATGGAATTCTTATATAGTTTTACTAGCTTTTTTACAATTTTTAATTTTTTACACAAATTAAGAAAAATGCTGTATTTTGTAATCATGTTTTTTTTTACACAATTTAATGTCTATTATTTTTATTAATGTAACTCTGTTAGTCGTTGATTGCCTATAACAAATTTTATGCTGTAATTACCTGTTAGTAAAAGAACAATTAAAATGTATTAATAAAATTACTGCTGTATACGAATTATTGTATCTTTTGTGGGTAGTTCTAAATAAATAAGTTGTAACAAGTCATTCATTCATTCATTCTCCGTAAGATGGTCGTGAGTCTCCCTGGTCGATGCTGGCTAGTAACACGTCCCTTGAAGCAGCCCCGGGCTCCGCCCCCCGCGAGCTGCGCGTGTCCCCCGCAGCCCCCGCCTCTCGAGCCGCTGACTTGACGTGGAGCCCACCAGCTAAACCCAATGGAGTTATCACAGGTATGTATAAAATATTTTCTTATATCAAATTTGAAAACGAGCAGATGGTCTACTTGATGGGCAGTAGTGAACATCACTTATAGACATCTGCTACATAAAAGATGTTGTGGATGCGTGGCCGACCTTGATTGTGTGAGAGGAAGAGAAAAGGGGGGAAAGGGAAAGGGCAACCGTCTCTCTCACTCATCGAACGAAATACATCCCTTAAAGACTACTTCACGCCGATCTTCTGTGAGAGGGTGATACTTACGGTCGAGACAGAACATGTTCGAGCTGTAGTTACTAGATCGAAGCTAGGCTCTACCTATTAAATGATTCTATACAAACTATTCGGAACAATATAAGTTGGTTCATATTAAATCCTACACTTGTTGGCTATTACTTCTATCTATGTCTATCTATGGTTAAAGATCTTTATTCTCATAAGAACATACACAGGTTCACTTACAAGAGATTAAATAATATTACACACATATATTACTATTTGATACATGGCATGGCTGGTACTACTTAATATTTTCTAATATATATATTTTAAGTTTATTTTTAAAAGCAATTAAACATTTACATTCCTTTATGTAGTTTGGCAAATCATTATATAGTTTTACTCCATCAAAACGTATATTTTTGTGTCCATAATTTAAGGTTCTGACTTTAGATAATTTAAGTTTATGTCTGTTTCTTAAGTTATGCTTGTTTGATTTTTGTGTAAATGTTATGTTTAAATGAATACTTTTACATAGTATCTTTTTAATTAAAATACACGTGTTATAAACATATGTATGACTTAGTTTGAATAATATTGATTTTTTGTACAGTTCTATCGACGGTGTGAAAAAGTCATAGTGAAAAAGTACTTTTATAATTATGTTCTGTGTAATTTGTAAGATTTTAAGTATAGACTTTGAAGCTGACCCCTATATTACAATTAAGTAATCAATGTGTGGCTTTATCAGGGAAATGTAGATAACACTTCGCACTTTTTTTGTTATACAATTATTAGATATATCTATACTTACTATCATAACTCCTCCAAACCAATTTCCATTCCCAGGCTACGTGATAATGTACGGCGTGTCTCGCGGGTCGGGCGCGGCCGAGGAGTGGTCGGCCCTGGCGGCCCCCGGGGAGCGAGGCCGGGCGCGCGTGGACCGGCTGCGGGCCCGCACCACGTACAGCTTCAAGATACAGGCCCGGAACAGCAGGGGACTGGGGCCTTTCAGTCCCTCCGTCACTTACACTACCGGGATTGGTGAGTTTGAGAACTAGAAATAGATTATCTTTGTGTAGTATTGTAGATAATTTAGTTTTAGTATTATTTTTTTTTGTTCTATATGATGCTAGTTGTTTGTAAGTTTGTCCGCGTTAATTATGGCATTAGATGTATGTATGTAGATATATGTATAATATATGATATATGTATGTAGATATATGTATAGCTGACCGGGCGAACTCTATTCCGCTTTAGAGGCGGTTAATAAATATATATGGGAATTTATTAAGGATTTTTTTTGGAACAAAATTATATATCCTATGTCCGTCTCCTGGTTCTAAACTACCTCCCCACTTATTTTCAATCATATCCCTACAGCAGTTCTTTCATTAAAATTACTATAACTAACACCCATTTCTTATATATATATATATATAAGAAATGGGTGTACGATATAGGTATATATATATATATATATACATATATCGTCGCAAGTACTATTATTTGAATAATCAATAATTGAGAGTAGTGGAAAGTATCCGTTGTCACCCACACAACCATATCTGGTATGTTATTGAAGATTTTCAAAATAAACCAAAATTAGTTTCTCTGAAAATACAAAGATTTTTATTTAATACGCCTTAACAATATTATAACAATTATCGTTTAACTACCTTTTCCGTCTGGCTGTGTCTGTTTTTATATTGCCCCGATACCCTCTTAAAATGCATCTGTAAATATTTTTATTGGTAAGTCTTTGTCGAATTTTTCCAGCATACGTTGAGAACATAAATATATATTAATTTGATTAAATATTTTTTCACACTTCTCTGACCACACAAACTTTTAATTTTTTCTCAATATATTATGTAGTGGGTCTAGCATAATTGCACTTCTTGGGATGTATTTATAGTAGAAGTTGATTTTTCTTAAAAATTGTCTGATATTCTTTAGTGTCTTAGGGATTTGAAAAATTCTTATCGAGATCAAATTATCCTTCAGTGGTCTTACTGAATTGTTCTGAATTCCATTTCATAAACTTTAATCTGAAGCCTTCTTTTATTATTGCCTTTAATACATTTCTTATATGTTTTATATGTTCTTCAAATGTGCTAGAGTATATCAGAATGTAAACTATATGTTGACGGAATACCCTGTGAGATTGTGTTTTCTTAGAATTTTACTAAACATTCTCTGGAAAATTGCTGGTGATGTTTCAAATCTCAAAGGAAGGCAGTGAAGGCCTGTTAATTATCGTTTAACTATGACAATTACAATTATACTTTTATCGTAAGTGAAAATACAAAGAAACGACAATAAAGTCCACTAATATGACATCCTCAATTATATTTCTTAGTTTATCTCTCTACACGTTTTAATAATCATAAAATGCACAAAATATAACTCATAAACGAGCGAAGTGCGGAAAATTTTTGTGTCACAATGTTCGTTCCTGTACTCCTCCAAAACGGCTGGACCGATTGTCATGAAATCTTGAGAGCATATTGAGGTCTGAGAATCGGCCAACATCTATTTTTCATACCCCTAAGTGATATGGGTTGTTCACCACAATTTTTTTTTATTTAGACGAAAGTTTTGTTTTTATTTTTCTATCATGTGAATTATGATTTCGACGGTCGGTGTATGCAATGAAACCAAAATTATTTGACTTAATTTAATTAAAAGTAAATTAAAACTAGGGTGCGACTATATCGCACAAAGGTTGAACAAATAGTGACAATAAATCTAATTAAATTCTTAAAAGAAATATTATAATCTAAAAATATAAAAGAAATATAAAACCAAAAACTGTGTTCACACGGAACTGCTGAGTCAGACCCGTGTAGAATAGACGAGTTTACCCAGAAGCTAAGGCGTCCTCTGATTACACCGTAAAAACGACCACTTATTACACCGTCACATAACATGTGGCATACCAAAATATATACAACCCTAATTTTTATTTTTTTATCACCAACCCCTACTTTTGATATGGCAATACAACGTTTGCGGGGCAGCTAGTATATTTATATAGATTCTTATGTAGTCTAGACTATAGTCTTCTTCTTCTACCTGACAAATTCCCAGGTATAGCCAGGGTCTGCTTTACATGTTGTGAATAGTTTTGGCTATTTGTTTTTACGACCAGACGCCTGCCTGACATCAACCCTCTTGTGGGAATTCAGCATTAATTACTTTGTCTAAATACTCTTAGAAAGTACATATGATTCGGAAAAATCACATTGGTACTTGCCAAGATCGAACCCGCGCCCTCATGCATGAGAGGCGGGCTTTTAACCACTATGCCACCACTGACTAATAAACTATCTAGACTATAGTCTATGTATCTATTGTCTGTCTCCAGAGAGCGGTGAAGGCTCGGGTCTAGCGAGCGCCACGTCCGCGTGGTTGTGGGCCAGTGCGGGCGGCGCCTGTGCTGTGCTAGCTCTCGCCGCGGCTCTCGCGCTGTCTCTCTGCTGCAGGAGAAACACGCCGCCAATGTCGCCCGACACCAGGTACAGACGAATATCACCTCTGATGTACATAGTAATAAGATAGAGAATTGCTTGGTCCCGGAAGGGATTATTTGCTCGTATGAGTGTATTAACAAATGTCTAATAACACTTCTGATGTATATAGTATTAAGGTACAGAGTACAGAGTCCCTTGATCATGTAAGGGACTGTTTACTTGTGAGTGTATAAACGAATATCTAATGTATATAATAATAAGGTTGAGAGTCGTTTGACTCTGTGTTGTTGGTCCTATAAAGGATTATTTGCTCGTATGAGTGTGTCATCATCAGTCTATCAGAACCTACTCTTGAAAAGCCTCTTCTTATGTGGAGAAGATTATGAGTGTATTTGTTGATAATAAATAGTACATTTATATTGGCCATACTGTGTATTCCTGTGTATGGTTCAGTAATGATGCGTCTTTTTTATTGAGTATTGTAACAGTTTATATCCTAAACAAAACTAACTATGAACAAAACGATTGTTGTTCATATTAAGTGTATTAATGAGTGTGTTAATGAGTCATATGTATGTATGTATGTTCCAGCACGTACCAGAAGTCGTCCGCGTCGGCCGGCATCAAGCCTCCAGACTTATGGATCCATCACGACCAGATGGAGCTCAAACACATGGACAAGAGCTTACACAGCTCAGCTAGTAAGAGTACGACTCACGAACACTCATTATACGAACAAAATATACATAATATTTATACTGGAAAGTCTTTGATATACCAAAAAATAAGTATATAACTAAGAAACAATACATTAAGACACCTTAAGCTTTTCTGATTGTCCATCCATCGTTGTGATCAATATTAAAATCAGATTACTTCGACTTTAGTCTTTACTTCGTCGAAAATCCCTGATTTAATTCCCACTACTATCAGCCACTTATTGGATTTATTTGAATTAATTTTATTACACACCTTAACATCGCTAAATATCGCAAGCTCATTAAATCATATAGAAGTAATATATCAATTTAGAATACTGGTACAAACATATATTACAACGTATCTGTATTTTACTTCCAGTATCAGCGGGTAGTGTCGAAGGCAGTGCGTTAGTATCATCAACGTTAACATTATCCCGCACCCCCCACCCTCATCCTCATCCTCATCCCGCCCTGCCCGCCCTGCCCGCCCCACACCTAGCGGAGTACGAGCCCGCCCGACACCCGCCGCCCATCACCAGCCTTGATCGAAGATACGTACCTACATACGTCGGTAAGAAAACACAACCTTATATTACACTAAGTATGTACATTGTATATTGTCTGTAGAATATTATTTCACTTGTTTTTATTTATAAATCATAGTAGTATTCGTTACATAAATGTGCACTTTTGTTTTGGTTATTATATACAGGGTGTTTGGAGTAACATGAAAATGACTATATGGTCGTGAACTATATATTCGTTACTCGAGCACCCTGTATACGTGTTCTTTACGTTGCCCCCCCTCCTCCCTCCTATGCACGTAGACCGTCGCTCTTCATCAGGCAGCGCGGACACCGCCCCTCTCCGCGCCTCGCCGCTCGACTACCGCTGCGACCTGCTAGGTGCTTTTTTTTGTTCATTTCAATTCATTCATCGCCTCTTTTTGTTATCTGTATGAAAGGTATTTTTTTATTGTTAATATATGGATATTTGATCTATTAAGAAGATTTGATTTTCAAAATTATGCTAGTGTATCATCATGCATAAACTTAAGTTTATATTTGTATTCTTCAAGTTGGTTATTTAACTTCAAGTGACTAGTCACATAATAATAATAATATTTATTTGCTTTGAATGTAGATACAGAATATAGGTGTACAAATAGATTTTAGTATAAGTTCCAGGTACATTCTACCTTAAGGCATGCAAATATTAGGTTTAAATTATAAATTAAAATTAACTATTCAATGAAAATTAGAAATTTAATTAACAATTCGATAAAATAACAACGTCAAATAAACAATACTCGTACAATTTAAATTAGAAATTAAACTTAACTACATAATTAAAATTAATTATACAATTATATTATATTTCCTATTATTTGTGATACATATACGTGTGTATGTGTTTCAGCCATGACAGGCGTCGGAGTGGGTGTGGGCGTGGGCTGTACCGGCACCTGCGAGCGACGGAGACATCTAGCGGATCAGGTATTAACAAAAATATATTCTATTAATACTCAAAAAATTAAATTTAGCTGCCTTCATTGGAGTATTTAGACACCACCGACATACGGTGAAGGAAAAACATCGTGAGGAAACCTGGACTTATAGTTTCACAATTATAAGTTTGAAATCACCAACCCGTCTTGAGCAAGCGTGGTGATTAATGCTCAAACCTTCTCCATGTGAGAAGAGGCCTTTGATGAGCAGTGGGCTCTGATAGGCTGATGATGATGATGATACCTTCATTAAAAGATGATATTAAGCAATCACAAAACGATATTTTTTAATTCACAGAAAACTAAATCTTATATCAATAGCGATAAGGTCTGTTATTGTTTGTTTATTTGTCCAGAGTACGCCCCTGTTGTCGGGTGTAGCGCCGCTGGGGTCGCCACAGTCCTCAATGACGTCTCAACCACCCGCGCCATGTTAGTATACACACACTGAGATAGACTATATATATGTGAACACATTTATACACAACATACGATATACTTGTTATGTTAGATGAAGAACTACTGGGAAATCAATTAATAATAAAGTATTATATTAGTAATTGTTCACAGAAACTCTAATATGATTCAAGTTATAACACTTTTTATTTTCCTTATGTTCCGAGTACATCTATTGCAGAATATCACGAGTCACTTTCACTATTATTTTGCATAAATCATGCATGTAATAAACTGAAATAATTTATGCTTTCAATGGTAAACAAATATAAAGCTAATTTAATTCTTTTCTGTCCAAATTGAGTTTAGTGAAATCCTCATATATAAACAAAATACATAATATTTGTGTCATATCTTTATTATATTATTTGTGTCAGGCGTGTCGGGTCAATGTCCTCTGGGTACATGTTCGGCGCCGGGGTCTGAAGTGTATGCGAGCGCGTCAACCGCGCGGGAGAGAGGACACTACGTGGCTTATGAACCGTTGGGACACTACACGCAGTGAGTACTAGGAAATACTGAATTAAGCACAGTTAGAAAAGTATTGGGTAAAATTTGAATCAAATAAACTATACAGGGTGACTGGTGAATTACTATCGATACTTGAGGACGTGATATTTGACATCATATATGACAAAATAAAAATTAATATAACATAAATATTAATAAACTTCTAAGTAAAGTTAACCAAAAGTTATGTAATTAATTACGCATCGTGTGAACACCCTACAGATTAGGTATACATACACACACACACACACACGCGTGCGGCGGCGTAGTGTTGTATCAGCACGCCGCCGCACGCGTCCACACTTGGAACACTTGGAACGTCTCCACACTTTATTTATTTATACGGAAATTTGATCAAAAATTAAGTGCCTATTTTTTTTACATAATTCGAATGAGAATCATGTACCGAGTATTCTCCTTTTTATTGATAGTAATTCACCAGTCACCCTGTATAGTAGTGGACCCTATCTGTGGACGGTTGCTACAGCTCGATATATACTTTTGGAAGTCCATGAGTGACGGTACTACCTCCGTTAGGTAGACCGTCTAAAAAAAATTATGTTTAAATTTCGTCATGAATCCGTGAAACTTTTGCTTGAATTAAAGCTGTGAATTGATCAATTCGATAATACCTATTTAGTTAACTCTATTCTAACTATTATTTCAGCCGTGACTCCGTGAGTACAGAGCCCGCAGCCCCCCCGGGCGGCGCCCCCGGCGGCTCCCTCCAGCGGCGGGGAGGGTGCTCCGCCCTCCACAGCTTCACGATACCTGACAACGCGTCCGACCACAGCACGCCCTCACACTCCAAGGGTGAGTATATAGTATATAGTCATATTTTTAATTAGACGAAGTCAACTGACATTTATTGTGTTGTCACTTTTTAGTGAAAAAAAATAGTGTTTGACAAAGTGAATGATTGAAAAAACTCCTAAATGAATAAAATTCCTTTGATTGTTTAGTGAATAGTTAGCGTGACAATTTGCCGATATTAGGAATGAATTTAGAATTTAAATAGTGCTTAGTTAAAATGTACCAACGATTTTTCGACGACTATGTTCCTATACTATCTACCTATACTGAATACCGAGTATTATAAACATTAAAGCCCTATTTTCAGTATATTATGAAACTATAGATGTATAAGATATAACAACGGCATAGACAAGGAAAGTAAAAAATCACTGAATACATAATTTGTTTTTATTCATAATCAGATAACAAATCATCACTGTCACCTTCGGTGACATTAATTATATATCTGTCTGAAACATTATACTAGTAACTTATAGTTACATACTACTAGTAACTTATATCAGAGCACTTTTATACAATTTTATTGTAAAATATAAATAATACTCTTAACCATTATATTTTCAAATAAATAACTATTTACATTCATTATTCATTCATCTGATTGAACCTAAACTAAACGCATCACTATTACTTTAAATATGACAACATTATTTAACAAAGTGACATTAGCTATTGTCAGTTGGCTTTGTCTAATAAAAAAATACGACTGTAGATTTTTAGTGAAATAATATATGAAATATCAACAGGAAATTCCTAAATTATATGTTTGGAGTTAATTCCAAAATGGCTGAATCTGTATAGAGTGGGATTACTAAGATAAAAATAATTTATACATTTTAAATAAAGTAAATATCTGAAAAGAAATGTACATATATCAAGTACAAAACTGTTTTCTTCCATTCAGCAGTGTATTTAAATATAGTTAACATAAGTTTTTGTAATAATTTATTGTAACAGATTATATGTTTATTAGAATGAAGAAGGCTTATGGATTGGTTATTATGAGATTGGATTAACTTATTATGAGATAAGTTATATCAGAACTCTTGTATGAACCTCAGTTAATCCTCATTCTCTCTCTAACCTCACAGGTAGTGCCCGCGCGTCCTCTCCGTACAAGGCGAGTGCGTCCTCGTCGCCCGCACACACACACACGCACTCGCTCGCACACACACACGCGCACGCTCTCAACAGACTGCAGCTCGGTGAGTACACACAGACACACACACACACAAACACACACACAAGACATGGGAATCTATCATTGAACATATTATCTTAGTCTGATTGTTTTGGTCACAATAACAGTAAATTCAATACATTTTGAAAGCTCTTTAATTACAATCTATTACTTAAAAGGATTTATGATTGATTTTATTGTTTTTTATTTGTATCGATTCGATAAAATATCCTTTTCTTCATTATACATTCGTACATGACACAAAAATATCTATATTTTCGTCTTATATACATATACTAAAAGAGCCGGCTAACTTCGTATCGCCTTATAATCGAGAAATATCTGTTACGTGTTTTTAATTATAATTTTTGGAGTTTACCTATTAAAGCCATAAATCTCCGTATTTTGAAGTGCGACAGAATGATTGACATTATTAGTTAGTTGTCAAATCTAATGTCAAAAAAAACCGTTTATATCAACAACTACTAATAAATTAAAAATAAATTAAAAAACCATTGTCCAGCGGACAAAATTGTGAATCTAAACAATTCCGAGATCCCCTGGAACACACACAAAATATTTGATCAAAATCGGTCCAGTCGTTTGAGAGAAGTTCAGTGACAAACACAATCACAGAAGAATTATATGTATATATAAAGATATATCGTCATACATGAACCATCTCTAGTATTAATATAAGTCTTCCTTTGTCCAGGTGGCGGCGTGTCTCACAGCTCGGACGAGCTGGAGCCGCTGACTCCGTCCAGGTCCAGCGAGCGGCTGCACCGGGAGATGCAGAACCTGGAGGGACTCATGAAGGACCTGTCCGCCATCACGCAGAACCAGTTCCACTGCTAGCTGACCCCTCGCCGCATATACACACTATTATAATAGAGACCAAGTTATATTGGAAGAGTTTAAAACGAGTACCACTCTTAGATGACCTCCCAAGACCTATCAAGGCTATATATAATGGAGACCAAGTTATATTGGATGAGTTTCAAAACCACTTTAACTGCTAGCGGACCCTCCACGCGATATCGAGACTATTTTAATGGAGACCAAGCTATGTTGGATGAATTTATTATTGATGACAAAACGAGTCCGCAAGATAGTGTATATAAACTGCGAATACTTCAGTGGAAAATAGATTACCGTAATGAATGATCGCTACTGTTTTGGAGATCATGTTATGCTGGCTACAATGAAATAAGAAACCCGACTCACTCCACTTGTGTTATTGACCCGATGGTTTTTACTAGTGGGATTCTATTTAAATTGGCTGGTCATTAATTTATTTCCAACAGAGTTCACTCTATGTTCGTTTTGACCTACTTTTTCTAGAGATACCATTTAAAGTCGGCCTGTAAGAAGCACTATATAAGGCTAAATATTTTTCGCTCTCCGCTGGTCTAAGTCCATGGCCTATGCGATTTTATAATTTTGTTCGTATTTTAAATCGACTTGATACAAATCTACAATTTTGTATTAATTTATAAAATACGTGTTCGTGTAATACTAGTCAGGTAGAGGGCGCTGTCGGATCAACTAACTGACAATTTATTACTAATTTTTACAAGATATCTACTGGATGAGCCAGGAAACCAGAATATAGCAAACTTTTTATTATAAAACAGTTGCAACGAAGCTTTTAAACGAATCTGAAAGTTTCTTAAACGAAAATACTAAAAAATACTGTTCGTCCTCTCGTCGGAACTGCACGAACTGTTTTGGACTTTATTATGATGGCGTAAGGTCGTATTTTAAATGACCGACAATTAATGTAAGGCCTCTCGGATGTTCTAGTACAGTTTTGCTTCAAGAAACTAAGACGTTTTCAAAGTCGGTATATATAAAGAACATCCGGAGTGATTGTAAATATTTTGTACCCTAACTCTTTAGACATAAGATTTATTATCGAATACATTTTGATATTGTTATTAAATTACATTTCGACGCTTTACCTCCGCGTCTGAGAACTGACGTGAAGCGATTTTGTAAATATCTCTAATATTTTTCTAATATGTAATATACAGAGTGCACCAAAAGTTTTATAGTATTTTGTTTGATGTTACGTCGAGTCGTATCGTATTGTATCAGTGCCATATCGAGAGCTGAGTGGCTGACTGTACGTCCCGTGACGTCACAGAGCCGTATGTTTAGTTTAGTTTTGAGTGATTTAAATTACGTGAGGCGCCATCTAGTGGGACCGAGGAAGGATTCCTCCGGCGCAGACCGACTTATTAGTTGTTAAGGGAACTTTAGACTGATTTTGTATTTGATTTTTTATTTTATATTTTGAAAATATTATTTTTTATCGTCACAAGTTTTATAAAAAATTGTTTAAGAAACTTCGGTAGCGCTTTTAATATAATAATTTTCACTGTAAAGATATTGTAACAATTTTATTGTATATTGTACGATTTTTTTGTAATTTTATATTTTATTCCATAACCAACGCCGTAGTGGTTGAACGCTTTGATATCGACGCTAGTATTTTTTCCGTGTCTTTGTCCCCTCTTATCACAAGTTTCGTGTAACTAAATACATACAGTATTCGTATAGTAAACGGGAAACTGTCTGTATTTAGTTCTTCGATGCGATCTCGTAGTAAACTTATTCCTCTTCCTCCATCTCCCGTATCAAAGCGTCCGACCTCACGGACACACGATCGCTGTTTCGTTCCCACCAGGAGACTGTTCGACTACTCTGTAACTTGTATTAAGACACTTAGACTAAATGTAAAGGAAGGGAGTCGCCGCTCTCTGTACAACTAGTTCAATAAACTTGTATTATTTATTGACAAACGATTGTTTCATTTGTAATGAGAGAAAGAAAACTAACAAGTCATCAAAATGAACCTTTATTTATGTACAATTTACATAAAATGACTTAAATAATAATATTAACACATATATTGAGTAATGAGGTGCGGGTAGAATGAAATTAGTGATACACAGGGTCCAACACATAGTCTAGACTCACTTTGGTTAACACAGAGACTGACATCCTACTGACATTCAGATTGGACGAAAAACATTCTAATACAATTGAAATTCATTTAAAATACTTACAATATATCATTTAGAATCATTTTAAAATACATATAATATTTTTGTAAAACACATCTATAAGATGAAAATTTGTATAGTTGCCGAAAGTTCAGAAATACATAATTAATTGAGCACGAACTATAATACTGTCATACAAATAAACATGCAGAGAATGACAGATAGTAAGGTACTAGTTAATAATACTAATAAAATAATTATTACAGTCTTCGAAATAATATTAATTAATACATGAATATTATCATCTTAGTGACTATTTATTTATTTATAATCCACGATAACACTTGATCTAACTCCGGGTCAGGATGTGTAGTCTTGAATGTTCCGTTTGTCTTGGAGTAGTATAGAGGGCGGTACTGAGGCTGCGGCTGGCTTGTGTCCAACCAGTATAACTCGACCTCTTTGGACACGAGCTGACGGAATGACTCCTCGTCCGGAATAGCTGAGAGGAGCTGGGAGATATAATAATATTAAGAATAAAACATAATTATTAAGTTTAGTTACAAGAAATAATATTTTTTGGATACATTACGCGACTTTATTGTTGATAAAAGTATATACTCACGACGTTTCGATTACTTTTCAGCAACCGTGATCACGAAGACGAGATGTCCCGTGAATAACATATAAAGTAGCGTGGTATATCCGTAAAATATTAGCTCCATTTAAATGAATAAGACTCGCGTAAATATTAGAACTCGTTTAGTTACAAGATTTAATCTATGTATAAGATACTTTACACACAATATAACTGATTTGAAGTGCTCATAAGGTTTGAAATGTAATATAATATATATATTAAAATGATATTTTAATTACATTACATATTAGAAATTCGCATATTTTTTGTATATTTTATACGAAATAGCAACATATAAGCTTTCACATCAAAATCCTACTAATATTATATTAGCGAAAATTTATGAGTGTGTATGTTTGTTACTTCTTCACGCTCAAACGGCTGATCTAATTTTGATAAAATTTTGTATACAGGAAGCTGACGTCCAAGAATAACACAGGTTACTTTACATCCCAGAAATGGGCGGGTAACACCGCGTGCGCAGCTGGTATATACATATTTATATATTATTAGTATGTATAAGTTCCTCACCCTGCTGTATAGTAGCGGGGCGGACGTGAGTCTCTTATAGAACATGAGGTTCATGAAGATGATGTCGGGTATCAATTCCAGGACCACTTTATTCGTTCTCCTCACTTCTTCAGCAGTCAGTCGTACATATTTTAGAGGGTTATCCGCTATTCTCTTAAAAGTATCCTTCCTTATTTTGATTATATTCAACCGCCTCCCGTGTCCCACATCAGCCAGGTTGCACAGATCACACTTTTTCGTCGAGCTACCCTCACATTTGCACACCCTATAATCGCCAACACCTTTCTTTCCTAATAACAGAACGTCCCCGGAAGTAGTCAGTTCTACTTCCGTCAAGCATTTAGTTTTGTCGGAACCGATGGTTCTGTAGGTAGGCTGGTCGCAGGGCAAGTTGACGTCCGTCAATATGATGTATTTGTTTAATAAACAAAGATGTTTCTTCTCTTTTTCCATTTTAATGAGAGGCGCCGACAGTATGTCGTAGTTCACGGTGTATTCTTCAAGACTCATCGTGATGTTTGGTGGAGCTTAAAAATATATTATCATCTTAATTAACATTAGAATACCAGCTTTTGTTATTTTAATAATATACATTATATAAGCCCTTATACGTTAAGTGTGTTCCTTGTGCTTTTTTAACTGCAATACAAGCTAAGTCTTTCCACCAACAAATACACATTTTTTTAAATGGATGTTGTAGAATACAGTATTATGAAGTGTTGATAGCAAAATATTAAACATGGCTAAATTGCTTCACTATACATAAATATTAGTGCTGTCTCTCCTAAAGAACCGATATTGATAAAACTTCAAGAGTAAAACGAAATTATGCCACTTGGTGTCTATCAATGCTTCTCATATTCATTATAAAAGAAAAATATTTTAAAATAATGAAAATTAAATACAACTTACATATCCAGGACAGTTTACTGAAATGTGGGGACATCACATGTTCAGTGTTCACCCCTGCCTCTACACGAAGGATAATAAGAAATATATGTTAATAATAATCGGAGGTAGTTTGTGAATTTTACTAATATTCGTTGGAATTTTGTTTATGTAATGAAAATATCTAAACCATCAAATCTCTACTTAATATTATTAATGCGAAAGTACATCTCTGTCTGTCTGTTACGCTTTCACGCCTAAACGACTGAACTGATTTTAATGAAATTTGGTACAGAGATGGAGTTGACCTTGAGAAAGAACATAGGATAGTTTTTATTCCAGACTTTTGAAAGGTTCTCTTGGAAACGCGATATAACCGAACTCCACGCGGGCGAAGCTGCGGGCGGAAAGCTAGTATAATACATGACATATGAGTAATCTAAGATTGTGGACTAATTCATTTGAAATCTCCTGATATTGATTAAAATCTTGCCTGAATTACGAAAAAGTCTGAAAAAATTGCTATTTACTTATATATATATTAGTAGTTTTCTACCAACCTGATACTTCTCTAGGTTTATCTTTCGTGACACTATCAACACTCGCGACTGGTACACTTGGTGGCTCATTCGTTAGATCGAGAATTGAAGTTTGTGGTGTCACGGCCGCAGGGTGTACTTGAACAACTAACTGACTAAAATTAGCTGGTGGACCATTATTATTTGGTACAGGGGTGTTATACACTATGTATAGAGGGTGAGTGTGAAGATTGATCGTGGGATACACGAATTTGTTTGAATCCTTTGATATGCTGTCTAAATTCAATTTGATAGTCTGACTCATTCTTTTGTCAGCCGGCTTGGGTACATCACTATCCACTATTTGCACATCACTATCACTGTCACTTATTAGTACAACGGACTCTTTTTTCGCGATGTTGTCTGTGTTCGTGCCGGTAGTTTTATTTTTCAAACTACCCTCAGTTGTGTTTTTCTTTTTAAGTCCGTTATCTTTACTCGGCTTATCGGTATTTTGAGTGTTGTTTGGTAACGTAAAGTATTTAAGGTTCATAGTTTTCTGTCTCTGCCACTCTTCGTAAGCGTCTCGTAACGGTTTTTCTTCGTCGTTTTGTTTTTCTTCTCGTTTTTTCCTTTTGTATTTCTTTTTCTGTTTTGTCTTCGTGTTATCTTTTATATCCTTATTGTTATCTTTCTGATAATCTTTCGTATCTTTAACACCTTCGTCTATCACCAAGTTCGGTTCGTCACTGTCATCATCATCACGTGTAGGACAGGTCGCTTCAATTTTTTCGTTATTAACACTATTTTGGTTATCATGATTGTTATTTTTTAATTTGTCCGTTTTCTTTATCATTTTCCTGTTTCTGATTCTCTTTCTACGTTTCTTTAGAAATGCCTTAAACTGTAAATAAATTTTTAATTTTTAATCTAAGTCAACTCTTATTAAATTAATTAAAAAGTATTTTTCTCTGAGAGACACGAATTTTCTACTAATATATAACTCATATGATTTTACTTCCGATTAAATATATTAAAATAACGTTTTTAATATTCTTAAATTATTACATGAATACTTGTAATTTCAGCAGAAAATATATCATATACTAAATATATACACAGAATAATATAGCAGTTATCATTTCATCCCTACTAATATTATAAATGCGAAAGTAACTCTGTCTGCTATGCTTTCACGCCTAAACCACTGAACTGATTTTAATGAAATTTTGTACAGAGATAGAGTTGACCTTGAGAAAGAACAGGATTGTTTTTAAGAATAGCTAAAAGCTAGTAGAATTATAAAGATTAGATAGATAAGTATTACAAAGACTCCTATGGGACTTTGACCTTTGTCAGAATAACTAAAATCATTCATGAAAATTAGTAAATTTTTACCAAACAATTGTTCTTACACGTATCAAAATGTCTTACCTGAGGCAGATACTCCGTCAACACTAGCATATTCCTCGTGAGCTCCTTCTTGTGTCTCGCCACTCTATATTCGTGTATTTTCCACAGTTTCGGTCGAAGTTTTGAATCGTCTTTGTATTTCAGAGTTTCGCATTTCGCGGCCAATTCTTTTACTAGAAGTTTCACGTCTTGAGGTTTAGGCAACATTTTCTTCTTGGACAGCGCCAATAGACTCTCTCTTAACTTGTGATCATCTATTAATGTTTCTTTTAAACATTGTATTATAGATTTTGTATTGTTAGGATTTTTATCGGATTTAGTTTTGTCTTGAGATGTTGTAGATGTATTTTGATCTACCGCAGTATCAGTGGAATTTAGAGCTGGTATTAAGAACATATCACTAATGATTTTCTTATTTAATTCACCAAGAACCGGTTTGTTTGTTATTGGGTTAGTTATGTTGTCATTGTTTTCTGATCTTATACTATCTATGATGGAATCCATGAAACTACTTTCGGTAGTGTTACTCGGTGTCGTAGTAGTTTTAGTTTCTTCTGTGTTAATTGTAGGTTGTGGTACTTCTGTCAGTAGTTTCCGTAATTCTGATACACTTGTATCTACTATGTTAGTAGTAGCTTGTTCGTGATTTTTGTCGGTTTGTTCATGAAAATTTTTCCCGGTTGAGTTCACTTCAGTAATTGGTAGTTCAAATGGGTGATGCTGAAATAAATATATTGATTTATCAAAATAACTTAGACATATTTCATAGCATATAACAATTTCATGAAAACCTTTATAATATCAATATTTAATTTGGCTAAGAATTGTATTTTCTAATAAAAGCTATAACAATTACCTCATTACAAGTCGCTGGTACAGGCAACTCACGAGCTGTCTTCAATATATTGTTAATATTTCGTATGTTCTTAATATCTGATAATTGAACTTTCTTCAATATTCTCAGTGGTTTTATATTTACATACATCAGCCTGCATTTCTTCAATAAATCAACATTTATTTCATTTCTCCAGAAGTCTTTACTATAATAAGTTCTTGATAATCTTAGTTTCTTTGTCAATTCTATCCTATCTCTCCTAGTTTGATATGGCATTTCTTGTAATTCATTATATTTTTCTTCAGTAATACTTTCTAATCCAAAATCTTCATATTTCACTCGATAATTATCATATTTATTTATTTCCTCTGGTTTATCTTTCATATATCGTCTGCATTTTGCTAATTCCTTTGAATCTAAATCAATTATTTTTGATACATTCTTCGTGCTAAATTTTCTACAACTTATTGTTCCATCTTTAGAATGTTTTTTCCACTCGTTGAAATGATCGATGGGTGTCAATATTATAATTGCCTCCTTGATTAGTTTATCGTCTGAAAACAAAATGAAAAATATTAAAGAAAGTTTCACTGTACATATAGCATTTTATTACTTATATACTTCTCCCTACACACACACATACATATATATTCCTACTAATATTATAAATATGAAAGTAACTCTGTCTGTCTGTCTGTTACGCTTTCACGCCTAAACCACTGAACTAATTTTAAAGAAATTTGGTACAGAGATAGAGTTGACCTTGAGAAAGATCATAGGTAGTTTTTATCCCAGACTTATGAAATGTTCTCTTGGAAACTTATCATAAAATTTCAATTTGTAATTAGTAATAAGTTTTATTATATCTAATATATTCTTTCTGCCTGTATGCCTGTATCAGCCTATCAGAAGCCCACTGCTGAGCAAGGCCTCTTTCTCACATGGAGAAGGTTTGAGCATTAATCACCACGCTTGCTCAAGACGGGTTGGTGATTTCAAACTTATAATTTGAAACTATAAGTCCAGGTTTCCTCACAATGTTTTCCTTCACCGTATGTTAGTGATGTCTAAATACTCTCAGAAAGTACATATGACTCCGAAAAATCACATTGGTACTTGCCAAGGCTTGAACCCGCGCCCTCGGCAACGAGAGGCGGGCCCCTTAACCACTAGGCCACCACTGACTTATATTCTTTCTATTTTACGATAAATCAAATTGTATGTTTTTATGTCTTTACTCCCGTAATATAAGAAAATATTTATATCACCTATACCTGGAGAACCTTCTCGTTTTACTTCCTCGGTACTAATCTCCATTGCCTCCTGTAAATCATCACTTTGACTTTTAATTTGTTCCTCACTTTTTATAACCACATTCTCAATTGTTCTCTCATTCACCGCAGCATCTTCATCATGAGTTATTCTCATATCTATATTCTCCATCAAATCGTATTCTTCTTTTATTTCTCTATCAATATTTTCAATCAGATCTAAATTCATATCATCATATTTATTCACATATTCGTTATTTTCCGTATCATTGATTATAACTTCACCATCGTCATCTGAATCTTCGAACTTTATCGTAACCTTAGCTTTACTTGGGTCTATTTTTTCCAATATCTCAGTAACTTCTATATTTTCATTATATATATTACCATTAGTATTTATAAGACTCAATTCGTTCTCATAGAACTCTTTTATGAAGTCCGCATCACCTGAAACATTATTTTATTCTATATTATGTATAGGCAGACCCTGGCTAAAGCTGGGAGGTTGCCAGGAAGAAGAAGAATTTAAAGTATATTATAATTTATATAACTTACTTAAATCTTCATTGATGTCCAGATTGATTTTGTCGTTTTGGAGCTGTGTATAAAATTTTTTTATATTAACTTAATTTTAAAGTTATTTAAAAGTACTAGACTATAGAGATGAGGTCTAAATAGTTCTAGTGCGTTTGATTTAAGCTGAGCTTTGCATTTGTGTGAGTGCACACGGATAGTGTACGTGTGATGTCAAATTTGTGAATGAAACATTCTTTTCTAGTTTTGAACTTTAAGTTTTCTAGTTTTATTCTGTTTTTATTCCGCCCCGCACCTTCCTCACTTCACCCTTTGTACTGGTAGCAACGTCAAATGTTGAAAACGCAATGTCAAGTGAAGAAGAATTTGTATAAATTTTTCAACAATTCTATGAATGTTTGTATTTTTTCCATAATATTTACATTTGTTCTTTTATAAGTTTTGCTTATTTTATTTTTAATACAGAATAGATCTAGCACTTATGTTATGTATCTATTTAAAATATAAAAAAATTGAATTCTAAAAGATTTTTGTCTAACTCTACTTTTAGTTTCACTCACACAAATGTAAAGCTCAGCTTAAGTCTAATGGACTATAATATATGTTAATTAAAATAATCAATTTACACATTCAATGAGTAGATCTTCTACATCCGATTCCTTCACGTACAACTTTTCCTTCACAATCTGTCTCCACGGTGGTAAATAATCCGTTATTATTTCTGGAAACCTAAACAAAGATAAAACATATATAATATATGGAAAATAAATAGTAAATAATATATTAAATATGGGTCTAATAGTATCTAAGTATGGCCAACTATGTAACATTTTTGTGGGCTACTCACATTTTTTTTACTTATTAATCCTTACCAATATTATGAATGCGAAAGTAACTCTGTCTGTCTGTCTGTTACGCTTTCACGACTAAACCACTGAACCGAATTTAATGAAATTTGGTACAGAGATAGAGTTGACCTTGAGAACGAACATAGGAAAGTTTTTATCCCAGACTTTTGAAAGGTTCTCTTGGAAACGCGGTATAACCGAACCCGAAGCTGCGGGCGGAAAGCTAGTTTTAAATGTTTTTAATGAGAAAATTTAATTTCTTTAAACCTAAATACTGAAAGTTTAGACTTATTTTCTGTCAATAATTTTGCGGGTAGTTTTATATTTACCTGTTGACTAGTAGTGGTAGGAGCGGATGAACTTTCATATCATTTTCTTTAGATTTCCACACATTGAGAATCGTGTTTCGAGCTAAATGAAGGAGCTCCAACCAACGACGCTGGAGATATATTATGGAGGCCGAACGACCACTGGAAGGATCAAGTTATACTGGTTAATAATTTTACTGACCTACTTTTGAATTACTGAACAGATTTTGATGAGACTCTAGTAAAACAAAATCGAGTTTCTTTATGAAAACTGTGTGAAAGATGTGTTTGTATGAACTCGTGGCCATGAAATTGTTTTAATTTTACTAAACTACTTTTTTAGTTACTGAACAGATTTTGATGAGACTAGTAAAACAAAAACGAGTTTCTTGATGAAAACTGTGTGAAACATGTATTGTATTGTATGGCCAGACTATTTTTAAGCAAAAATATTAATTTTACTCAACACAATTTCTGAATATATATTATTTAATTTAACTTCTCTTCTTAGGACAATTCCTATATACATACAGATTATAATGAGATGTAAGACTTTCGCGAGTATTAATTTAAATTAAACTAATATTTTTGGGATTACTACGAGTATTCTATTGTAAAAACTATATACTATCGATGTTTTCGGTAACCGAAATGGAGGAGTATGTACGGTTAAAAATACTTTATTTCTCAAAAAGCTATTACATTTCACTAACTTGACAAAATTATGACTATAAACATATTTTAATTAAATTTCGACAATCATAGTAAATGTATCACTAGGTACATAGTTTAACATATTCTTAGAATAAATTTTGCTTTAAACAAGAAATTTAAAACATGCCCTCAAAGCAACAATAATTGTGTACAAAACAGCGATAAGAAATGTATGCTATTTTTACAATAATAAAACAAGCTCAGTATAATCCGAAAAATATAAGTTTCATATACATACCGGTTAATGAACCCAGTGTAAACCAGTGCCCACACAACTTTCTGTTCCTCGGGTTTTCCGTACCAGTTGTTTTCGTCTATACCTTCCACCTTTAAAAGTATCGTTGAAACATCTTTAGAGTTATTTGTTTCTGATTCATTTTTTTCATTTTCCATATCAATACTTTTATTATGATTTATTTTTGGTACATTCTCATTTTTTTCTGTCACATCTGTAACCTCTTGACTGGGTTTACTTTTATTCAAATCATCCAATACTTTTTCTGTATCGTTTTCACTTTTATCTTTATCATTATTTTCATCCTTTTCGGCGTTTCCAATTTTATTAACTTGTAATTCTTGGGAATAAAGAGTTCTAGCAGCAACCATTAGTTTGTAGAGAAGAATCAGCGAGCTGTGATTCCGTCCGGTCGAAAAGTTTGACTGTGACTAAAAAAAGGATATTCAAGTAAATATTTTCGATGTAATGTATATAAAAGTTTATGAAAACTCACCAAATGTATGAGTTTTAATTCATGAGAGTACAGAAGTATGAGGTCAGTGACCTTCCACTCTTGATGATTTAGCCTGAGTGTTCCCGGTACATCGTGGAGATGACTGCTCAAATTTAGTAGCGCTTTCAACTTTAGCAAACACAAGTTGTAGATGCCTTGCCTTGGAGCAAAAAAAAAATACAAAAAATAATCCACCGATGATCTTTCGGGAAGAAATATTAAAATAGAATATATGGAATGGAAAATTCATTGAAAAGTGCTAGTCTAGTACAGGTTTTATGCTAGAAAAGTATTTTTACACAATTAACAGTATTACTGCTGTGATAGAATAATCTAGAACAAACTAATTAATCATTCATAATCTAGTGAGAGAATTTTTGGAATATAACAATTTACGCCAAAAAATTAATAAAAAATACTAGCTGCGCCCTGCGGTGTTACCCGCGGATTTCCGGGATGTAAAGTAGCCTATGTGTCATTCCTGAACATCAGCTTCCTGTATACAAAATTTTAACAAAATCGGTTCAGCTGTTTTAGCGTGAAGAAGTAACAAACATACACACACACTGACAAACTTTCGCAATTATAATAATACATAGTAGGATTACGTTTTACCATCCATCATCATAGTGTTATGATTATATTATATTGCTTGTGCAATTATTTTAAGCACATGGAGTTGTGTAACTCACCACACTGATAAAACATCAGCTACCCTCACTCCATATTTCTTTGCGAAGTATTTCACAGCACATGGTCCTTTCAATCTTTGTATCTTCTTGCCGTAGCTAACTTCAAGAGAGAGTTCCACACTGGTCAACAATTCCTGGATCAAGACTTCCGGTTCATGGCACTTAGTTACTGTTTTATGTTGGTCATTCTGAAACAATATATATTGAAAGAATTTCGATTAACGATAAGTCATTGTGGCGTAGAGGTTAGCCTCTCGTTCATGAGGGGCGGGTTTGAAACCTGGGTAGTACCAGTGTGATGTTCGATTAATATTGGGTACATGTTGAATATTTTACAAATGTATTTATAATTATAAAGTCAGAATTAATATTAATAGAAGGTGCATCTACCCATAATTTATAATATTGGTTTGACAAAAAAGATATGTTATGAGGTTGAGTAATACTATTCATAAGAATTATTATAGTCCAGTATATGGTAAATCCCTGGGCTGATATACCATAGTTATTTTCTGATGGACAAAACATATATAATAGCTCTACGGTATATATAAATATATCTTTTAGCTTATACCATTGGTCAATTCTCACATACAAGTAAATAGAAACTCACTTTATATATAGTTTAAGGTCTATTTTAAAATATGTTACAGGAAATATTGTAATTAAGATAAAATAAATACTAAAACACAAATTCTGTTGGCAAAATTGAACCAGATAGTCTAAATATGTTTAAATGTACTGTAGAATAATACTAACAAAATATAAAATAATATGCAGAGTATACTGTAAAGAACTATACATATATGAGTACTAATTGTTTATGAAAAACAGGACACTTTAGGTATGTAGTTTGAAAATACAAACTATTGGTAGTCTTAATGTATATAGTAATTATGGAGTGGCATATAGTGTGATAACCACTGAATAAAGAAGGAAAACTCGAAACCAAACCCTATGAAAACCCTCCAAAGGCCAAAAACCTTGTTATGGCACTACAAAACCGAAAATAGCACCCAGTTTATGGTTAAATTGGCTAAATAAATGTATATAGTGTGATAATATATATATATATGTTATATGTTACCTGTTTTATCTTCTCAAACATATCAGACTTCATCATCAAATACAGCAGCCATTTGGGCAACTGCTGTTTCGGACTTTCAGACACACTGGAACCTGACTGTGAAGAAAACATATAAATAACAAAACATCCCTACTAATATTATAAATGCGCAGGTAACTCTGTCTGTCTGTATGTTACGCTTTGACGCCTAAACCACTGAACTGATTTTAATGAAATTTGGTACAGACATAGAGTTGACCTTGAGAAAGAACATAGGATACTTTTTATCTCAGACTTTTGAAAGGTTCTCTTGGAAACGCGATATAAAGGAACTCCACGCAGACGAAGCTGCAGGCGGAAAGCTAGTTTATAAATAAATTTACAAACATATATTTATGTTGTTGAGGCAAATTATATATATAAATTAGTTAATGCATTATTAACAAATTTTTTGGTCAAATCACAATATCTTTGTAAAATAAGCTAAATTGCAATACTTCATAAAAGTCTATAAGGTTTTGAGAACAAGTTATAAATTGTTTTTTTTATACTTAATTTTGAATCTACATGGAATTTTATTTTAATTGCAATATGTGGTTAGACAGGAGCCTCAAGCAGTCATCTTATAACATATGGATGACAAATTGATAACTTTAAAAATGATCGTACATGATTGAGTGGCTTAAATATAAGCTTAGACATATATATTAATATATTGTACGTTATCTGAATGTGTCAATTATTTTACAGTTACCGAGATCATGGACGGAAAGTGTCTGTTACTTAGTCTTGCTATTTATTCATTTACCGATAAAAAAAAATTAAATATATAATAGTTTTACATCATCATACATCACCGTACCACATTATATTTCTTTGTGAATGTCTTCTTCAACATGTCGAAGCAAACATTTGGGAAATCCTTTAACAGTTCAATCACCATGTCCACCGTCAAGTTGAGTTTGTATGCAATACTCTTGTATGCTTTTTTCTTTGCAAACTGAAACAATGAAATGGAATAGTTTTTTTTAAATGTAAATAAATTGCTTGTACGATTATTTTAAAACCATGGAATTTTGTTGTTAAATATAATTTGATTAAAAATTTCAATTAAAAATTAAAATATTTATATTAAGATCAAAAACACATATCTTCCTTTATTGTTTGCTTAAAGGTCTGTAATTTCGTTTTTCACAAGGAAATTTACTTTTTTTTAACTTTATGATTATTTAAGAAACCATGAATAGAAAAATTTTATCCTTCACCTTAAGTTGATTTGGGTCCATAAGTAAGTATGATTGCCAAAGCACTTCATGTTTCTTGAATTCTTTTCCGAAATCATCAATAAACTTGGTTGACAAGAAATTCTTAAAATCATAATGTGCCATTTTTATTGTTGTGTTAAACAGAATTGTAAGGTTTTGTTAAAAACGTACGATATTGTCAAAGGTAGCATTTGATATCGACTAAAAAAAACACGGTGTAAATATTGTTAAATAATATCATTTTGAATTATCTTAGAAAATCCCTAATGTTGACAAAGGAAACATTTGTTCAAAAACCATCAAACTATTTTTATAAAGAAATCTTTATTTATTAAGCTAACAATACAAAAATTAAATTAACATTACGATTTTTAAGAAATATGGCAATAAATATTGTTAAAAATTAAATGTTGGAGCGAAGCGTCACTAACAACAATGACATAAGGCATTAAGAACTCTGACATTTAATATGCTAAATAAAAAAAAGGTTTTCAGATTTTGCACTGAATTCTAGTCTTTTATCAGTGTTTATTTATAATTATATTTCTGTTTATAATTTATATTTAAATTTTTTAACTCGATGTTTAGTTATATTCTACATTTTACATGATTTAAGGAGGTATTAACGTATTCTTAATAATAAATCCATGCAATGCTTGTGGCTGACCCCTTTTTGATACTGGGAATAGCAAATTCTATTCCTGTCTACGCATTTTTCAGAATTTTGTAACAAAAATCATAACTGGGTTTTTATCAATTCGGGGTTTGTATTTAGTTTATCCAAATATATGTAGATATAAAATAAAAACGATAAAAATATATTTCTGATTATTCTCAGTGCAGAATTTTTAATAATTGTAAAATTCATCTAATGTTATGTGTTAAGGCGTAGAATGGCATCAAACTACTAGGATACGATAAAAATTTTAAATATCCACTATTTGCTATTTCTAGACAATATAGGTTTCGAAGTGTAAACATTAAGATATACCTAACTTGTAAACTGAAACGCTGGCTACATCTACATCTTTGTAAATTATATTATATCTTAAAAGAAAGGTATCCTAGGCAATTAGATAGTAGAAATTAAATCAGGCTGGAAAAAACTAGAAGCATATGTTAAAAAGGTAGGAGGAAAACTTGCTTCAAGCTAAAGATAAGGGAATAATAAACATGGCAGCTTCTGGGGAGGATTGTGTCTTAAAAGAGTAAGATAAAACAATGACAAGAGAAACAAAAATGCAATGATTTTCATTATAAAGTATATACTTATAAGAGGAAAGTCGATTTTGAGTCAAACATAGAGTTCTGGAACAGTTCTTCACTAAAAATATGATTCAGATTTGTATTCAGACGTTACAGAAACAAAGAATTGGCGATACTAAAAATGAAAGTACTAATGAACATTATCTAATATAACCTTACTATATCTGGTTACCGAGCTTTGCTCGGTTTTTCGGAAATATTACTATATATTTTGTTTTTTTTTTTTTAATTTCGTTTAGGCATTTTAAGTGAATACGTTAAGAAGACACAAAACAATATAAATCAACAATTAATTTCTTTGTCTAACGTCAAAACAAACGATCATTGACTTTCTGTTCATAAACAACGCCATCTGCTGTTGTGCTCTTAAAGCAATTAGTAAAAACAATTAGATTAATTAACAAGTAGTATTATTATTCATCGATAGATGTCAGGAAGAGTCATATTTTAAACGCCTCCTTTTTGTATTTTTTTTTCATAAAATTACATTTTCTAAAAATGATTCCTAGCTAGTTCGATTCATCGCCCCTGAAACCCCATATATGTATTCTAAATTACATGAAAATAGTTGGAGCTTATTCCGAGATTCCAAGAATTACGAGAATTGCACATTTAAATTTTGAAAAAAGTATACAAAATCTTATTCACTTGACATTGCGTTTTCAACATTTGATTTGCTATCAGTATAAAGGGCGAAGTGCGGAAAGTGCGGGGCGGAGTAAAATCAGTATAAACCGGTTCAAAAATAGAAAAGAACTTGGCATTCAAAAATTTGACATCACACCTACACTATCCGTGTGTATTCACACAAATGCAAAGCTCAGCTTAAATCAAACGCACTAGAAGTATGGCCGGCGAGTCAGAAGGACCTCCACTCCTTTTTTGTTTTGTTAAACGCACCCCCCCCCCCCCCCTGCCTTCGAGGGCTCAGTCCAAGTGACCAGGACCGTCCTTGTAACTTTAATAAAATGTACATTAGAGGGGGAATTCTGTGCCTAGAGTTAAGTTTAACTACAGCAATTAACGGCCGATATTATATAATATTTTGGAATCAATATAACAACTATTATGTTATGTTTTGTTATATACTGATAATGTTTTTATGTTACTAGGTCCATGTTCCAGTAGATCTAAAACCTCAGAAGCGTCAGCATTTAAACTTCTTCGTATCAACGATGAAAAGATAAAATCGATAAAAATTCATTTAGAATTATTATGAAGGAACTAAAATACTTTAATATTATTAAAGAACTGCATCTGTAAGGTTTCCTCGCATAAATAGTGGGTTCTGCTTCAGTTTCTGATTGCCTTGCAGCTTATTTATATTTTATATTAGACTAGTGTTTGTTCCCGACATTTTCTGCTTTGTTTTCTATATTTTATTAAGATAGAACTATTATATTTATTGTTTTAGACAGGTTAAACGACCAGAGCGACATCTACCGTCTGTAATATGTGACTTTATACACAACTGTAAATTGTAATCATGTGTTCGTACAAATTACTTTAAATTAATAAGAAATTATAGCCTATATTTTGTTCTATATAATTGAAAAGTTTCATTAAAATCGTTTCTTCATTTTAGTACATACGTGAAAGAGCAAAAACATGTAAAAACATTTATATACATATATATTATAGAATATACTCTAATACAAGACTACATACGAAAAGTTTGGGACAGGCGATTTTCAAAAAAAAAACTGTCAAAGTTATTATAAAATATGTATGTTTCGGATTCTGTAAAACTCTTTTTTGTTTATAATTGTAATTAAACAGATAGTAGATGTTATATCTATTTATTTATTTAGATTTTTCTGAAAGGTACAGATTTTAAAAATTTAAAATATAAAAGTAATGTAGTTTTAATTTGAATTAATAGTTTTATGTTCGACATTCTCTTTATATGTATATATTTCAAAATGGATATATATATTTTCTCAAATATTATTAATAATTTATCAATATTCATTCAATCTAATTATAATATTTTGTTTGTTATTTTATTTATGTTTCCGCCAAGTAATTATTATTCATTAAAAAAGTTTCGCAACCTTTGTGTTATAGAATATTATAAACGGCACAGATAATAATAAAATTTAGCATAATGTTGTAGCGGTCAAATGTTAAGGAGGTTTAATTTAGATGTTTTGATTTTAATATAATAAGTATTAATATTTTTGTAAAATTAAAATGTATATTATTTTTGATAGATAGGTAAAATATTTTATTTTAATTTAATCTTCTTGCTGCATGATATAGTTTTTGTAGTTTCTAAATGTATATTGTTACGAATTAAATTAGTTTTTCATTCAGTAGGTACTTGTATATTATAATCTACATTTAACTGAGAGTCTTCTTCTACCTGGTAATTTCCCAGCTTTAGCCAGGGTCTGCTTTGCATGATGTGAATAGTTTTGACTAATTGTTTCTACGACCGGCCGCCTGCCTGACATCAATCCTCTTTGGAAATGCATTAATTAGTGATGTCTAAATACTCTTAGAAAGTACATATGACTCGGAAAAATCACATTGGTACTTGCCAGGATCGAACAAGCGCCCTCGTGCATGAGAGGCGGGCCTTTAACCACTAGGACACCACTGACTACATTTAATTGAGATTATAAATTTATATTATTGTCCAAGAAGATTCAATAAATTTTATAAACGATGACAAATATAATACTTTAAAAATGTGTACATTGAATCTCTTCAGTCTTAAGCTATAAAAGGTTAATTGATAACATTTTAAAACAATTATAATATCTTTTTTTTATACTATATCTTCATTCACACTGTAATCGTGGTATATTTTGCTAATGTTAATGTTTTTATTTGTTGGACGAAATATAATCTTGACTACTGCGTGGAGACACGAAGGAGTTTTACATATAATAAGTTTTATTATCTGAAATTATATATACAAAAATTTATACAGGGTGACTGGTGAATTACTATCAATATTTAAAGAGCATACTCGGTACATGATTCTCATTCAAATTATGTAAAAAAAATAGGTACTTAATTTTTGACCAAATTTCCGTATAAATAAATAAAGTGTGTACACGTTCCAAGTGTGGACGCGTGCGGCGGCGTGCTGATACAACAACACGCCGCCGCGCGCGAGTGTGTGTGTACCTAATACCTAATCTGTAGGGTGTTCACACGAGGCGTAATTAATTACATAACTTTTGGTTAACTTTACTTAGAAGTTTATTAATATTTATGTTATATTAATTTTTATTTTGTCATATATGATCGTCAAATATCACGTCCTCAAATATTGATAGTAATTCACTGATTTAGATTTAGATTAATATAATAGAGGATTAATTTTATTTCTACTGATAAATTTATTATAATTTTTAGTGAGTTATGTGGGAGATTTATGATTTAATGAGATCTAATATTTTCGCGAGTATTCATTTAAATGAAACTAATATTATTTTGACTACTAGGCGTATTTTATTATTTTTAAACTACATACTCCCGACATCTCGTCTGTCCGTGATCACGGTTGCTGTAAAGTTATTAGTAAAATAAGAAACTCGTAGTAATCCGAATATATTTGTTTCATTTAAAGTTATGATTTGTAACGAATTTAGGTCTTAGGACAAAAGTATGTCTAGTGAAAGCTTTACAGCTTATAATCAGCGATATATTGTATGTATTATTAACAAATATTTCTGAGTTTAAAACTCAAAATGTTCAGTATATAATACACTTCATCATCAGCCTATCAGAGCCCACTGCTGAGCAAAGGCCTCTCTCACGTGGAGAAGGTTTGAGCATTAATCACCACACTTGCTCAAGACGGGTTGGTGATTTCAAACTTATAATTTGATATTATAAGTCCAGGTTTCCTCACGATGTTTTCCTTCATCAGTCAGTGGTGTCTAAATACTCTTAGAAAGTGCACTTATCACAAGTTTATTCATCACACTACACAGACTAATGTATGTCAATAGTTTGATATTTATAAATCATTGGGCATATTATATTTTTAGTATTATAACTTAGTTTATTTAACGAGAAACATGTATTAAGTTAAGTGATATATACGTTCTGAAATAAACAAATTAAATATAGATTTAAATGAAAAAAATACGATCCATAAAAAATAATATTTAAAATATTTACAGCTAATATTAAGAATGGTGTAAGAAAACAAATATTAATTTATTATTTATAATCTTCTTCAAAAATAGTCAAAATGAAAAATTACTTCAAATGTTTTGTAACTTGTAATAAAATGTTAAGAATATTAAAAAATGAACTCAAAAAAGAAGTAATTATAGATTTTATTTGCTGCATGACCATATTAAAGGTGTGTAAAATTATTCAATTGAAATAAATATGTTGCAAAACAGAATTTAATATTGAGATAATCCTCTCATCATTCAATGTATTCACGGTGCGTGTGCCGGGTCCATCGTTGTAGTGAGAGGAGCTTCAACAGTGACTGGGACTTGTGACCAAGGTGTAGGTTTAAGGGGCCACTATCTAACGCGTTAAACGCTCACCTCCACCGTCAAAGCTCCTCTCATTATTATTTCTTACCGTCTTCCTGATGAAGGATGGAGTTGTTTCAGGAGTATTATCTTTCATACTACACGAAAACATTTTCACAGGATGTATCAGAACGAAATATTTAGTCGTGATGTCACTTAAAACATAACAGCTTCAAGATATTAAAAAGTATATATATAAAAGGATATTTGCTATTGAAAATAAAAATATACAAGAAGTCATTAGAAAATACTTTCATATAAGTATATAATTAAATATATATATTATATAAATACAAATATATACGTATATACATTGTAAAGTGGGCGTCGTACTAGATAAGGCAAATGTCTAAAGAGTGTACGTCATTTGAGTCCTGGCCGCCGTTGGACACAGGTGAGTCTGTAATATTTATATATATACATATATATATATGTTAAAATATATAGTATATATTTATGAGCTTATTTCCCTTATAATCCTTGTAATATTTCCAATAATATCCCATTTATATATACATATATAACACACTATTTAAAAGGATATATATTATATTTACTACACACAAAATATATGATATTTTAATATATTATATAAAAGATTTTTTAATGAAAATCTTGTAGATAATTAACTTTACAAGTAAAGTTTTTTTTAAATACGTGATACTTTAGAATGAGTTTAAATAAATACATTTTAAAAACAAGTTTGATCGTTATTTTTTATAGTTATTAAATATTTTTCAAGTATAAGTAGTTAGTTTTTAAATAACATATGTAAGATATTTTTCTAATATCTGCCTTGCGTTGAAGTCTCTGATATGTTAGATAGATTCTCATTCTGATAATTGCGATTTTATATTTAAGTTATTTGATAAATTCTCATATTTGTTATTTTTGTTATATTGTAATATAGAATTTGTTATTATTTAAGCTTTTAGACAAAATAGATTTGGTTATTGTAAATTATTGATGAATATCTTCCATATTTAAGACGGAATTAAGATATCTGATTTATGCTTGGTTCTGTAGTTAATTATTTTGTAGTTTTTATTAAAAGCACAAACATATTATGATATTTATATTAAATATTTCTTTTTTAATCAAGAAGCAGTCAATGCTTTTATTGGTAATTTAATTCAATTATATGAAAACGATTTTGATCAATTTCCTTAAACTCTATTCATGGGAGTCATCATTTTGTGGTATTTATGTGTAGGTGGCTACTTTAGAACCTGTAAAGTATTTAAATAAATTTGTAGTTTTTTTAGCTTAAAAAAAATATGGATTTTTTTTACATTAATTTTAACAGATATACAGGTAGTGTGTATTATATATAATTATTACAATGGTAATATTAGCTATTTTATATACATTTTGATTTTCTTTTAATAAGTAGTTTTTCTTGGGATACAACGCTTTTTAGAGATAGTGTCCTTTCATAGACTAGAGAGAACATATATTCAGAGAAAAATTGTGAATAAAGACGTTAAACTTTCAGTGTTTCGTTTAATAGAACAAACGCTTAGTAATACTTACGGTTTTACGTTTTTCATGATAAATTCTCGAGTATCCTTAAACTAGCTTTCCAGCCTCAAAAAGGATTTACGTTTTCTTTTTTTTATAACATTATTAATTTAAATTCTGCTCTCATCGTATTTATTTAGAAAATTCCTTATAAAATAACTTCTAATTAAGAGAAATTATTATTAAAATCGTTCAAGTAGTTAGTCAGTTTAGAGATTTCAAACAAACACATGTCTTTGATTCCGTATATATATAAAATTTATAACAATTCACAGCTCACATCTCGTCTGTCCGTGATCACGGTTGCTGTAAAGTAACCGAAACTTCACGAGTATGTAGTTTAAAATAATAAAATACGCGTAGTAATCCGAATAATATTAATTTCATTTAACGATAATTTAACAGTAGACAATATTTTTTAAATATGTACAGATACTGGTTATAATTTATTCTTATTATTCACATAAAAACATATAAAAACCTTAAATATAAATAACCATTGTTACTCCAAATCATATAAGCTATGTACTAGTGAAATTCCCAACAAAATCGGTGCAGTAATCACCGAG
Organism: Danaus chrysippus; assembly: GCA_916720795.1. Taxonomy (NCBI): domain Eukaryota; kingdom Metazoa; phylum Arthropoda; class Insecta; order Lepidoptera; family Nymphalidae; genus Danaus; species Danaus chrysippus. Next base: position 604,383 of record CAKASE010000070.1, read on the forward strand.
TTTAGTCGGAACAAACAGACAGACAGATATATCAGTATATGTATATAGTTCGATTTGATCGTTGCTTAGCTCTAATAACTTGGACAGAATCACCGGGAGGGTATATGTACATATTAGCCAGGGTCTGCCTTACATGTTGTGAATAGTTTTGACTAATTGTTTTTACGACCGGCCGCCTGCCTGTGCCTGCCATCAACCCTCTTTGAGAATGCATTAATCAGTGATGTCTAAATACTCTTACAAAGTACATATGACTCGGAAAAATGACATTGGTATTTGCCAGGATCGTACCCGCGCCCTCATGTATGAGAGGCGGGCCTTTTAACCACTAGGCCACCACTGACTATCTATATAGACTATAAATGATCAAAAAAGTGTTTATTATACTACAATAAAGATATGATATTATTTTCTTCACCTGTATATACAGCATCTTCATCTTAAGACAAAAAATTCTCTGTCAAATGTATATCTAACAACAAGACAATTCAGTCAGGATGTTCACAGGAAGTTGGCTTTCCTTACTGTATTTACTTTCAATATTTACGAGAAAATACTATTTTTCTTTCTTACCTTTTCTTAGTATCTTTTATAGTTTTTTAACAATAATTTCGAAGAATTTTCTTTTTATACCAGCTTTCAGCCCGCAGTTTCGCCCGCGTCTAGTTCGGTTATAGGTATCGCGTTTCCAAGAGTACCTTTCAAAAGTCTGAGATAAAAACTATCCTATGTTCTTTCTCAAGGTCAACTCTATCTCTGGACCAAATTTCAATAAAATCAGTTCAGTGGTTTAGGCGTGAAAGCGTAACAGACAAACAGAGTTACTTTCGCATTAATAATATTAGTAGGGATTTATTGATTTAGAAAAATATATAGAATTAAGAAAAGTATTTTTGTATTTTTCTTATGTTTGTTCTTGTTTAATACTACACGTGACTTTTATATTTATAAAGTAATAGTTATATTATTTTAACTTACTTTTTTATTTTAAACCAAATATCGAACATCAATTTAAATGTTTCAAAGTTAATTGTTAAATTTCAAAGGTTTTCGTTCCACTGTTTTTTTATATCTGCATCCCCAAATTGCTTTTCTGTAATTGGTTTTGTGTTTCAGTTAAATATTTATTATTGAGTAAAATATTTGTACATCCTTCCTTTATAAAACAAAAGGATGATTTATTAAGTCTTCAAAATCACGGTATTAATGGACATTTAAATTATTTTTAGAAAGAAGTATATAAATTATAAAGAGATCTCGAGTTTTGTTCTTTTAAATGAAACTACTATTTTTCGGATACTACGCGTAGTTCTACTACAATAAAACATGCGTAGTATATCGTAAAAATATTAGTTTTATTTAAAATAATACAAATTTAAAGTAATAAAATATAAATATATATAGCTTATTCTTCTTCTTCCACCTGGCAATTTCCCAGCTTTAGCCAGGGTTACATGTTTGTTAATAGTTTTGGGTAATTGTTTCTACGACCGGCCGCCTGCCTAACATCAAACCTCTTTGGGAATGCATTAATCAGTGATATCTAAATCCTCTTAGAAAGTACAAATGACTCGGAAAAATCACATTGGTACTTGCCAGGATCGAACCCGAGCCCTCATACATGAAAGGCGGGCCTTTTAACTATTAGGCCACCACTGACTATAATATGTAATATATATATCTCTACCTAATTAATTATACTTGTTTATGCTGTTCAAATTATTATGCATTATTTAATACTAGAGATCCTTCTGATTCTAATGAAGTCATGAAGTTCCCTAATCTGTTATTTAAAACAGGGCACGTATTAATTATGTTTTGTTTGTATTAAAAGTTAATTCAGTAAAATAAGCTGACCGCTATGCTAATGGCTGAACTTGCTTCGGACTATACGAGGTATTTTTTTCTTGTTTTGTTTATAATATGTATGTATAATTATAGAATTTATATTATATTTAATTTGTGTTTAGTTTGCGTGATAAAATATTAGTGTCTTAATTGTTAGCATACAACTACACGGGTCTAATAAAGGAAATATTAATCAAGAGTATTATTTTGAATGATTCAAACTACAAAAAAGCCGTCAATACATGAATATTTTCACTTTATACATAGTATTAAGGTGATACGCGTCGTACGTAGTAACGATGCAGACATTTGTCAAGCGTACACATTTATTAAACTAGACTATCTTCTGATAAGATTTTCTAAAATTCTGTATGAGATCAACCAATATGTTTTATAATTATCTTATATATAAAATTTTCATGTCGCGGTGTTAGACAGAGAACTCCTCCGAAAGGACTGGAACGATTTTGATGAAATTTTGTGAGCATATTGAGTAGCTCTGAGAATTGGACAACATCTATTTTTCATACCCCCAAGTCATAAGGGTTGTTCACCCTTAATAATTTTTTTCGGACGAAAAATTTTCTTTTTCTTTTTTATAATGTAGCATAATCCAAAATTTTAACTTTTTTATCACCATCCTCTATTTTTTATATGGCAAAACAACGTTTGCCGGGTCAGCTAGTTATATATTATAAATCACATATATGTAACGAGCAAATAAAAATTACTATTCAGTTAAAAAACAGAAGAATTTACTCACACACACACACACACACACACACACACACACACACACACACACACACACACACATACACACTCTATCTCTCTCTCACACACAATGCATTCACAATAAATAACTATGTATCTTCTTCTTCTACCTGGCAATTTCCCGACTATAGCCAGAGTCTGCCTTACATGTTGTGAATAGTTTTGGCTAATTGTTTTTACGACCGGTCGCCTGCCTGACATCAACCCTCTTTTGGGAATCAGCATTAATCAGTGATGTCTAAATATTCTTAGAAAGTACATATGACTCAGAAAAATCACATTGGTACTTGCCCGGGCCAGGGATCGAACCCGCGCTCTTGGCCACGAGAGGCGGGCCCTCTAACCATTAGGCCACCACTTACTAATAAACTATTAATATAACTATGTATATTCATGTAATGCTCATGTTTGTTTAGATACTGGTGTGTCTCCGAGTCTACCCTCGATCATGTGGCGTGGTCTGTGCGCTACGCTGTTCTGCGCTGTACTCATCAGCGCTGACTCTTTCAAACGGGCCGAGAGTGAGTATATTATAGAAATAGGAGCAGCATTTCTTGGTTAATTAAGATTATAACTAAAGGGAAAGGGAAATTGTTAATTACTCCTAAAATAACTTTTTGTAATCATTTGAACATTTAGATCAGTAGAACATTTTATACGAGGTCAGTAATCTAGTTCTAGTATAACCGTTCCTGGAGTAATGGAATGCAACCTATGACCAGAGTCATGTTTCCAGCTTTTCATACACTGAATCCAGCACATGGAAATTCCGAAAGCAACAATTGATTGTCTGACCAATTGAATGTAGTCTTAAAGCTATTTTGAGAATACTTTGTTGTCTTTTAATCCTACTCTCTTGTTTTGTCAACACTTCATCAAGCTTAGACTTTCTAAATCAGACTTTTCCAAAGTGATCGATAACCTTCCTCCGATTCTCTTCTGTGAGTGCTTAGACCCAAACCAGGCGGTAAGAAACCCAGAGAAAATTGAGGTGTTGTAAAGATACCAGGTCGAGATTCGTAATTTCATTTAGCTCGAATAAGTTATAGTTGTTTTTCAATAGGTGTCGAAATGGAGGCGCTAAAAAAATATTAATTTATACTCAAAGTGGGCACAATACACAATAAAACTCCGAATCAGTGCTCTAAGTAATGATAATTTAACAAAGAATTTGAATTAATAAACAATGAATATAATAAAATTAAAATCAAATATATGAGAAGTCTAATAAATAACTTCGTCCAAATAAGATTTATTAATCATTATTATATGTATATTTCTATTATTTTACTCCTTACTCTCAGTGTCTCCGTCGCCTTTCGTGCTGAGCTCACGTTACGGTCGTTCTCCCCAACGTATGATGGCACCAAGAAACGACAGGTAATTATATATGTATTACTATATATCTTACCACAAGTTTTACGTTTCCAAATATGAAGACTTCTGTTTTTCAATACTTAATCATTGCATATGATAGCATGAAAAATTTGCATTAAATTTCGTTCCATTATTTCATATCCTTACAACAGGTTTGACTTTTCATACTATGTACATAGAGTTTTCAGTTGCTCATTAATACTATAATGTAGATAAAAAAATGGGAATTCTTCTTATAAAATTGCAATGTCAATTGTAGTACTTATTGTAAGATTATTGTAATGTAAAATTATTATTTGATTTGCTTAATTATTATTATTGTAAATCATTTATTTCTTTTATTTCAAATCACTCATATTAATACAAATATTTTTTAATACTATTATACAATATTCTAAGAACATCGCGATGCATTGCATCGTTTTAAACTTAATACCGTCAGTTTTGGCGTCCATTCAATAATAATAGTAAGTTAGCTCAACGCTCAAACTACATAAAATTGCGACGCCTTTTTAGGTTTATAAAAAACTCATTAAACAAAATTACAAATGAATTGTTAAGAAAAAATAATTTTCTGTGTAGTATGTATCGTCTACTTAATTATTAATATTATTTTAATTTGTTTAAATATACTCAGACTATATGAGTCTAGATGAGTCTAGAAATAAGTCTAGAAATAAATAACATATGAGTCTAGAAACATACTTTTTGGTTGTTTTCGTCTAAAACTTCCATGGGACACACCCACGTCTATGTATTTTAAACGACATAAAGATTGAACCATTTAAGTTTAACGTCACCCAAAATAGCGTCATCCAAATCAAATAAAACGAACCATAATATAGTTATTGTCTATTAAATTCTACGACTCGATGTGAATTTTCATTGTCTATGTCTTGAAATCTCAAATTTAGGTTAGCATTTTTGTTCTTAAAGCTGTTTTTTGGTAATTTTAAGAAGATTTTAAGTAACTTGATTTGTATATAAAAACGTTTCTTTCTTGTTAAGTATTTTAGTTAAAATTTCCACATTTTGAACACAGTCAGCAAGCTTAGAATGACTAATAGAAAGAAAATTATTATAATTAATATTATATATTTTGGGAGATAATAATTTGACTTATCTGATTGGGTCATTGCTAGATTGAAACTGATAGCTCCAAATTAATTTGAAGATGGACACCTAAAGTTATTCTTACCTTACATGAGTCTTTTATCCTATTTTATTTGTAGATTTTTCATGAGTGGACGTTACGGTAAACGTGCAGAGCTGGTGAATGAGAGAGACAACAAATACGACATCAGTGATATAATTAATACGAACGAAAGAGACAGATATAGATCTGGCGATAGGGACAGGGAGAGACAGGAGATATTGCGTAAATGGGAACCAAAATGCGACTGCCTCAAGTACCAAAGATCACGCCTGTTCCAGAATTATTATAAAAGGTAAAGTCTTCAACAAAACTTAAATTATCTTCTTATCTTTGATAAATAAGTTCTTATTCTACCGGCATTAAGAGCGGTACGCCAGAAAATTAAGAAATCGATGGCGGTAGGTGATAAAATAACAAGACCAACTGACAGATATTTACATCTCGTCTGTCCGTGATCACGGTTGATGAAAAGTAACCGAAACGTAGGGAGTATGTAGTTTTTTCACAAAAAAAACAGTGTATTCAAAAAATATTAGTTTAATTTAAATGAATAAAACTCGCGAAAGTCCTAGATCTCATTAAATAAGTTTTATCAAAATTTGTTTATTTTGATTTTGATCATAGCTTCATCACTTTGTTCTTATTATTATTAGTTAAGTTAAAGTATTAAATAATTTTAACAAATTTTATAATGGTTATATGTTCTACAGGAGTCCAGAAACTGTGGATTTCACGATGGAGGAAAACTAAGCTGAAATGTATCAAAAAAACCAAAAGAACTCCCACAACACCCTGTATAACCATTCAAGTATAAATATTTCTTATTCTGCTGAGACAAAACATTATATAAAGCAAAACTTAATTTTTCATTCATTATAATCTTAAATATAAGCAAAATATTATAAAATATTTAAAATTATTAACAAAAAATAACGCGCTGTTTAACAAAAAACAGTATAATAGGGTTGAAATTCAATTTGAAAGTAATTTCAGTAAAAAATAATGAATTTTGTTAAAAACTTTTCGATGTTTGATCTCATTTTTGGTGTAAAACAGCTTTGTTATTTTAATATATCGCCCCAAGTCATCGGCTGGGTAACTTGGTGCGACTATCTAGTCAAGAAATCATTGTAATCTAGATTTTAATGTTTTTTTTTTCTATATATAATATAAATGTGTAATAAAATTTAACATTCTCTATGCTTTTTTCTTTTACTTCCCATTTTTTGGAGTATCTTTATTATGACTAACGAAAAAATAATAAATTTGTACGGCATGAAATTGGCAATTGTTATATTATATATCTATAAGCAATATAAAAGTAATATATAATAAAATATATTAATAAGGTTGGTTACATTAAGTCAATGGTGGCCTAGTGGTTAAAAGGACCGCCTCTCATGCTCGAGGGCGCGGGTTCGATCCTAGCCCGGGCAAGTAAATGTGATTTTTACGAGTCATATGTACTTTCTAAGACTATTTAGACATCACTGATTAATGCATTTCCCAAAGAGGGTTGATGTCAGGCAGTCGGCCGGTCGTACAAACAATTAGCCAAAACTATTCACAACATACAAGGCAGACCCTGGCTATAGCTGAGAAATTGTCAGGTAGAAGATATTAATATGGGTTTTATTAAACAGACAAGACTTGTACCATTTTTAACCCCCGAAACAAAAACGACGGGGTGTTATAAATTTACGTCTCTGTGTGTGTGTCTGTCTGAAGGAACTTAGCTTATTTGTTACAAAAACCTCAATTTTCATGAGATAAAGATTTAAAACAGCTCTTTGATATTAAAAAATTCCTCTTTGATAAATTTAGTTTATAATTCAACTAATAAACATAATTATTATCATAATTCACTTAATCTGTCTTTACGAAAGCATTGGATGAAATTCATCAACATTTACTTTTACGAAAATGCCAAAAAAACGCTATAAAAAGTAGAGAAAACGAGACGAAAATAACGAAAATAAACCAAACTAATGTAATAAAGGTGTTGTTGCAAACGACAGCGAACTAACTATATATTAACTGCTATTATATACACGCAACTTGTATATTAAGTGAAAAAAAATTATATACACTTAGTAAATTAAAACAAAAGTATTTTGCACACAAATATTTCACACCCGAAATATTAGTAATCGTTTCTTAGTTACTAATATATTTAAAATTGGTTATGTAAAGGAGCTTGGACTGTGGAGGTGAGCGTTTAACGCGTTAGATAGGGACCCCTTAAACCTACACCTGGGTCACAAGTCCCAGTCACTGTTGAAGCTCCTCTCACTACAACGATGGACCCGACACACGCACCGTGAATACATTGAATTAAGAGTTTTGTCTCGTCTATACGATAAGTAATGTTTTGATTTTTATTATTACACTAGTTTTTGCCCGCGACTTCTTCCGCGTTAGTTTGGTCAAGAGTAATATATGTAGGTATAGCTGACCAGTCGAACTCTATTCCGTCTTAGAGGCCATAAATAATCAGGTTTTTCCTGTTTCAATCAAACAGAATTGACATATTAGTTAGTTGTCAAATCTAATGTCAAAATAAACGTTTGTATGAGAAATAGAAAAGGGCTGTTTTTAGGGTTTTCCCGACAATTATTCCAATTTTTCTCACCTTTTAAACCTTCCCAGGACTTCTAGGAGTATTTCACGACTAAAATTAGCAAAATCGGTTCAGCCGTTCTCGAGTTTTAGCGAACAGCAATCCATTTTTATATATATAGAAGATAGAAGATTATTTTTAAATAAAGTAGTGTTCTGATGTATGCTAGTTTTTTGTCAATGATACATCACAAATGTCAGTGGTGGCCTAGTTAGTGATTAAAGGGCCCGCCTCTCATGCATCAGGGCGCAGGTTAGAAACCTGGCAAGTACCAATGTGATTTTTCCGAGTCATATGTACTTTCTGAGATTATTTAGACACCACTGACCTACGGTGAAAGAAAACATCGTGAGGAAACCTGGACTTATAGTTTCACAATTATAAGTTTGAAATCACCAACCCGTCCTGAGCAAGCGTGGTGATTAATGCTCAAACCTTCTCCATGTGAGAGAGGCCTTTGCTCAGCAGTGGGCTCGGATAGGCTGATAATAATGACGCGATCACAAAATCGAACAGGTATATTTTTTACAATGTACACTTTGTCATTCATATAATAAGTTTGCACTACACTACATAAAATATTTCCAGTTTCTAATAAAATAACTTAATTTAATATTACCATAAAACAGTAGTTTAGATAAATGCATTTCCACATAACTTTATTACCGAATATTACCTATGTAATATTATATATAACGAAGTTTAACACAATTGTTATGAAAATTGTTTAACTCAGTCTTAATTGAAACACAACTATGTGTGACAAACAGATATACAAGCTAACTATTATATTGAATTAATAACAATTGGTTCAACTCAATTCCTGACTACAAAGGGATCGTCCTCTTATAGTTGTAATAATATTTGAGAGATTCAGTAACTTTATATTGTCTATCATTATTCATTAAATATTACTTTAATAAGATCTAAGACTTTTGCGAGTATTAATTTAAATGCAACTATTATTTTCGGACTTACTAGGCGTATTTTATTACTTTAAAACTACACGCATCTCGTCTGTCCGTGATCATGGTTGTTCCAAAGTAAAAATAACGGTAATAATCGGAAAATAATAATTATCTTTAAAAAAATACTTTATTTAATAATGATTCTCTAATTTTAATTATCTAAATATTACAATAAAATAATACTCGATACTATTTTAAATGAATAACAAGGATATTAAAATAATAACTTGTACAATTTTTTAAGTAATTTATTGTTGTACCAACTAAAATTCCGTCCCGACACCACATGAGATTTTAGATTTTTATCCACAACTAGCTGTGCCCGCGACTTCGTTCGCGTGGAATAGTGACTATGAGCAGCGTTTTTTTGACATAACTTTTTTATTTATGAACCGATTGACATGAAACAAACACTAAAGCATAACAGAAGCATACCACCATATATTCGTGAAAACCGCATCCAACTCGGATCAGCCGTTTCTGAGATTAGCGTGAACAGACAAACAGACAAAAAAAAGTTAATTACATTTTTGGGTTCGACATCGACATAACAATAACCCCTGCTATTTTTTTATTTTTATTTTCAATGTACAGACAGCACTTTTCTACAATTTTATTATATGTATACTGTATAGATTAGGATGATGACGCGTACCTACGTCTAAAAGATTCATGCGGGTAAAGCCGTCTGCATAAGCTAGTTGAAAATATAAAAACTATATTATAATATATATATATATATATATATATATATATATATATATATATATATATATATATAGAATGTTAATTTTATTTTTAATCTATTCCCCGGTCGACTAATCAAGCGTGGAGCTGGTAGCAATCAGGAGACATGAGTGCTGATAAATTTGATTTATCAATCGATAATTGATACCAACCATCAGGTTCTGATGTAAATGTTGCTAAAATTAGTTATTTATGAATAAAATTACGTAAATCGTTGATAAGTATTTTTGGAGCGAGAGGTATAAATTGTAACCTACTAAAAAACTTGAGTATCTCCAGAACTAATATCAATTCATTCTTGGAACGTAATTCGAAGGCATTAGTAGGTTCATTTTAAATTTGATTAGGTAGAGAGAGGAGCTTGGACAATGGAGGTAAGCGTTTAACGCGCGTTAGATAGAGGTCCCTTAAACCTACACCTGGGTCTCAAGTCCTAGTCACTGTTGAAGCTCCTCTCCCTGTAACGATGGACCCGACACACGCACGATAAATACATGGAATGATGATAACTTTCGTCTGTATAAACTTGCATTTTTATTCTAAGATTAGAAGCCAAGTTAGGCGTACTTTTCGTCGACACTATTGATCATCACGGAAATCTCGTTGATAAGTGGTGTGACCAATAGTATGTCATATTCTATGTTAATCAAGTCATGTATACCTTTCATCATCAGAACTCGGGAAAATAAAATTAGAAAAAGAATTTATAATAAGTCTTTGAAATATAGAAAATAAACCTAAAACAATATAGATGAGTTTGTCAGATCAATAAAGAAGTTAGATATACATATGTAGGTTTCAAAGCTAAAAATAATATGTTTAAATCCGTTTTTCATTGTATCAATTAATTTATGAATTAAAAGTTATTTTTAATCGAATACACTTTTAATTATTATCTTTCACTCAACTGTTATTGATAATTTAAAAGTTGAAGTTTTAAAGGTTTGTTTTTAAAACGATGGCTTCAATCACACTGGAATTGTAAAATATTTTGACAACGTTAACGTTTTTTAATGATTTTATATACCTTATGTATGTTCATACTCCTTTTTAAAGACTGATTTAAATAAAATTAAATAATATTTTTTTATAAGTATCATTTTAGTTAATAAAAGAAATGCTTTCCGAATACATAAATTATTTTAATATTTATGTCGAAAAATAACTGAAACATTACCATATACAGAATTAAAATAAAATGCTTTTGATACAAAAACATTATTTAATTTTATTGAAGTAAGTTTTCAATAAATCAACCTACAAATATTATTATTGTTATTTTATGCTATGTCTTCATTCACACTGTAATCGTGGAATATTCTGCCATCGACATTTTTATTTGTTGGACGAATCTTGAGTACTGTGTGGAGGAAACAAAAAAGATACAATTAATTTTAATCATATACTTATAGTTTACAAAATGTATATATACTATTATCATTACATTCCTTTTTGTCAAAATTCACGATTCGTTGAATATATTAAACTTTTAATAGCTTTATAGTGTAAAATATCTCAAATTTATCTCAAAGGACCTCTAATTTTACAGCGTGTTTTCAATATCAAACACAACACATACCTAAAATTTATAATTAATTAATCGATACTATCGTGTGTGACGTGAGTTTAAACTATAATTTGTGAGTTCACTTTACTTTCACTTCGTCGTCATCGTCGTCGTCATCAGCCTATCAGAGCCCACTGCTGAGCAAAGGCCTCTTTCTCACATGGAGAAGGTTTGAGCATTAATCACCACGCTTGCTCAAGACGGGTTGGTGATTTCAAACTTATAATTGTGAAACTATAAGTCCAGGTTTCCTCACGATGTTTTCCTTCACCGTATGTCAGTGGTGTCTAAATACTCTCAGAAAGTACATATGACTCCGAAAAATCACATTGGTACTTGCCAGGTTTGAACCCGCGCCCTCGGCAACGAGAGGACCCTTTAACCACTAGGCCACCACTGACTAACGACTTTCACTACGACGTTTGAGTTATCTCTGATTTAAGTATTGGTCTTTTTAACAAATGAATACTCGGCATTCTTAAGAAGATACTTTACAGACATAAGTAATGATTTAAATATGCTTTATGCTTACTTTAAGTTCGCCTCTTACAACTTACGCGGCGTTAACAGTTATTTCCCAAACCAGTGTTGTTTACGCTATGTGAAGATTTATAGATAGTTAATGGAAACGCGGCGTGAGTAGTCTGCTAATTAAAACACGTTCTAAGGCTTCTATTTCATGTTTTCAAAGGAATCTTTTTATTGTAAGTGTTAATATTTTTCTAACAGTTAGTTATTAATAGCAAAGAAATATTTATTTAGTTTTTTCCGGTCATTATATTGACCTGATAATTGTGTTATTTTTTATCGTTTCTTTGTTTTAGACGAAAGCATATTTACTGTAGAAAAATTGTCCAAAGTAAATATCTCTGTTTATTGTGTTCAAGACATATTAGGGATTGTTATATAAATATTGACAAATAAGTTAATTTATCTACTTTCACGTATACAGTGCGTACTAAGTTTGAATCAAAATGACTTATATGTTAAAATGTGACTAGAATTCTCATTTAACTGTTTTTAGTTATAAAGATGTGTTTAGTAAAAGTTCAAAGTATTTTATATTTAAATCATTTTTGAAACTATATATTTATATTAAGCGACCTAGTTTTTCAATTACGCTGTGGTCGTTGAACTTCCTAGTAGAAAATAATTATACTTCATCATCTTCTATTTAATTCATGAATTTCTTAATAATCGATCTAAATTTTTATAGCTTCACGTCTTTATAAATATTTCTATATTTCTCATAATTAAATTTTCTTGTATTAAAATTCATATTTTAAAAGAACATTTCTTGCAAAATGTTTTTTATTCAGTCGCTTTTCCTCAACCGACACGCTTCAATCGATTAATTATTATACTATACAACTTAACTATATACCAATTTCATGACAGATAGTATTTTAAGTGAAAAACAATATATATGTTATATTTTAAAAGATGCACAAGCATATTAATATTATATGTTTTTAACACAACTTTGCTTCATAACTTTTAAATATGTAGAATTTTGTTTCTCATTCAAAATATTTATGCACATTCATTCATAATCTTTCACCTACACCTGGGTCACAAGTCCCAGTCACTGTTGAAGCTCCTCTCACTACAACGATGGACCTGACACCCGCGCCGTGAATACATTGAATGATGAGAGGTTTCATCTTATACGTTATTACTATAATTTGAGAAGTTATATCAATGAAAAACTCTTAACTTTCTGTACGTAGTGAGATGCAAACTTTTAGTAAGCATACTAACATTAGTGGTCTTAAAACAAAAGTTTTAAAGTTTTCCTCGTCATTAGGAATATGAATTCGATGTTGTATTAATTAAAAACGGTAAAACTGACAGTATTAAGGTAAGTACGTGATTGGTTGGAACACTTGAAAACCACTCCTAATAATAATTTAAATTTAAATAAAATCATTTCTATGTTTATACTATAAAATTAGTATATACAATGTGTCAGTGGCGTAACTACACCGAGGTTCGTGGCAAAATTCATCAGATGGCTCCCTGTGTCACCTCCCCCTTCCATTATAAAAAAACTGAACGTTTATTAAGAGTATTTTTTATTTTATAATACTTATATACTTTTTTATACATGCATTGAAATTTCAATAAAATATTAATTCATCTCTTGTGTATACAATAAAGTAAAAAACTTAAATAAATTAACTACCAAACATTTGATATATTACAAATCCGAAAAAAAATATTTTATTTATTGTGTAGGTATGTGTAAATATCGGCGGTTGGGACTAGAGGTGGCTCTCAACAAGTCCGAGGCCATACTCTTCCACGGCCCGCGACGGGGGCCGCCTACCGGCTTTTCCATTGTAGTGGGAGGAGTCACCATAGGGGTCAAAGGATCCATGCGCTATCTGGGTCTTGTTTTAGACTCCCGATGGAACTTTGTCGAGCATTTTCGCCGACTTGCCCCTACTTTGCGCTCGGTGGCGGCTGCCCTGTCAAGGTTGCTGCCAAATTTCGGGGGACCAAGCGGCTCCTGCAGGAGGCTTTACATGGGGGTCGTACGATCGATGGCCCTCTATGGAGCCCCTGCTTGGGCGGAAGATCTGCGGTCCAAAAACGTAGCCCTGCTGCGGACTTCGCAGAGGATGATGGCCATTAGGGCCATAAGAGGGTACCGCACGGTCTCCTTCGAGGCTGCAACCCTACTCGCCGGATCCCCACCATGGAACCTGTAGGCTAAGCTTCTCGCACAGCTGTACAGGTGGCGCGGGGAAGTGCTGGAGAGAGGCGCGGTGGTCATGCCTAGAGCGGTCGAGGCGCGCAGAAAAGAGCTGGTGTTGTTGTCCATGGCGGAGTGGTACGAGCGGCTCGAGACGCCAAATGCGGGACACGCCACGATAGCGGCGGTAAGGCCCGTCATGTCGGAGTGGCTGCAGAGACAGCATGGTGGCCTCTCCTTCCGCCTAACACAGGTACTCTCAGGGCATGGTTGCTTTGGGAAGTACCTGTGTCGAATAGGGCGGGAGGAATCTCCGGCATGCCACCATTGTGCGGATTGAACCGAGGACACGGCGCAGCACACCTTGGAGGTGTGCCCAGCATGGGCGGAGCAGCGCCGTGACCTAGTTGGGGCAATGGAGGCTGGGGCCTTATCACTGCACCACATGGTGTGGTGCATGGTGCGGCGTGAGTCGGCCTGTGACGCCGCGGTCGCCTTCTGCGAGGCGGTAATGTCCGCGAAGGAGGAGGCCGGTAGGGTGAGGGAAGCCTCATCTTCCCTCCCCTCTCGCAGACACCGTGCTGGGCGCCGCCGCAGAGACGCCCGCGACGATTTGAGGCCGCCATGAAAATGGCCCGTGGCGCGGACCCCAACCCGCGCTAAACGGTAAAAGGAGTTGCATGGTTGTGTTCCCCATGCAACTCCCGAGGTCACGTGCGTGGAAAAGAGCACCACATGAGGGGGGGGGCGGTACCAGTGCCCCCCAAAAGAAGAAGGGCCCCCAGAATGCGGGCCAGCCTGTCGGGGAAGCTGGTGGCAGTGCGAAAGCGATCCCCCGCCCCGACACAAGGGCCGTCGTGGAACACCCTTGGGTTTTTAGTGGGTAGTGGCAACGAGTCCCACATACCCCGCTGTTTTCTAAAAACGGCGGGGATGCGTAAATGCATTTTCCCAAGGATAAAAAAAAAAAAAAAAAAAAAAAGGTATGTGTAAATAAATAATAAATGTTGGGAATTTGATATTTTCCCGTGGCATTTTGCTGACTGGCTACCCACAGCAATGTGTGTATCAAAATTATACATAATTAAAGAGGTTTTCTTGGTAAGGTGTTTTTTTCATAAGTTTTTCATCGTCAAAAAAACTTGAAAACTATTCGTATTTAGGTACTTTTACTTTCATACTAAGGATACTGTGTAATCGTTATAAAAGCAACACCATAGTAATTCTCTCAAGATTTTTTCTTCTTCCACCTGGCAATTTCCCAGCTTTAGCCAGGGTCTGCCTTACATGTTATGAATAGTGTTGGCTGATTGTTTTCGCGGCCGCCCGCCTGACATCAACCCTCTTTGGGAATGCATTATCACTGATGTCTAAATAATCTTAGAAAGTACATATGACTCGGAAAAATCACCTTTTTACTTGCCCGGGCCAGGATTGAGTCCGCGCCTTCAGCATGAGAGGTGGGCCTTTTAACCACTAGGCCACCACTGACTATAGGATTATCTCTCACAATTTTTTAACTATACCAAATTCAAAACCATTTCTTGCTCGTACTAATAAACTATATTACCTCTTTAAAATGTCTGAACAACATAATAGTTAAAATAACGTGTAGATTTAGAATTTAATGTAAGAAATAATAAATTTTATTACAAGATATTATTATGTCATATAATATTAATGTGGTGTCTTTATATACACCTGGTGTCTGATGAAGCGGTCTGGAGCGAGGATCGCGATGGATGGATAGGATGTAATGGATAGAAATCATTATTACATTATTTCTAACACTTGTACCCTTAGTACAAGTTTCCATTATACGCTATACTGATAGTTACGAGTATCGATTAACAAATTATCGTTAAAGATATTAACTATGTATGTAGGTTTTTGAATGAAAAACTATGTATTATTAGTACTTAGTAATAATTTTATCATTAAATAAAAAAATGTTTATCGTTAGAAAACCTGTTCAAAAATTCTGGTAACAATATTATATTTGGTTGTATGTATTTCGTCTTATACATTATATACTAGCTTTTCCCCGCGACTTCGTCTGCGTTAATTTCGAACTTAGATGTGTATAGCTGACAGGTAACTCTATTTCTTTTTAAAGGCAGTAAATAAGAAGTTTTTGGATTTTATATTTCTTTTCGATTGCATGAAAATTATCCTATGGCTTTTTCCTTGTTCTAAGCAATCTCTTCGCCAATTTTTAGCATAACTCGTAAAGTCGTTCTTGAGTTATAAATAGTTTAATTAGGACGAGTTTCTTTTATATAAAGATGATAGATTTGTGGACACCAAAGACTATTGATTATATTCAAAAATTTTCATACTTTTACTTCAAATGCACGTACAACCAAATAATACTACCCTAATTTTTATATTTAAAACCACCAGCTAATGTCATTAAAAAGGGCAATTATTATGAGCGTAGATTCATTCAATCGAGGACGTTCAATTAAAAAAAAAACATTTTAAACAGAAATTTAAGAAGTTTGAATATAAGACATTTATTATAGAGTCTATGTTATGAGATCTAACTAAGACTTTCGAGAGTTTTTATTTTTATATAGAAGCACATACTTCCGATGTTTCGGTTACTTTTCAGCTATTGTGATCACGGGCAAACGAGATGTGAAAATCAGTTTTTCAAAATAATAAAATACGCGTATTAATCACAAAAATATTAGTTTCATTTAGAGTCTATGTAATTACTGATTAGCAAACAATTAAAAAAACAAAATACAGCAAGATATTCTAAGAATGTTAGATATTGTAATGATTTAAAGAATTGTATAGGTGAATTTTTTAATCGTTGTTAATATTAATTTGTGAATACACTCATTGTTGTAAATGTGAATAGAAACTATAAAACAACTGAAAAAAAGTTGAAATGTGTTTAATACAACAGTTAGTCAATTGCCATCGTTTGGTCGGCGAAGACTTCATCAAGTTTGCACTAAATTGTATATATTTGTATATTGTTTCAACGAAGACTTATACTTTGTAAGTAATATTTTATCTTTCATACAATATTCTAGCTATCAGCATTTCACTGACTCAATTAATTACTAAATGTGATATAGTGGAGTGATCTTGGAACTTAATCCATATATAATATGAATTGCGATTAAAACATTAGTCGTTATATTAAAATACATGAAAGGTACCAAAATTAAAGCCAGTTAATAAACGTTAATCAATTATCACAATAAATTGTGGCATAAGTATGGAATGGTTTTATTGCGATACTCAAATAACGTTGCAATAAAGACGAAAATACGAACGCTATTCAAACCAATATTTTAAATATATATTAAATATATTATATAATCCTTTCTGGAAACAAACATGTTTTCTTTCAGCGGAGATGTCATGGCCCAGTGGAAGGAATGACTGTTTCAGCAGAGGTCCGGTCTAACTACTATGACATCAGCAAGACCCTTCTTTGAGGAGTGGTGGGAGAGATGAAACGGCGTCCTCAGCTTCCGCCTGACGAAGATGCTCACTGGACAAAGAAGTTTGGGAGGCATCTGTTTCGGATTCAGAGGGAAGAAATACCCGGGTGTCGACATTGTGATGACCAACCAGAGGAAATGTTGGAGTATACGTTGGTGGTGTGCCCAGCTTGGGCTGAAAACCGCCGCGTTCTCAGGGTAGAGATCGCGCCAGACCATGGCCATGTCGCGGTAACGAGAGGTACTGGGATTATCCCCTCAAAAAAACATTATACATAATTATTGTTCTTTAAGATTTATAAACCGCTCTAAAATAAAAACATATTTTATTTTTGATTTATACTTATTTCTATCTAACAATAAATTTATTTTTATTTCTTTTCGGTACATATGTATTAGATAGTATTTTTTCTCGTAAATTAATCAACCTTTTTTTAGTTTCATTCATATATAATATTAATTTATTTTCTTTTAACAACTCTTTTAAGACGTGTTAAATGTATTTTAACATTATTACTATAACTTAAATATACGTATAAGTAGATATTTATTAAAATTAAAGAGTATTTCAACTATGTATATTCTTAAAACATAAAAACTTATTTTACTATAAAACTCTTGTTTTGATGTTTATGTTTAAACAAAACGCAATTCCACCTCAATTTCAAGACACACCACATTATGCACGAAATTTGCAAGGGAATAGCTTTCATGCAATTTTTACGACAGGACCATTTTCCAGGTAATATTTTACAATATGATGTTATAATATTTATATAGTAAACGTATGCAAAACTTTCACATCAAAATATGGGACGTAGTAAAGAGATATGAAAGTTATTTATTCTTTTTTATACTATGGCTTCATTCTCACTGTAATCGTAGTATATTTTGCTAAAGTCAACGTTTTTATTTGTTGGACGAATTATAATCTTGAGTACTATGTGGAGACACGAAGGAGATTGAAGAATGGATTAAAAGCAATCTTTCTTTTTTAAGAAGATAGGTTATATTTTTTAACACCTATTGTTCAAGCTTTATTATTTATTTATACAAATAAATTTATTTTTAAAACACTTTATAGAGCGTTTGATTTAAGCTGAGCTTTGCATTTGTGTGAGTACACACGGATAGTGTAGGTGCGATGTCAAATTTTTGAATGCCACGTTCTTTTCTAGTTTTTAACCGGTTTATTCTGCTTTTACTCCGCCCCGCACCTTCCTCACTTCACTTTTTGTACTGGTAGCAAAATAAAATAATGAAAAAGCAATGTCAGGTGAATAAGAATTTGTATAGTTTTTTCAATTTTTTTTTAAACAATAATTTTTTTTTCATAATATTCATAATATTTCCATCTGGCCTTTTACAAGTTTTGCGTATTTTATAGCACTTATGTAATGTATCTTTTTAAAATATAATAAAATTTTATTCTTAAAGTTTTTTGTCTAACTCTACTTTGACTTTCTTTCACACAAATGCAAAGCTCAGCTTAAGTCTAACGGACTATACTAAGTTTTTCTTTCAGAGATTTTATCACCAAATTAAAATATTTCTAACAAAAGTTTATATTATATATCTGAATTTAATAAATTAAATTAATGAACAAAAAATTAATTTTTCATTGTAATAATATTTTTAATAAGTATAGTTATCAGTGTCGCTCTAGTTAAATTTTTATTAAACGATAGTGATGTAATGCTTGGACGAACAATCGATATAAATTGACACCAAATAAACATCGATAAATACGGATATATATCGATGATATTACTACTACTAAAAGACTTGTGCCTGTCCAGGACTATATCAATTCATTTTTGGAACGTACTTCAAAGGCAGTCCTAGTAGATTCTTTTCAAATTTGGTAGAGAGAGGAGCTTGGTCAGTGGAGGTGAGCGTTTAACGCGCGTTAGATAGGGATCCCTTAAATCTATACCTGGGTCACAAGTTCCAGTCACTGTTGAAGCTCCATTATATTTTAATTAATATAACTAATTAAAAATGATTTCTTCGAGGTTTTATAATTGTAAATGATTATTTCAAGATGACATAATACCTATGTAGAAACTTTCTTAAATGAAACAAGAAGTGTCACATCTGATAATATGTCTCTGTAAGTGTTTGTTACGAGATAATTCCAACAATATTGTGAATAAAAATATATTATATATTTAAATGAATGACATTAAAACTGTTTAGAAAAAATATGTACAAGTGTTCAAAGATAATTAACAAACATACTGTCACCCGTTTATAAATATTATACAGAAATAAGGAAATAAGTAGTTGTTGTATCTAGGTATATAATACAACAGATACCGCATCTTGACTCATATCTTTAGGATGAATAGAAAAACAAAGAAATAATAACACTAGTATCATCATCATCATCATCATCATCATCATCATCTTCATCATCATATTCTGAAATACACATCAGTTGTACGTTTAATAAGCCGATGGTATTTGAAACATCAGTGAGATATGTAACACTTCGTTTTCTCTTTAAGAACATTTTGAAGGCTGGGTCATATTTAATATAAATGTTACGCCTTGGCGAAATAGTATGAGACGAAACCTCTTAGCATTCAATGGATTCACCGTGCGGGTGGCGGGTCCATCGCGTTGCATTGAGAGGAGCTTCAACAGTGACTGGGACTTGCGACCCAGGTGTAGGTTTAAAGGGCACCTATCTAACGCACGTAAAACGCTCACCTCCACTGTCCAAGCTCCTCTCACTACCTTTTTTTAAAATCAAATTTGAAAAGAACCTACTAGGGCTGGCTTCGACGTACGTTCCAAGAATGAATTAATGTTAGTTCTGGACAGGCCCAAGTCTTTTAGTATTTTATAGAGATATTTCGCTGTTATACCTCTCGCTCCCACCTCTACCGCGTACAAATCAACGACGAACCTATTTCGAGTTAGTTCGTTAGTGAGCTCGTAATATTTATTGACCTTGATGGTATGGTCTTTGGGGATGTTGGTTTCCCAAGGCACCGTAAGCTCTATCATCACAACGCGCTTTAAAATACGGTCTTCTAACTACTACCAAAGATAGGAAAAGATGAACTCATATTGTTTCTTTAACACAAAATTTATAAATATTGCTTATATGTAATTCACTGTTGACCTAGCCTTACTCTCGCTCCATCTCTTTCTATTCCCCCTCCCAAGAAGAGTTGAACCATTTGCAATTTTTTTTTGGATGTCAAATTAAAATATTTATATATAATGAATATTATATATATATATACTAGGTACCCACCACATCTTCGCAGTGGTACCTTACAAAAAATATAAAATAGCCTATGTTGCGTACAAGGTTTCCAGTACTTACTTTTTGAGTTAAATCAAGACAAAAAAAAATTTCATCACCTTTTTTCGTTAAACATAAAATAAGTTTGGACGTAGAAAAACAGTATATATTTTTATGTTAATAATAGATATAGAAAATGTTGTATACAGCGTTAATTTCGTAACAATGAGAAAAAGTAAGCTATCGCGTGGATTTAATTTTGAGAATTATTAAACTTATGATAACTTTCAAATGGACCGAATTAAATAATTAACTAGGACCGAATTAAATAATTCAAAAAGTTTTTTTATAGAAACTGATGTAGGCTTGAAAACGAAGTACTTTATTTTGATAAGACTTTATATCGTAATAATATAAATAGCTTTCCTATAAACGCTTCATGAATGTGAATTTTTAAAAGTAGTAAAATGGATACAGTAGGTTATCTTTAAGAGATAGACATATGCCATCCCGGACTTTTCTTTAGAATTATGTAAAATACATAATTCCATCATACATTGTTTTGTTACATTCAAAGAGTTTTGGCAGCGTTCGGCTCATTTTTTCCCGACATCTTCAACAAATATCGTTAATGTACACACATCAATACAAGACCTTAACAAATTATATATTCAAACCTTTTTTCAGAATCACGCTATCGAGTGGTAAGAACCGCTTGTTAATTGGTGCAGTAGTTTTCCTATTTATTGCGACAGACAGACAGACAGACGCGGCGGAGGACTTTATTTTGTAATATGTATTGATTGATTAATAAGAAAAACACGCATTTCAGTTTATTTCTGGATGCTACACTGTTTACTTCACTGCATAGGAACAATACCAACTCACTCTCTCTCTCTCTTTCCTATTTTCTACATTGATGCATCTTTCTTTCTCTCTCCCAGCGTTAAACGTTTAACGCAACCGTGTACAAAGTCGCGTAAGAAGTTTATAAAAAAAAACATATATTACTTCATTAATCATTTATTTATTAAATGGCGCCGAATACAAAATAGATTCCGACATACCAACGAATTCAAATGAAAAATTGAGAGAAAAAAAAAACATGATAATGACAAAAAAAAATACAGTAAAATATATTGATATGTGTAAAATAATATGTTTTTAATGATAACTACGTTAATATTGCAAAAGATAGAACTACTTGTCTATGATAATTCACATTTAATATCAATTAACATTATCTATGACTATGATACAGAATAAAAAAATATGTAAAAAAAAGGAATGCATTTTCTTTAAATTAAATATGATTTTTGTCCAAAAAAAAAAATGTATTACTAATATATATAATACATCTCTCTCTAATCACAATCGACATTTATGAAAAGTTTCTTAGAAGGATATACATATATACATATGAGAATATTTTAATTAAAATAAATTATAAATGTCTTTACATGTTTGTGTTTAATCATTCCCCGAAGAAAAAACATTCAGTTTATGTCCATAACTAAAACATACTCAATTTAAATTAAATCTTCTGTTGAATATAAAAATGTATACAACTATTGATTAACTATTTATAATAAACAATGTAATCGAAAAATAATAAAGAAATTAAATAGTTACAATTCTGAATACATTTATGACACTCTTTAATTTTAATACAAAATTATACATTTCAATTTAAAAAAAAATCATTAAAATGACTAGGGTTATGTGATATTTTCATGACATATCATATATATAAAACCCATAGCTCATAAAGGAATCGTCACTTAGTTTAAATTAATTAGTTCAGAGTATTGCTTCGTGAACACCCTATATCATATACAATATAAAATAAATTCCCTGAGATCAAATTAAACACCCTTTATATATATCCTTAAAAATGTGTCTCTAAAGCAGTATATATGATTAAATATGTCAGGATACTGCTAGGTCAATGATTAATTTCACGAAAAAACAAAAATAGTTTTATATGGTATTTTGGAAGCACAGACAAATGAGTCAAATAATAATTTGGAAGTTAATTTTAATGATTACTAAACCAAATATGATTGGGTTTGTATTAACATATAGATAGTTTCGCCAGATTAAGTATGGACACGATAGCTCAGTTGTTATAGCAGCCGGGTTGCGACATTTGATAGTCGCGGGTTCAATCCTAGCAATGCTTATGTATTTTTTATATACATTTTTATTTATTATAAGTTATATTATAATGTGTGTATCAATGTTCAACAAAAAAAAAACATTATTTAGCTATAATTACAGAGTTCATGATAATTGGAAAAAACCATATGAAATGTATAGTCTAATAAAGTTATAATGACCTCTCAGTCCACAGATGTAAGAATATAGACTTATCTAAATCAGCGACTGACATTCCCAAAAACATGTTCAAATTATGCCCAGTAATTTTGATACATATTTTATATGAAAAAAAGTGACTTAGAGAAAAGCGTTTACGGATTATCTTACAATTACAGGTTTATTGCATTTTTTTGTTTGTAATCTAAAGACAAATGAATCTATCATTCAGCCGATGTCGACTAAGGAGTCTGTATATAGAGAAAATTATCACTTCCTAATAACTCACAACACTGCAATATTTACGTATAAGTCTTCTACATTGAAATGATTACCTAAATTACAAAAAAAATATGTTTATACCTATTTATATACAAAATCAGCTGCCAAATTAATTATAATTAATTACTATATTCTCAATTCCTTAATCATGTTTTCGTTTTAGTTACTTCAATTAACATTTTCAGTTATTTAAAAGTTTTTTTTATGAGTTGTGACTAGTATATTTTTATATATAAAGATATTGAATTATTCTACTAATGATAATCTTGATGATGGCACTATATAATGAGTAAAAGCATCGAATTAATATTTATATAGTACATATATATATATAAATTCCCACAATTTCTCATTCATATTTTATTATATGCCAAATTTTTTAGAGCATTTTGTTCGGT
The DNA here is from genome assembly GCA_916720795.1 of Danaus chrysippus. NCBI lineage: Eukaryota > Metazoa > Arthropoda > Insecta > Lepidoptera > Nymphalidae > Danaus > Danaus chrysippus. The sequence continues at coordinate 627,857 of CAKASE010000070.1, forward strand.
GGGTGATATAATTGTTTGCAAAAAAATATTTTCAGTCAAAGCTCTTTGGTGTCAATATAATTGGCAAGATATATTATGGAATGTTGTTTAGTCATACAATTTTCATACATATAGCTTTTGCATGGATAAAAACAAGATATATATGAGTTTTTGTGTTTCTTACTATATTTTAATGTTCACCTACATATTGCGGTACCTATATACTACTTATCTATTCTTACCAGTCCATGTTTTTAAATTAGTCTCATTGAATCAACTATTTCCAATATATATTTCGTTAGCCTACACTACGATACAATACAAGTCTAATCCATCATCACTGTTTCAAACAATACAATACTTTCGGCTTGTCAGTTACCTGTATGTCATTTCTAAGCGCCCATGATTCTAAACGCCCATGTTTCTAAGCGCCCACTTTTAACACAACACAATATACTGCACATAACACTAGCACTGGCACTCTTCTTCTTCTTCCTGGCAATTTCCCAGCTTTAGCCAGGGTCTGCCAAACACTAGCACTGGCACTGTCTACCGCAATCGTAATGCGAACACAGTAGCACAGATGGCGAAAATTGCACAGAGGAGTGCACTGAACGCTGGGCCCAAGTCAGGCGCGCCTCTCATACCCGCACCGGCGATATATGACACAGAGAGGATCAAGCCGTGGGCTGTGCATCTGGGAACAAAAGTTAAGTATAGAATACATTAAGATTTAATTGTAAAGTGTATTAAAATAAAATAGTATAGTAAATATAAGAGACATAATGTTATAATCTGTGCAATAAAGACAATATTAATATAGAAAACATAGATTACTGTTTTATTAAAAATCTAACCCGAGGCTCCATTTGCTTAAAAACAAATTATGCATGAATACTCCCTCCCACTCATGATGAAATTAATTTCGGTATTAAAAAGTAGTCTAATTTACTCTTTATTACATCAGCTACTTATCAATAAAAGTCCCGTCAAAATCGGTCCAGCTATTTCAGAGATTAGACGGAACATACAGACAGACAAAAAATGTAAAAAAGTATATATTTTGGTGTATACACGGTATATGTTTTCATATGCATGTAGTAAACAATAATTATTAAAATATTACATACAGAAATACCAATTTCGTTTGCATATATGAGACGACACCTCTCATCATTTCATGTATTCACTGTGCGTGTGTCAGGTCCATCGTTGTAGTGAGAGGAGCTTCAACAGTGACTGGGACTTGCGACCCAGGTGTAGGTTTAAGGGGCCCCTATCTAACGCACGTTATACGCTCACCTCCACCGTCCAAGCTCCTCTCTTTACCAAATTTGAAAGTAACCTACTAGGGCTGCCTTCGAAGTACATTCCAAAAATGAATTGATATTATTTCTGGACAGGCCTAAGTCTTTTAATAGGTTGTAGAGAACTCAAATCTTATGAATATTTGATAATATATATAGAACTAACCTCAAATTAGATGGATACGTGTCCAATATCTTGACTCCGACGCTGAAGAATATGATGGTTGAAAGCAACCCGTAGAGAGCCTCGATGATATACAGGGTGGTCTCGTGTGGAGCCACGAACAGGGCCGGCGAGAGGAGCAGCAGGATCGAACATGTTATAGCTGGGGAGAGGGTAGTGATTATTTTAGTTATAGTATGAGATATATGTATGTAGCTCATTCAGGATATATTTTGGTATATGTATTTGATGAAGTAGCCTTTAGAAAATTATCGCATTTATAATAATTAACGAAATTATTAGAAACACGCTGATTGCAATATATAAAATTATAGTTATTTCTGTGTGAGCGTCTGTGTCTGTATGTCCCCGACCTTCCTCGTGCGGAATATATCATCGTGTGTGTGTGTGAGTGTGTGCGTATGTTTGTTGTTATGGCCATGCGTTTCTGGGTGTATCTGTGTGCGTGTGTGTGTGTGTGTGTGTGTGTCCGCCCATATCTCACCATGCGCGGGATATCCATGAGCAGCCCTTGCAGCCAATGGCGGAGCAGCGGCCAGTACAGCATGAGCCCCAAGCGTCCTCTCCCTCAGCCTCGGTAGTTGTGTCCAGCGGAGCTCAGCGTGTCGCGGACACGAGCCTGTCATACCGCGGACTGTAGTTGTATTGAAGATACATGAAACTAGCTCACGACCTGTCTCCATATCCGTGTCGATGATCCTAGAGAGGGAAAAAAATCGATAAACAACTATTTACATCAAAAGTCGTAGTGGCTTAGTGGTTAAAGGTACCCCTCTCGTGCATGAGGGCACGGGTTCAAAACCAATATAAAAAAAACCCGCTGAGTTTTATTTCGCTGGTTCTTTTCAGGTCAGAGTATTTCCTTTTCCGAACCGGTGGTAGTGTCTCAATTGACCATCAATAAGAAAGTGTAATGCTTCTATATTGAATAAAGTTATTTGAGTTTGAACTTGGTAAGTACCAATTATTTTCCCGAATCATATGTACTTTATAAGGCTTCAAATGTTACGTAAGCAGATTTATTCCATTTGTTTACCCCCTTAACCCCCTCGTCAGCAAAAGTAAGCAAAGCCCTTACCCCCTCCCCACATGCTTATTTAAAATTTCCAATTACTGCATTATTTTTTTTAATATCATAATAATTATAATTTTAAAAATAAGAAAAGATTTAGGATAGAGATTTGATTTTATTGATGATAGTATTTAGTAATTTCTGCGCACTTTCATCCAATTTTGGAATGTCGAGCCATACAACATCATGGTGCTCTAAATTTTGTTTAATGCACATCAGTTCATTAGGACGACGAACAGCGACTCTTACAGGTCTAAATATCCTATCAGTTTTTTTTTTTTTTGATAAAAAAGTAAGTACCCCCCATGTCATCCAAAATAAGCAAAGCAAAGACACCCCGCCCCTCCATAGTGCTTAAACGGCCCCTAAGAGTATTTAGACATCATTGACAGATGAAGAAAAATATCGTGAGGAAACATGGACTTATATCAAATTATAAGTTTGATATCACCAACCCGTCTTGAGCAAGCGTGTTCATTAATGCTCAAACCTTCTCCATGTGAGAAGAGGCCTTTCAATAGGCTTTGAATATACTAACGTGCTATTAACGAATAACGCGTTGTCGAATATAACAAAAGACGTCTTGATGTTTGATAGCGCGGTGTTCACGAACGTGCAGTTCACGAAGCTCACGTGTGACATGATCATGTCCCTGAACGTGCAGTTCGTGAAGTTGACGTCCTCGTAGCTGACGTTCTCCAACGTCTCGTTGTAGTGAACGTCGTCGTAGCTCACGTTCACGTAACTCTGTTTTGATAGCTCGTAGGCTTCGTTTTCTAACTTGGTCACTGTAGATGGGACGTAGGCCGATAGATAGAACTGGAAATATTATAATAATATATATACAATAATATAATAACATTTAATATTGAACATATGAAAAGTAAACACTGAATTTAGAGAATTTAATACTGTTCTTTCAATACTATATTTTATTAAATGAAATTAAATGAGACGGTAAAAGTTGCACAGTGAGGAGAATATATATTGACCTTCTCCAAAACTTGAATTTTTTATTACAGGAAAACAAACAAGCAACAAGAAATCAATCAAATAAGAGATAATCAATTGACGAATCAAATATCTTAACAAAGTAGAAAATAATTTTATCTTTGATATTTTTTTATATGGGACCACAGCCAAGTACTATATAGCCATTAAATATAAATAAAAAAAACAAACAATATCATCAATCAATCACTCAATCAATCAATTAATCATTCAATCAGTCATCACCTGTATGCCGACAGTGAAGAGCAGCATCCCCGTGAGTGAGATGGTCGTGTTTCGATACGTACTGGAGAATAACTGGAAGAACGCCTGCCAGAACTGGAAATTGAAAGAAGAATAAATGAATAAATAGATGAATAACTTCTCAATAGAAGAATTTAATATCAAATAGTTTAAATAATCAATTTATTAACGAAATCATAAGTTAAAAGTGAGAACCTAATTTTTTAGATAAACATTAGAATGAAAAAATTATCGAGATAATCAGGAGTCGAACCTGCTACCTCCGAAAGACGCGCTTCAGTTACTTTACGAATAAAATTATAGTGTCCTGATTCATTTTGATCAATGAAGCATTCTATGTATATATTATTGTCTTTCGACATATTTTACTTTTAAAAGACTTTAACTTTGTTGAAGGTTATTTAATTTTTTTTTTACATAGATATATATCTCATGTGTTCTAACCTTTAACTTTGTTAACCTTTAACTTTTTTCTTTTGGGGGTTGTGTCCAAGAATCAATATATTTACAGAATTATAAGTTAAGGTTCACAACACATTATATTTCTTTTGGGGGTTTATGAATCAATATATTTACGGAATTATAAGATAAGGGTCGGAACACATATTTCTTTTAGGGGTTGTATATATTGTGTACCATTTTAAGTCCATGTCGCACGTGATGAAGGGCTGGGGGTCGTCTCTTGGAAGGCAAAGCCAGTTCGCTGAGCCTATAGTCAGCGTCGGATGCGCGCTTACGATTGCCGGATTGAATGTTCTGGAAAAAATAAAATATATATATATATAACTCAACACTTGGAGAATATTGCAGAGAGTGTTGGAAAATATATCTAAGTATATAGTTAATTTTTTTATTTATTTATTTATTTTATAGGATCACCAACAGAAATGATAATAGTATTACAAATATTATATAGTTAACAATTGAACACACTTCATAATTGTATTTCTTTTTATAGGCAATCAGAGCATGCACTAAATATATTAAACATTAGTAATTATCACAAGATTGTTTTCTTAGGATCAATTATATAATTAAAAAGAATTTAAATTATTTAACAGTTTTATAACAATATAAATTGATTTGTGTTTAAATAAATATATTAGATGCAAAATAAATTAAATTTTCAAATTAATTTGAGTTAATAACAATAATTAATAATTTTTAGTTTGATGTAATACTTCATTATAAAATAGTTTTTATACTTTTTGCATTTTTTTTGGTACTTTTAAATTATAATACACATACAGTATGCAAGAGAGATATTTCCAGCTCTAATTGATGAGAGATTCCTGAACCCATACGTTAAAAGCCATTCGCTTATACAAGTAGGGAATTCCTTGTAGTAGATCTCAAAAGTCAAAAATCCAAGCACGGTCACGAAATTGCCATACCAATAAAGTTTACGGATAAGTATATTGTGCCAGACGCTGTCGCAAAGTTTTGTTAAACAAGTAAAACTGTGAAAAACATAGCTGTATTTTCAAGCTCTACCCCATAAATGTGAAGAAGATTCCCAGTTAACTGAATTAACTGATTCAGTTACTCTTCAGCAACCGGCTTTATAATAATAAAATCCTACTAGTAATCAGAATAATATTAGTTTCATATAAATTTATATTTTTTTTTTTGGTATTAATGGAATTATTACCTGATAGACCATCATAGCATCCACCTCTCTGCCAACATCCAATAAATATCGAGGCGACTCCGGAGTCCATATAAGGCTTACTAGCGATGCAAGGATTGGGATCGTGCATACTAACAGGTACCTATGGATCATGAAATATATTTAATTAATCATTACATACTTCTTCTACCTGGCAATTACCCAGCTTTAACCAAGGTCTGCCTTACATGTTGTGAATAGTTTTGGCTAATTGGTTTTACGACCGGCCGCCTGCCTGCCTGAGGTAAACTCTCTTTGGGAATGCATTAATCAGTTGTGTCTAAATATTCATATAAAGTACATATGACTCGGAAAAATCACATTGGTACTTGCCAGGGCCAGAAACGAACTCGCACCCTCGTGCATGAGAGGCGAGCTTTTTAACCACAAGGACACCAATGACTCTAAATTAATCATTATATACACTTATATCTAATAAAATCTTAATTAAAATAATGACTATACATGATGTGATGCAAAAATTTAGTTTTATTAAGTTTATATTTTTAAAATTGAATTAAACTTATTTAAAGTATTTTGGTATAAAATAATAATTAGTTCAGGTTTGATATGTTATTTACAAGTACTGGCTTTGTAAGAAAAATATATTTTTATATTGATTTTGTTAGTATCCTAACTATATGATATACTATCTTTCCGCCCGCAGCTTTGCTCGCGTGGAGTTCGGTTATATCGCGTTTCCAAGAGAACCTTTCCAAAGTCTGGGATAAAATCCTATGTTCTTTCTCAAGGTCAACTGTATCTCTGTACCAAATTTCATTAAAATCAGTTCAGTGGTTTAGGCGTGACAGCATAACAGACAGACAGAGTTATTTTCGCATTTATAATATTAGTAGGGATATATATATACCAACTTAATACAATATAATATTCTCAACTCACCGATGCCAAGCACTAAAATGCTCTTTATTCTCTATAAGAGCATCATGGCCATTATCTGGCAGAACTAATTTAGCCAGCCCCGCTGACAGCAAGATCCCGCCTCCCATACTAGCTGGCAGCAACGCTAACAGCAGCGTGCGGCACTGACGGGGACAGAGCTCGCCGCAGTATGTGAACCCGGTGGGAATAATGCCACCGGAACCAAGGGCTGAGCAGAATCTGATTGGGTTGGAGTATAGAGTATAGGTTAGTCTTTGATTAAGATTGGGGAAGACCAATGTTGTATACACCTGTAAAGGCAAATCATACTGGATTGAATATTTAGTGCATTATAATATTGTGTTAGTTATTATGATAAGTCGATGGTGTATCTTAATAAATAAATAAATAAAATAAATAAAGACATTGTGATGTGTGAATTAAGTATACCAAAAGTTTTTGAATTGATAAAACTTTCTTTTATAATAGTCTGGTTATTGATATATACAGGGTGACTGGTGAATTACTATCAATATTTAAGGAGAATACTCGGTACATGATTCTCATTCAAATTATGTAAAAAAATAGGTACTTAATTTTTGACCAAATTTCCGTATAAATACACGTTCCAAGTGTTCCAAGTGTGGACGCGTGAGGCGGCGTGCTGATACAACACCACGCCGCCGCCCGCGTTTGTGTGTGTGTGTATACCTAATCTGTAGGGTGTTCATACGATGCGTAATTAATAACATAACTTTTGGTTAACTGTACTTAGAAGTTTATTAATTTTTATGTTATATTAATTTTTATTTTGTCATATATGATCGTCAAATATCACGTCCTCAAGTATCGATAGTAATTCACCAGTCACCCTGTATAAGAGAATAGTATTGTAAGTACCACTTCTTATTATACATACGGTGATAAAATTAATATTTAAAAGAATTGCAAAACTCTAGCAAACGTGATTTATTAAGAGATTACATTATACACATTTTAATAAACTTAATTAGTACAATAGTTATGGTTATAAGTACAATATAAATAATATTGTTGTGCCAATCGGTAAAGAAGAATTCAATTTTAATATTACAACACAATAGTGCTATAGACATTTTAATAACCTTATTTAGTACAATAGCGATGGTTACAAGTACAATATAATGAATAGTGTTGTCACAATCGATAAAGAAGGGTTTAATTTTATTAGTGCATCACCCACCTCGCCATCATGAACGTCCCATACGTGGGCATGAACGCAGCGATGGCTGCGAACACGGCGTTCACAGCTAGGGCTGCGTGTAACGCGCGGCGTCGCCCACCACGCTCAGCCAGCGCCCCCCACCCAACACCGCCCAGAGACCAGCCCACGATGCTAATTAGCACTACCAACATACAGATACATTGACATGTTGGAAAAAATTATAATATACTGGTACCAATATAATGATTAAGTATTGCTGATAAATTATATACTATGTCATTTATATATAATCAATATGTAAGTGTTTTATATGATTTTCCAATAAATTTTGAACAGATAAAAATACTAAGTCTAAGGAACAAAAAATTACGATAGGTTTATAAGAAACACGAAGAATTCTGTTTCTACACAGTTAATTAGTCTGATCCTACTAATATTATAATTGCGAAAGTTTGTGAGTGTGTGTGTATGTTTGTTACTTCTTCACGCTCAAACGGCTGAACCGATTTTGATAAAGTTTTATATACAGGAAGCTGACGTCCAGGAATAACACATAGGCTACTTTACATCCCGGAAATCTCGGGAATCCGCGGGTAACACAGCGGGGCGCAGCTAATATTTCTATAAATACCATAAAAATATACAAACCAAGCCAGTTCTTCTCATGTGGTAGGATACACAGCTCTATCTCAGCTGATGGTAGAACAAAAGCTATAGAAGCAAGCTCCAAGGAAGCGCCAGCGATGGCCAGACACACCGCCAAATAAACACGAGCTTGGGATAAACCACACCCAGCCTGGAAATAAAAATATCATGGGCATTTAAATTTGAACAGAAACTTTACATAAAAATGTAAAAAACTACGAAAAATGCTCAGGATAATAGCGAATAATTTTATATCTTTTTGGGACAAGCGATGTACAAACTTTTCCCTAAAAACATTAATTTATTAAAACATGTCATAGACAAATCGTTTTTCTTTGTGGCTAGCAAAGTTGATCATTAGTCAATAGACATTAATTATGGCTGGCAACTATATAAACTCAACAAGAAGATAGCACTTTTGTGCACATAGTCCATTTTATGATAATAGTCCATTATAGTCGCTCACCTGTCGTATAGCATCCTCGTGGAACTGTTCCAGAACACTGGAATCATTATAGTCCAAGAGCTCACCACTCTCATTCCCTTCTGTATTTTCCGGCGGCATGTGTGTCATGTTCGTACTTGCCGGCTCTCCCCCGCCTTCTGTGCCTGACACTACAAATAATAAATTTAATGTCTCAAAAATAATTAAATTTTCATTTAATTATATATCATAAAGCTCTATTGTTCGTCTATATTATGAATCATTTGATAGAAACTAATTCTAGCAGAAGATAGACCCTAATTCCAGGTAAAGAACTAGTCAGGAGACTAACTTTCTTCAACATGGAAAATACACAGCATAAAAACAGAATTTAAATGTGTAATATTACATCTGCGTTTTGTTCAAACACGATGAAAACATGAAACTCTAAAGCACTCTGACTATCTCAAACTAATTTCTTCTTCATTACTTTCAGAGATGACAACTACATATATATTCTTATACATGTGTTCATGACAAATTTTATCTGGGATGGCATTAAGTAGCATGGCATTACATCCAAATAAGATGTAGTCTATCAAATATTGTAGGTAGATCATGTTACTATATTAGGTTCCATCATTGAGTATATTCTTGTTGTGTATTAGTTATACTTGGTGGGTGGTGTTAAATAACAATAATATGTCAAGTATAATTTTTCTTCTTCTACCTGGCAATTTTCTCAACTTTTGCCAGAGTCTGCCTTACATGTTGTGAATAGTTTTTGGCTAAATGTTTTTACGACCAGCCACCTGCCTGACATCAACCCTCTTTGGGAATGCATTAATCAGTGATGTCTGAATACTCTTAGAAAGTACATATGATTGGGAAAAATCACATTGGTACTTGCCAGGATCGAACTCGCGCCCTCATGCATGAGATGCGAGCTTTTTAACCACTAGGCCACTACTGACTCTAATAATAATATGATGTCAAGTATAGTGTAGGTAGATTATTATATTATGTTCTGTAATTCAGGCTTTCTACTAGCACAATACATATATAATATACTTTTATTGAATACTAATATTATATCAACACAAATATTATCATACCACTGATTCTGGTGTCGGTGTATGTCATCGTTCTAGATATTGAACCGAAGCTACCGAGCTTTGATGAATTCTCAGAATCTGAGCGAGCTCGCACAAGGCACGCCTGTTCTTCCATTGTATACTATTTTGATATACATCTGGAATTAACAAACATACATTTGTTCTTATACCATGTGTAGATAATGTATGTAGATATATAGATATGTATATACATCATCTACACAACAATAACAAGTCTATGAAAAAAATAACTAAACTACATCTGAATTTCAAGCAAATCCATATTTAAACTAGTCATGCAAGCTAATAAATTAAATTAAACTTATTAAACCTTTTCCGTCATGAATCACAACATAAGGATATGATTTCATCTCCACTAAATATTTTTACTTTTAAATTGGTTGTAATTGGTATAATAGCTAGGAAATCATTTACCGCAAGAAATCCTCAATTAATAACAAGTAAAACCCACAATTTGTACTTCTAAATGAAATTTGAGTTATAATCAAAGAAAATCATATAATTTATTACTTCAAAATCAATATGGTTTATGTGTTATTAGAAAATACTAGCAACAACTAACAATGCAAACATATATTATAAATAGCAATTGTTATACACAACAAATAATCTTTGTTTACAAGTGAACAAAGGATTTTATCAACTTCTTATACATACAAGTATAATTCTTTAAAAAAATTCTGCTAGCATAAATAGTATTAATTTAAGTAATAAGTATATATTTTAATATTTTAAGATATATTATATTAGGAATCTAGTATGTTTTAAGAACAAAATTATAGAGAGTGGGTAAATTCTTGTCGGAATATACATACAACAATTGTCAGGAATTGTTTTATAAGTAAATTAACATAACAAGGGAAATCTTGTTCAATAAAATCATGATTTAACAACTGAAATAACCTTGAGAATGTTTAAATTAAATAGTTTTATTTACAACTGTAAATAAAATTCAAGATTTAAAATTTTAATTAACTATCTTAATGACTAAGGAAATGTTTAATTAATCATGTACCTTCCATATTATTTCATGTTTTTGTAAAGAAAAAAATTATCTAAATTTGTAATTCTCATTTTATTTATACAAATTTGAAATTAACACATATTTAAATATATTTATATGTAAATTTGTTTAATTTGGATCCACTATTGTTGTGTTTTAAAAACATTGTTTAAATGTATTATTCTGGAAGACTAGAGATAGAAAAATTTAAAAATTGATTAAAAGTTGCTTATATAGATTAATAAATCGACTCCAATTGGAGATAAGAGTCTTAAGCATTCCTAATAATTATACCTCATACTCCCCTACCTTTACGATAACTTTGTATATCAGTTGAAAAACTTAAACTATCAAGTTACAACACAATGGAAATAGTTAATTTGAACTATTTAATAAAGTAAATGACGATAAAACTTTCCGCTTCATTTAGATTGCTGTAACTATTGCAATTGACCGATAACTGAGTTACACATAAATACACTAAGACACTTTAAAACCTCTTATCAATAAATATATATAATAGAACATTAATTAAATACTTACCTTTTATGCAATGTATAATTAACGTGTAAGGTAATTATTAAATATTAAAGTTCAATATAATTACAGGATTCACAGTAACATTCACAAAACAAAATAAACATTTAACATGCGAGAAAAAGTCAAAAGACAAAGCGAGGCCATCAAACTACCACAGATGCGATATATATGTAGGTATTAGGGTTTTTGTAAAGATTTGTTCGAGTTAACGTTCAGAAACAAATTACATTCATAATAAAAGCAAAATTATAATGTTTTAACTCATATCAAAATATATGATATATTATAATATATTTTTTTGGCACTACACAGGATAAAACTATATAAAATTGGAGGACCTTAATAGAATTTATAGTGCAAAAAGCAAAAGAAGTTATGGTCAATAATCAATATAAAATTTAAAGAAATACAAAGCTTGACTTACAATTAAAAGCATAAAACAATTTTTTTCTGCTGCTATTTAACAATTTTAGCCTCTTTACATGAACACCGAAAGCAACATAACACCGGTGTAATCAAAAAAATTTTTACAAATTACATTGTGTGTATTTGTTGCTCGTGATATGTGCAATAAAAAATATTGAGCAATTTAGAACCTGCAACACACTCTTTATAATATAAACTTCACCACTTCTCATTTATAAGACAATAACAAACAAGCTTCATTTTTTAATAATAAATTTAAAAATCACTAGAATTTAGTCAATTTACTAAGACACTAGGTCCGCTGAATCGCTATTATGTCCGAATACAACATGCCAACATAATTATTTGAATACATCTATCAAAATTTAACACTATTTTTATAAAGATAAAAAAGATATAATTTTAGCAATCACTTCTCACTATAACTATTGGCGAAACTAAATTTACTTTTAGCAATTTTCCGTGATTTTATCACGTGTGTTACCAAGTAAAATCCGCGGAGTTTAAGGTCAGAAAAAAGGGATAGCAAAACGCACCCAAGGAGTGTGACAAAGACAAAAAATCAGAGCTAAATGTTGCGAATGCTACATCAATCATGTGTATTTATCTTAAGATATGTCTTAAGAAAATTTTACTATAAGAAATATATTTGAAAATGCTATTTTACAAGGGCAATTTTGAATAGAGAGAGCTAATTGGAATAGCAGTGATTAGTATGAGTTTTGTTAAATTAAAAAAAAAAAACAGTTTAAATTCTATAGACCTTGTTAAGATTAAAATTTTAGATTGATGTCTAAATTAAAAAAAAATGCTAAAATGTAATATTTTAAATTGAAATCTCATGTGTATCGTACAATATCGATTCATTAAGTTCACGCATTGCGCAGGCAGAGGAGTGTCAACACATGCGCATAAAATTTTAGATGATTAGGTAGTATAACAAAACATGACGCACGTATTACTTCAACAATTATTAAGGGATTGAAGAAAGTATACCTTAAACAAAAAGAAAATATAAATTTAACCCCATATTTAAGAATATTGTTATTTTATATTTATTATATTACAAGATTCTTTTAACTTTACACACTTTACTTGTTAATTTACTACGTACCGATACAATTCATATCAAACGAAAATACCTTATTAATAGTTTTTAAACATAACGTTATTATGTCAATGTCAAATATTGATGTTATGTTTATTTGGCGCCATTCGCGAATTTTAGTATAGCCGGTTGAATAACTTACAAAACCTATTTACCGAAACAAAAGATCGTAACAAACTTAGAAATGCTTGATACTGATATTCAGTCAATATCAGAGCAAATAAAACGTGTTAGAAAATACATCAAATTAAAAATCTTAGAGGACAATATAAATTTTAGAAACCATGACGAAGAACGAAAACATGTTTATGATTTGATAACTCGCGTTATATTGCATGGAGAATCACATTCAGCGCTTATTATCGGCCCTCGAGGATGTGGAAAGACCACAGTAAGATTTATATTTACATTATAAGTAGTTCAAAACTTTGTTATACAATTAAATGGCTTTGAAATATGTATTTTATATTTAGCTCCTTAACTCCGTGCTACACCAAGTCTCCCAAGAAGCTGATGTGCAGAACGATGCTCTCATCATTAAACTCAATGGTTTGATACATGGTGATGAAAAGATTGCTCTGAAATCTATTACTGCTCAGGTAAATTATAATCAAATGTATATATTATATATGTTGTAAAAAGAGATGGTCTACTAGATGGGAAGTAGTTACCGATGCTCATGAACATCTGCAATATTTCTTATATTGTTGTAGTATAGTGTTGTAGATGTTTGCCGAGCTTAAATATTATGCTGACATATATTAGAATCAAGTTCATATTATGATTCCCATATTTCTTTCTTCATTAAGTTGACCATCATGATTAAATTCTTATGAATAACTCAATTTCTGTGCTTTAAAAGTTAATAAATGACTTTGTCATATACATAATGCAGAATATATGTTATATACAGGGATCGGATTAACTAAAGATTGTAATTCATTTATTCCAGTTTTATTTAGGTTTAAATTGCATTAATAGTGTATAATTGCATTAAGATCTTAAATAAATTAATGTTAAACAGATACTAGCATGGGAATTGACATACATAATGCACAATGAAATTTTTGTGAGCCCAATCTGGTTTTGGTCTTGTGTCTATACATAAGAATAGGTGTTTAAACACCATAATACTTTCAAGTTGCTTTAAATCATTTGCCGTTAATTTCAGATGCAATTGGAAAATGCAGTCGGTGATCATATATTTGGTACATTCGCGGAAAACCTCAGCTTTCTCCTGAGTTGTTTGAAAACGGGCACAGATCGGACATGTAAAAGCATGATCTTTATTTTGGAAGAGTTTGATCTTTTTTGTCACAGCGGTCGCACACAGACATTATTGTACAACTTATTTGATATCACACACAGTAAACAAGCACCAATGTGTGTTTTAGGTATGTATATATGTAATATTAATTATCTAATCTTTATAGAAATTACTATTATATTAATTTTAATGTAAAAAATACAATCAAAGTTATTGTCAACTGTATAAGAGTTTGGTAGGAATTTAGATTTAAAGTAATGAGAACATCTGTTACATAAGCAGGATTTGAATTTACTACTTTCTGAAATAGTCACCAAAGCGACAATATATACATTTTTTATATAATCTCATCTCAACATTGTCAATAATAAAAATTAATGATTATATAGAGAGAGGAGCGTTTAACGCGTTATATAGGGACCTCTTAAACCTACACCTGGGTCACAAGTCCCAGTCACTGTTGAAGCTCCTCTCACTACAACGATGGACCCGACACACGCACATGAATACATTGAATGATGAGAGGTTTCATTTATCTCATAGGTGTAACAAATCGTATGGATGTAATGGAATTATTAGAAAAACGAGTGAAGTCACGATTCTCTCATCGTCACATATTCATGTTTCCCAATGAGACCTGTTCCGATCCCTTAACATCTTGTAAGAGATTGTTCGTTGATACAATGAGCTTACCGACCAGTTTGGGTAAACGGAGGAAAGATAAAAGGAAAAGAAAGAAATCTGAATGTAAGTTTATTTAACATTATATCTTTAAACATAATAAAAGATAATTTAGTTCTGTTTTGTAATTAAATCTCCTATGTAGATGATTATTTTGATGTGGAAAAGAAACGAGATGAAACCTCTTTATATTTTGCATATTATGATGTATGTATGTACGTTAGTGTATTATAATGTTCTCTTCTAACTGGAAAACTTGTAAAATTTCTCACAAATTGAATATTGCCCTTAATGAAAGCTAAATTAAAAAATCATATATAAATTCAGTAATATACAATTTTCTTTGCACCAATATATGTATAATCTTCTATATATATAAAAATGGATTGCTGTTCCTTAGTCTCGCTAAAACTCGAGAACAGCTGAACGGATTTATCTTATCTTAGTCTTGAAATGTTCGTGGAGGTTCAGAGAAGGTATAAAAGCTGAAAAAAATTGATTCATTACTGGGAAAACCATAAAAACAGCCCTTTTCTATTTCCCATACAAACTTTTTTTTTGACATTAGATTTGACAACTAACTAATATGTCAATCATTCTGTCGCACTTCAAAACACGGAGATTTATGGCTGACAGGTAAACTCCAAAAATATAAATAAAAAAACGTAATAGATATTTCTTGATTATAGGGCGATACGAAGTTCGCCAGGTCTTTTCTAGTTACTAATATATTATGATATAATCATATTTATATGTATACTTTAGTATTTCATAATATATTTATCCCTACTAATATTATAAATGGGAAAGTAGCCTTGTCCGTCTGTCTGTCTGTTACGCTTTTACGCCTAAACCACTGAACTGATTTTAATGAAATTTAGTACAGACATAGAGTTGACCTTGAGAAAGAACTTAGGATAGTTTTTATCCAAGACTTTTAAAAGGTTCTCTTGGAAACGCGATATAACCGAACTCCACGCGGGCGAAGCTGCGGGCGGAAAGCTAGTAATATTATAATTACCAATATATGATATCTAAATAGTAAATAGTATTATATATAATATATATAATACTTTTTAACTATATATATAAATATTTTATTATTTATAACCAATTTACAGGTATACAAGAGGACATACAAACAGATAGATATGCAGTGCCGATGGAAGTAATCAAAAGATGCAATATGGATGTAACAGACTTTGAAATAGACTCAACATTCATAGATGAGTGGAACACACACATACAGGAGTTGGTGAATGATGATAAGTTTATGGATGTTTTGGAGAAATTCAGCTATTATACGGTTAATGAACAGATATACAGAAATGTTATGGTAGGTTTTTGAACTAATATATATATATTAAGGTACAGTAGAACTCCAATTATCCGAATTAATGGGGACCGGGACCCATTCGGATAATCAAATATTCGGATAATCGGAGTTTTTTTTTAATTGCCATTGGAGAGAAAAAAAAGTTACGTTTTGATATTGCGCCATTTTTTTATTGAATTAAATGAAAGAAACATGATATTTTCACCTGTTTTAAATATAAATAAATTGTACTTATGTACAAGTTTAGAAATAAAACTCATTGTTTTTTAAACATCTTCGTCAATGTAAGCTGTTTTGCGGTCTTAACTTGCCGTTGTGCCTACACTGACTTCGCGGAGGGAAGAATAATAGCGCACTTAGACTTTTTTTGGACAATTTTTTTTCTGAAAGTGATTCGGATAATCGGCGATTCGGATAGTCGGAGTTCGAAAGTTAATTGGAGTTCTACTGTATATTGACTTTTTAAAAGATTATTCTTTGTCAATCCTCTGTTTTTTAGTGTTTATCAGTGGCTGCACCAATTTTCATGGTGTTTGAAAGAGATTTAGTTATTTGTATTAGAAACATTCAAACTATAAGTGAATTTTAAGCTTATGTTCTGTAATTTTATCAAAATACAGTATAAACTCTTGAAAAATAACTCTAAATAAAAATATTTATTAAATTTTAAAACAAAATAATTAATATTATTCTTAACAAATAACTATAAATACATATGTTAAATCACCACCAAAATAAATAATAATTATAAATATAATGTTTTCAGTATCAAATAATATCAAAACTATCATCATCGAAGCCTTACATACATGTGAGTGATGTTTCTTCGTGTGTGGATGAAACAGTGTGTCCGGAGCACTCGGTAAAGCTGCTCCAATCTCTATCTATCCTGGAACTATCTCTGGTCATAGCCATGATGCATGGTTTGGAGATATTTGACGGACAACCAATGAACTTTGAAATGGTTTTACACAGGTATATAACTGTTGAAATTAAATAAAATATTTCTAATATAGGTGAACGTACAAAGCTATATTTTAATCTCAGAAAAGACGTACCGAATAAAAGTTATAACAAAAAACTAAAAAGTGTGTAAACATATTTTTCTACTGACAGAGGCAACAATCATAAAGTAAAGATAGTTGTACCAACCATGCAATTATATTGCTAATATTACAACAATATAATCTAAGACTTATGAGTATTTGTTTAAATGAAATTAATATTTTTTGGATTGCTATGGGTATTTTATTATTTTACGAGATGAGATTTTGTGTTTGTGATCATGGTTTCTGTAAAGTAACCAATGCGTTGGAAGTATGAAGCTTTTAAGATAGTAAAAAACGCGTAGTAATCAGTAAATATTAGTTTTGTTTAAACATATATATGTATATATGTTATATGAATATACTATGTATAGATATTTGTCGAGTTTTTATACAAAAATACTGAGCAGATTGTGGTAAAATTTATAATGTAGATTGTAAGAGTAATGTATAGGGTATATTTTACTTCAAACTTCTCTGGGGTCGGTAGGACCAATTCATAATAGTTGTATGGTGTATAAAATATCAGGAAAAAGACGATAGATGTCGCTAACGGTTGGTTAACATATATTATAAATACTATTATTTTTCGTCAAAACAAAGTATACAAGACAAAGCATGTGAAGTCATGTACAAAATCTAGTTTTTTTATATACTATATGCTCATTTATTATTATGTAATGTAATTAAAGTGTTAAGAGCTTGAATGGAAGTTTTATAGATTTTTATCGTAAACTAAAAAATATATTTATTTTCCATACTTAGTATTACGGATCTTCTTCTTCTTCTTCTTCTTCTTCTTCTTCTTCTACCTGGCAATTTCCCAGCTATAGCCAGGGTCTGCCTTACATGTTGGGTATAGTTTTGGCTATTTGTTTTTACGACCGGCCGCCTGCCTGACATCAATCCTCTTTTGGGAATCAACATTAATCAGTGATGTCTAAATAGTCTTAGAAAGTACATATGACTCGAAAAAATCACATTGGTACTTGCCCGGGTCAGGATCGTACCCACGCCTCGGCAACGAGAGGCGGGCCCTTTAATCACTAGGCCACCACTGACTTAGTATTACGGATATCACATGTAAATTATTTCTCAATAGTTTAATTTCTATCTCTCTCTTTCTATATATATATATTATATATAATGGCTAACTTAGTTACATGTTGTACCTAAGATATAAAACTATTCTACATATATCAATCGAGTTATCTCAATACTGTTCAATGTATTTCATTAAAAACGTATTTTACATATTAATTCAAAATATTACTATAATTTCCAGATATACAAAGTTCGCGAACACTAACTCATCAACCCAGAGCGTGCCCCGGCCAGTGATTCTCAAAGCTTTCGAACATTTACATCAATTGGAGATCATAGTACCTATCAGAACAGATAGCACAGGAGACACTACGACCAGCAGGGTACAGAAGGAATATAAGTTATACACTTTGGGAATCCCTGTCGAGGATATTAAGGAGGCTGTCAAAGGATTTAAGGCTCTACCGACTGAAATTAATCACTGGTTCAATAGTTCAGTTATGTGATGATCCATTTGTTCAATAGTTCAGTTATATGATGATCCATTTGTTCAATAGTTCAGTTATGTGATGATCCATTTGTTCAACAGTTCATTCATTTGTATTTGTACAAAATTTCAATAACTGATATTAGAATATCAAGTAAAACTACTGTAAAATATATCATCTTATTAATTATAGTTATTTGATACAGAATCTTTGATTTTCAAAATGCTTTAGACAAAAAATGAAACCTAAGTGAGCACTTTTATAAACGATAATAATTTGTTTGGAGTTGTTGTAAATAAAAACACGTTTCTTCTTATGTAATAATTAATTTATTTTGTACTTTAATAAAATAAAACTTAATTATGTTCTTTCATTTGTTATAAACATTTCTATTTTAAATGAGACTTTTGTTTATAAACTTTAAGTAATTGTATACAACTTGTGTATGTGTGTGTTTGTTGGTTTTAGGTAATAATTATAACTACAGAATACACTTGAATTACTATTTCTTTGTATATACATATTAAGATCTACAAACCCATATAGTTAAGTATTTTAACCAAAATTAACAATTTAGACACAAACAAGAGTTGAACCTGTGACATTCAGGATGTCAAATCTTAACCACTACATACACTGATCCATCGTGACAATAGACAATTATATATGGGGAAATTATATTATTTGTAACTTATTCGAGTATTAATTAATATAATTAAATGTAATACATATTCGTTAATAATAGCGACTAAACAATTACGAAGAAATTAATTTATATACAAGAATAGTTACCCCTGTTTCTAAGTATTATTCATTAAAAATAATATATAATAATCTATGGTTACGTCAGTTTGGGAGTAATCTCAAAGATCCTTACACGTTTAAACTTTTCTCTGATAGTTTATGACTTTGAAACTACACGTTTAACGTAATGCACATTTAGTATGGTCGCATCAAGTTTAGGACGCGTCAGATTAAAAATGAAATTAATTTTCATCTTATATATAAAATTCTCGTGTCACGGTGTTAGTCAGAGATATCCTCCAAAACGGCTGGACCGATTTTGATGACATTTTGTGAGCATATTGAGTAGGTCTGAGAATCGGCCAACATCTTTTTTTTATACCCTAAGTCATAAGGGTTGTTCACCATTAATTTTTTTTGTTCGGACGTAATTTTTTATAATGTAGCCTAAGTACATACAATCCAAAATTTTTAGTTTTTCATCACCAACCTCTATCTTTTTATATAGCAAAACAACGTTTACAAGGTCAGCTAGTATATATACTTTTCTCTTAATCTATCCATCTTAAAGTAGGGTTGGCAGAACAGCCCCTCTCTACGTCATTCCTATAATCATCTTCTGTGAATCTATATCTGAATCTATCTTCTGCTGCACTGATTTCTTCTAGTTCCTCTAGCTCATGAACAGATAATTCTTTGAACTTCTTTCCTTTGAAATCTTCTTTTCTTAAACTGGTATCTCTTCTTTTTGAACTTCTGCCATCTATTTCATTGATCATGGTGTCTAAAGCTCTGTGTAAATCGTTCTCTGGATTTCCAGGTCTCTTGTTAAGAAACCCGTTGTTCTTGAAGGAAGGTTCGGAGCCGTCATCAATAAACCCATTGTTCGGATACACCTGTAGTTCTGGATGTAGCTTATTCTTCTTTCGTCTGGAATACTGCGTTTGAAATATAATTGTCATATCAGCAATGATTATTTATTATTTAATAACAATAATTATTATAATAAAACACTATTATTGGTCTTAAATTTTATTTAATTACCCAATATAGGTATGTAATAAAAAAGATTTTAATGATTAAAATGAATAATTATCTAATTGTTTCTATTTTATCGCACTTTTTCTATTTTATCCTCGATAGTAAAAAAACTTATTACCTACTGATTATAGTGTTTATACCTTTACCTGACATTATTTACCCTTTATACTCAAATTACCCTGGTATACATACCTCGTGTAGTTTGTCCACAACGAGATCGTGACCTGTATTGACCCCAACACCTCCTACACGTTCAACACTTGGAGATTGATAGAAAGGACGTAAAGCAGAAACAGCTCGCGTAACACCCACCTGGTAAAAAAGAGGGTTATGTTTTACCATTCCTAGTAATATTCATTGGAAGTATCTTCGGTTATAGCAGACTATAAAGATTAGAGAAGGCTATAATGTACACGAAAATTTGAAATACCCATTTTTATGACTAAGGGGAAGTAAATATGATGCGATTATTCCTTAATACTAAATCATTTTGACAGATTCCTATTATTGAACTTATCGAGAGTTTTATTGTACTCGGATAAGCGTTTGTATTTGATATTTTTCAAGAGAAAAGTTTAGTGTATTCTATGGTAAATATTGTAGCATCAATTATATTTAAATGAACCTAAATATAGTTTTAAATCATGTAAATCCTGTTATATTTGACAAAATGTTTAGAAGTATTTGATTAAATGGTCTTAATTTATATGTTTTTGTTTCTTTTCCAAACCTGTCCATGTCGTATTCTATGTTCGGTAAGATCTGCTCCCAATAGTTCTTCATAGGGGTCCATTCTTATCGGCAGCACGAGATCAATTAACCACAACAACGCCATCGTCACTAGAGCACCCCACGCGGCCAGGCAGACCCCAGTGAGGGCCTGGACCCCAAGCAAATACCAACCGCCGCCTAAAATACGATTATTATTATAAAAAATATATATATCCAAGAGACGGAATAGTACTTATAGTTGTTACGTAAGTTTTTTTAATGACAAAAGTGGTGAACGAACATCTAGCCTATTTAGTGGGCAGTAGTCACCATCGCCTATGGAAATCCACAACATATCTTATGTTCAAGAGGTATTTACTTTACCACAGCTAGGCTCTACCGCCTTGATAAGTTTGCATTATCAAACTTCATTCATAAAACTTCACACTTGACTAAATATAATAATAAAATGGGTATAAAATATTTGTTAAATACCTTTAAACAGCCCGGATCTCCCATTTGTAGTTTCCATCGGTATTGGATTATCAGCGAACAGACCCACAGCTAAGACACCTACAGACAAAACATAGTGACGTTACAAACATACTTTATGACTATATGTAGATTAAAAGTACTAAATAGAGAGTAAATAGTTTGACTCGTAGATTTATTGATATTTTCATGTACCATAATTTTCATGTACTATAATTTATAAATGAAAAACTGGTGTTTTTTTATTTAGTTTGTCCAAATCCTACATATTATATTAGCGTTATATGTATATATTAGTAGTCCATAGTCATAAATTTAGATCTACGCGGGCATGTAAGAGAGTTGTCTGGTTTTTTTATTATAAGGAAAGACTAAAAACAACTGTGAGAGAAAAGCAAAGCACCTCTTACGACTGATTTATTTAATCTGATAGATTTTGATAAAACTTTAGTCTATTCTAATAATTCTTATAAGAATGATTGACATATCAATCTTTATAAAATATACCTAAACTTAAAGAATATATGATAAAATGTGATATATGTACTTAAATTTGAAACCGAATTAAAATAGTACGTAACAGAAATAACTTACCCCAAAACCCACAAGCCCCGTGAACAGCAGATGCTCCCACGGGATCGTCAATCCTTAGACGATCAAAAAGTGGTGTAGCCGCTGAAGCTATAGCAGCTCCTATCATGCCAATCACCAGAGATTCCCAAGCCCGGTACAGGAAGCATCCGGCTGGAAATAAGGCTCATGATATACTGGTCCCAATAAAACCTGGACTACATCAATAAGTGAGAAAGTTTGCGAGGATGTAGCTCTGTTTGTTGTGATAGCGCAAAAAATACTGGACGTATTTTCGTGAAACTTTCGAAAAATGTAGTTTAGAAATTAGAATAATAGATAAATTATAATTTATTCAATAATTCTTCATAGTCCTCTATGAATTTTATAGTTGAAGTAAAAAGACTATAGATAATGAGATTTAAGTTTCTTTTAAAAGACTAAATAGATTACCAATTAGATCAAAAATGTACAGTACTAACTACTATTGTTATTACTCTAAAATACAACAGAACAAAGTCGCGGGTATAAACTAGTGATATACATAAGGAGAATAATAAAGAAAATTATTTTACCTGTTATGGAAACGAGTGAGCCAAGAACACTGTTGATGAGTTCCATGACGTCAGCACGACCTTTATTTTTGATTAGCGTAAACCTGAAGACAGCAGTTTGGATTAGATTAAATATATCACCCTGCTTTGCTTGAATTTTATAGCTTTGTTCATTGTTGTTAGCAGTATCGTAAGAAAAATACTATTTAGGAGCACTATTCTATGAAAAATCTAAATTAACTTAATGGTTATCGCAATCATTTTGATTTATTTTAGGTAGGAAGAGGAGCTTGGACGGTGGAGGTGAGCGTTTAACGCGCGTAATATAGGGCCCCTTAAACCTACACCTGGGTCACAAGTCCCAGTCACTGTTGAAGCTCCTCTCTCTACAATGATGGACCCGACACACGCACCGTGAATACAAGGATCGATAAGAGGTTTTGTCATTGTATAATATGTATTATGTATAAACTCACAAAAGTCCAAAGCAACCGCCTCCAAATGATCCCATCATTGTCATAACAGCGGCTCGAGCTGCGTACTGCCATTTAGCACCGCTCACCTTACACAAACAATTATATATATTAAAACCAAAAAAAATCGTTATTTAAACATCCATCTATCAATCAATTTATTTCCTTTGAAATGGTAACTTGTTTGAAAAAATCTATCAATGATTATGGTACGATAATACGCTTCATTGTTAAACAATTTGTCAAACATGGCAATATTAACGTATGTAGGTATATGAGAGAAAACTAATTACTGTCTGTAAATACTTTAGTGATGGAAACTCATGGTTCGAGTAAAAAAGAAAAGATATCACAGTATACGTAAAAAACAAGAATTCTTTTTTAATATTGTATTGTAAATTGTTTCAGGATCCAAGACAGTATTCAGTCACATAATTTTTGATTCATTTAAAATCTATATATATAAAAGAAAGTCGTATTAGTTACACTATTTTTTAACTCAGGAACGACTGTAGGGATATGGTTGAAAATTGGTGGAGAGATTGATTAGAACCAGGAGACGGACATATGATATTTTATTCTGTTCGATCGAAAAATAAAAATTACTTAATAAATTTCAATATCTAGTTATTTATGGCTTCTAGGGTGGAATGGAGTTCGCCCGGTCAGCTATACATATATCAATAATTTCGAAATTACGCTAATGAAGTCGCGGGCAAAAACTAGTATATAATAAAATTCTTCAATATAATCATGAATAAGTAATAAATGTAAATTATTTCAAAACAATTTTAAACAATAGCTCGTAGAAAGGTTCCGGTTACGAACAATTAAATAATAAATTTATCTCATTTTACATACGTATAGCAATAATAGTTTTCATTCACAAATCTATTTATATATTAATGTAAATAGTTTTTCAATGAGAAACGTCAAACGCGCTGTATGTAGTTTGCAATCGTTTGGTAAACATTTACGTACTGCTTTTTCTATACATAAATTGTCAAGGACAATTCCTCATTATATTTATTATCTTCTAACGTAAGGTCTTACTTACATATTAAGTATTTTTGTATTAAATTCGTAATAAAAACAAGAATTTATTATAGATTCATACTTTATCTTCTTCTACCTGGCAATTTCCCAGCTTTACTCAGGGTCTGCCTTACATGTTGTGAATAGTGTAGCTGTTTTCGCGGCCGCCTGCCTGACATCAACCCTCTTTGGGAATGCATTAATCAGTGATGTCTAAATACTCTTATAAAGTACATATGACTCGGAAAAATCACATTGGTACTTGCCAGGATCGAACCCGCGCCCTTATTCATAAGAGGCGGGCCTTTTAACCACTAGGCCACCACGAAAATTCACGCTTTATATGCTTTTTGTTTATATTCAGATAATGAAATACTATTTTATCGATTGTGTAAACTTGAAAAATCTATGTTAATTTTAACTAAAATAATCTGTTGAATAATATATTTAGACTTTAGGTTTGTTTTTTAAGTTAAAACAGCCAATATATAATTCTGGATGTCGTTAAAAGTACAATAGCGTGTCTGTAAATGGCGTCCATTTTGTAGTTAATGAAAATTTTAAAGTGAAGTAGTTTAAATAATCACGGCTTCATTGTTGAATCACATACTTAATGGGATGATTTGTTACTAATTGGTCTTTGGTTATATGCACGAAGATTTAGTTTGCTTTTGTTGAACACGGAAATATTAGTTACTTATAATACAACCTATTTTGTTAAGCTATCGTCGAGATTTTAACTTAATGGATATATTTTTAAGGCTTTATTTATGCTAGCTGACAGAAAAATCTTAAATTTTACAGTAAGAAGTATGTTAAAAATGTTTAAATCATATTTAAAAGTTGATTAAAATATAATTAAACATTGGAATTTAATTGTTCAAGTTAAATGTCACTTAGCAATAACACAAATATATATATAGCTAGCTTTGCTCGCCACTTCTTTTACAATTTTTTTTTAATTATCTATACCTATAAAGATAAAGATTTTTTTCTGAAATAAAAGTAGACGAAGTTGATCCATATAACATTGGTTTTTCAACATCGATTATCAGTTAAACGGAGATGACAGACACCCAAATTGTAGAAATAATAGTGTTATATAGTACCCTTCAATACAATAAAATTAAGTAAATTCAAGATTTTATTTTCGTCATGAAATACGGGTTTAGAATCTACAGCAATACTAAATAACTAGACTAAAAACTAAATAGTTAAACATACCCCATAAGTGCTCCCTGAATTAAACGCCAGCCAGCCCCACCATAGTACGAAAGTGCCCATCACAGCATTCACTGGATTCCCAAGTGGTAGTGGGGCGCTACCACGAGCGTATCTTCCCAATCTTGGACCCAGCATTAGCGCTGATGCAAATGCTGAAGCTCCTCCTATAAGAATTCTTAATTATTATACACTGCTTTTACATACCACAAGTTTAAATTATCATTATCATCAGATTATCAGAACCCACTGCTGAGCTGCCTCTTCTCACATGGAGAAGGTTTGAGCATTAATCACCACGCTTACTCAAGGCAGATTGGTGACTTCAAACTTATAATTTGACACAAGTCCAGGTTTCCTAACGATGTTTTCCTTCATCTGTCAGTGGTATCTAAATACTCTTAAAAATTACATATGACTATGAGAAATCACATTGGTACTATCAAATTTGAATAATCAGTAGTTTTTCATTAATAAGACTACATGCTTCTATAAAAACATTTCATGAAACCGATGCATACATGTAAATATCCCGTTGTTAAAATTGTTGACTCATAAACCAACTAACGAGATCTTTGGCGAATATTCATTTAATTGAAACTAATATCTTCAGATTACTTCGCACTATTTTAGTAGTTTCAATTACATACTTCCCACGTTTCGGTTACTTTGCAGCAACCGTGATTACGGCAGACATCGCATCAGCCCGTTAAAAATAATAAATTACGCGTAGTAATCCGAAAATATTAGTCCTTTAAAATAATACTAGTGAAAGATCTCATTATTATCAATGTTTTAGAAGAGGATGTTAGGATGAAAATTTGTTTATTTTTTTCAAACTTTTTCTGCTAACGCTAACCCAAATCTCTGTACACGCCCCTGATATATGTATGATTGTAATTTGACGGGGCAAGCTTGTGGTTATAATTAAGGTAGGTATATAAGATGATACAAACCAATAAGATGTACGGGCCCGGAGCCAGCGATGTCCACTGCACCAAGTTTGTTGAGGAAGCCGTGTTGACCCCACACCCAACCAGCGGGAACGCAGTACACTATTGTGTTCAGAAACGAGAACAGGCAATAGGCTTTGAAGTTACACCTGGAAGAAATCCTTAAATAAACCTGGATCATCATCAGCCTATCAGAGCACACTGCTGAGCTGCCTCTTCTCACATGGAGAAGGTTTGAGCATTAATCACCACGCTTGCTCCAGACGTGTTGGCGATTTTAAACTTATAATTTAAAATTATAAGTCCAGGTTTCCTCATGATGTTTTCCTTCATCTGTCAGTGGTGTTTAAATATTCTTAGAAAGTACAACCCGCGCCCTCATGCATGAAAGGTGGACCTTTAACTACTAGGCTACCGCGACTTTTAGACTTGGCTATGTCCAGTTTATTATAAGGTATTCAAGGAAAAGGTGAATAGGTCTAATAAAATTAATGTTTAGTCTAAAGTAAAGTTTATAATGTAGCTATATATTAACTAGTTTTATTCAAATGATGAGACAAGATGTTATCGCAACCTTAAGCTGTATTCAAGGAAAGAACCAAGAGAATTTATCAACATCTCACTAAGGTTAGCAACTAAATACGAATAAATTTCACTAGAATGTCCTCTTAAAACGTTGAATTGTTCTACTGTAAATATCTTATTCTTTAGATGTTTTCTTCTACTTCTGATAACCAGTAAACTGTAGAATTATACCAAAATCTATTCAGTGATTTCGATGATTTACGAACATCTATTAAACATATTGTTTGAAATCACCAACCCGTCTTGAGCAAGCGTGGTGATTAATGCTCAAACCTTCTCTATGTGAGAAAGAGGCCTTGCTCAGCAGTGGGTGCTGATAGGCTGATGACATGACATTAAACATACATAAATCTTGTTTTGGTAGAGAAAATAAAAATTTGTCTTCAAACAAATTAAAATTTCATATTATATGAGAAAAATAAAATATAAGTTGATTTAAAAAACTGACAGTTATATTACTTTAAAAAAACGTGTTATTTAAAATGTGGAAACTCTAATAAAACATACCTTTATTCTACTTAACTATAAAAGTACACGAAAACAAAGAAAATTTTAAAATAACTATTTTTTTAACAAAGTTTAAATTATCGCTCGAAGTCTATTTGTTGAGAAAATTATGATTCAATTATCCAAACACACAACATTTATACAGAACACCTATTAATAATAATAGTTTTAAACTAATATATAATATTGGATGAAAGAAAATACATTTATACACAAAATATTAAATTTATACAATGCTTTATTAACTCACCTCTCAGCCATAGCTCCACTGACGATAGTAGTGGCAGTCGTAGCGAAGGAAAGTTGGAATAAAAAGGAAGCGAAGACTGGACCCATCAAGGCATCTCCAACTGGTGGGTCTACCAGGAAGTTTCCCACACCGATGAACGGATTCGACAGCGGCCCATCACCGAAAGATAAACCGTAGCCAAATATCCAATAAGTCAGACCTAGGAAATGAGTCAAGATGTTTGAATTTCATGGAGGACTTGAAGTTTGAATATGAACTAAACTTAAGAAATACATTAGTAGTTTTTTGCTAAACTTTGTCTGCTTGATTTTCTAATTGGCTGCAGAGAGTGTGAGGATTTGGTGATAAAATTATGGATGATCATCTTATCAGGAGTACGTAAAATGTAATATGATCATCATATTTAAAAATGATTAATTTTAAAAATGATTAATATGTTTCAGTAGTGAAAGAATGAGAAGTTCCTATTGTCTGTATTTAATTCAATAAAATAAGAAAACATAATTAACAAACGTTAAAAATAGATATATGTTTGGGAAGGACAAGCCTTATCACTGAGGAATTTGAAAAACAAAATACGATCGATTCGTTTAGTCTAAACGTGAAATGTGATAAGAATAGGTGATATTTTTTCTAAAAACAATAAATATTAATGTAAAATGAGGATTTTGCATATAAAATTATATATAAAAACTAGAAGACCCGACGAACTTCGTATCGCCCTATAATCAAGAAATATCTGTTACGTTTTTTTATTATACATTTGGAGTTTACCTATTGAAGCCATAAATCTCCGTATTTTGAAGTGCTACAGAATGATTGTCATATTAGTTAGTTGTCAAATATAATGTCAAAAAAAAAGTTTGTATCAACAACTACCAATAAATTAAAAATTAATTAAAAAAACATTGTACAGCGGACAAAATTGTGAATCTAAACCAATCCCAGATCCCCTTGAACACACACAAAAAATTTCATCAAAATCGGTCCAGTGGTTTGAGAGAAGTTCAGTGACATACACACTCACAGAAGAATTATATATATAAAGATGTACAGAACCCTTTAAACTAAGGTCTGTATGACCAGAAAAGTTTTTTTTGTTAATATTATAGTAACTCACCGCCTAGTGATATATCTGCTAAATTCTTCATCATGATATTAGCTTCGTTCTTGATGGACACGCAGCCAGACTCCAACATACCGAAACCTTTGACAAAAAATATATATTATAGTTATTATTAAGTCAGTGGTGGCCTAGCTAGAGGGCCCGTCTCTCGTTGCCGATGGCGCGGGTTCGATCCTGGCCCGGGCAAGTACCAATGTGACTTTTCCGAGTCATATGTACTTTCTAAGAGTATTTAGACATCGCTGATGAATGCTGATTCCTAAAAGAGAGTTGATGTCAGGCAGGCGGCCGGTCCTAAAAAACAATTAGCCAAAACTATTCACAACATGTAAGGCAGACCCTGGCTATAGCCGGGAAATTGCTAGGTAGGAGAAGAAGTGCATATTTTTTCGTAAGCTTTGACAAGTTTGATGGTTTTGGAAGAAACCCATAAAATTTTTCTTCCCTTTTCAGTCTAAAGTAATAGTTGAAAATATTGGTGTCAATAAAATTCAAATTAGAATATTTCAAGCATTATAAACTATATTATAATATACCCTAATATTATAACATACAATTATTTATAACTAGTTTTTGTCCCGCGACCTTGTCTGCGTAAATTTCGGAATTAGTAGTAAGGTATATATGTATAGCTGATGGAGCGAACTCTATTCCGTCCTAGAGGATATAAATAACCAGATATTGAAATTTATTAAACTTTTTTGATTCGATTGAACAGAATTAAATATCCTATGTCCGTCTCCTTGTCCTAAGCTATCTCTCTACCAATTTCCAACCATATCCGTACAGCCGTTCTTGAAATATAAGTAGTGTAAATAACATGATTTTCTTTATATATATTTATATAAACAAAAACAATATCGTTAATACGAAATAAAATATACTGAACTGACATCAATTATGTTTAATTTTCTACTATGTTTTAATTAGAAAACAATCTTATCGTAAATTTAACGGATATCGCCGGGTAATACAATTGTATGTATAATGCTGCTGACTCCAAAAACGGAGAAAATAAATGAAAACAAGAAAATAATAAGTAATAAGACTATTAAAATGCAGCAATAACTCATGTACTTGGAAGTAATTTTAATGAAATTAGCAAATAATTTATTAATAATTGTATTATCCTCAGATTGTATAAATACCGGAAATAATCTTAATTTTCCTTTAAAGATTTTCCTTAGACATCTCCCAAACCAGGGTACTTTCATAACACATCAAGGACAATCAAATCTTCATGTCCATGATACGAAAAAACTCACCAAGTCTTCGGCACTTATTAGATTTAGAAGAAAAATACATATTTGAACCTAGTTTAAGGTCAAAGTACTAATTCGAATTTTGGCCAACAGTCGTAATAATGGACACTTAAATCTCAATATCATTCTATACTTTCTGACGCGAGTGCTTAGAAAGAAGGGTCACTACCAAATTTTCATACTTGGCCCATAAGAGCAAAATACTCTTCAGGCGTATAAACGCCTATACAGGGTGACTGGTGAATTACTATCGATACTTGAGGACGTGATATTTGACGATCATATATGACAAAATAAAAATTAATATAACATAAATATTAATAAACTTCTAAGTAAAGTTAACCAAAAGTTATGTAATTAATTACGCATCGTGTGAACACCCTACAGATTAGGTATACACACACACACACACACACACACGCGCGCGTGCGGCGGCGTAGTGTTGTATCAGCACGCCGCCGCACGCGTCCACACTTGGAACACTTGGAACGTGTCCACACTTTATTTATTTATACAGAAATTTGGTCAAAAATTAAGTACCTATTTTTTTTTACATAATTCGAATGAGAATCATGTACCGAGTATTCTCCTTAAATATTGATAGTAATTCACCATTCACCCTGTATATTATATCATAATAATATGATACAAAAATTACAAAAACTATATATCTTTATATCTACATGATGTTAATACTTGTAGTTCTTACAATTTTGAACAGGAAAAAGATTTTTATTTACCAAATTTAGCGAAATTTTAACTACATGACCTACATTCATAAAGATTAAATGGTGACCTTAACTCATGCGGGTTATGAGTCTAATCTCAAGGATTATACACAAATATTGAAACCTAAATTAAGAGACGAAACCTCTCATCATTCAATGTATTCACGGTGCGTGTGTCGGGTCCATCGTTGTAGTGAGAGGAGCTTCAACAGTGACTGGGACTTGTGACCCAGGTGTAGGTTTAAGGGACCTCTATCTAACGCAAATGTCAAAATTATAAATGTCAAAAAATACTTTTTGTATTCATATAACTATCAGTTGTAATATTTAATACTTATTTAATGATTCCGACGTTCTCTTAATGTCTCATAATTATCCTATTAATTAATAAATATATCAAGATAAAAAAGTCATTTAATTTGTTACAATACAATCGCAATATTTTAGTTACATTTTTCTGTATTTTGTATGGTAATCTTTTAGTTATGTTTATAATATTAGTAAAAATTATATTAAAAACTATGAATTATTATTTTCAGAAAGAAAATAAACTACTTTTCAGAATTTTAAAGCACGCGTAGAACAAGTTAGCATCGTCATTACTTACGAAGTATTTTCCGTTTTTCACTCAGTAAACTACGTTAATACTATATTATGAATATGTGAATAAACTGTTAACTTTCCGTATTTAGGGACGATGGAAACTTGTAGTAAACATATTAGAATGTTATGTTTCTTCGGCATTTAGGTAATAGAGATTTGAATGACACAAAAGGTAATAGAAGGTTTCATAGAAGAAATATCAAGATAGAAAAGAAATAAATAAAGAAAACTTAATTATATATGTTTTAAAAGAATATGAAATTATAGCTAACTATAATAAAGACACATCTCGTCTTAATGATCACGGTTGCTGAGAAGTAACCGAAACGTCGGGACTATGTAGTTAAAATAATGAAATACGAATAGTAATCCGAATAGTATTAGTTTCATTTAAATGAATACTCGCGAAAGTCTTAGATCTCATTATATATAAAGACATTTGGTAATAAGTAACTTATTTCGATAATTTCATCTCAATAATTCCAGCATTTATTGCCGTGGAACTTAGTACAAACCACAAACTGATGTTTTTAAAATAAACTATGCTTTTCTAGTTTATTTCTTTACTATAGGTATGTATATTAAATTATTTTGACAAAATAATTATTGAATCATGAGTATTATAACGCTTTTTCATTCAGGAAGAAGCCAAAAACTTAACATCAAAATGCCAAGCCATGAAATGGTAGTCTGTAAGTGGAAGCACTTAGTATTTGTTCTCAACGGACATTAATAAGTACGTCATAAACGTTGTAACTGTATGTATTTAAGTTAGAAATACACGTAGTAGGTTTTCTCATCCAACTTGTACCTCAAACCGAGTTGACAACACTATATACGATGCGTTTCATAGTTTAAAATTTATAAAGTATCTACGTAGGCATAATATACTTAATGTATGTATTTTTTTATGCTATAGGAAGAAGGAGGGGGAAAATGGGAAAAGGAGGGAAAAGGAGGGAAAAGGGAAGGGGTAGGAAAGGATGGGAAAAGGGAAAGGGCAACCGAATCTCTCATTCATCGGACGAAACGCAGCCATTAAAGACTACTTCACGCCGATCTTCTGTGAGAGGGTGGTATTTCCTCAATCGAGACAGCACATTTTCGAGCTGTAGTGACTTGACCACAGCTAGGCTCTACCACCTACCTATAGTTAAATATTTATAAATCTTCGCACATACTAGTAACGTAGGCATATTATTATGTAAAGTAGATGTTAAAATTAATTCAACATAACATATAAATTAATGACGAATCAAGGAACAAAAATCACAAACAGAAGTAACAACCATTAAATTAAAATTTAAACGGTCTGACAGACTACGAAAATCAAGACGCGTGACGAATATCAAATAAGTTATTTAAATATATTATACATATATTATTGAATGTAAAGCAGAGATTTATTACATATATATAATTGGGGAATAATTTACTGAAAGGAACCGCTTGAGGACAAGATTTGAATTAGATATAAGAATATATTAATGATTAACATTAATCCGCGTATTTATACTACGTACGACAGATTTGACGTTTTTCATTCAAGAACCAACGTAATTAGAGACGAAACCTCTCATCATTCCATGTATTCATGGTGCGTGTGTCGGGTCCATCGTTGTAGTGAGAGGAGCTTCAACAGGGACTGAGACTTTCGACGCTGGTGTAGGTTTAAGGGACTCCTATCTAACGCATGTTAAACGCTCACCTCCACCGTCCAAGCTCCACTCTCTATATATCCAAATTTGAAAAGAAACTACTAGGGCTGTTTTTTGTAAGAGATTATTTAATGAAAAACTGTTAACGCTACGTATGTAGTGTGATGTGTAACTTAGAGTAAACGACTGTTTGAAATTTGTGTACATATTTTTATCGATCAATATTCAATATACGTAGAAGTGTTTGAAACTAAACAGATACGATTTAAACTGGATTACAAATTAAAAAAGTGTATATATATTCTTATTTGTCTTATATATAATTATAAATGAACTCTATTTTAAAGAAATACTATTCTTTCCATAAAAAAATTAAAAGCTTTCTGTATACACCAATTCTCATTCTTCACGCTCCAAAAATATTATTAATAGTTTTTCATTAATTCATATTGTTACGTTATACTAAATAAAATTGTTACATTATATTAATTTAGGTGATTGAATGAGAAACAGGAAACGTATCGTGTGTAGTGTGCTGCAAACATGTGTTTAGGAGTTTAAAACCAATTCGGAGACGGATTGGAATAAAAATAAATTGATGTACAGTCGCCTTCTTCTACCTGGCAATTTCCCAGCTTTAGCCAGGGTCTGCCTTACATGTTGTGAATAGTTTTGGCTAATTGTTTTTACCGCCGGCCGCTTGCTGACATCAATGCATTACCAGTGATGTCTAAATACTCTTAGAAAGTACGTATGACTCGGAAAACTCACATTGATACTTGCCAGGATCGAATCCGCGTCCTCATGCATGAGAGGCGGGCCTTTTAACCACTAAGCCACCACTGACCAAATTGATGTACAGTCATGATAATTATGACACTGAGCGTTATGTATACTACGCGTTTTTTATTAAATGTGAACATACGAAAATTTTAGATATCATTATATGAAGTAATAATAAGAAACAAGTTAATAGATTTATAACAGTTGTTAAAATGCCAGCAAGCATTAATGATGTAACTAATGTTTTTATAACTTAGAACTCTTCTCTTATTGAAAGATAATTATTCATATAAAATAATTAACAATTAGCCAATTAGAATTCACTGTAAGTCTCCCATTAAACAATAATGTAAAATTAAATTAGAATTGTAAATGTGTTTAAATAATTATTAATATAATAAACTAATTATTCTACTAAGAAAATATCGGGCTGGTTACTACAAGTTGGCGTCGCTACAACTTACACTACGTACCTAATGTTTGTCGTTTGTCATTCAATGTGAAGATTTATATACGAAAAACTATTTACGCTGCGTATGTAGTCACGAAAAAAACGATGGATACAATTACAATGTCAGTAAATTGTGCTCCTAAAAAATGTAAGAAAATTCCTTTTTAAACAAGACTATAATAAATCCTAAACTAATTCAATTTAAATATTTATTCCTCATTTCTTTAGAACGTATATTTTATTATTTAACTTGCTTAAATCTTAGTACTAGTCGGCATTTTAATTTTAAACTCCAAATCTAGATTTCTAATTAATGACGAAAAGACGTATATTATTGACGTAGCTATGATATGAATAACTGTTAAACTGTAAGTTTGACGTTCAAACTTTTACTAAGGATACAGTTCACAGATCAAATATGCTTTCATATGTCTGCTGTCAATCCTTACAAGCATATTAATACAAAAAAATATATTTTTCTGCTGATAGAAAAACTTGTGATCGTAATTTTTATGCTACAATGAATTAATAACTAACAATATTTACAAGGAAACTATACTATTTAAAGAATAATATTAAATTTTACATACAACAACAATATACGAAAGAGTATTTCATAGAAAAACATCACAGATTTATTAATTTTCTCTGTCTCTACAGATAATATATCAGTACTTCGTTCTAAGCAATACTGAAGGGATTTTTAGCACAAATACGTATGAAAAATTAATTTGTATTAAAAGATGTGAAGTATGGTCTTGTTTCCTCTTTCAAAAATCACATCAGTTATAAGACATAAGTTACCCTTTGTGCATCATATTTACTTTATAATACTGTGATTATTATAACTTTTGGTACATAAATTTGGTTAGGTAAAGAGAGGAGCTTGGACAGTGGAGGTGAGCGTTGAAAGCGCGTTAGATAGTGGTATAAACCTACACCTGGGTCACAAGTCCCAGTCACTGTTGAAGCTCCTCTCACTACAACGATGGACCCGACACACGCACTGTGAATACATGGAATGATGAGCGGTTTCGTTTCATTATACAATACCTGTTTGCATGGTGAATATGATGAAGGATGATGTCAGGATCCAGTTGGTATCTTCAAGATCAATTTCGAAGTTCTCTTGGAGACTCACGGTGGTGTTCGTGAGATTTGGTGATCGAAGACCAACGTGGAAAGTCCAATTTGAATCCATGATGGAATTAATTTATTCCGATACAAATCTACTTGAAATTTATTGTATATTAATTGTCACCATTACATTTTGTTTAAATATTTAAATTTTTTAAATATTTTCAATGTTTTTTATTTCGTTATACGTCCGTCCACATTAAAATAATCTTCAAATGAGCGAAGTACGTGTGTTTTCATTCTTTTTATACTATTTTACCACGTGGTTCAACTTCAAGGCGTTTTTGTCAAAGGTAATTTCTTCTTTCTCATGGATACTCTTAGCTTCGCAATGAACCTTGGCGTTAATTACATTGTTTATATTTAAATAATCATATTATTTGGCAATAAGGAAGAATTGGAGTAATTCTTTTA
Source organism: Danaus chrysippus (assembly GCA_916720795.1). NCBI lineage: Eukaryota > Metazoa > Arthropoda > Insecta > Lepidoptera > Nymphalidae > Danaus > Danaus chrysippus. Next base: position 663,850 of record CAKASE010000070.1, read on the forward strand.
TATCTAAAGATTATTTTCAGATTAGCATTTCTGTTTCACTCGTTAAACTTAAAAGTAGGTGAGTTTACATAGAATAAAACATTATGGTATTTTTAAATACGAGTATTGTAAAATAATAAATTTTATGGTTTCGAGTGTTCATTGTGGTGGAAGTAGCACAATGTTAAGGTTAATGCCTTAAATTTGAAATACTGTTTTTTGCGACATCTATTAAACTTTAATACAAACTATTTAGTCCTTCGTTCTCTCGTGGTTTAGTTAGTTATGCTACTTGTCAACAGGTGGCGGTGTATATAATTCTTTTATACACGAGATGGCGCTGCTTGCACTTTTTATAGAACTTTTAAGCTTTAATATACTTAGGTTGTACAATAAACAAGTTTGGATAAATTAACCATTCCCCGAAACCTAGCGTGATAGTTTTCGATTTGATGTTTTTCATTTAGAATGAGTCAAAAAGGCGTCTGAACATTTTAATTCCTCTTATTTTGACATAAAACGATTCATATCTGTTTATTAAGTAATATCTCTCCATTTTACGTTCCGTTTTTAAATTATTGAACAGGAGATAAATTTAAAAAAAATCGAGAAATAAATTATAACTACCTTTTAAGAAACCAAAGAAATATTAATAATATTTACATATTTTTATGTAATAAATATTAAGTTACATTTATATATGTATCATCATTCATCATAATATAGTTTATGGTTGTTTGTTTTATGCCGTCTTTACAAACACGTAGCAATACAATTCGACATTTTTTTTTCAATTAATTTTTATATTGTTCTTTGTCCATTAAAATGTTGGACAATTTAAAATTAATTCTATTTTAAACAATAAAAATATTATATTTTAGATTCACCAACTGATCCGAAAAAATGTTTGGAATATTTAAAACCATAATCTTTACAATATTTACGTGTAACCTAAAAATAATCAATCAGTTATATCAAACACGTATAATAATAAGCATTTATTTCTTCTTTGAATTAATTAATACGGAAGTGAAACATGAGACTTAAAACAAGGTTGCGTTTAACGTTTAACGCAACTGAAGGGAATGAAAAGAGACAGAGTGAGCGGGAACGCACGCGGGCAAGTAATTGTCACTTGTAAGTAATGTTAATAAAGTTTGTCTGAAATACTAAATATTCTTTAAAAAATTATTTCTATTCCTTTCTGGTTTCATTTCGAAGCTACGAAGATTCTTTCTTCGACAAGGAGGGACTAATATTATAAATGCGAAAGTAACTCTGTCTGTCTGTCTAACAGACACGCTTTCACGCCTAAACCACTGAACTGATTTTAATGAAATTTGGTACAGAGATAGAGTTGACCTTGAGAAAGAACATAGGATAGTTTTTATTCCAGCCTTTTGAAAGGTTCTCATGGAAACACGATATAACCGAACTCCACGCGGGCGGAAAGCTAGTTACTTATATTTATGCAAAGATCTGGGTGATGGTTGCAACACTGTTCATGTATTTCTATAATAAACTCCTTGATCCAACCAACACCACTAATGAACATTATCTAATATAACCTTACTATACATATATGACAACGGACAGACAACTGACAGCACAAATGAATTTAGAAAAGAATACATTGAAAATAATATAGGTAGTAGAACAATTGATAAGTATTACGATATTAACTAAGATTCTAAACATTCTTCTTGAATTGTATATATATGTGAGAACCTTCTATTAAAGATAACTTTTAAAAAATGAATGAAATCGTTCTCAAGTTATTGCGTGACTAAATATATGTTTATATATAATAAGTAATTACTAGTTGTCATGATTACGTTTGCTATAAAATAATTGAAACGTCGGGAGTATGTAGGTACCTAGTTTAAAATCAAAAATAAAAATCGCGTAGTAATCCGAAAAATAGTATTTTTTTTTTAATTAATACCTACTCGCGAAAATCTTTGATCTCATTATTTTATATACTTCTAAGATACAAATCTGAAGTTTCATGTCACAGATAATAAATAGGTTTTGTTTAGTTGTCAAGTTGACAGGAGTATAGGTTAAACAAACTCTCCACATACAACCTCATATCTTTTATTAATATCTTAAACGTAACTAAATTACATTTATTATAATTATTAAACACTTAAAACTATTTACACATTTACATGCATGTAACTCTCTATGTCACGAAGCCTCAAATAAAAACACGAGTATTGCACTTATTTATGTACACAATCTAATATTTAATTTTATAATTATTTTTAATATAAAAACATATTTGTACAGAATGGAATGAAATTTACAGTTTGTCTTTTTTTTTCATATAACTTAGTAAGATACTTATATATTTATTATATTAAATAAATTAATTTAATCTCTATTTACATTATTTTAGTTCATTTGTCGACGTTTATGTTGAAGTTTTGGTATGACGGTCGCAGGTTGGATTCCGCGTTGACAGGGGAGGATTGATTTGGTGGGATGTATGGGTATCTGGGATATGGTGGGTATGGGTATGGGTAGCCGGAGGGTAACAATTGTGGGTTATGGAATGGGGGTAAGAGCCCGGGCGAAGGGTAACCATAAGGAAGACCAACAGATGACGCCGCGGCCTGAAGAATTGATGCCGCGAACGCTGGGTCACTATACACAGCAGCATACGGCCAAGCTACAGCGATTCTCTGCCTTTTATCCTTCATCCGCCTATTTTGAAACCATACCTGTTGAAGAATATAATAATTATTATAAACATGAATGAAATCTTCCGCCGTTAATTAGAGAATAAGATATTCAATTAATAGTATCAATAAACAGTTGACGCGTCACATGTATCGAGTTATTTAATTTATTATAGCCGTAAAGAATTCAGGTTTAATGAAATCACGTGAAACGAGTTTGGTTACGATGATTTTGTGTTTTTAAGTGTCCGAATATTCATAATAATTTTATTACTAATATGAAAGTATTCGCCGGTTTTTAGCTTATAATCGGCTATTAGGAATACCTATAGGTATTCCTAAAACCTAATTAAACGATTAAGCAATTACGTACCAAGGCTAAAAGTAGGTAAACACATATTTCGTCTTCAATTACGTACCTATACACAAAACGTACCTAAAGTTTGAAGTATTTAGCTAACCTAAATCAGTAGCAATAACACTAAAAGCAATAAAATAAGCACACACGAACAAATAACTCACTGAAAGCCATTCTAAAATAATAAAGAGCGGTAATGTTTGAGACAACAAAGTATTAAAGTAACACAAAGGATTTTCTTAAAACCGTCAACTTATTTCGTGCTGCGAATGACGTGCTAATTGACAGTCTCGCTTTGAAAACAAAATGGCGGTTGAGTTGCAAAAGATTATATATTAGATTTCTTGGCTAGATATAAATATATATTTTATCCTATCCTGTTATAAGATATATTATTTAATTTTTTATCTCATATTGAAGTTATTAAAAGTTCATTAAATTACAATGATCGAAAAATAAAATTCTTTTTTATAATTTACGTTATACAGTCCAATAAAATCCCATCACAATAAACAAACACAGCAGAAACATATTTTACAATCATCAAATGGTAGCGGCTTAATTTAATAGTTTTTAATTGGTGAAGCAATAAAACAGATGCATAGACAAGGAATCCATAGACTAATAAATGTGAACGCGGCATAATATTCATTAGCGGGCGGCTACTGAATAATTCGTTTTTATTAAACATCGACAAATTAGCGTCAATGTAAAATTCGAATGAGCAATAAACACGTTTTTTATCGTCGGCTTTTCTTTTTTAGTGGAAGTGATAATTGACATTATGACCGGCTTTACGGTTTTATATTTAAATTGGCATACGGTGTTTTAATGTGGAATTTACGTATTAAAAAATATATAGAAACTCATTTGACGGATCGATATTTACAATCTACAATGAGTAGTTTATAAAAAAATATAGTATTCTGTAACGAAACTGGTATTGCTCAATTTTTTCACACATTTGTACATGATTCCGCGAATTAGCGTCCCGCCATAAAGCGGCTGTTATGGAAATTATTGTGTATCTAATTGAAGCATCATACCACAAACACAATAAAGCCTTCATGGTTTGTACAAATAAAACGGACATTAATGCTTTTAGGGATTTTTTGTTATTATCATGTCAAATATAATAGAAATATTGACTTATAATTCTGTTTAAACTACAATACCTAGTCATAAGCAAGTAGTACATACATTTAGACGTGAAACTATACTTTCTCTTATCGTTTTAATCATGTATTGACTATTTAAAATTATTAAATACTATATAACAAGCAATATTTTACACACGCAACCACACAACCTGTCCTGTTAACACAATTACCATAGAATTTTGAAATACATAAAGTGGGCGAGACGTAAAACAAAAAGCGAGTTACAGTTGTCAAACTTGTCATAATTAAAGTGAGGTTATTCAGAAAACGATGTGGGTTTTTTTGTGAAATGTATCTAGGTATGTTAAATATTTTAACGCCCACAATAATTATATATGCAATGAAATAGTTTTGACATCGGCAGAATGTATAACCATAGATTCGATATAGAGAAAAAAAATTCAGCAGACAAAATAATAGTTGTCAATTATTTGTCATTTAAATTATAATTATGTTTATTAATAAATACGATTTTATCATTTAATATTATTAAAAATCTATACTTAATTATTTTTACATACGTCATATACATAATTCAAATTCAGAATACCATAGACAATAATAGAAAGAAGACAAATATTCCTTTACACGCAGATTTAAATTGTTTTACGTACATATAAATAATTAATTATTAAATATGTTATTTAAACTAACCTTAATAGTTGATTCAGGTAGCTGTAACTGTGCTGCTAGCTCGCATCGTCTCGGCCTCGACACGTAGTTCTCTTTCATGAATTCCTTTTCAAGTCTAGCAAGTTGTTCCCGCGTGAAAGCTGTTCTGTATCGCCTGGAAATTAATTAATTATTAATATAGAAAAACGATTTAAAATAAACTTCAATATATGTGTTTAATCAATGTTGTCATAAATATAAATAAGTTTTTTTATTAGTTATAATGTTTTATTAGTACATCAATAGATTATAATAGCAATTCTCACCTTATATTCGGATCGGGCGCCGAGCTCGACGTATTAATGGGTTCAGATTGTGGACTTAGAGATTCTGTGGACAAAAAAACGTTTTTATTATATATTATCTAAGTTAAGTTCTTATTTTAGCCGTATTTCTATTAATAGTTATATAACAAAACACTCAATGGTTCTGAACGTCAAGAGGCCTGGACCAATCATTAGTTATCTTCTTAGGAACAACTCTAAAGGGTTATAAGTAGTCAGTCGGTGCTCTCAAACAAATGTTATCACACCGCTTGTATAGACATCACATAGCTACTTACAGAAACTAATTACGGAGTAAAATCGAGATTGACTTATCATAAAAATCAAAAGTCCGCTCTCAAACGGGAACCAGTAGCGGTAGGTGCTAATTGTACGCGCCCAGAGTTTCAAAAGGAGTACATTAACACAAAACAAACACAAATAAGCTATTGTCTAATTAAATATTTTCCCATACCTGTGTGTTCATGAGTTTATAAGTTCGTTCTATAAAAGAAACCGAAAAGCTCAGACGGCTGCCGACTTAATTTAGACAAAAAATATATATACAACCGTCTTTACAGAACTGATTAGTCGTTGAAGTGGTTCTATATTTAAGACGCGGCAACTTATTGACACTGGACGAAAGTATAGCTTTCGAGTCACGTTTATTGTCTATGCCCGTAATGGCTGATCACTGGGACGCTCAACTGATTTCCGGTGTATTTAAATTCTAATAACGCAATATGGCGTCGCTTTGACGAAACTTGTTTAACGTAAAAACACGATGTAAATAAGCTTCGCAGATATAAATGACAATCATTATAGAATATTTATTGCGTATGTGAGTGGTTGTTTTTTTTGTAAGTGACGGCGTCCATACCACTTGACTCGTTCCCATGCTGGGTGGCGACGGAACACTTAAAAATCAATTTGCAATAGTCTAGCCGGTAGCTTCCTTCCATTGAGTAAGTAGTTTGTTGTACACGACGTGCAACCTCTTTGGTGGACCGCTGAACAGCCCCCAGCTGTGCTTGGCGTGTGTCCGTTAGAAAAAAAAAAAGAAATGTCAAAAGCATCTGACAGCTTCCTGAATTAGTTTCCGTTTGGTGACAATCATTTAAGGATATTACTTTCTGTTTAATACTAAGGACAGATATATATTATTATTTTAAACCTTATAAAATTATATACACCCCTGACCTATCAAACAATGTCATATTAGTGCACATCAATAAAGCCTTTATTATAACGCAATACAGCCAATATTCCTGTAAATACATTATTAAGTTACAACACATCTATTAGCGAGTAGCGTCTAGTGATTTAACTAATGAGTTAGACAATGAAAACTTCGCTAACAAATCTCGTTTCTAAATTATATTGATGTCTTTATGTTATTTTTGGAAAATAATCATAGTTTTCATACTGTCTCTACCTGACAATTTCCCAGCTTTAGCCAGGGTTTTGCTAGATGTTGTGAATAGTTTTGGTTAATTGTTTTCGCGGCCGTCTGCCTGACATCAACCCTCTTTGGGAATATACTATATAGAGCATTACTGAATACAGGACATGCTTTTCTTAACATAGGACCATTATAAGACTAGTTCTCATTGCTTCTTTCTCAACTCTCCCTACCAAAACTTCTCAACCGTCCAATTATCATTCAAATTGTGTAAACATTAACTCGTATCGCAATCAATTTATCGTAAACAGTGATGTCCCCAAACCGATACCTCACATTAATTAATAGTGCATCCAATACAACCCTCGTGATGTATCGACGAGGGTAGTGTTGTACCAGTTCCATAATTGTCCGGTTATTGGTTACGGCACGCGCGCCTGTTGTATCCAAATAGTATTTATTGTTATCGTAATAATATTAGATACTTATCATTGATATACCGATTCGGTGTGATTTGATTTTGAACGCTCCATGACCTTAGTTTGTGAGAGATTTGAAATGTTAAAATTGCTATCGGTTCCAGATACTTGGTTATTTACTTTACTTTCATATTTTCGAGTTTAATTGTGTCAAAACAAAAAATTATCAAACACTACATATATTTCATTTTATTAACAAAAATATAGATTTTCCGACGACGAAGGTAATAATTTTTATCGCATTAAATAAAATAATGATCTCTCTTAAATTATAACACTGGATTTATTTAAATCAACACTACACTTAAACAATAAGTCACCCCAAACAAAAGCGATTTATAATTCAAGCAAAACATTTGCCGACAATTATCCAATTACACGGTGTCATCCCTCCGCGTTCTCCCTAAAGCAATTTTCATAATAAAATCCGTATCTACTAGCCGGCAGAGCGTAATGAAGATAAATATCTCTTTGGGGAGTAAACGCAATAAAAACGAAATCAGTTTAAGCCCAATTGACAAGGCGCACAGCTAATTATACGTCAAAATGACACCCACGCATTTAACCATAGACAATTAGGGCATAGACAATCGTATTGTTACACGTGACTTTCATAACATAGACAATTTACGGACAATTGACCTTATTTGCAACAGCTGCGGTCCGCGGTGAATGCATTTTGCTGATAATTAACACGTATCAACTAATGCTATTACTTTGACAATAAATTAATCTGTTTAAACGATTTATATACAACATTATATATAAAACTTTAATTATATACTAAGAAATAATTAAACAATATAACTGTATGTAAGTTTAGTTCAAAAACAAAAAGTATATAAAGGAATACAATGAAATATTAGTTATAGAAATTGTTTATTGAGATACGTTGAATTGTAACGGTCTCTAATAATGGCGGTATTCTCAAAGACCCTAAAATATCGTTAATTATTTTACAATACATTTTTTTCAGTGCTGGTGTTAGGTTACCTGGCTTATCGGTCCTTTTGAGACTCGTCTTAATGGTGTTATGATGGTTATTTAGATGTTTTGTTGTTTAATGTTTACAGTTAAGCTGTTAATACTGTTATGAATGTAGCAAAGATGTGGTTTTTCTAAATTTTTATTGATATATTATATGAACCTAATAAATACATTTATTTAGGTTTATTTCCAAAAAGAACAGAGTTCGCTTACAAAGGAAATTTTAAAAACTATAACTACAATTAAAATTACAAATAATAAACAGTACCTAGTGATATTAAGCGAGATCAGTGAAATCTTCTAATATATGGGTTCTTAATCGTTTTTTAAATATATTTAGAGATTTTGAATTGACAACACTTAGAGGCAAAGAGTTATATTTTATGTTTATCATAAATAATATATATGAACCTACGTTATATTAACTTTACAGTTAATATATTTAATACGATCTTAATCACAACAAAAAAAAGTCAGTTGCTTTGATAATAAAGCGATGTTAAAAGCTAACATTATGGAGCAAGTATTAAAGCGTGTGTTGATCCTTATTTGAAACAGGATAAGGGGTCTTGTATTACGGTGGTCTGCTAAAAATCCATACAGCTCCGGCCAATCGCTGGTCCCTATTCACCCCACCAGTCAGGGCGGAGCGTGCAACTATCTCTCTCTCACGTAATAGGTCCCACGTAAACGTATGTTCGACGTGTTAGTAAGGATTCACGGTTTTATAGGTTTAATACTATGGTATTGGGATCCCATGTCTTATACAAGATATATTTTTCGCAAAACAATTGATTGTACGTCAAATTTCAACAAAAATTTTAGGTTTTTTCTTATTTTATATATCATTTAGCTAGATTAATAAAAATAGATGATTATATATTTATTTAATAATGTATGTTATATAAAAAAGGTTTTATATAAAGAAAATTATATACTCTACTCAATTTACAAGACAAAAGATCTAATGCCGAAGCCCTAATATCGCTCATGTTCTTAATATCACAGCCTCATGGACCGTTATTATTCCAGTTATTAATATGACACGTCGCCGTCACTTCATAACATATTTAATAGATACTCATATACTTGAAGAGTCGTTTTGGACCTCAAAAAAAAGTTTATAGGTGCTAAAAAGTGGATGATTTAAATATAAGGCGAAAATTGATTGAAAAAATATACACGAATAATGAAATCTAGGACTTTCGCGAGTATTTATATAAATGAAAATAATATTTTTGGGTTTTTATTATTATGTTACATACTCCCGACGTATCGGTTACTTTGCAGCAACCGTGATCACGGACAGACGAGATGAACGTCTTTAAATAATTGTTTTATTTTTATATACATAGGAATAATCTATTCACAAGAAATCACAGTCATTAATTACAAAATAAAATGTTGAATTAAATAAAGCAGATATATCTTATTTACTCTTTCAAATATAGGGATACTTATGATGTTGTCCATTTTATAAATATGTTTATATTTATTATAACTTGAAAATAATTAATGTCAAAAATATTCGTCCTTATAAAAATGTTTTTAAAAACTCTTATTTTAAAAAAGATTTTGTCTTAAGAAAAGTCTATATAAAACCTTCATTTACTACATTAATAAATTAAATTGACACTAAATATTTTAATATACTAATATCTCATTATCCTTTGTTGAAATATAAAGATTAATACTTTATAGGTGTCTTTGAAAACGAAAATATGAGATGTCATTATATATGCGGCGGCTTGGGTTTATTTAATAGTAAATTTCCAAGTACAATAACAGCAATAACAAACCGCAATAAAAGAGAAATTTTTGTAAACCATCCACCACAAAGATCTGTAATTGAGCAAAACTTTTCTAAATGACTACAATCTATTGTCTATGCCCGTTTGTTTTGGCGGCAATTTGACAGATGTCATGCTGTGAATAATAAAATGTCGAAGCCGCTACCGGACGACCAAATATTATGTTTTTGTGATTAAACCGTGCAGTTTTAGTGTCTACCGAGAATTCTATGAACATTTAAAATAATTTGAATACAAATCGGTGTATTAAAGGACTTCTTCAGTGTTATATGGCGAGTTTTCTCTTAAGTTAGACGTCAAAATAATTTTACGATTCTTGGTGTTATAAATATATATTATTACTTTTTATTAGTATTATTTTATTGTGTTAACTTCAGTGTAAATAATACATAATAATTAGCTATTTGGAGTACGGAAATAGTACAATTTTAATATGACCTTTTTGGGTTAATAATTACATAAACATGAATTATTCCGACGGCTATTTCTATATTTAAGAAAATATATGTACATAGAATACAATAGATTATCAATTACTATTAATATTATCGTTGTAATTATAGATAATTTTATTTAAATAGTAAACATTATGTGTTATATAATTATAAAATAAATAGAATATATAACAAATATGTGTTTTAATAATTTTTTCCATAGTAACGGATAGGTAAGGTCATTGACCTAACTTCGTCTTAATTAAAGTTTTGGACCACATCTTCATAGATAAAAGAAAGTCGTGTTAGTTACACTATTTATAACTCAAGATCGATTTTACGCGTTATGCTAAAAATTAGCGGAGAGCTAGCTTAGAACAAGGTAAAGGACAGAATACTTTTCATGCGATCGAAAAAGTTTGATAAAATCCAAAATCTTATTTATTGCCTTTGAGGAGGCAGAGTTTTCCCGATTAGCTATACATTTTAATTTTGAGAGTAACGCAGACAAAGTCACGGGTTAAAACTAGTTAATATTAAAATTGACATGAGCTATGATCGTAAGTATACAGCCGATATTAATATAAAGACAAAGATCCGAATTATACAGCCGATATTAATATAAAGGCAACAATCCAAACTATACAGCCGATATCTTTATAAAGACAACGATTCAAATTATACAGCCGATATTAATATAAAGACATAATCCAAATTATACAGCCAATATTAATATAAAGGCAACGATCCGAATTATACAGCCGATATTAATATAAAGACAACGATCCAAAATTATACAGCCGATATTAATATAAAGACAATGATCCAAATTATACAGCCAATATAAATTAACTCACCATGCTGTCTATCGTCAGCCCCGTCACTATCAACTTCGCTTCTCACGCTGCCCGGGCTTGATCTCTTCAAATCATTTTCATGGCTTTCGGTATAGCCGGCATTAATTCTTTTATCATACGACATGAAAAACGGGAAATTATTCATACGATTCTGTTGGAAATAATACATTTTCGATTCCCGACTTTTCATATCCTCGTCCTCAGAATTGAAGTCAGTTATATTATTTTCAATGTCTATATCTGGTGATCTTCGGTTGTTTATCCCCACAATGGATTCTATGGAGAAGTTTTTTGGTGGTATTTTTGTGATTTTGTTGATTTCTGACTCCATGGTAATCGATTATCACTCACAGCACACACACGTCTGAGTCCTAGGACGATTTGGTACGTTGTGGAGTCTGTAAAATAGCTACCACGCCTTCTGGTGGGGTTGAGAATATATGAACACTTAAATTTCAACCTTATTTATAAAACATAAGGTTTATTTTACATCAAACATATTATAGTACTATTTAATATGTACTCTATTACATGATATTAAGGTAACTTTTTGCTAAAATCATTCTTCATATACTAATTTTAACATTATGAAACATTTTCGTCAAGATTCAGTCTTTATTCCATTGATATAAAGCCGATTTTTGTGTGATTAATATCGGTATTATCGCACGTAATCGGTTGCGGTTGTTAAGAAAAAATTAAGGACTTTATTTGGTTTTAAATTTTTTTTTGGTCTTTTTTAGTCGGAATGTTTTAAAATGGTCGTTTATTGAGGTGGTTTTTTTTCTTTCTGTGGTATAAATATTATGTTGTGGTGTTTTAATGGTATTTGTCTATTTTGTGTGTAGGTCTTGTCTGATTTTCTAATGGCTGGATTGATAGTGATAGAACTTTTAAGATAGTTTATATGGTAAGGCATGTATGGTAAATAAAGTAGATTATAAATATTTTGTATATAAAACCATTATCCTCATTTACTTATATACTCAATTAAACTGTATTTTTTGATACAACATTTATTAATTTAATTCATTTTTTTATTAACTCAACCCACATACCCTATGTTAATGTACCTAATGATTTTGCAAAATCGTTATTGAAATTAAAAATTAATATTATATCGATATTTTGATATACATATGTATTTGTATTATTGTATACTCATTATATGTATATACACGACATTATTTAGAGTTTAGAAAGAAATTAGAATGATTTAGGAACAGTATTCTACTTTCTGAATCCTTCAATATAATCGTGACTCCAATATTCTTGGTAGAACCTTCCACATCCTGAACTATTGAAGGTAGATGGTACCACAATCAAATCATCCCTAAAAGATAATTAACAAGCTTACAGTCCATAATAATTTAAACAGTAGGGTTCTAAAAATATAATTATTCGTTATTACTGTATTTTATCATAAACATTTGAATTATAAACGAAAAATGAAGATAATTTACTTTATTTATTAAAATTATCTACATACAGTCTACAAAAAGTCTTACATAGTTTTTTTTAAATTAAAACATACATAAATACAGAGAAAAATCTTAATATTTGTCTAATTATTATTAATATATCTTCTATATTATATATGCGTGATCGGGAATCGAACTGGTTACACTGAAACAGTTTTTCGTAAGTAATTATGTGTCGGATGTAAGCCTTGCTTAATGATGCATATATATATACATCACTTGAACCATATAATGAACACGCTGTGTACACGTTTAACACAAAGATATATTGCTGCTTAATAAAATAATATATTTTATTACTTAATTAAGTCAGGCATTATTTAATAGTATCGATTTTCAATTATTTTCTTAAGTAAGCACTGAATTATTGGTTCTGTAAGCACCACATAAAATGATTATTAAGTTTTACTTACGACTGAGATTTAAAATTGGTAAATACAACGTTGGTATAATATTAAAATTAATAAATAAATATGTATGATAATAATTATGATCAGTGGTGGCTTAGTGGTTAAAAGGTCCGCCTCTCATGCATGAGGCCGCGGGTTCGATCCTGGCAAGTATCAATGTGATTTTTCCGAGTCATATGTACTTTCTAAGAGTATTTAGACATCACTGATTAATGCATTCCCAAAGAGGGTTGATGTCAGGCAGGCGGCCGGTCATAAAAACAATTAGACAAAACTATTCACAACATGTAAGGCAGACCCTGGCTAAAGCTAGGAAATTATAATTTCGTTATAAGTACCTCGTTCTAAGATACTTTACATTACTGTAACGCGTGATAGATTTGGGACTGAGCTTGCTTTTAATAATTAATTACTTTATTTCTTTAATGGAACGTAATTCCAGTATGTTTAACCCAAGTTTGCATACTACATACGTAGCGTTAACAGTATCTGATACGTAAAAAACTTTAATGAGATAAAAAAATGTAATGTAGGTAGTCCACCAAAGAGACTTGTGGTAAGCAGAATTCGTGTACATAAATTTTCAACTATATTAATCATATGGATTTAATTATAAATTAAAGTCAAAATCAATTTAATTTTAAATACGTAATTAAGTATAAGGATATTTTACATATTCAGTTAAATGTAATATGATGGTCTTTTTATCTTCTATATATATATAAAAATGGATTGCTGTTCCTTAGTCTCGCTAAAACTCGAGAACGGCTGAACGGATTGGGCTAATTTTAGTCTTGAAATATTCCTGGAAGTCCAGGGAAGGTTTAAAAGGTGAGAAAAATTGGAATAATTGCCGGGAAAACCCTAAAAACAGCCCTTTTCTATTTCCCATACAAACGTTTTTCTTGACATTAGATTTGACAACTAACTAATATATCTATCATTCTGTTTGATTGAAACAGGAAAAACCTGATTATTTATGTCCTCTAAGACGGAATAGAGTTCGCCTGGTCAGCTATACCTACATATATTACTCTTGACCAAACTAACGCGGACGAAGTCGCGGGCAAAAACTAGTAATAAATAAAATGTAGAAACAAACATGTTGTTTGAGAATTCAGATTAAGGTTGATAAAAATAATTATTTTAAAGAAATTTATAGAGTAGGTATAGTGATGGTATAAAATTACTTCTACAATACTTGATTGAGTTTTCTATATAGAAACAGCTTCAGAATTTTCAACATAATATAATACTATTTTTTATTGCACCGATGTCCTATGATAGTCCCATCAATTTACCAGTTATAATCCCTACTAATATCATAAATGCGAAAATAACTCTGTCTGTCTGTTACGCTTTCACGCCTAAACCACTGAACTGATTTTAATGAAATTTGATACAGACATAAAGTTGACCTTGAGAAAGAACATAGGATAGTTTTTATCCCAGACTTTTGAAAGGTTCTCTTGGAAACGCGATATAACCGAACTCCACGCGGACGAAGCTGAGCGGAAAGCTAGTGTCTATATAGAAGCATATCCGAGTTATGAAACTAGTGAATAATATATAAGGAGTACATTTTGATGAATGTCGTCGATTTTTCGCCGCCATGAATATGATGATATTGCAGATAACAGAATTAATGATAAGGGAAGCTATTGCTTGGCTAGTGTTATATTTGGACATAAGATTAGTTCACTTAGCTTTTATTATGGAAGAATATATAAAAATGTATTTATATTCATTTTATTATGGAAATATGTGAGTGTTATGAATTTTTCGTGAATTTTGAATATAGGTATTAGTGCATAAAAATCCACAATTATAAGTTTGTAATCACCAACCCGTCTTGAGCAAGCGTGGTGATTAATGCTCAAACCTTCTCCTTGTGAGAAGAGGCTCAGCAGTGGGCTCTGATAGGCTAATGACTGTAAAAAATTGGTAGAGACGTTTGTAAACTCTGCTTAGCTTCATTTAATTGCTACAATATATTTTGCTTATATGATAAATGAAAACGAATATTTACTGGAATTTCTCCGTACCATCATTTTAGGAAAATACAAATTAGTTTAAAAATTGTTTCTCATACCCTAATTCTACCATATACCTATATACCTAATAAAATTCGTCAAATTAAAGTCATTATCATTGGATTAATATAACACAAATACATAACATGATTGTGTACCTCCTTTTTAATAGTATAAACACCGAGACAAACAATCAAAATTATTATCATAAAAATATGGTAATAAATATGTAAGTCATGAATAACTCAGTTCACAATACAAGTAATATATTATATCTTGATAAGGGAGATTTGATGACGCCAGGGGGAGAGACGCCCGGCCGAGGAACGCCAGGGGAATAGACTATGGAGTTTTAATTCTTTGTTTATATATACTAGCTTTCCGCTCAGCTTCGCCAGCGTGGAGTTCGGTTACATCGCGTTTCCAAGAGAACCTTTCAAAAGTCTGGGATAAAAACTATCCTATGTTCTTTCTCAAAATCAACTCTATCTCTGTACCAAATTTCATTAAAATCAGTTCAGTGGTTAAGGCGTGAAAGCGTAACAGACAGACAGACAGAGTTACTTTCGCATTTATAATATTAGTAGGGATGAACTGAGTTAATACAATATTATTTTCTTTAGTCACGGTTGTTTTTGAAGGTTATTTTATTATGACGTCAATGACAAATTAATATGTAGCAGTATTTTATATCGAAATTGAAATATTTGGACTTGTATCTTTGAAGATTTGATTACAGCTTTTTGTATAACATTTTGGGTGTAGTTAATATGCTATTAATTCGATAATTGTTATCACAATCGTCTCTTAATTAAAAGACAATATATTTACTTATTCTAATAATACTATAGTAATATAGTTGAATAATATATTTAGTACAATAGTGGTTACATACTATTAAGAGTAGTAAAACGTCTTAAATTTATTATATTTATTTATTTTTATTTTTAAAATACCAATCAGTAAGTTTATATAAATAGATAATTCAGCTGTTTCTGGTAACAAGATTCTTTTCATGAAAATATAAATATTTGTGTTCTAATAGAATACGGTTTGTAAGTAGACTTGAATTTAATTTTTACTTATGCTTTATTTACCGCAGAAGAATCTCGAGAATTTTCTGGCAGCCTTATGTTCTAGCATAAGAGCAGAAGTAGAAGGCAGTATGAGAAAAATAGGTCAGCCGTGGGGATTTAAGCCTTCAGTGTGTCTTTTTCAGAGCTAGAGTCCAGTATAATTCTCCTTATTTTCTTCCAGCCTAAACAAGAGAGTATGCTTACAGCATTTCCACAGTAAATAACAAAAATAATAGCTACTATTTAATAATATTTAAGATTTTCGTGAGTACTCATTTAAATTAAACTAAGGTTTCCGTATACTATTCGTTTTTTGTTTATAAAACTCGTTGTAGGTATGCGATAAATTAAGTTTAATCTTGTTGAAATATCAGTTACTTACCTGTCTAAGAAAAAGCACACAAATAGATAAAAAACATAAGTTTTTTAAAACCGCTTATTAATGCTGCGACGATTTTTTTTAAATATATCTATAGAAATAAAATATTATTATAAATTACATATATGTAAATGCCTGTATTTACTTAATATTGTATTATAAAAGAAATTATATTCAATCAAATAAATATACAAAGAAAATAACATAACAATAATATCATTAAAACAAAGTACATGTAGGTAATTTAAATAATACGCTCCAAGCGAGAACGGAGCCAAGTTAATTATAGCGATTCAGCGGCTAATGAAAAATGGCCTCAATGAATATTAAGCGCCAGAAGCGCTTTATTGCGGATCCGATACGGTTTTGTACGTACGATATATCGCGAGCATTAAAATTGACATTTACTTGTGTATTTTTTTTGTATATTTAGGTAAATTTGTCGTGTATTATGAGTCAATTTGTGTCATTTCGTGTTGCACATAAATATTTAAGCGTGACCGACATCGTAAACATACTTATTGTTGGTCAAATAAAAAAATTTAAAAGCCAAGATGTTTCTGAAGGGATTTTACGATACTTGTAAATATTGTCCGGACTTATTGTTAAACAGTAGCTCTGGATTCGTTGTGGTAGTGTGGATAATTTGAAATCACAAGAATTCTATTGTCTATATAGAATTGCGTGCTTTCTGGCTGGCCATTGTTGTTTACGGTTTTGTTTTATACAAATACTAATAAAACAGTAGATAGTTTTGTTGATGGAAAAGTTGACATTTTATTCTAAAACTCTTTAATTCTTAAGAAAATCATACAGCGTGGTGTCTTTATAGGAATGTCTCAAGTATGCAACCTCTTTCGTCACAACCTCCGCGTCACACGTCTTGCGTCGTTCTGTATCTGTGTTAGTTCCGACCAATCGCGAGCGTCGTTCCATTTTTAAAAACGTCCAATAGCGAGCGAGCCGAGGTACAATCGAAAACCTGACCCTTTCGAAACGAGCTCGGAAAAGCGTACTGTATTTTCCTAGTGTATTGTATAATCAGCCATCATGGAAGCCCGAGGCTCTTCATGGACTGTGGGGACGTAGAGGAGCTTAGCTCGCCTCGCCTGAACCGCGCGTGCGACAAAGACAGACATATATTATTATTAATGTAAGACAGAGACAGCTATGGCCGGCGCTTACTACCTTTGTATGCTGAGTGTCGGTAAAGTAATTTTCCAGATTTTATTCATTGTATAACGCGAGGGTGTATTACTATGTTGCTTTGATAATATTTATTTTTGTTATTATTGTATGTGATAAAAATTATTGGACGTTATATTCTTTATTGTAATCTTGTCCGTTCGTATTAGACATTTAAACATCTGACTTATGTCTATGTAGATTTGATGTGGCTAGTATATTTTGATGACGAAATATACATTGATTAATATAAAGACATCTTTTGTCACTTTCGTATAAAAGCATAGAAATTTATTAAACTAAATCATATATTGGGAAAGAGGTATTAGTAAAAAGTATTTATATGTTATACCTAATTCTAATTGAATAGGTACGTAAACGAATGTATATAATGAAATTACGTAAATACTGTAATATATAAGTCAATATCTTCTATTTTATACCAACTAAATTGTAGGTACACCTAAAAAACATGCATTATCAACTAAAATACTGACTAAACTTCATTATTTTTCTCATATATATAATAAAACTCACAAAATCCTCGCTCAAAACCTTAGTAGAGGTTGAATATCATAAAACAGTGCAGTAGGGAACACTGAGCGTACAATGATAGCAGTTTATCCGCTTCCACCAACAATTATATACGACGTTAATTTTGGCGCGAACTCCATTTCGGTTTCAAAACGAAATGGCCGGACTAATTCGCTTATTTATCGTTCTATTAATATTGAATATTCTCTAAATATCTTTATATTGAAATATAAGTATTATAAAATAATCAGTGGTAGCTCAGTGGTTAAAAGCCCGCCTCTCGTGGCCGAGGGCGCGGGTTCGATCCTGACAAGTACCAATGTGATTTTTCCAAGTCATATGTACATTCTAAGAGTATTAAGACATCACTGATTAATGCATTCCCAAAGAGGGTTGATGTCAGGCAGGCGGCCGGTCGTAAAAACAATTAGCCAAAACTATTCACAACATGTAAGGCAGACCCTGGCTATAGCTGGCAAATTGCCAGGTAGAAGAAGAAGAAGAAAAGTATTATAAAACAATTTAGATTTTATATACTAATGCAGAAAGTTCTTGACATTTAAACAATGATTTTTACGCGTTAAAAGATGGTAATTGTACCAGATTTTATTATGTATTAGCACAATGTCTGTCTGTCTGTTTGTTTTGTAATTTCTCGTAATTCTTTACGTGAATGCTTCCCAGATAGCGCCCCGCTGTGTACGGTAGCCAGTTATTAGTTTCGGTATAAATAATTTTTTTGCTCTATTCGTCTCGTTGCCTGAGGATTATATTTTACTAAATGACGAGCTATTTTTTCTTAAGTGTTATATTTGTTATCTTTGTGTTTATATTTGTTATAAAATAATATTGTTGATATAATATACATACGAACTACAATTTTATGTAGGGGAGAGTCGGATATATCGTACCACTTTTCACTTTAACTCAAATTTTTCGACTATAACACGTCTTATAATAATTAATACATATGTAAAATAAAGTTTCATATTTTAGCTTCCTAAGAAGAAGAGAAGAGATCCTTGCGATTATTCTAACATTGTTAAAAATGCTTTTTTATAGAGGCTTGCCATCGGTACGATTTAGCCGACTAGTCGTTTTAATCGTACCACTAAGTCTTTAAATCGTACCATGGGTGTGTAAGTCGTACCACTGAATGAAAGACATTAAAATTCTCAATCAAATTATTTATTTTTAACTGTTAGGTAAGTAATAAAACAACATTATTTATATCTTTTAGGTAATAGGAACATAATTTTTAACTCTTAGGTTACGTAAAAATATTCTCAGTAAAATAACATGATTATACTATGATAATGAGATCAATCAACATAACTAATAAAAATGAGACAAAAAAAACCGTAAACTATAATAATAAAGTAATAGTTAACAAGAATGTTATTTGTAATATAATTATTGTGCATATTTCCTAATGGAAACAGTCATGACAAATGTCTGGATTCGAAGTAGGTACATGCCTCATGTAGCCATCGTTTACAGCGAACGCATTGAATCCAATCAACTTTTGGACCCTTCTTATCGTAGTAAGAACAATTGCACTTTCCACATATATTTTCAAGATAATCATCGCTGTCATCATCATCATCATCTAGTTCTACAACAAGTGTCTCTCCTGAATCATCGCTACTGGTGATGGAATGAGATCGTTTCCTCTTATAACTTTTGTTTTTGGCCTTAGGTAGTACTTACTATACGTACTTACGGTAGTACTATAGGTACTTGCGGTTGGTAGTCGGGTAAATCGTACCAGTACAATTTAACCAACTGCAAGTGGTACGATTAAACCAACTAAGGCATTTCTAAAACAAAAGCAAATATCCGGCATAAACTCAAATCTTAGACACGCAACAAAAACCCCCAATAATCTAGTATACAATTGTGGAATAATAAAAAAAACTGAATAACTATAGCTTACCTTGATTACGAGTTATCTCCTTACGAATGTACGACAATATTTATATTAATTCCTACAAAAAATGTTTTTCTTTTATTACGTGCACAGTTGTTAACTCACGTCGATTTAAACTAGTGGATGAAGAGGGATGGTGCAGGGCCACGATTTGGCGTTGTCAGTGTAGAAAAAAATATTCATTAAATGGGAAATTTAGAAGTGGTACGATTTAAATGCTAGTACGATATAACCAACTCTCCCCTATATATTTCTTTTGATTTCCTATTATTATTGTGACACATTAGCAAGTATATTATCACAAATAGCGCCATCTGTGCCGTACTTATTATTCCTACTAATATCATAAATGCGAAAGTAATTCTGTCTGTCTGTCTGTTACATTCACGCCTAAACCACTGAACTGATTTTAATGAAATTTGGTACAGACATAAAGTTGACCTTTAGATAGAATATAGGATTGTTTTTATCCCAGACTTTTGAAAGGTTCTCTTGGAAACGCGATATAACCGAACTCCACGCGGGCGAAGCTGCGGGCGGAAAGCTAGTATACTATAATCCTTACAATTATTTTTATGTCTGATTATAATCAATTATAATACTGAACCATTCTAATTTTGTATGAAACATTTAAGTATCCTTATATTTGAAAACTATAAAAACTGGCTTCAGACATTTTGTAGCACGTTATTGGAAGTAACGATTAAAATTAAAAATCAATACTGAAACTGTACTTCGAACAATATGTAGAATATTTTTGGAAGCCATAATTTTTTTATGATATAGCAAAAGGCATTAAGCAATTCATAGTTAAATTGTACATTTATGAATACTTATACCTACTTTTTTACCTATTCCAAAATGCAAGAAGGATTAAAATTTATGCAGCTAATAATTATCATAAGTATCAAATCGATATATAAATCGTACTATTAAAATTATATACAACATCATATATATAAACAAAAGTATATAGAATTGAAATATACTTAATATTTTCGGATTTACTACGCGTATTTATTATTTTAAATACCTACATAATCTCTACATGACGAGCCGGCATACCGCATACATATGGTCTGTAGTTAAAAATAATAAAAAAACACGTAGTACTTCCAAAAATGTTAGTATCATTTAAATGAATAATAACGAAATTCTTACATATTATTATAAATAAAGTTTATTAAATAGAATTAGGTCAAGACATCGTGACAGAATCACAAATAATAAATTTATATACTCAAGCTTCCTCAATAATTTCTTTTACATACATGTTAAAGAAAATATTTAACAAACAATTTACACAACATAAACAAAGGGCTTTAAGGCGACCCCACGATAAACAATGTCCCTAGAGAATGAACCAGGACTTGAAAATATTTGGAGTGGAGGAATGATTGACGAAACATACATACACTGGTCCTAGAATGAAGAACTATCAGTAATTACAATAGAAAAATAATTACATTAAATATAGGTAGATTTATCATCGAGAATTTTTGAGTATAATTATGATTTTGATAAAAATAACTATACAAATACTATATACTATTAAATTTGTTATTTAAATTGATTATAAAAGAATGAGAGATACTTAATATATATTAAGAATATAGAACAAAAATATGGACTGTAAAAAAAGGCGTAATTCCCCTATAATCCAGGATTAGCTGTCATTGAGTCATTAACTAGATTTTAAACAGTAAATTTATCAACATCCAACCCTATTCGATAATAACGAAAACAATAACGCCATTATCCCTCATATAATAACATGATATAAGTACATTTATTATTAAAAAATTACACAACAACCCTCCAGTCCCAGAGCAGTCATGAAAATAAAATCATGGCCCCAGATCCGTGCGGATTGAATCCGAAATAGCTATCAGAAGACAATCCTTTTTTTTATCGCTTCAAACGTCGTTCCGCGTTCAATATTTTATTAGAACAGAAAATACGATTGGACGGAATAGTTGTGAAAAATTCATTCCGTCCACAACAAAACTATATGTAGTAAAAGAATTATGAAGCATTATATATTATTACTTAAAAGCACTTTGAAATATGTCACAGTTGAGAGTATAGACCAATAAAGAAGCAATTAGCCCGCCTTTTTATAAACAGAGGGCGCCATAATGTGATATCCCTGTTTGTTTTTAAAAAGAACACTCTATTAGAAAGATAAGTGTTTACGGACTTGGTTAATGGTTGCTCTTTTTATAATCTGTCGTGTAATTGATTCTGAAACGGATGTTAAATATGTTTTTTATAACACCGGAAATACATAGGAATTTATTTTATTTTTTGATCTTAGTTTTGATGTGTGTGATTATGAAGTAATTTTTGCTTATAAATCAGATTTTGAAAATACAAGAAAAATAAGTATAGTTTATAAATTAATTTCTTTCATATATATTATAGATGTATATTAAACTAGCTTTCCGTACGCAGCTTAGCCCGCGTGGGGTTCGGTTATATCGCGTTTCTAAGAGAATCTTTCAAAAGTCTTTGATAAAAACTATCCTATGTTCTTTCTCAAGGTCAACTCTATCTCTGTACCAAATTTCATTGAAATCAGTTCAGTGGTTCAGGCGTGAAAGCGTAACAGACAGACAGAGTTACTTTCGCATTTATAATATTAGTAGGGATAAATGTATATTAAATATACCAGTAGTATATATAAGTGTATCTGTCTGTACGAGCGTCCTCGCCCCGGGCCGGTTCACCCCAGATCCGTTTAAAACCATCTAAATCCGTATTAATAGTCTGTCAAATTAACGGCCGGCGGGCACCTGATGCTACGCTTTTTTAATTATAACACGAGATATGTTTGTTTATTATATAACATATATATAATATATTAATATATAAAAACATTAAATAATATATATGTAGGTGAAATTGAATTTTTGTTAATATTATTATGGTTATAAATATGAATAAAAATGAGTTTTTTCCACGTTGATGTAAGTTCAGTAACTTATAAGTATTTTCTGAAAACATTATTTTCTTATGAACGTCTAAAATATATTTTAAATGATATAATATTATTTCTTAAAAACCGATTTTCTTAAAAATGAGTTTTACCAAACTTCAATATAATATTAATTTTTGTTTATAATTGTTAATTGCGGTTTAAAATATAATTTGAATTGAATGAAATTTTAAAACATAATATATTTATGGAGCAATAATAGTCGGGTGTAATAATTTTAAATTATCTAGCGGTACACCTCTGTCACAATGGGGTATCCTAGAATGTCATCTTTTCATTGCAGTAATATAACAATTAAAACTACTGTAAAATGAAGTTGTAAAACAATTTCTCTAACAATTTAGTTACGCTTCGGAAATGACAAAATATTAGACCTTTCAC
Source organism: Danaus chrysippus (assembly GCA_916720795.1). Taxonomy (NCBI): domain Eukaryota; kingdom Metazoa; phylum Arthropoda; class Insecta; order Lepidoptera; family Nymphalidae; genus Danaus; species Danaus chrysippus. Next base: position 687,343 of record CAKASE010000070.1, read on the forward strand.
GCCTTTGTTTAAGGAGTTTTGTTTGGCTGAGGTTTGTTGGGATGGCTTTTTTTAATGCTTTTGAATTTGAAATTCAAGTTAATAAATATATCTGTTATATATAAATATATGTAAGTATATGTTAATATTAAAGACAGTGGCGGCCTAGTGGTTAAAGGCCTGCCTCTCATGCACGAGGGCGCGGGTTCGATCCTGGCAAGTACCAATGTGATTTTTCCGAGTCATATGTACTTTATAAGAGTATTTAGACATCACTGATTAATATATTCCCAAAGAGGATTGATGTCAGGCAGGCGGCCGGTCGTAAAAACAATTAGCCAAAACTATGAACGACATGTAAGACAGACTCTGGCTATAGCTGGGTAATTGCCAGGTAGAAGAGAAGATATGTATCATGTATATGTACCTTAAATTATTTTATTTTACATCTTCGCCGTCGGTAAATTGCCGACGGCGAAGATGTAGGTAGGTACCTACGTTTCTTTGTTTTTATTTTCTGGGAGAGTACAAAACTTATATGTCTATTTTTTGGACATTATTTTTGGAGTTTGATTTATATAGAATACCTACTATATAATCGTTAATTTTTGATATATGTCAAAAGGTCATTAACTTATCAGAATTAGGCTTCAAGCAATGAAAAGTTAATTCTTTAAATCAAATACCTAATACATAATGAAAATATTAATTCATCCTACCACTAAGCTTACTATAAGTCTTCATACTCATACTCCACACGTCGCGTAAGAAGTTTTTCATACATGAATCTCAATACATTCTCATTTTACAAACTTTACAATTTAAGTACATTACTTGTCAATGTTTTATAATAATTGTTGAATAGAATTTAATTTGAAAACTAATATTTATCGTAAAATAAAAGGTCTGCTTAAACCTTGGAGATGACGATTCTATAAAGTGAGTATTGTTTTAACTCGGATTTAATTTTTCTATATTTAATTTAACTTTCTACAAATTTATAATAATTATAATATATGTATAATAAATTCTATAAGTATACTAAATTGTTTCAAATTATAACCTGGCTATTCTGATTTACGCTATCATTTTAAAATCCTGTTACAAAAACTAACACTTAAATTATTATTTAATTAAATTTTTTTTAATATATGTACTTTTTTTATATTAGTTTTATGTTTTCTGTTTTAAAAAGACTATACTTCTATATAAAACAAAACAATGTAATAGTTGAACCAATATTTTTGTGATATACTACGTGACTTTATTTTTAATAAAAACTACATACTCCCGACGTTTCGGTTACTTTACAGCAACCTTGATCACGGGCAGACGAGATGTGTCTTTAATCTTTATAATAGTTAATTATAATTTAATATTCTTTTAAGACATATACCTACATATTATTTAGCTTTTTTGTTTTCTATCTTGATATTTCTTCTCTATTAAAACACCCATTACTTAATCAATTCTAAATCATAACATTCTAATATGTTTACTACAAGTTTCATTGTCACTAAATACGGAAAGTTAATAGTTTATTCACATATACATATTATAGTATTAACGTAGATTATTATAGTTTTAAAATAAATATAATTCTAATACAGTCAGCTAAGTTATAAACCACATACTGTTATGTTCATATATATAAAGTTATTTAACTGTATTCAACCTTTGTTTCATATCAAACCCGAACAAAGCCGCGGGTGAATACTAGTTATGTATAATTTTCTCTCTGTAAGTGTGAAGAGAGGACTGAAACAGTAATTGCCTCGAGGGAGGCCCAGATTACAGTTTAATGCAATAATTCTACGTGATCATACCGCGTTTACGAGACTCTGGATATACATGAGATGAAACGAGAAGATTTATCTTGAGATATGGTATAATAACAAATAGAAAGGTCAATATAGTCTAGATCTATAGTCTAAGTATAGAAAATAATTGTTTAAATGAGAATACTATTGATGTTAATAAAGCTTTATGCTTTAACATTAATAAACATTCATTTACAAAGATTAATAGGTTACCAGTCTTAGATTCGTTGTCATCATCAGCCTATCAGAGCCCACTACTTAGCAAAGGCCTCTTCTCACATGGAGAAGGTTTTCATTCATTTCACATGAAATTTAGAATTTTGCGCTTAAATCATTTTTGTAAATGTTATTAATGGCACGATGGAAAAAATCTTTCATAGCATGTTTTTTATTTCATACTAGCCGTGATCGCGACTTTGTCTTCAAGTAGTTATTTTTTTTATTGTTTATATTAATAGACAACAACATGTAGTCTTTGTGACTCATTATATCAGCTGTTTATGACTGAAAGTCTTATCAACATGGGTAGAGCAGTACAAACTAATAGACAAAAATCATACAAAAAATGTCTTGAACACATAGCCGGTAGCATATATACATACATTTAGTAAAGAGTAGTTAAACGAAACTAATATTATTGGATAACTATGTGTATTTTCTTAGGTATATAAAAAAATCTCGTCTGTCCGTGATCACGGCTGCTGCAAAGTAACCGAAACGTCGGTAGTATGTAATTTAAGAATAATAAAATACGCGTAGTAACACGAAAATATTAGTTTAATTTAAATGAATACTCGCAAAAATTTTAGATCTCATTAAAAACTAGTTATTTTTATATTACAAACAGACAGATTTATTTGTATATAGACAAAAACGGTTGTATAAAAAATACCGGCTATAATTATTTTGTTATCAGAAGCTATTTAATTTTTTTGTATTTTTACACATATTTTTAATAATTTTTTGCATTTTTTCTTTACATACATTAAGTTTACATAAGATTATTGCTGAAATATAAATATTTAATTAGATTAAAGCCGATGAAGATTTAAAATGAAATATAAATTATTATTTATTAAATTATTGTCATATCTGTTTGTTAATATTGGTACAAGTTTTCGATCAATCGATAGTCCAAGTTTTCGATGTTGATGATGTTAATGTAAAGAAATATCTCATTCTTTTGCTCTTGAATGGTTGATAGCTCATTGAAAAGAAATTTTCTTTTAAATAGCCCTAAAGAAAGAGGTCCAACGGTGTCAAATTATCACTGCTGCCAATTGATATGGTGATATACTTACTGGTGGTGACCATTATTGTTTCCTTAGTTGTGTGACTAGTGGCTAATTTTTGACACCACACCTCGTCCGCATAACTTCAAATATGATCCAAAAAATGTTCATTATTATCTTAAGATAGTGAACGCCAATCACAGTAACTGCTGTATCGGTCTCATTTTAGCAAAATAAAGCATAATTACACCTAAGAGTCACTCTTTATTGGTGCATTGGTTTCTCGACAATCACTAATGAATTATCATTCGCCTAAAGACAGCTTTCTGCGTATTGACGAATCCACTGAAGTGATAATGTACCTTACCACTGAAAATTATTTTCTTGAAATTAATCTTCCATTGTAGTAATTTTTTGCCGCCATTCTCACTATACGAATCTTGCAATGGTGAAAAGTACTTGCACCTTCTGTGAATGCAAGTCTTTATGCATAATTTTCACCAACAGCGAGCATGAGATTGCAATTGGTGGGTATAATAATGATATCGTAAACAGTAGCAAAAATTTTTATACTTCAAGCTGTACGAGCATTAACTGGTCTTTTCACATCTACAATTTGCCCAAAATGTTGCACGATTATTACAAATATACGCACATATTGAAGATTAAATTAAGCAAAAAACACGAAGTTTATAATATGCATTTTGATTGTACGTCCATTTTCGTAAGCCTATCTACATAATTTGAAACCTGAATTACTTTAACTCATTTCTCCTTTGTGTATCTTTCAATGGCTCAAAAGGAGTTGTTCTGAAATTGAGAAATATTAAATGAAATGCAGAAAAAACTTGTCGCTTATGTTTACATTCAGTATCGGCAATTTAAATTTAACCACCAATTATATAACTTAATTATTTTGATTAAAAAGTTATCTTAAGATTTATCCTAAGATATATCTCGTGTACGTTATCATTGGATCGTTGAATCAAGATTAAATTTGTTGAAATTCAGGCGAGTATCTAGAGTGTACAGTGCACACAACAAGTAATGAAATATCATTCATTATTTTAAATTGACGACAACAAAACATGTGTATCTAACTACGTTTTGAATAAAGGTTTTTTCAAAGTCTATTTGAATCCTGGTTTTATAGTTGTAAAGTAAGTTAAATTATAAATCTGAAGTCGACTAACAACAGAAGCAAATGATTAAAGTTTTTCATTGAATAAATTATATGAAAAACGGGAAACATTTCATCTCTAGTAGTGTTATGTGAATTTAAAAGTCAAAATATTAACAATATTGCAAATTAAAATATTATAAGTATTTGAAATACATAAATGTAAGTACATATATCCGACAAAGTTTGACAATTTTAAAGTGTGTATAATTTTGATAGTAAACTTCTATAAAAATAAAACGTAATGAAAACAGATCAAAACCTTTGTAGCCCACTGTATCTTTACCATAGTATAATACTCAATTATTAAAACAATAATACTCGCTCACGGCCTCCCGGGACCAGCGCCATCTATCCGGCGCTTATAGCAGTTAAGCGAAGGATATTTTGGAAATTAATTTTCGAGGTGAGATTTATTTTTATATTTCCATTATTTTCTCAGTGTGTTTTGAAAGTAAGGTTTTACATAGTGAATAGTTGTAAAGGTTATATTTATTAATTTAGGTCCGCTCTTTGAACACCTATTAATGGTTTTTTGAGATTATAGTTTTTCATACTATTTTGTTTCTACACAAACCTATATCCTTTCTTGTTAAAAATATTCATTGATGACTAAAAAGTAAAATAATTTAGTATTGAGATAATAAATTTTATTAATATTGATACTAATGCCATCTTTCAGCTAATAGTTATAATACAACTCCTCAACCAAAGATGGCTCTGCGTATCTTCGTCATTAATGCGAGTTGAATTATCTCCTCTAGGTGCCTCTGTGATAGTAGCAGACTAAATTGTTATTTGTCACTCATAAATAAAAATCAGCTTATATAAATAGTTATTAATATAAAATTTATTAAAGTAATAAGATTTTCATTAATTATTTGTTTGTTAAACACTAAATCGATTGAAGGGATATGACGTATGTCATTTTGACAAAGTCAAATTAAACGATCCGCTGTGACGATGGATTCGCAAAATTTTAAATAATTGATGCAATCAATAATAATACGAAATGGTTATATATTAATGTGTTATTGTTAGATAAAAAAATCATCATGGAACAGATCTACGCGCTCGGAGTATCTTGCATCGAGTTTGTGCAATACTGGTACTTTAAATTCAATTTTTATAAATATTCATGTCGTTTAAGTAAATAATAAAGATTTAATTTCTGTGAGAAATCTTTAATGAGAATCTTATAGGCATTGTTTGGCTGAATTACCAATTTATATTAGAATATTCTAGTCTTTAGGTTTATCAAATTTCTAGTTAGTCCTTCTACAAAATTGGTGTAATAATTTCTTATTGGACATATAACACGATTTATATTAAAATAGCCCTATTATATATTACCAAGTTTAAGATATTCTAACATGATTATTTAGCGGCATTTAAAAACAACAATATCAATTACAATCCATTGAAATATTAAATAATTATATTTGTACATAAATTTGTAATACCTACAATATTCATTCATATTAAATTGAAACAAATATCTTTCAATAACTCCACCCATTTAGTTTCATACATTTCTATTATAACAATATATTATCTAGATTTTCTTATTAGTTATTTATTTTTTTATTTTTATTTTGTTTGAACGATTTACCGTAGGTTTGAAGACTGGTCGTGGTACTTTGAACTGGTGAATCATCTTTCCAACCCTCATTATATGCTGGAAATTCTATTTCCATTGATATCTATCTTCGATTCTGTGTTTGCGTCACAATTACTGTTAGTTATGGCTGTCGGTGGCTGGGTTAATTCCATCAGTAAGTGGTGAGTATTATGAATTATTATAATTTTGATATTTGTTTTTAATAATTCATAATTAATAACACATTTTAAACAATAATTTATATAGTTATGGGTAATAAAATTAGTTTTTTCGTGATTATAATGTTATTTAATTTGTAATTATATAAAAAATATCTGTTATGAGAATTTTAATAAGTAAATGCCATATATTAATTACTCAAGTGAGTTTGAATCAATTATATGGATCTTGTAATTTCAAAACCCGTTTGAACATTTATAAATTTTACATTCTTATTTACTTGAATCATTATGAAGTAACTTCTGATTGGTTCCATAATTAGGTATGTATGTATGTTTGTATGTCTACAATTACGTTGAACAGTAAAAGTTAAGTATTAGTATACATTTTAGGCTAATATAGATGACTTTTCCTGAAGATATAAAGTATTACTTTAGTTATTAATAATTATTTCTTAGTTAATGTGTTATATCTGTATGTAGGAAACATATAGATATAACACATTATTGTGGCTTTTCCTAAAGATATAAAGTATTCCTTTAGTAATTATTTCTCCTTATTTCCTATATGTAGATAATAATTTCTTCTTAGTTCCCTTATATACATATATCATACATTATTCCAGGATTCTTCTAGAAGATCGTCCATTCTGGTGGGTGAGAGAGACAACATTCTATACCTCTCCCCCTCAGTTGTATCAGACGGATCAAACATGTGAGACAGGTCCGGGAAGTCCTTCTGGTCATTCGTGTGCCGCTGCCGAGGTCCTCATATTAATCATTATGTGGGGACAGCACATATTCAATGACAGGTCGGTAGAAGATTTGACTATGTAGTATTTTCTTTGTATCTGAAGTAAATATAGGTAATTTGTGTGTGTATATTATATGTAGAATTCAATAAAAGTATTTTTAGTTTGTGTTTTTTGTATTGTGCTAGTAGGATGATTAAATGATGGAAAGTAATATAATGAAGTGGTCTGTCTACATTATGTTTGACATCATGTTATTATTTAATAACACCGATCAAGATATGAATTGCATGTATCCACGGTGCGGGTGATGAGTCCATCGCGTTGCAGGGAGAGGAGCTTCAACAGTGACTGGGACTTGCGACCCAGGTGTAGGTTTAAGGGACCCTTATCTAACGCGCGTTAAACGCTCACCTCCACGGTACAAGCTCCTCTCTCTACCAAATTTGAAACGAATCTACTAGAGCTGCCTTCAAAGTACGTTCCAAGAATGAATAGATATTAGTTCTAGACAGGCCCAAGTCTTTTAGTAGGTTGTAGAGAGATTTCTGGCTTCTACCGCGTACAAATTTAGGACGAACCTATTACTAGTGATTTTATAAATTAGTTCATTATTATAAGTTATTGACTTGATGGCATGGTGTTTGGGGATGTTGGTTTCCCGAGAAACTCATTAGTCATATATACAGGGTGTTTCTTGTTTATCTTCTTACAGGAAATGGTCTCCGTGGTGGAAGCATGCTGTATATCCGTTCTTCGGTATATCTATAGTATCAGTGATGCTGGCTCGTCTGTATGTTGCTACACATTTCCCACACCAATGTCTGTTGGGAGCTATGATCGGTAAGAACATACATGCATGTATGTATATAATCAACTAGCTTCCCGCCCGCAGCTTCGCCCGCGTGGAGTTCTGTTATATCGCGTTTCCAAGAGAACCTTTCAAAAGTCTGGGATAAAAACTATCCTATGTTCTTTGTCAAGGTCAACTCTATGTCTGTACCAAATTTCATTAAAATCAGTTCAGTGGTTTAGGCGTGAAAGCGTAACAGACAGACAGACAGAGTTACTTTCGTATTTATAAAGTAACCGACACGTCGGTAGTATGTAGTTTTTTATCAAAAATAAAGTCGAGTAGTATATCCGAATAATATGTTTCATTTAAATGAATACTCGCGAAAATTTCAGATATCATTACTATTATTCACTTATAATTAACTAATTATCTCATATAATATTTTTCCAGGTGTATTTCTCGCTCCAGCACTATGTATTTATGTATCTGATCCATACATCTGGAAATATGGTTCATCAAAACCTGTACAGAATATGGTTGTTAAACATGTGATTATTTCACTAGTGATGGGATCCATCGGTTTAGGGATGTACTGGGTGATGAAAGTTATGGGCATAGACCCACACTATACAGTACAATTAGTAAGTTGTATAAACTAGACCATTTTTAATGAAACTGTCATATAATATAGATGTGATTAGATTTTTCTTTATGTTATAGATGTAGAAACTTTTTTTTATGTTACAAGCAAGTTTTAAGGTGATTTTGATCATTACAATTTAATTTTAATGAAAGTCTTCAGTCAGAAACTACACTTGAACATATAAAAAAAAATTGATTCAACTTTATATAAAATAATAACTAAATTAATTAAAATCCCAGTAAGGACAGAATACCTCAGTTTGTAAAAGAAATTCTCCATATAATATTCAGTTCAAAGTTCAAATACTATGTAGTATATTACATTTATAAAATCTATATACATAAGGGTAGATTTTCTTGTATTACATTATAATGCCTGGTTACCGAGCTTTGCTCGGTATTTAGGGATTATTAATATTTATTTTGTGTTTTTTTTCGTTAAGGCATTTTCAAGTGAACACGTTAAGAAGACACAAAACAATGTAAATCAACAATTAATTTCTTAGTCTAACCTTAAAACGCCATCTGCAGTTGTGTCGTTAAAGCAATTAGCAAAAATTAGTATCACTATTCGATAATAGATGTCAGGAAGAGTCATATTTTAAACGACTCCTTTTTGTTACTTTTTTTTTTAAATAACATAACATTTTCTAAAAACGATTCTTAGCTAGATCGATTTATCGCCTCTGAATTTCATGAAAATCATTGGAGCCGATTCCGAGATTCCAATTAGATAGATATATTATATTTATTAGATATACAAGAATTGCTCATTTAAATATATAAGATATATTTCTTGTGGTCAGAGGTATTGCATACAAAATTCTTCAAAGTAATTCAAAATCCTATATACAGGGTGACTGGTGAATTACTATCAATATTTAAGGAGAATACTCGGTACATGATTCTCATTCGAATTATGTAAAAAAAATAGGTACTTAATTTTTGACCAAATTTCCAAGTGTGGACGCGTGCGGCGGCGTGCTGATACAACACCACGCCGCCGCACGCGTATGTGTGAGTGTGAGTGTATACCTAATCTGTAGGGTGTTCACACGATGCGTAATTAATAACATAACTTTTGGTTAACTCTACTTAGAAGTTTATTAATATTTATGTTATATTAATTTTTATTTTGTCATATATGATCGTCAAATATCACGTCCTCAAGTATCGATAGTAATTCACCAGTCACCCTGTATATCTTCTTCTACCTGGCAATTTCCTAGCTTTAGCCAGGGTCTGCATTTAAAAATATGTGTATTTTTTTTCTTCCAGGCTTTCCGTTGGTGTAATTCTCCATCATCTATAAGTGTGTCAACCACACCTTTATATTTATTAGTCAACACTACAGCGGCAATGCTCAGTTGGTCTCTATGTGTCACACCCGCTGTGGACAGGTAGAATATATCCCTACTAATATTATAAATGCGAAAGTAACTCTGTCTGTCTGTCTGTTACGCTTTCACGATTAAACCACTGAACTGATTTTAATGAAATTTAGTGCAGAGATAGAGTTGACCTTGAGAAAGAACATAAAAAGTGATTTTTAAGGAATGTTAAGTGTTTCTTTAAGACAAACTTTATTAAAATTACTAACAAGTCGCTATTGATTGCCCGCATACGTTCTAGCGACACGCATTAACGCAACCTTATTGGAGGTCGGGCGCGTTAAACGTTTAACGCAACCTTATTGAAAGTTGCATAAGAAATTTCACTTTCAATATATTTATTATTAACACAATATATTAATTTAATTCCAGATACCGTCACAACACTAGCAACAGGTCGCTGTTGATATCGATATTTGCTACCGGTTTATCGATGTTTGCTTTCAAACAGCTGGAGTTGAACATCACTAGAGCTAATGCGTTCTTCTTCTACATGTTGCATTTTGTATTAAATACGGTCAAGCCGGCCATTTTCTTAGTGTTTATACCGTCTCTGTCAATGTGGCCTTATTCTAGAAAAGAGAAAATTAATTAGCCTGTAATAATATTTATTATGCTTTATTTATTTAATTCCCTGTGATAGTAAGCGGTTATGCACAACACACCAAATAAATTGAATAATTTCATGTGTTTTATTTTGTCCTCCATTTTGTTTTTAAATTAATGACAGTTTATAATCTTAGGATTTTTTATACTCACATTTCCTTATGATATTATATTCCTTTAATATTTAAAGTTAGTGATGCAACTGATTGATGGGAACTACCACATTGGCGTTTTTAACGAAATCTATTACATTAAAATCATATAATATCTTAGTTTTGTCGAGAGAGAGAGAGAGAGAGAACGATTGAGAGAGAGTGAGACAGCAAATGTAGCATGAAGCAATTAGTATGGAGTGAGAGTAGGGAGCGAGCAAGCGAGATAGATTGAGAGATAGAGTGAGACAGGGCTAACGTCGTATAACGTTTTAGATTCGTATAAATTACAAGTATAAAGTACAAGATTTATAAATTAGTTCGCCAAAGAAGTTTCACTTGTAATATGTGTACTTTGTACGCACGCATATTTTTTTCAATGATACCTATAGGACGTATATATGCAAGGACTTATTGAGTGAATGTGTTGTAAACGTATACAAACAATAGATAAATAATTTCTGTTGATTATTTATTAAAATTTCTACATATCCGTCTCGCCCCAAAAATATCTTTTACAAAAAATAGGTTTCATATGTTCACTCTTATTAATCTGTGGTCCGTCTCCTGGCTGAATGCTCCTGTCAGTCGCCTGTCGAATCTCTTCGCTTTCAATGTCATTTTGTTTTGTATCTAATTCCTCAAATTTTTCATATAAATGTTTGCTAGATGTTTTCGTTTCTACGCGTTGGTCTACATTACATCCAAATATTTTATTTCTTATGCTATTCCGCCTAGAATTTCCTCTTATCTGACATTTTTTGCTTACTTTTTCATTCACGTCTGTCGTGTCTGCAACAAAACTCTTCTCGCAAGTTGGTTTTTCTTCAAATATTTCATCCATCGGCACACATAACAACAGCTGAATAACCATTTTAATTCTCAATATTATATCTGTTAATACGTTGCATGGGCACCTTTTTTCGTCGTCAAATTCATTTTTATTATGCATTAATTTTCTTGTCAATTTTGACGGAATGAGATGTTTTTTTTATTCTTGCCAAAGAGGTTACATGATTGCTATTAGTTCACAATAATATTAATATTATAATAAAGCGAAGAAATAATATTAAGACTTGATAGTGGAAAATTTATGAAAACAAATACCTATTTGAACACGTTTTTATAAAACATGAGTAAGGGTAAGTTAATGAAAAGAAAAATCTGCATAATACTTTTCATTCATCTAAAAATAAAAGAATGTTTTAAGTGTATTATTACTAGAACGGATGCAAAGGGTATGAAATAAATCCTTCCTTCACTATCAAAATCATCTTATTGGGCATCCAATAAAATTAGTAGACGAGGCTTTGACAAACGAGAAATATATAAGTACTAGGAAAGAAAAAAAAGATATGTTCAAATGTGTGGTACAAATTATTAATTATTATAAATTATACTAATCAATTTATTTTCTGTGTCTGACCATTTGTCGACATGGTTCTTTTACAATCGTTTTCAGAGTATTTTGCTTCTAATATAAATCTTTGTTTGCTTTTCATGGATACGTTATTATTTAATAGAAATACATAAATTCCAAGAGATTTGACTAAGGTGTAGTTACATATTTATCAAATAAATACTCTTAGAAAATTTATTACTCCTGTTAAAATAACAATCTATTGAGAGAATTTTGACCAAAAGCTCTGTAAAATCTATCCCTTTAGATCATAGAAATCTGGGTTTTTGTGGAATCTGTGAAAAAATTGCTTACTGATGAATCCTCTTAATTAAACTGACTATCCAAGTGTTGACAATTGCATTTATTGCCAAATTATCACTCCTAGAAGAATAATTCTGATCTTATATCGAGCGGGAAGAGAGTGAGATGTCATCTGCTCTAACAATCTTAATATGTTAAGTTTATACGTGGTCCCTTGCGTAAAGGCTGGTACATAAATTCACAGTTACTTGGTGAGCTATGGCGTCTTACAATAATAACAATGGCTTTAGCAAACAGAGTTCTGGATAGAGTTACCAACTAGGGTTCTAAAGTTTGATGAATATTTTGGTTGGCGCGATCGTGCACATTCATTATATTTAGAAAAAAAGTAATTTAGTTGTGTTCTAAATGTGGATGATGTTTGATTGTTTGATTTTACGTGGCAAAACTATTAAAATAAGGATATAAAACAAAGTAGCTGCTAAAATCAACACTGGAATATTTAAACAAACACGGCTTTAAAAAGTCGAATTAAATACAAAAAAGAAATAAACATACCTAAATATATCATTTTAATTTCATTATCATGATTTTGTGATAATAAAACGAATTATTTATATTTTAACAAATTATTCTATGTACTGTTATTGGCGGAAATAATCCATACAAATACATATAAATCGCGAATTCTACAATAATTTCTGTCTTTTAAGCACGGATTCCTAAAACGAAAAGCAATATCCAATATCTTTTATATATGTTATAGATTATCAATTTTAATTAAGTCTTTTATTAAACAGATAATAACCGTATCGTCGAAAAAATAATTAACTGTCAAGTGTTTAATATTCCACAGTATATAAAACAAATTATTTGTTTCAATAAGTTTTGTGTACAAAATGTTTTTCGCTGAGAAGTTACTGTCTCAGGATGCAAATTATAAATCGGTAGAATTGTTGAATTTCGTAAGTTATATTATTTTAATTTAACTTTTCTGTAATATTAATTTATATGATTAAAAGTTTAGACAAATGTATAAGAAAACCTAATAGGAAGATAATTTTATCTAAACATTTGTAATTAAGTATAAAATCTAGACGTAATAGCTCAATTGTTGTAGCAACTGAGTCGCGGGTTCAAATCGAGTTTGAATAAATTTTGATTTAAATTTAATATTTATTTTATCAACCTTACCTGAATCAAAAATCGGAAGAAATTTATTAAAAATAACTTAATAGTGATAACGTTTCATATTTATTTAAGGAAAATTACTGTTTTTGTAAGTACTTATTACCTACTAGCTGCGCCCCGCGGTGTTACCTGCGGATTTCCAGGATTTCCGGGATGTAAAGTAGCCTATGTGTTATTCCTGGACGTCAGCTTCCTGTATACAAAATTTTATCAAAATCAGTTCAGTCGTTTGAGCGTGAAGAAGTAACAAACATACACACACACACTCACAAATTTTCGCAATTACAATATTAGTAGGATGTAAAGTTTAAAATTCTTTTGAATCATATACTATAATAAGGTCTAAGACTTTCGCGAGTATTCATTTAAATGAAACTAATATTTTTTGGATATTTTTGCGTATTTTAATATATTATAAGTCTCCTGATGAAATGTGGTCGTTTAAAGGTACAGTTATTGCTCAAGGAGTCTAGAAGTAAGCAGGCGCGGCTTCATTCCTTGAAGTCCAACTACGGCTGGCTTCAATCAAGACCTGCCGATGTTGACGTAGACCTGGAAAAATACAGAATAATGCTGCTAAAGGTTTGTTGTTCTAAAATCCAAGCTTGGAATTTCTATGACAATTACGGTTATGTTTTTATGAGAATTTTGGGCTATTATACATATATGTATTATAGTTACTTATTCTGTGTGAAGTTATAAAAGTAAATTTTTGGATTAGTTGACAAAAGATGTATTCAGTCAGCTATCATAAATAGGGAATTGCAAATTAAGAAAACTAACATAGTAAATTATGATATAATCATAGAAAATAAAATACTATACTAATTTCATAAAATCATAAGTTTTTCATTTTTTTTTTATAATAAATAATGTGTGGGAAAAGGTTAAGCAAATAGAATATGTGGCAGTAATCATTTGAAACTCAATTCACTGTGTCTATTTCTTTGTAATAATTTCTACTTCTTTTTAAGTAATCAGCAAAAATACCTTTCTTCTTAGTTATCTTCTGCGTCGTGTGCTGCCATAGCAGTTCAAATGGATCGCCTGACAGAAGAATGTCAATCGTCTGAAGATATTTTGATGATGTTTGAGAATTTTATCAACGAACAGACGAACATAGAAATGATTGAGAACAATATAAAGAAGGAAAAAAAGAAGAAAATATATCCTGAATTAGTTTCGGAGAGTCGAAGATCATCACTATCTTTTATAATAAATTAAAATCATAACAAATTTAGTGAGGTTTCTTTAGTTACCATTGGTTCTTCTTCTATCTGGAAATTTTCCAGCTTTAGCCAGGGTCTGCCTTGTGTGAAAAGTTTGGTTTTTTACGACCGGCCGCCTGCCTGACATCAACCCTCTTTGGGAATGCATTAATCAGTGATGTTTAAATACTATCAGAAAGTACATATGACTCGGAAAAATCACATTGGTACTTGCCAGGATCGAACCCGTGCCCTCGTGCATGAGAGGCGTACCTTTTAACCACTAGGCCACCACTGACATTAGTTACTATAGCTATAATCGTATATCTAGGAATTATGTTCGTCCTTTAGCCAAAAGTTTGCATAACACTGCACACGACGCGTTTGACGTTTGACATTCAATAGCCCACGTTAATACTATGAGTGAAGTTTTGTTTATGAAAAACTGTTGACGCGGCGTATTAATCAGCTTATATGAGTTAGCGGTCTTCAAGAAACACGTAGTTATGCGGCTTTGTGTAGCAGATGTTTTAAATCTAAAGTCGCAATTAAATTTTTAATTCAATTGTAAACTATTATTATATCTAGAATATGTGAATAAGATTTCATCTTTACTAAAATTTAATTATGATTTTTTTATACTGTTACTTCATTTTCACTAGAATGGTGATATATTTTGCTAATGTTAACGTTTTTATTTGTTGGACGAATTATAATCTTGAATATTGTGTGGAGACACGAAAGAGTTGACGAATGGAATAAAAGCATTTATTTAAAAATAATGATATACTTCTTAAAGAAGACTTTCGTTATATTATGATTCTTATTTGTTTATTGTTTTGCGGGAACTCCAAAGTATTTGGGTGTGTCATTTAAGGCACTTTAGTCGAATAATTTGAGTGACAAACTTAGTGCCAGCACGACTTAGGTAATAAGAGAAATATCAAATTGTTTATTTATTGATATACATACCTAAGAAGTCTATACGAGTATTCTTTAAATAATGACAAAATAAGATTATGTTAATGTGCTAAGAAATATAAACTATGGAAGCAGTGACAAAAAATATATGAAAAATTAAATTATGTCCACGATGGTACAGAAAACATGATCTTGATTCTGTATGTAAGATATAATGCTTTGATATAAGACCTATGTATGTGATGGCGTTGAAAATGTATCAAACACTAGCTGACCCGGCAGACTTCGTACTGCCTCAATCAATAAATAAATTATGTTTTATTTATTTTTTTGGTGTTTACCTCAAGCCATAAATCTCCGTGTCCTGAAGTGCGACAAAATGATTGACATATTAGTTAGTTGTCAAATCTAATGTCAAAAAACCGTTTCTATGGGAAATAAAAAAGCGCTGTTTTTAGGGTTTTCCCGGAAATTGATAAAATTTTTTCAGCTTTTAAACCTTCCCTGAACCTCCACGAACATTTCAAGACTAAGATAAGATAAATCCGTTCAGCTGTTCTCGAGTTTTAGCGAGACTAAGGAACAGCAATCCATTTTTATATATATAGAAGATTAATGATTTCCTAAATAATATAATAAATTGTTGGATAATATTACTTAATTGTTTTGTCTTTCATTACAAGTTTCTTCGTAAATTATAACAAAAGAAAGATCACATAGAATCATTGGTCATATTTATTGTCTGTATGTCTGATTGTTAGGTATTTTTCATCTTTAACAAATTTCTTTATTTTGTAATTTAATAAGAGCATCAGTTGCTTAATATCATTTAATATGACCTGCACTAATTGTAAGATTCGGGAGACACTGAAAATTTTATTGTAGCTTAATTTGACGTAATATTACAGTATTATTTCCTAAAAGATTGCAACTTGATTTACTTTTTTTATAAAGAAGCATAGTTTAGTTCTCCTAGGATATAACGCATATGAGTCAGTGGTGGACTAGTGGTTAAAAGGCCCTCCTCTCATGAACGAGGGTGCGGGTTCGATCCTGGCCCTGGCAAGTACTAATGTGATTTTTCCGAGTCATATGTACTTTCTAAGAGTATTTAGACACCACTGATTAATGCATTCCCGAAGAGGGTTGATGTCAGGCAGGCAACCGGTCGTAAAAACAATTAGCCAAAACTATTCACAACATGTAAGGCAGACCTTGACTAAATTTGTTTTATAAATTATTTGTTTTAAGCCACCTCTCAAGCCTTCTCTTCCACAATTAAGATCGGCACAAAATCCACAACTTCTCTTATGTTACAGATGTCCATGGGTGACGGTGACTATCTTCCATCAAGTAGACCATCTGCTCGTTTGCTTTTAACATAAAAAAATCTAGATCATCTTTTGTTATAAATAAAACAATGCAAGATATTCTAAATTAAATTCATTTTTTCTTGCTAATAAAATTGAAGTGATTAAAAGGCTAAAACAGAAATAATTATCCTTATTAAATGCATCAAATGTTTTATCAATAAGTTTCAATAAATAAAATACAACCAGTTAGTTTATTTGTATTATGTTTAATTTATGATCGTAAATTAAAAATAAATTATAAAATACGATGTCAGCAGATCCTTGGCGTAAACAATACCATCAAGTGAAATTGTATCTACAGGAGAATTTAATTGAGGAAGCTCCGTTTGTAACCTGTTACTTGAAACTGACATTCAACATACGATAAGTTGCACCTTAAATAACATTATATTTATAGTTCCATTCACGACATTAAGGCATTACTATGAGTCCGTATTGTATACTACAGACGCAGAGTAAACAGTTTCACATATTTAATATTAGTAATAACTAATATCGTTTATGAATGAAGAAATTTAAACGTTACTTATGTAGTAATTTTAACTTGTGGTAAGGATCATACTTTTATTTTCATTTCATTATATGTTCAAAATACTTCGACAGATTAAGAAATCATTCTTGGAAGTGAAAATAATTCTTGTTTTTGTTTATTCTTGCTTAATATTATTTTATTACTAAATCTCACTAAGATGATGATGATTAAAAACATTTGAATCACATTTCCATATAGTTCTGACAGTAGACGTTGTTTGGACTGAAGAGAAGGTGGCTCTTAAACATGTTTTATTTTTTATATGCTTTAAGTTTATAAATGAACATCGCCGGGGCAACATCGTTGTATGTATAAAATATCATATAACGAGTGACGCCGCTGACTCCGCGGAACGAACACCAAGCCGTGTGAACCAGAAGATTCCTGATACACACAAGCTATGGAATGGTATTGCTATCCTAACATCGGGGCAATCATGTAGTCTTAAGCATATTATAAGTTTTAACATGTAATTCTTATTATATTACACATAAGTAAGTTTCGTAGTTTTCCCTGAACCCCCGGTTGCCACCCTATATAATTAGCGTAAAATGATTGTTTACTTGCAATAAAAACGTGGATAATTAATTAGTTACCAAAAAACGTTATATCGGAAGTGTCAAATGCTTGCATCGCAAATTAAAATGAAACAGGATGAACTAAAACAGTTGCGTGAGTTTGAATAACGCAACTGAACGTAATGAACGAAGTGTCGACATTACGTTAAAATTTAATAATAAATGATTATAATTTAATAAATAAGATTTTCTATAACCAAAATAAATATATAATCTATTTTTAATTGACGTAAATTTGTCCCTAATCGATGTTTTGTAACATTAAAATTACTTTATTTCTGTATTTATCGAATTACACTTACTATTTATTACATCGTCATACTACTTTCCCGTTTTCCAATCTATACTACCAACTATCAAAAATCTTCTTCTACCTGGCAATTTGGCAGTGTTAACCAGGGTCTGCCTTACATGTTTTGAATAGGTTTGTTTAATTGTTTTACGACCGGCCGCCTACCTGACATCAACTCTCTTTGGGAATGCATTAATCAGTGATGTCTAAATAATCTTAGAAAGTACATATGACTCGGAAAAATCACATTGGTATTTGCCAGGATCGAACCCGCGCCCTCGTGCATGAGAGGCGGGCCTTTTAACCACTAGGCTGAGTTTACTGACTTTTACTAATCTTTACTATCAACTGTCAAGTATGTAGTAATAATTCAAACTTGGGTTAAAGCATTCAGTTTAGTTTAAATGTTTGATAGACATATTCGTATCAACATGTATTTGGTATTGCCCGGTCCCATATATATATTATTTAAAATAAATTATTTTTCTTGAACACAGGAAAGAAGATGTCTTATTTAGTATGAACTGATTTAGGTTAAGCGTTTAACGATTTTATAGTTGAATTAATTTAAATAATTTATCATACAATTATATTAAAAGGTAAAAAAATATTTTAAACTAAGTAAAAATGTATAAAAGTATCGTTAAATAGTGACGACATTAATCGATAGTGTCAATATTTTGTGTTATTAATTATTGGCTAAAATTCCGACATTTTGTGTTCTGTAATAGTAGGCGGTAAAAGAATGTGTTGCAATATACGATCTATAATTAATTGTTAGAGTAATCAAAATAATAACTATATGTAATAATAATTATTTGGTTGTTTGTTCATCGAAGATATTTTTATCGTCAGAATGGTTATTAAAAAAAATTATTTAAAACTATTTAGAATTTATATGTATAACTTATTTCTGAACGAAACGAGATTATTATAGAATACAATGTTCCTAAACTTGTTTATTTCTATGTATTTCTTTTTCATTATAATATTTTTTCATTTTACTTATAAAATAATTTTCCCGGAACTTGATTTATATGGACCAGAAAAAGTGCCTATTTTATTATACCTAAATTTAATTATGATAGTATTGTCATAACTACCGCATTTTTGTAGGAACCTTTTGAAAATATTAAATAGTTTTAAGTACAAAACAATTTCAATCAATATACGTATTATTTTTCTTACAAATTCTGTTCCATTATTACTCGTCTCTATTCCTACCTATAATTTTATTCAAGTTTTCCTATTTTATGTACATTAACTGTTTTATTGCTGGTCGTGTGTTAATTTACGAGTGTCTTAATTGGCAGTTGGTGTAGATGTAAAGTAATGAGGCTTTATACCCAAAATGGTTTTACGACCTTTCTTCATTAGCATGGCTATGAGCAACTTTTATAAATAGCATTTCAACTGAGAATTATAATTTTGATTTGGCTTAGGTATTTTATATGACTGTATCCTACTGATATTATAAGGATAAAGATTTTATGGATGGTTGATGCGTTCATGTTTGTTGTCCTTCACAACAAAAACTAAGAGATGAGTCCGAATGAAATTTTGTTGTATAGATAGTTTATAAAATGCATTAGGACATAGGCTATGGCTTACTCTTAAATTCTATATACTTCCTGAAGAAACGTCCCTATACTTTTAATTAATATTACAATTAACATTCTATTTGAACTCAAATTGTTTCTTTCTTAAAACAAATGAAATAGCGTGCAGAAGGTAATATTTAAAATAAAGCCTTGAAACGTTATATATTTTTTTTATATTATCTATGTGTATTGCTGCCCTAATAAGAAAGAAACTATGAAATTATATTTGGACTCCCGTAGGCTATGTAGAATATAACTAAAAATAGTTTTAATGCATATTTCATGTAAGACATACTTTCTGGTACCTGTTTAGAGTATTTTGTATCTATACAAGGTAATTTTGAAGGTTAAAGATAGTAAGTGGTAGCCATCGCTTATAAGACCCAGAAATAATGTTCTGAGAATTTATGGGACTGTAGGAATATAGGAAACAATGGAATTAGACTAAAAGAGAAAAGGTCCAAGCTCTCTCAGTCTCCTCAGTAAATACAGCTGAAATAACTACTTTTTTGACTTACTTTTTCATAATGGTAAGGTTTTATTCAAGCTAGACCATACAGAAGTTGTAATTACATAGTTCGGATCTCCTACAGATTTAAATGTTTTAATATATGTATTTTAATTCACAAATGTAATGAGTATTACAAATTGATGAATTAAAAAAATTGAGCATAAATTAATTGGTTGTTTTCTTTAATACACAAATATAAAGTTATTTTTAATTGTGAATTGTATAGAAGTAAGTTCTAATTACTACAACAATTAGTATACTTCAATACTTATAAGTTATGCTCCATAACGCAAGTACTGTTTAAAGAAGAACTAATGAATTATATGCCAGTTAATACATCAAGAAGAAATACGAAACAGTTGAAAATATTTTGTCTAACTGACTATGATACACTACACTGTATGTTAATGAGGTGAATAATTATTTTCCAATAGCAAAAGGCTTTTTAAAAGTAAACTGGAACGTCCTTGAATGATCTCTGATCTTTAAATATCTTTTTACCTTTTGTGAGCCGAAGAGGAATTTAAATTATTTCATTTTTACTTGAGTGAATGTCAATAAAAAATCAATATATTTATACCATATTTATTTACATTTTTACATATATTTTTTTACAGAAACCAATTGAGCGAGACCTGTTTTTTTATTTACAATAAGGTACAAAGTAAATATGGCAGTGCGTTCGATTGTTGTGGAATTTCAACAAATGTTTGGAACAAATCATTTTGTGTGAAATTCTTGTATGAAGTCCGATGTAACGCTGGAACTGTTCAGTGGCAGTAAGGATAGTTGGGGCAGGCTGCAGCGTTGAAGTTAGCTGGGTATCTGGCTGCCAGGTTGGCGTTGGGGCTGAAGAATGAAGAAGTTTATTAGTTGAAGAGTTCCTAGTTGTTTAACATTGAAATTATCGTAGTTATGATCACGGTTGCAAAAGTAACCGAAACTTCGAGAGTATGTAGGTTTTAAAATAATCCAAAAATATTAGTTTATACATATATTTAAATGCTAGCGAAATTCTTAGTTCATAATTTTTAGATCAAAATTACGTGAATAGGTCACAATTTTTTTTAGTTGAGAGAGGAGCTTGGACAGTGGAGGTGAGCGTTTAGCACGCGTTAGATAGGGGCTTAAACCTACACTTGGGTCACAAGTCCCAGTCACTGTTGAAGCTCCTCTCACTACAACGATGGACCCGACACACGCACATGAATATGAATGATGAGAGGTTTCGTCGGAAGCCGTACTATACTCACTCTACTGGTGCTTGTGGGAGGATGGATGGGTTGTAAATCCATTCAGGGATGGGTTGTCCTTCTGGAGTGAACCTCTGGAAGGCGGTGGCGTCACAGAATGGGTAGTTGGGGCATACTGCCGGGTGGAGACCGGCCGGGTACTCGCGAGCTAGCGCTACCACGGCAACGGCGCAAAGGATGAACTAAAATATTACATTAAATATATTAATAATAATCATCATCATCAGAGCCCACTGCTGAACAAAGGCTTCTTCTAACATGGATAAAATTGAGCATTAATCACTACGCTTGCTCAAGACGGGTTGGTGATTTCAAACTTATAATTTGATTTCAAGTCCAGGTTTCCTCACGACGTTTTCCTTCATCAGTCAGTGGTGTCTAAATACTCTTAAAAAGTACATATGACTCGGAAAAATCACATTGGTACTTGCCAGGTTACGATAATCATTATATAGGTATAGTAAATAATATACATATATTTTATACATCCAATGACTATAAGCATATTTGAATACAATAATCCAGGCGTTAAGTTCTTGCGTAAAGATTTAATTCAATTAATTTTGTATATAATTATTAAAAATGTGTTTCTTATCTTGGTAAGAATGTTAATATATTATAAATTTAATAATTCTGCTCCTATATTTGTTGGTCTATCATATGATAGCTATTTAAATTCTCTCCTACTTATCAAACAATGAGTATTGAAAGACAACATTGTCAACCCACGCTGTTTTTGGGAGTGTACTGTTATCTTACCACAAGCTTCTATCTCCTTACTACGTACGCGGAGTTAAAAGTATATATAATAAGTCTACACACATTACTCGTTATTGAATGAGAAACGAGACACTGCGTATGTAGTGTGATAAAAAATTGTTCTAACCAATATAGTATATCCAAAAATACTGTTTTTGTAATTTTATTAAAGAAAAGACGTAAAATTAATTGCAATCATTAATCGATATGAAATTTTCAATCAATATATCCGATGAAAATCGATTCAACACACTGTCACTGTGTGTGGTGTTGCAAAAACAATCAGTGCGTAACAAACATGTTACGAAAAATTGGGGGTAATTAGTTAAAATTACATTTGAAAGTCACGAAAAAAACAGACAAGTTATATATATAAATTAATTAATTCCTTTGTATTGTTTTCGTTAATAAATTAAGAAATTATGATTGTCTTTGATTTTATAATAATAGTTTAGGAGATTGGGACAGACATATTAATATTCAAATCACTCTTGTCATTGCTACAATGTTGGTTTCTAATTGGTATTGAAGGTTATGGGAGAAATATTTTTCAACTATCAATATAATATATACACTTGACACAATATTTTTTTGGTATAAAAATAAAAATATTTATATTATATATAGTATATGTAATATGTATAGTAATATTATAATTTCTTACCAGTTTAGCGTACATGGTTGTATATCCTCTCGACTTGTAAGTGAGACTGATACATTTGCTATCAGCTTCACACTATTTATACCCAACCGATACACATTCATCCTTTTTTGATATCACATTTATTTTTTTAAATGACAGATCGATATCAGAAAAGAGGTTTTAATTAAAGCTATTTTTAGGCTGCATCTCAAAATAATTTTATGATATTCAAGTAAAAGTACTAATAGTATAGCAATTTTTGTTTTAGAGTATGCATTCCTTGAAAGTGTCATTCCGAAAATGACTTCCTACATTTGATAGAACATTCTGGGCGTTGTAATTATAATTTGTAATATATGTATTATGTATGACTAATTATATGTTTTAAAAATATTACTCAAGTCACATTAATTTTAAATTTACGTAATTATTTTAACGCAACTTTATTATACTAGAAAATTAATTGTTTTTTTTAAATTTATGGGCTTTTTTGGATCTGAAATCCGATTTTTTTTAACATCAAATTCTATATGAATAATGGATTTTTTTTTAACTTTGTAATTAGTTGATTTGATTGTATTTTTTTCTTTTTCTGTTGTTTTTTTTACACGCATTCCCTAACATTTGTACTATTTTTAAGTGGAATCTTTATTGGTTTATGATTTAGAAATAATTCCTTATTTCTATGTTATAACACACTGTATGATTCCCAAATATAAATAAAAAAATCCTTGTAAAATGCGTAAACTTTTAATTGATCATCTTATCAGAAGTAATCCCAGGATGGACAGAATTATATTATATCCAGGATCATGGCCATTCTTACGATGGAATTTTGGCATTCAACTGAAAGTAGGACATTTAGTATACAAATCGAATATAATACAAGTGAAGCCACGTGATAAAGCCTAGTATTTGTAAATATTTATTTATAAATATTAATATATGTTTATCTATTTGTTCTGATATAACTACTTAATCGATTAATGTAAGCATAATTAAATGGTCTTGTTTTTTTAATAATTATGTATATAAAGTATATAGATGTATTAACATATAAATAAATTTATATATCAACATACTTTAAGAAAAACTAAGTAAAAAAAACAAAGATAATAGTGGATTTTTTATAATTCGTTTGAAAAAATATAAATGAGAAGTTTATTCGTTTTTGTTTATCTGAAATTCTGTAAATAACAAAATATTTATTAAATGTTAAATAATTAGAGAAATATTGTAGATGATTCAATAATAAAAAAAATGCTGTCAGTTGAAAATACAATTTATAAGAAGAAAAAATAACCATCTTTGTAGATTTGAAACTTAGGTAATTAATTTATAAAAAGTGTATATCATTTTTTTAGTTATATTAAAAACGTATATATCTACGTAAATTTTATAATATTTGAAAGTTTTTAAGTTATAACAATATATACATATTATTGATTTCGTCTCATTTTTATTTTGTGTGTAGACTTATAAGAGGCTTGGTTGTTATTTATTATAAAAGTAAAATTATTAAATTTATTATGAATGTTCCCTATACATTAGTTAAAATACCATCAAAATCAAGACAAACAATAAAATAAAAAACAAGTTCAATGTAGGGTACTAAATTAATTGTTTTGTAGTAAATATAATAATTATATAATATATATTTAATAAATTTAATTTATAATTATTAATAGTTAATATATGTATATAAATGTTAATTTTATGATAATATGTGCAGTAAGTGACAGAGTTATATGAATCGCTCAACAGGAGCTAATGTTTTTGGTTTTTCACTTGATAAATACTTTATTTTTACTATATATCCCTACTAATATTATAAATGCGAAAGTAACTCTGTCTGTCTGTTACGATTTCACGCCTAAACCATTGAACTGATTTTAATCAAATTTGGTATAGAGATAGAGTTGACCTTGAGAAAGAGCATAGGATAGTTTTTATCTAAGACTTTTGAAAGGTTCTCTTGGAATCGCGATATAACAGAACTCAACGCGAGCGAAGCTGCGGGCAGGAAGCTAGTATATATATGTATATATTTCAAGAAACGTGATCACGGATAGATAAGTAGTCGAAACGTTCGGAATAAGTAGTTTTGTACAAAAAACACTCGTAGTATAATCCTAAAAATATGTATTAGTTTCATTTAAATGAATACTAACGAAGATCTTAGATTTCATTAATATGTGTATGTTTCAAAACATAATATTTTATTTTATTTCATCCATTTAAATTCATATTCAATAAAATTGGTGCACAGTTTAAGTTTAAAGTTTTTTACAACAAATATAAATAATATATATTTAACATACAATCACTGACGATCACTGAGTTATCATGACCTGGGTTTAATATTACAATAACCTTACTACGAGTCTGTAGTCACACTCAATACGTCAAGTTTGAACGTACTCAATCTATAACCAACGTTAATGAGATGAAACCTATTAACATTCAATGTATTCACGGTGCGTGTGTCGGGTCCATCGTTGTAGTGAGAGGAGCTTCAACAGTGACTGGGACTTGTGACCCAGGTGTAGGTTTAAAGGGCTCATATCTAACGCGTTAAACGCTCACCTCCACCGTCCAAGCTCCTCTCTCTACCAAAATTTGAAAAGAATCTAATAGGGCTGTCTTCGATGTATATTCCAAGAATGAATTAATGTTAGTTCTGGACAGGCCCAAGTCTTTTAGTAGGTTGAGAAAGATTTAGCTGTTATACCTCTCGCTCCCACCTCTACCGCGTACAAATCAACGACGAACCTATTTCGAGTTAGTTCGTTCGTGCGTTATAATTTGTTGACATTGAATATAAAACTCTTAACTTTAAGTTTGTCGTAAAATAATGGAAACATGTGGTAAGTTCAATGAACATTATCTGCCGCAGGTGTATTAAATATTCAGGTGTATATTAAGGCGTCTTCAGACTGGATGCGGTTGATTATAGAATTTAATTAACGCCACGATTACAATCAATGTGCTGAGCACTTTGTCATAATTGATTTCTTTTGTTTATTTTTCAAATTTAAAGAAAAAGAAATTAACTTAGCTAGTCCTTGAATAACCATTTCATGTTATTTATAATAATAAATGTAAAAAAAACTATCTGTCAGTGAAAGTCATATCAAAATCGTTACTTTTTTTTAAGGATCCGCTGAACAAAGAGATATATTGAATTAAAAGTTTTTCTTATATCAGTAAAAGGCGGTTATTTGAAAGTGATAAACAGACATTCTTATTATAATTGTTGGAATACATAATAATAATGAAAATATCTAAATATAAATTTGATATCATTTTTCTTTAGAATTCGATCTGTGTTAAAAAAATATCCCTGTTCGAATGCTACAAAAAATAATTTAACGGAGTATCGACGAAATAAATGCACAACAATTAAAATGGTGACACGTCTAAAATTTATTTAAAACTGTTGAAAAAAAATTAATTGTGTGTGGAGTATCACCACGACGAAGGTGTGAAACTTAGTAATGCTGAAAAGAAAACAAGAAGAAGTGGATATTGATTTTGAAGGTATTGTTAGTGTTTCTTCAAAACAAAAATGATTAACATCCCTCTCGCTTTGTCACTTTTATTAATTTTTACCTATATATAATAAAAAACATACTTTTTTAAATATAATATGTAGATATAGATAAATTAAAATACCATCTAGAGAAATCGAAAGTTGCTGTAATTCCTACAATCAGGAAATCTCTTCAGTCGACACAAGATAGTTAAAATAAAATGATATTAAGTTAAATATTATTAAAAAACTTAATTTTTGTGAAAAATAATAATATTAATAAGTGAATTTTAAGTCATAATTTACACAGTTAATGACAAGTATATTGTAAGAGGAATTATAAGTAGATGCTTACATTTTTACTACTATTAAATACTACAAATACATATATGTACATACATAAAGTCAGTGGTGGCCTAGTTGTTAAAGGCCCGCCTCTCATACATACATGAGGGCGCGAGTTCGATCCTGGCAAGTACCAAAGTTATTTTTCTGAGTCATATGTACTTTCTAAGAGTATTTAGACATCACTGATTAATGCATTCCCAAAGAGGGTTAATGTCAGGCAGGCGGCCGGTCGTAAAAACAATTAGCCAAAACTATTCACAACATGTAAGGCAGACCCTGGCTAAAGCTGGAAAATTGCCAGGTAGAAGAAAAAGAAATGTACATACAAACATACAAGTATATATATATATTAAACACATCACGTTCGTCCCTGCATAAGGCTACAATTATCGACTCAATTGATTGACAGATGAATGCGGTTAAAAAAAACTATAAAAAAGTATCTCATTATCATTAAAAGGAAGTAATCGTAAATTGTTTACGTAAAATGTATATTTTTTTTTGTCGAAAAATATTTATTGTATATCTGCCTTTTACTATCCCTACTAATATTATAAATGCGAAAGTAACTCTGTCTGTCTGTCTCTCTGTTACGCTTTCAAGCCTAAACCACTGAACTGATTTTAATGAAATTTGATACAGACATAGAGTTGACCTTGAGAAAGAACATAGGATAGTTTTTATCAAAGACTTTTGAAAGGTCCTCTTGGAAACGCGATATAACCGAACTCCACGCGGGCGAGCCGCAAGCGGAAAGCTGGTATATTATATTATGAAAAGAATTCATTTGTGAAAACTTGTATTTCTTTAAAATGTTGACGAGTGCATTGTTTTATTTACCCCTGGATAGTAAAAGTTTAATGAGATCTAAGATTTTCGCGAATATTCATTTAAATGAAACTAATATTTTTCGTATACTATCAGTATTTTATTATTTTTAAAACTACATACTCCCGACGTTTCGGTTACTTCCTGGTTTGCCAATGATCACGGTTGCTGAAAAGTAGCCGAAACGTCGGGAGTATGTAGTTTTAAAATTATGAAATAATCGTAGTAATCCGAGTAATATTAGTTTTAGTGTAAGTTCATATTATTTAATAGCACATTTAACTTTTATTTTTGTAAATTTTAACTGTGGTTTATTAAATGTTTATTAGTAATAGTAATGACTTTATTTTATATACATATTACTTGTATTAAAATTAGTTGAAATTAAATTTTTCTGAAGGACAGCGAAAATCAAATTCCCCTTTTGATATACAGTTCTTTTCTTGATATATTAAAAGATACATGTTTTGTATAAATAAACAAAGATAAGTAAGAAGATAATTAAAGATAATTTTAATGCTTTTTTATACTTAGAATATTTAGTTGCATACAATAAAAAATATAGAATTCAAAATTTATATTACACTAGAAGACCTGGCGAACTTCGTATCGCCCTATAATCAAGAAATATCTGTTACATTTTGTTATTTATATTTTTGGAGTTTACCTGTAAGCCATACATCTCCGTGTTTTAAAGTGCGACAGAATGATTGACATATTAGTTAGTTGTCAAATCTAATGTCAAAAAAAACGTTTGTATGGGAAATAGAAAAGGGCTGTTTTTATGGTTTTCCCAGTAATGAATCAATTTTTTTCAGCTTTTATACCTTCCCTGAACCTCCACGAACATTTCAAGACTAAGATAAGATAAATCCGTTCAGCTGTTCTCGAGTTTTAGCGAGACTAAGGAACAGCAATCCATTTTTATATATATAGAAGATGCAAGTTTGATTTCAACCTGTCACATCTGAAACGTTATATCTCGTTATCTTTTCCACCTAAGCTTATGTCATAACTTCAATTCCACTCATTCATATGAATTTTTCATTGTAATATATATTTAATTAAACTTTGTTATTTTAATAAATTTATTTTAATGTCAACGCGTAGTTATAGAAACAGACATGTTTGAAAGAAAATATTCTTTTGTACGGTCTTAGTGTGAAACGAAACCTCTCATCATTCCATGTATTCACGGTGCGTGTGTCGGGTCCATCGTTATAGTGAGAGGAGCTTCAATAGTGGCTGGGACTTGTGACCCAGGTGTAAGTTTAAGGGACTTAGATCATACTGGAGTGCCTTAAATGTATTCATGAAAAATCGTTATCAGATATAGCAAGTTTTTTCAAAGACGGGTTGGTGATTTCAAACTTATAATTGTGAAATTATAAGTCCTCATGATGTTTTCCTTCACCGTCTGTCAGTTGTGTCTAAATACTTTAAAAAAGTACATATGACTCGTAACAATCACATTGGTACTTGCTCGGATCTAACTCGTGCCCTCGTTCACGAGAGGTGGACCCTTTTAACCACTAGGCCACCACTGACACCGGTATAATTATTAGGATTTACAATATATCCGTATGTTTGTAAGCATTTTAAAAACTGTTTAATATTGATATGTTCTATGGAATGTGATACTATTTGTGTCGCCAACAAATTACACTACAATGTCTCAAACCTTCCACAATTTACATAATATATTGTATCATATTATGAGATGAAATTTAAATTATGCAGATTTTTCATCTTAATTATATACTACGAGGTCAAAAAGTTCGCGGAATGGAGAGGATGGAGGGGGTTGATTTACTCGTCCAGGTAGTAACTTGTTCAACACCTCATTAATAGTATATATACCAAGTTTGAACCAAATCGGGTCATTAACTTTTGAGTTGTTGACCTGCACACAAGTGAATCGGGAAGAAGTCAGTGAGTATGGAGAAAATGAACACCGCGCCGTTATTAAGTTCCTTACCAAGCAAGGAAAATCCGCTCAGATAAGTTTTGAAGAGCTGTTATCAGTTTACGCGGACTCTGCCCCTGGTAAAACCATGGTTTACAAGTGGCATGGACTTTTTAAACAAGGAAGAGAGTCACTTGAAGATGACCCCCGCTCCGGACGACCGATTGAGGCCACCACACCGAAAATCGTCGCAAAAGTAGAAAAACTTATATTGGAAGATGCCCGGTTGAAGAAGAAAGGGCTTGGAGCAATGGTTAGAGTATCCGAAAAAAGCATTTTAAATATCCTACATCATCATCTTGGGATGACTAAGATCAGTGCAAGATGGGTTCCAAGAATGCTCACGACACTTCAAAAGAGCGAGCGTGTCGAGTGTTCTCGCCAGTTTTTGAAGCTCTGTGGAGAGAATAAGGACGAAGTTATGGACTGGATTTTTACTGGTGACGAAACCTATGTTCACTACTATGAACCTGAACCGAAGCAAGAATCGATACAGTGGCATAAAAAAGGCACAGCTCCTCCAAAGAAGTTTAAAGTGTCACAATCGGCCGGAAAGATCATGGCGACTGTCTTTTGGAATACAGAAGGTATTTTGCTGATCAATTATAAAAATCGTGGTGTGACTATAATGGGACAGTACTACGCTTCTTTATTAGATAGATTGAAAGAAGCTATCAAGGAAAAAAGAAAAGGAAAGCTGTCAAAAGGTGTGCTCCTTTTGCACGACAACGCAACAGTCCACACGTGCCATGTTGCGACGGCTGCCATTCACCGATGCGGATTAGAAAAACTACACCACCCACCTTACAGTCTAGACTTAGTCCCCAGCGACTCTTATTTGTTTTCAAAAATGAAAAAAAAGCTGCGGTGAAAAATATTTGAGAAGTCAAGTCCGCAATTTCGGCCTATTGTGATAGCCAAGATAAATAATTTTTTTCGAATGTATTAATAAATTATTTGTGAGATCCGAAAAATGTATTAAGGTTAAGGGAGACTATATTGAAAAGGAAAAATAGTTTCGTGTTAAATTTCAACCCCCTTCCCGCTCATTCCGCGAACTTATTGACCTCCCCTCGTAGTTTTCGTTCAATAGTATATTTTTATTACGTTAATTATTATTAAACATGTGATATATTGATTTTAATGAGTTTTTGAAAGATATATTTATGGCAAAAGGAGGGAACCGAGCAGACTAGACGGCCTTTTGATGGAAGTAGTGCCCATGGCCATACGTAATGTAGATTTGCGAATGTGCTGCCACCCTTGATTGAGGAAAAAGGGGAGTAAAAGGTGGGAAAGGAAAGGATGGGAAAAGGGAAAGGGTTTTTTTTAAATGTTGAAGTAAGACGTACGTGCCAAGGAGATTTGATTGTTCATATCATTCAGGAGTTATAATTGTACAGACATACCTACAGGCGTACAATTATAATGACTCACGCGCATTCAATATGAATAATTGAATATATATTTTATAATTGACATTCTTGACACTTATCGATAATTGTTGACGGATTTAAATGCATTTTAGGTGACATTACTGACTCCTGTTGTCAAGCAGTTGTTTTGACGACGAAAACTGGTGATATGTTTTGAAATTACAACACTTTTTTATGAAGTTTTATTAGTATTTTATGTTACTTTCATCTATTTAAATGAGACTAATATTTTTCAGATTACTACGCGTATTTTATTATTTTAACTACATACTCTCGAAGTTTCGGTTACTATTCAGCAACTGTGATCATTAAGACGGGATGCATACTTTAATCCAATTTATAAGTATATTGCACCCAAAAAACCCTAACGAAAAAAGAAGTATAATAGTATGATAGCATTATATTCTTTTATATATCTTAAATATATATATATAGTGGTTAATTTTACTTAAAACATTTTCCATCACTGAAATCTTCCTTGTCAAAGGTCCATCTTCATTCAGAGTGTGGAGATTGGTTTGAAGGCACAAATAAAATATGTTGATCTCAGCCTAGACCGGAGATAAAGTTTTGAAGGCTTTCCCTACCTTTTTAAAACTAAAATACTGTAATTAACTGACTAAGAAGTGACATAATTACGACATTTAATGTCAATTGTTAATGTAAACAATTTGAATGTCAGTCAATACTTATTGTCACTGTCAGTAATTGACAGAAATAAAAATCAAGAAAAAACTTGTTAATGTTGTCCTAATTCAGTTTAATTTGTGTTGCAATACAATTTTAATTTTGTTTTAATTGTTATATACTACTTTATGAACGCAACTTCGTACCTTTATTCATAGAAATATTATTAATTATATATTTAAATATGGTTATGGTAATTATCTGACAGTGACAACTATGGTCCGAATGACAAGTTTATGTAAAATACAGTTGTCATGCAATTTTTCGTTTGCAATAATTCTATACTGCCAATTATTATCACTACTATGCTGGAGAGTTTCATCAAAAACGATTTAGTAGTTTTTGAGTAAGAGTCACGGATGTCCATATAAGCGTCCTCATTTATTATACACTAGTTTATTCCCACGACTTCGTCTGCGTAAGTTTCAGAATTAGAAATGTACAGACAGGGCGAATTCTATTCCTCCTGAATGACAGTAGATAAGAAGGTTTTGGATTTTAATAACTTCTTTTTTTTTTCAATAGAATTTAAAGTATCCTATGTCCTTTTCCTTGTTCTAGGCTATCTCTTCACCAATTTTCGGCCAAACCCTTACAGCCATTTTTGAGATATATGCTGATAATGTAACTACTTTCTTTCATATGTAAATATTTCTTTATTTTTAATAGGAATTAAAAAATTATGACATTTCAAATCTATTGAGATTTTGAGTACATATTAAAATTTAAAACTGTAATGGTGATTTTGTTATTACCTTCCTACTACGGGTTTATCGTTTACATGCATACTTATATTAATACTTATGATATTAAGATTTTGTGAGAAAAACTAGATATACTGTATTTAATTCGACGAAACGAAGTCGTGGTAAGTATTGTTGTATTGTCCTTACTATAAGTTTGCATCACACTACATACGATACGTCTGCATTTATGGATCTACGAAAATAAGGTGAGTTTAACAACGAATAACTGAAAACGATAAACTTGTAGTAAGATACTACTGGTTTGTAAGTAAGTACTGACAGTTAAACGTATGTTTTAAATAAGAAAACATAGTTTTTGTTTTCACGTTTGTTTATATAAAAAAACTTAATAGACTTTTTAATACTTATTGAAAAATTTTTGTAATGGATTAACCACGGAGGATGAGAAAGACCGTGCAAACTGGAGTAGTTTAAGCAGGAAGGCAGACCCTGGCTAAAGCTGGGAAATTTCCAGGAAAAAGGAGAAACTGTTGCAATACGTACATACTTCGTTTTAAGATAATTTGTTCTAAAAATAACGTTATAATAATAAATTTTATTTACAATTAAAATGTTTTAAACGTCTTTTCATACTTATAATTAAGTACCCAACACTATTTTGTTCATAAAATGATATGTTTTATATGTAATAAGTTATAAATTAAATTAACACAAAAAGTTGTTTACTCACAATTAATATGGTTAAGTTATTTAAAACTTAAAGGGCAGATATATATTTACAAGCTCGTTTATCATGTGACTTATATAACGAGCGAAAAAATGTCTGAACTTCTTTTAATAAATGTGGATTTTATTTTCTGGGGAAATCATAATTAAAGAAATATATTTATATATATCTTATATATAAAATTCTAGTGTCATAATGTTCGTTCCTATACACCTCCGAAACTTCTTGATCGATTTTGATAAAATTTTGTGAGCATATTGAGTAGCTCTGAGAATCGGATAGCAGTGACATCTATTGTCTCTTCTTCTTCTACCTGGCAATTTCCCAGCTTTAGCCAGGGTCTGCCTTACATCCTGGAAATAGTTTAGGCTAATTGTTTTTGACTACCGGCCGCCTGCCTGACATCAACTTCTTTGGGAATGCATTAATCAGTGATGTCTAAATACTTTTAGAAAGTACATATGACTCGGAAAAATCACATTGGTATTTGCCAGGATCGAACCCGCAGTCTCGTGCATGAGAGGCGGACATTTTAACCACTAGGCCACCACTGACTTAAAGTGACAGTGATATCTATTGTACGATTTGTGAATCTAAATCATCTTTGTCACCACACAAATGCATACGAAAAATTTATTTAAAAATGTCCAAACGTTTAAAAGTTCAGTGACATACACTTACAGTAGAAATATATATGTATATATATAAGATATATTTTTATTGATTAAAACATATACATCGAATACAGATTGCATTTAAAGTAACTTGTTTGTTTAACAACTTGTAATATCAAAATGAAATACATCCACACACGTACTTACCTTCCGCGTTCCTCTAGTGGGAGGAACTGGCTCTCGAATATCATGAGAATGTAGATTGAACATTTGAGAACATATATATAACTAATTTTAATATAATAATATGAATAATTAATAAAAAATAGAATATTTTTAGGTGTATTAAACAAATATTTAAATATATGTAATTACAGTAAAGTATATAAATGTATTATAATATTGACTTTTTTGTAGTTTTATCGATGTATATATAATAAATATCTACGTTCATTTGAGATATTTTTTTCAAAAATAACACGATGTAGTCTACTTTTTATTATAAATACAAAAATTTTGTAATAAATTTAAAGTAATTCTGTTAAAAGATGCAACTTGTTCGTTTCTTAATCTCGTAATTACAATAATGTCTGGTTAAATACAGGTTGCACTTGAAGTTGTCAGGTTGTCACTACAGATATGACCGGAGGCGCAACCTTAACAAAACCGGTTAGTTTTCGTCAATAATTTGATTTATTTACTAATTGTCCCAATTTGACACGTCGAGGAAGTAATGTCAATAATTCTACACACTAATTGAAGACTAAAAGTACTTTGTTGTAAAGTGTGTCAGTATACAACATAGTAGGTAAAGAATTTTTATTATTATTGAATGAATATCCAATAGGTTAACATTAAAATATACGTATATATGAAAATCTTGAATGCAATGAGTTCTAAGTTAAGTATTCATTTAAATGAAACTAATATTTTTGGTTTTACTACGTATTTTTTAATTAAATTACACACTCCCGATTTTTCGGTTACTTTGCAGCAGTGATTATTAAGACGAGATGTGAATGTCCAATTAATTGTATTGTGTGATCAAAATTTTGGGAAAGTGAGACTCTCAAATCATCTCATTGAGATTATGGTAAAGTAATAGAAAGAAGTAACAAAATAAGAATCAAAAATAGGAAGGAATACAAAAAAAAGATTATATATACAGGATGTGCCAGAACTCAACGTTAAATCGAAACGAGGTGACAGAACCATCATGAAAATAAATCTATCCCATGCAGTTTAAAAATTTATAGTCATTTGAGAATAACCTAGAAATTGGTCAAACTATAACCATTTTTCCTTTATATAAGTATGGAATAAAATGTCACAGATACAAATATAAAGCGTTGATATTTTATTAATATAATCAGTATTTCAAAGCAATTAATCCCATTGATGCAAATGAGTTAATTATTTGAACGTATTGTATAAATAACCATAATTTACACTAACTAATAGTTGTGTAACAGCCGCCTACAACATTAATATGTGATGTATACATTTAATAAAGATAAACTTTATAGTATCACGGCTGATCCAGATTCCACTCACCTTACTATTCGATATATAGTTAACGAAAATACTTACAGTATTGCGTTTTCTCATACATAAATCATTAGTAAATTTTCCTGTAAAATGGATTATTAAACCTACACCTGGGTCGCAAGTACCAGGCATTGTCGAAGCTCCTCTCCCTGCAACGCGATGGACCAGACACCCGTACGATGAATACATGGAATGATTAGAGGTTTCGTCTCTGTATACGCTATGACAGTCTTTGTCTCAATATGAGAGATTTGCTTAATGTATAAGCGAGTTTAATTAATAGTTTATTGTTTAAATACTGCTATAATTAGTGAAGCTTTGATCTAGCTAGAAGAGTTGTTATGATGCTGACAGCACAAGATCTTTACATGACATCTATATAAAGCATATTTATTGAGTTGGTACGAGCACTGCCAGTAATGGCAGCCTTAATTTTCTCCTTCCAAATTAGGGTTTTAATCTTCCTAAATACCAATAACACCAATAAATTCTGAATAACCGATATTGATAAAAATATTTGCCATGAAGTCGTTAAAATTGTTTATTGATTACAAAGTTGATTTAGAGTTGAAAATATCATCAAAGATTTGACATTTGACATGTGATCACTGTTGCTGTAAAGGAACCGAAACTTCAGCAGCATGTAGCTATAAAATAATAAAAAACGCGTAATATCAGAAACTTAGTGTCATTTAAAAAAATATTATTCACATTTTTATTTAATTTACGAATAAATTTAATAAAAATATTTAAATTGTATTCCATTGGATAGTTGATAAGTTGGTGTTTATATTGTAAAGTGTCTTAAAAAGATGTGAAGAATGAGACAAGAGTAACTTCTTTGGATTCACTTTTGAGACGTAATTTGGATCGTTGATCCTGAATTGTCTACATTGTGACTGCTTAAATTCTTTTACTCTTCATCGTATGAAGTGTTATAAACAGATTAGTCTTCCTATTACGAAAATAGTCTTAAAACCTAATAATTTTCAATTATTTTAATAATCCCTACTAATATTATAAATGCGAAAGAAACTGTCTGTCTGTCTGTTACGCTTTCACGCCTAAGCCACTGAACTGATCTTAATGAATTTAGTACAGACATAGAGTAGACCTTGAGAAAGAACATAGGATAGTTTTTATCCCAGATTTTTGAAAGGTTCTCTTGGAAACGCGAAATAACCGAACTCCACGCGGGTGAAGTAGTATTTGAATGGTATTTAATAAGCTTTTTCTGCATTATACATACATTCCAAATATCTATTTATAGTTAAACATAAAAAAGCAAATTTTCCACATACATTTTTATATATGCTGTTCGTTTAATTGGTATGAATTATATCATAATCATAATATTATCCACTAAAACTGATGATATACAACAATAAGTGTATCTTCCACTAAATTCATCCACCCAATTAAAATTAATAAATTAAGCTTTAACACAACACAGCTTGAATTATCAATCAGATAGTATTTCTAGATGAAACAGGACACTATAAGTGGAAAAAAAGTGGAAATAAAAATCCTATAAATAAAAAAGTGTATTCTTAAATTCCATTTAAGCAGCCGACGAGTACATTTAGCGGAGGGAACAAAAAATATAGCAATGAATTTAAGATAAAGAGATCTAAAATAAATGTCGTAAGTACATTCAACCGGGAAAAGATGCTGTGAAATTATGAGGGCATTTTACTTGAGTTAATAAACATCTCAATGTTATAACCATATGAGAATAGAGAGGTTATGTTTGTATGTTTTTAAACAGAAACTTTACATATAATGATAGGTTTTGTTAGTAATATGGAAAAATATGTAATACTAATTATTATGCATTGTTTAAACATAGGTATATATATTTATAATTTAATACAATTTTGTTAAATCGAATCGTAATGACTAACTTGTTTAAATTGTATAAATTAGACAATTTTATTTCAATTTACTTTCAAATGGTGTGATATAAGGACAGATAATTAGTAAGGTAAGTAAGTTTAGTATGAGAAAGGTTTCTTTAACTATATCTACTTTGCAAGGCAATAAAAATAAGCAATTTCTCAGCTTTAGCCAGGGTCTGCCTTACATGCTGTGAATAGTTTTGGCTAATTGTTTTTACGACCGGCCGCCTGCCTGACATCAACCCTCTTTGGGAATGCATTAATCAGTGATGTCTGAATACTCTTAGAAACTACATATGACTCGGAAAAATCACATTGGTACTTGCCAGGATCGAACCCGCGCCGTCATGCATGAGAGGTGGTCCTTTTAACCACTAGGTCACCAATATATATATTGTTACATATACATGAAATAAACATACATAAAACAACATACATCATATATTTTAATCAATATGGAACAACATAATAATATATTTAACAAGCCCACTCGATCCAATTGAATTAATTATAACGCATTAGATATTTTCCTACCAACAGCATATAAATTATATGAAAATCACTTTAACTTGTCATATACATACATATATGTTGGTATATATATATGTATATGTAACAATAATTAATACGCTGGTTACCGTACTGGACAGTTTTGTGAGTGAAGAACGATGGTCATTTAAAGCGAGAAGCAGCCAAGATATAT
Organism: Danaus chrysippus; assembly: GCA_916720795.1. NCBI lineage: Eukaryota > Metazoa > Arthropoda > Insecta > Lepidoptera > Nymphalidae > Danaus > Danaus chrysippus. The sequence continues at coordinate 725,191 of CAKASE010000070.1, forward strand.
TTATTATATTGGAACGAAGTTCCTTATTTTAATTTATATATCTTCTTCTACTTGGCAATTTCTATGCTCTAGCCAGGGTCTGCCTTACATGTTGTGAATTGTTTTGGATAATAATTGTTTTTACGAACGGCCGACCGCTTACCCGACATCAACCCTGTTTTGGAATGAAATTTTAATTTATATATATATAAGGCAGAAATTTATTTAATATTTATATATATAATTATCAACTAGGGGGGTGAATTCAATTAAGTATAATTGAGCTATAAAGAAGATAAAATAAGGTTTACTTTTGGTAATAATGTATAAGACATGTTTGACCTTTTAAAAAACAATATGGCGACGTATATTTTAAAAGATCTATAATATGGTTATTAAGTAAAATATGTAAAGAATAATATGACATGAAACTTATTTTCTTACATATATATCATTAAAATTAAGACTTTTCAATTACATTTTTCCAAAAAATCATTTAAATAAAGCGTAACTTGTAAATAAAATGTATATCCTAAATAAAATGAATAAAATAATTAATAAAATTGTCAAATTTTTTCATGAATCAAAATTTAAATTAAATATTATAAAATAATTATATTATATATATAAATTAAACTATATTGCATAAACTCATCCATTTCAAACCGGTCCTATACTCCACATACGTTCAAGGAAGCCCGAGGTCGAAACATTTTGTATGGCATTTACTGAAATGGACGAATATTTGTCAGTTCAGGGAAAAGATATTATGTATTGTTTAAAAGGCCATTTCATATTCATATATCTTCCATATATATACAAGGATCACAGCTGGCTTTGCTCGTGTTTTAAAAGATGATTATAGATGTGTAATCAGAAAATAGTTACAAGTTAATGATATTTTTTAAATATAATTCAGTTATACAAAAAGTTTTAATATACACTTAAAAATTAAAGTAAAATTTATTTTTTCTATACATATATTTACGTAATCAGCTATTTAAAAATAATTTACAGCTAAAAAACCATAACAAATTATAAAAAGATATCGATATACTGCAACGTTCGTCTCTTTATGTTAAAATCATTAAAATTTTAAATTATTGTATATGTCGTTGTTTAAACTCCAGTTAAAACGTTAAAATTCTTTTTATACCGCGTAATGGCGGCTGATTATTTTTGATGACTGTAACTTTGTAATAACGAGACTTGGAGTCATTGTGTTAATAATCTTGAGCTTTTATGTTTTTTAACCTTATCCGTTTTATGGTCAGTAAAATTAAGTTATTGTTTCTCTATATGAATGTATCGTAAAAATTATTTACATTTATCAAATATTATATTGTTTTTAAAATGTTGCCATAAAGAAAAATTATTGAGGAAAATAATTTGATTTATTTTCATTGTATTGTAATTTAATTAATAAAATAATATGAGGCAAGGTTTTTATAGCTTTGGTATGCATAATTTTGGACATAATATCGACGTTTTTCTTTATAATGCCTTATATATATGAGGTATGCAGTTTTTTTTTATATAAACCAAACAGGTAATAACATACAAGGACGCGTTCATACATTAAATCAAATTAAAATTATTTACATAAGACCTTTTTAGACAGAAAAAAATGTTCCGAGTTGTCAAACAGCTGTCAAAAATGACATTTGACAGATCACCTAATATGTACATTATACAAGACTTCTTCCGCAAGAAGTAATGAGTTTTTTTTACTATATATATTAATAAAAATATATGAAATTTGGAGAATAAATATAGCTTAGACAGTAATTTTATTTCATTTTATTTTATATCAGCCATTTTGGTAATGAAAGTTACGTGAATACATAGTTCCAGAAATAAGTTGCAAACACAGATAAAACATTAAAAAAATATGTGTAAGTCTATTTTTTATTACCAACAAACAATACAATATAATTTCTACGATATATATACATAAAATTCTAAATTAATATTCTTTTATAAGTGATATTTAGTTTTTAATATAAGGTTGATATAAAATCCAAATTTTTAACAACATTTGCTGAATACACAAGACAGCTGATAATGTAGACTGTGCAATAAATGGTGATTTAGCACTTTGTAATTGTCGTGTGTTGAAACAAATTAGAGTAAGCAATTAATAATTGTGATAAGTATTTTATTAACGCCTTTAACCGACCTTGAGTTTTGTTTTAAAACTATATTAATACTACTACTTTCCTCGCATTTTTAAGTATTTAAATTCTTTAGTGACTGGACGAATGACAGTAAAAAGTACGGTCTAGTAAAAGAAGTAATTTCGTTGGAATGAATAAAAATCATAAGAAAGACAAATTATTATTTTGTAATACTTTTTATGATGTTTAAATATATTTATTGTATGTAGTGTTAAAATACCGATACTTAATATAATTTATATGTAAATAAAAGTGAGACGAAATTACAGGCCAATAGCCTTACTACAAGTTATGAGACGAAACCTCTCATCATTCAATGTATTCACGGTGCGTGTGTCGGGTCCATCGTTGTAGTGAGAGGAGCTTCAACAGTGACTGGGACTTGTGACCCAGGTGTAGGTTTAATATATATAGAGAGACGAAACCTCTCATCATTCCATGTATTCACGGTGCGTGTGTCGGGTCCATCGTTGTAGTGAGAGGAGCTTCAACAGTGACTGGGACTTGTGACCCAGGTGTAGGTTTAATATATATAGAGAGACGAAACCTCTCATCATTCCATGTATTCACGGTGCGTGTGTCGGGTCCATCGTTGTAGTGAGAGGAGCTTCAACAGTGACTGGGACTTGTGACCCAGGTGTAGGTTTAATATATATAGAGAGACGAAACCTCTCATCATTCCATGTATTCACGGTGCGTGTGTCGGGTCCATCGTTGTAGTGAGAGGAGCTTCAACAGTGACTGGGACTTGTGACCCAGGTGTAGGTTTAATATATATAGAGAGACGAAACCTCTCATCATTCCATGTATTCACGGTGCGTGTGTCGGGTCCATCGTTGTAGTGAGAGGAGCTTCAACAGTGACTGGGACTTGTGACCCAGGTGTAGGTTTAATATATATAGAGAGACGAAACCTCTCATCATTCCATGTATTCACGGTGCGTGTGTCGGGTCCATCGTTGTAGTGAGAGGAGCTTCAACAGTGACTGGGACTTGTGACCCAGGTGTAGGTTTAATATATATAGAGAGACGAAACCTCTCATCATTCCATGTATTCACGGTGCGTGTGTCGGGTCCATCGTTGTAGTGAGAGGAGCTTCAACAGTGACTGGGACTTGTGACCCAGGTGTAGGTTTAATATATATAGAGAGACGAAACCTCTCATCATTCCATGTATTCACGGTGCGTGTGTCGGGTCCATCGTTGTAGTGAGAGGAGCTTCAACAGTGACTGGGACTTGTGACCCAGGTGTAGGTTTAATATATATAGAGAGACGAAACCTCTCATCATTCCATGTATTCACGGTGCGTGTGTCGGGTCCATCGTTGTAGTGAGAGGAGCTTCAACAGTGACTGGGACTTGTGACCCAGGTGTAGGTTTAATATATATAGAGAGACGAAACCTCTCATCATTCCATGTATTCACGGTGCGTGTGTCGGGTCCATCGTTGTAGTGAGAGGAGCTTCAACAGTGACTGGGACTTGTGACCCAGGTGTAGGTTTAATATATATAGAGAGACGAAACCTCTCATCATTCCATGTATTCACGGTGCGTGTGTCGGGTCCATCGTTGTAGTGAGAGGAGCTTCAACAGTGACTGGGACTTGTGACCCAGGTGTAGGTTTAATATATATAGAGAGACGAAACCTCTCATCATTCCATGTATTCACGGTGCGTGTGTCGGGTCCATCGTTGTAGTGAGAGGAGCTTCAACAGTGACTGGGACTTGTGACCCAGGTGTAGGTTTAATATATATAGAGAGACGAAACCTCTCATCATTCCATGTATTCACGGTGCGTGTGTCGGGTCCATCGTTGTAGTGAGAGGAGCTTCAACAGTGACTGGGACTTGTGACCCAGGTGTAGGTTTAATATATATAGAGAGACGAAACCTCTCATCATTCCATGTATTCACGGTGCGTGTGTCGGGTCCATCGTTGTAGTGAGAGGAGCTTCAACAGTGACTGGGACTTGTGACCCAGGTGTAGGTTTAATATATATAGAGAGACGAAACCTCTCATCATTCCATGTATTCACGGTGCGTGTGTCGGGTCCATCGTTGTAGTGAGAGGAGCTTCAACAGTGACTGGGACTTGTGACCCAGGTGTAGGTTTAATATATATAGAGAGACGAAACCTCTCATCATTCCATGTATTCACGGTGCGTGTGTCGGGTCCATCGTTGTAGTGAGAGGAGCTTCAACAGTGACTGGGACTTGTGACCCAGGTGTAGGTTTAATATATATAGAGAGACGAAACCTCTCATCATTCCATGTATTCACGGTGCGTGTGTCGGGTCCATCGTTGTAGTGAGAGGAGCTTCAACAGTGACTGGGACTTGTGACCCAGGTGTAGGTTTAATATATATAGAGAGACGAAACCTCTCATCATTCCATGTATTCACGGTGCGTGTGTCGGGTCCATCGTTGTAGTGAGAGGAGCTTCAACAGTGACTGGGACTTGTGACCCAGGTGTAGGTTTAATATATATAGAGAGACGAAACCTCTCATCATTCCATGTATTCACGGTGCGTGTGTCGGGTCCATCGTTGTAGTGAGAGGAGCTTCAACAGTGACTGGGACTTGTGACCCAGGTGTAGGTTTAATATATATAGAGAGACGAAACCTCTCATCATTCCATGTATTCACGGTGCGTGTGTCGGGTCCATCGTTGTAGTGAGAGGAGCTTCAACAGTGACTGGGACTTGTGACCCAGGTGTAGGTTTAATATATATAGAGAGACGAAACCTCTCATCATTCCATGTATTCACGGTGCGTGTGTCGGGTCCATCGTTGTAGTGAGAGGAGCTTCAACAGTGACTGGGACTTGTGACCCAGGTGTAGGTTTAATATATATAGAGAGACGAAACCTCTCATCATTCCATGTATTCACGGTGCGTGTGTCGGGTCCATCGTTGTAGTGAGAGGAGCTTCAACAGTGACTGGGACTTGTGACCCAGGTGTAGGTTTAATATATATAGAGAGACGAAACCTCTCATCATTCCATGTATTCACGGTGCGTGTGTCGGGTCCATCGTTGTAGTGAGAGGAGCTTCAACAGTGACTGGGACTTGTGACCCAGGTGTAGGTTTAATATATATAGAGAGACGAAACCTCTCATCATTCCATGTATTCACGGTGCGTGTGTCGGGTCCATCGTTGTAGTGAGAGGAGCTTCAACAGTGACTGGGACTTGTGACCCAGGTGTAGGTTTAATATATATAGAGAGACGAAACCTCTCATCATTCCATGTATTCACGGTGCGTGTGTCGGGTCCATCGTTGTAGTGAGAGGAGCTTCAACAGTGACTGGGACTTGTGACCCAGGTGTAGGTTTAATATATATAGAGAGACGAAACCTCTCATCATTCCATGTATTCACGGTGCGTGTGTCGGGTCCATCGTTGTAGTGAGAGGAGCTTCAACAGTGACTGGGACTTGTGACCCAGGTGTAGGTTTAATATATATAGAGAGACGAAACCTCTCATCATTCCATGTATTCACGGTGCGTGTGTCGGGTCCATCGTTGTAGTGAGAGGAGCTTCAACAGTGACTGGGACTTGTGACCCAGGTGTAGGTTTAATATATATAGAGAGACGAAACCTCTCATCATTCCATGTATTCACGGTGCGTGTGTCGGGTCCATCGTTGTAGTGAGAGGAGCTTCAACAGTGACTGGGACTTGTGACCCAGGTGTAGGTTTAATATATATAGAGAGACGAAACCTCTCATCATTCCATGTATTCTCGGTGCGTGTGTCGGGTCCATCGTTGTAGTGAGAGGAGCTTCAACAGTGACTGGGACTTGTGACCCAGGTGTAGGTTTAATATATATAGAGAGACGAAACCTCTCATCATTCCATGTATTCACGGTGCGTGTGTCGGGTCCATCGTTGTAGTGAGAGGAGCTTCAACAGTGACTGGGACTTGTGACCCAGGTGTAGGTTTAATATATATAGAGAGACGAAACCTCTCATCATTCCATGTATTCACGGTGCGTGTGTCGGGTCCATCGTTGTAGTGAGAGGAGCTTCAACAGTGACTGGGACTTGTGACCCAGGTGTAGGTTTAATATATATAGAGAGACGAAACCTCTCATCATTCCATGTATTCACGGTGCGTGTGTCGGGTCCATCGTTGTAGTGAGAGGAGCTTCAACAGTGACTGGGACTTGTGACCCAGGTGTAGGTTTAATATATATAGAGAGACGAAACCTCTCATCATTCCATGTATTCACGGTGCGTGTGTCGGGTCCATCGTTGTAGTGAGAGGAGCTTCAACAGTGACTGGGACTTGTGACCCAGGTGTAGGTTTAATATATATAGAGAGACGAAACCTCTCATCATTCCATGTATTCTCGGTGCGTGTGTCGGGTCCATCGTTGTAGTGAGAGGAGCTTCAACAGTGACTGGGACTTGTGACCCAGGTGTAGGTTTAATATATATAGAGAGACGTTACCTCTCATCATTCAATGTATTCACGGTGCGTGTGTCGGGTCCATCGTTGTAGTGAGAGGAGCTTCAACAGTGACTGGGACTTGTGACCCAGGTGTAGGTTTAATATATATAGAGAGACGTTACCTCTCATCATTCAATGTATTCACGGTGCGTGTGTCGGGTCCATCGTTGTAGTGAGAGGAGCTTCAACAGTGACTGGGAGTTGCGACCCAGGTGAAAATGAACGACGGGGCGACATCGTTCTATGTATAAAATATATAACGAGTGACGCCGCTGACTCCGCGGAACGAACACCAAGCGTGTGAACCAGAAGATTCCTGATACCATGGAATGGTATTGCTATCCTAACATCGGGTCAATCATGTAGTCTTAGGTGTAGGTTATAAGTTTTAATATGTAATTCTCATTATAATATACATATAAGTATGTTTTGAAGTATTCCTGGAACCTCTAATTGCACATAATTAATTTGTAAATATTTTGAATATTACTATCAACATCGAAATTTCTTTAAATTAAAACAAACACGCCCACATAGTAACGGCCTTTACAAGGAATGCAACCGAACAACTGTCATGGCTGATGTTTGAACATTCTGACTACTATTGTATTTTAATTATATATATACTAGCTTTCCGCCCGCAGCTTCGCCCGCGTGGAGTTCGGTTATATCGCGTTTCCAAGAGAACCTTTCAAAAGTCTGGCATAAAAACTATCCTATGTTCTTTCTCAAGGTCAACTCTATCTCTGTACCAAATTTCATTAAAATCAGTTCATTGGTTTAGGCGTGAAAGCGTAACAGATAGACAGACAGAGTTACTTTCGCATTTATAATATAAGTAGGGATGAAGGTATTTAAAAATATCCAATCATTTGTATGTGGGTTCATAGTAGTAATTAAAGATATATAAAACCTTTAACTAATATTACTTCTGTCAAAACGTCCCGTGACATTGACAGCTGTTTGACATTTAACGTTTTTTATAATAACAGGCTGCGGTTGGATGAGATGTAGCGATTAAAAGAGAAAATGTATCTTAATTACAAGAACCGGTGTTTTGTTTGCGTTTGGTTGAAATGAACGACATATTATGATAATGGAGAATTGTAATAAATAATATTTTGAAAGATGCTGTCATTATGTTTCTGTATAAGCATATACAATTTTAACTATAAATAAAGATAAAGTTTAAAAATGTAGATAATTAAAGGTACTATAAACCTTTTTATTTCATTTAAGTAATGGAAAAAAAAATAGTGCGTGGAGTAACTCCGCGTTGAAGAAATGAAACTTCGTTAGGTTGAATGAAAACGGGAAGAAGTGGAAATTGATTTTTAAGGAATTTTGAGTGTTTCTTTAAAACAAACTTTATTAACATTACTTACAAGTCACTATTGATAGCCCGCATGTGTTCTAGCGACACGCATTACCTATCGCTCTGTCTCTTTTCATCCCCCCAGGAGCGTTAAACGTTTAACGCAACCTTGTTTGGAGTGATAAAAAGTTTCACTTTAAAAATATTTTTTCTATAATATGTTAATGGCAACACTCATCACAGTGTGACAATAAATAGTGTTAAGAAAATCATATTCTGTCCCATAATTTCAAACACACACGTAATTAGTAAATAATATATTACTGTTCAAACGAAAAACTTGTTTTAAACTTTTTAATTGGTATAAAGCAATTTCAGTTTATTAAAGCCTTCAGGCGTCAAAATGATAAGTAACGTCGGGATATGAATCATTATTGTTACAAAAATAATTTAATACTAATTGCTTTTTTATACACTCACTGACTGTTGTAAGTTCAGTGTTGCCATACCACAATTATTTTTAGTCATATTGAATATATGGTACATTGTCAGTGTAAAATATTAAAGATATTATCATCAGCCTATCAGAGCCCACTGCTGAGCCTCTTCTCACATTGAGAAGATTTGAGCATTAATCACCACGCTTGCTCAGACGGGTTGGTGATTTCAAACTTATAATTGTGAAATTATAAGTCCAGGTTTCCTCACATGTCCTTCACCGTCTTATATATCTTTATTTAAATAAATTATCGAGTTAAATGAAACCAATAGAAAAACCATAAATTATTTTAAATGCACATATATTTTTACAATATACAATAATATATTTCTTACATCTATTAAAGCTGTAAAAGGTAAATATTCGCGACAGAAAAATCATTAACAACGTTTACATCGATCTGATATTTGACGTTCAGCAAATGTTGCCATAATAAAAAATATTTTAAACTAAGTAGTTTTCTTCAAAAATGTAATTATAATATATAGAATTCGATTAATAATATATAAAACAATAAATTGATATTTATACCAAGATTTTTTATATAATATCTGTAATTAATTATATGTTTATAATCATTTTTAATAGAAATTCAATATTCGCTGACCGCCATATAGTCGTTCAAACACCAACACTTAGAAAATAACAAAAACTTACACAACATTTGTATTAACTACTTAAAATATCAGAATTAAAATACGTAAGGTTGCATTCAAATTATTAAAAGTGCGTGATATTTTCTTAAAGGACTCTATTTCTTCCCTCGGTATGAGTTCAATTAACAATAAAAAGTACAATAATTCACAGTTTAAAATAACTTTGATAGTATGAATATTTTGAATTTACTGCCCTCTTATGGCCAAGTGGCCTGTAAGGTTGTTCCAGGAGTTTATAATTCTTTTTACTCCTGGAAAGGAACAAAGAGTAGTAACTGCATTAAGAGTAGTAACTTATTCCTTAATACTACTCTATTGGTGTAGTCTAAGAAGGTAGTATATATTTGTCAAGAAGTTTTTTGAACTGAATTTCACACATCGTCAAGTCAAACTCACACCGAGAGCATCACAATGGACGGTAGTTCAAAAGAAGCTCTAAAAAATTTAAAAAACTTATCCTAAAACTATAATATAAGCTAAAAATTAAAACCCGTCGTTTGAGATTACAGTTACATTGTTAATAATAATATTTACAAAACATAAAAACAGTCACGTATATATCTTCAATACACAGATATTAAAACATTTAATATACATTAACAAATACGCCGATGATACAACAAAATGGCGATTGATTGACAAATCATTTGAACTTATAGATGACGCGAGGATTACTACGGAAATAGATCAAAAAACTATTCAGCGTGTCTTTAAAAGAGAAATTTATCTTAAACTAAAAGATAAACTTAAAAAAACGCTTATCCTATTCTGCCATGTAAATATATTATTTAAAATTGCAAAAATGGACGTATAATTTTGGTACAAGCCTCGATTAGAAAGCTATGAAGAAGCCATGTTGGGTTGTGGTCATTATTGAACTAAAATGCTAACAACGAGATGTTGTTTCTATGGACAAACTTATATCGTACATCTATCTCTTTCTGGCCAGCTTTTAATGGAATGGGTGTGAGAGGGACTTAGCAGTGCGTGAACAGTTTGAAGAAGCTCCTTCCCTTTTCGGGAGCCGGTCCCATCAGCATCGGAACTTGGTTCTTGTGGGTTATTGTTATCTGAAATTTATTGACAATCTCTGTATACATTAAGGGATTGCGGCCAAAAAAATTTGGTTACAATGTCGACTACATAAAAATTTTCATAATTGATTAATTTAGGCCTAAGTGAGCAAATCTTTTTCATAAAACATGTAATACACTTATTAAATAGTTATTGTTACTTATACTTAGTAAGAAAATTAAGTCAAGTTTGAAAAAGTTATTCAAAATAGATTTATGAAAGAATTTGAACCATATTAAAGAAAAGCTCATACTCTTAATGTAGTAAAACTTATGTAATATTTTTTGTTGGTGCCTCTGAACTAAAGTCATTTTAAGCCTTTCCCTACTCTCTATTCTTTCTTATCATCATGTCTATCTGTCTTATTTTTTGTTAATTTAACGTCTTTTTGTTTCCAAACTAAGTTTTTTGGACTAAATATATTAAATTATTATCTTCTCTCACCTTGCAAGGCGGCTGCATCCATGGCTCTCCATCAATCTGCATGGGGAAGGTCCTTTTCGTTATAAGTCTGATGCTACTACACTGAGCCAAACGCCGTCCTGACGCTCGAAGCCCTATGTCATAGAGTTCTTTGAGTACATATTATTTTTGTTTTTGACAATTCTAGAATGTGCTACGATCATGCTCAAAAGATTTTAGGGTCTATTATAACCTGACCTAACCTCTCCCTGATAAAATTCTGTAGTCAATTTTATTGGAACTCAGGTAAATTAAACGGTACCTTAAAATATGTGAGGTAAATTTAATAAGGAGTATAATAAACGTATTATTTATTTATTATAACACATATACAAGTATGAGCAAGGTCAAAGGTCAATTTTCAAGACAGCTGAGGAGCTAAGTATATCTTTTACTTTTTGTAGTTATTTTCATAAAATTATCGTATTTATTTTTACACTCTATCCTGAATAATACTAAAACATAAATTATTACAGGTTTGAATCCTGTTGTCATATATGTAGACCTACCTGTCCTAACTTGTCCCATGTGTAGACAGTTCTCCAAGCCTATGACTTCTATCAGCTTATCACCAATATCTATAACATAGCAACAATTACAAATCTTAATATATAAAAGAAAGTAGTATTACACTATTTATAACTCAAGAACTGCTATGCGGGTTTTTTTGAAAATTGGTGAAGAGATACTTATCATACGATTGAAAAAAAAAACTGAAAAAAATCCAAAATCTTCTTATTTACTGTCTTTAAGGAGGCACAGAGTTTGACCGGGCTGATATATTTCTAATTTTGATAGTAACGCAGACGAAGTCATGAACAAAGACTAGTTACTTTTATATTTATGTGTGTGCTGTATTTAAATCTCATTAAGCTTGTGTGTGTGCGTGTGTGTGTGTGTGTGTGTGTGTATGTCTGTGTGTGTATGTGTCACCTTGCTGCGCGTCCGGGAACCTCCCCCGTCTATGGGCCCCGCTGGCCCCCCACAGGTTGGACCCCCCGTGTGCGTAAGGTATGTTCAACAGAGCGACTCCCTGTAGCGCGGGACCCTTGTTCAGCTCGAGGGAAACTCCGTCACACTGAATGTAAGGGAAGTTATTAAGTTTCATTACATTACTTAATGCCTTAAGGCTTCTAAATCGAGTTCTATTCAAGTATATCTACGTTAGAATGGTCAATGGGATACTATAAGTTAGTTTTAGCAATACTTGGATGTTAAGCCTTGCTACTTTTCTGGAATACACGAAAAAACTTTTGGATATGTTCTATTCCTATATTTGAGGCCCAACTATTGGACCATCCATCCATCCACTTATCTCACCACCAGTCTTTTCGATACTTGGTCTACTCATATATGTCTACTCGAGCCATCTCACCACGAGCTCGATGTTCTCGTGCAGGTTCTTGCAGCTGGCCGCGAACTGTTCCGAGGTCGCGAACTCGAAGTACCACAGCTTGTTCTTCATCCTGGAGCTGAACTTGTCCGGGTTCCGTTCACGCTCCGTGTGGAACTTGACGCAGATAGCGGCGTCCTGGAGGAGAGGATACTATATAAAATATATGTGTATATCGGCGCTACCAGCTTTAATAACGGATGCGACTTGAAAATAATTGAAGGCTATCATCAATTCTTATTAAACCTCATTAGTATTTATGATTATTGTTAAAAGTAAAACGAAATCAAAGGAGAATAGAATTATGTTTGAATCTTGTAAAAAAATATGACGTCTGAACTCACGACGGAGACTCCAGAAGTGAGAATTGATACTCGTAGTTCAGAGTTCAGTGAGTGTGTATCATTGAAGTATGTAATTGTGAGGAACCTTCTAGAAATACAGGAGCATTAAGAACAATTGCAGTTTCATTTTAAAATATCATGCAACGCTCTAGAAGAAGTGACATTTGTAACCTCAGCAAGGCTGGCGTCCCTCGCTTTAAAATCAACGAATCTGTAATAAATCCGATATATATATATGTATGAATAAGTACTAAGAGGCCGAACTTTAATTGAAGTCTGGATTAATAAGGCCATGTTGGGAATTATTTTAATGTATATATCGGCGCAATTGATATTATTCAAAGAAGCAATAATTTAGGGTAGTTGAAATTATCAGGTGTCTCCTGTATATCCACTTGTGTAAGTGTAGTCACAATAATGAGTGAGAGTTGGTATAAATAGAGGCGAGGGTAAAGATTAAAGACAGTCTTGCTCGAGACGTTATAGAATCGGACCTCTTCGAGGTTAAGGGATTAGTTAAACAATCTACAAAGTTACCTTCAATAGCCTGACGGCAATCAAGAACAGGCATTGGTGACGTCAGGTATACTGAAGTCAGTCTTTTTAAAAAACATGAAATTTATAATTGTGTTGTATATGCTACATATTAAAAAATAAATGAACATCGCCGGGGCGACATCGTTGTATGGATAAATATGATACAACGAGTGACGCTGCTGACTCCGCGGAACGAACACCAAGCCGTGTGAACCAGAAGATTCCTGATACACACAAGCTATGGAATGGTATTGCTATCCTAACATCGGGTCAATCATGTAGTCTTAGGTGTAGGTTATAAGTTTTAATATGTAGTTCCTATTTTTACATACATACTTATAAGTAAGTGTCGTAGTTTTCCTGGAACCTCCAGTTGTCACCTATATAATTAATGGGACATATGTATATTATAATTTATTTTTGTACTCACAACGCCTATGGAGAAGTAGTTGTTGATGATGTTGTATGGTACAGATGTAGGGTGAGGAGCTGAGTCAGGCATCTGGAGTTGTTCCACCTGGAACGAAAGGATATTAACATAAAGATTGAATATCAACATATTATTCTATATGAAGATGATATTTCAATACATTCAGTAATTCTAATATTTTTTGTACACTAATATGGTCCATACCTAAAAATAATATGAAAATCTAATGTTGGATATTTGATAATATTAATTCGTAATTTCATTAGTAGTATTAAGCAGTTTGTATTACCAATTATATAGTAAAATTGAGTTTTCAAAACTCTTAAAGTTTCTCATGCAAAAAATTAAGCGTGGTATATACATTTGAAAAAATTTGGTCCTTTGTCAACGCTTGGTCCTTTTCTATATAAAGAGATTAATTTATAGTTATAGTAACTGATTAACTATTGTATAGTATAGTAGTAAGTTCACCTCATCCGTTGAATTCTCAACATGTATGTGCCATCGATCCATCATGACGGTACTGGCGCGACCTATCTTGTCCAGAATCTTATGGATTGATTCGCCTTCATACCTGGGCATACACTTCTAGATTAAAGAGATTTATTTGGGTGTTTTATTACTATTAGTTAATAGAATTCTTTTGAAAAATATTATAAATGAAACTAATATTTTCCGATTTACTACGCGGGTTTTTATTTTGGACTATAAACTACATACTCCCGACGTTTCGGTTACTTTACAGCAACCGTGATCACGGACAGACGAGACGAGATGTAAATCCGAAAATATTAGTTTCATTTAAATGAGTACTCGAGAAAATATTAGATCTCAAAATATTATAGAGTTTAAGTAATGTTCGTTTTTTTATTTATCTCCGAAAAACAATTTAAAAATGTACATAGGTACACACTAAACAGTTTGTTGGGTACGTCATACAATATTATTGCTAAAATTATTTGTATGATGTTCGTGGCGATAGCAATGCTAAATATATTTCATGTAAAAATGTAGGATCAATGAGCAGATACAAATAAATTTTATTACAGGTATACATTTTTCATGTATTTTTTAATCAGATCACTTATAAACAATTAAAAAGACTAAGAAAATATAATTTTCAACTTGATAGGAAATTATATTAAATTATATTACCAAAGTTAAATATTGCGAATTTAATAGCTGCTAAACTTTGCGTTACATCGATAAACAGATACGTCAGTAAATAGTTCTTGAATATTCCACATACACCAAAAAACGAACAAATTAATAAATTCTTTATCAATTCAAGTTTTAACATAAAGTGACTCTTATATAAATAATGGAAACAACTTTTTGATTCATAAGCATTAATATTTACAGCCACTATTTATTGTATTACAATTAATCTCAATTGACTTGCAATAATTTATTATGTGATTTGTATGAAACGGTTTAAGGAGTTATGATTAATTCTCACCCCCCACCCCACCGCAGACACCTGGCCAGGTCGTTGCCGGTACCAAGAGGAATGACGCCGACCGCTGGGCGACACTCCATCTGGATTTTATCTGGAAATACGAGAAACATGAGAGAGAAAACGACAAACAAAATATACAATGATATAACTTGGTACGAGGGTAGTATGATAAATTGTAACAACGTCAATTGATCGCAAAGTAAAGGAACTTTAGAAATGATTTTGTGTGTGTATAATTAATTTTATTAGTCAAAAATCTGTTATATACTAATTGTTTTATGATAGTAGATTTAGTTAAGCTTCTGATATTTGAAGTTCTTCATAAATATTAAGAGGTCTATGTACTTATGAATTGAGATAGACATCTGTTTTGTTTCAAGCGAGAAAATATATGTCCCTATTCCACATATTACTGTTCATTTATTAGAGTGTTTATTGAGTTGTGGTATTTTCTAGCACTTGTAAGAAGTTCGTTAGTACATTAATGAACGGAAGAAGTCGCACGCATCATGTAGTTATATTATATCTATCAGAACATTTATATCAACATACCCATAGTCTCCAACACCCAGCCAACAGTTCCGTCTCCACCACAACAAATCACTCTGTAGTTTCTAACGTCTTTGAATGTTTGCAAACCTGAAATATACAAACTTTTGTGTGATAGAAATCAAAGACATAAAATTCTTTAATGATGGTTTACAACTACCTTGCATTGGCCCCCCTTTGGCTATATCATGTACCTGTCGAGGGTTCAAGATATACTGGAGCTTTCGAAGTACTCTAGACCCTTGTCGGCCTCCAGATTTTGGGTTAATGAAGACTAATAACGGACAAGTGCCCTCTGGTGGAGTTATTTGAAAGGATATAGGTGGAGCTCTGTGTTCTTTCTCCTTCTCCTTCTCTTCTTTCTTCTCTTCTGTGGTCGCTGCGATGGAAATAGGAAGAGATATCGACACTGGTAGGGTTTGCTGAAATAATACATTATGGATAAAAAAAATTAGGTTTAATTTCTTATGGTCCATGTTCGTGTGCTGGTTTTGCCGATCAACTTTCATGGTTTTAACCCTGTATTCTCTCCCTGTCCCCTTTCCTGCCATCTCCTTATTCCCATACCTCCCTCTTTTTCTACAAGTAAGGTTCCAACGTATTTACAACATAAGAGTACCTTATCCGGCGTATGTCTGTGTGGTAGTGATCTTTGTCTGTCTAGTACCAACGGCCTGATGGCTGTCGGCGGCAGAATGTGTCTCGCGTGTCTGCCGAGCGTACACGCTCCACCCGCGCTGCCCACACAACGGTTATGGAGCTACGAACGAAATATAATACATTATATACTACAATTATTACCAAAGAGGGTTGATGTCAGACAGGCGGTCGGTCGTAAAAACAAATAGCCAAAACTATTCACAACATGTAAGACCCTGGCTAAAGCTGGGAAATTGCCAGGTAGAAGAAGAAAATACTACATACAATACTTATATATATTCACAATTTGAGATAAACTTCTAGATATTCTCATGTGCCTACAAGAATCTATTGACTGTAAATATAATAAATATATGTTCGAGGTACAGTTGCAGATTTGATTTTCAATGTTCAGCTTTACTTCCAGTTATCGAACAAAATGGCTGAAGCCAGTATTTATAGTTTTCAAATACAAGTTGATACTTAAATATTGACATTACAAAATTGTTAGTATTATAGTATATTATAATTAGTACGCCACAGATGGCGCCACTTGTAACAAATGCTCTGTACAATCTTCTATTCTATTCTATTCTTTATTCTCTTCTTTCCTAATATTACTCACAGTAATATGACACCACCGACAGTGTAGTCCAGTTATTCCGTTATAACCTTTGATTTTCTTCCGACATCTCGCACATTTCCCGTGGCAGTTTCCTGTAATATAAGATTATAATTATTTAGTTTTAGTTTTCCTAAAGTTCAATGACCTCTGACGTATGCAAATAAAATTTATTTGCATATTAATGAGCTTAAAAATCTTAGCCGCAAGCTGTTAATGGTCCATAAGTTACGTCATAGAAGTTAAGTAAATTTTTTAATCCTCACGTTTTATATTAATTAGGAAGGGTTTTGTGTATTTATGTTTGTGTATCTTCCTTCTTTTTAACCCCCTCCATCTCTTTTTCTCACTATTTCTCTCTCTCTCTCTCTCTGTGTGTCTGTCTGTATATACGTACCCTCGACCCAGTGGTGCGCGAGTGCGGCCGGTGCTCGTCTACTCTTGCAGTACGTCGCTACACATGATGCAGGCGCTCGCTGCACGCAACGCTCGTGGACAGTGAACTTACAGACTGACAAAGAAACATTTATACATAAGTCGAAATATGTAACTCATATGACAGTACAGTAATTTGAGAATGATTAGAAATTCATTATTGTCCTTTAATATTATATATTCTTAATCTCTAATGTGTAACTAAAATGTATATTTATGGTTTGTTTAAAAACTCTTCATATTTCAAGAAAAAATTACATTTTGTATGGCACAAAAGAGTCGAAAAAGTAAAACAAAACATGTATACTATCTTCTTCTTCCTAGCAATTTCCCAGCTTCAGCCGGGGTCTTGCTTATAATAACAATCCTGACATCAATACTTTTTGGGCATGCATTAATCAGTAATGTCTAAATACTCTTAGAAAGTACTATGACTCGGAAAAATCACATTGGTACTTGCCAGGATCGAATGCGCGCCCTCATGCATGAGAGACGGACCTTTTAACCACTAGGCCACAACTGATTTTTAAAACATGTATATTATATGATTCTTAATTTAAATTCCGATATAATTCTACGAGAAACGATAGAATCTTACCAAAGAGAATATATAATTTTAAAATGAATTCTATTTACATATACAACAGAGTCCTTTCTTCCCCAAGCCGACCAGCATGTTGAGACACAGGTTGCAGTACGCCGGTCTGTTGAAGTGTTTCAGTCTCCACGCGTGCTCGCCGTCCTCCTTCACGTTGGTGTCCAAACCTAATAATACTAGAAGCGGTATTGTCGTCATTCTGAAATCAAAATATATTACACTAGCTTTTGAATGTGGCTTTGTCTGTTTGATCATGTTTAGCGGGAAAATTATAATGTTCTAATTTTCTTATTACAAAACTTCGTTAAAAATAATTCATTATTCCTTACAGTGCATTTATAAATAAAATTTACAATTGAAAGTAAGGATTTTATGACCTTGAATTTTCAGCGTTATTCAGTTTTCCAATACATACAGTTATATTACAAAAAAGTGATTTGCATTATTTTTTTATATTTCTACCTAAAACTACACTTCAGTTGATATGACTATCAGATTATGAAGGTTTATATTGACGATAAACAAATATACTGAATCAGGTTTGCTCTATTTGAATGCAAGTACAGGCTAGGTAAACAAATCAAAGTTGGTAAATAATTTAGAAAAGTTTGTATTTTAAATGGCATTAGAATGAAACATTTTTTAGGACTTACAAAAAGTAATGAAACTCACCCTCCTCTATTCCATTCGTCCAAAGAAACGGTGCCATCAGCGTCATAATCTATTTCCACCATCATGTCTTGTAGAATCTGTCAACAAATGAATAAATTGATTATTTCCTCATATATAAGTTTAAATTTATAGTCCGTGGAGTCGATCCGAGCGGAAGAAGTGAAACTTCGTAATGTTGGAATAAATACAGGAAAGGGTAGCAATTGATTTTTAAGGAATTTTTTGAGTTTCTTTAACAACTTTTAGGAGTTTTTAGTGTCTCTTTATATTCAAGGAGAGTAAAACGTTTAACGCGATCTTATTCCACGTTTGTTTCACGAAGTTTCACTTCAAAAATTCAACTCATTGCTGTCTTAAAGCATCTCATTCTCATTATGTACCTAATTCATATACAAAGCTATTCTATGAGTTAAATCTAGTAATATTTCTCATCCCTGGTTGTGTAGACTCACCGGTCTAAGTTCAGATGTCTCCCAGCCAAGATACTCCGCGACGGTCATCATCTGGTTCACGATGCAGTCCATCTCATTGGTGTCTAAGACTCCGTTACCATCCGTGTCGTACAAACGGAACATAACTGGAAATGTACCAGAACAGAAATATATTAGCTTACTTAATGATTAATATTCAAATTTAGATTTTGAGGCTCACTTGGAACAAAATATCCTCAGTCAGTAAATTTACTACTGCATAACACTGAATATTTATATAAAAATCATTAGAATAAAATGAAGTGAATGCTGTAGAATAAATTGGAGCTATTGTTACATACTTTTGGCTATAGCAAGATTAAAATTTAATTTGTACTATATGAATCTTAATTAAAAGTAGCAGATAAGGGCATGATCCGAGTGGTTGATGTAATAAGAGTTTATCTGCTGGTAGTGTTCTTACATTCCAGTTTATCTTCAGGTCTGCCAGCTTCCAGGAGGGAGAGGTAACACACGATGTCTTTAAGAGAGACTCGAGCTGTATGAACTTCAATGGTTGAAGGACGTCGCATTAGGTGCTTGAAGTCTGTAATACAAATTAAAATTAGTGACGTTTTAAACTACTTCCTTTATTAAGGATTATATTTGTATTTTAAGATATAAAGAATTAACTAGATAAAAACATATTTATAAAACATAATATAAATCCTGACCCTGTTCTTGAATATCAGTCAATTTTGAATAAAAAAATTATTGCTATAATTTGAAATCTCATTATGATATCTAAGGTTTGCGTGTGTATTCATTTAAATTATATTAGATTTCATGACTACATAATCCTATTATGTAAAAACGAATAAAGAAAATAAAGTAAAGTAAGCAATAGCGTATTATCCTAAAACCTTGTTTCTTTTTAAAATCTCTTTCTATACAGTATATATACCTTCTATCTTCGTTGATTGATTCACACGTAAGCTATTGCTGCTTTTCCGGCTGGAGTTCCTCGACATTTGGCTGTGACTGGGGCTGGTCTCCAACCTCCCTAGACACAGCTCGTGAGAGGAGTATGATGGATGAGTCGTAACAGAGAACATTGGATGAACGCTGCCTGGAAAATGTTACCATTCTATCAGAATTTTACGTATATATATATGCGATATCAGTATTAATAATTAATTAATGCCATAGAACTATAACAACTTCTGGCTGTCATTAATAATATTAAAACTCATTAGTATTCATGATTATTGTTAAAAGTAAAACGGAATCAAAGATTGTTTAAAAGGAGAATAGAACTATGTTTGGATTTGAGTATAAATATGACGTCTGGACCCACGACAGCAGAGTTCAGTTAGTGCGGATCATTGAATAATGTGATTATGAAGAACCTTCGAGAAATATAGAGACATTTAGAAGAATTGAAGTTTCATTATGAAATATCATGGAATGTACTGAAAGAAGTGACATTAGTGACGTCAGCGAGGCTGGCATCTCTTGTTTAAAAAACAACTTTATCCACATTATGGTAAAGATACGATATGAGTACATAAACTCACCAGTTCTGCTTCTAGAACCCTTCTCTCCATCCACCGAGTCTCCGGAACCCTTTCCAAGTTGCTGCAATCTCTCCGCGAGACCATGAATCTTGGAGGCAAGACTTAGTTTTGCCTGAAATTTTAATTCCTTTATTTCCTTGACCAGGTCAATACTGTCCCATGTAAATTCGGGAGTGAATTGTCTTGTAAAGATGGTTTTAAATTGTAAATTGAGCATTACTTATCAGTGCCCCAAAAATATTTTGCTGAAATATTATAATGTAATATGTTCTTATTATGATACCACAAATAAAATACGAAATAGGTTTCAGCACGCTTTAACATTATTTTACTGCAAAACTTATCGCAAAGTATTTCTTTTATTGAAATTGTTTTTTTTAGTATGTTACAACATTTCAAACATAAAATCTTTGGATGAAATTGTAGTTATTTCAAAATGAAATATAGTTTTCGATAAACAACTAAATCGGATTACCAAATTATTATTTTTAATAAAATTAAGATTTAAGAAGATTAATTGGTATTTCAAAGTCGTGGTAGCCTGATCATTTAATTTTCGCCTTTCATTTGAGAGCGCGGTTTTCAAACCAATGTACCTAATTTTTCCAAGTCATATGTACTTTCTAAGGGTATTTACACACTGCTGACTGATGAAGGAAAATATCGTGAGGAAACCTGGACCTTAATATCAAATTATAAGTTTTAAATCGTCAACCCGTCTTGAGCAAGCGTGGTGATTAATGCTCAAATCTTCTCCATGTGAGAAGAGGCCTTTGCTCAGCAGTGAGCTTTTATAGGCTGATGATGTTCTATATAACATGTTTTCTACATACCGGATGGTCAGCATGAGCGGTAACCGCAGCACAAGCGGTGGTAGAACTCGCTGCTGCCATCTCACGTAAAGCTGGTCTCTTGTCTCTCCGCACGAAGGAGAGAAACAGATGCCTTTAACAGAACAATAGAATAAATTAAATAAACGCCTGCAATTAAATTATAGCAATCCGTTTACTTCGACAAACTAGTGAAAGGAAAAAATTTTTTTTAACGTTTTGTCTTAATATTGATATAAAACAAATCACACGATGACTATTGAAAAGTGATTCAAATAAGAAAACTGGAGAAAGCAATCGTCTGTAAGAGATAAACGATTGCTTTTAGTCAGAGGTCGGAAAACAGTTTCTTTATCTCAACGCGATGTTTTCCTGTCAGCTGTTATTAATTTTAAAAATGTTTTCTCTCCCTTTATAATGTACACATATTTATTTCGTATAGTGTCGAAGTTTGTTAGGAACACTCGGCTGGATAAAATGTAACGAGCATAAAGGAATCTTTCACGAAGATGATAAAGGAGAGTAATCTTACACGACTTTCAAGAAAATTTATTGCAAGCGCTTATCTTTTTCTCTATAGTTGATAAGGCGTATTTTTTTTCTCGTAGGAAATAAATGGCATTAATATTTGTTATAAGTGTCATTATATATATTTAATAAGTTACGTAAGCATTACATATGAAGAAATAAATGAACATCGCCGGGGTGACATCGTTGTATGGATAAAATATATAACGAGTGACGCTACTGACTCCACAGAACACCAAGCCGTGCGAACCAGAAGATTCCTGATACCACACAAGCTATGGAATGGTATTGCTATTCTAACATCGGGTCAATCATGTAGTCTTAGGTGTAGGTTTTTAGTTTTAATATGTAGTTCTTATTATAATATACATATAAGTATATTTCGTAGTTTTCCTAGAACCTCCGGTTGCCACCCTATAATTAATATTTTCAAAGCGTTTCATATCTCGGCACATAACAAATATATTCAAAGTCATTAAAACTTTTCCTTCATTAAAATTCTCGATTCTTACGATAGAGACCATTCCGTTGCTCTTCTTACAAATTGTAAGAAGAATATTATATTTTCTTCACAAAAATCTAAATATAGATGCCGTTTCAACTTTTACACTTCACAGAGTTTTATGTTCATGAGCTTTGGTTACATATTCAATATGAATTCTATTCATAATTGAGAGAAAAATATATATTTTTAAAGAATTGTACTACCATAAATGGAAATACGTGTGGAGATTTTTGGAAGAAATACACAAGGGTGATGGTGTAGGCATTTCTTTAAGGTTATTCAAGGAAATTATTTATAGGATAAGTCCGGGACAAAACCATAGTTTTTCCCAAACACAGTTTCAAAAAAACCTAACACGTTTTTATACATATATGTATATACATATTTAACATAGAATTGACCATAAATGGATTAACTGGACTCTTAAAAGAATGTTAGTTTAAAAGGTGTATGAAATAGAAATAATATTAAAACATTTGTTTGTACATACCTCGCCAGGTCATCTGGAGTAGTGACCTCGAGGAAGGTGTCCAGGAACCATCGGAAGCCTTCGAAGTCAATATCCTGGAATAAATATAGTTTAATTAAACACCAGGGCCCGTTTAAGGAAATTTTGATATCTTCATTCAATATAAAGTTATATAACTAAAGAGATTTAAATGAAACTAATATTTCTATTCATTTAAATGAAACTTTTTATTTATATATTAAGATTTATTCATAAAACGTCGTCGTCGAAACGTCGGGAGTATGTAGTTTAAAAATACGCGAAGTAATCCGAATAATATTAGTTTCATTTAGATCAAACAACTTTTAAAAATCTAAGACTTATATTGACACTTCGTGTATAGTTCGTGTATACGTGTGTTGTATGTACTAGACATTTAATAAATCATGCGAAGACGCGGGCATAACTTAGTGACAGAATTTCTTCTTGTAGCATATGAATTTAAAAGATGTTGGAGTAGTCCCATTGATATTGAAAAACATAAACTGTAAATTATTTTGATATAAATCATGAATACTTTATAATATTAAAACAAACCATTGCACATCATGTGTCATTTAACACTTAATGGAGTACTATTGGACAAGAATTATTCATTATTTTATGAAAGGACTGATGCTCATACTTTTTGATGCCTACTTACCAAATATAGCTAAGAACCACTGCAAAGAAACTGTCTATTAAATGAGACTAGCCTTATTGAAATCGATCCATCCGTTTGGAAGATACTACTCACACACATATCAACATCTACAAAGCTTTTTTTAAGTTTAGTTTAAAAACACTGTTAGTATTGATCTATCACTTCTTTGTTATTTCTAAATACAAAAGATTTATCGTTAATCTGAACTTATCGTACTGTGTAGTTACGTCATATAAACAATTTTTTTTTTCACCTACCTTCAACTTATGACGTTCTCTTTTCGATATAATTAAAGTATCCTTCATAGATTCTATTAAGATGTCAATTCAAATAACTAAGAAATTTTGTTAAATTCAAAATATTCATTCGACTTGAAAAGTGGTGACGTAAAATTTTTATAAATTAGATTGTTGATACTTTTGTCCATTAATAAATTGAGTTTTTCAAACTAAAGAATGAAACAAAAATTTTAACTTTGTCTATATAGATATACTTATTTTAACTTAAAAATCGTGAGTATATTTACAAAAGATAATATTTTCTAAGTAATATTTATATTCTCTTTATAATTTCCGTGGAAATTCCTTAAATTGTAACATCTTCATCTTTCTCTGAAGGCTCTAACCTCGGTTGCTCAGCAACGGTTGTCATGAGAACGAGCCATCTTAGAAACACAGATGACTACGTTCATTGAAAGTTAGAAACCTTGTTTACTTTAAAAGATATTTATATCTACATCTATATATATAAAAAAAGTCGTGTTAGTTATTCCACTTATAACTCAAGAACGGCTGAACCGATTTAGTTGAAAATGGCAGGGAGGTAGTTTAGAGACAGGAAATTGCAATAGGATACATTTTATCCCGTTCGACAGCATTCCCGTGGGACTTAACATGAAACGTCAGTCACTATAAAACGGAATAACAAAACACAATTGACAGCTATGCAATTGACGTATAATGACAGATATGTAATGACGTAATGATGACAATTAGATATTTGTAAGAGATCTACTATATAAAAATAAGTCCAGTTTTCCATCCTGACGCTATAACTTCAGAACGAACGAACCAATTTCCACGGTTTTACATTCGTTTCAAAACATGTACTACAAATCAATATTTTAAGTAGATGGTGCCGGTGCAAGATACATTGTTTGACAGCTACTCATTGTTCTCTTCTCAGTTAATTTCATGTGACAAACCGGTATTGTGTTTGTAGTTTAAACTCTTAAAACCATTTAGTTTTTGCGGGATAAATTTAGAAAATCATTGTTTTTCACATGGGCGTTATATTTTGCGTGTTCACGAGTTTCGAAACCGTCCGCTTTATTTGTGTTAAAGTTAGACCAAAAAACAAAAAATGTGGTTTACAAAGGAGCACTTCAATGAAACGGGTAATTTGCGGACACGTATAACGCTTCGATTCGGTATCTATTTTGGATTCACTTTCATTTACTTAGAGAAGTTCAACTAAATAACACTTCATTTTTGTAATCGAAATGAATTCATTACTGTTGTGAAATGAAATAAAAATTTACCTTTTCAAATAAAAAAAAAAATTCCTTTTAAAACAAAAAAAATTCTTCATCTTTTAATCACCAAACGAAATGTTATATAAAAGCCTTCTGGTGGCGAAACGGAGTTCGCCGGGTTTACTAGTATTTATATAAAAATGAATTACTGTTCGTTAGTCTCACTAAAACTCGAGAACAGCATGGATTTATCTCATCTTAGACTTAAAATGTTCGTGGAGGTTCAGGGAAGGGAAGGAGGTTCCGGGAAAACCCTAAAAACAACCCTTTTCTATTTCCCATACAAACGTTTTTTTTGACATTTGATTTGACAACTAAGTACTATGTCAATCATTCGGTCTCACTTCAGAAGACGGAGACTTATGGCGTAAAGGTAAAAATATATTTGCTGAGTTTCTTTCGCCGGTTCTTCTCAGGTCAGGGTATTTTCTTTTCCGAACCGGTGGTAGTGTCTCAAGTGACCATCAATAAGAAAGTGTAATGCTTCTATATTGAATAAAGTTGTTTGAGTTTGAGTTTGAGTTTATAAATAAAAAATCAGAATAAAGGAAAAAGTATTACGATTAACGATATGACGATGACAAAATTAACGAAGACGAAGTCGCGGGCACAAAATAGTATTCTATATATATTAAGTACTAGCTGATCCGGTTAACGTTTTGCCATATAAAAAAGTAAAAAAATTTTTTCATATGTGTTTTTAATGCCACATTAAAAAAAGTCGTCCAAATTTTAGTGGTGAACAACCCATATCAGTTAGAGGTATGAAAATAAATAGTTGCCGATTTTCAGACGTATTGTATACGTATATAAAATTTGGTAAAAATCGGTGAAGAAAATCGGAGGAGTAACATTGTGGCATGGAAATTTTATATATTACATTTTTTCTACAGTCAGTGGTGGCCTAGTAGAGTCAGTGGTGGCCTAGTGGTTAAAGGGCCCGCCTCTCGTTGCCGAAAGCGCGGGTTCAAACCAGGCAAGTACCAATGTGATTTGGAGTCATATGTACTTTCTGAGAGTATTTATATAGCCATATCTATTATTTTAACACACTTTACATATTTCTATGCGAGGGTAAGTCAGAAGTCTACGCGGACGAAGTCGCTGGCTAAAACTAGTAATATATAAAAAAATGTATACTTAAATATTATTTAGAAGATTATGTAAGCGGCATAAATTAATTTGAAAGTGACTTTTTAAACAATCAAAATAGTCTTCATTTAATAACTATAATTTAGGATCAAATATAATTAAAAAATAATAGAAGTACAATGAAATTAAATACTATTAAACATTTCTTTTCAGTCTAAATAAATCAAAAGCAAAAATATCATACATATATTAAAAATGTGATTCAAAATAATAAAATAATTAGTTTTAGACATTGACAGCTGTTTGACAATTAACTTTTTTATAATAACAGGCTGCGGTTGGATGAGATGTAGCGATTAAAAGAGAAATTGTATCTTAATTATAAGAACTGATGTTTTGTTTGCGTTTGGTTGAAATGAACGACATATTATGATAATAAAGAATTGTAATAAATAATATTTTAAAAGATGCTGTCATTATGTTTCTGTATAAGCATATACAATTTTAACTATAAATAAAGATAAAGTTTAAAAATGTAGATAATTAAAGGTACTATAATTTTTTTTTATTTCATTTAAGTAATGGATAAAAAAACATAGTGCGTGGAGTCACTCCGCGTTGAAGAAATGAAACTTCGTTAGGTTGAATGAAAACGGAAAGGAGTGGAGATTGATTTTTAAGGAATTTTTAGTGTTTCTTTAAAACAAACTTTATTAACATTACTTACAAGTCACTATTGATTGTCCGCATGCCTTCGAGCGACATGCATTACCTATCGCTCTGTCTCTATTCATCCCCCCAGGAGCGTTAAACGTTTAACGCAACCTTGTTGGGAGTCATAAAAAGTTTCACTTCAAAAATATTTTTTCTGTATGTTAATGGCAACACTCATCATAGTGTGACAATATTAGTCAGTATTAAGAAAATTATTTTCAGTCCTATAATTTCAAATACACACGTAATTAGTAAATATGTATTATATTACTGTTCAAACGAATAACTGGTTTTAAACTTTTTAATTGGTATAAAGCAATCTCAGTTTATTAATGAAGGCGTCAAAGTGATAAGTAACGTCGGGATATGAATCATTATTGTTACAAAAATAATTTAATACTAATTGCTTTTTTATACACTCACTGAATGTTGTAAGTTCAGTGTTGTCAAACCACAAGTGTTTTTATCCATATATGTAGAATATATGGTACATTGTCATTGTAAAATATTAAAGATATCATCATCAGCCTATCAGAGCCCACTGCTGAAAGGCCTCTCACATGGAGAAGGTTTGAGCATTAATCACCACGCTTGCTCAAGACGGGTTGGTGATTTCAAACTTATAATTTGAAATTAGAAGTCCAGGTTTCCTCACGATGTTTTCCTTCACCGTCTTATATATCTTTATATAAAATATGTAGTTAAATGAAACCAATAAAAAAACCATGAATTATTTTAAATGCACATATATTTTTACAATATACAATAATATATTTCTTACATCTATTAAAGCTGTAAAAGGTAAATATTCGCGACAGAAAAATCATTAACAACGTTTACATCGATCTGATATTTGACGTTCAGCGAATGTTGCCATAGTAAAATATATTTTAAACTAAGTAGTTGTCTTCAAAAAAGTTTTTATAATATAAAGAATTCGATTAATAATAAATTAAACAATAATAAGAAGTTCATAGCTAGATTTTTTATATAATATTTGTAATTTGTAACAAGTAATAAGTTTATAATCATTTTTTAAATAGAACTCAATATTCGCTGACCGCCATATAGTCGTTCAAACACCAACACTTAGAAAATAACAAAAACTTACACAACATTTGTATTAACTACTTAAAATATCAGAATTAAAATACGTAAGGTTGCATTCAAATTATTAAAAGTGCGTGATATTTTTTTAAAGGACTCAATTTTCTTCCCTCGGTATGAGTTCAATTAACAATAAAATGTAATTAAGAGTTTAAAATAACTTTGGTAGTATCAATATTTTGAATTTACTGCTGCTAATAGCCACCTGTGAGGTTGTTCCAGGTGTTTAATCATTCTTTTTACTCCTGGAAAGGAATAAAGAGTAGTAACTGCATTAAGAGTAGTAACTCATTCCTTAATACTACTCTATTGGTGTAGTCTAAGAAGGTAGTATTTAATATTCAATAAGTTTTTTGAACTAAATTTCACACATCATCAAGTCAAACTCACACCGAGAGCATCACAATGGACGGTAGTTCGAAAAAAGCTCTAAAAAATTTAAAAAACTTATCCTAAAACTATAATATAAGCTAAAAATTAAAACCCGTCGTTTGAGATTACAGTTACATTGTTAATAATAATATTTACAAAACATAAAAACAGTCACATATATATGTATCTTCAATACACAGATATTAAAACATTTAATATACATTAACAAATACGCCGATGATACAACAAAATGGCGATTGATTGACAAATCATTTGAACTTATAGATGACGCAAGGATTACTACGGAAATAGATCAAAAAACTATTCAGCGTGTCTTTAAAAGAGAAATTTATCTTTAACTAAAAGAAAAACTTAAAAAAAACGCTTATCCTATTTTGCCATGTAAATATATTATTTAAAATTGCAAAAATGGACGTATAATTTTGGTACAAGCCTCGATTAGAAAGCTATGAAGAAGCCATGTTGGGTTGTGGTCATTATTGAACTAAAATGCTAACAACGAGATATTGTTTCTATGGACAAACTTATATCGTACATCTATCTCTTTCTGGCCGGCTTTAAATGGAATGGGTGTGAGAGGGACTTAGCAGTGCGTGAACAGTTTGAAGAAGCTCCTTCCCTTTTCGGGAGCTGGCCCCATCAGCATCGGAACTTGGTTCTTGTGGGTTATTGTTATCTGAAAATTATTGAGAATCTTAATATCTATTAAACAACTGCTGGCAAAAAATTGTCACAATTTCGACTAAAAATTCAATTTAGGCTTAAGAAAGCATAAGTTTTCATCAAACATGTTATACAATTTATAAATAATAATTTTTAATAATATTTAGTAACCAGTTCAAGTCGAGTTTTGAAAGAAGTTAAACGGAATTTGAGAAAACTTTGCACTTCTAATGTATTAAAACTTATGTAATATTTTTTTAGTGCTTCTGAACTAACCAACATGAGAAGACATCTTAAATGTTCACCTACTTTTGTCTTATCATCATGTTTTTAGTATTTTCTATTAATTTAACGTCTTTTTGTTTCCAAATTAAGTTTTTTGGTTAATATATTAAATTTTTATCGTTCCTTACCTTGCAAGGCGGCTGCATCCATGGTTCTCCATCAATCTGCATGGGGAAGGTCCTTTTCGTTATAAGTCTGATGCTACTACACTGGGCAAGACGCCGTCCTGACGCTCGTAGCCCTATGTCATAGCGTTTTCTTTGAGCACATATTATTTTTGTATGATCATGCTTAAAATATTGTAGAGTCTATTGAAACCTGACCGAACCTTCCTTTGATAAAATTCTGTAGTCAATTTTATTGGAACTCAGGTAAATTAAACGGTACCTTTAAATATGTGAGGTAAATTTAATAAGGAGTATAATAAACGTATTATTTATTAATTATAACACATATACAAGTATGAGCAAGGTCAAAGGTCAATTTTCAAGACAGCTGAGGAGCTATATCTTTTACTTTTTTGTAGTTATTTTCATAAAATTATCTTATTTATTTTAACGCTATATCCTAAGTAATATTTAAATATTAATTATAGGTTCCAATACAGTTGTCATATATGTAAGTAGACCTACCTGTCCTAACTTGTCCCATGTGCAGACAGTTCTCCAAGCCGATGACTTCTATCAGCTTATCACCAATATCTATAACATAAGTAACGATTACATATCTTTATATATAAAAGAAAGTAGTGTTACACTATTTATAACTCAAGAACTGCTATACGGGTTTATTTGAAAATTGGTGAAGAGATACTTATCATACGATTGAAAAAAAATACTGAAAAAAATCCAAAATCTTTTTATTTACCGTCTTTAAGGAGGCACAGAGTTTGACCGGGCTGATACATTTCTAATTTTGATAGTGACGCAGACGAAGTCATGGACAAAGACTAGTTACTTTTATATTTATGTATGTGCTGTATTTAAATCTCATTAAGCTTGTGTGTGTGTGTGTGTCACCTTGCTGCGCGTCCGGGAACCTCCCCCGTCTATGAGCCCCGCTGGCCCCCCACAGGTTGGACCCCCCGTGTGCGTAAGGTATGTTCAACAGAGCGACTCCCTGTAGCGCGGGACCCTTGTTCAGCTCGAGGGAAACTCCGTCACACTAAATGTAAGGTTCATTATTAAGTTTCATACATTTCTTAATGTCCTTAAGCTTCTAAATCAAGTTTTATTCAGCTATCTCTACGTTGCAATGGTCAATGAAATACTATAAGTTAGTTTTAGCAATAGTTGGATGTAATGCATTGCTTTTCTAGAATACAGGAAAAAACTTTTGGATATGTTCTATTCCTATATTTGAGGCCCAACTATTGGACCATCCATCCATCCACTTATCTCACCACCAGTCTTTTCGATACTTGGTCTACTCATATATGTCTACTCGAGCCATCTCACCACGAGCTCGATGTTCTCGTGCAGGTTCTTGCAGCTGGCCGCGAACTGTTCCGAGGTCGCGAACTCGAAGTACCACAGCTTGTTCTTCATCCTGGAGCTGAACTTGTCCGGGTTCCGTTCACGCTCCGTGTGGAACTTGACGCAGATAGCGGCGTCCTGGAGGAGAGGATAGTGGATGAAATAGATAGAAAGTTAGACATATTATATGAGATAATAATGTGATACCAAACATTATTTGAAGGATTAACAAGGCCACGTTGAGAATTATTTCATTATATCGACGCAATTTCTATTATTTGTATTATCAATAATTGAGTAGTTGAAATTATTAGGTGTCTCCTGCGTAGCCAATGCAAGTGCAGTCACAATAATGAGTGTGAGTTGGTATATATAGAGGCGAGGGGACAGATTAACTAGTGACGCAGCTGACTCCATGGAACGAACACCAAGCCGTGTGAACCAGAAGATTCCTGATACACACAAGCTATGGAATGGTGTTGCTATCCTAACATCGGGACAATCATGTAGTCTTAGGTGAAGGTTATAAGTTTTAATATGTCGTTCTTATTATTATATACATATAAGTAAGTTTCGTAGTTTTCCTGGAACCTCTGGTTGACATCTATATATGTAATTACTGGGACATATTATACAGTTGAAGCTCCTTATTCGCGCTTCCTTCATTCGCGTTTTCACTATTCGCTGATTCAAAAAATGCTACCCAATTCTTATATTCGCGACTAAAAATTTCTTTATTCGCGGATCTAATAAGTACATACATACACAATAATAAAATTATTCCAATAAGTATCAAACACAATATACGTGTCATATGGACTAATAAAAAATTAAAATAGACCTTATTACAACTTAATCATAAGTCTTCTTCTTCTAGAAGAACTTTACCATAAATATGTTGTTAAATGATATCGCCGAGGATTTTGACAAAAGCCGCCTTCGCCGCGAGCCGTGTTTTTGAGAATGTAAACAAACAGAATGAAAGCAACCTTATAACTCAATAATAAACCGACTTTGACGAAATGTTAAATTCACAGCCCATTGAAGAAAAGGCTTCGACAAACACTGGAAACGTGATATTTACAAATTTGAAAAATCTTAGTGAAGGTTTAAGAATGGCAAATGAGCTTTGCGATTTCTTTATGAACATTGATCCTTCTATGGATCGAAGTCTCATTTTTAAGAGGCAAATTGCTAATGCGGTTGCTTTATATCAGTCTGAATTGAAAGAGCTTTTAAAAACTGCCAAGCAAGAAAAAATTACAAAATTCTTCAAACCATTGCCTAAGCCTTAAGATAATTAATAAAAATGTGCAAAAACTTCAATTAAATATTTTTTTAAATTTATTTGTTGTTTTTATTTTTGTCACCTAAGAACGCATCCCCTATAATCCCATTTAAATTACCATTCCGTATTCACGGTTTCTGTATTCGCGGCATATTTATGGAACATATACCCCGCGAATAAAGAGCTTCTACTGTATAATAATTTATTTTTGTACTCACAACGCCTATGGAGAAGTAGTTGTTGATGATGTTGTATGGTACAGATGTAGGGTGAGGAGCTGAGTCAGGCATCTGGAGCTGTTCCACCTGGAACGAAAGGATTTTAACATAAAGATTGAATATCAACATATTATTCTATATGAAGATGATATTTCAATACATTCAGTAATTCTAATATTTTTTGTATACTCATATGGTCCATACCCAAAAATAATGTGAAAACCTAATGCTAGATTTATAATAATATTAATGTGTACTTTCACTAGTATTAAGAAGCAGTTTGTATTTATCATTGTACTGTATAGTAAAATTGTTTTCAAAATTATTATAGTTTCTCATGCAAAATTTTAAGCGTGATGTGTACACTTGAAAAAATTTGGTCCTTTGTCAACGTTTGGTCATTTTCTATATAAAGACATCAGTTTATAGTTACATTAACTAACTAATTATTGTATAGTATAGTAGTAAGTTCACCTCATCCGTTGAATTCTCAACGTGTATGTGCCATCGATCCATCATGACGGTGCTGGCGCGACCTATCTTGTCCAGAATCTTATGGATTGACTCGCCTTCATACCTGGGTATTTTATTAATATAAGTAAATAGAATTCTTTTGAAAAATATGACAGAGCTTTAATTATGTTCGTTTTTTATATTTCTCTATGAAATCCTATAAGGAAATATAGATTTCTTGAGCAGATACAAATAAATTGAATTCCAGATGTACATTTTTCATGCATTTTAGCCGTCAGATCACTTATAAACAATTAAAAAGACTACGAATATAAAATTTTCAACTTAATTGGATATTACTAAGGTTAAATTTTACGAATTTAATCGCTGCTAAACTTTGCGTTAGATCGATAAATAGATGCGTCAGTAAATAGTTCTTGAATATTCCACATACACCAAAAAACGAACCAATTAATAAATTCTTTATCAATTCAAGTTTGCACTTAAAGTGACTTTTATAAATAATGAAAACAACTTTATAATTCATAAGCCTTAATTTTTACAAACACTTTTTTATTGTATTACAATTAATCTCAATTGACTTGCAATATTTTTTTATGTGATTTTTATGAAACGGTATTAGGAGTTATGGTTAATTCTCACCCCCCACCCCACCGCAGACACCTGGCCAGGTCGTTGCCGGTACCAAGAGGGATGACGCCGACCGCTGGACGACACTCCATCTGGATTTTATCTGGAAATACAAGAAACATGAGAGAGGAAACGACAAACAAAATATACAATGATATAACTTGGTACGTGGTTTCAAAGTAAGGAAAGTTTAAAAATTATTGTATGAGTAAAATTAATTGTTATTAGTCAAAAATCTGTTATAAGCTGCTTGTATTTTGATAGTAGATTGAGTCAAGCTGTCTGATATTTGATGTTCTTCATGAATATTAAGAGGTTTATGTACTTATGAATTGAGATAGACATCTGTTTTGTTTCAAGCGAGAAAATATATGTCCCTATTCCACATATTACTGTTCATTTATTAGAGTGTTTATTGAGTTGTAGTATTTTTAGCACATGTAATAACTTCGTTAGTACATCAATGAACGGAAAAAGTTGCATGCATAGGTAGTTATATTATGTCTATCAGAATATTTGTATCAACATACCCATAGTCTCCAACACCCAGCCAACAGTTCCGTCTCCACCACAACAAATAACTCTGTAGTTTCTAACGTCTTTGAATGTTTGCAATCCTGAAACAAAAACACTTTTTGTGATAGGAATCAAAGACATAAAAATCTATAAGGATGGTTTACAACTACCTTGCATTGGCCCCCCTTTGGCTATATCATGTACCTGTCGAGGGTTCAAGATATACTGGAGCTTTCGAAGTACTCTAGACCCTTGTCTGCCTCCAGATTTTGGATTAATAAAGACTAGTAACGGACAAGTGCCCTCTGGTGGAGTTATCTGAAAGGATATAGGTGGAGCTCTGTGTTCTTTTTCCTTCTCCTTCTCTTCTTTCTTCTCTTCTGTGGTCGCTGCGATAGAGATAGGAAGAGATATCGACACTGGCAGGGTTTGCTGAAATAAAACATTATGGACATGAAAAATTAGGTTTAATTTCTTATGGCCCATGTTCGTGTGCCGGTTTTAGTTATAAGAAATAACAAAGACTAATTAAATGGCCATTGAAATTAAAAAACACGTATAATTTAGATCTAGTTCCATTGTATTGATTACAATAAATAAATAAATAATTTACGTAATGACGTTTTATTGAAATGATCAACTATCATGATTCTAACTCTGTATTCTTTCCCTGTTCCCTTTCCTGCCATTTCCTTATACCCATACTTCCCTCTTTTTCTACAAGTAAGGTTCCAACATATTTACAACATAAGAATACCTTATCAGGCGTATGTCTGTGTGGTAGTGATCTCTGTCTGTCTAGTACCAACGGCCTGATGGCTGTCGGAGGTAGAATGTGCCTCGCATGTCTCCCAAGCGTACAGGCTCCACCCGCGCTGCCCACACAACGATTATGGAGCTACGAACGAAATAAAATACATTATATACTACAATTATCCCCAAAGAGGGTTGATGTCAGGCAGGCGGCCGGTCGTAAAAACAAATAGCAAAAACTATTCACAACATGTAAGACCCTGGCTAAAGCTGGGAAATTGCCAGGTAGAAGAAGAAAATACTACATACAATACTTATATATATTCACAATTTGAGATAAACTTCTAGATATTCTCATGTGCCTACAAGAATCTATTGACTGTAAATATAATAAATATATGTTCGAGGTACAGTTGCAGATTTGTTTTTCAATGTTCAGCGTTACTTCCATTCATCGGACAAAATGGCTGAAGCCAGTATTTATAGTTTTCAAATACAAGTTGATACTTAAATATTGACATTACAAAATTGTTAGTATTATAGTTAGTACGCCACAGACGGCGCCACTTGTAACAAATGCTCTGTACATTCTTCTATTCTATTCTATTCTTTATTCTCTTCTTTCCTACTAATATTACTCACAGTAATATGACACCACCGACAGTGTAGTCCAGTTATTCCGTTATAACCTTTGATTTTCTTCCGACATCTCGCACATTTTCCGTGGCAGTTTCCTGTAATATAAGATTATAATTATTTAGTTTTAGTTTTCCTAAAGTTCAATGACCTATGACGTATGCAAATAAAATTTATTTGCATATTAATGAGCTTAAAAATCTTAGCCGCAAGCTGTTAATGGTCCATAAGTTACGTCATAGAAGTTAAGTAAATTTTTTAATTCACACGTTTTATAAACTTTTATATTAATTAGGAAGGGTTTTTGTGTATTTATGTTTGTATATCTTCCTTCCTGTAGTATCCCTGGTCCTACATGTAAGTATAACTAGTCACTGTCTCACTACTACCCCGCCTAGAGCGCAGGCGCAAGTCCCCGTTCCGCTCCGCGCTAGTCATTAGATTGCCGAGCGCATGCCACCCACTCCAGTGGGGTACGTGAGACAGTGTATTATATCTATTGTATAGATCAGGGGTGTCCAAACTAGATGGGACCCAGGGCCAATAAAAAATACTAAATACATTGGTGGGCCGCAAAATATTTGTAAAAATAAAAAACAGTTTATAATGATTTGTTATTTTATTTAGTAGGTAGATAACCTACTGTTTTGTTAATTTGTCTTTTACAATTCTGTCAATATCAACATTAATATTAGTAGTAGCTAGGCGCAGTGCATGCTTAAGTGAAGTATCTGTCAATGAAGACCTGTATTTAGACTTAATAAACTTCATTGTCGAATATGCACTTTCACAAAGGTAGGTACTGCCCATCATCGAGCCCATTTTTTGTCCGAAATTCGTCAGTTTCGGGAAACGTTCAGCGAGGAGTTTAAAAAAATCAATGCCTGTTTCTGTTCTGCCCTTGTAAAAGGGGTCTGATTGCAGATCACACAGTTCCAGTTGATAATCAATGTTTACAGTCTCAACTGCGATTGTTAATGGTTGAGTGAAGAGTGCTATATCACTCTCAATTTTTTCAAAATCTGCGAAACGCCGCTCAAATTCGACGATTATTTCGTCCATGTATTTGAGGTGGTCCAAGAAATTACATTCTTCAAAATTTTTCATCTCTAAATAATGTTCTTTACAACTTGGAAAAAAAGAAAAATCATCTTGTTGTAGAGACGTCTTGAACAATTTAAGTTTATTTCTGAATCCATTCACATTTCCATACAGGTTGGCTATATTGTGGTTTTTACCTTGCAATTTTAAATTTAACTCATTCAAATGTTGCGTCATATCAGTTAAAAACGCAAGATCAGCCAGAAACTGAGGATCTCGCATTTTATCTTGTAGTTCAGAAGTGTCAGACGATATCTCATTTTTTAGAAATAAAGGTATTTCTTTTCGTAAGGCAAAAAAGCGTTGCAAGCACTGGCCAGCACTTAGCCATCTGATTTCTGAATGCAATAGTAAATCTCTATAGTTTGCATCGATTTCACATAAGAAGTCTCTAAATTTTCTATGTGTCAATGATCTGTTTCCACCTCTAATCAAATTGGTTATCCTTATAACAACTTTCATAGCATTCATTTGACGCAACGATTTTCCACACAAGGCTTCTTGGTGTATGATACAATGGAACAACGGGCAATCAATGCCATTTTGTATTAGAAGTCCCGCAAATCCTGTCACTTTTCCGGTCATAGCTTTTGCCCCGTCGGTCACAATACAAGAACACTTACGAAATCCTCCATATTCTACAATAGTTTTGTTAACTGCTTCAAATATATCACTGCCTTTAGTTGTTCCATGAAATGGTATTAAATCCAGCATTTCTTCCGTGATTGTAAAATCTTTGGAAATGCAACGTATGAAGATTATTAATTGACTGACATCGGTCTGGTCGGTACTTTCATCCAAACATATTGAATAATATTCGCAATCTACAAAGTAATCACATAAACTTTTCGTAATATAATTACCCATGTCCTCTATTCGTCGCGCCACCGTTTGGTGAGATAATGCAACAGATTCAAACTTTTCCGCTAATTTCGGCTGCATAAAGCGTTTAGCCATTTCAACTGCGCATTTTTTTATTAAAGCTCCATCACTAAATGGTTTTTTAGCTCTGGCTAATTGTAATGAAACTTCATATGAAGCAGCCAAGCTTTGTTCATTTTCAGTACTTACTTTTGAAAACATAGTTGTTTGCTGTATTAGTTTTTTTTTTTGTACTCAGCCACCATAACTTTTCTTGCTTCACCGACATGTTTTTTATACTTTTCTTCATGTAAAGAAGTATAGTGTCGCTTAACATTATATTCTTTACTTACAGATAAAACTTGCATACAAATCAAACACTGAATTTTATTGTTATTGTTGGAAATAAAGTAGTCTAACTCCCATTTCTCATTGAATGAACGTTTTTCTTCACTTAACTTCCTCTTCTTTGGAGACATGATGAGGTTAAAAGTTTTTTATACGCAAACACAAAGCGAACAAACTTTAAAATAATGTTAAAGTCTTTAACCTGAGAGTAACCTTGCGTAATCAAGACTTTCGTCGCGTTGAATGACAAGTGACAAACAAATGCCCAATGAACGATGCGCGGTAGTAGGTACACGTATCTTGCGTTCGGGGAATTCCCCGAATTCTCGAGTGAATAGTGATGTGAGCAGCGTAATCGAACATACCCAAAACATTCGATTTTGATGCGAGAAAAATAATTTGCTTGTTAATTTTGGAAACTTTTTTTGAAGTCAGTTAAAAAAGGTTCTACGGGCCGCAATCAAACAAGCCGCGGGCCGCATGCGGCCCGCGGGCCATGGTTTGGACAGCCCTGGTATAGATACATATATACACTACACCTCCCTAATTTATCTCTGTCTATCTTTCTCTAGCCCCTCTCTCTCCCTCTTTTTAACTCCCTCCCTCTCTTTTTCTCCATATCCCTCTCTCATTCTCTCGCTATCAGTCCGTCCTTTTCTCACTATTTCTTTCTCTCTCTCTCTGTGTGTGTGTCTGTCTGTATATACGTACCCTCGACCCAGTGGTGCGCCAGTGCGGCTGGTGCTCGTCTACTCTTGCAGTAAGTCGCTACACACGATGCAGGCGCTCGCTGCACGCAACGCTCGTGAACAGTGAACTTACAGACTGATTGACAAAGAAACATTTATACATAAGTCGAAATATGTAACTCATATAACAGTACAGTAATTTGAGAATGATTAGAAATTCATTATTGTCCTTCAATATATGTATATCTTAATATTGAAGATCTCACGAGATGTGTAACTAAAATATATATTTATGATTTCTTTAAAAACTCTTAATATTTCAAGAAAAAATTACAGTTTGTATGGCACAAAAGAGTCGAAACCGTAAAACAAAACATGTATATTATCTTTTTTTTTCTGGCAATACGCCAGCTTAAGCCATGGTCTGCCTTACATGTTGTGTATAGTTTTGGCTATTTGTTTTTACGACCGACCGCCTGCCTGACATCAACCCTCTTTGGGAATGCATTAATCAGTGATGTCTAAATACTCTTAGAAAGTACATATGACTCGGAAAAATCCATTGGTACTTGCCAGGGCCAGGATCGAACCCGCGTCCTCATGCATAAGAGGCAGGCCTTTTAACCATTAGGCCACCACGGATTTTTAAAACATGTATATTATATGATCCTTAATGTAAATTCTGACGATTCCAGGAGAAACAATAGGATCTTTCTAAAGAAAATATATAATTTTAAAATGAATTCTATTTACATATACAACAGAGTCCTTTCTTCCCCAAGCCGACCAGCATGTTGAGACACAGGTTGCAGTACGCCGGTCTGTTGAAGTGTTTCAGTCTCCACGCGTGTTCGCCGTCCTCCTTCACGTTGGTGTCCAAACCTAATAATACTAGAAGCGGTATTGTTGTCATTCTGAAATACAAATACATATATTGCACTAGCTTTTGTCTGTGGCTTTGTCCGTTGGACTCCATACAGAGGGAAACAAATAATGGTGGGCTAAGTATGGCACTCACCTTCAGATAAAATACAACAGTAACTCTACTATACTATATTCTACTTAAGGCAGAAACTATATGAAATAAAGTATAGCTTTTGCCACTACTACTAGTATTCTGTAATATGAGCTATATTATCGCAAAGTTTGATTAAAATTAGTCCATTCTGCCTTACATCTGAACATATTAACTATCGTGTTCATAAGACAAATAAGGATTTTGTAAGTACAGTATCATTTAGTTTTCCATTTTATACTGTTAAATTACAAAAATCTTTTTGTATTATTTTGCATATTTCTACCTAAAACAGTACTTAAGTTGAATAGGTTGTGCAAATTTATATTGATGATAGATAAACATACTGAATAAGTTTTGATATATTTTACAAGTCTTAACACGCAATGTAAAAAAGGTGGTATATAATTGAGAAAAGTTCGTGCTTTTCAATTTCTTTATTCTAAAACATTTTTTTAGGAATTACAAAAAGTAATGAAACTCACCCTCCTCTATTCCATTCGTCCAAAGAAACGGTGCCATCAGCGTCATAATCTATTTCCACCATCATG
The DNA here is from genome assembly GCA_916720795.1 of Danaus chrysippus. NCBI lineage: Eukaryota > Metazoa > Arthropoda > Insecta > Lepidoptera > Nymphalidae > Danaus > Danaus chrysippus. Next base: position 764,826 of record CAKASE010000070.1, read on the forward strand.
TCTTGTAGAATCTTTCAACAAATGAATTGATTATTATCTCATATATAAGTATAAAAGGATAACAATTGTGCGTGGAGTCCCTGCGGGCGGAAGAAGGAAGCTTCGTAGTGTTGGATTGAAAACAGGAAGGGTAGATATTGATTTTTAAGGAATTTTTTATTTCTTTAACAATTTTTAGGACTTGTTAGTGCTCTTTTTATCCAAGGAGTGTAAAAGGTTTAACGCATTTATATCACGTTTGTTTCACGAAGTTTCACTTCAAAAATTCAACTCATTGCTGTCTTAAAGCATCTCATTCTCATTATGTACCTAATTCATATGTAAAGCTATTCTATGAGTTAAATTTAGTAATATTTCCCATCCCTGTTTGTGTAGACTCACCGGTCTAAGTTCAGATGTCTCCCAGCCAAGATACTCCGCGACGGTCATCATCTGGTTCACGATGCAGTCCATCTCATTGGTGTCTAAGACTCCGTTACCATCCGTGTCATACAAACGGAACATAACTGGAAATGTACCAGAACAGATATACATATACATATTAGCTTACTTAATGATTAATATTGAAATTTAGATTTTGAGGCTCACTTGGAACAAAATATCCTCAGTCAGTAAATTTACTAATGCATAACACTGAATATTTATATAAAAATCATTAGAATAAAATGAAGTGAATGCTGTAGAAAAAATCGGAGCTATTGTTACATACTTTAATGATAGCAAAATTTAAATTTAATTTGTACTTTATAAATCTTAATAAAAAGTAGCAGATAAGGGCATGATCAGTGTGGTTGATGTAATAAGAGCTTATCTGCTGGTAGTGTTCTTACATTCCAGTTTATCTTCAGGTCTGCCAGCCTCCAGGAGGGAGAGGTAACACACGATGTCTTTAAGAGAGACTCTTGCTGTATGGACTTCAATGGTTGAAGGACGCCGCATTAGGTGCTTGAAGTCTATAAAACATAATGAGATCTAAAACTTTCGCGAGTATTCATTTAAATGAAACTAATAATTTTGGGATGCACTACGCGATTTCCATTTTAGTCAAAAACTACATACTTCCGACGTTTCGGTTACTTTACAGCAACCGTGATCACGGGCACGTGATCACACATCTAACATCTCGTCTTCGTGATCACGGTTGCTGTAAAGGAACTGAAACTTCGGGAGTATGTAGTTTATGGTCGAAAATAAAAATCACGTAGTACATCTGAAAAATATTAGTTTCATTCTATAAAACAAATTAAAATTACTGACGGTTTTAGACTACTTCCTAATACCAAATCATGTTAAGTACAATATTTGTATTTAAGGAATAAAGAATTAAGTAGATACATCTTTTTTTATAAAAAATAATATAAATCCTGACCTCTTCTTGAATATCAGTCAATTTTGAATAAAAAAAATTAATTGCTATAATTTGAAATCTCATTATGATATGTAAGGTTTGCATGTGTTTTCTTTTAAATTAAATTAAAGCTTTCGATTAATACTACTTTCTTTTTATTATTTCATTACTACATAATATTATTATGCGAAAACGAATAATACTAATAAATTTTCTTCTTCCTGGCAATTCCAGAGTCTGTCTTACATGTTGTAAATAGTTTTGGCTAATGGTTTTTACGATGACCGCCTGCCTGACATCAACCCTCTTTGGGAAATAATAGTAATAAATATATGTAAGTAATAAAGTATTAGGTGAAATCATTTTTCTATTTAAAATCTCTTTCTATACAGTATATATACCTTCTATCTTCGTTGATTGATTCACACGTAAGCTATTGCTGCTTTTCCGGCTGGAGTTCCTCGACATTTGGCTGTGACTGGGGCTGGTCTCCAACCTCCCTAGACACAGCTCGTGAGAGGAGTATGATGGATGAGTCGTAACAGAGAACATTGGATGAACGCTGCCTGGAAAATGTTACCATTCTATCAGAATTTTACGCATCTAATATCTTATCTTATATCTTTAAATGAGCAATTTTTTGTACATATAAAATTAGAATCTTGGAATCGGCTCCAACGATTTTCATGAAATTTAGTATAAAGGGGGTTTCAGGAGCGATAAATCGATCTAAACGGAATCATTTTTAGCAAATGTCATTTTATGAGAAAATAATTACAAATAGGAGGCGTTAAACTGAGACTTTTCCTGACATCTATTGGCGAATAGTAATACTACTTTTTGCTAATTGCTTTTACTAATTGCTTTAACGACACAACTACAGATGGCGTTGTTAAGTAACAGGAAGTCAATTAATGATTGTTTTGAGGTTAGACTAAGAAATTATTTGTTGATTTATACTGTTTAATATCTCCTAATCGTGTTCACTTAAAAATGCTCGGTGTCCAGATATAATATATATGATCGCTATCAGCATTACTAAGGGATGCAGTAGCAATAATTATAAAACTTACTTATTGTTAAAATTAAAACGAAATCAAAGACTGTTTAAAAGGATGATAGAACTGTTTGAATTTTGTAAGAATTCAGTTCTTGCAAACTATTAGTGACTGTTAATATGGAAAACCGTCAAGAAATACAAGGACCTATTTTAGAAGAATTGAAATTTCATTATAAAACGTCATAGAACGTTCTCAAAGTACATTAGTGAAGTTAGCAATATTGGCGTCTCTCTCTTTAGAAACAACGAATTTGCATTAAATCCGAAATGGGACTCCTTAAAAACAACTCCACCCACCGTTTGTAAAAGAAATTGTATCATTTTTTTAGTTATTGGTGACGATACGATATCAGTACTGCAGACTACAGTACAGACTACAGACTCACCAGTTCTGCTTCTAGAACCCTTCTCTCCGTCCACCGAATCTCCGGAACCCTTTCCAAGTTGCTGCAATCTCTCCGCGAGACCATGAATCTTGGAGGCCAGACTTAATTTTGCCTGAAATTTAAATTCCTTTCTCTAGTTATTTAAACACAAGTCAAATTTGCGTCCCACGACCAGGTCAATACTGTCCCATGCAAATTCGGGAGTGAATTGGCTTATAAAGATGTAACTGTGATATAACTTTTCTGTGTGCCTTTTATATTTAGCTGCAATATGTTGTTCTTATTACGTTCTTATTATGATTTTCATCATGACACCACAATTAAAATACTGAATAGGTTTCAGCACCCTTTAACATTATTTTAAGCACACCTTATCTTATCGCAAAATATATATTTTATTGAAATTGTTTTTTTTAGTATTGACGTTTTTTTTAAAATAATATATATTTATCAGGAAAAAACTAAATCGGATCACGCAATTATTATTTTTAATACAATTAAGATTGAAGACGATGGATTGGTATTTCAAAGTCGTGGTGGCCTGATCATTAAATTTTCGCCTTTCATTTGAGAGTGCGGTTTGGAAACCAATGTACCTAATTTTTCCAAGTCATATGTACTTTCTAAGGGTATTTAGACACCACTGACTGATGAAGGAAAACATCGTGAGGAAGCCTGGGCTTGTATAAATTTGAAATCACCAACCAACCCGTCTTGAGCAAGCGTGGTGATAAATGCTCTTACCTTCTCCATATGAGAAGAGGCCTTTGCTCAACAGTGGGCTCTGATAAGCTGATGATGATGATGATGATGATGATGATGTTAACTATTCTACATACCGGATGGTCAGCATGAGCGGTAACAGCAGCACAAGCGGTGGTCGAGCTCGCTGCTGCCATCTCACGAAGAGCTGGTCTCTTGTCTCTCCGCACGAAGGAGAGAAACAGATGCCTTTAACAGAACAATAGGATAAATTAAATAAACGCCTGCAATTAAATTATAGCAATCCGTTTACTTCGACAAACTAGTGAAAGGAAAATATTTTTTTTAACGTTTTGTCTTAATATTGATATAAAACAAATCACACCATCACTATTGAAAAGTGATTCAAATAAGAATACTGAATAAAGCAATCGTCTGTAAGAGATAAACGATTGCTTTTAGTCAGAGGTCGGAAAACAGTTTCTTTATCTCAACGCGATGTTTTCCTGTCAGCTGTTATTAATTTTAAAAATGTTTTCTCTCCATTTATAATGTACATATATTTATTTCGTATAGTGTCGAAGTTTGTTAGGAACACTCGGCTGGATAAAATGTAACGGGCATAAAGGAATCTTTCACGAAGATGATAAAGGGGAGTAATCTTACACGACTTTCAAGAAAATTTATTGCAGGCGCTATCTTTTTCTCTACAGTTGATAAGGCGTCTTTTTTTCTCGTAGGAAATAAATGGCATTAATATTTGTTATTAGTGTCATTATATATATTTAATAAGTTACGTAAGCATTACATATGAAGAAATAAACGAACATCGCCGGGGCACCATCGTTGTATGGATAAAATATATAACGAGTGACGCTGCTGACTCCGCGGAACGAACACCAAGCTGTGTGAACCAGAAGATTCCTGATACACACAAGCTATGGAATGGTATTACAATATACATATAAGTATGTTTCGTAGTTTTCCTGGAACCTCCGGTTGCCACCCTATAATTAATATTTTCAAAGCGTTTCATATCTCGGTACATAACAAATATATTCAAAGTCATTAAAACTTTTCCTTCATTAAAATTCTCGATTCTTACGATAGAGACCATTCCGTTGCTCTTCTTACAAATTGTAAGAAGAATATTATATTTTCTTTACAAAAATCTAAATATATGTAGATGCCGTTTCAACTTTTACACTTAACAGAGTTTTATGTTCACGAGCATTGAGATATCAATATGAATTCTATTCATAATTGAGAGTAAAATATGTATTTTTTATAGAATTATACTTCCTTAAATGAAAATACGTGTGGAGATTTGTGGAGGAATGTATTTTGGAGGGTGATGCTGAAGGCATTTCTTTAAGGTTATTCAAGGAATTTATTTATAGGATAAGTTCGGGACAAAACCTAAGTTTTTCCCAAACACAGTTTCAAAAAAACCTAACACGTTTGTATACATATATGTATATACATATTTAACATAGAATTGACCATGAATGGATTAACTGGATTCTTAAAAGAATGTTAGTTTAAAAGGTGTATGAAATAGAAATATTATTAAAACATCTGTTTGCACATACCTCGCCAGGTCATCTGGAGTAGTGACCTCGAGGAAGGTGTCCAGGAACCATCGAAAGCCTTCGAAGTCAATATCCTGGAACAAATAAAGTTTAATTAAACACTAGGGCCTGTTAAAGGATTTTTTTAATATCTTCATACAATATTAAGTTATATGTATAACTAACGAGATCTGAGACTTCGCAGCATTCATTTAAATGAAACTAATATTTCTATTCATTGAAATGTAACTGTTTATATATATATATAAACAGTTACATTTCAATGAATTGAATAATTCTGTTTGTGTTGAATAGTCCAGTTATCGAGGAAGGCTGTGGTCTATAATTATAACATCACGCTACGACCAATAGGAGCAAAGATATAGTGGTAAATGTGTAAAAAACGGAAGAAATTATTTCATCTTTGAAGCCTTCCGTTGCGTGCGCCGTGAAAACGGTTCAGATACACAAAAAATATGTATCAAAGAATAATAGCTCTTTTAATGATCTAAAAAACAGTCCGCGACAGTATATGTCTATCTTTTAAGATTAACTCACAAAAACCGTTTTTATGGTACCTAATTTGGCCGAAATTATTTGTTTAAGTTGTATCAACTTAATCTTTATTCAAATAAACAAATAAATATATTGTTGGTTAAGAGTTGGTTAAGGGAACTCAACCATTCCGAAAACCCCGCAAGAACGGGAACTATGTGGGAAGAAACAAAAATCTGCCGGACACTATTACACGCGGACGAAGTCGCGGCAAAAGCTAGTTTATTAATATTCATTCACATCTCGTCTTGGTGATCACGGTTGCTGCACAAACCGAAACGTCGGGAGTATGTAGTTTTAAATTAATAAAATACGCGTACTAATCCGAACAATATTAGTATCATTTAAGTCAAACAATTTTTAAAAATATAAGACTTGTGTGTGTGTTGTATGTATATACTAGACATTTAATAAATCATGCTAAGACGCGGGCAAAACTTAGTGACAGAATTTCTTCTTGTAGCATATGAATTTAAAAGTTTAAATAATAATTTGACTTAGTTAAAGCAACTTCCTTTAAGCGATGTTTGAGTAGTCCCATTGATATTGAAAACATAAACTGTAAATGATTTTGATATTAATCATGAATACTTTATAATATTAAAACAAACCATTGCACATCATTCGTCATTTAACACTTAATGGAGTAATATTGGCCAAGAATTATTCATAATTTTGAAAAAGGACTGATGCTTATACTTTTTGATGCCTACTTACCAAATATAGCTAAGAACCACTGCAAAGAAACTGTCTATTAAATGAGACTAACCTGATTGATATCGGTCCATCCGTTTGGAAGATACTACTCACACACATATCAACACCGTTTCTTTTTTAGTTTAGTTTAAAAACACCGTTAGTATTGATCTATCACTTCTTTGTTATTTCTAAATACAAAATATTTTTCGTAAATCCGAACTTATCGTACTGTCAATTACATCATATAAACAATACATTTTTTTCACCTACCTACAACTTATGACGTTCTCTGTTTAATATAATTCAAGTATCCTTCATAGATTATATTATGAAGTTTATTCAAATAAATAAAAAATTAATTTGGTACATTCAAAATATTCATTCGATTTGAAAAGTGCAAACGTAAAATTTATATAAATTAGATTGTTGATACTTTTGTCCATTATCAAATTGAGTTTTCAAACTAAAGAACTTTAATTTTTTCACATAATACATATGTAAGGAGAATAATTATTATCTGTCTAAACATTTTTTATATTATCTGTCAATTGTTATGCAGTTAATGTACGATGAAGTGTAATCGTTTGAGTGTGAAAGAGAGACAGATGCAAGATTAGTCGTTGTGTGAAAGGGATCGAAAATAGAATAGGTTAGCTAAGAAAAGGATGCAAAAATAAAGACAGTATTAAAATTTCATTCGTAATTTTAATACGTTTACATAAATAAAAGAAAATGTTTAACCTTGTCTTTATATAATTTAATTTAAAAAATCATGAGCATATTTACAAAAGATAATATTTTCTAAGTCATATTTATATCCTTTTTAAAATTTCAGTGGAAATTCCTTAAATTGTAACATCTTCATCTTTCTCTGAAGGCTCTAACCTCGGTTGCTCAGCAACGGTTGTCACGAGAACGAGCCATCTTAGAAACACAGATGACTACGTTCCATGAAAGTTAGAAACCTTGTTTACTTTAAAAATTATTGATATCTACATATTTATGCAACTAACGCAAATGACAGCTGTATAATTGACGTATAATGACAGATATGTAATGACGTATGGATGACAATTAGATATTTGTATGAAATCTACATATTTATATAAAAATGAACTGCTGTTCGTCAGTCTAACAAAACTCGAGAACAGCTGAACGGATTTATCTTATCTTAGTCTTGAAATTTTCGTGGATGTTCAGGGAAGGGAAGGAGATCCCGGGAAAACCATAAAAACAGCCCTTTTCTATTTCCCATACAAACGTTTTTTTTTTTGACATTAGATTTGACAACTAACATGAAAATCATTCGGTCGCACTTCAGAACACGGAGACTTATGGCGTAAAGGTAAAAATATAAATAAAAAATCCGAACAAAGGAAAAAGTATTACGATTAACGATATGACGATGACAAAATTAAAGAGGACGAAGTCGCGGGCACAAAATAGTATTCTATATATATTAAGTACTAGCTGATCCGGTTAACGTTTAGCCATATAAAAATAGATAAAAAAGTAAAAAAATTGGTTCATATGTGTTTTTAATGCCACATTAAAAAAAATCGTCCAAATTTTAGTGGTGAACCACCAATATCACTTAGAGGTATGAAAATAAATAGCAGCCGATTCTCAGACGTATTGTATACGTATATAAAATTTGGTAAAAATCGGTGAAGAAAATCGGAAGAGTACGGCAACTAACATTGTGGCATGGAAATTTTATATATTAGATTTTTTCTACAGTCAGTGGTGGCCTAGTACAGTCAGTGGTGGCCTAGTGGTTAAAGGGCCCGCCTCTCGTTGCCGAAGGCGCGGGTTCAAACCTGGCAAGAACCAATGTAATTTGGAGTCATATGTACATTCTGAGAGTATTTATATAGCCATATCTATTATTTTAACACACTACACATTTCTATGCGGGGGTAAGTCAGAAGTCCACGCGGACGAAGTCGCTGGCTAAAACTAGTAATATATAAAAAAGTGTATACTTAAATATTATTTAGAAAATTATCTAAGCGGCATAAATTTATTTGAAAATTACATTTTCTACCCTAAAAAAGTCTTCGTTTAATTAGTTGTATGTAATGAAAAATTAATGAGAACGAAAAGAAATTAAATACTATTAAACATTTCTTTTTCAGTCTAAGTAAATAGAAGGGAAAAATTTATATTTAAAAATATAATTTATATAATTAAAAATATGATAACGAATAATAAAATAATTACCTAGTTATATTTATATATGAAAATATTCGTCAAATATCAAAAGTCTTTTTTTATCTTTATTTAGAATATAAAAAATACATTAAAACCTTTAAAAGTATGTATAATTCTGGATATAATATCCACATTTTTCTTTATAATGCCTTATTTATGAGGTATGCAAGTTTTTTCTATATAAACCAAACAGGTAATTACATACAAGGACGCATTCATACATTAAATCAAATTAAAATTATTTACATAAGACCTTTTTAGACAGAAAAAAATGTTCCGAGTTGTCAAACAGTTGTCAAAAATGACATTTGACAGATCACCTAATATGTGTCTTATATAAGACTTCTTCCGCAAAGAGTAATAATTTTTTTGTTATATATATTAATACAAATTATTGAATTTTTTTGAATAAATGCTGCTATGATAGTATTTTATTGCATCACTATTTGCTAGTAAAAGTTATTATATGTGTAGTATTATATATGTAGTTCTACAGATTAATCGCAACAAACAGACAGATAACATATAAATAAAAAAATCTATTTTAATATGTATAAGTTTATTTTTTTATAACAATAATATAGTACAATATAATTTATTTAATATATATACGGAAAATGCTAAATTAATATTTTTATATGAGTGATACCTATTTAGTTTTGAAAATGAGGTTTATATTAAATCCAAATAGATATTGTAGATTGTGCAAAATGGTGACTTAGCACTTTGTAATTGTCGTGTGTTGAAACAGATCAGTGTAAGCAATTAATAATTGTGATAGGTATATTTTTATTAACGCCTTTAATCGACCTTGAGTTTTGTTTTAAATCTACATTAATACTGCTACTTTCCTTGCCTTTTTAAGTATTTAAATTCTTTAGTGACATGACGAATGACGGTAAAAAATATAGAAACCAAGTAAAAGAAGTTATTTCATTAGAATCAATAAGAAACATAAGAATTAATAATTTATGATTTCGTAATACTTTTATGACGTTTAAATATATTAATTGTTGTGCTAGAATATCGAAAGTACATATAATATACTAGCTTTTGCCGCGACTTCGTCCGCGTGGAATAGTGATTTCCGGCAGATTTTTGGTTCTTCCCACATAGTTCCCGTTCTTGCGGGGTTTTCGGAATGGTCAAGTTCCCGTAGAATTTTCAGGATAAAACCTATTTTTTTTTATTCACAATGAAGTACTCTTAACCAACAACATATTTATTTGTTTATTTGAATAAAGATTAATATTATTATGTTGATACAACTTAAACAAATTATTTCGAGAAATTAGGTACCATAAAAACGGTTTTTGTGAGTTAATCTTAAAAGATAGACATATACTGTCCTGGACTGTTTTTTAGATCATTAAAAGAGCTATTATTCTTTAATACATATTTTTTGTGTATCTTGAACCGTTTTCACGGCGCACGCAACGGAAGGCTTCAAAGATGAAATAATTTCTTCCGTTTTTTACACATTTACCACTATATCTTTGCTCCTATTGGTCGTAGCGTGATGTTATATAGCCCACAGCCTTCCTCGATAACTGGACTATCCAACACAAAAAGAATTATTCAATTCAAACCAGTAGTTTCGGAGATTAGTGCTTTCAAACAAACAAACAAACTCTTCAGCTTTATAATATTAGTAGGTATAGATATGAAAATAAAGGCGAGACGAAATTATATTCCAACAGACTTACTACAAGTCATGAGACGATACTTTTCATCATTCCATGTATTCACGGTGCGTGTGTCGGGTCCATCGTTGTAGTGAGAGGAGCTTCAACAGTGACTGGGACTTGTGACCCAGGTGTAGGTTTAATATATATAGAGAGACGAAACCTCTCATCATTCCATGTATTCACGGTGCGTGTGTCGGGTCCATCGTTGTAGTGAGAGGAGCTTCAACAGTGACTGGGACTTGTGACCCAGGTGTAGGTTTAAGGGACCCTATCTAACTCGTTAAACGCTCACCTCCACTGTCTAAGCTCCTCTCTCTATATAACCAAACTATATACAGGGTGTTTGACGTATATCATTCTTAGTAGCACAAACATAGTTACTAGTAAAATACGTAAAAAAAACCATATTTAACATATAGTAAAGATAAATTGTCAATTATTACTATTTTTTTATTATTATAAGACCCAAATTATATATTTTAACGAATATATAATCAGTAATTCAATAAGAAAAATGAGTTTTGTACCAATATAAAGTATATAAGCTTATCAGGCAGACTTCATAAAACGATTTTATCTAAACAATTTATTGACTTATAAACTTCTTACTCACGAATTATATGTATATATAATGAACATCGCCGAGGCAATATTGTTGTATGTATAAAATATATAACGAGTGACGCCGCTGACTCCGCGGAACGAACACCAAGCCGTGTGAACCAGAAGATTCCTGATACACACAAGCTATAGAATGGTATTGCTATCATAACATCGGGTCAATCATGTAGTCTTAGGTGTAGGTTATAAGTTTTAATATGTAATTCTTATTATAATATACATATAAGTATGTTTCGAAGTATTCCTAGAACCTCTAATTGCACATAATTAATTTGTAAATATTATGAATATTAATACCAACATCGAAATTTCATTTAAATTAAAACAAACACGCCCACATAGTAACGGCCTTTACAAGGAATGCAACCGAACAACTGTCATGGCCGATGTTTGAACATTCTGACTACTATTGTATTTTAATTATATATATACTAGCTTTCCACCCGCAGCTTCGCCCGCGTGGAGTTCGGTTATATCGCGTTTCCAAGAGAACCTATCAAAAGTCTGGGATAAAAACTATCCTTTGTCAAGGTCAACTCTATATTCTCTGTACCAAATTTCATTAAAATCAATTCAGTGGTTTAGGCGTGAAAGCGTAACAGACAGACCGACATAGTTACTTTCGCATTTATAATATAAGTAGGGATGAAGGTATTTAAAAATATGCTATCATTTGTATGTGGGTTCATAGTAGTAATTAAAGATGCTACACAACGATTTGTTAATTAATTTACGCGTTTAATTCTTGGTTGTAAAGTTAAAAGATAATTTCGTAAATAATATTAGCTTAACTTTGGTAAGAACGACTGGTAAGCCGTAAGTTGAAATAAGATTCTAATGTATGTACAAGTTGTTGTACGTGTTGAATTAAAGAATTTTAATAAGATGATTGAATTAAATAATTAGATGATTAAGGAATGAATTTTGTCTCTGAATCTTTCGTTGTGTTTTTGTTCGTAATATATATTATATGTCATACTAGCTGTAGCTCGCGACTTCAGCACAAAAATTTAAATCCACGCCATTAATGCATTAAAATATATATCTATCTGATATTACTTCTGTCAAAACGTCCCGTGACATTGACAGCTGTTTGACATTTAAAGTTTTTTATAATAACAGGCTGCGGTTGGACGAGATGTAGCGATTAAATGAGAAATTGTATCTTTATTACAAGAACTGGTGTTTTGTTTGCGTTTGGTTGAAATGAACGACAGATTATGATAATGGAGAATTGTAATAAATAATATTTTAAAAGATGCTGTCATTATGTTACTGTATAAGCATATACAATTTTAACTATAAATAAAGATAAAGTTTAAACATGTAGATAATTAAAGGTACTATAAAACTTTTTTATTTCATTTAAGTAATGGATATAAAAAAATAGTGCGTGGAGTCACTCCGCGTTGAAGAAATGAAACTTCGTTAGGTTGAATGGAAACGGGAAGGAGTGGAAATTGATTTTTAAGGAATTTTGAGTGTTTCTTTAAAACAAACTTTATTAACATTACTTACAAGTCACTATTGATTGTCCGCATTCGTTCGAGCGACACGCATTACCTCTCGCTCTGTCTCTTTTCATCCCCCCAGGAGCGTTAAACGTTTAACGCAACCTTGTTGGGAGTCATAAAAAGTTTCACTTCAAAAATATTTTTTCTGTACGTTAATGGCAACACTCATCATAGTGTGACAATAATCAGTCTTAAGAAAATCATTTTCTGTTCTACAATTTCAAATACACACGTAATTAGTAAATATTATATTACTGTTCAAACGAAAAACCGGTTTTAAACTTTTTAATTGGTATAAAGCAATCTCAGTTTATTAATGAAGGCTTCAAAATGATAAGTAACGTCGGTATATATATCATTATTGTTACAAAAATAATTTAATACTAATTGCTTTTTTATACACTCACTGAATTTTGAAAGTTTAGTGTTGCCATACCACAAGTATTTTTATTCATCTATACTAATATTATAAAGCTGAAGAGTTTGTTTGTTTGTTTGAAAGCGCTAATCTCCGAAACTACTGGTTCGAATTGAATAATTCTTTTTGTGTTGGATAGTCCAGTTATCGAGGAAGGCTGTGGGCTATATAACATCGCGCTACGACCAATAGGAGCAAGGATATAGTGGTAAATGTGTAAAAAACGGGAGAAATTATTTCACGTTTGAAGCTTTCCGTAGCGTGCGCCGTGAAAATGGTTCAAGATACACAAAAAATATATGTATTAAAGAATAATAGCTCTTTTAATGATCTAAAAAACAGTGCGCGACAGTGTATATCTATCTTTTAAGATTAACTCACAAAAACCGTTTTTATGGTACCTAATTTGGTCGAAATAATTTTATAAAACTTTATTCAAATAAACAAATACATATGTTGTTGATTAAGAGTACTTCATTGTGAATTAAAAAAAAACATAGGTTTTATCCTGAAAAACTCTACGGGAACTCGACCATTCCGAAAACCCCGCAAGAACGGGAACTATGTGAGAAGAACCAAAAATCTGTCGGAAGTCACTATTCCACGCGGACGGAGTCGCGGCAAAAGCTAGTATTAAATATAACATCATCAGTCTATCAGAGCCCACTGCTGAGCTGCCTCTTCTCACATGGAGAAGGTTAGAGCATTAATCACCACGCTTGCTCAAGACGGGTTGGTGATTTCAAACTTGTAATTGTGAAATTATAAGTCCAGGTTTCCTCTCGATGTTTTCCTTCACCGTCTTATATATCTTTATTTAAATAATATATTCAGTTAAATGAAACCACTAGAAAAACGATCAATTATTTTAAATGCACATATATTTTTACAATATACAATAATATATTTCTTACATCTATTAAAGCTGTAAAAGGTAAATATTCGCGACAGAAAAATCATTAACAACGTTTACATCGATCTGATATTTGACGTTCAGCGAATGTTGCCATACTAAAATATATTTTAATATAAGTAGTTTTCTTCAAAAAAGTTTTTATAATATAAAGAATTCGATTAATAATAAATTAAACAATAAATTGATATTTATACCTAGATTTTTTATATAATATCTATAATAAATTATATTTTTAATAGAACTCAATATTCGCTGACCGCCATATAGTCGTTCAAACACCAACACTTAGAAAATAACAAAAACTTACACAACATTTGTATTAACTACTTAAAATATCAGAATTAAAATACGTAAGGTTGCATACAAATTATTAAAAGTGCGTGATATTTTTTAAAGGACTCGATTTTTTTCCCTCGGTATGAGTTCAATTAACAATAAAAAGTAATTCAGAGTTTAAAATAACTTTAATAGTATATTTTCAATTAACTGCTGCTAATGGCCACCTGTAAGGCTATTCCAGGTGTTTAATCATTTTTTTACTCCAGGAAAGGAACAAAGAGTAGTAACTGCATTAAGAGTAGTAACTCATTCCTTAATACTTCTTTATTGATATAGCCTATGAAGGTATATTTGTCAATAAGATTTTCGAACTAAATTTCACACATCGTCAAGTCAAACTCACACCGAGAGCATCACAATGGACGGTAGTTCGAAAAAAGCTCTAAAAAATTTAAAAAACTTACCCTAAAACTATAATATAAGCTAAAAATTAAAACCCGTCGTTTGAGATTACAGTTACATTGTTAATAATAATATTTACAAAACATAAAAACAGTCACGTATATATCTTCAATACACAGATATTAAAACATTTAATATATATTAACAAATACGCCGATGATACAACAAAATGGCGATTGATTGACAAATCATTTGAACTTATAGATGACGCGAGGATTACTACGGAAATAGATCAAAAAACTATTCAGCGTGTCTTTAAAAGATAAATTTATCTTAAACAAACAGAAAAACTAAAAAAAAAACGCTTATCCTATTTTGCCATGTAAATATATTATTTAAAATTGCAAAAATGGACGTATAATTTTGGTACAAGCCTCGATTAGAAAGCTATGAAGAAGCCATGTTGGGTTGTGGTCATTATTGAACTAAAATGCTAACAACGAGATGTTTTTTCTATGGACAAACTTATATCGTACATCTATCTCTTTCTGGCCAGCTTTAAATGGAATGGGTGTGAGAGGGACTTAGCAGTGCGTGAACAGTTTGAAGAAGCTCCTTCCCTTTTCGGGAGCTGGTCCCATCAGCATCGGAACTTGGTTCTTGTGGGTTATTGTTATCTGAAAATTATTGACAATCTCAGTATCTATGAAACAACTGCTGCCAAAAAAAATTTGTTATAATTTTCAACTAAAAAATTTATTTAGGTTTAAACCTCTTAAGAGAGCAAAAATTTTCAAATAGTCTTAGTTAATCTATTAAAATTTATGTAATATTTTTGTTGGTGCTTCTGAACTCAAAAACATGAGAAGACATCTTAAATGTTCACCTACTTTTGTCTTATTCTTTTTTTTTTGTATTTTCTATTAATTTAACGTCTTTTTGTTTCCAAACTAAGTTTTTTGGACTATATTAAATTATTATCTTCCCTTACCTTGCAAGGCGGCTGCATCCATGGTTCTCCATCAATCTGCATGGGGAAGGTCCTTTTCGTTATAAGTCTGATGCTACTACACTGGGCAAGACGCCGTCCTGACGCTCGTAGCCCTGTGTTATAGTGTTTTCTTTGAGTACATATTATTTTTGGGTCGAACTATTCTAGAATGTTCTACATCATAATTAAAAGATTTTAGGCTCTATTGAAACCTGACCTAGCCTCTTCCTGATAAAACTTTATTAGAACTAAGATAAATTATACGCTCAAATAAATATGTGAGTTATATTTAATAAGCATCATAATATGTTAAAACATATACATATGTAAGTATGAGCAAGGTTCAATGTCAATTTTAAAGACACATGAGAAGCTGTCTTCATTCTTTTAAATCGCGTTTGTGTTGACAATTTATTGAATTTTTATAATTATTGTGACAAATTTAGATTTATTGAGCACAGACAAAAATATCGAACAATACGTAACCAATCTCCATGAAGCGGGGTATGAGATACTGAATAAAATTGATGAAAAATGTTGTACTCGTGAAACTTCAAGAACAAAAACTATTCTCGATCATGTGTCTTCAAATATCAGTAATAAGGAATTCAAACTTTATCTAATTGAATCATCATTAAAATAAACTTAAAATATATATTACCCAATGTTAAGTAGTATTAGCCATTCCATATATCAAATATTTTTTAATCTACGTGTGTAACATTATTTAATCTCATGTAAGTGAACCTATGTATGTTCTTATGAGAATTAAGATCTTTAACCATTAAATTATTATTAATGTTTACTCTCTATTCTGAATAATACTAAGATATTAATCAAAGGTTTGAATCCTGTTGTCATATATGTAAGTAGACCCACCTGTCCTAACTTGTCCCATGTGCAGACAGTTCTCCAGGCCGATGACTTCTATCAGCTTATCACCAATATCTATAACATAAGTAACGATTACATATATAAAAGAAAGTCGTATCAGTTACACTATTTATAACTCAAGAACGGCTCTAGGGGTTTAGCTAAAAATTGGTGAAGAGATACTTATCATACGATTGAAAGAAAAGCTGAAAAAAATCCAAAATCTTCTTATTTACTGCCTTTAAGGAGGTTCAGAGTTTGATCGGTCTGATACATTTTTAACTTTCATAATAACGTAGACGAAGTCGCGGCCAAAAACTTGTCACTATTATATATGCGTGTGTGTGCTGTATTTAAATCTCTTTAAGTTTGTGTGTGTGTGTGTGTGTGTGTGTGTGTGTGTGTGTGTGTGTCTGTGTGTGCGTGTGTGTGTCACCTTGCTGCGCGTCCGGGAACCTCCCCCGTCTATGGGCCCCGCTGGCCCCCCACAGGTTGGACCCCCCGTGTGCGTAAGGTATGTTCAACAGAGCGACTCCCTGTAGCGCGGGACCCTTGTTCAGCTCGAGGGAAACTCCGTCACACTGAATGTAAGGTTCATTATTAAGTTTCATTACATTACTTAATATCTTAAGGCTTCTAAATCAAGTTCTGTTCAAGTACATCTACGTTGGAATGGTCAATGAGATACTATAATTTGGTCTTAACAATACATAGTTAGATGTAAAACATTGCTACTTTGGTCACGTAAAGGGAAATCTTTTGTATATTTGGTCTACTCGAGCCATCTCACCACGAGCTCGATGTTCTCGTGCAGGTTCTTGCAGCTGGCCGCGAACTGTTCCGAGGTCGCGAACTCGAAGTACCACAGCTTGTTCTTCATCCTGGAGCTGAACTTGTCCGGGTTCCGTTCACGCTCCGTGTGGAACTTGACGCAGATAGCGGCGTCCTGGAGGAAAGGATACTATATAAAATATATGTATATATATATATATGAATAAGTACTAAGAGGCAGAACATTAATTGAAGTCTGGATTAATAAGGCCATGTTGGGAATTATTTTAATGTATATATCGGCGCAATTGATATTATTCAAATAAGCAATGACTTAGTGTAGTTGAAATTATCAGGTGTTTCCTGTATATCTACTTGTGTAAGTGTAGTCACAATAATGTGTTAGTTGGTATAAATAGAGGCGATGGTAAAGATTAAAGACAGTCTTGCTCGAGACGTTATAGAATCGGACCTCTTCGAGGTTAAGGGATTCGTTAAACAATCTACAAAGTTACCTTCAATAGCCTGACGGCAACCTGAACCTCCAGTTGTCACCTATATAATTAATGGGACATATGTATATTATAATTTGTTTTAGGTGGTAGAGCCTAGCTGTGGTTAGTTACTACAGCTCGAACACGGGCTGGCTCGACCGGGAAAGTACCACCCTCTCACAGAAGATCGGCGTGAAGTAGCCTTTAATGGCTGCGTTTCGTCCGATGAGTGAGAGAGCTGGTTGCCCTTTCCCTATTCCCACCCTTTCCTACAATATCCTTATTCCCACCCCTCCTTATCCCTATAAAACAAGGTTGGCAACGCATCCGCAACATCTTTGTTGCGGATGTCCATGGGCGACGGTAACCACCTTCCATCAAGTGGGCCGTCTGCTCGTCTGCCAACTTTGACATAAAAAAAAAAAAAAAAAAAATTTTGTACTCACAACGCCTATGGAGAAGTAGTTGTTGATGATGTTGTATGGTACAGATGTAGGGTGAGGAGCTGAGTCAGGCATCTGAAGCTGTTCCACCTGGAACGAAAGGATTTTAACATAAAGATTGAATATCAACATTTTATTGTATGAAGATGATATTTCAATACATTCAGTAATTCTAATATTTTTTGTACACTAATATGGTCCATACCCAAAAATAATATGAAAATCTAATGTTGGATATTTGATAATATTAATGCGTAATTTCATTAGTATTATTAAGCAGTTTGTATTACCAATTATATAGTAAAATTGAGTTTTCAAAATTCTTAAAGTTTCTCATGCAAAAAAATTAAGCGTGGTATATACATTTGAAAAAATTTGGTCCTTTGTCAACGCTTGGTCCTTTTCTATATAAAGAGATTAATTTATAGTTATAGTAACTGATTAACTATTGTATAGTATAGTAGTAAGTTCACCTCATCCGTTGAATTCTCAACATGTATGTGCCATCGATCCATCATGACGGTACTGGCGCGACCTATCTTGTCCAGAATCTTATGGATTGATTCGCCTTCATACCTGAGTATACACTTCTAGATTAAAGAGATTTATTTGGGTGTTTTATTACTATTACTTAATAGAATTCTTTAAAAATATTATAGATGAAACTAATATTTTCGGATTGACTACGCGGGTTTTTATTTTGGACCATAAACTACATACATACTCCCGACGTTACGGTTACTTTACAGCAACCGTGATCACGGACAGACGAGACGAGATGTAAATTCGAAAATATTAGTTTCATTTAAATGAGTACTCGCGAAAATATTAGATCTCAAAATATTACAGAGTTTAAGTAATGTTCGTTTTTTTATTTATCTCCGAAAAGCAATTGAAAAATGTACATGGGTACACACTAAACAGTTTGTTGGGTACGTCATACAATATTGTTGCTAAAATTATTTGTATGATGTTCGTGGTGATAGCAATGCTAAATGTATTTCATATAAAAATGTAGAATCAATGAGCAGATACAAATAAATTGAATTCCAGGTATACATTATTCATGTATTTTTTAATCAGATCACTTATAAACAATTAAAAAGACTACGAAAATATAATTTTCAACTTGATTGGATATCACGAAGGTTAAATTTACGAAACTAATCGCAGCTAAACTTTGCGTTACATCGATAAACAGATACGCCAGTAAATAGTTCTTGAATATTCCACATACACCAAAAAACGAAACGATAAATTCTTTATCAATTCAAGTTTGCACTTAAAGTGACTTTTATAAATAATGAAAACAACTTTATGATTCATAAGCATTAATATTTATAGCCACTTTTTATTGTATTACAATTAATCTCAATTGACTTGCAATAATTTATTATGTGATTTGTATGAAACAGTATAAGGAGTTATGATTAATTCTCACCCCCCACCCCACCGCAGACACCTGGCCAGGTCGTTGCCGGTACCAAGAGGGATGACGCCGACCGCTGGACGACACTCCATCTGGATTTTATCTGGAAATACAAGAAACATGAGAGAGAAAACGACAAACAAAATGTACAATGATGTAACTTGGTACGAGGGTAGTATGACAAATTGTAACAACGTCAAATGCTCTTAAAGTAGAGGAAGTTTAAAAATGATTGTATGAGTAAAATTAATTGTTATTTTTCAAAAATCTGTTATATACTGATTGTTTTGTGATAGTAGATTTAGTTAAGCTTCTGATATTTGAAGTTCTTCATGAATATTAAGAGGTTTATACTTATAAATTGAGATAGACATCTGTTTTGTTGCAAGCGAGAAAATATATGTCTATATTCAACATATTACTGTTCATTTATTAGAGTGTTTATTGAGTTGTGGTATTTTTAGCACATGTAATAACTTCGTTAGTACATCAATGAACGGAAAAAGTTGCATGCATAGGTAGTTATATTATATCTATCAGAATA
This sequence comes from Danaus chrysippus, assembly GCA_916720795.1. Lineage (NCBI taxonomy): Eukaryota > Metazoa > Arthropoda > Insecta > Lepidoptera > Nymphalidae > Danaus > Danaus chrysippus. Next base: position 784,744 of record CAKASE010000070.1, read on the forward strand.
TTTGTATCAACATACCCATAGTCTCCAACACCCAGCCAACAGTTCCGTCTCCACCACAACAAATCACTCTGTAGTTCCTAACGTCTTTGAATGTTTGCAAACCTGAAACAAAAACACTTTTTGTGATAGGAATCAAAGACATAAAAATTCTCTAATGATGGTTTATTACCTTGCATTGGCCCCCCTTTGGCTATATCATGTACCTGTCGAGGGTTCAAGATATACTGGAGCTTCCGAAGTACTCTAGACCCTTGTCTGCCTCCAGATTTTGGGTTAATGAAGACTAGTAACGGACAAGTGCCCTCTGGTGGAGTTATCTGAAAGGATATAGGTGGAGCTCTGTGTTCTCTTTCCTTCTCCTTCTCTTCTTTCTTTTCTTCTGTGGTCGCTGCGATGGAGATAGGAAGAGATATCGACACTGGCAAGGTTTGCTGAAATAATACATTATGGACATGAAAATTAGGTTTAATTTCTTATGGTCCATGTTCGTGTGCCGGTTTTAGTTATAAGAAATAACAAAGAATAATTAAATGGCCATTGAAATTGAAAACACGTATAATTTAGATCTAGTTCCATTGTATTGAATACAATAAATAAATAAATAATTTACGTAATGACGTTTTATTGAAATGATCAACTAACATGATTCTAACCCTGTATTCTTTCCCTGTTCCCTTTCCTGTCATCTCCTTATGCCCATTCCTTCCTCTTTTTATACAAGTAAGGTTCCAACGTATTTACAACATAAGAGTACCTTATCCGGCGTATGTCTGTGTGGTAGTGATCTCTGTCTGTCTAGTACCAACGGCCTGATGGCAGTCGGAGGCAGGATGTGTCTCGCGTGTCTGCCGAGTGTACAGGCTCCACCCGCGCTGCCCACACAACGATTATGGAGCTACGAACGAAATATAATACATTATATAATACAATTGTTCCAAAAGAGGGTTGATGTCAGGCAGGCGGCCGGTCGTAAAAACAAATAGCCAAAACTAATCACAACATGTAAGACCCTGGCTAAAGCTGGGAAATTGCCAGGTAGAAGAAGAAAATACTACATACAATACTTATATATATTCACAATTTGAGATAAACTTCTAGATATTCTCATGTGCCTACAAGAATCTATTGACTGTAAATATAATAAATATATGTTCGAGGTACAGTTGCAGATTTGCTTTTCAATGTTCAGCGTTACTTCCAGTTATCAAACAAAACGGCTGAAGCCAGTATTTATAGTTTTCAAATACAAGTTGATACTTAAATATTGACATTACAAAATTGTTAGTATTATAGTATATTATAATTAGTACGCCACAGATGGCGCCACTTGCAACAAATGCTCTATACATTCTTCTATCCTATTCTATTCTCTTCTTTCCTAATATTACTCACAGTAATATGACACCACCGACAGTGTAGTCCAGTTATACCGTTATAACCTTTGATTTTCTTCCGACATCTCGCACATTTCCCGTGGCAGTTTCCTGAAACATATTAATAAAATTTTTTAGTTTTAGTTTTCCTAAAGTTCAATGACCTCTGACGTATGCAAATAAAATTTATTTGCATATTAATGAGCTTTAAAATCTTAGCCGCAAGCTGTTAATGGTCCATAAGTTACGTCATAGAAGTTAAGTAATTTTATTAATTCACACGTTTTATAAACTTTTATATTAATTAGGAAGGGTTTTGTGTATTTATGTTTGTATATCTCCCTTCCTGTAGGATCCCTGTTCCTACATGTAAGTATAACTAGTCACTGTCTCACTACTACCCCGCCTAGAGCGCAGGCGCAAGTCCCCGTTCCACTCCGCGCTAGTCATTAGATTGCCGAGCGCATGCCACCCCCTCCAGTGGGGTACGTGAGACAGTGTATTATATCTATTGTATAGATACATATATACACTACACTTCCCTAATTTATATCTGTCTATCTTTCTATAACCCCTCTCTCTCTTCCTCTTTTTAACTCCCTCCATCTCTTTTTCTCCATATCCCTCTCTCATTCTCTCGCTATCAGTCCGTCCTTTTCTCACAATTTCTTTCTCTCTCTCTCTGTGTGTCTGTCTGTATATACGTACCCTCGACCCAGTGGTGCGCGAGTGCGGCTGGTGCTCGTCTACTCTTGCAGTACGTCGCTACACATGATGCAGGCGCTCGCTGCACGCACCGCTCGTGAACAGTGAACTTACAGACTGACAAAGAAACATACATATATATAAATAATTCGGAATATATCACTCATATAACATTACAGAAACTTGAGAATGATTTGAAACTTAATAACTTAAAGACTTGATCCATATTCCTAATATAATTATGGTTTGTTTGAGAACTCTTCATATTTCAAGAAAAAATTACAGATTGTATTGCACAAGAGTCGAAACCGTAAAACAAAACAAATATTATATAATGCTTAATTTAATTCTGATAATTCCAGGAGAAACAATAGGATCTTACTAAAGGAAATATATAATTTTAAAATGAATTCTATTTACATATACAACAGAGTCCTTTCTTCCCCAAGCCGACCAGCATGTTGAGACACAGGTTGCAGTACGCCGGTCTGTTGAAGTGTTTCAGTCTCCACGCGTGTTCGCCGTCCTCCTTCACGTTGGTGTCCAAACCTAATAATACTAGAAGCGGTATTGTCGTCATGCTGAAATGAAAATATATTACACTAGCTTTTGAATGTGGCTTTGTCCGTTGGACTCCATACAGAGGGAAACAAATAATGGTGGGCTAAGTATGGCACTCACTTTCAGATAAAATACAACAGTAACTCTACTATACTATATTCTACTTAGTGCAGAAACTATATGAAATAAAGTATAGCTATTGCCTCTACTACTAGTATTCTGTAATATAAGCTATATTATCGCAAAGTTTGATTAAAAATAGTCCATTCTGCCTTACATTTGCTTATACAAACTTTCGCGTTTACAATACAAGTAAGGATTTCGTGATCTTGTTAATTCAGTATCATTTTTATTTCCATTTTATACTGTTATATTACATGAAGTGATTTGCATTGTTTTGTATATTTCTACCTAAAACCATACTTCAGTTGATATCAATATCAAGTTATGACGATTTATGTGGATAATAAAGGAACACATTGAATAAGTTGTGATCCATTTGAATGCAAGTATTAACAGGCTATGTTAATAAATTAAACTGTCATTAGAATGAAACATTTTTTAGGACTTACAAAAAGTAACTAAACTCACCCTCCTCTATTCCATTCGTCCAAAGAAACTGTGCCATCAGCGTCATAATCTATTTCAACCATCATGTCTTGTAGAATCTGTCAACAAATGAATTGATTATTTTCTCATATATAAGTATAAAAGGATAAAAATTGTGCGTAGAGTCCCTGCGGGCGGAAGAAGGAAGCTTCGTAATGTTGGAATGAAAACAGGAAGGGTAGATATTGATTTTTAAGGAATTTTTTATTTCTTTAACAATTTTTAGGACTTGTTAGTGCTCTTTTTATCCAAGGAGTGTAAAAGGTTTAACGCAATTATATCACGTTTGTTTCACGAAGTTTCACTTCAAAAATTCAACTCATTGCTGTCTTAAAGCATCTCATTCTCATTATGTACCTAATTCATATGCAAAGCTATTCTATGAGTTAAATCTAGTAATATTTCCCATCCCTGTTCGTGTAGACTCACCGGTCTAAGTTCAGATGTCTCCCAGCCAAGATACTCCGCCACGGTCATCATCTGGTTCACGATGCAGTCCATCTCATTGGTGTCTAAGACTCCGTTACCATCCGTGTCGTACAAACGGAACATAACTGGAAATGAACCAGAACAGATATATATTAGCTTACTTAGTGATTAATATTGAAATTTAGATTTTGAGGCTCACTTGGAACAAAATATCCTCAGTCAGTATATTTACTAATGCATAACACTGAATATTGGGTATTTTTATATAAAAATCATTAGAATAAAATGATGTGAATGCTGTAGAAAAAATCGGAGCTATTGTTACATACTTTAATGATAGCAAAAATTAAATTTAATTTGTACTTTATAAATCTTAGTTAAAAGTAGCAGATAAGGGCATGATCAGTATGATTATTGCTATAACAGCTTATCTGCTGATAGTGTTCTTACATTCCAGTTTATCTTCAGGTCTGCCAGCCTCCAGGAGGGAGAGGTAACACACGATGTCTTTAAGAGAGACACGAGCTGTATGAACTTCAATGGTTGAAGGACGCCGCATTAGGTGCTTGAAATCTGTAATACAAAATAAAATTACTGAAGTTTTAGACTACTACCTAATACAAACCCATATTAAGGATTATATAAGTATTTTAAGAAATAATAATAATAATAATGATGATAAAGTCATTTCTTATCTCTCTTCACAAAATACTTGATACACAAATAGACATCTTATATAAATAGACATTTGTGAGAGACTGGAGCCAGTGGTGGGTATAAGAATACCTGTATTACAGGTCTCCAAATAAAGAATTAAGTAAGTAAGAATTAAGTAGATGAAAACATGTCTATAAAACATAATATAAATCCTGACTCTGTTTTTGAATATTGGTCAATTTCCAATAAAAAATATTTTTAATTATTATAATTTGAAATCTCATTATGATATCTAAGGTTTGCGTGTGTATTCATTTAAATTAAATTACAGTTTTCGAGTAATACTACTTTCTTTTTATTATTTCATTACTACATAATATCATGATGCGAAAACGAATAATAGTAATAAATCTTCTTCTTCCTGGCAATTTTCAGCCCTTGCCAGAGTCTGCCTTACATGTTGTAAATAGTTTTGGCTAATGGTTTTTACGATCGGCCGCCTGCCTGACATCAACCCTCTTTGGGAAATAATGGTAATAAATATATGTAATTAATAAAGTATTAGGTGAAATCATTTTTCTATTTAAAATCTCTTTCTATACAGTATATATACCTTCTATCTTCGTTGATTGATTCACACGTAAGCTATTGCTGCTTTTCCGGCTGGAGTTCCTCGACATTTGGCTGTGACTGGGGCTGGTCTCCAACCTCCCTAGACACAGCTCGTGAGAGGAGTATGATGGATGAGTCGTAACAGAGAACATTGGATGAACGCTGCCTGGAAAATGTTACCATTCTATCAGAATTTTACGTGTTCATATATATATGCGATATCAGCATTAATATATAATTAATGCCATAGAACTATAACAATAACTTCTGGCTGTCATTAATAATATTAAAAAGTTATTGGTAGTCAACATTATTGTTAAAAGTAAAACGAAATCAAAGACTATTTAAACGAAGAATAGAACTACATATGTTTGAATCTTGGTATAAATATGACGTCTGGACCCACGACAGCAGAGTTCAGTGAGTGCGAACTATTGAAGTACAGTAGGACCCCGATTATCCGGACCTCGGTTATCTGAATTCGCGATTATCCGGACTGTCAATCGCGACGAGTTTATTCTAACACTAGCTGACCCGGCAGACTTCGTACTGCCTCAATCAAGAAATAAATTATTTCTTAATTATTTTTTTGGAGTTTACCTTTAAGCCATAAATCTCCGTGTTCTAAAGTGCGACAGAATGATTGACATATTAGTTAGTTGTCAAATCTAATGTCAAAAAACCCGTTTGTATGGGAAATAGAAAAGCGCTGTTTTTAGGGTTTTCCCGGAATTTTTTTTTTAAGCTTTTATACCTTCCCTGAACCTCCACGAACATTTCAAGACTAAGATAAAATAAATCCGTTCAGCCGTTCTCGAGTTTTAGCAAGACTAAGGAACAGCAATCCATTTTTATATATATAGATAGATTAACATGTCAGAACTTGCATAACGCCACGCCACTTATAACACTTTCTTAATAAACGTTGATTTTCACTCATATGTATTTGTTGTTTTAAATAAACACCTAACATTACATATGTATGGTACAGACTACATATGTACATATGCAAAAAGCCCGTTTTTCTTCATATATTGGATTATCCGGACTTTCAATTATCCGGATGCCTACCGACAACAATTAGTCCGGATAATCGAGGTCCTACTGTATGTGATTATGAAGAACCTTCGAGAAATATAAGGGTATTGAGAAGAATTGAAGTTTCATTATGAAATATCAAAGGATGTACTGAAAGAAGTGACATTAGTGACTTTATCAATATTGGAATCTCTCTTTAAAATCAACGAAATTGCATTAAATCCGAAATAAGACTCCTTAAAAAACAACTCTAACCACCGTTTGTAAAAGGAATCCTATCATTTTTCAGTTATTGGTGACGATACGATATCAGTACTGCAGACTACAGACTACAGACTCACCAGTTCTGCTTCTAGAACCCTTCTCTCCGTCCACCGAGTCTCCGGAACCCTTTCCAAGTTGCTGCAATCTCTCCGCGAGACCATGAATCTTGGAGGCCAGACTTAGTTTTGCCTGAAATTTTAATTCCTTCCTCTAGTTATTTAAGCACAAGTCAAATTTGCGTCCCACGACCAGGTCAATACTGTCCTTTGTAAATTTGGGAGTAAATTTTCTTATAAAGATGGTTTTAACTTATTTATTGATAACTTTTCAGTGTGCCTTCTATATTGAGCTGTAATATATTATTCTTATTATGACTTTATATTTATAAATACAATATAGGTTGCGTGAAAATATTATTTTACGTCAAATCTTACTCTATCACAAAGTATTTCTTTCATTGAAGTTGTTTTTGTAGTATGTTACAACATTTGTAGCAACAAAATCTTTGAATGAAATTGTCATTATTTCAAAATAAAATATATTTTTTGTAAACAACTAAGTCGGTTTACGCAATTATTATCTTTCATAAAATTAAGATTGAAGACGATGGATTGGTATTTCAAAGTCGTGGTGGCCTGATCATTAAATTTTCGCCTTTCATTTGAGAGCGCGGTTTGGAAACCAATGTACCTAATTTTTCCAAGTCATATGTACTTTCTAAGGCTATTTAGACACCACTGACTGATGAAGAAAAATATCGTTAGGAAACCTGGACTTCTAATTTCAAATTATAAATTTTAAATCTCCAACCCGTCTTGAGCGAGCGTGACGATTAATGCTCAAACCTTCTCCATGTGAGAAGAGGAATTTGCTCAACAGTGGGCTTTGATAGGCTGATGATGATGATGTTCTATATAACATCTATTCTACATACCGGATGGTCAGCATGAGCTGTAACAGCAGCACAAGCGGTGGTAGAACTCGCTGCTGCCATCTCACGGAGAGCTGGTCTCTTGTCTCTCCGCACGAAGGACAGAAACAGATGCCTTTAACAGAACAATAGGATAAATTAAATAAACGCCTGAAACTAAATTATAGCAATCCGTTTACTTCGACAAACTAGTGAAAGGAAAATATTTTTTTTAACGTTTTGTCTTAATATTGATATAAAACAAATCACACGATCACTATTGAAAAGTGATTCAAATAAGAAAACTGAATAAAGCAATCGTCTGTAAGAGATAAACGATTGCTTTTAGTCAGAGGTCGGAAAACAGTTTCTTTATCTCAACGCGATGTTTTCCTTTCAGCTGTTATTAATTTTAAAAATGTTTTCTCTCCATTTATAATGTACACATATTTATTTCGTCTAGTGTTGAAGTTTGTTAGGAAAACTCGGCTGGATAAAATGTAGCGAGCATAAAGGAATCTCTCACGAAGATGATAAAGGGGAGTAATCTTACACGACTTTCAAGAAAATTTATTGCAGGCGCTTATCTTTTTCTCTATAGTTGATAAGGCGTTGTTTTTTTCTCGTAGGAAATAAATGGCATTAATATTTGTTAGTAGTGTCATTATATATATTTGATAAGTTACGTAAGCGTTACATATGAAGAAATAAATGAACATCGCCGGGGTGACATCGTTGTATGGATAAAATATATAATGAGTGACGCTACTGACTCCACAGAACACCAAGCCGTGTGAACCAGAAGATTCCTGATACCACTAACCACACAAGCTATGGAATGGTATTGCTATTCTAACATCGGGTCAATCATGTAATCTTAGGTGTAGGTTTTTAGTTTTAATATGTAGTTCTTATTATAATATACACATAAGTAAGTTTCGTAGATTTCCTAGAACCTCCGGTTGCCACCCTATAATTAATATTTTCAAAGCGTTTCATATCTCGGTACATAACAAATGTATTCAAAGTCATTAAAACTTTTCCTTCATTAAAATTCTCGATTCTTACGATAGAGTCCATTCCGTTGCTCTTCTTACAAATTGTAAGAAGAATATTATATTTTCTTTACAAAAATCTAAATATAGATGCCGTTTCAACTTTTACACTTCAAAGAGTTTTATGTTCATGAGCTTTGGTAACATATTCAATATGAATTCTATTCATAATTGAGAGAAAAATACATATTTTTTTATAGAATTATACTACCTTAAATGGAAATACGTGTGGAGATTTTTGGTGTAATGTATGGTTGATGGTGAAGGCATTTCTTTAAGGTTATTCAAGGAATTTATTTATAGGATAGGTCCGGGACAAAACCATAGTTTTTCCCAAACACAATTTCAAAAAAACCTAACACGTTTTTATACCTATGTGTATATACATATTTAACATAGAACTGACCATGAATGGATTAACTGGACTCTTGAAAGAATGTTAGTTTAAAAGGTGTATGAAATAGAAATATTATTAAAACATCTGTTTGCACATACCTCGCCAGGTCATCTGGAGTAGTGACTTCGAGGAAGGTATCCAGGAACCATCGGAAGCCTTCGAAGTCAATATCCTGGAACAAATAAAGTATAATTTAGACACTAGGGCCTGCTAAAGAAAATTTTGATATCTTCATTCAATATAAAGCTATATAACTAATGAGATGTTGGACTTTCGCAGTATTCATTTAAATGAAACTAATATTTCTATTTATTTAAATGTAATTATTTTTATATATATTAATATTCATTCACATCTCGTCTTGGTGATCACGGTTGCTGCATAAACCGAAACGTCGGGAGTATGTAGTTTAAAATAATAAAATACGCGTAATTATCCGAAAAATATTAGTTTCATTTAAGTCAAACAATTTTTAAAAATCTAAGACTTATATGGACACTTCGTGTATAGTTCGTGTATACGTGTGTTGTATATACTAGACATTTAATAAATCATGCGAAGACGCGGGAATAACTTAGTGACAGAATTTCTTCTTGTAGCATATGAATTTAAAAGTTTAAATAATAATTTGACTTAGTTAAAGCGACTTACTTAAAGCGATGTTGGAGTAGTCCCATTGATATTGAAAACATAAACTGTAAATGATTTTGATATAAATCATGAATACTTTATAATATTAAAACAAACCATTGCACGTCATTCGTTATTTAACACTTAATGGAGTAATATTGGCCAAGAATTATTCATTATTTTGGAAAAGGACTGATGAGTTAAGAACCACTGCAAAGAAACTGTCTATTAAATGAGACTAACCTGATTGAAATCGGTGCATCCGTTTGGGAGATACTACTCACACACATATCAACATCTACAATGTTTTTTTAAAGTTTAGTTTAAAAACACAGTTAGTATTGATCTATCACTTCTTTCGTTAATCTGAACTTATCGTACTGTGTAGTTACGTCATGTAAACAATTTTTTTTTTCACCTACCTTCAACTTATGACGTTCTCTTTTTAATATAGTTAAAGTATTCATAGATTCTATTAAGATGTCAATTCAAATAAATAAGAAATTTTGTTACATTCAAAATATTCATTGAATTTGAAAAGTGGTGACGTAAAATTTTTATAAATTAGATTGTTTATACTTTTGTCCATTAACAAATTGAGTTTTCAAACTAAAGAACTTTAATTTTTTCACATAATACATATGTAAGGAGAATAATTATTATCTGTCTAAACATTTTTTATATTATCTGTCAATTCTTATGCAGTTAATATACGATGAAGTGTAACCGTTTGAGTGTGAAAGAGAGAGATGCAAGATTAGTCGTTGTGTGAAAGGGATCGAAAATAGAATAGGTTAGCTAAGAAAAGGATGCAAACATAAAGACAGTATTAAAATGTCATTCGTAATTTTAATACGTTTACATAAAAAAAAGAAAATGTTTAACCATGTCTTTATATAATTTAATTTAAAAAATCATGAGCATATTTACAAAAGATAATATTTTCTAAGTCATATTTATATTCTCTTTATAATTTCCGTGGAAATTCCTTAAATTGTAACATCTTCATCTTTCTCTGAAGGCTCTAACCTCGGTTGCTCAGCAACGGTTGCCATGAGAACGAGCCATCTTAGAAACACAGATGACTACGTTCCTTGAAAGTCAGAAACCTTGTTTACTTTAAAAATTATTGATATCTACATATTTATATAAAAATGGATTGCTGTTCCTTAGTCTCACTAAAACTCGAGAACAGCTGAACGGATTTATCTTATCTTAGTCTTGAAATGTTCGTGGGGGTTCAAGGAAGGGAAGGAGGTTTCGGGAAAACCCTAAAAACAGCCCTTTTCTATTTCCCATACAAAAGATTTTTTTGACATTAGATTTGACAACTATCTAACATGTCAATCATTCGGTCGCACTTCACAACACGGACCTTATGGCGTAAAGGTAAAAATATAAATAAAAAATCAGAATAAAGGAAAAAGTATTACGATTAACGACATGACGAAATTAACGCGGACGAAGTCGCGGGCACAAAATAGTATTTTATATATACTCAAACTCAAACAACTTTATTCAATATAGAAGCATTACACTTTCTTATTGATGGTCACTTGAGACACTACCACCGGTTCGGAATAGAAAATACCCTGACCTGAGAAGAACCAGCGAAAGAAACTCAGCGGGTTTTTTTTATATATATGTATTTGTCTCATATATTATATACACAATTTAATAAGAGATGAGATAGCCAGGAGGCGATCGTTTCATTCCCAAGGTGTGCTATCGATCATAAACTCATTAATTGTATAGTAACCTTTTGCACACAAGCGTTCCTTAATAACTTTTTTAAATTTAGCAACAGAGGCATTTTGAACGCTTTCTGGGATCCTGTTGTAAAACCCTATACATTGCCCCACAAAGGAGTTACTGACTCTATGTAGTCGAGTAACAGGAGTAACAAGTTTATGTTTGTTCCTTGTACCAATGCTATGAGTATCACATTTTCTCATGAAATCATTAATATTTTTTCGTACATACATAACATTGCAGAATATATATTGAGAAGCAACAGTCAAAATCTTGATTTCTTTAAATTTATTCCTTAACGATTCTTTAGCTCCTAGGTTATAGATTGCGCGAATAGCCCTCTTCTGTAGCACAAATATAGTATATTAAGTACTAGCTGATCCGGTTAACGTTTTGCCATATAAAATAGATAAAAAAGTAAAAAAAAATGGTTCATATGTGTTTTTAATGCCACATTAAAAAAAATTCGTCCAAATTTTAGTGGTGAACAACCCATATCAATTAGAGGTATGAAAATAAATAGTAGCCTATTCTCAGACCTACTGAATACGGATATAAAATTTGGTAAAATCGGTGAAGAAAATCGGTGGAGTACGGTAACTAACATTATGGCATGGAAATTTTATATATTAGATTTTTTCTACAGTCAGTGGTGGCCTAGTGGTTATAGGGCACGCCTCTCGTTGCCGAAGGCGCCGGTTCAAACCTGGCAAGTACCAATGTGATTTGGAGTCATATGTACTTTCTGAGAGTATTTATATGGCCATATCTATTATTTTAACACACTTTACACATTTCTATGCGAGGGTAAGTCAGAAGTCTACGCGGACGAAGTCTCTGGCTAAAACTAGTAATATATAAAAAAGTGTATACTTAAATATTATTTAGAAGATTATGTTAGCGGCATAAATTAATTTGAAAGTGACTTTTTAAACAATCAAAATAGTCTTCATTTAATAACTATAATATAGGATCAAATGTAATTAAAAAATAATAGAAGTACAATGAAATTAAATACTATTAAACATTTCTTTTCAGTCTAAATAAATCAAAAGCAAAAATATCATACATATATTAAAAATGTGATACAAAATAATAAAATAATAAGTTCTATTTATATATGAAAATATTGACATTGACAGCTGTTTGATATTTAACTTTTTATAATAACAGGCTGCGGTTGGATGAGATGTAGCGATTAAACGAGAAATTGTATCTTTATTACAAGAACCGGTGTTTTGTTTGCGTTTGGTTGAAATGAACGACAGATTATGATAATAAAAATTGTAATAAATAATATTTTAAAAGATGCTGTCATTATGTTTTTATATAAGCATATACAATTTTAACTATAAATAAAGATAAAGTTTAAAAATGTAGATAATTAAAGGTACTATGAAACTTTTTTTTATTTCATTTAAGTAATGGATAAAAAAAAATAGTGCGTGGAGTCACTCCGCGTTGAAGAAATGAAACTTCGTTAGGTTGAATGGAAACGGGAAGGAGTGGAGATTGATTTTTTAAGAAATTTTGAGTGTTTCTTTAAAACAAACTTTATTTACATTACTTACAAGTCACTATTGATTGTCCGCATTCGTTCGAGCACACGCATTACCTCTCCCTCTGTCTCTTTTCATGTCCCCCACAGGAGCGTTAAACGTTTAACGCAACCTTGTTGGGAGTCATAAAAAGTTTCACTTCAAAAATATTTTTTCTGTATGTTAATGGCAACACTCATCATAGTGTGACAATAGTCAGTCTTAAGAAAATCATTTTCTGTCCTACAATTTCAAACACACGTAATTAGTTAATATTATATTACTGTTCAAACGAAAAACTGGTTTGGAACTTTTTAATTGGTATAAAGCAATCTCAGTTTATTAATGAAGGCGTCAAAGTGATAAGTAACATCGGGATATAGATCATTATTGTTACAAAAATAATTTAATACTAATTGCTGTTTTATACACTCGCTGAATGTTGAAAGTTCAGTGTTGACATACCACAAGTGTTTTTATTCATATAGAATATATGGTACATTGTCAGTGTAAAATCTATACTAATATTATAAAGCTGAAGAGTTTGTTTGTTTGTTTGAAAGCGCTAATCTCCGAAACTACTGGTTCGAATTGAATAATTCTTTTTGTGTTGGATAGTCCAGTTATCTAGAAAGGCTGTGACCTATATAACATCACGCTGCGACCAATAGGAGCAAACATATAGTGGTAAATGTGTAAAAACGGGAGAAATTATTTCATCTTTGAAGCCTTCCGTTGCGTGCGCCGTGAAAACGGTTCAAGATACACAAAAAATATGTATTAAAGAATAATAGCTCTTTTAATGATCTAAAAAACAGTCCGCGACAGTATATGTCTATCTTTTAAGATTAACTCACAAAAACCGTTTTTATGGTACCTAATTTGGTCGAAATAATTTTATAAAACTTTATTCAAATAAACAAATACATATGTTGTTGGTTAAGAGTACTTCATTGTGATTTAAAAAACACATAGGTTTTATCCTGAAAACTCTACGGGAACTCGATCATTCCGAAAACCCCGCAAGAACGGGAACTATGTGGGAAGAACCAAAAATCTGCCGGAAGTCACTATTCCACGCGGACGGAGTCGCGGCAAAAGCTAGTATTAAATATAACATCATCAGTCTATCAGAGCCCACTGCTGAGCTGCCTCTTCTCACATGGAGAAGGTTTGAGCATTAATCACCACGCTTGCTCAAGACGGGTTGGTAATTTCAAACTTGTAATATATTGAGTTAAATGAAACCAATAGAAAAACCATCAATTATTTTAAATGCACATATATTTTTACAATATACAATAATATATTTCTTACATCTATTAAAGCTGTAAAAGGTAAATATTCGCGACAGAAAAATCATTAACAACGTTTACATCGATCTGATATTTGACGTTCAGTGAATGTTGACATAATAAAAAATATTTTAATATAAGTAGTTTTCTTTAAAAAAGTAATTATAATATATAGAATTCGATGAATTATAATTTAAACAATAAATTGATATTTATACCTAGATTTTTTATATAATTTCTGTAATAATTTATAATTTTATAAATATTTTTAATAGAAATGCAATATTCGCTGACCGCCATATAGTCGTTCAAACACCAACACTTAGAAAATAACAAAAACTTACACAACATTTGTATTAACTACTTAAAATATCAGAATTAAAATACGTAAGGTTGCATTCAAATTATTAAAAGTGCGTGATATTTTTTTAAAGGACTCGATTTCTTCCCTCGGTATGAGTTCAATTAACAATAAAAAGTACAATAATTTAGAGTTTAAAATAACTTTAATAGTATATTTTGAATTAACTGCTGCTAATGGCATCCTGTGAGGGTGTTCCAGGTGATTTATCATACTTTTTACTCCTGGAAAGGAACAAATAGTAGTAACTGCATTAAGAGTAGTAACTCATTCCTTAATACTTCTTTATTGGTATAGCCTATGAAGGTATATTAGTCAATAAGATTTTTGAACTAAATTTCACACATAGTCAAATCAAACTCACACCGAGAGCATCACAATGGACGGTAATTCGAAAGAAGCTCTAAAAAATTTAAAAAACTTATCCTAAAACTATAATATAAGCTAAAAATTAAAACCCGTCGTTTGAGATTACAGTTACATTGTTAATAATAATATTTACAAAACATAAAAACAGTCACGTATATAACTTCAATACACAGATATTAAAACATTTAATATACATTAACAAATACGCCGATGATACAACAAAATGGCGATTGATTGACAAATCATTTGAACTTATAGATGACGCAAGGATTACTACGGAAACAGATCAAAAAACATTTCAGCGTGTCTTTAAAAGATAAATTTATCTTTAACAAAACTATAAAAAAATGCTTATCCTATTCTGCCATGTAAATATATTATTTAAAATTGCAAAAATGGACGTATAATTTTGGTACAAGCCTCAATTAGAAAGCTATGAAGAAGCCATGTTGGGTTGTGGTCATTATTGAACTAAAATGCTAACAACGAGATATTGTTTCTATGGACAAACTTATATCGTACATCTATCTCTTTCTGGCCAGCTCTAAATGGAATGGGTGTGAGAGGGACTTAGCAGTGCGTGAACAGTTTGAAGAAGCTCCTTCCCTTTTCGGGAGCTGGTCCCATCAGCATCGGAACTTGGTTCTTGTGGGTTATTGTTATCTGAAAATTATTGACTATCTCAGTATCTATTAAACAACTGCTGCCAAAACAATTGTCACAATTTCGACTAAAAATTCAATTTAGGCTTAAGAAAGCAAAATTTTTCATCAAACATGTCATACAATTTATAAATAATGATTTTTAATTATATTTAGTCATTAGTTCAAGTCGAGTTTTGAAAGAAGTTAGACGGAATTTGAGAAAACTTTTGCACTTTTAATGTAACTTATTATTATACATAATATTTTTGGTGCTTCCGAACTAACCAACATAAGAAGACATCTTAAGTCTATCACTACATCTTTCATATCATATCATGTCTTTCACTATTTTTTGTTAATTTAACTTTGTGTCCAAACTAAGTTTTTTGGACTATATATATTAAATTATTATCGTCCCTTACCTTGCATGGCGGCTGCATCCATGGTTCCCCATCAATCTGCATGGGGAAGGTCCTTTTCGTTATAAGTCTGATGCTACTACACTGGGCAAGACGCCGTCCTGACGCTCGTAGCCCTATGTCATAGCGTTTTCTTTGAGTACATATTATTTTTGTATGATCATGCTTAAAATATTGTAGAGTCTTTTAAAACCTGACCTAACCTTCCTTTGATAAAATTCTGTAGTCAATTTTATTGGAACTCAAGTAAATTAAACGGTATCTTTAAATATGTAAGGTAAATTTAATAAGGAGTATAATAAACGTATTATTTATTTATTATAACACATATACAAGTATGAGCAAGGTCAAAGGTCAATTTTCAAGACAGCTGAGGAGCTATATCTTTTACTTTTTTGTAGTTATTTTCATAAAATTATCATATTTATTTTTACACTCTATTCTGAATAATATTTAAATATTAATCAAAGGTTCCAATCCTGTTGTCATATATGTAGACCCACCTGTCCTAACCTGTCCCATGTGCAGACAGTTCTCCAGGCCGATGACTTCTATCAGCTTATCGCCAATATCTATAACATAAGTAACGATTACAAATCTTAATATATAAAAGAAAGTAGAATTACACTATTTATAACTCAAGAACTGCTATACGGTTTTTTTTGAAAATTGGTGAAGAGATACTTATCATACGATTGAAAAAAAAACTGAAAAAAATCAAAAATCTTCTTATTTACTATCCTTAAGGAGGCACAGAGTTTGACCGGGCTGATACATTTCTAATTTTGATAGTAACGCAGACGAAGTCATGGACAAAGACTAGTTACTTTTATATTTATGTGTGTGCTGTATTTAAATCTCATTAAGCTTGTGTGTGTGTGTGTGTGTGTGTGTGTGTGCGTGTCACCTTGCTGCGCGTCCGGGAACCTCCCCCGTCTATGGGCCCCGCTGGCCCCCCACAGGTTGGACCCCCCGTGTGCGTAAGGTATGTTCAACAGAGCGACTCCCTGTAGCGCGGGACCCTTGTTCAGCTCGAGGGAAACTCCGTCACACTGAATATAAGGTTCATTATTAAGTTTCATTACATTACTCAATGTCTTAAGGCTTCTAAATCAAGTTTTATTCAGCTATATCTACGTTGGAATAGTCAAAGAAATACTATAATTTGGTCGTAGTAATAGTTGGATGTAATCCATTGCTTTTCTGGAATAAAGGAAAATCGTTTTATATATTTGATCTACTCGAGCCATCTCACCACGAGCTCGATGTTCTCGTGCAGGTTCTTGCAGCTGGCCGCGAACTGTTCCGAGGTCGCGAACTCGAAGTACCACAGCTTGTTCTTCATCCTGGAGCTGAACTTGTCCGGGTTCCGTTCGCGCTCCGTGTGGAACTTGACGCAGATAGCGGCGTCCTGGAGGAGAGGATAGTATATAAAATATATGTATATATATATGACTAAGTACTAAGAGGCCGAACATTACTTGAAGTCTGGATTAATAAGGCCATGTTGGAAATTATTTTAATGTGTATATCGGCGCAATTGATATTATTCAAAGAAGCAATAATTTAGGGTAGTTGAAATTATCAGGTGTCTCCTGTATATCCACTTGTGTAAGTGTAGTCACAATAATGAGTGAGAGTTGGTATGAATAGAGGCGTTATATGTAGAATCGGACCTCTTCGAGGTTGAGGGAGTCGTCAAACAATCTACAAAGTTACCGTCAATAGCCTGACAGCAATCAAGAACACGCATTGATGAGGTCAGGTATGCTGATGTCAGTCTTTTTAAAAAACATGAAACTTATAATTGTGTTGTACATGATATATATTAAAAAATAAATGAACATCGACGGGGCGACATCGTTGTATGGATAAAATATATAACGAGTGACGCCGCTGACTCCGCGGAACGAACACCAAGCCGTGTGAACCAGAAGATTCCTGATACACACAAGCTATGGAATGGTATTGCTATCCTAACGTTGGATCAATCATGTAGTCTTAGGTGTAGGTTATAAGTTTTAATATGTAGTTCTTATCATAACATACATACTTATAAGTAAGTGTCGTAGTTTTCCTGGAACCTCCCTATATACTGGGACATATATTATTATTGATTTTTGTACTCACAACGCCTATGGAGAAGTAGTTGTTGATGATGTTGTACGGTACAGATGTAGGGTGAGGAGTTGAGTCAGGCATCTGGAGCTGTTCCACCTGGAACGAAAGGATTTTAACATAAAGATTGAATATCAACATATTATTCTATATGTAGATGATATTTCAATACATTCAGTGATTCTAATATTTTTTGTATACTCATATGGTCCATACCCAAAAATAATGTGAAAACCTAATGCTAGATTTATAATAATATTAATGTGTACTTTCACTAGTATTAAGAAGCAGTTTGTATTTATCATTGTACATAGTAAAATTGTTTTCAAAATTTTTATAGTTTCTCGAGCAAAAAATAAGCGTGATATGTATATTTGAAAATTTTTTATACTTTTTCAACGTTTGGTCCTTTTCTATATAAAGAGATCAGTTTATAGTTACATTAACTTATTAACTGTATTACATAGTATAGTAGTAAGTTCACCTCATCCGTTGAATTCTCAACGTGTATGTGCCATCGATCCATCATGACGGTACTGGCGCGACCTATCTTGTCCAGAATCTTATGGATTGATTCGCCTTCATACCTGGGCATACACTTCTAGATTAAAGAGATTTATTTGGGTGTTTTATTACTATTAGTTAATAGAATTCTTTTGAAAAATATTATAGATGAAACTAATATTTTCGGATTGACTACGCAGGTTTATATTTTGGACTATAAACTACATACTCCCGACGTTACGGTTACTTTACAGCAACCGTGATCACGGACAGACGAGACGAGATGTAAATCCGAAACTATTAGTTTCATTTAAATGAGTACTCGCGAAAATATTAGATCTCAAAATGTTATAGAGTTTAAGTAATGTTCGTTTTTTTATTTATCTCCGAAAAGCAAATGAAAAATGTACATAGGTACACACTAATCAGTTTGTTGGGTACGTCATACAAATTTGTTGCTAAAATTATCAGTATGATATTCGTGGTGATAGCAATGCTAAATGTATTTCATATAAAAATGTAGAATCAATGAGCAGATAAACAATTAAAAAGACTACAAATATGAAATTTTCAACTGAATTGGATATTACTAAGGTTAAATTTTACGAATTTAATCGCTGCTAAACTTTGCGTTAGATCGATAAATAGATGCGTCAGTAAATAGTTCTTGAATATTCCATTTACAGCAAAAAACGAACCAATTAATAAATTCTTTATCAATTCAAGTTTTAACATAAAGTGACTCTTATATAAATAATGGAAACAACTTTTTGATTCATGAACATTAATATTTACAGCCACTATTTATTGTATTACAATTAATCTCAATTGACTTGCAATAATTTATTATGTGATTTGTATGAAACGGTATAAGTAGTTATGATTAACTCTCACCCCCCACCCCACCGCAGACACCTGGCCAGGTCGTTGCCGGTACCAAGAGGGATGACGCCGACCGCTGGACGACACTCCATCTGGATTTTATCTGGAAATACAAGAAACATGAGAGAGAAACGACAAACAAAATGTACAATGATATAACTTGGTACGAGGGTAGTATGACAAATTGTAATACCGTCAATTGGTCGCAAAGTAAAGGAACTTTAGAAATGATTTTGTGTGTGTATAATTAATTTTATTAGTCAAAAATCTGTTATATACTGATTATTTTGTGATAGTAGAATTAGTTAAGCTTCTGATATTTGATGTTCTTCATAAATATTAAGAGGTTTATGTACTTATAAATTGAGATAAACATCTGTTTTGTTTCAAGTCAGAAAATGTATGTCCATATTCAACATATTACTGTTCATTTATTAGTGTGCTTATTGAGTTGTAATATTTTCTAGCACATGTAAGAAGTTCGTTAGTACATTAATGAACGGTAAAAGTCACATGCATCAGGTAGTTATATTATATCTATCAGAACATTTGTATCAACATACCCATAGTCTCCAACACCCAGCCAACAGTTCCGTCTCCACCACAACAAATCACTCTGTAGTTTCTAACGTCTTTGAATGTTTGCAAACCTGAAACAAAAACACCTTTTCTGATAGAAATCAAAGACATAAAATTCTTTAATGATGGTTCATAACTACCTTGCATTGGCCCCCCTTTGGCTATATCATGTACCTGTCGAGGGTTCAAGATATACTGGAGCTTTCGAAGTACTCTAGACCCTTGTCTGCCTCCAGATTTTGGATTAATGAAGACTAATAACGGACAAGTGCCCTCTGGTGGTGTTATCTGAAAGGATATAGGTGGAGCTCTGTGTTCTTTCTCCTTCTCCTTCTCTTCTTTCTTCTCTTCTGTGGTCGCTGCGATGGAGATAGGAAGAGATATCGACACTGGTAGGGTTTGCTGAAATAAAACATTATGGACATGAAAAATTAGGTTTAATTTCTTATGGTCCATGTTCGTGTGCCGGTTTTAGTTATAAGAAATAACAAAAACTAATTAATCAGCTATTGAAATTGAAAACACGTATAATGTTGATCTAGTTCAATTGTATTGAATACAATAAATAAATAAATTATTTACGTAATGACGTTTTATTGAAATGATCAACTAACATGATTCTAACCCTGTATTCTTTCCCCGTCCCCTTTCCTGTCATCTCCTTATGCCCATACCTCCCTCTTTTTCTACAAGTAAGGTTCCACCATATTTACAACATAAGAGTACCTTATCCGGCGTATGTCTGTGTGGTAGTGATCTCTGTCTGTCCAACACGAGAGGCCTGATGGCTGTCGGAGGTAGAATGTGCCTCGCATGTCTCCCAAGCGTACAGGCTCCACCCGCGCTGCCCACACAACGATTATGGAGCTACGAACGAAATAAAATACATTATATACTACAATTATTCCAAAAGAGGGTTGATGTCAGGCAGGCGGAGGTAAAAACAAATAGCGAAAACTATCCACATCATGTAAGGCAGACCCTGGCTATAGCTGGGAAATTTCCAGGTAGAAGAAGATACTACAATTTGTACATATACAAACTATTTGGGATAAGCTTCTAGATATTCTATGTGCCTACAAGTATCTATTGACTGTAAATATAATAAATATATGTTCGAGGTACAGTTGCAGATTTGCTTTTCAATGTTCAGCGTTACTTCCAGTTATCGAACAAAATGGCTGAAGCCAGTATTTATAGTTTAATCAAATACAAGTTGATACTTAAATATTGACATTACAAAATTGTTAGGATTATAATATATTATAATTAGTACGGCACAGATGCCACCACTTGTAACAAATGCTCTGTACATTCTTCTATTCTTTTCTATTCTTTATTCTCTTCTCTCCTACTAATATTACTCACAGTAATATGACACCACCGACAGTGTAGTCCAGTTATTCCGTTATAACCTTTGATTTTCTTCCGACATCTCGCACATTTTCCGTGGCAGTTTCCTGTAATATAAGATTATAATTATTTAGTTTTAGTTTTCCTAAAGTTCAATGACCTATGACGTATGCAAATAAAATTTATTTGCATATTAATGAGCTTAAAAATCTTAGCCGCAAGCTGTTAATGGTCCATAAGTTACGTCATAGAGTTAAGTTAATTTTAAATTCATAAGCTTCATAAACTTTCGTATTAATCAGGAAGGGGTTTTGTGTATTTATGTTTGTATATCTTCCTTCCTGTAGGACTCCTGGTCCTACATGTAAGTATAACTAGTCACTGTCTCACTACTACCCCGCCTAGAGCGACCCACGTCACCGTTCCACTCCGCGCTAGTCATTAGACTGCCGAGCGCATGCCACCCCCTCCAGTGGGGTACGTGAGACAGTGTATTATATCTATTGCATAGATACATATATACACTACACTTCCCTAATTTATCTCTGTCTATCTTTCTATAACCCCTCTCTCTCCCTCTTTTTAACCTTCCCTCTCTTTTTCTCCATATCCCTCCCTCATTCTCTCGCTATCAGTCCGTCCTTCTCTCACTATTTCTTTCTCTCTCTCTGTGTGTCTGTCTGTATATACGTACCCTCGACCCAGTGGTGCGCCAGTGCGGCCGGTGCTCGTCTACTCTTGCAATAGGTCGCTACACATGATGCAGGCGCTCGCTGCACGCAACGCTCGTGAACAGTGAACTTACAGACTGACAAAGAAACATTTATACATAAGTCGAAATATGTAACTCATATAACAGTACAGAAATTTGAGAATGATTTGAAATTTAATAACTTAAAGACCTGATCCATATTCCTAATACCTAATATAATTATGGTTTGTTTGAGAACTCTTCATATTACAAGAAAAATTTACAGCTTGTATTGCACAAGAATCGAAACCGTAAAACAAAACAAATATTATATAATCTTTAATTTAATTCTGATAAGTCCAGGAGAAACAATAGGATCTTACTAATGAAAATATATAATTTTAAAATGAATTCTATTTACATATACAACAGAGTCCTTTCTTCCCCAAGCCGACCAGCATGTTGAGACACAGGTTGCAGTACGCCGGTCTGTTGAAGTGTTTCAGTCTCCACGCGTGTTCGCCGTCCTCCTTCACGTTGGTGTCCAAACCTAATAATACTAGAAGCGGTATTGTCGTCATTCTGAAATTAAAATATATTACACTAGCTTTTGTCTGTGGCTTTGTCCGTTGGACCCCATACAGAGGGAAACAAATAATGGTGGGCTAAGTAAGCACTCACCTTCAGATAAAATACAACAGTAACTCTACTATACTATATTCTACTTAGTGCAGAAACTATATGAAATAAAGTATAGCTATTGCCTCTACTACTAGTATTCTGTAACATGAGCTTTATTATCGCAAAGTTTGATTAAAAATAGTCCATTCTGCCTTACATTTGGTCATACAAACTTTCGCGTTTACAATTCTAGTGAAGATTTCTTGATATTGTTAATTCAGTATCATTTAGTTTTCCATTTTATACTGTTATATTACAAAAAGTTTTTTTGCATTATTTTGCATAATTACACCTAAAACTATTCAGTTGATATTCTAATGAAACAATCACGAACCGACTGATTTATTATTCTATGTGTAGTAGGATCATAACAATTGTTACACATTTAGCAGCACAGATGGCGCTACTAGTATTTAAATAAAACATATTTTGATAGATCTAGCAACAGATATGAAAATCAGATTATGAAGATTTATAGTGATGATAAACAAATATACTGAATCAGGTTTGCTCTATTTGAATGCAAGTACAGGCTAGGTAAACAAATCAAAGTTGGTAAATAATTTAGAAAAGTTTGTGTTTTAAATGGCATTAGAATGAAACATTTTTTAGGACTTACAAAAAGTAACTTAACTCACCCTCCTCTATTCCATTCGTCCAAAGAAACGGTGCCATCAGCGTCATAATCTATCTCCACCATCATGTCTTGTAGAATCTGTCAACAAATGAATAAATTGATTATTTCCTCATATATAAGTTTAAATTTATAGTCCGTGGAGTCGATCCGAGCGGAAGAAGTGAAACTTCGTAATGTTGAAATGAAAGCAGGAATGTATAGAAATTGATTTTTTTATGTTTCTTTAACAATTTTTAGGACTTTTTAGTGTTCTTTTCCTAATGGAAAAGGAATTTCCTAATGGATAATTCCAAAATTCGTTTCACAAAGTTACACTTCAAAAATTCAATTCATTGCTGTCTTAAAGCATCTCATAGTTCTCGTTATGTACCTAATTCATATGCAAAGCTATTCTATGAGTTAAATTTAGTAATATTTCCCATCCCTGGTTGTATAGACTCACCGGTCTAAGTTCAGATGTCTCCCAGCCAAGATACTCCGCGACGGTCATCATCTGGTTCACGATGCAGTCCATCTCATTGGTGTCTAAGACTCCGTTACCATCCGTGTCGTACAAACGGAACATAACTGGAAATGTACCAGAACAGAAATATATTAGCTTACTTAATGATTAATATTGAATTTTAGATTTTGAGGCTCACTTGGAACAAAATATCCTCAGTCAGTAAATTTACTAATGCATAACACTGAATATTTATATAAAAATCATTAGAATAAAATGAAGTGAATGCTGTAGAAAAAATCGGAGCTATTGTTACATACTTTTGGCTATAGCAAAATATAAATTTAATTTGTACTTTATAAATCTTAGTTAAAAGTAGCAGATGAGGGCATGATCAGTATGATTATTGTAATAAGAGCTTATCTGCTGGTAGTGTTCTTACATTCCAGTTTGTCTTCAGGTCTGCCAGCCTCCAGGAGGGAGAGGTAACACACGATGTCTTTAAGAGAGACACGAGCTGTATGAACTTCAATGGTTGAAGGACGCCGCATTAGGTGCTTGAAGTCTGTAATACATAATGAGATCTAAAACTTTCGCGAGTATTCATTTAAATGAAACTAATAATTTCGGGATGCACTACGCGATTTCCATTTCAATCAAAAACTACATACTTCCGACGTTTCGGTTACTTTACAGCAACCGTGATCACGGGCACGTGATCACACATCTAAATCTCGTCTTCGTGATAACGGTTGCTGTAAAGGAACTGAAACGTCGGAAGTATGTATGTAGTTTATAGTCAAAAATAAAAATCACGTAGTACATCCGAAAAATATTAGTTTTATTCTATAAAACAAATTAAAATTACTAACTGTTTTAGAAGACTTTATTATACAAAACCTTATTAAGGACAATATTTTTATTTTAAGAAAGAATTACGTAGACTAAAATATATTTATGAAACATAATTTAAATCCGGGCCCTGTTTTTAAATATCAGTCAATTTTGAATAAAAAAAATGTAATTGCTATAATTTGAAATCTCATTATGATATCTAAGGTTTGCATATTTATTTGTAGTATTCATTTAAACTTAATTAGAGTTTTCGAGTAAAACTACGCGTTATGCATTATTTCATGACAACATAATCTCATTGTGTAAAAACGAATAAAGGTAATAAATATATGTAAGTAATGAAGTATTACCCGAAAACCTTATTTCTTTTTAAAATCTCTTTCTAAACAGTATATATACCTTCTATCTTCGTTGATTGATTCACACGTAAACTATTGCTGCTTTTCCGGCTGGAGTTCCTCGACATTTGGCTGTGACTGGGGCTGGTCTCCAACCTCCCTAAGCACAGCTCGTGAGAGGAGTATGATGGATGAGTCGTAACAGAGAACATTGGATGAACGCTGCCTGGAAAATGTTACCATTCTATCAGAATTTACGTATCTTATCTTATATATTTAAATGAGCATTTCTTGTATATATATACAGGGTGACTGGTGAATTACTATCAATATTTAAGGAGAATACTCGGTACATGATTCTCATTCGAATTATGTAAAAAAAATAGGCACTTAATTTTTGACAAAATTTCAGTATAAATAAATAAAGTGTTGACACGTTCCAAGTATTCCAAGTGTGGAAGCGTGCGGCGGCGTGCTGATACAACACTACGCCGCCGACGCGTATGTGTGAGTGTGTGTGTATACCTAATCTGTAGGGTGTTCAAACGATGCGTAATTAATAACATAACTTTTGGTTAACTTTACTTAAAAGTTTATTAATATTTATGTTATATTAATTTTTATTTTGTCATATATGATCGTCAAATATCACGTCCTCAAATATCGATAGTAATTCACCAGTCACCCTGTATAATTCTTGTGTATATGTATATATAATTGGAACCTCGGAATCGCCTCCAACGATTTTCATGACATTTTGTATATAGAAAGAAATTACAAACAGGAGGCATTTAAACTGTGACTCTTCCTAGAACTCTTCTATTATTTTGAAAAGATATAAAAAAACTAATAACTGGCTAATGTAGTTTTTGATTTTCTAAGAACTTTCAGTTTGACCCTCGTATACATCTATACTAATATTATAAAGCTGAAGAGTTTGTTTGTTTGTTTGTTTGTTTGATTGTTTGTTTGTTTGAAAGCGCTAATCTCCGAAACTACTGGTTCGAATTGAATAATTCTTTTTGTGTTGGATAGTACACTTATCGAGGAAGGCTGTAGGCTATATAACATCACGCTACGACCAATAGGAGCAAAGATATAGTGGTAAATGTGTAAAAAACGGGAGAAATTATTTCATCTTTGAAGCCTTCCGTTACGTGCGCCGTGAAAACGGTTCAATATACACAAAAAATATGTTCTAAAGAATAATAGCTCTTTTAATGATCTAAAAAGCAGTCTGGGACAGTATATGTCTATCTTTTAAGATTAACTCACAAAAACCGTTTTTATGGTACCTAATTTGGTCGAAATAATTTGTTTAAGTTGTATCCACATAATAATATTAATCTTTATTCAAATGACAAATAAATATGTTGTTGGTTAAGAGTACTTCATTATGAATTTAAAAAAAACATAGGTTTTATCTTGAAAATTCTACGGGAACTCGACCATTCCGAAAACCCCGCAAGAAAGGGAACTATGTGGGAAGAACCAAAAGTCTTCCGGAAGTCACTATTCCACGCAGACGAAGTCGCGGCAAAAGCTAGTATATATATAAATGCTATCAGCATTACTAAAGGATGCAGTAGCAATAATTATAAAACTTACTTATTGTTAAAAGTAAAACGAAATCCAAGACTGTTTAAAAGGATGATAGAACTGTTTGAATTTTGTGAGAGTTCAATTCTTGCAAACTATTAGAGACTGTTAATATGAAAAACCGTCAAGAAATACAGGGACATATGTATTTTAGAAGAACTGAAATTTCATTATAAATCGTCATAGAACGTACTCAAAGAACATTAGTGACGTTAGCAATATTGGCATATGTCTTTAGAAACAACGAATTTGTATTAAATCCGAAATAAGACTCTTTAAAAACAACTCTACCCACCGTTTGTAAAAAAAATCGTATAATATTTTAGTACAGACTAGACTAGACTACTAGACACAGACTCACCAGTTCTGCTTCTAGAACCCTTTTCTCCATCTACCGAGTCTCCGGAACCCTTTCCAAGTTGCTGCAATCTCTCCGCGAGACCATGAATCTTGGAGGCGAGACTTAATTTTGCCTGAAATTTTAGTTCCATTCTAGTTATTTAAGCATAAGTCAAATTTGCGTCCCACGACCGAATTATCTTATAATGATGGGTATAACTTTTTAGTGTCCCTTCTATATTTAGCTGTAATATATTATTCTTATTACGTTCTTATTATGACTTTCATCATGACACCACAAATAAAATACTAAACAGGTTTCAGCACCCTTTAACATTATTTTAAGTACACCTTATCTTATCGCAAAGTATTTATTTTAATGAAATTGCTTTTTTTACTATGTTATAACATTTGTAGCACCAAAATCTTTGTATGAAATCGTAGTTATTTCAAAATGAAATACATTTTTCGATAAAAAACTACTTAAATCGGATTACCAAATTATTATTTTTAATAATATTAAGATTTAAGAAGATTGATTGGTATTTCTGTATTTCAAAGTCGTGATGGTCTGATCATTAAATTTTCGCCTTTCATTTGAGAGCGCGGTTTGGATACCAATGTACCTAATTTTTTCAAGTCACATGTCCTTTCAAAGACTATTTAGACACCACTGACAAACAGTGAAGAAACACATCGCGAGAAAACCTGGACTTATAATTTCAAATTATAAATTTTAAATCTCCAACCCGTCTTGAGCGAGCGTGGTGATTAATGCTCAAATCTTCTCCATGTGAGAAGAGGCAGCTCAGCAGTGGGCTTTGATAGGCTGATGATGATGATGTTCTATATAACATGTTTTCTACATACCGGATGGTCAGCATGAGCTGTGACAGCAGCACAAGCGGTGGTAGAACTCGCTGCTGCCATCTCACGAAGAGCTGGTCTCTTGTCTCTCCGCACGAAGGAGAGAAACAGATGCCTATAACACAACAACAGGATAAATTAAATAAACGCCTGCAATTAAATTATAGCAATCCGTTTACTTCGACAAACTAGTGAAAGGAAAATAATTTTTTTAACGTTTTGTCTTAATATTGATATAAAACAAATCACATCATCACTATTGAAAAGTGATTCAAATAAGAAAACTGAATAAAGCAATCGTCTGTAAGAGATAAACGATTGCTTTTAGTCAGAGGTCGGAAAACAGTTTCTTTATCTCAACGCGATGTTTTCCTGTCAGCTGTTATTAATTTTAAAAATGTTTTCTCTCCATTTATAATGTACACATATTTATTTCGTATAGTGTCGGAGTTTGTTAGGAAAACTCGGCTGGATAAAATGTAACGAGCATAAAGGAATCTTTCACGGAGATGATAAAGGGGATTAATCTTACACGACTATTTAGAAAATTTATTGCAAGCGCTATCTTTTTCTCTATAGTTGATAGGGCGTAGTTTTTTTTTCTCAGGAAATAAATGGAATGAATTACACCAATTTTTACGTCAAAAATGTGTGTAACCAGTGATTTAATGCAAATTTTAATTAAATGTTAATTAATTTCATAATGTCCAAATATGTCATAAAATTATAGTCCAGTTAAAGAGTTTGAGACGGATTTTATATTATATACTAGATATGTCATAAGTAGGTATTTGAAGTAATTTGAAAGAAAGAAAGCAAGAAGTAGAAATAAGAAAGTAAATTGGTTGGTCAATTGTGAATTGTAAGCAATGTATATAAAGTTTGTTTTAAGGAAACAATATAAGTTTACTAAAAATTTATTTCTATCCCTTACTATTTTCATTTCCACATTACGTTTCACTTCTTCCACGAGGAAGCAATATTATTGTTTTTTCTTTATTCAATATGTTACGTACGCGATGTATATGAAGAAATAAACGAACATCGCCGGGGCACCATCGTTGTATGGATAAAATATATAACGAGAGACGCTGTTGACTCCGCGGAACGAACACCAAGCCGTGTGAACATGAAGATTCCTGATACCACACAAGCTATGGAATGGTATTACAATATACATATAAGTATGTTTCGTAGTTTTCCTAGAACCTCCGGTTGCCACCCTATAATTAATATTTTCAAAGCTTTTCATATCTCGGTACATAACAAATAAATTCAAAGTCATTAAAACTTTTCCTTCATTAAAATTCTCGATTCTTACGATAGAGACCATTCCGTTGCTCTTCTTACAAATTGTAAGAAGAATATTATATTTTCTTCACAAAAATCTAAATATAGATGCCGTTTCAACTTTTACACTTCACAGAGTTTTATGTTCATGAGCTTTGGTAACATATTCAATATGAATTCTATTCATAATTGAGAGAAAAATACATATTTTTTTATAGAATTATACTACCTTAAATGAAAATACGTGTGGAGATTTTTGGTGTAATGTATGGGTGATGGTGAAGGCATTTCTTTAAGGTTATTCAAGGAATTTATTTATAGGATAAGTCCGGGATAAAACCATAGTTTTTCCCAAACACAGTTTCAAAAAATTCTTACACGTTTTTATACATATATGTATATACATATTTAACATAGAAGTGACCATGAATGATACTGTAAAATGTGAATAGACTCTTAAAAGAATAGTAGTTTAAAAGCATGTATGAAATAGGAATAATATTAAAACATCTGTTTGCACATACCTTGCCAGGTCATCTGGAGTAGTGACTTCAAGGAAGGTGTCCAGGAACCATCGGAAGCCTTCGAAGTCAATATCCTGGAACGAATAAAGTTTAATTTAGACACAAGGGCCTGTTAAGGGAAATTTGATATCTTCATACAATTTAAAACTACAACAAATGAGATCTAAGTAGTCGAGTATTCATTTAAATGAAACAAATATATCTATTAACTAGCTTTTGCCGCGACTTCGTCTGCGTGGAATAGTGACTTCCGGCAAGTTTTTGGTTCTTCCCACATAGTTCCCGTTCTTGCGGGGTTTTCGGAATGGTCGAGTTCCCGTAGAATTTTCTTTTCCCCGTTTTTTTTTTATTCACAATGAAGTACTCTTAACCAACAACAATTTATTTATTTATTTGAATAAAGATTAATATTATTATGTTGATACAACTTAACCAAATTATTTCGACCAAATTAGGTACCATAAAAACGGTTTTTGTGAGTTAATCTTAAAAGATAGACATATACTGTCGCGAACTGTTTTTTAGATCATTGAAAGAGCTATTATTCTTTAATACATATTTTTGTATATCTTGAACCGTTTTCACGGCGCACGCAACGGAAGGCTTCAAAGATGAATTAATTTCTCCCGTTTTTTACACATTTACCACTATATCTTTGCTCCTATTGGTTGTAACATGATGTTATATAGCCCACAGCCTTCCTCGATAACTGGACTATCTAACACAAAAAGAATTATTCAATTCGAACCAGTAGTTTCGGGGATTAGCGCTTTCAAACAAACAAACAAACAAACAAACTCTTCAGCTTTATAATATTAGTATATGTAGGAGGGCGTTGTAAGAACAGGAGGGCCTTCATGGGAACTCATACTTTGAAAGGGATAAAGTACAGTCTATTCAATACGACACCAACTCAATCGAAACACTAGATATAACTATCACTTCGATACACAGCGATTCGTCACGAGCGCGGTGCGCGGGCGTCATCCCGAACGAAACTGTCTAATAAAGATGGCCGCCCTCGCTACCAACGACAATGACGCTTCACTAGGCTAACCTCAGACAGCTAAAAGTCAACCTGACGTATGATTTTTGACGGATGCGCCGTCACGGCCGGACTGACATCCGACCGTCCTCGGGCGGTTCTCGGATCAATGAACTACAGGTGTGTCTATTCCGTTCGGCATCCTGACAAACGACTAGTTACAATCATCAAAATGTGCTATGATACTTAAGACTTAAGGCGAACATCACGTAACAATTAAGCCGGACGACAACGCCTTGTCACTTAACAGCATGTAGGTTAACTGTTCACAATTAGTAGGTACTATTGGACAGGTCGGTCCTTTGGTGGATGTGACCCGGACGACAATTTTCGTCTTACCACGATACTCAAAATATTCAGAACAAGTCAGCCAACGTAAATGGATCTGAACCGGACGACAACATTCGTCTTACTACCGTCTGCAGAGCATCCAGAACAAGTCAGCCAACGTAAATGGATCTGAACCAGACGACACCATTCGTCTTACTACAGTCTGCAGAGCATCCAGGACAAGTCAGCCAACGTAAATGGCTCTGACTCGGACGACAATATTCGTCTTACCACAATCTGCAGGGGTTCCAAGACAAGTCAGCCAACGTAAATGGATCTGACCCGGACGACACTATTCGTCTTACCACAATCTGCAGAGCAACCAGGACAAGCCAGCCAACGTAAATGGCTCTGACTCGGACGACAATTTTCGTCTTACCACAATCTGCAGGGGTTCCAAGACAAGTCAGCCAACGTAAATGGATCTGACCCGGACGACACTATTCGTCTTACCACAATCTGCAGAGCAACCAGGACAAGCCAGCCAACGTAAATGGCTCTGACTCGGACGACAATTTTCGTCTTACCACAATCTGCAGAGGTTCCAGGACAAGTCAGCCAACGTAAATGGATCTGACCCGGACGACAACTTTCGTCTGACCAATCTGCAGAGCATCATCACACACATATCAGTGAACAATGATCGAGACGTAGACTCCAATGAGCTAGCCCCATCATCTCCACTACTTATACTCATGTGAGTGAACGATGACCCGGACATAGACTCCACCGAGCTAGCCCGTCCATCTCCACTAGCCAAACTCATGTGAGTGAACGATGACCCGGACATAGACTCCACAGAGCTAGCCCGTCCATCTTCACAACCTGATCAAGCGTCGACCGGACGTGGACTCCATCGAGCCAGCCCCTGCACGCTTTGATCCATCACTACTAGAAACATCGGCCGCATCAGCCAGTTCCATCGCCACCTCAAACACACCAACTCAAACTTACACAACTCATTTATGGTTTATCAATGTTGGAGGCCATCAGAGCTACTCACTTTCATCATCTGATAAAGCTTCGTTTCCATTCTCTCCACTCCATGACCCGCCGTCTCGGCCTCCTCATTACCTAGTTCAGTGGATATGTCAACTAACCCTTCAAAGCCTCTGGGTACTGCGCGCAAGTTTTCATGAGAGTATTTTAAAGTGTGATTAGATTCATCGGTATGTTTCAGTTCGTACCTATCGTTGTCTAGAATTTTAATTATGATAAAAGGTCCCCTAAACTTTCTTTGTAGTTTAGTTTGGTAACACTCGCTACACTTAACAAAAACGTAATCTCCCCGAGAAAGAAAAGAAGGTTTTACTTGGGCTTTGCCTTTATTAAATTTAACTACTTCCTTTTGATCTGCGTTTTCAGTGTTGAGGGAAGTTTTATTCCGGATATTGTCTAAATCTAATCTCGGCTCGTCTGAATTTTGGGCTATTAATGATATCCCTAAAGATTGCGCGCGTATGCCAAACATTAGTTCTGTTGGAGTATATCCTGTAACCCTACGGCTTGTGTTATTAAGTGCTAGATGACTCTCCCAGACCAGAGCAATTCAGTAAGATGGGGTATAGGTACCGAAAACACTTGCTATATCTGCGGAAAGGCAGTTGGAACTGCTAAGCATTTGCTAGTGAGATGTAAGGTTCTCCTGGACAGCGATCAACTCTCGCGTCGTCACTATAGGGTTTTAGAGATCATACGTGAAGCGGCCAGTCTTTCGGTAGCCAGAGCGCAAAGGGAAACAACCACAAACGAACGATCAATAGGTTTTATGAGAGAGAGCACCAGGGCTACAAAATCAAACGTCAAGCCTTACTCTATCCTTAAAGCGGCTTCGGATTAGACTATCATGATGGATACGTGTGAGAAACAACACAAAATCCCCGAGGATATTTGTGCGTCAGCCTCTAGACCAGACATATTTCTATATTCGCGTATTTCAAAGCGCGTTGTCATTAAGTATTACGAGCTCACTAACGAACTAACTCGAAATAGGTTCGTCGCTGATTCGTACGCGGTAGAGGTGGGAGCGAGAGGTATAACAGCTAAATCTCTCTACAACCTACTAAAAGACTTGGGCCCGTCCAGAACTAACATTAATTCATTCTTGGAACGTACGTCGAATTCAGCCCTAGTAGGTTCAATTAGTAGTAGTTTTCAAATTTGGCTAGGTAGGGAGAGGAACTTGGACAGTGGAGGTGAGCGTACAACGCGCGTTAGTTAAAGGGGCCCCTTAAACCCACACCTGGGTCGCAAGTCCCCGGCACTGCTGAAGCTCCCCTCCCTGCAACGCGATGGACCCGGCACCCGCACGGTGAATCCATTGAATGCTAAGAGGTTTCGTCCCTTGTACCTCAGGAAGTTTGTCACGCCACGTTTTATGGGTATCGTTTTCTATAATAGTTAGCAGACATTTTAAAATCTGCATGACCCTTTCTACTTGACCGTTGGCTTTATTTGCCCCTGTTGTTATAAAGTAAAGTTCTATACGAGGTGTTTTACTCAATTCTCTAAAGTCCGCGCTTACAAAGCCCCTTCCCCGATATAACAATTCGCTTGAGAACACCGAAAAGAGAAACAGCTTTTCTCAACGCTTTAATAGTACAACTGGCATCGAGGGATAGAGTATGCTCTTAAAGGACATACTTGATAACATAATCTATCATTACTGACGCGTATTTCTTTTCTGTCGCTTTTGCCACTTAATGTCCCAGTCATATCTATGTGAATAGTATGCCAATAAAATGTATGCAAATCCGTAGGAGAATTTACATGGCCAAAATAGCAATAACCCCACTGAATAAAATTTGGAGAGATAGGAAAATTATTAATGGAACAAAAATGCATCTGATACGAACGCTTGCCTTCTCTATATTTCTATCTATCTAGCTATCCGATTCTGTATAGTGCAAAGACGTGGACTATGAAAGTCGTTGACAGGCAAAGAATTGATGCCTTAGGAATGTGGTGATGGCGAAGTATGTTACGCATACATCAAAATATGGTCAGCGCTTATCTAATATCTATTTGCAGCACATACTGGCGTTGATTGGTCAGTTCCCTGACAGAACTACGGACAGCTTTAAACGTCCGCTAGTGATTGAAAAAGTGGACGGTAACCGAACTAGAGGACTAAATCCCAAAAGGTGACCGGACCAAATCCCAGAACACCTAAAAATACCTGCCTGCGTTGCACTCCATCAAGAAACTAAACGTGTCTATCTCAGTATGGATATGGTTGATTTAAGTCCATACAAGGGACTGATGGACGATGGGTTACCAACGACTAACTTTGTTTCGCTCAATTTTTTTCGATATAGCATATTGTTTCTAACATCGTAGGTGTGACTAATTGAATCGGGAGACTTATTATTTAAGAGCTGAGCAACAATATCTTGAACATATGCATCACGTTTTTGTTCTACCGCTAACCACCCTTGATTTACCTCTACAAACTGCACAGACTTATTAACTACTTGAGCCTTGCTTTCGTCGCTCTTGGAAGTGCCCTGCTCAGGGTCATCTATGTACTCTCGGTGTTATTTTTTTTTTTTTTTTTTTTTTTTTTTTTTTTTTTTTTTTAACTAAGAAGCTTTGAAAGAATTGCCACCCGTGAAAACAATAAAATGATGACCATATAGCTTTTGCTTGAAATATTCTTCCGCTCGAACGACTGCCGAGGTCTCAAGTTCATAAGAATGATACTTTTATTCCGTGTCAGTTTTCCGGCGACTGAAATATGAAATAACGTGAGGAACTCCGTTCTTTCATTTAATTAAAATGGTACCGTATCCGTTGGCGCTGGCATTCGTGTGTAATTCTATAGGAGGCTCGCGATCAAATATAGTTAGAATAGACTCCGTGGTAAGTATTTGAACTATCCATTTACGAATATTACCGTGGACTTCTGACCGTTTAATTAAACCCTTTAACTTAGTGAGTAGACATAAGGATCGTACTAGGCGGAAATAGTTCGGTATAAAATTTCTAAAACAAAAGGCTTACTATAAGAATTGGTGTTAATCTCCCTAGAGTCAACATACATTATGTCAGAGTTGTCATTCGTTTTTTACAATTAGAATGGGGCTTGATAAAGTGTAAAATGATTGTTTCAAAGAGGGCATCCATTTTTTTTTTTTTTTTTTTTTATATCGAACAACCTCTTATAATTTGTAAGGTCTCTCTTAGACTATGTTAGGGTCTAAAGAATTAGGGTCTAAAGAGTTAAGAGGTGCCCCTAATAACAAAATGAGTTATACTTCTTAAAAACATCGATAAGGGCTTTGTTATCGTCGCCTTCCAAATAAGTTTTGATACGAGAAAAGTTAAGATTGTCTGAGGTTGAGCACTTATCTGTTTTTGTCGTTTCAGGTTTTGAGAAAATAATGTAGTCACTGTTTATTTCTCCTTTAATTCCCTACTCTACAAGGTCCCGTCCAACAACCACGGATTCAAAAATAATATTCTCTTTAATAATATGAAACAAAAGAGACACTGAAACATTTTGAATTATGACCGGGCTTAAAATTTGTGTATTACAATAAGTCTATAGACGTAGAAACACTAATAATAATTGACTGTTAATGTACACGAAGTATGACTAGAGTATTCAGTACCGAAGCGCAAGGTTGAATGACCTTTATTCGCTAATACGATCTAATATTAAAATCTTACGAAGTGGTGGGTAAGCGTGAAACTCATATCGTCGCCCGTTCGCTTCGACCGTATACTACGCGTTCAGATGCCTTTCAGGGGAACTACTTCATTGCTCAAAGTACACAGAAATTTATTTGAAAAATTTTCAGATACAGACACACATTAGTACTACATGAACAAGTACACCCACTACTAAAAAGAAAAGGAACAGTCTCACCAGATGACGTCGTCAACTCCCCTCGGTTCGGCTTATGGTCACACAGATATCTCCTTCACCGGCGAGCTTCAATTACCGGTACCTTTTACGATCAAGACACGACGAGATGTCCTAACTTTTATATCTGCTTCCGTACGATCCAGATTGAACCGGATCAACTACGTCGTCGAAGTTAGTTGAGAAGTTGACATTATTTTCATCGACAAGTTTCTCATTATTTTTTTACAAAGTTTAACATAGATGGATGATCACTACTCTCCTCATTTTAAAGCCCTTTCGATCCCACTTCTGATGTAGGAGGGCGTTGTAAGAACAGGAGGGCCTTCATGGGAACTCATACTTTGAAAGGGATAAAGTACAGTCTATTCAATACGACACCAACTCAATCGAAACACTAGATATAACTATCACTTCGATACACAGCGATTCGTCACGAGCGCGGTGCGCGGGCGTCATCCCGAACGAAACTGTCTAATAAAGATGGCCGCCCTCGCTACCAACGACAATGACGCTTCACTAGGCTAACCTCAGACAGCTAAAAGTCAACCTGACGTATGATTTTTGACGGATGCGCCGTCATATAGATTTCCTAAATGAAACTATTTATATTATATTTATTAGTAATCCGAAATTATCATTTTCATTTAAGTTACATAACACCTAAGAAACTAAGATTTTTATACACACTTCGTGTTCAGTGGGTCGTGTGTTGTACATACTAGACATTAAGTAGACCATACGAAGACGCGGGAATAACTTAGTGACAGAATTTCTATTTGTAGCATATGAATTTAAAAGTTTAAATAATAATTTGACTTAGTAAAATACTTGTCTGTTTTATAAAGCGAACTTTGAGTAGTCCCAATGATATTGAAAAACAGAAATTATAAAAATAATTTTGTTATAAATCATGAATACTTTATAATATTAAAACAAACCATTGCACATCATTCGTCATTTAACACTTAATGGAGGAATATTGGCCAAGAATTATTCATTATTTTGGAAAAGGACTGATGAGTTAAGAACCACTGCAAAGAAACTCTCTATTAAATGAGACTAACCTGATTGAAATCGGTCCATCCGTTTGGACGATACTACTCACACACATATCAACATCTACAATGCTGTTTTAAAGTTTAGTTTAAAAACACAGTTAGTATTGATCTATCACTTCTTTGTTATTTCTAAATACAAAAGACTTTTTGTTAATCTTAACTTATCGTACTGTGTAGTTACGTCATGTAAACAATATTTTTTTCACCTACCTTCAACTTATGACGTTCTCTGTTTAATATAATTAAAGTATCCTTCAAAGATTATTATAGATGAAGTTAATTCAAATAAATAAAAAATAAATTTGGTACATTCAAAATATTCATTCGATTTGAAAAGTGGAAACGTAAAATTTATATAAATAAGACTAGAAGACCTGGCGAACTTCGTATCGCCCTATAATCAAGAAATATCTATTAAGTTTTTTTATTTATATTTTTGGAGTTTACTTGTAAGCCATGAATCTCCGTGTTTTGAAGTGCGACAGAATGATTGACATATTAGTTAGTTGTCAAATCTAATGTCAAAAAAAACGTTTGTATGGGAAATATAAAAGGGCTGTTTTTATGGTTTTCCCAGTAATAAATAAATTTTTTTCAGCTTTTATACCTTCCCTAAACCTCAGCGAACATTTCAAGACTAAGATAAGATAAATCCGTTCAGCTGTTCTCGAGTTTTAGTGAGACTAAGGAACAGAAATCCATTTTTATATATATAGAAGAAGAAGATTGTTTATACTTTTGTCCATTAACAAATTGAGTTTTTCAAACTAAAGAATCACTTTAATTTTTTCCCATAGTACATAAATGAAACAAAAATTTTAACTTTGTCTATATAGATATACTTAATTTAACTTAAAAATCGTGAGCATATTTACAAAAGACAATATTTTCTAAGCCATATTTATATCCTCTTTATAATTTTCGTGGAAATTCCTTAAATTGTAACATCTTCATCTTTCTCTGAAGGCTCTAAGCTCGGTTGCTCAGCAACGGTTGCCATGAGAACGAGCCATCTTAGAAACACAGATGACTACGTTCATTGAAAGTTAGAAATCTTGTTCACTTAAAAAATGAATTATATAATATATATTACTAGCTGACCCGGTAAATTTTTTGCCATATAAAAATAGAGGTTGGCGATAAAAAAGTAAAATTTAGATTCAAATGTGTTTTTACTGCCACATTATGAAAAAATGTCGTCAAAAAATTTAAGGGTGAACCACCCTTATCACTTAGGGGTTTGATAAATAGATAGTAGCCGATTCTCAGACCTACTGAATACGTATATAAAATTTGGTAAAAATCGCTAAAGCTGTTTCGGAGGAGTACGGTAAATAACATTGTGACGAGAATTATATATATTAGAATATTTGTATAAAATTTGCGAAACACCTATATTTTAATAAAAACATATTTTAACTCATTTCTTATCCTTAAATATGACCCCTTAAACTTACACCTGGGTCATAAGTCCCAGTCACTGTTGAAGCTCCTCTCACTACAACGATGGACCC
Organism: Danaus chrysippus; assembly: GCA_916720795.1. Classification (NCBI taxonomy): domain Eukaryota; kingdom Metazoa; phylum Arthropoda; class Insecta; order Lepidoptera; family Nymphalidae; genus Danaus; species Danaus chrysippus. The sequence continues at coordinate 822,878 of CAKASE010000070.1, forward strand.
GACACACGCACCGTGAATACATGGAATGATGAGAGGTTTCGTCTCTCTATATATATTAAACCTACACCTGGGTCACAAGTCCCAGTCACTGTTGAAGCTCCTCTCACTACAACGATGGACCCGACACACGCACCGTGAATACTTTGAATGCTAAGAGGTTTCGTCTCGTCTAAATGTGTTAGTACAATTCGGTGTCTTTATCCATTCTAAGAGACTAAACCTCTTAGCATTCAATGGATTCATCGTGTGGGTGCCGGGTCCATCGCGTTGCAGGGAGAGGAGCTTCAACAGTGCTGGGACTTGAGACCCAGGTGCAGGTTTAAGGGGCCCCTTAACTAACGCGCGTTATACGCTCACCTCCATTGTCCAAGTTCCTCTCCCTACCTAACCAAATTTGAAAAGAACCTACTAGGGCTGCCTTCGACGTACGTTCCAAGAATGAATTAGTGTCAGTTCTGGACAGGCCCAAGTCTTTTAGTAGGTTTTAAAGAGATTTAGCTGTTATAAATCTCGCTCCAACCTCTACCGCGTACAAATCAACGATGAACCTATTTCGAGTTAGTTCGTTAGTGAGCTCGTAATACTTATTGACCTTGATGGCATGGTCTTTGGGGATGTTGGTTTCCCAAGGCACCATAAGCTCTATCATCACAACGCGCTTTAAAATACGCGAATATAGAAATATGTCTGGTCTGGAGGCCTACGCACAAATATCCTCGGGGATTTTGTATTGTTTCTCATAAAATATTGATAGATATGAAAAATCTATACGTTTTACCGCTTCCAGGTACAAAAAGTGTAATTTTCTAACTACCTAAAACAGTCGAAAAAAAATTAATACTAAAATTATAAAAGGAAAAGATAGGTAGATGTGTAGATGATTGTAGCTCTTTCTCTCAAAAACTACTAAATAGATTTCGATTAAACTTTACAGTAACGTAGGTTAGATATCAGAAAAAGATATAGGCTATAATTTTTACCTGAATTTTGTATAGTTCCCGAAGAATCACTTCGTAACTGTTGTATTATGTGTAAAGCCAGGACACACGATATATTTGTAGTCATATCTATTGTTTGAACACACTTTATACGTTTCTATCTGAGGGTAAGTCAGAAGTCCACGCGGACGAAGTCGCTGGCAAAAACTAGTAATATACAAAAAGTGTATACCTAATTATTATTTAGTAGATTATCTCAGCGGCATAAATTTATTTGAAAATTGCATTTTAAACAATAAAAACAGTCTTCGTTTAATAAGTATAATGTAGGATAAAATATAATTTAAAAAATAATAGAAGTACAACAAAATTAAGTATATACTTTACATCATTACATCTTTTTCAATCTAAATAAATCAAAGGCAAAAAATATCATACATACATGTAATAAAAATGTGTACCCAATAATAACATAATTAGTTATATTTATATTTGAATATATTTTTCAATTATCAAAAGTCTTTTTACATATTTATTTAGAATATAAAAAATACATTAAAGCCTTTAAAAGCAACCTCCGGAAGCTTTTAGGCTCGTCTTTGACAGAAAAAGAATGCCTTTTAAGAAAAAAGAAATAACTCACGACAAGGAAGAAAAAATTGCTAAATAAATTATAAAATGAAATGAATTACGTCAAAGAAAATACGCAATAAGTTGAAAAGAAAAGGAGTTTTGTTGTTTTATATGAATAAATTAAGAAAATCTTATTGTATCTAAAAAAATAAGGAAAATAATTTTTATTATTAAACACACAATCATCATCATTATCAGCATATCAAAGCCTACTGCTGAGCAAAGACTTCTTTCTCACATGGAGAAGGTTTGAGTATTAATCACCACGCTTGCTCAAGACGGGTTGGTGATTTCAAACTTATAATTGGAAATTATAAGTCCAGGTTTCCTCACAAAATGTTCATTTTTATAAAGATGACACAAAGGAGGTTATAAATCTTAATTAAAATCTTAAAAATTTCATTTGAAGTGTAACGAGAGAAAAAATATTTAAAAAAAAAGAATATTAGCTAAATATTGTTATTATTTAAAGCTAAAATCTTTTTATTAAATATTTACTGGATTTAAGATTATCTGTATATGTAAAAGAAACACGACTTGCTTTTAGTTACATTATTATAACTCAAGATATACAGGGTGACTGGTGAATTACTATCGATATTTGAGGACGTGATATTTGACGATCATATATGACAAAATAAAAATTAATATAACATAAATATTAATAAACTTCTAAGTAAAGTTAACCAAAAGTTGTGTAATTAATTACGCATCGTGTGAACACCCTACAGATTAGGTATACACTGACACTCACACATACGCGTGTCGTGACGTGGTGTTGTATCAGCACGCCGCCGCACGCGTCCACACTTGAACACTTGGAACGTGTCAACACTTTATTTATTTATACGGAAATTTTGTCAAAAATTAAGTGCCAATTTATTTTACATAATTCGAATGAGAATCATGTACTGAGTATTCTCCTTAAATATTGATAGTAATTCACCAGTCACCCTGTATACTTTAGTTACACTATTTAAACTAAAGAACGGTTGTACAGATATGGTTGAACATTGGTGGAGGCATAGCTTAGAACCAGGAGACGGACATGGGATATTCAATTCAGTTCGATCAGAAAACTTAATAAACTCCAATATCTGGTTATTTACGGCCTCCAGGGAGGAACAAAGTTCGGCCGGTCAGTTATACATATATTACTAATTCCGAAATTAACGCGGACTAAGTCGCGGGTAAAAACTAGTTTTAATTTAAGAAAATATGAACAAAATATCTGAATTTTAATATACATATATGTTACCTAATTTAACGGGTCAATACTTAAACTCATTTCTCCTCGGGCTTTAAACATCATTATCGGTGATGCACGATAAAATATAAGTTGATCAAGAATATGGTTACTGCGAGTAAAAAATTTTGGTTAAAAATCATGATTCAACTAAAAAATACTCAAAAAATTTATATTTTAGTAACAATTTTATTATGAATTATTTTTAGAAAATTTGGTATATGAGACAAAACTTCTTATCATTCCATGAATTCACGGTGCGTGTGTCGGGTCCAACATTGTAAGGAGAGGAGCTTCAACAGTGACTGGGACTTGCGACCCAGGTGTAGGTTTAAGGGGCTCATATCTAACGCGTTAAACGCTCACCTCCACCGTCCAAGCTCCTCTCTCTATCTAACCAAATTTGGAAATAACCTACTAGGGCTGCCTTCGACGTACGTTCCAAGAATGAATTAATGTGAGTTCTGGACAGGCCCAAGTCTTTTAGTAGGTTGTAGAGAGATTTAGCTGTTATACCCCTCGCTCAAACTTCTACCGTACAAATGATATATAAGATTTTCTCGTGAATATTTCAAGTTTTGTCATATACTACGTGTTTTTTATTATTCTATATCTACATGATCCCGTCGTTTCGGTTCCTTTACAGCAACCGTGATCATTAAGACGAGATGTTAGTGTAGATATAAAGTTAGTATAATTTACTCAATATATATAATAAAAATCTGATTTATGAAAACCAAAATTCTCAAAGATTTTTTAATAATTTGAATTATCCTCTTCTTATTAATTGGGTTTTTGAATATATTTTTTTTTTGTGATAAATGGAAAGATCATATATAAGTTTTATAACAAAACTATTTTTATTTATTTTTTCTTTGCAATAATTAAAAAGTTATTTCAAAATAAAAATTAAATTTTAAATGCAGTACCGAAGATACGCCGACAGCTCCTGAATAAATCCGAGCGCGTGTGACGTCACAATGTTAGTTTTTGCTCATTGTAGCATACAGAGATATAATAATTAGTACAGTGTTTTGAGTTTTTATCTAGTAAATTCTGTTGGCATTGTTAAATAATCAAAAATGTTAAAACTCAAAAGTTATCGCTCTTGTTTTGTACCATTATGTACAAATACTACAAAAACAACTCCTGAAAAAATGTTTTTAAATGTTCCACAAGACGAAAAACGTCGAAAAAAATGGTTTCAAGCAGTGCACCGAGATTATTCAAAAACAAAATCAATTTTTTTTTGTTGTGAAAATCATTTCGATGTAAGTATAATAAAAATATAATCATAATAATATTGTTATTAATTATTTTATATCTAAGAGTATAAATCGAGTAAGTATAGTTCAGTAATTAATTTTTTTACCTGGGCTCCAAATCATAACCTTTAGAATCGTAGCATTAAAAATTTTTTAATTGATAATTCAAAGCGATTAAATAGTAAATCTATATGTATGTTTGTCTAATAATTGGAATTCAATTAATAGATATTTTCATAATTTTATAACATTCTAGGTTCTGTATCAGACTACATTTAAATTTTTAAAGTATATGTTATTTTGATTTTTTATAATGTTATAATAACATTTTATTAATTCTTCTTTTATTATTCTTCTTCTTAATTTTTCATTGATAGTTAGAGTAACTGAGTAAGCTTTACTCCGAACTCGGTGTTCTGGACACACACGTCCTTTTAAAACACAAATACCATTCTTACGATTAAGTTGACCATAACCTATAGCTTTATCACCGTAACTCTCACGTGATGCTCTACAATTAATGAAATAATTATTAATTATATTTAATAGAGAATAAATACTTATTTTCATTTAGAATGGTATTTTTAACAGATTTACCTTGATGCCTTAGCACCTCGAACTTCAGCAGAATTAAACCGAACGTCATTATAAAAAAATTAGTTATAAATATATCAACATCAGGAATATAATCCGATTTTGCTTTTATAAATCCTTTATCACACATGGTCGAAATAAACTTTTCAAATCGTTTTTCACTAATAAATTTGAGATATTTTTATCAAGTCAAAAATAATAACCCAACACTGTACTATTATGAAATTGCTTTAACATTATGACGTCACAAGTATGCCGACCAATCATGGCGCGTTTACAGTCACGTGATTTGTTTTTGAATTTTATAAATTTTTAATTGTTTATAATTAATTTAAAAAAAATGTTTTCAAGTTTTTTGCATTAAAAATCAATATAATTAATAATAAAGTTTTAAAATACATTAAAAAAATCAATACTTTTTTTTTTCAAAATCCCAATTGCTTGCCTAATACAAAAACTGATTGTAATTTGAATACATATTAAGATAAACATAAAATTATCAATACTTTAATATTCTTTTCGAAACAAACATCCGTATTGTATTGTTTGATTAATAAAGGAAATTAAAAACTTACGTTTATTTAGTAAATATATAAGAATAAAAAAGTATTTATATTCATATATTCGAATTACTTAATATACCAATTCTTCTGTTCTTCTTCTACCTGGCAACTTTCCCAGCTTTAGCCAGGGTCTGCCTTACATGCTGTGAATAGTTTTGGCTAATTGTTTTTACGACCGGCCCGTCTGCCTGACATCAACTCTATTTGGGAATGCATGCAATCAGTGATATCAAAATCCTCTTAGAAAGTACATATGCCTCGGAAAAATTACATTGGTACTTGCCAGGATGAACCCGCGCCCTCATGCATGAAAGGCTTGCATTTTAACCACTAGGCCACCACTGACTTAATATACCAATTGTAAATTTAAAACTGTGGTATAACTCCAGTGAATGAATATTTAAGTTCATTCACATAATAACAAAGTAATCTTCATAGTTTATTGTTTATTAATAAATATTGTAACAGTATGTTAATAAAGAAACGACGACACCAGAAGTGTGTAAGTAAGATTGATGCTCAACATTACACTGAGACGTGGAGATGTGTCTTAGGAGAGCTACACACGAGCTGGACACAAACAACGACCCGCTGATGATGATTTATGGACGGATAAGGCTGCGGACACACTACGACAAGGCTTCGATCACATTAATATACGACTTTATAGTGATTTATAAAAATATATCAATCATAAGATTAAAATTCACGCTCTACGACGAGGCCTAGTATCAGTTCACAAGATTAACGGACACACTGACAGTGACGACGTTTAAACAAACATTCACATACGATCGTACTGCGGACTATGTAGTAATGAGTCTCACGTGCAAACTGACAGTTTGTAAGCTATATATGATATGTATTGAGAGTAATTATTATTGATACTTGAATATTATGTGGTACTAATAACGTTCAGATGTGTTGGCTTCACACACTTAGATAATTTATCGATCTTTGAGATCTTGTTATGTATGGTATCAAGTATACATAAGACATAGTAATAAAAACACATAGTTTAAAACCAAAAATATCTACACTTGTTACGTACGCGGTACATGTTAAGAAATAAATGAACATCGCCGGGACAACATCGTTGTATGGGTAAAATATCATATAACGAGTGACGCCGCGGACTCCGCGGAACGAACACCAAGCGTGTGAACCAGAAGATTCCTGATACACACAAGCTATGGAATGGTATTGCTATCATAACATCGGGGCAATCATGTAGTCTTAGGTGTAGGTTATAAGTTTTAATATGTAATACTTATTACAATATACATATAAGTAAGTTTCATAGTTTTCCTGGAACCTCCAGTTGCCACCCATTCACTCAAAACAGGTCAATTCATAATATTTAACATATATTTGTTTGAAATAAAATTAAAGTGTTTAAAACAGTAAAGACAATTAAAAACCAAATAAAGATATTCTTCATAAACCTTATTTGAGATATAAAACAAGTAATAAACTGTTCATCAGTTGTAATCATTTTAAATACTTATTTTATTATTCTTCTTTAGTTTGAGCTTCCACTCGAATGTAACTTGTAACTGGTAGTAAAAATAACAATTAAAATTATTTTTATGAGATCTCAGTTAAAAATAAATAAATTAATATATATATATTATTTGATAATTGTTTAATTATTATAAATATTACAACATTTTAAGTTTTGAACATTCATTTAAATGAAACTTATAATTTTATCGTGATCATAGTTGGTGAAAGGTAACTGGAACTTCGGGAGTAGGTATGTAGTTTTTTAGAAGAATAAAGCACGCGTAGTATATCCGAAAATAATTAGTTTCATTTAAATGATTACTCGCAAAGTCTTGGCTCTCATTAACTTGAATATTGTTTCGTCATTTCAGAATATTCTCATATCTTTATACTAGTAAACCTGGCGAACTCCGTTTCGCCACCAGAAGGCTTTTATATAACATTTCGTTTGGTGATTAAAAGATGAAGATTTTTTTTCATTTTACATTTGAAAAAGAAAATTTTTATTTCATTTCACAACAGTAATTAATTCATTTCGATTACAAAAATGAAGTGTTATTTAGTTGAACTTCTCTAAGTAAATGAAAGTGAATCCAAAGTAGATACCGAATCGAAGCGTTATACGTTTACGCAAATTATTCGTTTCATTGAAATGCTCCTTTGTAAACCACATTTTTTTTTATTTTCTGGTCTAACTTTAACACAAATAAAGCGGATGGTTTCCAAACTCGAAAACACGCAAAATATAACGCCCATGTGAAAAAACAATGATTTTCTAAAATCCCGCAAATACTAAATGATTTTAAGAGTTCAAACTACAAACACAGTACCGGTTTGTCACATGAAATTAACTGAGCAGAGAACAATGATTAGCTGTCAAACAATGTACCATGCACCGGCTTCATCTACTTAAAATATTAATTTGTAGTACATCCTATGTATGATGGCGCTGTATGTGAAAAAAGATTTTCCCGCTCACGGAGCCCGAGACCTTTCCAACGAATGCAAAACCGTGGAAATTGGTTCGTTCGTTCTGAAGTTATAGCATCAGGATGGAAAACCGGACTTATTTTTTAGTAGATCTCTTACAAACATCTAATTGTCATCATTACGTCATTACATATCTGTCATTATACGTCAATTGCATAGTTGTCAATTGTGTTTCGTTATTCCACGTTTTATAGTGACTGACGTTTCATGTCATTTCCCACGGGAATGCTATCTAACGGGATAAAAAGTATCGTATTGCAATTTCCTGGCTCTAAACTACCTCCCTGCTAATTTTCAGCTAAATCGGTTCAGCCGTTCTTGAGTTATAAGTGGAGTAACTAGCACGACTTTCTTTTATATATATAGACTAGAAGACCCGGCGAACTTCGTTTCGCCCTATAATCAAGAAATATCTGTTACGTTTTTTTATTTATATTTTTGGAGTTTACCTATTAAAGCCATAAATCTCCGTGTTTTGAAGTGATTAGGAATGATTAATAGTTAATATGAGAGTTACACTGAGCTAGCAAAATAATAATTGTCAACGTTACTACTACACTTGATGCACAAACAATAACGATGGCCGACAACTGTGTAGGGAGTGAGAGAAGTCTAATTGTGTGAGAGAAACAGAAGACCGGCTTCGTTCTCATCCCTACTCCGTGCTGTTTACTGGGTCAGAAGTGACACCTGTAGATATCTGGCGGGGATAACTTATTAAATGACGATTGATCAGTTATCGACCGGAGATGAAAAATGATTAAATTACTAAAATAGCTATTAAAAAATAAGGGTTGATCGTAGAAGGGTGAAAATTTAGGATTGTATGTATTTTTGTACGTTGTATCATAAAAAAATAGTAATTAAAAATTTTGTCTAAAAAATAAAAAAAAAATATTTAGGGGTGGACTACCCCTAACATTTAGGGGGATGAAAAATAGATGTTGGCCGATTCTCATAGCTACCGAATAAGCACAAAAAATTTCATCAAAATCGGTCAGGTTGTTTCGGAGGAGTATGGGCACGAAAACTGTGACACGAGAATTTTATATATTAGAAGAAGATATATAATTCTTCTGTGAGTGTGTATGTCACTGAACTTCTCTCAAACGACTGGACCGATTTTGATGAAATTTTTTGTGTGTGTTCAAGGGGATCTGGGAATGGTTTACATTCACAATTTTGTCCGCTGGACAATGTTTTTTCAATTAATTTTTAATTCATTAGTTGTTGTTGATACAAACGCTTTTTTTGACATTAGATTTGACAACTAACTAATATGTCAATCATTCTGTCGCACTTCAGAACACGGAGATTTATGGCTTCAATAGGTAAACTCCAAAAATATAAATTAAAACGTAACAGATACTTCTTGATTATAGGGCGATACGAAGTTCGCCGGGTCTTCTAGTATAATATATAATAATAAATAGTTATATATTTCGGTGAAAACTAATGTTTGTTATTATTGAAGATCTTCCTTGTTATTGAACGTGGAACAAAAAACACGAGCCTTATTAAATAAAGTCGGGTGATCGTGTTAGTTTGATGACGATCAAAATATAACGTAAGGCTCCGTCCGCACTGAACGATGAGGAACTATGTAGTACACTTACAGACACTGTTCAGAAAACAAAGACACTTATATTACATGTACATATATAATATATATTAATGAACACTTGAACATGATATAATTATGTATTAATATGAAATACATATATTGATATATATATAATATTATAAGAGGAACGCCCCATGTGAAGCGTTCCTTACGCGTGTGACTTAAAAGGAAAAAGACATGAAAAATACAGACCGAGGTCGATGTAGTTCAGTGAGGAACATTCACTAATAAAACATAACAAACTACATTATTATTATACAACATATCTGACTCTCTATATAATTTTAACCAGGAGCTGCATAAAATTATTAGTCTATGTAAATAAATTAAATATTGGAACATATAAATAAGTTGTTGTTGTTAAGTTTTTAAACATAAATTGCACTAAGGGTCAAAATCATCTTGACTTTAAGAACATTATACATCGAAAAACAAATTGAAGTTAAAAATATTATGTTTTTAGCCCATTTTTGTTTTATTTTTGTTCAGAATACTGTAAAGATAAATTTAAAATCATTATATATGAAGTTTAATTGAAATAGTTTTATATATGTTAAAATTGTTGTAGTTTATGAGTTAGCAGAAGCCATAGTAACATTAATTACAATTATCCATCATTTGAACCAGTTGTTTTACCAGAAAAATCTACCTAAAAATCAAAGGAAATATATTAAAAGGAAATTTTTATTTCGTTGAAAGGGTTTTATCTAATACGCGAAGAAGGAAGTCACTTCAATAAAATACAAACGATCTTTATAAATATTATATTTGATTCTCGTTTTATTTGTATTGAAGATTCCGATGTAGCTGTTGTATAAATTGCATTGAATTTTCAATCTAAATGCTTTTAACCTTTGTAATATTTACTTGAAGGATTTTTTATTCATTTTGTATAAGCTTAATAATGTAGGGTGGCAGCCAGAGGTTCAAGGGAAACTACGAAACTTACTTATATGTAAACTATAATGAGAACTACATATTAAAACTTATAACCTACACATAAGACTACATGATTGACCCGGTGTTAGGATAGTAATAAAATTCCATAGCTTGTGTGTATCAGGAATCTTCTGGTTCACACGCTTGGTGTTCGTTCCGCGGAGTCAGCGGCGTCACTCGTTATACAGGGTGACTGGTGAATTACTATCAATATTTAAGGAGAATACTCGGTACATGATTCTCATTCGAATTATGTGAAAAAAATAGGTACTTAATTTTTGACAAAATTTCCGTATAAATAAATAAAGTGTTGACACGTTCCAAGTGTTCCAAGTGTGGACGCGTGCAACGGCGTGCTGATACAAAACCACGCCCCCGCCGCGTATGTGTGAGTGTGTGTGTATACCTAATCTGTAGGGTGTTCACACGATGCATAATTAATTACATAACTTTTGGTTAACTTTACTTAGAAGTTTATTAATATTTATGTTATATTAATTTTTATTTTGTCATATATGATCGTCAACTTCCACGTTCTCAAATATCGATAGTAATTCACCAGTCACCCTGTATATTTTATCCATAAAACGATGTTGCCTGACGTTGTTCATTTAAATTTTAATATTTAGTTCGTTCGTAATAGCTTGGATCGTGTTTATTTAAAACAAAATAAATAGTATTATAAAGACAATAACACGTTTAATGAGAGTAATGCACAAGTTTCAATAATTCCGCAAAGTCCGCAGAACACTTGTCGGGTAAATACCACTGGGTCAACAATCCTTGAAAACATCAATCCAATTCCGAATTTGCACTCTATTCTATAAGCATACGGTTCATTTTGCATTACACCCATCCTCATCGATCTATGTACTGATAAAAAATGTATATTCTTTAGAATTGCAGGTACAATAAGTGAATTTCGTTTCTGCATGATTAACAAACTAGTTTTAACAAGGGCGAAAATCAATAATGTAGTATTTCTATGTAATATTTTTGTTTTCTAATCAAAATATAATCTTGGCCACCATGGCTATCGTAAAGACATCAAAGTTTATGGGACCATTCTATTGTTATGGGACGGAAACTGGGGAACTGGGGGAGGTATTATCGTTGGGTATTTTAGTGAAAGAAAATAAGATTTGGTAAACAGACAATTACAAAGACAACGTAATAATGTCAATAGAAAATGAAATTCCAAATAAGTCGTAAAAATAATCTTTGGTGTATCAACTATAAAATATTATTTGCATTATACTATTCGAGTTTACTGTTGTAAATAAAAAATTACATACACCCGACGTTCCGGCTACTTTTCTGCAACGGGCATACGAGATGTTAATGTTTTTCTTACACAATATATGATTATTTTTAAGTAAAACAAAAGGTCTTGTTATGAAGTACATTTCCTTATAAATCCTTTATTATTATATTGATAATTAAATTATAAATGACAAAGAATATTCAAACTAAAAAGATACTTTAATCCTTTCAGTGTAGCTTAAATTTTTGGGTTTCTAAAGGATTCTTAGGGCTTGGCGTTTTCTAGGAAGATGGCTTTGAAATTTTAGAAATATATAATTTCTAGAGACCCTGTCTATATCCTATGAATGTCCATAAAGAAACTTGTCCATAAAGTGCTTTAGTTTAGACTTTCGTAATTCTTCGTTAACAATTCCATTCTTCTTCATCAGAAGATGCAGATATAGATCTTACAGCTTACATGTTCAATAAATCCATGCTTTACAAGCAATAGCTTAACATTGCAAGCTTTTGGCAGCATTTTAACTCTTAAGTTCTAAGCACTTTGCAAAATTAAAATTTGACGTGTGTTTAATCCCCAAGTAACATTCATTTTATGTAGATTGATAGACTTAGAAAATTTGGGCCTAAATTAACAATCTTCTCCAAAAAAGACTTAGCTAAAGTGCTTAATTATACTTAATATGTTTCCACTGCTATTAGGTATTTCGTTTCGAGTAATGTAAACACCATCTACCACTAGCGCTATCATCTTTTCTAATTCCTTGAAGTATTATCCTTGAAGTATCATGATATTAAAGGATTAAAACCTGCTATGAAGACGCTGTAATGCAAAGAGAATACATGTTTAAAGAATCTTAAGGTATATCTTTATATAATATTAAATCCTGCTCATGATGGAAGCTGGTAATGACTTGGAGCTAATGCCATCGAAACAGACAAGCCTAGCTATAAATTATGTAATTAAATTAATTTTATATCTATATAGTTTTGAAATTATACATATATTACATAAGATTAATACTATAATATTACTGGTAACTTTTGATTTTTAATATTCCTATTGTCATTTTAACTGTCCTAATAATTTTAAGTTCTGTATTGTTTACACTAACATAAGTATAAGTCAAACAGTAAATATAATTCTTCGTTATACGCGTTTAAGTCTAGAGATGATTCTGATTTATTTAATTTAATTCTGATCTTATACAAGTCTGAATCTACATTATCTATCATATTTTGAGTCAGTTTTAGACCTTAAAACTTTTGGTTTTATAAAGTCAATACAATATCGTGTTTTTCCCACAATATCAAAAGAGTATCGGTATTAAAAATGTTGTAGTTCATTAAAGTGAAAATAAGTTGCATTTGAGAATACATAACAATAAGTAAAGAATAATATTTCAATACATTTTTATACAGTTCATGGTTAAAATTTATCACGCATCCTACACGTTGAATGGCTCTCCATAATATTTATATCATAATACGTAAAACATATAAGTTTTTAACGTTAAAACTGTTAGTTTCTATGTTATACGAATTCATACTAAGATCATAGTATCAAGTCACTTATAATTTTAGAACTTATCTACTCCTAGTTACTTGCGGGACGAAATCTGAGGAAACTTGGAAATTAAAGCCGTGATAATCCAATACTGTATAATGTTAATTAATAATTAATATAAAATGTTATGAACAATATTATGTATATAATATATTATATACATTACGTTATATTACTATCATTCACGCTAACACTTGTATAGTAACAACGCCATCTAATAACTAAAATATGTATTTTTTTAACTAATATTAAATATTACTTATTTTTGTTAATAATAATAAGTTGTGTAAAGAGTCATATATGTTGTATATAATAATATAGTTTGTTATGTTTTATTAGTGAATGTTCCTCACTGAACTACATCGACCTCGAGCTGTATTTTTCATGTCTTTTTCCTTTTAAGTCACACGCGTAAGGAACGCTTCACATGGGACGTTCCTCTTATAATATTATATATATCAATATATGTATTTCATATTAATATATAATATATCATGTTCAAGTGTTTATTAATATATATTATATGTGTACATGTAATGTAAGTGTCTTTGTCTTGTGAACAGTGTCTGTTAATGTACTAGTTCCTCATCGTTCAGTGCGGACGGAGCCTTACGTTATATTTTGATCGTCATCAAACTAACTCGATCACCCGACTTTATTTAATAAGGCTCGTGTTTTTTGTCCCACGTTCAATAACAAGGAAGAACTTCAATGATAACAAATATTTGTTTTCACCGAAATATATAACTATTTATTATTATATATTATATGTATCTACTAGAAGACCCGGCGAACTTTGTATCGCCCTATAATCAAGAAATATCTATTACGTTTTTTTATTTATATTTTTAGAGTTTACCTATTAAAGCAATAAATCTCCGTGTTTTGAAGTGCGACAGGATGATTGACATATTAGTTAGTTGTCAAATCTGATGTCAAAAAAAGCGTTTGTATCAACAACTACTAATAAATTAAAAATTAATTAAAAAAACATTGTCCAGCGGACAAAATTGTGAATCTAAACCATACCCAGATCCCCTTGAACACACACAAAAAATTTCATCAAAACTGGTCCAGTCGTTTGAGAGAAGTTCAGTGACATACACACTCACAGAAGAATTATATGTATAAAGATGTATTGTATATAATATATATATTATATTTTTAATAGATTGTATCAACTATCATGCTTCTATATAATTATTATTTCTTTTACAAAAGTACTTTTAATGATAGTAATAACTTTCACCAATATTTATTTCTCTTTGTTTTATACATAATTCTCATTTTTTACTCGCGACTTCGGCCGCGTTAACTTAATTGCGCCCTAGAGGCGGTAAATAATATGATTATTGGTATTTAGTAAGTTTTTTATCGAACAGTAGTAAATATCCTATGTCCGTCTCCTGGTTCTAAGCTATCTCTCTACCAATTTTCAACCATATCCCTACTATGAGTTAAAAATTAGAGTTGCATTTATATCTTAAATATATTGTAATATGTCTATTGATCTAGTCAGTGGTGGCCTAGTGATTAAAAGGCCCGCCTCTCATGCATGCGCCGGGTTCGATCCTGGCAAGTACCAATGTGATTTTTCCGAGTCATATGTACTTTCTAAGAATATTTAGACATCACTGATTAATGCATTCCCAAAAAGGGTGGATGTCAGGCAGGCGGCCGGTCGTAAAAACAAATAGCCAAAACTATTCACAACATGTAAGACAGACCCTAAAGCTAGGAAATTGCCAGAAAGAAGAAGAGAAGATATCTATTGATTATTTTAATTTTAACAGATATCTCATCATAATCATTTTAATTGTTATTTTTACTACCAGTTACAAGTTATTTCATTCGAGTGGAAGCTCAAACTAAAGAAGAATAATAAAATAAGTATTAAAGATGATTACAGCTGATATTAAGTTTATTACTTGTTTTATATCTCAAATAAGGTTTTTAAAGAATATATTTATTTGTTTTTTAATTGTCTTTACTGTTTTAAACACTTTTATTTTATTTCAAACAAATATATATTAAATATTATGAATTGACCTGTTTTGAGTGAATTATGTAGGGTGACAACCTTCATTCCAGGAAAACTACGAAACTTACTCATATGTATATAATAATAAGAACCACATATTAAAACTTATAACCTACACCTAAGACTACATGATTGACCCGATGTTATGATAGCAATACCATTCCATAGCTTGTGTGTATCAGGAATCTTCTGGTTCATACGGCTTGGTGTTCGTTCCACGGAGTCAGCAGCGTCACTCATTATATGATATTTTACCCATACATAGATTTTGCCCCGACGATGTTCAATTATTTCTTAACATATACTGCGTACGTAACAAGTATAGATATTTTTGGATTTAAACTGTGTGTTTTTATTACTATGTCTTACGTGATACCATACATAACAAGATCTCAAAGATCAATAAATTCTCTAAGTACGTGAAGCCAACACATCTGAACGTAATTAGTAACACATTATATTCAAGTATCAATAATAATTACTCTCAATACATATCATATATATCGGCGCTATCAGCTTTAATGACGGATGCGACTTGAAAATAATTTAAGGCTGTCATCAATTCTTATTAAACCTCATTAGTATTTATGATTATTGTTAAAAGTAAAACGAAATCAAAAGAGAATAGAATTATGTTTGAATCAAAAATATGACGTCTGGACTCACGACGGCGGACTCCAGAATAGAGAATTCAGCATTGATAATTCAGAGTTCAGTGAGTGTGTATCATAGAAGCATGTTATTATGAAGATTCTTTGAGAAATACAAGAGCATTCAGATCAATTGCAGTTTCATTTTAAAATATCATCGAATGCTCTAGAAGAAGTGACATTTGTAACGCCAGCGAGGCTCGCGTCTCTCTCTTTAAAATCAACGAATATGTATTAAATCTGATATCAGAAGTGGGATCGCTCTCGTGATCATGCCGGTCTTATAAATCCTATCCAGCTGAAGAAAATAACCATGTGGAGAACTTGCGTACTGAAGAACGCTAAAAGAAAATTTTTTTCATGCCATTCATTGATGTCAATAATGCAGAGCGTGTGCAAACGTTTACAAATAAATCAAGGGATAATATTAAAATTACTAAGAAGATCATTTTTATCATCGTTTGACCCCGGTGTTAGTGTGTAACTTCGGGAATGGTGTCAACACATCTACATGACTATAAATACGTAGTAAATCAGGAACCATGATTCTCAAATGAAAATGAAATCTTTAAAAGGAGTGAGCTCAAATATGTGAATACGATTGGTTACAACATTTACATAAGAAGCCACGTAGTATGGATATTAAGCGGAGATATTATGCGACGATGTGGCTCTATAACTGAGGCAAGACGGGCACGTTTTAACTGAAGGTTGAGGCCATAGCAGGCTTGACCAAATACTAATACACATCCTGAGTTTTCAGATACCAGCTCCTCTCAACAATTAAAAGAACCTGGCGCGCCGAAGTAAATGATTAGTCCTAGTTGCTCCAAGTATGGTGAACGAGGCTACTTCGCGCCGCGTTGCCCCAGTGTTGAATTCAAGGCCAATTAAGCATGGACCGAACGACACGTGAATATCTGTTCAATCCAGATATGGTTTAGCTCCTGAGTGAAACCGGTGAGAGGTTTTCATGTTGCTTCGACTCGGGTACCGAATGTTCTTTAATGAAATAAAAAAAAAAAAAAATTCTTGAAAGATAGATTTCTAAGTAAAGCGCAATATAATAATACAATTGCATTAGAAAGTGTAAGTAACGCTCGCATTAAATGTTATATCTAAATTCTTTAAACAATTTAAGAGTGATTCAGTAAAGTGAGTTTTCCATGTTGTGAATTCATGTATTTTCAACGACGTTATGATTAGACAGGATCTGCTTACATTAGGGTATTCTATAGGGATTAAAAATAATGTCTCATTCTTAAAACAAACAAGATTGGAACTGAAAAATCATTTGAATAATGTCATAGAGAGAATTAAATAAGAATACGGTGTCTGATAGATATCCTTTGCCACTTATTTCGAATCAAAAATGCTTTCATTTCGCCGCGACAACAAACCATTGGTTGAAGGCTAAACAAGAAATAGATAACGAAATTAATTTTATTATCACGAAACTAGAGGCAAACTATTTTAATAGTGATATCTTTAAAACTTACGAGATAAGACGCGCTCTTCTTTTTCGGAAATAATGAGAGCTCTATGTTGCCTTTAGTGATTAGGGAATTTCCGTGAGCTGATCTCGTGTCCATGGTGTATTCTCAAGAGAATCTGTACCATGAGATTCTGTAGGGAAGCTTTGTGGAGCCGTGAGGAGACAAGTATTACACCATAGATCTGGAGAGCGTGACCTCTGAGCTAATCACGAGTTACCCTTAAGCTAACCACGGGTCCTTGATGTATCCGAAAGAGAACCATGAGATTACGTAGGGATGCCTTGTGGAACCGTGAGAAGACAAGTCTACGCCACAGATGTGGAGAGCGTACCTCTGAGCTACTCACGTATTACCCTTGAGCTAACCACAGATCCTTGCTGTATCCTTGAGAATACCATGAGATGACGAAGAGCGGCCTTGGGAAACTATGAGTAAATATGAAGTCACTCAATCTATAAGAAGTTACATGATTTTGATATCAAACAGCCGGCGCCAAGGCTTTATTTATAATCGACTGTAGACATACCCTTCACAGTAATATTAACACGTCGGTCAACACACACAGCAGTGCCACTAAAAAACGATGTTATATTTCAAATGATAGCATAATTGACTCTAAATTTCTAATCAAATACACCTATTGCGAGTACAGCTAAGTTTTGTTCCATTTCCATTGCTAACCGAGGTCAAACGTTTCAATCATGTTGTCGACGGGAAAAGGATATCACGCCGAATTTAAATTTAATATCAATTGGTAAATTTAATCTTAATAAAATGCATGATTTCAGGGGTGCGTTATACAAGAATCAATGGCAAATAACATCTCCGGGAATAGAAAACAAATCAGTCAACTATTTGCGAGGATTGAGGCCGGGCTCTATTATTAATATAAATAGTTTTGTGATTACAGGCTTTAGCGTACATCTGAAAAATTTAGTATCCTTGCCGATGTTATGAACATACGAATTCAATCCGGCTTTAACAGTTTAGATTACAATTTGACAATCCGTCCGTGGATATCGAAGCAACACATTTAAAACAGGATGGTCGAGGCGGAGAGAAGATAAAAAGTTGGATTTTAGAGATTTCGAGCTAAAATTTAAATAATTTCAGAATGGAGATTTAATATAAAAAAAAATATCACGGAAAAAGTAATAGAAACCGAGGAACACTTTGAAATATGATTCGTGACCAGCCAGACGAAGTTCCACTGGAGTGACGAGAGAGTATAAGTAAACGAGCAGCAAGGTAGACTGTTCGACTACCTAATAGTTATCCGGTGAGCGTATTTCATTTTGTTCAATTTACTTCATTTCAAACGCATTACATATTTCGTAGATAGAAGTGTGATTTTGAAACACTTACTTTGAGATATATTACTATAAAATTATTAAATTATTATTATTACTATAAAAGATGCCTTTGATGGCGGATCCGAACCATAACAAAATAATAATAATAATAAAATGGTTAATAAAATAAAATTGTTGTAGACGGGTGGAGACGTCTTACGACAAATAAATAAAAACAAAATGTTGTAGGCGGGCGGAGACGTCCTATGACAAATATGTTATGAATGTTCGTGTGATGCCCCCAAAGCCATGAAGCTTAGATAATTGGACGTGATATTATGACCATCTCAAAGTTGTGTTGTAGTAAACAACGTTACCCATACGATTAAAAAAAAAAAAATTTTTGATATTCATAATTGTAACAATATAAAGTTATCTAGGTGTACTGTGGAAGTACCTAGACTACAAAAGCATTTATCTTTTATCACAGAGCAAACATCAGTATGACCGTATCGGCATGACTTCGGAAGATGAAGCATCAATTCTTGATCCTGTCCCATCTACTTTACGAGACGCGCGACTGGTCCAAGCACATAACGAAAACCAACCAAGAAAGAACACATAACCAGGCAGGTGCAGAGCACGCACCGCCTGTCAGAATGGCCGTATCGGCGCTACCAGCTTTAATGACGGATGCGACTTGAAAATAATTTAAGGCTGTCATCAATTCTTATTAAACCTCATTAGTATTTATGATTATTGTTAAAAGTAAAACGAAATCAAAAGAGAATAGAATTATGTTTGAATCAAAAATATGACGTCTGGACTCACGACGGCGGACTCCAGAATAGAGAATTCAGCATTGATAATTCAGAGTTCAGTGAGTGTGTATCATAGAAGCATGTTATTATGAAGATTCTTTGAGAAATACAAGAGCATTCAGATCAATTGCAGTTTCATTTTAAAATATCATCGAATGCTCTAGAAGAAGTGACATTTGTAACGCCAGCGAGGCTCGCGTCTCTCTCTTTAAAATCAACGAATATGTATTAAATCCGATATATATAACTTACAAATTGTCAGTTTGTGCGTGAGACTCATTACTACATAGTCCGCAGTACGATCGTATGAGAATGTTTGTTTAAACGTCGTCACTGTCAGTGTCTTCGTTAATCTTGTGAACTGATACTAGGCCTCGTCGTAGAGCGTGAATTTTAATCATATTGTTGATATGTTTTTATAAGTCACTATAAAGTCGTATATTAATGTGTATGAAGCCTTATCGTAGTGTGCACGCAGCCTTATCCGTCCATAAAGCCTCATCAGCGGGTCGTTGTTTGTGTACAGCTCGTGTGAACCTCTCCTAAGACACATCTCCACGTCTCAGTGTAGTGTTGAGCATCAATCTTACTTACACACTTCTGGTCTCGTCGTTTCTTTATTAAAATACTGTTACAATATTTATTAATAAACAATAAACTATGAAGATTAGTTTATTATTAAGTGAATTAATTAAATATTCATTCATTGGAGTTTTACAATAGTTTTAAATTTACAATTGGTATTGAGTAATATATGATTATAATTATTTATTATTATTTTATGAATGAACGTCGAAATACAAAGCTCCTCTCAAATTTTAGAATGAAGTAATGGAATGTTTAATAATGTTTTTCGCTTTATAAAAAGAGTGAAGCGGGTGTCAAGAACTTGTGCGATATTCCTACATATTTAAATAAAGATTTTTATGCTAAACGGGTCAAACGAGGATACGGCCAACCTCATGGAGATAGTACCGTCGCCCATAGATATGGGGCAATATAGTTTTTTGGGTGCTTTGCTACCCTTAATTAGAGAAGAGGGATAGGAGAGTGTTTAAATAGGGAAAGAGCAACCGTCTCTATCACAAATCGTATGAAACGCATCCATTACTGACTACTTCACGCCGATCTTCAGTGAGAGGGTGGTACTTCCCCGGTCGAGACAGCCCATGTTCGAGCTGTAGTAACTTGACCACAACTAGGCTTTACCATCTTAACTGATAGTAATGGTTAACCATAAACAACCACAAACAATCTCCTGGAAACAAGGTTCTATTAAAAGACTAAATTTGCTGATTGAATTTATAAGGTTTTTTCACTCTAATCTATGGGCCTCTTTCCGTTTGTGGAGTTATTTACAGTTCATTTGGCAGGCCATAACAAGTAGCAATATAAGTGGGTTTAAATCTAACGTCATCTACACACTATGTATATATGACACATTGAAATATCAATATTAATAAAACAGATATTTAAGAAATATTCATGTCAGTCAATTTTATTGGAAGGACAATTAATTTCGGATATAAAACACGAGCATTGTTGAGGTTTTGGAAATCGAAACGAGAAGAGAATTAATTTTACGGGCTAGCAATAATTAAAATATTCTTTGAAAAACTTGACGAGCATTAAAAGACATAAAAAATGGATCAAATTAAATTTTAAAAGATTATATCAAACGCAATACGTCCCACATAGTTATAAATCACAAAAATAATATAAAAAACCACTTATTAGTAAATGAAAAATATGTTTTTATATGAAAAAGCGAATAACATGTCCGGTCAGAAACGGCGTACAAATTGGTGCAGTGTAGCTTGAGGCGTACACTAAGAAAGTAAATACATTTTTAACTAACGAATATGAGCAATATATATTTGAAAATTTTTACTATTTTTATTAGTATTATATTATTCTTTATATATTCAGTAAAACCTAAAAAAACATCAAAGAATTCAATACTTCTGTTTCATTAATATATATCTTCTTCCTCCTGTCCCAGCTTTAGCCAGGGTCTGCCTTAAATGTTATGAATAGTTTTGGCCTAATTGTTTTTACGACCGGTCGCCTGCCTGACATCAACCCTCTTTGGGAATGCATTAATCAGTGATGTCTAAATACTTTTAGAAAGTACATATGACTCGGCAAATCACATTGGTACTTGCCAGGGCCAGGATCGAACTAGGCCAACACTGACTTTAATTTTAAATATTTATATACGTATGTGTTATATATTATACAATATATGTATGTTATTTCAAATGTTTTTATTCCTACAAAAATACTAGCTCACAAACACATGTAAATCGGGAACAAAAACGTTGAGCGTGCCTTAAAATGTTAATTTTGTCGCTTTCACATTGAAATGACTCCGGATCTGCATACTCTTTGAAATTCATGATTATTCATGAGGATTCTAATATTTTAGTATGCCAGAGGTGTTAGTTATTTCAATAATTCAACAGGATATGCATTGAAAGAATATTTTAAAAGAAAATCATACTTCCCTACTAATATTATAAATGCGAAAGTAACTCTGTCTGTCTGTCTGTCTGTCACACTTTCACGCCTAAACCACTGAACTGATTTTAATGAAATTTGGTACATAAAGTTGACCTTGACAAAGAACATAGGATAGTTTTCATACCAGACTTTTGAAAGGTCCTCTTGGAAACGCGATATAACCGAACTCCACGCGGGCGAAGCAGCGGGGGAAAGCTAGTTTGATAATAAAAATATTCTTATTTTCATACAATTTTGAATGATAGTATTGTGTTCTTGAAAGTATTTCCCTATAAATGAAAAACATTTATATCAGGACTGACATCACAAAGGTTTTATGTCTTTTTTTACGATCTAACAGAAATGAGATTCAAGAATACATACATATATATAGAAGACGATTTTATTTGTTTATATAAAATGTATGTATGCATACGAAGAATATCCAAAAAAGAAAATATGTAGTACAAAAAACAAATGAAGTCATTGTGGCCCAGTCGTAAAAGACCCGCCTCTTTTGCATGAAATAATGGGTTCGAAACCTGGCTAGTACCAATGTGATTTTTCCGAGTCATATGTACTTTCTAAGAGTATTTAGACACCACTGATAGATGAAGAAAAACATCGTGAGGAAACCTGGACTTATAATTTCAAATTATAAGTTTGAAGTCACCAACCGGTCTTAAGCAAGCGTGGTGATTAATGCTCAAACCTTCTCCATGTGAGGAGTCCTTTCACCAATAGGATCTGATAGGCTGATGATGAATACAAAAATCCATATTAATGGTAAAATATTTAATTTTAAAATATCAATCTCTTGCTATTGAATGTAAAATACATTTTATTGAACGTTATACAAATCAATTCCTTTCAAATATTCATTTCAATACTGCATTGGTAGTCGCGTCATGTAGTATTTCAATTTGTAAAACTTATATATATTTTATTACTAGTAAACCCGGCGAACTCCGTTTGGCCACCAGAAGGCTTTTATATAACATTTCGTTTGGTGATTAAAAAATGAAAAATTATTTTTGTTTTATATTTGAAAAGGAAAATTTTTATTTCATTTCACAACAGTAATGAATTCATTTCGATTACAAAAATGAAGTGTTATTTAGTTCTTAATAGTGTAATTAACACGTCTTTCTTATATATATATATATATATATATATATATGAGGCCTTGCTCAGCAATGGGCTTCTGATAGGCTGATGACAATACAAAAATGGATGTACTTTGATAAAATAGTTTAAGTTCTCTTTCACATTAAATAGCTGTGATTTTATAAATATTTCAGTATATTTTTTGTTTCATTATAGAATAGCAATATGTATTATATATAATTACGGAAACGGTGTCTACTAATTGAGTTATTATTCAAATTAATTAAAACAAATATATGATTTTCAGATCATTAATATTTAACAAACATATGAGAATAAATAACAGTTAAATTGAAGTCAAAATTGAATAATTTTCCGACGAATTTTGGTTTTAGGAATATGTTATGACAAAATTCGTGTTTTATAAATAACTAGCTTTCCGCCCACAGCTTCGACTTCGTTGTATTCGGTTATATCGCTTTTCCAAGAGAACCTTTTAAAAGTCTGAGATAAAAACTATCCTATGTTCTTTCTCAAGGTCAACTCTATCTCTGTAAATTTTCATTAAAATCAGTTAAGTGGTTTAGGCGTGAAAGCGTAACAGACAAACAGACAGATAAAGTTACTTTTTCATTTATAATATTAGTAGGGATAATTATCCTATATATATTCATAATTAAACATTTATAATAAAGTTGGAATGAAACGTCAATGTCAACGTAATTTTTGACAGTTTTTAATTTCAGACGCGTTTGAACAAGTTTTAATTATTCTGATTATAATTTTTTTATTATCTTTCTCCAATTTTTGTTAGATTTAGTTTGGAGTATAATTTCTATTATCTGATAATCTTAGTGTGACGTCATGTCACAGTGAACTATCGCGTCATTGTGGCGTAAGCCTATTCCTAGTAGGATAACCATATATGCATTATTTTGAGTATAAATAAATAAAATTATTACATTAAATTTAAATACAAATAACATGTACCGAGTATAATTAAATTAATAAGAACATAATTATTTATTGATGAAATAAAATAAAAAATAATTTTTACTTTGTGATGCCAGAACACTATCAGTGAAGAAACAAAACGTTATATATTTTTTTATAATTGTATAAAATTACAGTCGCCCCACTCACATTCCTGAGTCGTGAGGGTCTGAACGACCTTGGGGTTATGACCCCTTTATCTATTTTTGGATACAGAACCTCGTTTGCGTTGAGAAAATACGAATATTCCACTTAGTAACCAGATATTTTATATATATACAGGGTGACTGGTGAATTACTATCGATATTTGAGGACGTGATATTTGACGATCATATATGACAAAATAAAAATTAATATAACATAAATATTAATAAACTTCTAAGTAAAGTTAACCAAAAGTTATGTACTTAATTACGCATCGTGTGAACACCCTACAGATTAGGTATACACTCACACTCACACATACGCGTTGTGCGGCGTGGTGTTGTATCAGCACGCCGCCGCACGCGTCCACACTTGGAACTCTTGGAACGTGTCAACGCTTTATTTATTTATACGGAAATTTTGTCAAAAATTAAGTAACCTATTTTTTTACATAATTCGAATTAGAATCATATACCGAGTATTCTCCTTAAATATTGATAGTAATTCACCAGTCACCCTGTATATATATATATATATATATATATATATATATATATATATATATATATATATATATTGGTTAACTTTACTTAGAAGTTTATTAATATTTATGTTATATTAATTTTAATTTTGTCATATATGATCGTCAAATATCACGTCCTCAAATATCGATAGGAATTCACCAGTCACCCTGTATATATAAATTAGCTTAAATAAAATCATTATATATTTTAAATAACTCTATTACTATCTGTATTTCAAGCTAACTTATTAGTCTATTTAAACGATGGTAATAATTACGTTTAACTATTACTGTATGGTAATAGATCAAAATATCGGAAATAGTAATATTTGTTCAATACTTACATCATATAAATTATTTCTAATTATAAATGTAGATGAAAAACACAATTACATTAATACATCAGGATTTTTGTAATTAGTACAGTTAATGAAAACCAATCAAAGATTTAACTAACCATAAAGAGTTAAACTTAGTTGTTATTTTTAACTTGTAAGATAATTTGAAAAAAAAACATCTTATAAAAGATTATCATTACAATTAATACTGTTCTCCTAAATCTCTGACGAAAAATTTTCACAAAAGATCATGAAATATTCTAAATTTTGGAAGCGTTGCTTCCCGGATTTTAATAGTAAGTAAGTATAATTTTAATTATGTCATTTATGTACTTGATTAAATATTAGTGAGACTAAGATTGATTTTTCACTAGTCTAGAATCTAGACATTAAATAAGACCTAACCAGAATAAAAAATCATTTAAAACATATTTCTTTTTAAAAAAATCTGAGCAAAATCTTTCTTTGAGCATACATTTATTATGCGTAGCTTAATTAAATCGATTATCATACGATCTATAAAAAGATACATCGTAATATGAGATGAGTGACGTCATATATCCCGTCCTTCTCGTGCCTATGACGTCACTACATCTTCCATCTCACTCTGTATGACGTCATGGGTTTGATATTAAAGTACGGAATGCCTGTCCATATATAATACTTATGGTATTTTGAATCTCTTTGTTTCAAGAAGCATATGACCTTTGACCTTAGCTGTAACCATAGAGCATTCTAATTGAAAGATTATGAGCCTAGTCTTGTAGTAATTAGTTTTACATTTAGATTATTCTATAAATGGATTAATGACGAGAATACAACATATTACATGTCTTGTATAATGAAATAATATATTTTCAAATAGAAAATGAAACTGTTTCAAGCAACAAATGAAAATGTTTCAAAAAACAAATGAAACTATTTCAAAAAGCAAATGAAACTGTTTCGAAGATCAAATGAATCTTTGGAACTTGGTAAAAATACCTCAAGTTGTGACACTACTAACTTATCATCACAGAGGAAGAGAGAAACGATGATTATTATTCATCACTTCAACACATGAAGTTCACATATACAGTTCTAGTTAACTTCAACTAACTATTCGTGTGTCCCGGTCAGCTACACATTTCTAATTCTGAAACTAAAGTAGACGAAATCGCGGGAAAACCAGTATACAGGGTGACTGGTGAATTACTATCGATACTTGAGGACATGATATTTGACGATCATATATGACAAAATAAAAATTAATATAACATAAATATTAATAAACTTCTAAGTAAAGTTAACCAAAAGTTATGTAATTAATTACGCATCGTGTGAACATCCTACAGATTAGGTATACACACACACACACACGCGTGCGGCGGCGTGTTGTTGTATCAGCACGCCGCCGCACGCGTCCACACTTGGAACACTTGGAACGTTGGACACGTTATTTATTTATAGGGAAATTTGGTCAAAAATTAAGTACCTATTTTTTTATATAATTCGAATGAGAATCATGTACCGAGTATTCTCCTTAAATATTGATAGTAATTCACCAGTCACCCTGTATAAGTGGACTTTTTATAACGTTATTGAAAGGGGATGAAAGTGTCTGTCAGTCGGTCTTGTTTTTTGTCATCTACTCATACCGTCAACGATATTTTTATTTCATTGCCTTTCATTCTTACTGTAAGCATTCAGAGTGATGTTAAAAGTTTTACCTTTTATATTTCATCACATATAGTAATAACGTTATTGATTGAAAAACGAGAAACTCTTGTATGGTGTGACTATCAAACTTAAAGTAAGCATACTGTATGAAATTAACGCTCTACCTTTGTTTTGTGATTTTATAGGGTGTACACGAGCAATTTATTTTATTTTTGATGAGGAAATTGGCCGCAATATTATCTTGTAAAATTAGGATGATTTTTAAGTCCATTAGCCTAAAGAATTTACCGCCGATCTCTGGTTTGTTAAATGGTTTAAAAATTAACTGTCACTAGTATAATTAGGGTTATTTTTATGTAACGTATAAAGGTTAAACTGTTGTTGTAGTTTAAAATTATAAGTATTGAAGTACACGTTGAATTTTAAGGATATTTTTGTATGATAAATATTTAAATTCTCGTGTTTTTAATTATATCAAAAAATGTAAAAGTGAATAATTGATTAATTTACTCAAAACTACGTACATATAAATATATTTGTATAAATGTTTCTTTTCTTAGATTCTCAAGCATCTTGGTTATTATTTTAAGCCTAATTTGTGAATTGTTTTATAATATTAACATAATATAGTTATCAGTTTCTTTCATGAAATTTAAATATATGAAGCAATACTGTGGTACTTTGTCACTGTCACTCATTGGATGGGTGACCGCTTGTTTGTAAAATAACTTAAGCTACCGAAGTAAAATAACTTATAAAAGTCGTTAAGCAATTCATTACAAATATTATGTATAGGGAAAATATTAATTAAATTACAGTTTACGGAAAAAACGGCTTTAAAGCAACTGCATAAGATTCAAAATCGTTTAAATCAAACAAAGGCTGTGACTCCAGATGATAAATACGTGGATATGTGCAAGGGAAATTCAACTTTATTTTATATGGAATAAGCGGCATTTTGATTCAACAGTATGTGGTGACGTCACAGAAAATGTGATGACGTCATGCCTTTTTGAGGTCAACATCTCCATTTTCGGTACGTGCTTATAAGAAGATTTATAATAATTATTGGAGTTTATGTATAAAGAAAGTGGGTATTACCGAATGTAGTATAGTAATACTATTGAAATATTTCTTTTTCGTGGAAAATTACGGCAAGGAAATCAATAAAATTATTTGCTGCCCACATGAAACCAAATACAGCAAGAAATGTTTCTGAATTTGGTACGGACAAAGTTAAGATGGTATGTATTTTTGAATGAATTTGTAATCTTATAATCTACAAGTTTTTGCCTGTGACATCTCCTGCATGAATTTAGGAATTGGCTCACATATTAATCTACAAATGATATCAAAACAATATAGTTGTATAACCAACCTTCTCCATGAGAGAAGAGGTATTTGCTCAGCAGTGGGCTCTGATAGACTGATGACAAACCAACAGTGGCATCTGTAGTTTGTTTTAAGTTTATAGACACTACAACTGTTATGGCGAAATAAATTAATGACTATATCCTACTCTGAGATCTGAACTACGTAACTGTAAATTTTCATCACAATCTGTTAAGTAGTTTTTGTGTTAAAGGCTAACATACATATATACATCCATACCTCAATACTCATAGGATCAAAATATACCTACATATTATTGAATATATGAAATTGTTCTTTATATTCTACTTCGTAATAAAGGTAAAGACGAGAAAAATAATAAAATAGATATATAATTTCGAGTGTCCCTAGAACTTTAATAAGAATTTCTCATCACGGAAGCAACTTACGAAGTTGAATTTTATCAAACAAAACTAAGAAACCAAAAAGAATAGTTTCTTTCCCTAACTATCCTTAGTCCAAAAATAATTTCTTAACATTCAACTATGTAAATGTAGCTATCAAACAAGTTGTCAGGTTTTTCCTTCATGTCAAAAAACCACAAACATTAAGCGCAGGTCAGGAAAATAAAACCCACGAGGGGTTTAAGCCGTAATTGTCACTCGTGTCTTAGTTAATGATCCACAAAATAAGGATTTATCAATGACAATATATCGTCTGCATTCTCGACTTTATTCTTTAGACAATAAAGTTGAGAGGTTATCCTCTAGTCTCTACACTAATCTTATACCTGACAATTTCCCAGCTATAGCCAGGGTCTGCTTTACATGTTGTGAATAGTTTTTGGCTATTTGTTTCTATGCCCGGCCGCCTGCCTAACATCAACCCTATATGGGAATCAGCATTACAATCAGTGATGTCTAAAAATACTCTTAGAAAGTACATATGACTCAGAAAAATCACATTGGTACTTGCCCGGGCCAGGATCGAACCCGCGCCCACATGCGAGAGAGGCAGGCTTTTAACCACTAGCCCTTACACTAAATTCATTAATATATAACCTAATATATGTACTTTAAACAATCTATTTCTTGATTTATATAATTTTAAAACTTTCTATGATAATGTAGATAAATGCATATCACTAAAGTAAGGCATTATTATGTATAAGTAATCCATTATTCCCAAAGAGGGTTGATGTCAGGCAGGCGGCCGATCGTAAAAACAATTAGCCAAAACTATTCAAAACATGTAAGGCAGACCCTGGCTAAAGCTGGGATATTGCCATGTAGAAGATTAAAGTAAGGTAATATATATTTATAAACTCTAACTAGCAGTTTAACTGAAGCAGAAAAAATAAATAAAAATATATTTTTCAGTGTTTTATTCATGACTGCTCAATAAAACTCTGAATGAAATGAAAAATGGAAAAACTGACGAGAGCTATTTCATTTAAAATATTGAAGCAAAAATATTCAAACGAAAAAGGTCAATTAGTAAAAGCGATGAGAGTTTGGCTCGTGGTTTTTCTGTTAAATATTTTTATTCATATTAAAATATTGCGTATAGATTTATATATGTGCCAACGCCGTTTAAAAGTTTATTATATGTATAATAATTCTGATGCAAATAAAATCCCTACTTCCCTACTAATATTATAAACAAAATCTTTACCTATCTTAAGAACTATGGTTATCTTGCTAATCTTAAAACAGTTGCTCAGAACAATTTAGTTTAGTAAAATTCGTCAGTCTTAGGCGCAGGAATTGAAACTCAAAATATAAGATTAATAATTACAGTAAATAATATTATTATGAAGACCAAGATACATCAAGAATTAAGGTAGAACTCAACAAAATTATGAGATCTAACAATTTTACGAGGTATACTAATATAGTCTCATTTAAATCAGTATCAGTATTTTAACGACATTTCGGATATACTACGCGAATTTATTTCTGTAAATAACTACAACATGATCACGGTTGGTGAAAAGAAGCCGAAACGTCGGGAGTATGTAGTTTTTATCATAAATAAAGTCTCGTAGTATACCCTAAAGATATTAGTTTCATTTAAATGATTCAACAAAATTCATTAGTTTATGTAAAACACTGATCTATCTATTTTATTCTTACTACTACATACTACTACAAAAAATATAAATTTAGTCAAATCAACATTTTTCACGTTAAATTACATTTAATAGCACTATATTTTATCTAAGAGGGAGTCACTAACTGCTTTTAACATTTTATTGAGAGTAATCTTCAATAACTCAAATATACATATTCGTTTCATCAAATTTGCAGTGTTTTGATAACATTACAGAGATATTGAAAACATACATTTCCTTAGTTTACGTCATATCTAAGATAGATCTGTATATATATTTTATTTGACACACAGACCGAAGGAATAGTCTATAGTTACATAATCATCATCATCATCAGCCTATCAGAGAACACTACTGAGCAAAGGCTTCTTTTCACATGGAGAGGGTTTGAGCATTAATCACCACGCTTCCTCTAGAAGAGTTGGTGATTTCAAACTTATAATTTGAAATTATAAGTCCATGTTTCCTCACGATGTTATCCTTCACCGTCTGTCAGTGGAGTCAAATACTCTTAGAAAGTACGTATGAATTGGAAAAATCACATTGGTACTTGCCAGGTTTCGAATACTCCCGTCATGCACGAGAGGCGGGCCTTTAACCACTAGGCCATCACGACATAATATATAAGAAAGAATATCTGTAATTCTGTAATTTTCAAAAGAAATCTTATCTTTCCAGTCATTTGGTTAAAGCGTGTCATATATTTCAACTTTGACATTTTCCACTCCCCGATCCCAGTTGAAAACCATTTACATACAGAGGTCGTACGTATTAAACTTTTGATATTCGTTCCACTGGAAAATTTTTAACTCGAATGAGAAAACTTTAACGGGAAAATTCCGTTGCTTTAACCGATTTGATAATGAACATTTTTAATTGAAAATTAAAGTAGCTTGAAAAGCTAATTGCATTTTAACACACCAATACTCATTAATTAAAAAGTTAAATAAGTAATTATTGTAGTGTATTTTTTGTCATATTTTCCACCTTCAAATTATTTACATTATATTGTTTTAAAGGTTACGTACGCGCTACATATGAAGAAAAGAAAATAGTCATCGCCGGGGCGACATCGTTGTATGTATAAAATATACGAGTGACGCTGCTGACTCCGCGGAACGAACACCAAGCCGTGTGAACCAGAAGATTCCTGATACACACAAGCTATGGAATGGTATTGCTATCCTAACATCGGGGCAATCATGTAGTCTTAGGTGTAGGTTATAAGTTTTAATATGTAATTCTTATTTTAATACACATATAAGTAAGTTTCGTATTTTCCTGGAACCTCAGGTTGCCACGCTATATAATTAGGTTTTACTTATAGAAATTTCAATGTCTTAGAATTAATTAATATCAGTTATCTTTTGTTTCTCCTTTGTTTACTGTATTTGATTATTAACGTTATATAAAAAATCAATGTTTTCAATTACATTATTGTACTCGTACGTATAAACTTAATACGATATATTCCAAGCAATTTAATATAAAGGCTTACTCAATTACATGATGTTACGCGTTTCAGAACAGTAGGCTGTCTACAAACAAGACGTTTTTTTGGTAATATTTAATAGATATATAAATATAAATAGATATATTTTAAATATGTTATATATTACTCACCCCGTCCGGACTTTGTTTTTTAGTTTCGCAAAATTCGTTGAGGACATCTTGAAGTTTCCTCGTTGAATCTGCAAAAAAAACATCGTTTAATTAGTCATTTATTTAAACTTTTATATGTATTATCATCAGCCTATCAGAGCCCACTGCTGAGCAAAGGCGTCCACTCACATGGAGAAGGTTTGAGCATTAATCATCACGCTTGCTCAAGACGGGTTGGCGATATCAATCTTATAATTTGAAATTATAAGTCCATGTTTCTTTTCGAATTTTTCCTTCACCGTCTGTCAGTGGAGTCAAATAATCTTAGAAAGTACCTACGTATTACTAGGAAAAATCACATTGGTATTTGCCATATATCAAACCCGCGCCTACCCAGATATCAAACTTTTAAACAGGCTTTAAATAAAATCGTCGGTCTGTCATCAGCCTTTTAATAATTGGAAAAAACTTTTAACCTATCCCACAGAAGGAGCTGCGTTAGTAAATTATATCTCTGGGGCGTTGTTGGAAATAAGAGTGCGTGAGTTGGTGTTGGATTTCATGGACATTACGACATAAACTATAGTTTATAGATTTATTATTAATTAGTATAATAAATACAATTAGTGAACTACTTTATCTTCTTCTTCTACCTGGCAATTTCCCAGCTTTAAGCCAGGGTCTGCCTTCATGTTGTGAATAGTTTTGGCTAATTGTTTATACGACCGGCCGCCTGCCTGATATCAACCCTCTTTGGGAATGCATTAATCAGTGATGTCTAAATACTCTTATAAAGTACATATAACTCGGAAAAATCACATTGATACTTGCAGGATCGAACCCGCGCCCTCGTTCATGACAGGCGGGCCTTTTAACCACCAGGTCACCACTGACTTTTAACTAAAGAAATGACTTAAAGCAACTAATTTGTCAGAATGATTTAGTTATAGTAAATGTGCTTTTAGTTGTACATTTAACATTTTATCTTTTGATGATTAAAATATAAGATATCATATATATGTTCATTTTTTATACATCTATATTTTATATTATATTAGTAGTGTTAAAATAGAAGTAAATAGGATCTGGGAAGAGAAGACAGAAGTAGGTGACAGAGAGAAATGGTTTTAGCATCATACTTAAAGACATATGAATACTTACAAGACGTGAGCTCCTGCAACTGCTGGAACTCAGCCGGTGATAGTTTATCCCATTGGAAACCGCTGCCCGTTGTGTTCGGCATGGCCTGTAAATAAATATATGTTAGTTTATCATTACTTAATATTAATTGCTTAAATGGTCATTAAATTTTTGATAGTATGCCTATATTTCAAACACAAAGGGTTGTATAGTGCGTTTGATTTAAGCTGAGCTTTTGCATTTGTGTAAGTGCACAAGGATAGTGTAGGTGTGAGTTCAAATTTTTGAATACCACGTGCTTTTCTAGTTTTGAACCAGTTGATACTGCTTTTACTTCGCCCGCACCTTCCTTTACTTCACTCTTTGTACTGATAGCAACATCAAGTGTTGAAAACGCATGTTAAGTGAAGAAGAAATTTTAATGTTTCTTCAAAATTTTTATTGCATAATATTTTTTTCCATAATATTTTTATTTGGCCTTTTACAAGTCATATTTATTTTATTTTTAACCTAGAATAGCTCTAGCACTTATGTATCTATTTAAATATAATAGTATTGAATTGTAAAAGTTTTTGGTGTAATTCTACTTTTACTTTCACTCACACAAATGCAAAGCTCAGCTTAAGTCTAACGGACTATATATTATTATTAATTGTCAAAAGTTT
This sequence comes from Danaus chrysippus, assembly GCA_916720795.1. Classification (NCBI taxonomy): domain Eukaryota; kingdom Metazoa; phylum Arthropoda; class Insecta; order Lepidoptera; family Nymphalidae; genus Danaus; species Danaus chrysippus. The sequence continues at coordinate 856,425 of CAKASE010000070.1, forward strand.
AACACGTAATTTCTATCTATTTAAAACAAACATATGACATATATTTTAAATTGTAATATTTATATTTTACTTATATAACTAAATATTATCCAATAAATATTATTATCAAAAGTAGAGAGGGTGGTACTTCGCCGGTCGAGACAGCACATAATCAAGCTGTAGTGACTGACCACAACGAGTATTACTGTTATATGAAATAATTGCCTATATATATATATATATATATATATATATATATATATATATATATATATATATATATATATATATATACATGGTGCATATACTAAAATTATATAAGTTAACTTTTAATCTATCTGTTTGTTCCATTTAAAAAGACGAAAGCGATTGTCATGAAATCTTTTCAGACAGATAGTTAATATAATATGGAGTGGCTTGAGATACTTATATTAAAAAAATACTTATTTTTTTAATATAAATAATAAAAACAAACTTCTTAATAATGTAATATCTCTTCTGAGTAGACGAAGTCGCGTTAATAGCAATAGTATACGTGAATTTTTCGCTCAATTTAAGTTTAACCAAACATAAATCTAATGTTTAAGGTTTTTCCTTCAAAAACAAGGAAAACTCGAGTCAGGAAGTTACTGTAGCCTCTAAGGCTTTATATAAAGGTCCAAAAACACCGGAAGGGTGTTACAGGCTCTTATTTAGGGAGGCAATATCTTGAAAGGACCGTAAATATACCGAGGGGCAATTAAAGTCAATAAGACGGCCTCGGAACATATTTTACTATTAACTCTTGAAAGACTTACATCTATATCAATGTTGTGAAGTATTTGGTTTGGATATAAAATTTTAAATTACTTCTTTTTCCTGGCAATTTCCCAGCTTTAGCCAGGGTCTGCCGAACTGACAATTTTCCGGCCATAGCCAGGGTCTGCCTTACGTGTTGTGAATAGTTTTGGCTAATTGTTTTTTACGACCGGCCGCCTGCCTGTTATCCCCCTATTGGGAATCAGCATTAATCATTTTAAATCAGCATTTTAAATTACTTATTATATAATATTATTCTCATGCTATATTGTGACCATTTTATTGTAAATATATATAATATATATAAATCTTTGTCTTTAAATGACTTGAATAGAGTTTCAGTGATGTCTAACGAAAAAATTTCAATTTTAAACATAATAATTCTTTTAGTTATGTTATTCATCAGTTATTCATTGATAAAATTATAGCAATACTAAACAAATTTTGATTGAATTTGGATAAATAAAATTGTAAAAAAATCATATATATGCTACTTTTATTATTATATTTCAATGCGTACGTTTAAAGCCTTTTTGCCTATAATTAAATTTTAACTTTCCCCATACAAAAAAATCTGAAGCCACATAAAGTAAAAAAGCAGTTTTTTATATTCCCACAAATAAATTAATTAAATTTGAAGTTTGTGTATAAATAATGTAAGTTGATGAAAAATAATGGGGAGGATATTTGTTTTGTGTGTTCAATAATTTGGTTAATATTATATTTGGACCTATAAGGATTGTATGAAAAACAACATGAATATATGACAATATACTGTATAACAAATACATTATGTAATATTATTATACATTGTTATGTAACAAATTCATTCATTCATTCATTTGTTCATTTATGTCCCAAAAATATTAATAATTACAACATTATAAAAGAAATTTGATGCACAAAATATAAATCACCACTTAATAGAAATTTCTACCAGAAACGCGTAGTAAAAATATAGTGTTTCAAAACTCAACAGATTTCATTTACGCGTTTGATATTAAATATCGTTTGTGTCCTGGTAAATACTTAAGTAATCAAACTGGTTAAAATATATTTTCTTTCTATTATTTTTATAGTTAGCGTAAATCTTATAGTGTGACCAATATTAGCTTTAACGAAGATGGAGTGCATTGATTTTAAATAATAGTAGAAGTTCATAAATTAATCATGTTGGAATTATTGAAGTCGTTTAGAAAAATAATATTTTACAGGTGTTTAGGATATTGAAAATACAAGGATTCTTTTACAATTGATATGTGACATGAGACTAAACCTCTCATCATTCCGTGTATTCAATATAATATAATCATATATAGTCAGTGGTGGCCTAGTGGTTAAAGGGTCCGCCTCTCGTTGCCGAAGGCGCGGGATCAAACCTGGCAAGTACCAATGTGATTTTTCGGAGTCATATGTACTTTCTGAGAGTATTTTAGACACCACTGACATACGGTGAAGGAAAACATCGTGAGGAAACCTGGACTTATAGTTTCACAATTATAAGTTTGAAATCACCATCCATCTTGAGCAAGCGTGGTGATTAATGCTCAAACCTTCTCCATGTGAGAAGAGGCCTTTGCTCAGCAGTGGGCGCTGATAGGCTGATGACGAATATAATATAATACTTGGAATTGTTTTTATAAGTGATTATAATGAATTATAATACTGAACCATTGTTATTTTGTATGCAACATGAGTGTCAACTTGTGTTTGAAAACTATAAGTACTGGCTTCAGACATTTTGTAGGATGACTGGAAGTAACGCTAAACATTAAAAATCAAGTGTGAAACTGTACCTCGAACATCTTTTAATAATTATAAGAATTAAGGAAAGTATTTTCCTTTTCACTGTGAAGAATTTATAATACTTATTTTATTATGTAATTTTATAATTGGAGGCAAAATAAAATACAAAAAATATATATAAATAAACATAGTTCAAACTCAAAGGTTCGTCAATAAGAATAAAGGCAGATGGCTGTTTTATATTTTTTTTTCAAAGAATTAAAAAATATATGGACTTAAATAAAAAAGGAGTAAATTAGGTCACATATAAGTCTTCGTTATTACCGCTTCCTTAGCCTGAAATCTCTGGCTATTTCTCATCATCAGAACCATTTAATTGTATGCCATTTCAAAATTTCATATCAACAGGATCCGTATTTACTTTATAACCGTTTATTAATTCATTAATAATTGTTTGAAACTTTCCCTTTGATGTTAACTCTTATTTGCTGGCTGACGACACTTGGAGACATCGACTTTCAAACGAGCGGTTCTTGGCAGTTCCTCAATAATATTTCAAAGCAAACTCATACGTCGTTTAATTAATAAAGTTTGGTATTTACATCAAATTGTGACTTATACTTACTTATACTTTGTTACGGTCAGTTTAAAGGTTTTCAGGACAATTTCAGATGATAGTAGTAATAGCTTTGTAAGTCAGTGGTGGCCTAGTGGTTAAAAAGCCGCCTCTCATACACGAATGCGCGGGTTCGATCCTGGGCCGGGTAAGTACCAATTTGATTTTTCCGGGTCATATGTACTTTTTGAGAGTATTTAGACATCACCGATTAATGCATTCCCAAAGAGGGTTGATGTCAGGCAGGCGGCCGGTCGTAAAACAATTAGCCAAAACTATTCACATCATGTAAAGCAGACCCTGGCTAAAGCTGGGAAATTGCCAGGAAGAAGAAGAAGTAGTAATAGCTTTGTAGAGTACATGTAAGTTTAGTTCATACTCAGGAATACTTCAAAAGAAATGCAAGAAGCTCTAATAGCTTTATCTTAATCTACAGTATTTCTTCTGCCTTAAACAGCCTTTTACTCATTATTAACTTAACCAATAATATAATCCGTAAAATGTTAATTCATTCAAAACAACCAAATTAAGATAATAGAGAGTTATTTGTGGTTTTTAATTAAATGGACACTAAACTGTAATTATTTATAACAGTCATGACATCCCAATGACGGGATGGGTCAGAGTTTTAATTAAATATTCATGTAATTAATTAGTATTATATGAATAATTAATATATTATATACAATGCTTCCTATTATTTGAAACAAAGTAGAAGTTTTAATTTGTAAGACTTTTGTCAATTTTGGGCTTATAATAATTAAATTCAAATCATTATACGGAATGAAAAATTTATCTTCATGACCAGGATAGGTATACTATTCTCCGGTTGCTACTTTATACTATTACTATACTGTATACTATTCACAACATGTAAGGCAGACCCTGGCTATAGCTGGGAAATTGTCAGGAAAAAGTTAATACAAAGCTACTAACACGCGTCATTCCAAAGATCACAGATTCAATTTCAACTGTCAATGTAGAAAATATTAGAATGTAAACAATATTTTAGAAACCAGTAGTAAAAAGAGTATATAGCACCAGATTTATATATTTGTCAAGTATAATCAAAAGAGTTGAATATATAATCAATGTATCATTCAATAAACTTTATTAAATTACTTACAAAATTGTTTTGTTTGTTAAATATTTAGAGTTTATTCAAACGCTATCCGGATGTTATGATATCTCTTGGTTGCTTTCAAATATAAGTTCTATTTATTTTCTACTAGTTTTTACCCACGATTTTGTTCGCGTTAATTTCGGAATTAGTAATATATGTATAGCTGACCGGGCGATCTCTATTCCGCCCTAGAGGCCATAAATAACTACATATTAGAATTTATTAGGTTTGTTTTCGTTTTCGATCGAACAGAATTAAACATCATATGTCCGTCTCCTGGTTCTAATCTATCTCTTTACCAATTTACAGCCATATCCCTACAGCCGTTCTTCAGTTATAAATAATGTAACTAACACAACTTTTTTATTTATATATAAATATAAAACAAATACATAACTATAATTGCTTTTATCATACGAATTATAAAGATCAGCTTCTTAGTTAAAGTACAATAATTTTAATTTTGGTGTTTGAACATGGCTTACTCGACCGGGAAAGTACCACCTAGTCATAGAAGATCGGCGTTAAGTAACCGTTATACATATATACGAGTGTTATTGCCTATATTATAGCCGACATAGGCAGACCCTGGTTAAAGCTGGGAAATTGCCAGGAAGAAGAAAAAGATTACAGCCGACATACATATATTCCACAAACTTTATACATGTCTATTTGACCTCAATTCTGAGGAATATACAGTCTACATAAAAAACTATTTATTAATATAGAAATTATTTCTCATTTTTTTCCTCAACGCGCTCTCGTTATTGTTGAAGCCATAACTATTGTGTAATAAAAATGGTGGTGATATTGAAAAATGTATGGACGTTGTAAAAGTGTATTGAGAATTCCACATAAACGTATTGGAAAGTTGATTCGAGGAAACTTTATGGCTTTAAAATATATAACACTATATCAAAAATGGTTTTCTCATACAATCTCTATAGAGAAATTTAATACATGTGTTAAAACTCTTGTTTTGTTGAATATTCAACTTTATTCATATTAAATTTGTCTAACTTTTTTGATCATTATAATTCTAAATTTTATTTTATGTCAAAGGTGGCAAATGAGCAGATTGCCTACTTGATAGGCAGTAGTGACAGAGATATTACGGATGCGTTGCCAACCTTGATTGTGGAGGAAAAGGGAGGGATGGGAATTAGTAAATAGCAGGAAAGATTGGGAAAAGGGAAAGGGCGGCCGTCTCTCTCACTCGTCGGACGGAACGCAGCCATTAAAGACTACTTCACGCCGATCTTCTGTGAGAGGGTGGTACTTCCCCGCTCGAGACAGCTCTTATCGAGCTGCAGTAACTTGACCACAGCTAGGCTCTACCGCCTAAAACCTACTAGGATTTAACCAAATATTATTGCCTACGGTTTATTCTGATATAAGGTAAGTTCTTGGTAATATATATTAGAATCTGTAACATCAATATCTCGGTTTAATTTATGGCACAGAAAGTTAATATCCTCTGAAATTAAATATATATATGAATGAAAGTATTTCAGTAAATATCCAATATAAATGTGAATGTAATATAGAAGCAAATGAGTAAATAAAATGCAATAAATAAAGCAATACTTCAAGATACTTGAAAACAATCTATGTTTATAGCGACCTCTCTAAGGATATTAAATTCCTTTGAGCCCGCTTCCACGCGAGCCTGTGTTTATTTGATTTTAGTATTGAGTCTTACATTCTAATAGAATTTATCTAAAAGGTCCTATGCACTCACACTTTTATTGTAATTTTGTGTTATAAAAGGCTTTTATTTTATTTTTTTTTTGTTTTGTCTTTTGGCTTAAATAATTTCGAGTTCAAGAGAATTTTCCTATCCAATTCCAATAAATATACTTCCAATTGATTAGTTTTACATTATGATTCTCTCATTTTATGATGCTACTACTATCTAAGAATCTATGTTTATTTCTCTTTCACGCTACAGATTTTGATGAAATTTTACAGTAATGTAGGCTAGGTATCAGATAAAGATATAGGCTATAATTCTTTCTAGGATTATCTCTAGCTCCCATAGGTTCAGGGAATAATAGTTGAATTATGTATGGAGTCTTGTGACAAAGACGAAATTTATTACAATGTATAAGTGAACAGAAATGAAACGAAGAGACAATTGACGAGGAAGGCTATCAAGAGATCCTTAATTTGATAAAACTCTCACCCTAATCTTTTCTTAAAGACTTTATGTCAAAGACAATAAGATTAGGTTCAAAGTAATTATCCACAATATAGATATATCTAAAATATGTATTTTTAAACATACAAACTTTATATCCAGGTTCTGCTTGCATCTCAATTTCGTAATAGTCTTTATCTAATTCCACTTTCATTCTAAATTACTTACAAAATAGTTAAACCATAAACATATTTTCTTTATAATTTTTTACTAATGGATAGTTTTTAAGTATGTATATATATTTTTATAATAGCAAAGAATCTATTCGATTTCTCAATCTAAAAGTTCTTATGCAATGCAGTGGATAACTTTTATCAATTTCGTGTATTGCTCTAGTAAATTGGATTGCATTTTCATTTAAGAGGAAGCTTCAATCACTTTGCATGACTCGTCCACAGAGAGTATCAGCTCAAAGTATCTGCAAGTTGAATATAATATAAACTTTATTTTATACTAGCTTTCGGTTATATCGCGTTTCCAAGAGAACCTTTCAAAAGTCTAGAAAAAAAACTATCCTATGTTCTTTCTCAAGATCAACTCCATCTCTGTACCAAATTTCATTAAAATCTGTTCGGTGGTTTAGGCGTGAAAGCGTAACAGACAGACAGCAGAGTAACTTTTGCATTTATAATATTACTAGGGATTTTTGTCTTCAATTCTTTTTCTCGTTTTGTTTTTCAGAAAGTATATTTTCTTAGGACGACATGTGCTGTATGAATAGGACAAATAAGTTTGTGGCGAAGAACGTACTTTTCATTCAATATGTATTAATAGAATAAAATCCGTTAAGACTTTGAAGAAATATCACTTTGTATGCAGTATTCATGGAAAAGTAGAAAGATTTACTTGGTTTATATATATATAAGATTCTTCTGTACGTATGTACGTACGTCAGTCTGTGTGTGTCTACGTGTGTATGTCACTGAACTCCTAAACGGTTGGAGCAATTTGAATGAATATTTTTGCATCCATTTATGTTCCCCGGATAGATTAGATTCGCAAATCAGTCCAGCAGTTGGAGCTGCATTAATTATTTAGATTAATTAAAATGAATAAGCAAGGCACTTATTATATTTATTGTTTTGACACACTTCACATATTCCTCTCTGAGCGAGACTAAAGTTCAAGCGGGCAGAGTCACACACAAAAACTAGTTTTAATATTAAATCCTTTTGAATTTAAAACAAATGATAAATTCGGTTTACTTATGAAGACGTTATAAGCGTAGATATGGTAAAATTATTTTTGTAAAACTCGTATATTGATAGTCATTTGTCTATCTATGTTCATTCCTTTATAAAATAAGGTAATAAATAAATAATATTATGTTTCGTTTCACTATAAAGAATGTATTGTAACGATTTTGAGATGTAATTATATATATTTATGCAAAATAAAGTACAAAAATAAGTATTTAATATCGTTCTAACTCAAAGTTTCATCTATAAGAATGAAAGAAAGGAAAATCGATGTTTGGCAAATATTTTTCAAAGAACTAATTTAAAAAATAATATATAAGTTATTTCTGACATTCAAAATCTTTCAGATTTCTTAAGAAGTTTTAATTATAAGAATATCAATTATATTACCTTTCACACGACTTTAAAAATTTTATCAGATTGACAAAAGATTTTTAAATTAAATTCATACTTTGAGACGTTTTGACCTGATTTTCCATCAGTGTGACTATATATTGGAGGTTTTAAATATAATATAATTATTCCTATACAATTTAAACCAAAAATAACATTAAATTTTATATATTTAATATAATTTATTTATAGTTTTTAATAATGCACTTGTCTTGAACGATTCCGAGCGTAAAATGTCGAGTAGACTTTATTTAAAGAGATCACCAATCAAATAACGAATTTATGTACGGTGTATATTATACGCGCTCCCATTCCCAAAGGAATTTAATATACTAAGAAAAGCTACGGAATGGATTCGAGAGACGTTTTGCCTAAAAGAAATTATTTATTATATTTAAACCAGTAAATAATATAGCAAAACTAATAATAATAATCAGTGGTGACCTAGTTGTTAAAAGTCCCGCCTCTCATGCATAAGGGCACGGGTTCGATCCTGGCCCTGGCAAGCACTAATGTGATTTTAACGAGTCATATGTACTTTCTAAGAGTATTTAGACATCACCGATCAATGCATTCTTAAAGAGAGTTGATGTCAGGCAGGCGGCCGGTCGTAAAAACAAATAGCCAAAACTATTCACAATATGTAACTCAGACCCTGGCTATAGCTGGGAAATTGCCAAGAAGAAGAAGAAACTAATAATATTATAGTTTAGTTAAACTTTTTTTTAATATACCCAAAGGAGCAAACGAACAGACGGTCTACCTGAAAGTAGTAACCGTCACTTATGGACATCTGCAAGATCAGGAATGTTGTAGATGCGTTGCCGACCTTGGTTGTAAAGGTGTTACGTACGCGTACATATGAAAAAAAAAATGAACATCGCCGGGGCGACATCATTGTATCGGTAAAATATCATATAACGAGTGACGCCGTTGACTCCGCGGAACGAACACCAAGCCGTGTGAACCAGAAGATTACTGATACACACAAGCTATGGAATGGTATTGCTATCATAACATCGGGACAACCATGTAGTCTTAGGTGTAGGTTATAAGTTTTAATATGTAATTCTGATTATAATATACATATAAGTAAGTTTCGTAGTTTTCCTGGAACCTCTGGTTGCCACACTATATAATTGAGGAGCCGTCCGAACAATTGATAACTTGAAATAATACAATATAAATTAATTAACAAAATAAACACGATTTTCTATGCATAAGAAGAAAAATGCGTCAGAAATAAGATAATTTCATTCGTATGTCGAATTTTGATATAAATGAAGAAATATGTAAATCTAAGAATTGATCCACCTTGATCTTTTATTAAATCAGGTTTTTTTACAATTTTTTATCACTTGCAACCAAATATATTCAAAGAAAATTCTAAATCAAATTTTGAATGTTTTTAACTGATTAAAACTTTTAATTTTTATCCAAATTTAAAGCATCGTGTCCTTATAACCGCTTCTTCCTCAATTCAGATAAATCTAAGCACATAGTTGGCAATGTATCAGGAATTTGTGTATTTAACGCGTAGCAGAGGTGAGTTTTGTGGAAATTAACCGTGGTGACACCTGATCTGATTCAAGAAATTAAATTCGTAAGTCATCTATTTAAATATAAGCTATTTCTAAAAAATATATGTGTACAAGACTTTAATAGCATACGGATTATGTTAAAAAAAAGATAAGTTGAGTTATACCTACTAAAAAAAATCGAAATATCTTAAATAAATACCAAATCAAATCTGAAAGTAGTGTAGTCCAAAATCGGTCTTGGTCTTGCAGTCTTGTTCTTGCTAAAATGCAAGAACAAAACCAAGAGCTATATTGACGCAAGACCAAATAAGTCTTACGTCTCGTCTTGTTCTCACATTTGGTCAACTCTATCTGAAAGATATTGTTTCGTAATTAATATTTTCTATAACAAAACTATAACTATATATTATATCCTTAGAATTATATCCTTAAACTAAAAACACAGTCTCCTGTTTTTCATTGTACCTACATTTATATTACCTACACCTGGGTCACAAGTCCCAGTCACTGTTGAAGCTCCTCTCACTACAACGATGGACCCGACACCCGCACCGTGAATACATGGAATGATGAGAGGTTTCGTCTCTGTGATTTATTTCGTAATAAAGTACTTAGGGTTCAATTAAATTTATTTTAACCGTACATACAAAAAATATTAAAGATTATTTTTTATAATACGTTCCCATATCTTTTATAACATCATGAATCCTCTCCGATACAAAGTCTAAAGCAAAATTTATTAATACAATATGATTTATGTTCAAGCGATCTCCGTTGTTTGTTTTGCCTCTGTTTTATTATCCATACGTATTGTTATAATATTTAGATCTTAAAGGATTTACAACTCGATATAATAAATAAACGAATTAAATAATAAATATATATTTAAATGAAACTAGAAGCCAGTGGTGGCCTAGTGGTTAAAAGGCCCGCCTCTCATGCATGAGGACGCGGATTCGATCCTGGCAAGTACCAATGTGATTTTTCTGAATGATATGTACTTTCTAAGAATATTTAGAGATCACTGATTGATGCATTCCCAAAAGGGGGTTGACGTCAGGCAGGCAGCCGGTCGTCAAATCAATTAGCCAAAACTATTCACAACATGTAAAGCAGACCCGGGCTAAAAGCAGGGAAATTGCCAGGTAGAAGAAGAAGAAAAAATGTCAGATTGTCAATAATGGCGCTTCTTATATAGGTGGCTTGAAGGTTACTAGTTTAATAATTATTTATCATTTAACAATAAATATATTAAAGTTTTTGAATAATTTTACGTAATCCAAAAAACATGTCGAGTTTATCGACGCGATCTCCAAGGTTACATCGCTCCAGACAGTCTGTTATTCGTCATACAATGCGATGTATATAATATACATATATTGACAAGAGATTATCAATTTAAATTGATTTATACTGATCCAACGATCAATCAAAGTGTTCATATTGTAACTAACATAATATATATCATTATTTGTAACAGTTTAACCGACAATAATAGTGTTTTTGATAAGACTTAACTATTATCTTGAATTATATTATGTTTATATATATTTAATTCTATATAAACATACAATTTTTAGGTTTTAAGTCTTGTCGTCGTCCTCATCAGCCTATCAGAGCCCACTGCTGAGCGAAGGCCTCTCCTCACATGGAGAAGGTTTGAGCATTAATTACCACGCTTGCTCAAGACGGGTTGGTGATTTCAAACTTATAATTGTGAAATTAAAAGTTCAGGTTTCCTCAAGATGTTTTCCTTTATCAGTCAGTGATGTCTAAATACTCTTAGAAAGTACATACATATGACTCGAGAACATTACATTGGTACTTGCCAGGTTTCGAACCCACGCCCTCATGCACGAGAGGCGGGCCTTTAACCACTAGGACACCGCTGACCTCAAAGTCTTGTTTTATTATAATATTAACGTGGGTTATTGAATGAGAAACGGAAAAAACTACGTATGTAGTATGATGCAAACTCGTACTAATTTAACTAATATGGAAACTAGAAAGCTAGATAGTTATAGACTTACTTCCATCTATAATAAGATCACGTAGGTTGTTCATCCTTGTTCTATCTTATTATAAACCATATATATAACTTCTACTTTGTCTTTTCTATTAAACCCAAGTTTTTGCTACTTATATGTATGTATGAGCTACCACAAAAAAACGAAATGTAACCTTTACTTTAATAATTTCAAACTACCAAATCCTTCCAACTTTAGTTATCTTGAAAAACAACCTTTTTATATACGTATTTCAATAATATATAAAAGACAAACAATAAACAGTCTTGTAAATATATGTTTTAATATAATAACATTTTTATAACTAAATATTTTTGTAATGAAACTCAATAATATTGAACAATTTTCATCCAATAATAATCTTTATTAGAATTCAATGTATCTGTACAAATTTAATTTCGTGAGTTTGACCTTTTGATATAATGAAGATGTTCACTTATTAATTGAATTTTAAAGTAAATCTCTATATATATAAAAATTGATTGCTGTTCCTTAGTCTCGCTTAAACTCGAGAACAGCTGAACGGATTTATCTTATCTTAGTCTTGAAATGTTTGTGGAGGTTCAGGGAAGGTATAAAAGCTGAAAAAAATTGATTAATTACTGGGAAAACCATAAAAACAGCCCTTTTCTATTTCCCATACAAACGTTTTTTTTGACATTAGATTTGACAACTAACTAATATGTCAATCATTCTGTCGCACTTCAAAACACGGAGATTTATGGCTTACAGGTAAACTCCAAAAATATAAATAAAAAAACGTAATAGATATTATTTGATTATAGGGCGATACGAAGTTCGCCAGGATACGAAGTTCGCCAGTGTAGGTATAAAAACGGTTTTTTTAATAAATAAATCTATATACATATACAAAAGAAAGTTGTAATACTCTCTCTTACTGTTATCATTACAATTTCTATTCGTTTTTTTTATATAATAAACACACATGCAATATATCTTTTTATTAAATATTGACTGGATTTAAGATTATCTTTATATATAAAAGAAAGTCGTGTTAGTTGCACTATTTATAACTAAAGAATGGCTGTAGATATGGTTGGAAATTGGTGTAGAGATAGATTAGAACTAGGAGACGGACATAGGATATTTAATTATGTTCGATCTAAAAATTAAAACTTAAAAAATCCAATATCTGGTTATTTACGGCCTCTTGGGCATAATAAAGTTAGCCAGGTCGGCCATACTGTATATATTATATAACGTTTTTCTTACAGTAGAAATATATTTATATATATGTATTAAAAAATATATCCAATCAATATATTAATAAACTAGTTTTTGCCCGCGTTTTTTTCAGCACTTTCAGATTTGGAGTCATACAGTAATGTATATAGTATTTAAACAATACATAAATTGACCAACTAATTCTGTTTCTTAACCTATATAACTCTCAGAATTCATCAAAATCTGTTTATTGGTTTTTCCGTAAAAGAACAACAAACATCTACACATATGTTACGCGACGGTGTAACAGTGATAGTTAACTAAATATAAAGATAATAACGGTGTAATCGCAGGTCGCGTTCATCTTCTAAGTAAACTTGTTCATTCTACACGGATCCGTCTCAGTTCAGTGTGAACAGACTTTATCCCTACTAATATTATAAATGCGGAAGTAACTCTGTCTGTCTATTACGCTTTCACGCCTAAACCAATGAACTGATTTTAATGAAATTTGGTACAGACATAGAGTTGACCTTGAGATAGAACATAGGATAGTTTTTATCCCAGACTTTTGTAAGGTTCTCTTGGAAACGCGATATAACAGAAATCCACGCGGGCGAAGCTGCGGGCGGAAAGCTAGTAGTTTAATATTTCTTTTTATAATATTGTGTCTATTTGTTTACCCTTCATACAATATTCTCGAACGAATAATTTGTAATTTAGCTTTAAAATTAAATTAAGTCATTTAAATTTTGATTTCATTGCATCCACTTAGGTCGAAATCGTAATTCATACGACAAAATTAGTTGGAGAAATAAGTCGAGTTAGTAATACAAGCTTACTTTATTCTGAAATATTAAGACGAAAATAATCATTTGAAATATTGTTTAGTATAATTCAATTTAAACATATTAAATAATAGTAAAATCTATTGTATAAGCCGGATCTGATAGGAATAAAACAAAGAAATAAAACTATTTGTGTACAGAACTAAAATAAACTCTAGCGTCATAATGTCTTCACCTTAACACTTCGGATTAAAATGTACAAGTTACTAAGAAATAAACAGTGAAAATAATTTAAATGTTACATTTACATCGTTATTTTGTATTAAAAAAGGGTTTTTTAAAGTATTTTTAATATAATTTCATTAAATCCAAAAAGAGTAGATTATGATGTCAAAAAATCGCATCTAAATAATTCAGAGATTTTATATTTAAATGATTAATTTTTATTTTTTTTGGATTAGATAAAAGTGGTGGTATATTTTAATATATTTAAGAGAATTCTAACACAGTCTTTATTTTAAAATAACTTATTTTTCTCATATTTGTAGATATTGATATTTTAATTTAATTTCTTTTATATAAACAGATAAATATACAATAATCTATAGAATGGTATAATAAATATACTATTCTCGTGTAATAAGAGTAACAATAATATCAAAACATAACTTAGATTAATCTCAACTTTTTAGAATACACTTTCGGAGGATTTGATATATTTCATTATAAACTACAATTAATCTATATTAAGATAATAATAAGTATTTCGCGTGTACACATGTAAATGAAACTAAGTTTCTGATACTACGCGTTTTTTATTATTCTATTCTATCGGTTCCTTCACAGCGGTCACGGGCAGACGATATGAAAGTATTATTAAAATAATAAAAAACCGAGTAGGTACATAGTGTACGAACAACTTATTTTCATATTAACTATATTAGGTATTATTTTTAGTATATAATAGTAATGAAAGGTAGGATTAATATATAAACTTATATATATGTAGATAGCGGGCACTAATTGTTACTAAATCCTGACATTGCTGTATAAACTATACTTCCTTAAACAGTAGGTACTCTTTAACTCGACGATCCATCACAAAAAACCAATGTTTTACATTATTCTAATCACTATGATTTTAACATATTTTCTTGTGGAAATCTATGTATAAATAAAGTAAAAGAATTATTTAAGCTATCTAAACTATACGATAGCGAAATAATTCAAGTTTTGAATAGATTTAACTTAAGAAATAGAGTTTTCCTTCTCAATTTCCTCTATATATGTACAAGGTGAACAAACACACATCGCATATCAATAGACCAGGTAAGTGGCCCATAAAAATTCCTTAAAATAGATTTCAAAGTTTTTTTTTTTTCACGAAAATAAACAATTCCATCGTCCCATATAGCGATGACAAATTTTAGAGAGAACTCCCCTTTGATGTTTCAGATAAATAATGGCAGTTGGAAACAATGTGGTCTAAAATATAAAATGTTGCGATTTTTCATTAAACGGAATCGTCGAGTCATAGGATCTAGGGGTGTTAGTACAAAAGGGTCTAATGCCTTCTAACTTTAAGCCTATTTTTGGGAGATAAAAATTATATAATGTTTTATTTGTGTTAAACTAATTTAGTGACATAAATAATAACTCTTCAAGAATTGTACTCATACTGATGTCAAAACTTTTTTAAGTAGTGTTAAAATATTAAAATTTTATTAAGAAAATGTCGAATGGAAAAATCATGGACACAACAAGGAATACAACAGAGAACCTCGGGGAAAACCTAAATTGAGTTGTTTACGCGTTCAGTCATTTGTAAAGATCTTGCATACTGTAACTGTATTGTAAGGTAGTATTTATTATGTCATATTATATTTAATCTTAAGCTATTTTCTGTATATAGATTAAGTAAATTACTGACCACATAAAAAGCCTTAAGCCACCTGAATCTCCTATGATTTGTATATCTATACTAATATTATAAAGCTGAAGAGTTTGTTTGTTTGTTTGTTTGTTTGAAAGCGCTAATCTCCGAAACTACTGGTTCGAATTGAATAATTCTTTTTGTGTTGGATAGTCCAGTTATCGAGGAAGGCTGTGAGCTATATAACATTACGCTACGATCAATAGGAGCAAAGATATAGTGGTAAATGTGTAAAAAACGGGAGAAATTATTTCATCTTTGAAGCCTTCCGTTGCGTGCGCCGTGAAAACGGTTCAAGATACACAAAAAATATGTACTAAAGAATAATAGCTCTTTTAATGATCTAAAAAACAGTCCACGACAGTACATGTCTATCTTTTAAGATTAACTCACAAAAACCGTTTTTATGGTACCTAATTTTGTCGAAATAATTTGTTTTAGTTGTATTAAAATAATAATATTAATCTTTATTCATATAAACAAATAAATATGTTGTTGGTTAAGAGTACTTCATTATTAATAAAAAAACATAGGTTTCATCTTGAAAATCTACGGGAATTCGAACATTCCGAAAACCCCGCAAGAACGGGAACTATGTGAGAAGAACCAAAAAACTGTCAAAAGTAACTATTCCACGCGGACGAAGCCGCGGCAAAAGCTAGTATTTAATAAGCTAAGGAAAGCTAGCAGTTTTTACTAAATCCAAGCTTATTTTGCGAACAGCAATGATCTAATATTTTGTTTAGTAAAAGAGAATATTGATACATTTGTAATTTATTATACAAGTAACATTCGTATGAACATCCAAATCAAATCTCCAACGTGAATAGCCTGCCCTAACTGTGTTCATTGTAATTTTCGTTACAGTTGACATTTGATAGTCCTATTGTTGCGTGATTGATTAAATTTTGAATATTTCAGATACAAATTATTTATGACAATGTCATTTATAATTATTCCTTTGGAAGCCAAGATCTATCCTAATCTTCTGAGCACAAATCAAGCTTACTTTATTAAGATTTCCTTTGAGCTCACTTCTCACTGGGCACGAATTTTGTGTTCATCCAACTTGGAGCTAGATTTTTGAGTGGTTCTCAAGAAAACAACTGTGGTATGGCTAGGTAGTAATAGTTTTCAAATGCTGATACATAATTAGAAAGACAAGGATCATAATGAGAGATTTTCATAACAATAAGTCTAACTAGAGCTAAATAAATATATATTTGTATATAAAATCATTACAGAATTAATATCAAATGTATCTTTTATTGGTGATAGTAATTGTATATCAAATCACTGTACTGCAGTGCAACGGGAGTAGCATTTTAGAGGGTCAATTAAACATTTGCAGATAACGTTTCAACCCACGCCAAAGCTCGTGGGGATGCTAGAATCTAGCGGCTAGAACACTAATTAGATTTACTGACTTTACTTGTAATAATAAAATTTGTAACAAGTAAATAAAAATCGTGTAAAATATATAGAATGCATAATAATAATTATTTGCAGGCATAACAACGATTGTATGCATAAAATATTAATGAGATTTAATTCTACTTTATTTCTTTTCGAAATCTGTCATATTTATTATTATACCATAAATTTTAACTCAACTCTCAGGAGGCATAATCTGGGAAAATAAAACAATTTGGTGAACTCTTCATACAATAAATATTTTGGTAGAAATCAAAACAAAACGTATATGTAGATGTCAGTAAAAATGGAAGTTATCAAAATGGATATTAAAATCTACAATATGCATTAAAATGTTACGTCTCCTGTTCCTATGATAAAAAAACACTTCTCCATTTGTAATTACATTAGCCATTACAGCAGCTTTTGTACCTAAACACATATTTACATATTCTCAACTACCCTCAAAAAGCCATTAAGAAACAAAGATACAAATTGCGTTATAAAAATTAAGTAAACTTTACCTTAGTTAAGGAAAATTGCTTGGAGGCTTTACCGTAATTTCATTTTAGCATTTTCCTTCATAAAGCAATTTAATTACACTTTATTATAGTAATAACAAAATGATTATGTCTAACTTGGGAGGATGTTTTTTTAAGAAATACCACTATATATATCCCTCTTCTTCTTCTACCTGGCAATTTCTCAGCTTAAGCCAGGGTCTGCCAGATATATATATCCCATTCGGTGTAAAATGCTACTTAAAACTATGTTCATATTAAAGACTTGATTATTATTATGGTTTAGGAAGGACCATTGAGATTTGGAACCACCTAAATGGTATTTTAAATCTGCCATATTATTATACGGAGCTGTATTAGCTCTTGCATCCCAAAATTCTACGAGAAGATGATGTTATTAAGTTAGATAAATGCGAACAAAATTCATTACCCTTAAACCTGGCCCTTTAAACCTACACCTGGGTCACAAGTCCCAGTCACTGTTGAAGCTCCTCTCACTACAACGATGGACCCGACACACGCACAGTGAATACATTGAATGATGAGAGGTTTCGTCTCTCTATATATATTAAACCTACACCTGGGTCACAAGTCCCAGTCACTGTTGAAGCTCCTCTCACTACAACGATGGACCCGACACACGCACAGTGAATACATTGAATGATGAGAGGTTTCGTCTCACCACAACAGTATGAGAATTTTGGTTGTAAAACATCAAGGTCTATCATGTCTGAATTGTAAATTGTTTTAAAACTCATAATTTTCCTGTTGTTTTAAAAATGGTGCTGCAACTCCCATTTCGTTTAATAATATATGATGGTTGCTGTAAAGTAACCGAAACGTCGGGAGTATGTAGTATTTTTTAAATAAAGCACGCGTAGTATATCCGAATAACATTCATTTCATTTAAATGAATACTCGCGAAAGTATTATCTCATTAACATTTAAATTATTATTAAACAAATCGTTGACGTTAAAAGACAAACAACAAGACTAACAGACAGACACTTTCATATCGTCTGCCCTTGATCATTGTTGCTGCAAAGGAACCGAAACGTTCGGATCATGTTAATATAAAGTAAATCATTATAATTTATAAAATATACGGCTTACATCATTCATCTACACAACGCTCGTTGTCAGATAAGCGCACGGGACAAATGTTATAATTTATATTATTCCACCGATGACTCAGAAGAAAGCTTATCTTCTATATATATAAAAATGGATTGCTGTTCCTTAGTCTCGCTAAAACTCAAGAACAGCTGAACGGATTTATCTTATCTTAGTCTTGAAAAGTTCATGGAGGTTCAGGGAAGGTATAAAAGCTGAAAAAAATTGATTCATTACTGGGAAAACCATAAAAACAGCCCTTTTCTATTTCCCATACAAACGATTTTTTTGACATTAGATTTGACAACTAACTAATATGTCAATCATTCTGTCTTACTTCAAAACATAAATAAATAAAAAAACGTAATAGATATTTCTTGATTATAGGGCGATACGAAGTTCGCCAGGTCTTCTAGTAATATATAATTTAAATCATTCCCAGGAACATTCAAGAGTTTTTTCTTGTATTTGATTAAAGCGTTCATCCTATCAGTACATGTTTGGGCCACTGCCAAGCCTATCAAACGATTTGCGTCCGCACCGTGTACAACGCACTTTATAATCTTTAAATCTGCACCATAGAGGTCATAATGCATCGCATCTATTTATTTTAATCTGTCGATTGAGCGGGAAAATTTGACAGCTGTCAATTAACGCGCTATTTCAAGAATCGACGGTTATTGAAATACAGATCAATATTGTATCGAGCAATGTGTATGATTTAGTCAGAAAAAGAAATTGAGATAATTGAAGTGTGCGATAAATTTATAAATGTTTTTTTTTGTATATTTTTTCGTGTCATGGATTCTGAGTTTGCACAGAATTTAATGAAAGCTATTTATTATTCTGTTATGTATGACACAACATATTATTAAATTTATATTTTCCTCTAGCAGTAACCTCTATGAGATTATGATAATTACTTGACTTCTGATAAATATTACTCACTATCTAGGAACAGCGTGTGAACTTATCAATATGGTCGTATTTTACTTTCCCTTGTAGTCACTTTTATACATTCTTGATATCTAAATTTCTCTGTTAATTATAGAGAAATTGCTTGAGCAAAATAAGCAGTACTCGATGCGCGATGAATAACACTTTTTTTGAGTCTGTTGTTTTTTATTCCAAACGCATTAAAAAGAGCTGAGCTTAATAACAAAAATTATACCAATATTATATTACAGCGTTTGGTAAAGGAATTGAAAAAAACTTTTACTTAGTACTAATCTTTATTTCAAATGCTCTCATATGTATTGCATGGTACTCTGTTAGTGAAGACACTCTGTATAGTGATTCCAAAGAATTATTGGGTTTTGAGAACTTTAAATTTACTTTAATTAGCTATATTTTTAAGCCATTACTTCATCTATTTTCGTATCAACAGTCACTATAAAATGCATTTCAATTCACATAAGCTGATATTTCGAAGACTTATTTCTGATGATTATTACGTCTACTGGCTTCTGCCTTCAGGGTTAGTGACTTATAGACAAAAGTCAACACGCCAAGTATACTATTGCACATATTTAGGACAATTCTTTTGCGTCTTTAATAATTTTATTGTAGCAAAATTATTGCAATATTGTGACAATCTTAATTCAAAACAACATGACATTTATTTTTACTATATTTTTATACAACTCGATTAATTTGTTAATTTATGAAAATTTGCTTTATCTAATAATAAACAGTGACAGTGGTGGCCTAGTGGTTAAAGGGTCCGCCTCTCGTTGCCGAGGGCGCGGGTTCAAACCTGGCAAGTTCCAATGTGACTTTTCGGAGTCATATGTACTTTCTAAGAGTATTTAGACACCACTGACATACGGTAAAGGAAAAACATCGTGAGGAAACCTGGACTTATAGATTCACGATTATAAGTTTGAAATCACCAACCCGTCTTAGCAAGCGTGGTGATTAATGCTCAAACCTTCTCCATGTGAGAAAGAGGCCTTTGCTCAGCAGTGGGCGTTGATAGGCTGATGACGAATAATAATTCTAAAATCATTATATTAGTACTTTATTTTCTCTTATATATGCTTTCTATTTCATCTATTGCGTCTCTATCTAAATTGGTCTTCAAAATTTTTTCAACTTTCTATTTAATGATGTGTATGTGATCTTTTTTAATCTAATGACAAATACTGATAAGAATGGTGATAAATTCTTTTGGGCATAACATCACGTGAGATTTAAAAAAGAATTTTATCATAATATGTATAATAAAACAAGCTATTTTTAACACAATAAGCACATGTCTGTGTGTCTGTGTGATCGTAGCTCCCAAATGGATGAACCGATTTTGATGCGGTTTTATTAATTTTAAATCCAATTTCTTTGAGATGATTTTTAACTATGTTCGGTTTCAATTGGTGTATTACACCATTCCATTGGTGTATTGGTGTATTGTATGACAGTATAAAATGCTGTAAGGTATTTTTTTCTTTGATTTATTATTACATTTTCTCAGGCGACTATATTTGTTGAAAGACAATTACAAATAAATCACTACAAAACATACATACATACATATATATACTAGTCGCATTCTTAAAATATTACAATAAATAAACATATTTTTAATAAATTAAATTACTGAACACTTTACAATGTTCTTTAAACCGCTAAAATAAACATTCCTATCGTAAGCCTAGCCCTAGAAACGTACTGAGCGGAAAATAGTTGAGTATAATAATGCATTAGCAATAAAAATGTATTATCCGCTATCGCTTATCAATGTGTGCTCAATCTGAACTCAGGTTTACGACTCCCATAGTTTATCTTTAGGTCATATGTTACTATCGATCTCAAACAGTTATTTTAAGTCCAATGCTTATCTTATTTCTGTTTTAACGATCGTACACAACACTAGTTTGTAATCCGAAAACATTACGTTCAAATTATTGAATATTTTAAAGGAATACATAAGAAATTATATTATAATTATGATTTTCAGTGATTAAAATTAACAGTTATATGATATTGATATGAATAAAAACAGAAATAGTGTTTTAATAAGTCTCCTCCTACTACCGAGCAATTTTCCAGCTATAGCCAGGGTCTGCCTTACATGTGTTGAATAGTTTTGGCTATTTGTTTACGACCGGTCGCCTGCCTGACATCAATCCTCTTTGGAAATCAGCATTAATCAGTGATGTCTTAATATTCTTACATAGTACATATGACTCGGAAAAATCACATTGGTACTTGCCCGGGCCAGGATCGAACCCGCGCCCTCGTGCATGAGAGGCGGGCTTTTTAACCACTAGGCCATGACTGACTACACCACCTCAAATGTATACGATTTAGCAAATAATAGTTAAAATCTGGTTCATCAAAGCAAATATCGCAGGCCGTAACTTCTAAAAGTAACTGCATCAACTGTATATTGTTGCAATGTACTATCTACTGGCAGATTAATCATTAGCTCTGCCAGCGTTCCCAAAAACAATATTAGATGTATGGAAGTCGTTAAATATATTTTACTACTATTTTATTGCCGTCTAGATTGGCTGCGCTGGTCGAGTAATTAAAATGATATAAAAATGTTTATTATCTCTGGCGATCAAATCATATTATTCAATTAATTTTTATTGTTGATTTGATTATTTTTAAAAACAAACTCGTCTGTTTGATGATGAAGGATTGTGTACCAAAGAAACTTCTCATTCGAATTATGTAAAAAAAATAGGTACTTAATTTTTGACCAAATTTCCGTATAAATAAATAAAGTGTGGACACGTTCCAAGTGTTCCAAGTGTGGACGCGTGCGGCGGCGTGCTGATACAACACCACGCCAAATATCACGACCTCAAGTATCGATAGTAATTCACCAGTCACCCTGTATATCATTTTTGTAGAACTGACTTGTAAAATGTTCTCTTGTTTTAATGATATTTAATGTGATAAGCGATAAATCAATTTTTTTATCATTTTATAAATGCACCAACGTTACCTCAGCTTGACTCAGGAAATGAGTGTTTAACTCGTTAGATAGGACCCCTTAAACCTACACCTGGGTCACAAGTCACAGTCACTGTTGAAGCTCCTCTCACTACAACGATGGACCCAACACACGCACCGTGAATACATTGAATGATGAGAAGTTTCGTCTCTGGTGTATTACTTGTTTTTAATATCAGTCATGCTTTTAGTTTTAATGAGTTTTAATGTACATGTAACTCCTTTGATTTTAGTTTTGACATATTTAATTTATCAACTGAAGCACACTCCTAAAATTTTTGATTTATTATTAATAATAATTAATTATAAATATGGTATAGTAAAACAACGTTATACACAAGTGGTCAAGAACAGCACAATATAGACAATTACAATAAATTAGATAACTTAAATTATTCCTAGTCACGCTTAACTAGAGAAGGGCTTAACAGTTTTATTTCCTAAGACTCCATAGACAATTCTTACATAAAAAAATTAAAAAAAAAATGGTTTATCAACTTGCAAAATTGACGTAAATAAAAACTTTTTTTTGACAACCTCTTTGCTGGAGATATCTGAAATGACTGTCAGTTATGTCTGTATGACGTATGACTAATATTATTCACAAAGCATACTTCTATTTCTTTTTGGACTACTAGCAATATTCCTAATTGTGAATTTAGTCAAAGCTGTCATATTTTATTTCATTACTAAACGTATTTTTGCTGAAAAGTAATCGAAACGTCGCGATTATGTAGTTTAATTAAATACGAGTAGTAATCCGGATAATATTAGTTCCATTTAATGATTTAAACCAAAAAAAATATTATTCTAATAGTAAGTTGGTAATGATGTCACTATTATACTTAACATAAGTTTTTCTCTTCATACTACATACGTAGCGTTCCCCGTTTCTCACTACAAAACCTACGTTAATTCTACATATATGATAGTTTTTATGAATGAAAAACTGTTAACGCTTCTTAAGTAGTCTCTATGAATACTTGTGGTAAGCATTTAAGTATAACACAGTTAGTTAGGAAGTCAAAATGTTTTCCAATACATAGTCGTATTAAAAAACAATTCTGAATTCTATGTACAATAACTAGATTTACCTATACACTTTACTTCATCACCATCAACCTATCAGAGCCCATTGCTGAAAGGCCTTTTTCTCACATGGAAAAGGTTTGAGCATTAATCACCACGCTTGCTCAAGACGGGTTGGTGATTACAAACTTATAATTTAAAATTATAAGTCCTGGTTTCCCCATGATGTTTTCCTTCATCAGTCAGTGGTGTCTAAATACTCTTAGAAAGTACATATGACTTGGTAAAATTATATTAGTACTTGCCAGATTTCGAACCTCATGCACGAGAGGCGGGCCTTTAATCACTAGGCCACCACGACTTTACTTATTTGGTAAATAAATAAAATAAATATATACGTGTGCTGTGTTTAAAGCAGCTTTGGTTTAATCGTTAAATGGTTCCCAGGAAATGTACATGTAAATGTCATGCAAAACTAACCAAATGCTTAACAGCTTAGCTTGGGATTACAGCACCAAAATCAGGGCTTACAGCTTAATTAACATAGCTATTCATGATGCAACTACAAGGATTAAGGCTTGAAACCACTTACTACATGTTTAATTATAAGGCTTTCCGTTTTTTTGATTCCGTATACAATGTGTTAAACTAGAATCTAATATTTAAGCTCAGTGGCGTTACAGAGATTTGGGGTAGAGTAAGCAGAATATGTTTGAAAAAAAATCCCAATTTTCATAATTTCCTCCTTTAAAACATTGATAATAATGATTTATTATTTTTAACGGGCAGACGAGATCTGCCGTGATCACGGTTGCTGCAAAGTAATCGAAACGTCGGGAGTATGTAGTTTTTAAACATAATAAAATACGCGAAGTAATCAGAAAATATTAATTTCATTTAAACATTGATAATATTCGCGCATAATGTTATAGCAGTCCGATCTGAAAGAACATCTAATTTCTCAACTATATCTGTCTTAACCTAAGTATATATATGTAGAATAGTATAGATATAACTCTTGTAATAATAATCTTGAATAAGGTAAACTAGAAGTGCAGTCTTGAAGTGCAATAATAGGCAGAAACTGCTGTTAAATTAACAATGTTTCTCTCTTACTACCATTAAATGAGACCAATATTTGAAGAAACATACAAATATTTCTATCCAGAATCAAAAATATTATCTTCCCAAATCTATTATTTGTTCAGTCACCATCTAATGTCGGGATTTCCTCCAAAATCTTATTATTGTGACCCGAATAACAAAACAAACAGCCTAGACTTTATTTTAACACGAGAACTTTTTAAATAAACTCAATTTTATTAGTCTAAAATTGTTATAGAATAAGCATTTTATGTTTTAACTTAAAAAATTGGTAGCAAGTTTTGATACTATAATAACTTATTAGTAATTATATAATTTTTAACTGGTTATGAATAATCAAATATTAACAAGTGTTTATTCATTGAATAAATAAATAAACGAATAAATGACTAAGTATTGTGAGTGTACATTGAAACTAGTAGCAAAATTGAGGACAGTCAATAAATATAACACAGAAGTAAAAATATTTAATTCAACAACGATTTGCTTCGTACAAATGAAATTCAGGCCACACATAACGTAAATAAATATAGGTATGTGCCTACATTATATATATGTATATATCTTTATATAAAAAGAAAGTCGTGTTAGTTAAACAATTTATAACTCAAGAACGGCTATACCGATATGGTTTAAAATTGGTGGAGAGATAGATTAGAACCAGGAGACGGACATAGGATATTTAATTATGTCCGATCGAAAAAGACTCAAAACTTTCAATATCTGGTTATTTATGGCCTCTAGAACGGAGTAGATTTGGTGAGTCAGCTATACATATATTACTAATGTCGAAATTAACGCGAAGTTGCGGGGAAGAACTAGTATATATACATATTAATGGAAAATAATCCAATTATGTATTATATTCTGGATGTAATTCCATACATGTATCTCATGAAAACACGTTGTCAATAATTTAAGTAGGACATTCTTGTTATTCCTTCACAAAACAAAGCTTCGAAGGCTAATATCTCGTTTAATCAATGTACTTTATATATCAAATTATTCATAGGACTATCAAATCAAGTTAGCAAATAATTCTAATACATTGTTATTGTCAAAATAATTAAAATTTTATACTAGGCTATTCTCGTGGTTTTGCTTTGTTTAATCGTAATTTATATTCTCATTATATCCTACATAATATATATCACATATAAGGTTCATTGTACATTATGTATGTATATTTTCTTCCCCAGTGTGAACAGGGCCTTATTTCGTTATTTTTACGTATCTTTGGTGTAGTAACTCTTAAACAGGTGAGCAGATGTTCGACCTGATTTCTACAGAAATATCAGACTCTAAACAAAAGATACTCAATGTCACTGAACTTGGTATTAAAAGAATTTAAATGAAACTAATGGTTTTCGGATATACTACGCGACTTATTTTTTCCTTCTTTCCCAAAGTGTTGATGTCAGGCAAGCGGTCGGTCGTAAAAACAATTAGCTAAAACTATTCACAACATGGAGAGCAGACCCTGGCTAAAGCTGGAACATTGCCAGGCAGAAGAAGAAGAGGAAACTACGCGACTTAATGTTTGATAAAAACTACATACTCCCGACGTTTCGGCTACTTTTCATCAACCGTGATCACGGGCAGACGAGATGTGAGTGTCTGTCAGTCGGTCTTGTTATTTTATCACCTACCGCCATCGATTTCTTATTTTTCTGGCTTATCGTTCTGGATGCCGGCAGACTGCGCTTATGATGTCTCGAGGTCCTGCGGTGTGGTCACGGACATTGGATTTTATATTTTTATAATAAGGAAGTCCCAAGTGTTGGATAGATTCCACTTAATTAACTTTGAATTATATATTTGTTTATCACATTCATTAGAGCTCACTTTGCTTCAAAATTGTTTAAATAATCATAATTATTTCCTTTTACCCAAGGAGATTTTTCTCCCTAATCCACAGAATCCATCCAAATGTTCGTTGGACGGCTGATTTGAGCGTTTAACGCCTTAGATAGGGGTCCCTTAAACCTACACCTGGGTCACAAGTCCCAGTCACTGTTGAAGCTCCTCTCTACAACGATGGACCCGACACACGCACCGTGAATACATTGAATGATGAGAATTTTTGTTTCCGTCTTTTAGGTACTGAGAATTCATAGTTTTTTGAATACTTTTTCAATTTAAACTATCTCAAAAGCAAGAGATTTTTGGGACCTTGTTTAACTGTTAATGTCTTGTTTTAAGTTTATGTAATAAAAATGTTTTTGACAGATATTTCGATTTTTTTGTTTCTATGGAAAAACATTTTTTTGTTTATTATATCTAGAGTATAATGGAAGAGTAAAAAATATTGTTAATAGTTTAAAATGAACTGACAATAATTCTATTATGCCCAAACAAATAAAATTACTTATAATAATTATATAATAGTCTTTTTTATTTTTCCAATTTACACTCCTCTCTATATTTTTCTTACAAGAATTATTAAACTTCTTCGATAATTTTAAAGCCATATTAGTTAAATACTTCTTTAAGTCCAAAAAACTCAGTATCCTTACCACAAGTCCATATCTTCACACTACGAACTGACCGTTTTGAGTTTTCCATAAATAAATCATCGTACAAAACAATTTTAACGTAGACATCTAAGTTAAAAACTGAAAACCCTATACGTACTGTGAAATCACACCCGTAGTAAGGCGTCTGATGTAACATCCTGTACCCGTTACTAAATACGTCATGTATTTACTCTGCGTTTGACGTCACACGTGCAATTCAACGTTTTAATATCTCTAATGCATTGTAGGATAAGATTATGAGCCTCGTACGTAATATATATGTCAGTATGACTATCAATGAGTAATTTAAATATATGTATATATCGTATTTATATATTAATATACTATCCGACCCGGCAGACCTCGTACTGCCTCAATCAATAAATAAATAGTTTCCTATTTATTTTTTTGGAGTTTACCTTTCAGACATAAAACTCCGTATCCTGAAGTGGGACAGAATGATTGACATATTAGGTAGTTGTCAAAGCTAATATCAAAAAAACGTTTGTATGGGAAATAGAAAAGCGCTGTTTTTAGGGCTTTCCCGGAAATGAATAAATTTTTTTCACCTTTTAAACCTTTCCTGAACCTCCACGAACATTTCAAGAATAAGATAAGATAAATCCATTCAGCCATTTTCGAGTTTTAGTGAGACTAACGAACAGCAATTCATTTTTATATATATAGATTCCATTCTTCAGGAAGAACCTATAAGCAATCTGATCTATCCTGAAAAATGAGACTACTGTTGCTTTTAATAAGATGTATTTAATTAAAACAATGCCAAAAACGATTTACTGATAAAAACATAATGTATTTTTCTTTTGTATCAAAGTCACAAACTAACAGGCGGGCTACTTGATGGAAGGTAGTTACCGTCGCCCATGAACATGGACATGTGTAACATGAGGGATGTTCTAGATGGATTGCTGACTTTGATTGTGGGAGAGAGACCGGAAAGTTTGGGAAATGGGAAAGGGCAACCGTCTCTCTCACTCATCGGACGAAACACAGCCATTAAAGACGACTTCACGCGGAAATTCTGTGAGAAAGAGTGACTTGACCTCAGCTAGGCTCTACGCACGAAAAAGTCTATCAAATACAGAACATTTAAATATTAGTCAGTCAAACTTTATTACTTTTATATGACTGTAAGATACTCTTAATACAAGTTCTCATCTTCACACTCCAAACGGGAAGTTTAAAGTATTTCATTACTCTTCGCACATTATAACATTATGGTTAGTGAATTTAAACCGACACTTGTGTAATACAATGATGAATACCCCTTATACGCGTAGTACATATTACTTAAAATGTTGTCAATTTTAATCTGTTTTAGTAAAAATGTTATTGAAATTAGTTTATTATAATTGGCACAAGATACTGATTAAATACGGAGAGATACATAAAAGTATAAAGACGAAACTTCTCATCATTCCATGTATTCACGATGCGTGTGTCGGGTCCATCGTTGTAGTGAGAGCAGCTTCAACAGTGACTGGGACTTGAGACCCAGGTGTAGGTTTAATATATATAGAGAGACGAAACCTCTCATCATTCCATGTATTCACGGTGCGTGTGTCGGGTCCATCGTTGTAGTGAGAGGAGCTTCAACAGTGACTGGAACTTGCGACCCAGGTGTAGGTTTAAGGGGCTCTATCTAACGCGCGTTAAACGCTCACCTCCACCGTCCAAGCTCCTCTCTCTATCTAACCAAATTTGAAAAGAACCTACTAGGATTAAATTCGAAGTCCATTCCAAGAATTTATGTTAGTACTCTACAGGCCCAAGTCTTTTAGTAGGTTATAGAGTTCTTCTCCCCCTTCTACCGCGTACAAATCTACGACAAACCTATTTCTAGTGAGTTTTTTAGATAGCTCATAGTATTTATTGACTTTGGTGGCATGGTCTTTGGATGGATGGGATGTTGGTTTACCAAGAAACAATAAGCTTTATGATCAATCTCTTTCTCTCCCTCTATATATAAGGAAAGAGAGAGAAAGAAGATTGTTTAGAATGCATGTCCTCACCTCCTAATCTCCTATCCATCATTGCCAGAAAAAAATATCTAAACGAAACATATTTTCGCCATAACTCTTCGTCTTATTTTACGTAACAAAGCCTACAGCTAATAATTAAAAAAACTGCCAAATAAGCATCAAGTTTTATGGGGACTGTTGTCAAATAGTCTGTCTAATTGGATTGTAGCTTGGAATATTGGAAAAGCGATCTGAATCTTAATGAAGGGGACACACGGGGCTTTAGTTGGGACTGAAACGAGCGGCGGAAAACACAAGTTCATATAAATATACACTCATCAAATACTCTTAGTATGAGCTCGATACGAAAAGACTTACATTTTCGAGTTTTTCTTTCATAAATCCTCAATAGTAACAGTGCTGTTTCTACGAGTTAATTAAAGAATGTTTTCTTGTTATAATTTTATGGTAATGGAATTATCGTTTATGTCTATTTTTATCTTAAATATTATTAAAAATCACATAAACAAATTAAAATAAAAAAAATACTGAGTCACTTAACTGATGGACCGATATTAACCAAACTACTTCTAGGAAAATGATTTTGCTATGAAGAAAACCACATCAAAAACGGTCGATCCATTTGAGACAGATAACGATAAGCTAATATCTTTTACAGGCTATGCATTAAAATAACAATATATAAAAACACATATAAACAAAATGGCGGTTTGACAAATAGAGATTTGACGTTTAAATAATAAGTACAGATAACTATAGATTAAAAAATCATTCAAATATACACTAGGAATATTTCACAAGCTTAAAAATAATGAACGTTTTTTAACGCAATTCTCTCCCGTGTGTACACACATCAAGCTACATAGCTAATTCATTAAAACTAGTACATTTCTATATTTGCTGTAATTATCACAAGGAATTGTTTACTTATAACGAAATGACGTCATTTATATTAAAACAAACAAAATGTAACATTGTTATTATACAAATAGAATATATATTTGCTTAAAATAACAAAACTGCTATAATTGAGACGTTGAGGAACGCCCGCGATGTTTATAAAATCAAAAACATACGTACGGTTTCTTAAATTATAATTAATGAGCACCAACTGCTGTTTTTCAAATAAATTATTACAAACAGAAAAATATAATGCAAATAAATAGCAGAGAATTATAGCTACGGAAAATAAAATGGAATTGGTATGTATATATACAAATAACATTATTGTTTACGCCTTATCTCGTAACCTTCGTATGGAGTTTAAAAATAAAACCGTTTCTTACCGTAACGT
This sequence comes from Danaus chrysippus, assembly GCA_916720795.1. Taxonomy (NCBI): domain Eukaryota; kingdom Metazoa; phylum Arthropoda; class Insecta; order Lepidoptera; family Nymphalidae; genus Danaus; species Danaus chrysippus. Next base: position 886,909 of record CAKASE010000070.1, read on the forward strand.
ATTCAACATTGGACACTCTAAAATGCACTGAACATTGCACTGCAAACACTAAATATCAATAAATTTCAAAATTGGACAATCTGTCAAAATTTAACGTTCGAAATTTAAAAGTTTTTTATTTTTATACCACTCACATCATACAGTAATTGTTAGTAAGTCATATTTTATGACACACAAGTGTAGATTTACGGAAAATTTTGCGGATAAAATGACAAAGCGACCGCACCCAACGGCGGTGGAGTCGGTACTGAAATGAAGCTGAACCGTGCTATCGTACAGCTTTCAGCAAATCTATAAGAGAAAGTACACACTATCGCCATCCTTTTCTGTTGACCCCTTTCCATCTTCCGTCTCGCTCACGTTATCCTGGCTACTCGTGGACCAAAAAAAATATCAAATTACGCTTTCATTACGCGAAAATGGGGCGAATATTTTTTTTAATTTTCCGGATCTGCTTTTTGACACTAAATTTGGCGGGAACCGTCCGCCCTTGATCACTATTTACGGCCCCGGTTGACATTTTGACAGATTAATTTAAAAATAAATCGTGTTTTTTCCCACAACCGATATTGTAATCCGATGTAATTTGAAATTATAATGTTGTCATTTTATACGTGACTTGAACTACGATCATAAGACTTGTGTAATAAAATCTTTCGACGATTTATATTTGTATCAATATGTAGTATTATTTACTTTATTTTACTCACTATCAAAACAATCCGATGTAATTCGATATAATGGTTTCCTAGGAAAAATTTATTATTGTCATTCAGTACCTGCATTAAAATAAATATGGAAAAATTATTATTATTTCATGACGTTAACTTTTGAATTTCTTATAAACTTTCAACGCAACTTTAAAGAAAAGTAATTATTTAATTGTTTAAACGTAACTCCTAAATTACAAACGGTTTTATCTGTTTCAACAAATATGTAGTAGATTTAACAATATATGTCAGTGGTGGCCTAGTAGTTAAAGGGTCCGCCTCTCGTTGCCGAGGGCGCGGGTTCAAACCTGGCAAGTACCTATGTGATTTTTCGGAGTCATATGTACTTTCTGAGAGTATTTAGACACCACTGACATACGGTGAAGGAAAACATCGTGAGGAAACATGGACTTATAATTTCACAATTATAAGTTTGAAATCACCAACCCGTCTTGAGCAAGCGTGGTGATTAATGTTCTAACCTTCTCCGTGTGAGACAGAGGCCTTACAGCAGTGGGCTCTGATAGGCCGATTATATATGTATATATGTATATATATACAGGGTGACAGGTGAATTACTATCGATACTTGAGGACGTGATATTTGACGATCATATATGACAAAATAAAAATTAATATAACATAAATATTAATAAACTTCTAAGTAAAGTTAACCAAAAATATATATATATATATATATATATTAACAATACTTACATAGTCTAGTTTTTCAATAATTTAATACTATTTTGTACACTCGGTCCAATATTTTTTATATAATAAATTTGTTATAAATATCTGTATGCGAAATAACAAATAAATTAAATATTATTCACGCTTATATAGATACGCTTTGCTATAATTGACGATAATAATTTAATTCAAATTCATACCTAAAGATTTATATTTTGACATTAATTATTATTAATAATGTTGACTTAATACTGAAAACTTATTTTTATATCACAATAATATATATAGTAACACTTATTAAATAAAATCATTCATAAAATTTAACATACTCGTATTATACTAATTAAAACAGTGATAGTTTTATTTAAAAAATATCCAACCTTCATGGAGACTATAATTATTATTGTATTTAATAATATAAGAAGAATAAATTAAAATTTATCAAATTATTTGATAAATAAAACAGTAGCTAAATATTCGGCATATATTATTATTGGGGTGTCATATAAAAGCATTTAAGTTGCCGCCATTTTAAGCGTCATGGTAAGTTTATGGCGAAGGTGCTATTGTGGAGTTAATGGGATATTTTGTATGTTTTATTGTTTACGGTGGCGCTATATAATATTTTATTTCTTCAATACTGATGCTATTAATACTACTTGGATAATATCACGGAAAATATAATTTTTAAATTTACAAAATTTGATGATCTTTGGTTACAACTACACTCGATGGTTAATAGAAAAATTATTATTACAAAGTGCTACGTGAAAATGTAACTTAATATAGAGCCAAAATTTTGTAGCCATCTATCGCATGTCGCATTTCAGTGACACGCAAGGGAGGGGTAAAAAAAGGTCGATATACCATGCTACAACTCGAACATGTGCTAGCTCGCCCGGGGAAGTACCACCCTGTCACAGAAAATCGACTTAAGTCGTCTTTAATGTCTGCGTTTCGTCCGATGAGTGTGAGCGGTTGCAATATCAATGTTCCCACCCTTTCCTGGTTTTTCCTTTTTCCCACCCCTGCCTTTTCCCCTACAACAAAGGTTGGCAACGTTGGCACTACTGACCCTCAAGTGGCCCGTCTGCTCGTTTGCCACTTTTTACATTAAAAAAAACTAAAACTTCTTTGAGATACGCGTCATCATGCTTATGATGTTTCATTTAATTTCTTTAGGATACCTTCATCAGATTCTTACTTGGTGTCACATAGAACTGGATCAGAATAATGGAATTTCGATAAAACAAATATTTTAAAAAGGGCCTTTAACTAAGCTGTAATAACATAACGAACAAAAAGTCAAATAGAGAACTTCAACCTAATTGAAGTTTATTAAAACTTAACCTACGTTACTTCTTATGATATTACCTACCTGCAAGTGAAATTCTCTTCGTAATAAGTCCAGCCGTTAAAGAGATTTATCGGAACAAACAGACGTGTCATAAAGACAAAAAAATAAAAAATAGTTTCTATAATAACTACTACAGTAAGACCCCGTTATATGCGGTTTCACTATAACGCGAATTTCAAAAATTTATTTAGATTTGGAAATATTGCAGAGTATAGATAATAATGATGACCGCGCCTTGACCGTGTGTCAAACAATTAAAAACAGTGTTGGGTGTTATGAACTTATTTTACAAATACGTAAACAAGACGCTAACCAAAAGACAATTCATGTATTTTTTCGTAAAAAATAGGAGTACCTATGTATTGTATAGTGCTCTTAGAATTAAAGTGATGAATTAAAATGATTTTTATATTTGTGTATTAAATTTTGACTGTGTTTAATCGTAAACCTCGATATACGCGAATTTCAGTTAACGCGATTTTCTTCGGAACGTATCCCTCGCGTAAAGCGGGGTATTACTGTACATTGTACAACCATATATAATCTGTTGTAATAATGGGAATCTGTTGAAATTACAAATAACCACTTGAAACAAATATATTTTCATGAATACAAATAATATAAGTAAAATATGAGAAATTTAAACCATATCTCACTAAGTTATAACATACAGTACTCAAAGTCCCTTTTTTATCTAACAATAAACATATTAAGTGCTTATAGATAACCAAATACCTTACCATCATACATTAATAGCCATTCCAGTACATATTAGCAAAAATAATATTCAAGATACATCAAAAGTATGAAAAACGGTTAAAAATTTAATTAATATACGTGAATTTATGTGTCATAGCAATATTTTTGAAGGTACCGATTGTAATATTAAAGATAATAATTTATATGGTCTCGTGCCCTTAAAAACGATAAAATCTAAAGAATGAATAAAATAATATCCAATAACATTTAAATTTACTATTTAAGGATGTAATATATTGTAATATACGATCCCCAACATAAGTGGTTATTATTTTCAAAGTACATAGATAAGTCATAATTTAGAGGCACTCAATTGTGTGATAAGATATGACGTTTTTAGACGAGTTTTTTGTTAATGTCAAAAGTCAACTGCCAATGTCTAATACTGATAAATAACTTAACTGAAATATATCTTTAGTTTAAAATATTTTGTATCAAACGCTTTTTGTTTATATATACAGCAAGTTGTAATTAAAACTTTACAATATTTCTGTGCTATATTGTTATCAAAACAGTCTATTTGGTACTTAGAGTCACTCAAAGTTCTATAAGTATTTTTGTGATAAGTTTTGAAAATGTCTAAAGTTAAGTTAAACTTAATAGCGGCTGCCTGTGAAAACATGGGTATTGGTACCAACGGATCCCTACCTTGGAGACTGAAGTAAATTATTCATATCTTAAAGTTTTATCGACTTTTTGCAAACTTTACTTTACGTATTTTTCTGATTTAGAAAAGAAATGGAATACTTCACGACAATGACGACTAAAGTCAAAGATGCATCGAAAATCAACGCTGTGATCATGGGAAGGAGGACTTGGGATTGTATTCCTAATAAATACAGACCTCTAGACAATAGACTGAATATTGTGCTCACAAGGCATGCAGATGTTATTAAAGACAAGGTAAGAATTACTAGATTTGTTTAATATATGTTTCAGATTTGTTTTTCAATGTCATGCTAAATGGCTGATGCCAGATATAACTTTCAAATCCAGGTTGATACTTAAATGCAATTACAAAATAACAATGGTTCAGTCTTCTTCCTGGCAATTTCCCAGCTTTAGCCAGGTTCTGCCAAAAAAATAACTCTTCCGCAGAACATGTTATGGATAGTTTAGGCTAATTGTTTTTATACGACCGGCCGCCTGCCTGACTCAATCCCTTTTGGGAATGTTCTTATTGAGCTATTTCAAGTTCAGTATTGTAACTAATTATTAGTATAGCATAGATGCTGCCTCTTGTAATTTGTAATCAATGTTTTAGAGTTGTTGTATAATAAAATCTTTATGATTGTGTTTCTATATGAGTATTATATATTTTAAAGGTCCCCGAAGATGTTGTGGTCGTGTCGAGCTTAGATGAAGCCATAAAACATATTGATGATAGGAACGATGTTGAATCCACTTGGGTTATTGGAGGTTCCTCTGTATATCAGGTATAGTAATTAATATAATTTAAATAAGATATTTTTTCATGTTTTAGGTAAATTTGGTAGTATTTTGCACATAGATATTTTTTTTGTACTTAAAAGTTGACTCCAAGACAATAAACTTCTTATGTAATGTATTTTCTATCTTAAGTTATAGTCTTGTTAATAAAACAAAAAAATAGCAATATTAGTTATTTTGGATAAAATAAATATGATAATATATCATATAAATTAATTCAGTTTTACAAACATTTGTTAATATTGGTAAAAAACTATTGTATAGTATAATTAATTTACAAATAAACTATTCCAGGCTTCAATGGATCATCCAAACTGTGGGAAGATTTATTTGACTGAAATACAAAAAACTTTTGATTGCGACACATTCTTCCCAAACATCAATAAACAACGGTTCCATCTTGTTGATGAAGAGGAGATACCAAGAGATATACAGACCGAGGGAGATATAAGTTACTATTTTAGAGTTTATAAACGGCTCTAATAATAATCTCATTGAACATATTACTTATTGTATAATATATATACTAGCTACACCCTGCGGTGTTCCGAGATTTCCGAGATTTCCAGGATGTAAAATATATGTTATTTCTGGACATCAGCTTCCTGTATACAAAATTTTATCAAAATCAAGTGAAGAAGTAACAAACATACACACACTCACAAACTTTCGCAATTATAATATTAGTAGCATATATATATATCATATATTTTAGTAACTTGTAATTTTTGCTCAGATTATCTTGGTTACCTTGTTAAAGATGAGTAATTTCCGATTGATCCCTACTAATATTATAAATGCGAAAGTAACTCTGTCTGTCTGTCTGTCTGTCTGTCTGTCTGTCTGTCTGTCTGTCTGCTACGCTTTCACGCCTAAACCACTGAACTGATTTTAATGAAATTCGGTACAGAGATAGAGTTGACCTTGAGAAAGAACATAGGATAGTTTTTATCCCAGACTTTTGAAAGGTTCTCTTGGAAACGCGATATAACCGAACTCCACGCGGCGAAGCTGCGGGCGGAAAGCTAGTATGTAATATATTGAACAGTTGATTGCTTTCAATCTTTGTTTCTAAATAAACATTAATTCCACAATATATATGTTCTATATAGATTTATATATGTGAAAGAATATTTAAAAAATAAAGTTATATTTGTATGTATTGTCAGTATATGGTAAGCAATTGTTCCTAGATATTTTTATAACTGCATTTAGGTAATAATAAGATTTGGTAATATTTTATATTTCATATTTTTTGAGTGTCTTTTCTTACGCTTTATTGAATGAACACACATTTAACTCGATTCGAATATTAAAAACTTCGAACGCACCCGAAGTGAGGTTACAGCGATGACATATGGTTTTTTCAGTTTTGCGCGGGAAAGTATTTGTCGACGCAATTTTTGTCTTTACAAATAATTTAAAGTTGTTTAGGGTATTCTTGTTTTAGATAATTATTAGTTAAAACTCTTTAAGACAGACTTGTTTCAGTTAAAGTTTGATTTGTTATTTTAAATTTAGATTTGAAGAAGTGTATTTTTTTAATGATTATATCTGAATCCTAAATCTATAAGTTGTTATATATAATTTGAAATCTTTCACACTTATCAAGAATCAATAAAATGCGTTAACGGCCTTTTCTTTATTATTTAAAATATAATTAAGCTTAGAAATACTTTTCTTTTTAATTCATATACAGTATCGTGTAATATGTGAAGTTTTTAAACATTTGGGGCCATCCATATAATACGTCACACTTATTTCATGAGTTTTCGAGCCCTCCCCCGTCCTTGTCACAGGTGGTCACATTTCTGAGACCCCCCCTCCCTAGCGTGACGTCACATGTTTTGCAATTTAACATCGAAAAATTATTAAATTAAAATAGCAGTTCCGAAATTAGTTTTATTTCCATTTAAATTAAGTACCTTTTTATGAAATCAAAATAGTATCAAAGTAACCTACGCGAGGTGCGGTGCGTTTTGCGGCATTAGTCAAAGGGCTCGTCGGCGATCGGCACCGTGTGTCAGAAGCGGCTATGAACTTGACAACAAAACAAACCGTATCGCCCTAAAGATAGAGTTGGACATATTTTTTAGTTTAATTAATATTTCAAGTTACGCGATTAGTACCTCTAGATTATGAAATGTGATGTCACGAAACTTAGGAGCCCTCCCACCCCTTGTCACACCATGTCACACTTTGTCGACCCCCTCCCCCCCCCTTTACGTGTGACGTACTTTATGGATGGCCCCTTTACAAGTGGTTAATGTGCACTGAAAAATTTGATTAAAGTATTGTTTAATATTATGTATTTTGCAAAATTTTGGTTCTTTCTTTTGCCTTTTTTAAGTTTTGAAGCTACTTTATATAAAGTGACATACATTTAACTTTTTTACATCAAATTTTCCTTAATTACTATGTTATAGTTATAGAATACTGTACTAGTTTAGGATTGGATCTTATATACCTAAATTTAGTGTTACATAGGAACCCTTAAACCTACACCTGGGTCGCAAGTCCCAGTCACTGTTGAAGCTCCTCTCACTACAACAATGGACCCGACACCCGCACCGTGAATACATTAAAAGCTGAGTTTCTTCTTGTTCATTATGCTCAAATAAGTATTTATGAAAATAGATAAAAAATATATCTTAATATTTTTTTAACAATATTTCCAGATATCTCAAACAGCTCCAAAAAATATGGTATCCTTCTTAATTTCCTAAATTCATTATAACAATAGGAAAAATTAAATAAAACAATCATTTGATTAATATTATTTATTTCCATTACATTAAACTTAATACTAAAATACAGCGAATCCCAAATTAATACTTCGGAAACCAAATACTGGACACGACACGGGACCGATACGACTTGTCGTACGATCTTATAGTGTCGTAACTCAAAATGGGATCAGCCATACATCTATGATTAACAAAAGGAAGTATTAACTGTTAGAAATACCAATGAATACTCAAAGAAGCGATACATTATTTTTTTATTCATTTATTCATAAACTTCATACAATTAAAAACTTACAGACTAACTTCTTACGGATTCGAGAGAACCCCATCAAATAGTGAAAATTTATATAAAGAAAATAAAGTGTAGGTACATAAAAAGAAAATTATTAAATGGGAAAGATTTTTTTGAAAAATTGCTATGTGTAAACTTGTTATAATACAAACGAGATATAATTTTTTTTGCATTTTTTTATTAATTTTTTTAATTTTTTTTTTACATTTTCTCGCACTACTCCCGAAGTGGGTTTACACGACGACATATAATATATAATAAAGGAAAAAAATAACCACAGAATAAGCATAACACTTACCCGTGGACCTAAAACTATCCTAAGCTAATAAAAAACCTGACCTGACGAAGCCAATACTGTTGTGATAGCATTACCAAAGAAAAAATACATCATAATAAGCAATTAGACTACCAAAATGAAATGGCTACTACTAAACTACTCTTATATACTGTCAAATCTATAGATGTTGATTAAGATGGTAGTTTATTGCATATTATAATTGAGGAACAAATAATCCGGATGCTCGATACCATCCATTTGTTGTGAATTTGGTGGTAAAATCTGGAATCCCATAAACATAAAGGTGCGAAGAAGTGTTGAACGATCGGAACGGGTCTTGGACACGCAGATGATGCAACTGGAAATATAAATACATGACATTTAATATATGGAATTGAACCTGTTACCCTTGTATTGAGTTTTAGAGACTATTAACTGAGCTATAGTGACCTCATTGAGTTATTAAATCATTCTTTATATTTAACATTAATTGAAAAGGAGGTATAGAAATATTTTTATTACTATAGTTATACATATATATTAGTCAGTGGTGGTCTAGTGATTAAAAGATCCGCCTCTCATGCATGCGCCGGGTTCGATCCTGCCAAGTACCAATGTGATTTTTCCGAGTCATATGTACTTTATAAGAGTATTTAGACATCACTGATAGACGGATAAAGTGATTATGATTAATATTTAATATATGGAATTGAACTTGGTTCCCTTGTATTAAGTTTTAGACACTATTAACTGAGCTATAGTGACTGAATCGCTATACAGATCATTCTTTATACTTAACCATCATAAAAAAGGAGGTATAATAGAAATATTTATTATTACTATGGTTATGTAAATATTTAAATATTCTTAATCATAATCCAGTATCATTTTTAAGATCTACTTCTTAAGATATGTCTAGTGGTTCATCAAAATAAGTGAACAAAGATAGTATTTTACCCATCATTAAAATATTATATATGCTAGATACAAGTGCTTCCAATAAGTTCTTATCAAACATATTCTAATCATAATATAATATTTACAAACTTGAAAGCAATTGTTGGGTTTATTGAGCAAATTATCTTATCTAGATAGTACTTTAGTTAGTAGTATTATACAGCTGCGTGCAAAAGTATTAGGCACCCCTATTGTTAGTCACTATCTCATTATATTGCGGTCAAGTGTGTGTTTTATGGATTAGCTATTGTATTAGCGGCAATTTTTAACCAAATTAAGATAAAAGAAAATATTTATGACATCCAGGTGTGCTCCTAAGCGGTGTTTCTTCGAATTTGCTTTTTTTGCGTTTCGGGTTATAGTGTGTTATCAGTGCTTGCAGTGAACATACACGTCTTCTACGCAACTATTCCTATCACAATTCTAAAGACTAACATTTAACGTGTTAATCATGCCGAAAAAATCTGAACTTAGTGCTGAACAGCGTCTAAGAATTAAGATTTTACATGAACAAGGCATGTCTCAGGTTAAAATAGCCCGAGAAGTGAAGTGCTCGCGATGTGCAGTTCAATATGCTATAAATCGCTTCAAAGAGACTGGCACCCATGAAAATAGACCAAGAACAGGCAGAAGAAAAGTTACTACTGAACGGGAAGATCGATTGTTGATTAGGCAGTCTCTACAAAACAGGAAAAAAACTGCTTTAGAGCTCGCTGCAGCATTATCTGAGGCAAAAGGCAGCTCAGTGAGTGTTTATACTGTGAGAAGAAGACTTCTTGAAACTGGATTAAAAGGATGTAAAGCAAGGAAGAAGCCGTGGCTGTCAGAACACAATAAGAAAAATCGGTTGGAGTGGGCACTCAAACATAGAGATTGGTCAGTGGAAGATTGGTCCAACATACTGTGGTCAGACGAATCTAACTTTGAGGTATTGTTATTTATTTTATGTACAATATTAAAACACATAAATGTTTTTAAAATAACGTACTGCATGAAAAATAATAACTTTGAAAATAAATGTGTTTTTTTCGTTTGGCATAGGTGTTTGGAACACCCGGTGTGACTTATGTTAGGCGAAGGGTTGGCGAAGAATACAACCCCGAATGTGTGGTTCCCACTGTTAAGCATGGTGGAGGCTCAATAATGATCTGGGGCTGCATGGCTGCCGACGGAGTGGGCGAAATGGTGTTGTGTGAGGGACGAATGAATAGTGTTAAATACACTGAAGTTCTGGAAACAGCACTAGCAACGTCGATAACGCAAATTTTCGGTGATACAAACACCGATGGCCTGAAATTTCAGCAAGACAACGCCACTTGCCACAAGTCCGCGCATACCATGAAGTGGTTTGCTGAAAATCATATTGATCTTTTGGACTGGCCACCACAATCACCAGACCTCAACCCGATTGAGCATATTTGGTCCATTTTAAAGAAAAATATCCGCAGGCACTCGATTAGCAATAAACAAGCTCTATTGGCCGCGTTACAGCAGGAATGGAAAAATATATCAAGAGCAGAATGTTTCAGGCTGGTAGAGTCAATGCCAAAAAGAGTGGCTGCGGTTATTAAGTCAAAAGGTGGACCTACAAAATATTAATTATTTTCTTAAAATAAACCATTGTAATCATAAATGCAGTTTTATTTACACTCGCTATGCTAAAACACCCTAAAACTTGTCTTACTGTAGGGTGCCTAATACTTTTGCCCGTGGCTGTATATGTATAACTAGTTTTTACCCGCGATTTCATCTGCGTTAAATTTAAAATCATAAATGTATAACCGGGCGAACTCTTTTCCTCCTTAAAGACAGTAGACAAGCAAATTTTGGAATTCATCAACTTATTTTTTTTTTTTTTTGCTTTATCAGTTGTATAAAAAGTATCCTATGTCCGTCTCCTTGTTCTAATCTATCTCTCCATCAATGTTCAATCATATCCCTACAGCTGTTCTTCAGTTATAAATAGTGTAACTAACACGACTTTGTTATATTTATATATATATACACTAGCTTTCCGCTCGCAGCTTCGCCCGCGTGGAGTTCGGTTATATCGCGTTTCCAAGAGAACCTTACAAAAGTCTGGTATAAAAACTATCCTATGTTCTTTCTCAAGGTCAACTCTATCTCATACCAAATTTCATTAAAATCAGTTCAGTGTTTTAGTTATGAAAGCGTAACAGACAGACAGACAGAGTTACTTTCGCATTTATAATATTAGTAGGGATAATATACTCACTTGCTGCATCCAAGCCTTTCCTCAGCAAAGTCCAGCAACATGACGAAGCTGTCCTTACTGCCAGCTGATAGAACCGACGGCACGCGGAGGTACATGGACTTCTTATTAACCACCTGGTGGAAAATATTACACTATGAACCATTGTGGGTAATAAAGTGGATGGTTTATTAGTGTATTAAAGTGAATGGTTATGGTTCATGAGTGTCTTAAATTTGTTATTTCGGTTCAGTGTACAGTAAATGAATTTTTATTTGTGAACTATGAAATAAGGAATGTTAAGTATTGTTTTATTCAAAGCGGGCTTAATTTAAACTTATTACCAGTATTTAGAATTACTTATATGGCTTTTATAACTTTATAAGAGCTGTATATTTAATATTTCAAAATTATATAAATGAATGTATTTTAAACCTTTAATATTGTATGTTAGTGTAAATAAAGTTAAGAAGAATGTATCATCTTTAAGTTACACTTAAATAAAACTAATATTATCTACTTTACTAATGAGAACTCATCTCCCCGTGATCAAGGTTGATGCAAATTATAGAAAAATTCTAGTACATTAGAATATATTAGTTTTATTTATAAGTATAAGGTGTTGTAACTCACTGCCTCCCAACGAGTGACAGTGTTCTCCGTCAAATAGATCTTGAATTCAATCTTCACCGGCTTCCTATCTTTAAGTTCAAGGATTCTTGCTATCACCTGGAAAAAGAAAAGTATTTAGGATAAAATACTAATACTTGGTATACTTTGGTATATATACACATACAGACCCTGGCTAAAGCTGGGAAATTGCCAGGAAGAAGAAGATACACATACATACATATATATTATAATGAAAGTATCTCTTCAGAGTGCCTTTAATATACAAAAAACTTGGTACTAATTAAGTATATACAGAACTCAACAACAAAATTTTAACTAACTTTCCATCAAGAGTTATTTGTTATACATAAATCTACCCATAATTCCAGGTTCATTGACCTCTTATCACCCCCTACCACGTACGTACCTCCTCTCTCCTCTGTACCAATAGCGCCGGATGTTCTGCGAGACTGTCTGAGCTGCTGCTCAGAGAACTCGCGCTTGACCATAGCAGGGCGCTCAACAGGTCACCTATAATATTAATAAAACTTATATTAACAATTGTACAACAAATATATTGAAGTCACATTATTAACTAGTCGTGCCATCTAGTGTAAAAAATGTTCATTGTGTATATTATGACATTCTGTTTAGTAAAGTCTGATATTGGGAAACAAATGTGTTGTTAAATTTTTACAAACACAAATGACAATTTAGATGGGTATGAGCATTGCATGATATTAAAACTATATGAAGGTGAGTTTTAATTATCCATAAGAACTAGTTTAGTTGAAATAATAACGATGGTGACTATAACAAGATATTCTCTGTAGTAAAACCTAATATTATGTAATCATAATATTAACTCAACACTAATGAGATAGGTACATATTGTCAATCGTACATGTCAGTAACTATAGCGATAGGCGAGTAACCATGCTATTTATGAGTAAATTCCGTGTATATGAGTTATAATAGTATGTTAGTTAGTTAGTTAGAGTGTGTGTGTTTATGGGGGGTGTCTGTTTGTATCTGTCTGTGTGTCTGTGTTCGCGTGTGTCTGTCTGTCTGTGTGTGGGGGGTGTCCGTGTGTGTGTGTTTGTGTATGTGTGTCCGTGTGTGTGTGTCTGTGTGTATACTAACGGTCGTTGTCGTCGTGTGCGGGGGTGGCGGGGGCGGCGGGGCTCGCGGCCCCGCCTGTCACCCCTCCGGGAGGTGCGGAGCCGAGCGCAGAGACATCAGGACCACCTACAAATATAACAATCACATATATTACTTATAATACATTATATATGGCTGCTTTAGTATGGTGAATATTTTTTAGTAAAAATAATTTAGTTTAAAAGCTAAATGAATGATTTTCGTTCTTCCATCGACATATTTCAATAGCTTTGCTGTGATCATGAACATGTTTACGATGATGCGTAATTCAGGACAATTGGCTTCAACATCACATCGAATGTTCTTACAGTAGAAAGTTAAGTAATACTCAATGTTTCGAAGGTATTATATGGTATTATCATGATGTATGTGTGTCTACTCACCACAGAGGCCCGGCGCCCAGGCAGAGCGAGAAGCACTCGGCGTCGGAAGCCGACAAAGCGGACCGTTTACTGCCGGCCGCGCTCAAGGACGCGCCGTCACCACTGAAACGAATTAACAATATGAAAACTAAGGGTATATGCAGTGCCGTAACTAGGGCGGTGCCACCAGTGCCCAGGCACAGGGCGCAGATCCTGGAGGCGCGCAGAAATGACCAGACTAGTATCCAGTTTTATCTCATGCATGGTAGCTATACTTATATACTTTGTTACTTTGGGAAACAATAAATAGATAGATTTATTTGTATGCACATTTGTCCATTTTATTTTTAGAGCCTGGTTAGAGCATTTTTCAGAGCGCAGTTTTGAAAGCTCGCACCGGGTGCATAAAAGGCTAGTTACAGCATTGGGTATATGGTAGAGGGTGGCTGTGGAATTAATGTATGGAATACATTCCTAGACCTGAATTAACGACTGAAGGTTAGTATAACATATATGTAAAATGGTAGACCCTAGATGTCAAGTTACTACAGCTCGAACATGGTCTGGCTTAAAGGGAAAGTACCACCCTGTAATAGAAGATCGGCGTGAAGTAGTCTTTAATGGATTTAGTCTGATGAGTGAGAGAGACGGTTGTTTTTCCCTATTCCTCTCCCTCTCCCACAATTACTGTTGGCAACTCATCTATACATCTCTACGTTGCGTATGTCTATGGGCGACGGTAATTACCATTCATCAAGTAGACCGTCTGCTCGTTTGCCATCTTTCAATAATAATAAAAAGACTAATATTTTCAGGTCTGAAAGGGTTTTGAGGATATTACGTCTTACTTTAAAGAACTAAACGCGATATATATCCAAAGTTATGATATAGAATGAAAAATTTTAGTTGTTAAAGGTTCAACCGTGGTTTTGGTAATAAATTTCATATAAAGTTGTCATTTAAGGTCGTCCTAATGTAGATTTACGCAGTTCAAACCGATTTGTCTTTGACATTTTCAGTTCACGGCCATATAACGCTCAGATATATAGTGTATACAAAAATATTAAACTGAAATACAGAAAACAGTATAATTACTGCTACATCCGATTTTGGCCAACCACCAATTGTGAAACTACCGTCTCTTGATCAGCAACTTTCTTAGTTGTTGCAATATTAAGAAAGTAATGTATGCTTTTTGATAAAATTAAAATATTTCATTAAATAGACGTTTCAATAATAATACCAGTTATTTATAAAATCAATCATTCTGTCCAAGATTCTTTATTAGTTTATTTTTAATACATACTGAGCAATTTTTAGTTCAAGGGAACAGAAAATTAATGAAAACCAAAAAAAGACTGACGGCAGGACAAAATACAGCGACGTTTATACTACTTTCAATTTATTTTGAAAAAAATAAGTCACCGTATGAAAAAATTAAAAAAACAATAATAAATTTACTTTAAAAACTATATGTATAATACATATGGTTAGATAGGGGTCCCTTTAACCTACACCTGGATCACAAGTCCCAGTCACTGTTGAAGCTCCTCTCACTACAACGATGGACCCGACACACGCACCGTGAATACATGGAATGATGAGAGGTTTCGTCTCTATATATGTCTAAATTAATTCATAAAAGTTACTCACTTGATTAGCTTGATAACCATTTTCTTTTATATAAATTATTTAAACAAAAATATCACAAATTCTTGGAATGTAGTAGAAATGTAAAATAATCTATACAATTATAATTTATTTATTTCTCTAGAAGTTATTTCTATGCTGTATATAAACAGCATATTATAATTCTGTTTGATTTAATATTGTTTGATCAATGAAAACGTCTTGTTTATTACAAATCCAAACAAACACTGGGAGATGGTGATCTCCTGCAAATAGATGTAAGACGTAAAAAAAACAATATTTATTTATAGATATCATATCGAGCCAAATTCGATGGAAACTATTAGCTCTAAAAAATCTCTTAAATGAAACTAAAATATTTAAAATGGAAAACAACTAAATTCTCCTCTTCTTCTACCTGGCTATTTCCCAGCTATAGGCAGGGTCTGCCTTACATGTTGTGAATATTTTTTTGGCAAATTATTTTTACGACCGGCCGCCTGCCTGACATCAACCCTCTTTTGGGAATCATCATTAATCAGTGATGTCTAAATACTCTTAGAAAGTACATATGACTCGGAAAAATCACATTGGTACTTGACAGGATCGAACCCGTGCCCTCATGCTTGAGAGGCGGGCCTTCTTAACCACTAGGCAACCACCGACTTCTAGGAAAATAACTATATTAACTTCATGTAAATAAATAATAATGTATGTCTTAAGAATATAAGGTAGTTATTTCTACTAAAAAAAAAATAAACAGATTTGGATGAAATTTAATTTTTTTTAATAGTAATTAATTAAAAACAAGTAATAATATCGCTAACGATTTTTATATCTAAACAAATTACGATAAAATTATTTAAAAAATCCTACACAATTTTAAGTTAAAATGCTTGCTTTAAAAAAGATAACACATGTTCGCGAACTTATAAAAAGATAAAAGATAGATAAAATTTAAGTTTAAATTTAAAAGATAAATTTAAATTTTAAGTTTAAATAAGTAAATCTTTTAAATACTCGTGTCTGATACTAGTGTTTATTAGTACGGTGCCAAGAAATGTTCTATTACTTACTCCAACGGTTTTAGAGATCGGTGTGAAAATTGTTCCCACATATAGTTATTACCCTCGGTTTCGTCCGATTTATTGATATATACATCATTAATTAAATATATAATAATGATTTTTTTATTTTTCTATGATTATTCAAAGAATTCCTAATTAAAGAGATGATTTTTTTAATATGCTATATTACAGCCACGGGCAAAAGTATTAGGCACCCTACAGTAAGACAAGTTTTAGTGTGTTTTAGCATAGCGAGTGTAAATAAAACTGCATTTATGATTACAATGGTTTATTTTAAGAAAATAATTAATATTTTGTAGGTCCACCTTTTGACTTATTAACCGCAGCCACTCTTTTTGACATTGACTCTACCAGCCTGAAACATTCTTCTCTTGATATATTTTTCCATTCCTGCTGTAACGCGGCCAATAGAGCTTGTTTATTGCTAATCGAGTGCCTGCGGATATTTTTCTTTAAAATGGACCAAATATGCTCAATCGGGTTGAGGTCTGGTGATTGTGGTGGCCAGTCCAAGAGATCAATATGATTTTCAGCAAACCACTTCATGGTATGCGCGGACTTGTGGCAAGTGGCGTTGTCTTGCTGAAATTTCAGGCCATCGGTGTTTGTATCACCGAAAATTTGCGTTATCGACGTTGCTAGTGCTGTTTCCAGAACTTCAGTGTATTTAACACTATTCATTCGTCCCTCACACAACACCATTTCGCCCACTCCGTCGGCAGCCATGCAGCCCCAGATCATTATTGAGCCTCCACCATGCTTAACAGTGGGAACCACACATTCTGGGTTGTATTCTTCGCTAACCCTTCGCCTAACATAAGTCACACCGGGTGTTCCAAACACCTATGCCAAACGAAAAAAACACATTTATTTTCAAAGTTATTATTTTTCTTGCAGTACGTTATTTTAAAAACATTTATGTGTTTTATGTAATATTGTACATAAAATAAATAACAATACCTCAAAGTTAGATTCGTCTGACCACAGTATGTTGGACCAATCTTCCACTGACCAATCTCTATGTTTGAGTGCCCACTCCAACCGATTTTTCTTATTGTGTTCTGACAGCCACGGCTTCTTCCTTGCTTTACATCCTTTTAATCCAGCTTTAAGAAGTCTTCTTCTCACAGTATAAACACTCTCTGAGCTGCCTTTTGCCTCAGATAATGCTGCAGCGAGCTCTAAAGCAGTTTTTTTCCTGTTTTGTAGAGACTGCCTAATCAACAATCGATCTTCCCGTTCAGTAGTAACTTTTCTTCTGCCTGTTCTTGGTCTATTTTCATGGGTGCCAGTCTCTTTGAAGCGATTTATAGCATATTGAACTGCACATCGCGAGCACTTCACTTCTCGGGCTATTTTAACCTGAGACATGCCTTGTTCATGTAAAATATTAATTCTTAGACGCTGTTCAGCACTAAGTTCAGATTTTTTCGGCATGATTAACACGTTAAATGTTAGTCTTTAGAATTGTGATAGGAATAGTTGCGTAGAAGACGTGTATGTTCACTGCAAGCACTGATAACACACTATAACCCGAAACGCAAAAAAAGCAAATTCGAAGAAACACCGCTTAGGAAGCACACCTGGATGTCATAAATATTTTCTTTTATCTTAATTTGGTTAAAAATTGCCGCTAATACAATAGCTAAACCATAAAACACAGACTTGACCGCAATATAATGAGATAGTGACTAACAATAGGGGTGCCTAATACTTTTGCACGCAGCTGTATAATAACATAAGATTTTTTTATTCAATGTTACTTTTTATGCGGAACCAAAAAAATATACAAAAAAATCTGTTTTATAATATTGAAAATTCTCATTGACATGATCTAAATTCTTTTTATACTTAATCAGGCTAAATGAAATACAATTTTTAAATATTAAAAATTAAAATATAAAAATAGTTTTACGTAAACACAATAACTACTGTTCTTTAAAGTTGGTTAACAGAAAAATATATAATCTAGGCTTATTTCAAACAAACAGATACATTCATTTCACTACCAATTTTAATACTTTATTCCTCTAAATGCCATGGCATTGTGGCCATAATGTCATTCAAATAGAATGCCAGGCGTTCAACAATTATTTTAATAATTGTAATGCCAAAATTACGTCAATTGACTCGTTGCCATATCCGAATATTATAAGACCGCATTTGAATGAGAGAGGAAAAGTTTTGTTAGGTACATTTTGTATTAATCATTTCTGTTTCCGGCTTGTATTTTTCTAAATTTTCATGTTTTTATCATTTTTATCATAGTCATAAATCTATACTAATATTATAAAGCTGAAGAGTTTGTTTGTTTGTTTGTTTGTTTGTTTGTTTGAAAGCGCTAATCTCCGAAACTACTGGTTCGAATTGAATAATTCTTTTTGTGTTTTATAGTCCAGTTATCAAGGAAGGCTGTGGGCTATATAACATCACGCTACGACCAATAGGAGC
Source organism: Danaus chrysippus (assembly GCA_916720795.1). Taxonomy (NCBI): domain Eukaryota; kingdom Metazoa; phylum Arthropoda; class Insecta; order Lepidoptera; family Nymphalidae; genus Danaus; species Danaus chrysippus. Next base: position 905,664 of record CAKASE010000070.1, read on the forward strand.
AAAGATATAGTGGGAAATACGTAAAAAACGGGAGAAATTATTTCATCTTTGAAGCCTTCCGTTGCGTGCGCCGTGAAAACGGTTCAAGATACACAAAAAATATGTATTAAAGAATAATAGCTCTTTTAATGATCTAAAAGACAGTTCGCGACAGTATATGTCTATCTGTTAAAACTAACTCAAAAAAATCGTTTTTATGGTACCTAATTTGGTCGAAATAATTTTATAAAATCTTTATTCAAATAAACAAATAAATATGTTGTTGGTTAAGAGTACTTCATTGTGAATAAAAAAAAGACATAGGTTTTACCCTGAAAACTCTACGGGAACTCGACCATTCCGAAAACCCCGCAAGAAAGGGAACTATGTGGGAAGAACCAAAAATCTGCCGGAAGTCACTACTCTACGCGGACGGAGTCGCGGCAAAAGCTAGTTTGAAATATGCTGAATTCATGTTGTATACGCATCTACTTAGGGGTTGTCCATTAATCACGTGATCTTTTTTTAGCATTTTTTAACCCCCCCGCCCCCATTGGTGATACATCGTGAGGTTTAAGACCACCCCCCCACCCCCTTCTCAACATCACGTGTATTTTTAGTACCTACAACGAATCTTAAAATTTTCTGAATATTATCTTAATTTAAATACAGGTATAAACTATAACCTTATTTTATTCTGAAATTAAGGACCATAATAAAAATGTCTACACCAGGTTGCAAGTTTTTTTTTAATTGCCATAACAATAATAATTTCGCGTTAGACGAAAAAATAAATACACGTGATATCTTACTACACCCCCCCTCCCCCTTGTGTTATTTTCGTGATTTTTATCAAACCCCTCCCCCCCTTTCAAGCCTCACGTGATTAATGGACAGCCCCTTATGATAGTATTAAAGTCATGAAGGTGTAAGTCAAGAAATTATTAATTTGTAATATAAATATTCATCGTATGAATTTCCTTATATCTTCTTCTACCTGGCAATTAGCCAGCTTCAGCCAGCGTCTGCCTTACATGTTGTGAATAGTTATGGCTAATTGTTTTTACGACCGGCCGCCTGCCTGACATCAACCTTCTTTGGGAATGCATTAATCAGTGATGTCTAAATACTCTTAAAGTACATATGACTTTGAATTTGAAATGAATCACATTGGTACTTGCCAGGATCGAACCCGCGCCCTCATGCATGAGAGGCGGACCTGTCAACCACTAGGTTACCACTTTACATATAAGTATAAATATATTGGTACAAATATAACGTTCCAATTTCTCTAAAATCTCATGCTGGCAGTTATTTTAATATTATCAATACATGAATACAAAACAGTGTACCGCGCAGTTGGCGAGGCGCGATGTTTACGATCTATTTATATATAGGTTGCTATGTTTATATACATATATATTGTTTGAGATTATTTTGGGAGCAAACAAACAAGTACTGCTGCAAAAACCTTGTTCACAAGAGCGTCGATAGATGGCGTTGTTGATAACATCATCAGCCCATCAGAGCCCACTGCTGAGCCTCTTCTCACATGGAGAAGGTTTGAGCATTAATCACTACGTTAGCTCAAGACGGGTTGGTGATTTCAAACTTATAATTTTTGATATTACAAGTCCAGGTTTCCTCACGATGTTTTCCTTCATCAGTGGTGTCTAAGTACCCTTAGAAAGTACATATGACTTGGGAAAAATCACATTGGTACTTGACAGGTTTCGTACCCGCGCCCTCATTTATGAGAGGCGGGCCTTTAACCACTAGGCCACCGTGACCTTATAACAATATATTAAGAACGAATTATAGGCATATGAAACTGTAATATTACAAAAAAGTATATAACTTCGAAGTCAAGACACAATTTAAAACATTATTTGTTATTAAACAGTACTGTAAAAACAATTAGCCAAAACTATCACAACATGTAAGGCAGACCCTGGCTATAGCTGGGAAATTGCCAGGTAGAAGAAGACAAGTACATACGAAAATACACACACACATATGTATACTAAGTATATACTTCTATAGAAAAGCAAAAATGTATATAGAGTAAGTCATAGTTTGAGTGGAAAATTTTTCCTTTACAACTACATAATCTGCTTCTCAAACAAAGCATTATGTTATTATGATATGATACGATTTATGATATGTTTAATGATATAGCATTGTTTTCACTTTAATTAAAGTATTACTTGTTTTAGTTCTCAAGGTTGCTATTAAAACTTGTGTTCGCTAAAAATTATACAAATTGGACATCATAATACATATAAGAACTTCATCTAAAATGTTTTAGTAATTAGGGCATTATTATGTAACAAATATGCCAAACGGTTCAATCTTTACTATATTTATACTTTATGTCCATTAAGAACAAAAATACTTTCAGTAAAACCTATAATTAATTATTATTACAGAAATAGCCACGGTATCTAAGTTGTATAATTAGTTCTTCTAGAATTTTCCAACATTCATGATCTTTATACTAACTATCGACTATGACTTTGCTTGCATATTAAATTTGGGATATTTGAACTCATCATTATGACATTTTATTTAATTATGAAGGAAATTCTTCATTACATTCTGACTTGGTGTAAATGGAACTGCTTCAGAATGAGGATCTATCAATTAGAATGCTATTTAATAGAATAGATAAAACAAACATAACTAGGTATACTCATTCATACTCAAACACATTTATTCCATCACACATACTTGTTATATGCATATGTATTCATTGTATGTTATATATTATTCCTTAATAAAGTCTATTAATAAAATGTATTGTCCTAGTTCAGTAACAATTAATCTTTAGGAAATCTTGTATGGCCTCCACGGCACAGGTTTACTTAGTGTGGAGAGCAACAGTTAATTGTTATAGTTACTGTTAACGTTTTTTGAATAATAAAGATATTATTATTATTTATGGAAATCTGCTTTTAATTGAGGAAGTAATAGTGTAACAAATATTCCGTGGAATAATGATTGTCTTTATCGAAGTTGCTTTAAAGGTCTTATTAACTCACAGGTAAAATCCCATCAAAATCTGTCCAGCCCTTCAAGCAATTATTAGCCAGTCGAAAATTTTATATAATACTTATATCGGTTTCTAAGCTTTCATATGTATTTAGTGGTAAGCTATGAATTTGAATTTGTAAAGACGCTACAAATTTATTACTAAAATCAAGGGCATATTAATTTTTAACAAACAGAAGCATAATTTTCAATGACAGGAAATAATGAAGAACATTATAATAAATTTAGGATATTTAAGAAAATAACTTTAAATGAAAACACTGAAGATCTCATTAAATTATCCTCAACTCCGACAAAGATCTATATAAAGAGATAACTTATCATTACTTTTATATTTTTCACATATATATAAATAAATCATTGTTTCGGAATGACTTATATAACAATATAATCACACATTCTATATAGATAAGAATTCAGAAACAAAAGACAATTTATCTCCAAAAAAATTTTTTGTCAGCCATGACCTTCAAACTACCCTCAAAAAAATTCCACAAGAACCAATAATTATATGCACGAGTTTTTAATTGACCAAACCAAGGTCAGAATGTTTAAGTCACATGTCTCCTTGCATTGAATCAATGATTGAGAATTAATGTTGACCGATTGCTAACAAAAATGGTTATGTTTTGCTATGTAGGTTTGTTCCCATAACATTGTAAACTAATACATTTTATACATTATGCTGTTGATAAATGGATTTAGAGAAACTTATCATCATTCAATGTATTCACGGTGCGTATGTCGGGTCCATCGTTGTAGTGAGAGGAGCTTCAACAGTGACTGGGACTTGTGACCCAGGTGTAGGTTTAAGGGACCCTATCTAACGCGTTAAACGCTCACCTCCACCGTCCAAGCTCCTCTCTCTACCAAATTTGAAACGAACCTACTAGGACTATATTAAAAATATGTTCCAAGAATGAATTGATGTTAGTTTTGAACAGGCCCAAGTCTTTTAGTAGGTTATAGGGACATTTAAAAAGATAGTACTTTCACCTTTATTTCAGTATCAAGTTCTGAACTTGTCTTGATCAGAAAGGTGAAAACAATGTATTAAAAAATACAGATAAAAAAGTAAACTTACAAGAACACAGACAATAAAAAAAAATCATTTTCAGAATGATAAAAGGTCTTAGTTTGTCATGATTACCTATTATAAGTAAATTAAGATATAAATTATATTGTTACATGCCTAAAAAGTAGTTTTTAGACAAAAACAAGCATATTTTAAGGCTATATGCCTCTGTAACCCTCATCACAATAATGGGTTTAACAGTTAAGCTTTGTATAAAACAAACACACAACATAAGATATATACAAACAAAGATTAGATAATGCAGAATTTCATTGTTACTTTGTGATGAATTCTAATAGATTAAATTTAATAATTAAAAAATATATTTATCGAGCAATAATTATCTGTAATTCTTTTACCATGTCAACGTAAAAGAAAGTAAAAATGAGTAAAATTGTTGTGAAATAATTTTAGAGTATTTTAAGAATAATGGTTATCAAAATTAATGTAACCTAATTACAAGAATTATTGATACATTATTTAATTTTAACGTAAAATGGAGTAAGAAAATTTTTGTCACCCGATAGATTCGATTGCCTGAAATGTAGATCTAAGAAAACTTATTTTCGTATAAAAATTCAGATTAGTCATTACTTATATATAAAATGGCGATCGAAATTATGTTTTACGGTAGGAAAAAGTAATCGCATATTGCTAGTTCGATATTCACAACAATTACATTTTACTATGACGTGTGACCTGGTGACGTAGGCAACTTCAAGGACAGTTTTAAATTGGATATAATGGAAATAAATACATTAGCAATATGTTTTTGGCAAGGAAAGTACGTAATACTCACTAGTAGTTCTTGGTGGCGACCGGAGACTCAGGTTCTATCACGAAGCCCTTGACGTCGTAGTAATTACTACTGCTAAAATTTAACTGTTGTATCAACTTCGTCATCGTGGCAAATCGTATTTAAGCCTTTACAAAACGTCGGAACAAAAACACGGTTGGACCGTTGAGAGGGCAGAAAATAAATTGCGCAGCAAACTAGCCTGTTTCACAATAGCTAAATGATTTCTGATTAGTCAATTTCAATAGAAATGTCACTATAATACAGAATATGAAAATGTAGTCTATGTGCATACAAACGTCATATGAATGACAGTCTTTTTAACTTAATCGTATTATATTTTCTGTAATGGCCACCGGAAACGTGACATTCTGTTGCGTTTCGTTCTAAGGTATTTCTTTTAAAATTTATACGAGACATATTTTTAACTACAAGAAATGAATATAACATGTAATTTTTATTTCAAATATTTAATATCATAGTGATATAACTAAGTTATATGCATTTGTAAACTTATCATTATTTATGAATATTTGGTACAACAATAAAATTGAAAGTGAATTGAAAGTAAAATGGCAAACTGTCATTTTATAGTCAAAACAAAACGCTGTGTTACGTCACACGCTACGTCAAATTCAATCAATAGTGTTGCGTAGCTACCAACGCCGCACTCCGGTATCGATCGATACAGCCATAGTCGATTAAAAAATTAAACTTACCGATTTCTAAATATTAAGGAGGGCATACTTGTTTCCGCTTCAATATTTTTAAATCTCTGTTCTTGTATCATGTAACTTGATGCCGGTAGGGCATGTAACGTCATAACTTCACTTTAATATGCACCGCACCCAAACAAACACTGAATTAAGGGTTTATTTTTTGTCTTTCCACTGAAACTGACATTAACTCCTTTGCCACTGTATTTGTTTCTTTCACAGTTATGGACAACGAACAACGACATTCAGGCTTGAAAGTATGTGCTCGACTAATACCGCAGTTGAACGCTATATAGTACATATAAATATAAGAAACCTCACCCCACTTTGAGGGTGCACTCGGGACACCACACAGGAGGATTTTTATAATAACAATATTATAGACGGAGTAATATAATATCATTGATTAATAAATAAGCATAAATAAGTATATTCATCTATTAAGTACATAATATACATCAAATTGAAAAAATATCTGTAACTGACATGTAAATATACGCTCAAGCTTATTAATTAAGCCGAAATCCTTAATGATCCTTAATAATAAACCTTATTAATGACACAGGGTACCTACAGTAATTTATTCATTTTTATATATAAAAGGAACTCGTGTTAGTTACACTATTTATAACCCAAGAACGGCTCTACGGGTTTGATGAAAACCGGTGAAGAGATAGATTAGAATACCTTTCTTCTAATTGAAAAAGAAAAAAATATCCAATAAAATCCAAAATCTGTTTAATTACTGCCTCTAAAGCGAAAACGTTCGCCTGGTCAGGTATTCATTTGTAATTTTGAAACTAACTTAAAGTCGCGGGCCAAAACTAGCATTATGTATAATAATACTTTTTCACCCAGTGTGTTCACCCAGGGTCCAGGCATGCGCGGGATAATCGTGACGTCACACTATGTTTACACCGCCCCAGTCGATTGTTTTGTACATAAGAATAATATTGTTATACCAATATAAGATCACTAACAATTCCCCAATCATTTATCAGTTAAACCAATTAATAATTAATAATAATTGGACATATGAAGGCGTGGTTAGAATCGCTGGGATTTTTAGAAAGAAAATATCCAATTTAAGTAACAAAGAAGTTTATATGTATAATTTATAGAATACTCTTTTGGGTAGTTTGATATATTTAGGTTGTTTTAAAAGATGTATTTAATGATAATGGAATCGAAACGTTAATTTTATTGTTCTTTGAGACATTTTCCCTCCTGTTTGGTCGATCATCAAGAGCAAATAACTATCGTAGAATTTGATTTACATTTTGGGTCTTCTATAAAATCTCCTGATTTCCGTTGTGAAAACTATATTGTATACATATATGCAGTAATAACTTGTTATTAAAACACTACCATATTCTAAACTAATTTTATTAGCTTTGTTGCTTGAAAATTACTGTTTTATTGTAATTTATACCTCATTTCATTACCACCTAAATTTTATCTTCTAAGACTTGAAATATATGCGCTGATTATAGAATTTAAAATTAACAAATTTTTTAATTATATCAATATTTGAAACGCCAAAATGTGTTTGTTTTTATTATCAACTAGCTTTCCGCCCGCAGCATCGCCCGCGTGGAGTTCGGTTATATCGCATTTCCAAGAGAACCTTTCAAAAGTCTGGGATAAAAACTATCCTATGTTCTTTCTCAAAGTCAACTCTATGTCTGTACCAAATTTAATAAAAATCAGTTCAATGGTTTAGGCGTGAAAGCGTAACAGACTGACAGACAGACAGAGTTACTTTCGCATTTATAATATTAGTAGGGATAATAGTATAAAAATGAATCATGAAATTTTTATAATACACTTTTAGATATAAATATATATAATTTTAACAAACAAAACAGATGAAACATCTTTTATAACTTAAAAGGTTCTTCTTTTGCTTTAATTATACAGATTACAAACAAAATATTAATTAATGAACAAAAGCTATTTGTAAAAGAATTTAAATGTTCAATTTTAAAACCCGTTTCCGAACATTCACCTTTGCTGGTAGGAAATCAATACATGGATAGCATTGTTCTGCATCATGCAACATTAATATTATTTATAATCTATATTTAACGGTAAAATTAATAAAATCTATATATGAGTGACATCACTATTATAGTAGGTTTTCCTGAAATTATTGATTTTTTGCAAAACAATCGCTACTGAAATATTGGAGACTCTCTCTTTCTATTTAAAATTTTTCTCATACTGAGATTCTGGTCTTAAATTAGACGTAAAGTCAATAAGTCTTGAAAAACCTCGCATCAGCTAACCGTGTAGAATGTATAGCATCTTTTATTCAAGTTTTTTGATTATTTATATATACATATATATATTTAGTTTTTGACACTGCTGCTATAACTATATTTCTAATGTAATTGTAAGGTATCTTATGTACTAGCAACATATTAAAAAATAAATAGTCAACATCGTTGTATGTATAAAATATATAACGAGTGACGCCGCTGACTCCATGGAACGAACACCAAGCCGTGTGAACCAGAAGATTCCTGATACACACAAGCTATGGAATGGTATTGATATCCTAACATCGGGACAATCATGTAGTCTTAGGTGTAGGTTATAAGGTTTAATAATTAGTTCTTATTCTAATTTGTATAACAGTAAGTTTCGTAGTTTTCTTTCAACCTCCGGTTGCTGCGAAACGAATCCTACATAATTAGTATTCAAAGTTTGTTTCTGGGTACCACAAGTGGAATAGTTTCAACATTTTTGTCTCAATCTTAATATTATTTTAATAAAAAAAACACTAACCGCTGTCTACTTTAATTCTAAAACTAACGTAGGCGAAAAGACGCCCAAAAGCTAGTATTTTTATAAATTCACATCTAATACAATATTTAAGAGGCTGTTAGCTCAGAAGCACACCTGAAAATATCGTGTTATAAATTTACGAAACAAAAATATTTCTCATAATACATATTACTATTAAATTTTTTTTAAATTCATATTAATATCGAATAAAACTTTTGATTCCATTCGATTAATGACCATCGACTCGATTTATCGATAATTGGACATCACTATGATATGATAAGATGACTCGATCAATTGTTAGTAATTTAGTTAAAAATGTGATAATTTACATGCATTGAAGATAATATTATCAAGAAATTATGATATTAACAAAAACCATCTATAAAAACAAATATATTTAAAACCCGAAAGAAATATCGAATTTAGTTGTAAAATGTGACGCCATATTTTTTTTTCAGTAATAATAATTCATTGGTCCCAAAGAACAAAATACTAATTACAAATAGTTTCCGACTGCTATATGCATTTGTATCATTAATGGAAATCGATTATCTGTGCTCTGTGCTTGTTGAAAAACTCTATTACAAGGCATTCCGCGTGTTATTATATAGTTTAAAATATATTGTATTATACAATTCAGTGTTCTTATAATCTTCTTCTTCTAATTTCTATATATATAAAAATGGATTGCTGTTCCTTAGTCTCGCTGAAACTCGAGAACGGCTGAACCGATTTGGCTAATTTTAGTCTTGAAATACTCCTGGAAGTCCAGAGAAGGTTTAAAAGGTGAGAAAAATTGGAATAATTGCCGGGAAAACCCTAAAGACAGCCCTTTTCTATTTCCCATACAAACGTTTTTTTTTTTGACATTAGATTTGACAACTAACTAATATGTCAATCATTCTGTTTGATTGAAACAGGCAAAACCTGATTATTTATGGCCTCTAAGACGGAATAGAGTTCGCCTGGTCAGCTATACCTACATATATTACTCTTGACCAAACTAACGCGGACTAAGTCGCGGGGAAAAACTAGTAAACATATATAAATATGAAAAAAACGGAACAAAAGAAATTACAAAATATCAAAAAAGAAACTTTTCTTTCCTAATTGTTTAATTTTTCATTCGTTCTTAATATACTATACATATATTATCAACTTGCTAACAAATTTTGTGAACGGCAAAGAAAGTATAATCAAAATGAATAGTTACGAACATTCATTTTTGTAGGTAGAGCCTAGCTGTGGTCAAGTTACTACAGCTCGAACATGTGCTGGCTCAAAGAAGTATCACCCTCTCACAGAAGATCGGCGTGAAGTAGTTTTTAATGGATGCATTTCGTACGATGAATGAAAAAGATGGCTTCCCTTTTCCTATTCCCACCTTTTCCTATCATTTCCCTATTCCCACCTCTCCCTATTCCCAAAAAAACAAAAGTTGGCAACGCACCCGGAACATCTGTCCGGGCGACAAAATAAAAAATAAAAATCAAAGTGACAACTTTTTTCTATCATTCACACTAGAATTGTAAAATATTCTGCCAATGTCAACGTTATTGAAGTTAGTTAAATAAATATGTAAATAATTTACACTTTATTATGTACTTCATTATTACTATTCATGACAATTAGATAAATCGTAATAAATTATTTTGCTTACTGTTGAATAATGTCGTATGCTATAATTTCAGTTGTATACTAAGATGACGCCGTAATAAAAAAGTATCATTAATTTATAAGATGAATTTACCCTTTTAATGATTGAAAATTCGTTTATTTAAATTTGAAGTCTGTGGTGGCCTAGTTGTTAAAAGGTCATCCTCTCATGCATGAGGGCGCGGTTTCGATCTTGGCAAGTACCAATGTGATTTTTCCGAGTCATATGTACTTTAAGAGTATTTAGACATCACTGATTAATGCATTCCCAAAAAGGTTTGATGTCAGGCAGGCGGCCGCTTGTAAAAACAATTAACCAAAACTATTCACAACATGTAATTCAGACCTTGGCTAAATCTGGGAAATTGTCAGATAGAAGAAGGTAAAGGATTATCTTCCAAATTATATCTAATATTCATTTCCAAAGAGGGTTGATGTCAGGCAGGCGGCCGGTCGTAAAAACAATAAGCCAAAACTATTCACAACATATAAGGCAGACCCTGACTAAAGCTGGGAAATGACCAGGTAGAAGAAGTTTATTTCAATATGAGATATAATATTCAAAAATGCTCATAATGGAGTTGGAATAAATGCCATTAACAATTAGAAAAGCGTCAAATACAACTTTTTTTCTTAATTTCGTTATGTTATAACTATTAATTTGAACTACATATTTGCTATTTTATCAACATTAGTTCATTTTATTCCTTGAAAAAATAATTTCTAAGTCACAAAAACCATATAACGATTGATATCAAAGATATTATCAGATTGAAAATATTTTCCTTTATGAAACTTATAATACGTCAAATTATAAGAAATTTATTTATCAAATTAGCCTTGTTCTAAGATAATATTTGAAAAAGATTTAAAATATATCTATACTCATATTATAAAGCTGAAGAGTTTGTTTGTTTGTTTGTTTGTTTGAAAGCGCTAATCTCCGAATCTACTGGTTCGCATTGAATAATTCTTTTTGTGTTGGAAAGTCCAGTTATCGAGGAAGGCTTTAGGCTATATACCATCACGCTACGACTAATAGGAGCAAAGATATAGTGGTAAACGTGTAAAAAACGGGAAAAATTATTTCATCTTTGAAGCCTTCCGTTGCGTGCGCCGTGAAAACGGTTCAAGATACACAAAAAATATGTATCAAAGAATAATAGCTCTTTTAATGATCTAACAAACACTCCGCGACAGTATATGTCTATCTTTTAAGATTAACTCACAAAAACCGTTTTTATGGTACCTAATTTGGTCGAAATAATTTGTTTAAGTTGTATCAACATAATAATATTAATCTTTATTAAATAAACAAATAAATATGTTGTTGGTTAAGAGTACTTCATTGTGAATAAAAAAAAACATAGGTTTTATCCTGAAAATTCTACGGGAACTCGACTATTCCGAAAACCCCACAAGAACGGGAACTATGTGGAAAGAACCAAAAATCTGCCGTAAGTCACTATTCCACGCGGACGGAGTCGCGGCAAAAGCTAGTGTAATAATAAAGATTAATCTCTTTATGTTTTTTAACTTCTGTTGCTAAAAAAGTTATTAAAATTAAACAATAAACCAAAGAACTAATTGTGACAGTTTTAACTTTAAGTTTATGTCAAACCAATATCAATAATTTGATTCAAAATTTAATTTAATTAGATTTTTTACACACTTCCAAACTTTATGTCATTAGCCTATCAGAGTCCACTGCTGAACAAAGGCCTCTCCTCACATGGAGAAGGTTTGAGCATTAATCACCACACTTGCTCAAAACGGATTGGTGATTTCAAACTTATAATTGTAAAATTATAAGTCCAGGTTTTCTCACTATGTTTTCCTTCACCGTATGTCAGTGATGTCTAAATAACCTTAGAAAGTAGATATGACTCTTTAAAATCACATTGGCACTTGCCAGGGCCAGGATCGAACCCGCGCCCTCGTGCACGAGAGGCGGACCTCCTAACAACTAGGCCACCACTGACTTCCAAACTTTATACGTAATAACAATTTGTAAAAACCTTTATGGCTTCATCCATAATCTACAAATATTAGTGAAAGAAAATATAATTCTTTCCCAATATTATTGCCATATAATAATTACGAAATTAATCATACAAATGGAAAAAACTAACATACTTTGACGTTGCTCTATTTCTAAACAGATAACAATTATGACATATATACCTATATATATTGTTGTTTTATTTTCTATTCTAGTTATTAATTAACTAACTGTTTATCAAAATGAAGGCAGTCCTAGTGATCTTCTTATTTGGAGCAGCTATTCAGGTAAAATATTTTTTTTATTAATTATATTATTATTATGTTCTCTGTAGTTTGTGTCTTTAAGTGTCAAAGTCATAAAGAATTAATTACTTTTTTGAAGTGAAATTTCTTATGCGACTTCCAAGGTTGCGTTAAACGTTTTACGCTGAGGGAGAGAGAAAGATACATAAATATAGAAAGGAGAAGAGAGAGAGAGTCGGTATTGTTGCTACGCATCGAGTAAACAGTGTGAGAGAGACACATGAAATACGTACTTGTCGCTCTAAACTAATTTATTTTATAATACTCATTATTATTTTAGTTTAATTTCACACACATATAATTTACTTTCATTTAAATATTAGGAGATTTCACTTCGGAGGGAACTTTAATTGACATCTTTCATAGATAATGTTTTAATTTTTGTACATTTGATAATGAAATAATTGTCCATGCATAAAAGCCTTTTCAAAATTCTGTAACTTTTTTTTGCTATACATTTTAATAATAATAAAAGCATCTTCTATTGTTTTATTGGCTTTCATAAAATCACAACAGACTTTTCTTCTAACAATATAAATTACTTATTTATAATATTAAAAACTATAATTTGTCAAAATGTTTTTCTCTAGTCTAGATATCTTACTGAGCGTGGATATATTATCCACGCATTCCAATAAAAATAATATATCCGAAACAAATATTATATTAATGTTTAAAAAGTTATTATTAAAACTAACAAACTAATACATTTTCATCTCGTCTTCGCGATCCCGGTTGCTGCAAAGTAACTGAAACTTTGATATATATATACAGGGTGACTGGTGAATTACTATCAATATTTAAGGAGAATACTCGGTACATGATTCTCATTCGAATTATGTAAAAAAATAGGCACTTAATTTTTGACCAAATTTCCGTATAAATAAATAACACGTTCCAAGTGTTCCAAGTGTGGACGCGTGCGGCGGCGTGCTGATACAACACCACGCCGCCGCACGCGCATGTGTGTGTGTGTGTGTATACCTAATCTGTAGGGTATTCACTCGATGCGTCATTAATTACATAACTTTTGGTTAACTTTACTTAGAAGTTTATTAATATTTATGTTATATTAATTTTTATTTTGTCATATATGATCGTCAAATATCACGTCCTCAAGTATCGATAGTAATTCACCAGTCACCCTGTATATATAAAGATATATTTTTTTCCAGCTCGCAAGCTGTCAATGTTTGCGTTCATTGCCAGTATCTCCGTACGTGGATTCCAGTGTTGCCACATCACTAGCTGACACCCTCTCCCTGTTGACTGTCAGTAGCCTGTTATCAGAGAAGCTGCCTCTAGGATACCCGATGGTAGCACCCGTTGCACCCTTACCAGCTATCGCACCCATTGCACCCATCGCACCCGTGGTTGGAAACCTTGGCTGTGGCTGCGACCCAATTTACAGCTACCCGTATAACTCATACTTGATTTAAAAATATTTATTTAAATATTTTGTTATATATATGTATGTATATTCAAAATTAACTCTGATATATTTATATTTATACATCATCAATATCTTATTTTTTTATGATTGAAAAACATAATTTTGTGTATTAAATATGTCGCCATTATGCCGGAATCCGATACTGAATTTCAATCAAAAAGTCTTACGTCAGTTAACATTGACAGCTGTGACGTCATAATCAAATATTTTTATAAAACGTGACTTTGAACAAATATATTGTGCAAGTAATCACGTTTGAAAGGTATAAAGAATAATTATATTGAATTCATTTTGTTTGAATATTCATAAATTATTTTTATATTTAAACTGACTTATATAAGATCTTCATTATTGAAATAGTTTGACTGTCAAGTGTCAACTGATTTGTTAGTGGCATTTTAAAAATGTAACCAAAACTAAAATATTTATATATTCATGTTATTTTTTCATGTTTTTTTTTCTTATTTATTATATATTTGTTATTGATTTTACAATTTTTATTATATATATGTATATGAAATTGAAATAAATTTTATTGCAATAAAATGAAAATGTTTCACTGATATTTTATCCCCTTATAAGCAAAGAACGTATGTTACAAAAGAAACAAGGAATGTGTAGAATTAAATAAAAGGTAAGCTGTATATTGTCGATCATGGCTTATAGATAGAATTGAAATGAAAAAATAAAGTCTCAATCCGGTCTGGAAATACTATTTACTATAAATAGTAACAAAGATGGAGTCTACAATATTGAATTGTCTTCTACCTGGCAATTTCCCAGCTTTAGCCAGGGCCTTACATGTTGTGAATAGTTTTGGCTAATTGTTTTTACGACCGGCCGTCTGTCCGACCGGCTGTCTGACATCAACCCTCTTTGGGAATTGCATTAGAACCTAAATCTAGAAGCATTTTTATTAATTCTAGTTTTTGATATAACAAATGTGTCTCATTAAGGTTTTTAATTGTAAATGTAAAATAGAGAGAGGAGCTTGTATGGTGGAGGTGAGCGTTTAACGCGTTAGATAGACCCTTAAACCTACACCTGGGTCACAAGTCCCATTAATAATTCTCTTTGAGACGAAACCTCTCATCATTCCATGTATTCACCAAGCGGCTGCCGGGTCTATCGTTACAGAGAGAGAAGCTTCATCAGTGAATCCTATTATTATAAAAACAAAGTTTGTAAGGAAGTAAAACTATATATGGCCTTAATATACAGTGTTGTTTCACAAAATCTACTTTACGTATTTTGATGAAACTCAAAAGATATATAGCTTAAATATCAGAGTAGAATATAGGCACGAACTTTTTGATTTCTGTGTAGCTGTCACAACACATGTCAAGACTGTTCTATTGTCTATGGGATCACGTGAAGTAGACAGAAGGTATCGTGGTTGGTTATAATATTTATTGTTTAAACTTACTATACAGGGTGACTGGTGAATTACTATCAATATTTAAGGAGCATACTCGGTACATGATTCTCATTCGAATTATGTAAAAAAAATAGGCACTTAATTTTTGACAAAATTTCCGTACAAATAAGTAAAGTGTTGACACGTTCCAAGTGTTTAAGTGTGGACGCGTGCGGCGACGTGTTGATACAACACCACGTCACGACATGCGTATGTGTGAGTGTCAGTGTATACCTAATCTGTAGGGTGTTCATACGATGCGTAATTAATTACACAACTTTTGGTTAACTTTACTTAGAAGTTTATTAATATTTATGTTATATTAATTTTTATTTTGTCATATATGATCGTCAAATATCACGTCCTCAAATATTGATAGTAATTCACCAGTCACCCTATATATATCTGAATTATATTTTAAAGGAGACTCCAGTTTAAATGAAAGAAAAACATAAGAATAAAAAAATTGATAATATTTTTAACTAGCTTTCCGCCCTCAGCTTCGCCCGCTTGGAGTTCGGTAATATCGCGTTTCCAAGAGAACCTTTCAAAAGTCTGGGATAAAAACTATCCTATGTTCTTACTCAAGGTCAACTCTATCTCTGTACCAAATTTCATTAAAATCAGTTCAGTGGTTTAGTTGTGAAAGCGTAACAGACAGACAGAGTTACTTTCGCATTTATAATATTAATAGGGATATATACGAAATAGCTAAATAAGGTATGAATATTATATATTGTATTAACACATTTTAATTTAAAATTTAGAGAATAGTTAATGCAGCGATTTTGTTTTTGTAAAGTAATCATAAAATTAATGATTATCATCAGTATTAAATTAAAGCTGATCAATAAAATAGTTCAAACAATAATCGATGATTCAAAATAATTATTGGAACTTCAAAACAATGACAACGCCATTTTTAATTTATTATATACTAGTTTTTGCCCGCGACTTCGTCCGCGTTAATTTCGTCATTAGTAATATATGTATAGCTGAAGGGCGAACTCTATTCCGTCTTAAATAATCAGGTATTGGTATTTATTAAACTTTTCCTGTTTCAATCAAACAGAATGATTGACATATTAGTTAGTTGTCAAATCTAATGTCAAAAAAAACGTTTGTATGGGAAATAGAAAAGGGCTGTTTTTAGGATTTTCCCGGCAATTATTCCAATTTTTCTCACCTTTTAAACCTTCCCTGGACTTCCAGGAGTATTTCAAGACTAAAATTAGCCAAATCGGTTCAGCCGTTCTCGAGTTTTAGCGAGACTAAGGAACAGCAATCCATTTTTATATATATAGAAGACTAGAAGACCTGGCGAACTTCGTATCGTTCTATAATCAAGAAATATCTATTACGTTTTTTTATTTATATTTTTGGAGTTTACCTGTAAGCCATAAATCTCCGTGTTTTGAAGTGCGACAGAATGATTGACATATTAGTTAGTTGTCAAATCTAATGTCAAAAAAAACGTTTGTATGGGAAATAGAAAAGGGCTGTTTTTATGGTTTTCCCAGTAATGATTTAATTTTTTTTCAGCTTTTATACCTTCCCTGAACCTCCACGAAAATTTCAAGACTAAGATAAGATAAATCCGTTCAGCCGTTCTCGAGTTTTAGCGAGACTAAGGAACAGCAATCCATTTTTATATATGTATATAGAAAATTAATGCTATTTTAAATTTAGGTAACAGATAAAGTAATTTTGAAAGATGATAGAATAGTGTATATATCGGCGCTATCAGCTTTAATAACGCATGCGACATGAAAATAACTTGAGCCTGTCATCAATTATTATTAAAACTCATTATGTAGTATTAATGATTATTATTAAAAGTAAAACTAAATCAAAGATTGTTTAAAGGAGAATAGAACTATGTTTGAATGTTGGTATAAATATGACGTCTAGACGCACGACGGCAGAGTTCAGTGAGTGTGGAGCATTGAATAATGTGATTATGAAGAACCTTCGAGAAATGCAGGAATATTAAGAACAATTGAATTTTCATTTTAAAATATCATGGAATGTTTTAGAAGAAGTGACATTAGTGACGTCAGCGAGGCTGGCGTTGCTCTCTTTAAAAAACAAAGAATGTGTAATTAATCCGATATATATAAATGTGTTTATAATAAATGTACAAATGAACACAATAGTATTTAAAGATCAAAAAAAAAGTTTTTATTCTTTTGTATAATATATAATATTTAATGAAATATAAATCTACTTTATACGGCTTACTACCAATTATTTCTATTATATCTCGTTACAATGGCTTTGACAATTAATTTATTAGCTCAAGACTTAATTTTAGAACTTTGTTCAATATTTAATAGTTTTAATGTAAAAAATATATATTTATTTCAAATAAGTGAGAGAAGAGTGTGTGATTTAAATAATTTTCATTTTTATGTTGGTAACACTAAACTCATATGTCAAATATAATTTTACAAATTGCGATATACTGTTTTGTTTTTTAAATATGTAACTGGTTATTGTAGTTGAATTAACATAGAATATATTTTTTATTATATTAAGTTTTCTCCCGGAACAAAGATATTCTAAAATCAGTTTGGAATTTTAATGACGAGACCTATATAAATGAAATCAACACTCATCAAATTTCGCGCCAACATATAGTCAGATAAAATTTGTATGAATTGACATTGACATTACTTTTTCTTTCATTTAATCATCCAAATTGTCTTATACAGGGTGACTGGTGAATTACTATCGATACTTGAGGACGTGATATTTGACGATCATATATGACAAAATAAAAATTAATATAACATAAATATTAATAAAATGCTAAGTAAAGTTAACCAAAAGTTATGTAATTAATTACGCATCGTGTGAACACCCTACAGATTAGGTATACACACACACACACGCGTGCGGCGTGGTGTTGTATCAGCACGCCGCCGCACGCGTCCACACTTGGAGCACTTGGAACGTGTCAACACTTTATTTATTTATACGGAAATTTTGTCAAAAATTAAGTGCCTATTTTTTTACCTAATTCGAATGAGAATCATGTACCGAGTATTCTCCTTAAATATCGATAGTAATTCACCAGTCACCCTGTATATTATAAGATGTAGAAAACTTTTACGATTAACAATTTTAGATACATAATTAAAATGCTGGTTTAAATTTCTGACGTTCAATACATTCTCATGATATTTTTTACAGGTAATCATTAAACTTTACCAAATTCTTCGATGTATGGCAAGTGTTTCAACCAGGCTGGCCATTTTATCGTATAAGGATTAAATGAAAATTGAGATGACAAATATTGAGTTGCACATTAACATAGGCACCTATATATTTTCTCATTTCTTTCTTTTACACGGACCAAGATCTGAGACCATGCTGCCCAATCATTCGTTTTTATTTGTCTTCGTTGATTAATTATAATGTCTTTAGTTATATAAACTAAATATTTTTTTCATTCAATCAAATTTGAAATATTATTTAAAAATCCAGATCATACTTTTTTCTACGTAATATATTTGTAACTAGTTTTTGCCCGCGACTTCGTCCGCGTTAGTTTCGTCAATAGTAGTAATATGTACATATATGTAATATGTATAGCTGACCGGGCGAACTCTATTCCGTTTTAAAGGCCATTAATAATCAGGTTTCTCCTGTTTCAATCGAACAGAATGATTGACATATAAGTTAGTTGTCAAAGCTAATGTCAAAAAAAACGTTTGTATGGGAAATAGAAAAGGGCTGTTTTTATGGTTTTCCCAGTAATGAATCAATTTTTTTCAGCTTTTATAGGTAGGTAGGTGGAGGTTCAGGGAAGGTTCCCTGAACCTCCACGAACATTTCAAGACTAAGATAAGATAAATTCGTTCAGCTGTTCTCGAGTTTTAGCGAGACTAAGGAACAGCAATCCATTTTTATATATATAGAAGATAATTAGCGGTGCTTACAACTGATGTAGTAATCTGTAATCTGTAATCTATACTAAAGTCGTGAAGATTCACCGACGTATCAACTGTCACTGACATGTACTAACTGTCAAACAATGACATTTCGTTTTTATTAGGTATTGAACACAAAATTTCAACTTTTATATCAATAAATGCCTTTACTTTCCTTTCGACAAACTCCTTCGTGTTTCCTCCACACAGTACTCAAGATTATAATTCGTCCAACAAATAAAAACGTTGACATTGGCAGAATATTACTCGATTACAGTGCGAATGAAGACATAGATTAAAAAAAATCACATAACAATTGACTTTATATTTTCTAATAATAAAGTCAATATTTCATGATATTGTTTTATTTATATAAATTGATTAACTTTGTTGTTTTTCAATAATAATATTTGAGCTGTATTATGATCCGGGTTCTAGCGTCTTATACGTGACACGTAATTATTGATTATTCATTTTTGTTCAATTATTATTAGTTACCGGTTGTTAATTTTGTTGCAAAAATAAAAATAATATGTAAGGCCAAATCACTATGCTACAATGCAAATACTATACTTTTTTAAATCAAATTAAGATGACTTGTATCTTAAATTTAAAATCTTTTTTTGACCACAACATATTTCATTCGGATTTAAACGTTCAAGAATGCTACTTGTAAAGATTTGTTACGCATCAATTCTGGGAAGAATATCTAGATTTTTATCTCTCATAGTTAAATTTCGTAAAACATTGATTAATCGATATAAAACAGAATAATATCTTTATACTCATTACAACTAAGATGTCTTCCGTTAAATTAATTTGTATTCTGGCTTTCCAGGTATATAAATATATATACTTAATTATTTATAATAATTTCTTTTTTTAACATTATTACATAGATTTTTTAAATTTCAGTTATTTTCCTGTGAATGCAGGACTTTCAAATCGGGATTAGCTAAAGGATATAATAATTTGGCTTACGGAAGGAACAGCTTATCATATTATTTGCCAAGTTTATCATACGGACCCCGCTTGTTTAATAATGGCATAGATTATTCGTCCCGCCAATCAAATGCCATGCCAATGGCCAAAAGTGGCTTGTTCGTAACCAGTTCGTCATCGATAAAACCGAGTGGCGTGTCATTTATTTCAGATGGCTTGGTTATGGATGGCATTTTGAGAGTGTATGGCCAATTGCCAGTGTTGGCCACTG
The DNA here is from genome assembly GCA_916720795.1 of Danaus chrysippus. Classification (NCBI taxonomy): domain Eukaryota; kingdom Metazoa; phylum Arthropoda; class Insecta; order Lepidoptera; family Nymphalidae; genus Danaus; species Danaus chrysippus. The sequence goes on from CAKASE010000070.1 coordinate 926,055, forward strand.
TGGCATTAGATGGGAAAGTTTATGGCAGTGGACAAGGTGCGGTGTCGTATGAAAATGGAAACGTTAACAATTTTCTTGGCCTCAATGTTCTCAATCCTAAGGGGAATAGTATGAACTTTTTATATTAATACAGCTATTTTTATTTTATTATAGAAATTGTGCTGTATATGTAAATTAATGACATATTTATTATTTATATTTAAACTTATTACAATTGTAGTAATTTTAATTAAGTTGAAACTATTAAATATTTAAGTTAATTATGTCTTTTTTATGCTATGGCTTCATTCACACTGGAATTGTGAAATATTCTAGCAATGTCAACGTCTTTATTTGTTGGAGGAATTATAATCTTCTTATAGATATAAAAAATCTTAAAAGAACCATTATATCTACTTATTATTATATTTACTTATAAAAAAAACATGTATTAGTCAATTTAAAATATACACCAAACAAATTAGTTGAGATGATTCAAACAAAAATTATGTACCTATACTTATTGCTGTGCATACAAGATCTTTTGGAAAGGGAACTAAAGGAATTATTTTTTAGTATAGAAGATTAATTAGAAGATTTTCATGATGATACATAGCTACCGTCTTTAAAATACCCTGAAGATGTTTTAGGAGTATTGCTACTATTGGTATTGAAATAGTTCATATAGAGAGAGTCGTGGAACAAAAAACTTTGAAGAAAAATTAGGATTTAATATTAAGAATATTGGTATATGTTACAAAATTTAATATTGGAGGAGGAATTAAAATTATAAGAAAGAAATAAATAATTAAATAATACTAGCAACACTTCGTTACGAGAAAAATGTAGAAGTATTTTGACATTAAAAATTACTTTTAGTTTTGAAGAATATATAAATAAAATTGTATGTTTTTATGATTACGATGTTTATATGTGTATATGATATACGAAATATTTGTAACTTGAATGAAAACCCAAATTTAACATAGCATAATAAATTTTATATTCATAAGATTTATCGGTAAAATAACTAGAACAAAAATTGAAAAACCTACGTTCGGCAAAATTATTACACACTCAATGGCGGTTATTAAAATTGCTAGATTGAGTCATAAATTCCACTATCAGATATCATTGGTGTTAGAAAAACTGATTTATGCTTTGACATCTTTGACTAAGTATATAGAGATTAAATAACTACTCACACTAAGAAAACTGTCATGTATTTCCCAAACTATACGATGAAGAAACTACCCGCGTATATACTTCATGTAAATTCCATTACCAACGTTATAATCTCTTTATAACTACTAAATAAGTTAATTTTAAAAAATCCATTTAATAGATGAATTGAAATTTAATACATAAATATTTAAGTTAATAGATTCTAATTAAAGTCTGATTTATTAATTAAATCCTAAGTTATAATTTGGATAGCTGATTATGACTTTCATTATGTTGAACAGAATTTATTATAAGTATATTGTTGATTGCTGTCTAATATTGTTGCTAGATCAATCAGAATATGTATCACTAGCTTTTGCCGCGGCTTCGTCCGCGTGGAATAGTGACTTCCGGCAGATTTTTGGTTCTTTCCACATAGTTCCCGTTCTTGCGGGGTTTTCGGAATGGTCGAGTTCCCGTAGAATTTTCAGAATAAAACCTATGTTTTTTTTATTCACAATGAAGTACTCTTAACCAACAACATATTTATTTGTTTATTTGAATAAAGATTAATATTATTATGTTGATACAACTTTAACAAATTATTTCGACCAAATTAGGTACCATAAAATCGGTTTTTGTGAGTTAATCTTAAAAGATAAACATATGCTGTCCTGCACTGTTTTTTAGATCATTAAAAGAGCTATTATTATTTAATACATATTTTTTGTGTATCTTGAACCGTTTTCATGGCACACGCAACGGAAGGCTTCAAAGATGAAATAACTTCTCCCGTTTTTTACACATTTACCACTATATCTTTGCTCCTATTGGTCGTAGCGTGATGTTATATAGCCTACAGCCTTCCTCGATAACTGGAATATCCAACACAAAAAAAATTATTCAATTCGAACCAGTAGTTTCACAGATTAGCGCTTTCAAACAAACAACCTCTTCAGCTTTATAATATTAGTATAGATTTAAATACTAGTAGCGCCATCTCTGCTGCTAAATGTGTAACAATTGTTATGAACCTACCTATCCTACCTCCTCCTTCATTCACTTGTTTCATTGGAAATACTATATACTAATAAAAATATAATTAATTTAGTATATATAAGTTGTAAAATTATTATTATGATATTTCATACAATTTATGTTAAATAATTTAGTAAAAAGATAATATGCAAGACTTATTAAAGGAAGGTCCACTTAGTATTGGGACTTTGGCTTGACGTGAACAGACATTATCATATTTTTTGTAATTAGTTTAAAAGCACTAACTGGTAATAATGAGAATATGAACTTAATTTTGTATCAAAATGTTTTAAAAGAGATTTTTGTCATGTGATAAAAAACAGGTTAAAGCAAAATAAAACAACAGTTTTTATGATTTATTTTTATTCTGGGACATCATATGTTATTAATATGTGTCCTAGATAAGATCATTACATTATATTCTTGGAAATATGAAACTGTCCATGTTTACATTTATAGGTTGAAAATCTGCCCGCCTTCTATTTAAATTATTTTTGATAACAAAGTCAGCTAATGTGTTAGAAGTAAACATCTTTTCATTTATTATAATACAACAGTATTAACAAGGATAAACCTCAAAACCTCATTTTGCATTATAGGAATAGCATATACAATACATATCTATTAAAAAACGAGTAATTTAAATAATTAATTGAATTGACACTTACTCGTCGAGGAGCTATCCACTGTCTTATAATAGACTGAACCTGATTAATATCTAGACTATGTCGCCTTCGCTCTATCAAATCAGTTCCACAGTTTATGCATCTCAGAGATACGGATTGGTAAGAAGTCACTTCTTCTGTGTGCAGACTATCATGAGACACGCTTTGGTTTTGTTCAATGTCCATATTAAAGCCGTGGTTAACGATGGAGCTAGTTTCGGGGTCCATATTACGTGAGTGTTGGTCATCGTTTATGTTATGTTCGGAGTCCATAATACAAAAGCTAGGGTCATCGTTTGAGCGAAAATCGGGGTCCGTAGATGTGCAGGGGTCATTGGAAAAAGATAGGTCGGAGTCCATAATGAATAAACAATCGTTGAAAGAAAATCCATAATAAAACAACACTCTCAATGTAGGTAAACAAAGCGAATGTAAACAATCAGTCTGTGACATATCAATGTCAATTTGTATTTTTTTGTTTTATTAGTGTTGCAATAGAAAAAAATCATTAAAAAATCGATCGAAAACAGATATGGTTACGTTTAACATTCTTCATATTTCAGTTTATAAAACGTTTTAATTGACGAAACTAATTAAAAACAAATATTATTAATTTTTTTTTGTATTAAATACTTATAGTTGTATTAAGTACTGCGAGATGATTCGATTTGACGCAATCGTTAATTGATCTTGCTGGTAACACAAAAAGTGGATCAATAAAGCAAATCAATGAAGATACTTTAAAAATATTTTTTCAATAAAATACAAATGTACACTCAAACAACAATAGAATGGCTAGCTAAAAAAAATAGTTCTTTTTTTGATAGCAGCTTGTTCACGCTAGGCCAAAAATGGACATTGCCTTTTAAATGAAACTAATATTTTCGGATTTTACTTTGCGTTTTTATTTTTGTCAGCTACTTTTCAGCAACCGTGATCTCGGGTAGACGGGATGTCGTCGGGAGTTTATAGTCAAAAATAAAAACGCGAAGTAAAATCCGAAAATATTAGTTTCATTTAAATGAGTACTCGCGAAAATCTTAGATCTCATTATTAAAATTTAATTGAGACAAATTTAAGAAAAGATTATGAAATTAAAGAGAACAGTTTCTATATAATATTATAATTACAATTTTTTTAGATAAAAACTCAAACTAGACTAAAATATACTTCTTTTTTTACAAATAAAGGTTATCTAAAATAAAATTACCTCATATTTATATTTCGATAAACGTCTTACAATTTTTAAATTTCAAATAGTTTGTAACATTTTTCTATAAATTGATAAAAAAAGCTTGATAAAAAGATATTAAGTAATTATTTATTCATAATATAATAGAATAATAATGAAATCACAATATATATAAAGTGTTGTTCCAAAATTTTTATAACTATACTTCAAAAGAACATAACCAACAAAAACAATGATTTCAAACAGAATCACAACTTTGTTTACTTTAATGATTATTCAGGTATATATTATATATTATTTCAGATAATTTTGATTATTCAATATATAATACATTTTTTTTTATAGTGCATTACAGGTCAATTCATAAGAAATCCATACAATGCTGGCTATTCTAACGATTTAGCTGCAAATATAGCTGCCGAAAATCTGGCGTACTCACAAGCTTATGGACCAATTCCCGCCAATGCCTTGGCATATGGGCCAACTGAAGCCAATGCTTTGGCGTATGGTGTTCCAAATGTGCCTTTGGCGTACAGTGCAACCGCGCCAAACTTAGCCATCCCGCCAATTGAGTTAGCATACGAAGTTCCGATTATTCCAACAGGTATAAACTATGGTTTATCCTTGAAGGAGTTGAGCGCATCTAATGGTGGAGGTTTGAGAGTGAGAAGCTCCTCATCCATACCAGCTAGTGGTGTGACAGTTGAAACCGATGATATGTTGATTGAAGGTCCATTGGCTGTTAGTGGCCAATTGCCATTCCTAGGTGTTGTTGCTCTGGAAGGACCTCTGGTTGCTGCTGGCAGTGGTTCCGTAGCTTATGGTTGCGGAAATGGTGATATTGGAATCGTCACTGAAGGTGTAGACCAACCAGCCCAAGCTTATGCCAATGCTCTGCCAAGATATGCCAATGGCCCTTGCATGAATGGCGGCCCAGGTATTGGACTGCCTCCGGCTGTATATTAAACTTATAGTTGTTAATAAATTATTGTTGTGTTTATATAAATAGTTTTTAATTTATTCCTTAACAAATATCCTATGTTAAAATTTTGCAAGTGGTTACTTATATATTTTTTAATAAGAATCACGGATGTAAATGTCTATTATGGTGGGTTTGGTTCCAATTAAAGGATAAAGAAAATTATATGAAAAGATTATTTTTTAACCTAAAAAAAAATTTCCATTTTGCTTAACCATTTAATCATTGTTTAAAAAAAATACAAACGTTCTTATGATTTCGCACCATTTTGTCTAATCGAAACACTTAGTTTTAAGAACTAACTAACTTCTAATATATTCTATAGCTCATGCAAAATATACTGGTCAGGTTGTATAGTGCCATGAGATCTTGAAACTATTTCTTATATTAACTCGCCATTCTTAACAAACCACAAACGTTTTATCTCTAGCAGTATGAGGACTAACACAAGAAAATTATTTACAAATCTAAACACAATTAAAATATTTTTAAAATAGTGCTAATAAAATATTTTTAAATTGTTAAAGGTAAGCCTGCCCAAAATGCGTCAATTGTTTTCTGTGCAGACCAGCTCTTATCTAGCCGTTACCCACTACATCTCTCAAATCATCAGTCCATAATGCTACAGAGTACAGGCCATGCTATATTGCCTTCCTCAAGCTAAGCCTTTCTGTTATACTTTTTACCATTGCCTAGTATCTGATCGTCTGTCTCTATTCACTTGGAAGTAGTTTCTCAAGCAATGTCTGTAATTTTGATCCTCTGGTTTGTCTTTCGGAATCCAGTCTGGCAAAAAAACTCTACGCATCGTGTATTTTATAGCTACATGGGTGACAGTTAATTTATGAGCGGGTTGCATTATTGGATCTAGTTGTATGTATTCTGGCACGATTTCGGGAAGAATATGATTGATCATCACTGGCCTCAATAAATTACTAATTATAACTTTGATTTGATCAAAGTTCACACCATTTTTATTTATTATATAACTATCTCGAAAAGTAAAAGAAGATAGATAAGTTAAGATAATAAAAGAAACAATTAATTTAAAAATGAAAAATTTACAGCTGACAAATTGTATCGATTACTTATCTTTTCAATAAACAGGTAAATAATTTCTTTGACTAAATCTTCAAAGTTTTATTTTTCCAAATAGAACCACAATCCTTAGCAAAGGTTTATAATTTGAAAATTTCTACACATATGGAATTCATTAATACATAGTGGTTTTAGTGAGTAGGGGCCTGCCCAGGCCGAGTCTCACACATCCCTTCCGGCCCCACCAAGGCCAGTTGGACGGCTCGTAAAAAGAATTTCCTTGCATCATCAACAAGAAGGCTATTGCATGAAAAACGAGAAATTTTATGTTAAGCTATTAAGCAGCGACGGTTTCAACTTTTCATTCAAATATAGCTTCCATACATAAAACATTTCATAGGACAGTCTTATAAATATAATGAAACAAAAAAATATCTTACAAATTATTTTTGGCATGTTTTTTCCCTTATCATCGCAATTTCAGTAAATGTATCACATTGCCCATAAAACAACATGACACTAATTTGAACATTTCATAGCCTCGGGGGAGGTCTCGGTAATCCAATTAAGGAACATCTTTTTTATCTTCAAGAGAATTTATCTTTTTAAAGAAACGTATATTTAATGTATTTTAATTTAAGTAGTAAAAGTATGTGGGGATATGAATTCTTATTCTGAAAATGTTGAGTAATTGTCTTTAAATATGTATATACAGCTTTTGTTTTCTTTTTACTCTTAAATATTTTTTTTGGAATTTAAGCTGTGAGTGGGAAATGGACTATCTATTCTTGCCTACAGACGTCCAAAATTGAACAGAAAGGAAATAATTTGTTATAATTTCTCTTATTAATGACTTATTCCAGCGACTTCATTTTCCTGAACCCCGTAATAAAGGTTAAAGAAAAAGTAATGGTGTGTTAGTGTGTGCAAAAAAGAGATAAGTCTGATTTAAAATAGCTCCTTCAACTATTGTTCTTGTCATGTAACATACAAAATCAAATCTATTATATTATGTAATCTTTTATTTTTTAATAGTTTCAGTAGTTTTGTATAAAACAAAAGAAACAAACATTATTATAATTTTGCTCTCAATCACTTATTTATGCAATAGAAACATTAGTGAAAAGAAAAACAAGCCTTTTAATTTAGAATTTTTTGAAAAGATTCCAACCAATAAATAAATACATTTTGATATATTTAAGTAAAAATGTAAGGTTATATTAAAGTATTTATTAAAGAACTAAATAACAATAATATTATTAATAAACACCACGATTGCATCCATTATAATTGTAAGGTCCTGGTAAACCTGGGCCGTAAACTGGAGCGCCCAAGTAGTTCATTGGAGGAGCGAATGGTAGGTCCTCATTCATTATCGCGATATTGCCGTTACCACCACCATATGCAACCGCGCCATTACCGGCCGCTGGTAGTGATCCTTCTAAAGAAATTGTTCCCAAGAAGGGCAATTGACCATTAACAGCCAAAGGACCTTCAATCACCAGATTTTCAGATGTTAAAGACACTCCAGATGGTGTCAAAAGCGAAGAACTCTTAACAGCAAAATTATTACAATTAGATGCGGCTAGCGTAGCCAAAGTTAATGCTTGATTGAAGCCATCAAAAGCAATCGGGTTCACTGGACCGTAAATGCCATCGTATGCCATTGGATTGGCGGCGCCGTAAATATTATTCGCTTGGTATGGCAATGGCGCTAAATTCATGGCCATGTTGTCCATTTTGATGGCACGATTGTTAGCTATCATGCCAGGGCCGTAGATGTTGCTAAAGCATTGTGCAGAGATTGTCTGGAATGTGCAATGAAATTAAGTTGCATTATTACTATTATAAAATATATTAAATATAAATCTTATAATATAACAAACACCTGTACAAAGACAGCAGACGCTATGAAAACGGCGAGAGAAGTCATGTTGTTTTTTTATATGTAATAAAAAACACAAAACTTGAATAATAAGACAAGATAATGAGACTTGAATAATGATTTTCGTAAATTTTCTATATTATATATAACATATACGTATTTATTACAACATTACTGAATTACGTAAAAAATTATCTCTCAATACGTGATGAGTGTTGTGTCGAGATTTATTCTGATAATATAATTATTAACTAATATCACGAATGTTTAAAATAAAGGTTAAGTTAGCTAGTTGTTCTTATTCAAACTATGCGTTAACATTGCTTTGTTATTTTCAAGGGCAAGAGTTCAAAAATCTGGTCGCAAACAAAAGAAATATTACCAAAATAATTAAGTCACGAGATTCAATATAAAATTTCTCAGTATTGATTATTATTTATCGATATTTTACTTACATAATTTCTATGTTAAATAATGTAATACATTGATAATAATAAAAAATTACTTCATTTTTGGTACATCGATATATATATAATGTTATTATGATTTTTTATATTCATTATAAATATCGAATTTGGCGAAAATGAAACTATTCATATGTATATATATTCAGGCGATATTTATAAACGTACGGAAGTATTTCATTTATTAATTTTTAGTATTTTATCATGTGAAAAATGGAGGTTAATTGTTTTAATTTATTTTTCAGAAAGCCTGGGTATTAGGATTGCCACTTAATCAAAATAACATAACTCCATATCTGGCTAATAATTTCGGTTTAAATAATTTGGCGGCTACATCAGGGATTAGCACCGTAAATCCTTCATTTACGAGTACACCAAATGGCTATGGCAATTTCATATCAAATAATATTGCCAATGCCAACAGTATTGCAAATAACGAGGCATTATTTAATGCAAATTTTGTGACAAATAATTTCGCACAGAGAAATGATATTGCCAACGAAATAGTTGGAAACAGGAATGCCATTAGTAATGCCAATGCTTTTTATGCCAATGAGGCTTTAATTGGCAATTCTATTTTACCGAAATTGAATCTTTTACCCAATAACGTGATAGAAACTCAATCGAATGCGATTCAAAGCGAATTATTAAATAATATGCAATTTACGCCTATAATTTCGGATTTTGTGCCGTCATTGCAATACGGGGATATAACTATGACAGGTGACTTACCAATTGGCGGTATGATTAAGGTGTGCGGCTGTTTCCCAGTCTACGGAATGGTAAATGTTGATGGTAGCCTACCCTCAGCCGGTACAGCGATAGTGGCGGAATCCTTTGGCAATCAGGTCATAGAAATTGTTCACAATTGTGCCCATCAGGTTATCGGTTGATTTTGTTAACCTATTAATTTATATTAAAAATACAATCTACCATAATAGAAAATATATGAAGTCTTTTTATTTGTTTCCTTTTATATAAGCAACTAGGTATTTTGATGAAGGAAATGTTTGCTTTCAAACCTGATTTCTAAATAGACATTTCACAATGAAAATAAAGGTTAAGTATTATTTAAATCTCCATATTTATAATCCAGAATAAAAAAGTAGCACAAATAAGCAGTATAACAGTTCGACGTTTTATGACATGTATTTTTATGAAAGTTCATACGTTTCCATAAAAAAAAATCTTATTACAAGATAAATCTATTCAACTACAGTTTAATTTTACCAATTTGCTTAAATTATCTGAACATTTATGAAATAAATCAGTTAATATTAAACTCCAGTTGAAAGCAATTTATATAATTCAAAAGGCCTTATAAACCATCACCTAAAGTTCTACTAGTAAGAACTATTGAGTAAATGTAGAAGAATAAAAATAAAAGGTTTGTATATACATTTTTTTATTATAAATTTGTTTGAAGTCGGTTAATTCATCAAACAAAAGATATTTATTTAAATGAAACTAATTTCCGGTTACTACGCATTTATTATTTTATATCTACATACTCCCGACGTTTCAGTTCCTTTACACCAACCGTGATCAACAGACGAAATGAAAGTATCTGATGTAAAATAATAGTAACTTATTATCCGAAGTTATAGATATCATTAATATTTTTAATAGTAAGTTTAAGATATTATTAATATTAATCCATATTCAATAATGACTTGGCTTCCTATAACATTTCACATTGTTTTTAAAGTGTTCTTTACTTTTATTATTAACTAAAAATCTGGCCGTGATCTTGATGTTTATAAAGTAAAGGAAACGAGGAGTAAGATATAATATAATATGTCACACTGTATCCGAAAGGCGAAAACAATAGAACGATTTAAAACACAAATTCATCTACTATTAGTACAGTTGGGTACGCAGTACTTTTGCTATAACTGTATGATCCATAGTTTATTTGAAATGTTACCAATTAAAGTTTAATTATATGCCATAAGATATATGTACATATATATATATATGTAGTCATATTAATGAGATCTAAGATTTTCGCGAGTACTCATTTAAATGAAACTCATATTTTCGGATTTACTATGTGGTTTTTTATTTTTGACTATAAACTACATACTCCCAACGTTTCGGTTACTTTACAGCAACCGTGATCACTGGCAGACGAGATGAGAGTGACTCACTCATTTTAAATTAAACAGAATTTGAAAAAAAACAATCAAAACTATTTGTGTTATAGACAAATAATATTAAGATGTTTATTTTTTGTGTTTTTACCTAAAAAGTAAACTATATTATTTTATTCTACTTTAATGTTTTATTTTATAACAATAATATATTTAAAATGATTTCAATAACTAAATGATTGATAAGCACGCTCTTAGCAAGAAAATTACAAAATATTATGACAATTACACAAAACAATTATAATTGCAATGCTGCTATAAAATTGCAATGTAAACATAACGCGATGTTGTAGATCTAAAGAAATATGTATTTACAAAAACCAATCATTGGTTTTTTTTTAATAATAAAATAGTATTAATTCGTATTTTTTATTAACACGCTTATATTGGCTTGGGCTGTATGTACATATGTATGTAACGGAATCTTTGAGCACAATTTTCACCGAATTCTAAACATCTGATTAACTTGAAACTTTGCATATGTCTCAAGACCCAATGACAATACAATAATTCGTTAACAATTCCCCATTATCCTTGTTAGGGCCGCCAGGATTAATATATTCTTTTCATAGATCCTATATGAGAGTGAAAGGGACAGAGCTATTAGATAAATCGTACTAAAAATATAAAATTAATATTAGTTTAAAATATACAAGCGTGTTTTTTTAAATTATTATTATTATGTACATATCTTGTTGATAAAATAAGAATTTATATTGGAGAAGAATTATAAGTATAAAAAAAAACTGAAGTGAGTGCCAGAATTCTAGTTATTACTCATTTTTAATATATTTGTGGATATTTTAAGTATAATACAAAATAATATAAAGATGTGGAAAACACACCTCTTTTTGAAAATGTATGACAGTTGTAATTATTATTCCATATATTTTTTTAAATATCGCACGTCTTTATTTTACAATACAGTAAAGACTTGATCAATATTTGACAAAAAAATATTAGAATGTGCTCAAAAAACATAATACTGATCATAAGAAAAATCTTACACACATTTGATGTAACCTTTTGTAAACAAGATTATTTAGTTAGGGTGACAAAAAATACTTAAATACCAAGTAGGCTGTATTCTGTTTCGATCTGATAAACTTTTGCTTCTTTTATGTATATTATCCTTATATTACTGAAATCTTTATTTCCAGGATGTATACAGTCAATGTCTCAACAGGGCTGCCCTTGGAGCTCCACTTGGCCAGGGTTTTGTATCAAGAGTAGGGCTCGGCTCGTGTGTGTCTGAAGCTTATGGGTCCCTGGGACTAACCTCACCAGTGGACTTGATTGAGGAGCAAGGAGCGGGTTACGGTGGTAGTGGAGTGGGAGAGGTTTATGTGAACGGATTGTTACCTGTGGAAGGATACTCATCCATCAGTGGCCAGGTCCCTGTCCTGGGTGTGGTGAGGTTTGACGGACCAGTAGCAGCCAGGGGCAGTGTCAGCATAACAGGAGCCTGTGGCTGCGGATGTCAACAAGTGCTACCAGCTAATGTTGTATGTTGATTAAATGACATGACGTTATATTGTGTGTTTAATGAACATCGCCTTTATAATACACTCACTGTGACTGCATTCATTAAACAGATACAAATAATATAATATCTATCTCATTGAATAACGAATATTTAGAGAATGAGATGTTTGTTTAAGATCTTTCTTTCTGGTTAGAGAATGTTTGAAATATGTAGATAAATGAAACTAATATTTTGCGAATATTACTATGCGCCTTTATTTTTGATTATAAACTACATACTCCCGACGTTTCGGTTACTTTATAGCAACCGTGATCACAGGCAGACGAGATGTGAGTGTATTTACTATGTAGATAAATATTTAACTTGTTTCATAGACATATCACAAACCTTTTAAAACATAGTAAATTGTATCAAAATATTAATGTAGACAAAAAAGTTAAGTCAGTGGTGGCTCAGTGGTTAAACGGCCCGCCTCTCGGCCTCTCGTCGCCGAGGGCGCGGGTTCGATCCTGGCCCGGGCAAGTACCATTGTGATTTTTCCGAATCATATGTACTTTCTAAGAGTATTTAGACATCACTGATTACTGTTGATTCCCAAAAGAGGGTTGATGTCAGGCAGGCGGCCGGTCGTAAAAACAAATAGCCAAAAACTATTCATAACATGTAAGGCGGCAGACCCTGGCTATAGCTGGGAAATTGCCAGGTAGAAGAGATTAATGTAGACAAAAAAACGAGGGAAGAAATCATATTATTCGTTGAAACGCTGATGAAATAGATATTTAAAGTGACAAAGGAATAATTACTTATCTATGGCATAAACATAAAGAATAAATAATATAAACTTGAGTATTTTTATTTCAATTTAATAAGTTCCACACTTAATACAAGTTTTGAATCTTCAGTAATTACGGATATTACCAATATTTTTCATCTTAAGACTTATAAATGAAATCAATGCAAACTTAATTTTCACCTCAATTAAAAACTAGAAAGGGTACTTACTAATTTTGATAATAAGTCCAAATTTTGCTTGCTTTTTCGAAGTTGTTATGTTATAATATATTATGTAGATTATGAAAAAAATATTACTTACTAGTTTTCCGCCCGCAGCTTCGCCCGCATGGAGTTCGGTTAAATCGCGTTTCCAAGAGAATCTTTCAAAAGTCTGAGATAAAAACTATTCTATGTTCTTTCTAAAGGTCAACTCTATCTCTACCAAATTTCATTAAAATCAGTTCAGTGGTTTAGGTTTAGGTGTGAAAGTGTAACAGACAGACAGACAGTTACTTTCGCATTTATAATACTAGTAGGGATAAGTAGGCGTAGGCTATAATATTTCGTCAACCTATTATTTTCCCCAATTCCAGCTTGAACGACAAGAAAATCATACTATTTCTTATAAATACATATAAAAATTATTTAAACTAGATTTTGTTCATATTAAACATTCTTATTAGTTATTACTTATCAGTAGCTTGTATATATTTTTCCTTCCTATACAGTAGGACCCCGATTATCCGGACCTCGGTTATCCGAATTCGCGATTATCCGGACTGCCAATCGCGACGAGTTTATTCTAACACTAGCTGTGCCCGCGACTTCGTCCGCGTGGAATTGTGACTTCCGGCAGATTTTTGGTTCTTCCCACATAGTTCCCGTTCTTGAGGGGTTTTCGGAATGGTCGAGTTCCCGCAGAATTTTCAGGATAAAACCTGTTTTTTTTTTTATTCACAATGAAGTACTCTTAACAAACAACATATTTATTTGTTTATTTGAATAAAGATTAATATTATTATGTTGATACAACTTAAACAAATTATTTCGACCAAATTAGTTACCATAAAAACGGTTTTTGTGAGTTAATCTTAAAAGATAGACATATACTGATGCGGACTGTTTTATAGATCATTAAAAGAGCTATTATTCTTTTATACATATTTTTTGTGTATCTTGAACCGTTTTCACGGCGCACGTAACGGAAGGCTTCAAAGATGAAATAATTAATTTTTCCCGTTTTTTATACATTTACCACTATATCTTTGCTCGTATTTGTCGTAGCGTGATGTTATATAGCCCAAAGCCTTCCTTAGCCTTCCTCGATAACTGGACTATCCAACACAAAATTATTCAATTCGAACCAGTATTTTCGGAGATAAGCGATTTCAAATAAACAAACAAACTCTTCAGCTTTATAATATTAGTATAGATTAACATGTCAGAACTTGCATATCGCCACGCCACTCATGCCGTCCGTGACTTTCGTTGATTCTCGCTCATTGGTTTTTCTGTTTTAAATAAACACCTAACATTACATATACAGACTACATATGTACATATGCAAAAAGCCCGTTTTTCTTCATACATTGGATTATCCGGACTTTCAATTATCCGGATGCCTACCGACAACAATTAGTCCGGATAATCGAGGTCCTACTGTACTTTTGTTTTGTTAGCCCTTTGTTAGTCTGTATGAATAAACGCTTTTATCGTTTTGTTTTTTGATATTAATTCCTCACGTACGTGGCTTACGAAATATCAACTAATTTTAAATGTAGGTCGCAGTATATAAAGCGGTTTTTGGTTATTTCTGTTCGTCCTTCATCTATCATTGTACAAACATGATGACTTCAACCATTCTGCTGTTCTGCCTCCAAGCTTTTTTGGTTCAGGTAATCTAGGCGTAATTAAACTTATCAGATTATATGTAACTAGTTTTTGCCCGTGACTTTTTCCGCGTTATTTTCATTTTCATTTCGTGGCAATAAATAAACAAGTTTTCGATTTTATTAACTTAATTTTTAGTGTTGAAAAGTATGTTATGTCCGGCTCCTGGTTCTAGGCTACCAATCCACCAATTCATTTTATTATATATATGGAAGACATCATATTAAATTAATAATTGATTTATGAGTAATATAACAATGTTCTTTTATTTTATAGAACGCTTATAGCTCGTGTATTGGAGCTGGCTTGTCTGGTATTGATCCTCGTTTTGGTCCACTCGGCTTCGCGTCAGGCATGTCGCCGATTGTCAATCCGGCTTCATATTCTTCAGTATTTTCTCCAGTACCTTCTCCAGCATATTCTCCAGTATCTTCTCCAGTATATTCCCCAGCATCTTCTCCAGCATATGGTGGAGAAGGTATAGGTGACATCAGTATAGCTGGAAGGATGCCGGTCGCTGGAACTACTGTGGTGAAGGGCCAGGTCCCAATCCTTGGTTCAGTACGTTTCGGAGGTGATGTAAATGCCGCTGGCACAGTTACCATCACTGGTAGCAGTGGATACAGAGGTTACAGAGGTTACTGCTAAGAACTATTCATTCTATTTATTTCAATCCCATATAAATTTCGAACATGTATCCAAAATGTATGATATTTAATGAAATATATGTATATTTTTTATAGCTGTAATGTGTAATCATTCTTATCCTATTTTATTTCAATTAAAGGTATTGTTGAAAGTGATTCTCACATAAACTTCTCTATTATTTAAGCCTTGCTTCATCTGTCATAGTAAAAAGGGCTAAAGACAAATAAGTATTACTTATTATACATACGTCAACAATCAATACTTAATAATCACCTTACTTGTTGTTTTTATCTGAAAACGTTTTTTATGTGTTTTTATTCTTTTTCTACCTGGCAATTTCCCAGCTTTAGCCAGGCTCTGCCTTACATGTTGTGAATAGTTTTGGCTAATTGTTTTTACGACCGGCTGCTTGCCTGACATCAACCCTCTTTGGGAATATGTTTTATGTGTTTTTATTATAATCACGTGTACAAAAATTTCGTTATTTAATACAAAAACAAGAGAGAGAACATGCATATTGTATATAATTCAGTGAGGACTGCTCTTATCATCAATAAATAATAAAATAATAATATTATTGAAATGTTTTTTGAAGTGAAACTTCTTATACGACTTACAACAAGGTTGCGTTAAACGTTTAACGCTGAGAGAGAGAAAAAAAGATGCACAAATGTAGAAAGTAGGAGAGAGAAAGAGATTGCGTAGGTACATAGTTTCTAAACACATGATCATGATATTTTTACTATGCAGCGAACTAAACAGTGTGAGTGACGTGAAGTTAGCTAAAATATGTACTTGTTGACTTATATTCATTAATTTATAATATTCTTTACTGTTACTTTGATTTTATACACATATAATTTATTTTCATTACCACATTAAGAAGTTTCACATCTTTTCTGAGGAGTGCGTGGAGTACCACGCACTATTTATTTTAAAATCAGAAATAAGAATAAATTAATAAAATACCATTCATGTTTATTTAGTTTTTTACTCAACATATAGGAAATACTATAATATTGAGTATAACTTACAGTATATTACAAAGACCATCTTATGATATTATTTCATTGAGACGAACCAACACGGTTAAAAATATTTATTTTAATTCATATCAATCACAAAGATTATTTTTATCTACTCCTTAGATTTCTTTTACATATAAAATCAAAAGAATTAATAATTATAATAAAATTGTGAACTTGTGTTGGTAAGAATGAAGAAGAAGAAGAACCTTGAACCAAAAATTAAAATTTATATGTAGCATTCTTTATAGTAATTTCTTTAACTAGAGTCTAGATTATCTTTAAATTACTCAAAACATTAAACAGTCCAACATTTCTTTAGTATTATTATATTAAAGTTAGTGACACACATTGACCAGACACTGCCAAAGTAATTTCATGTTAAAGGTCTACTTAAAAAAGATGCAGGCTGATGCAGGACAGAAGGTTACTATACACATAAACATCCCGGGAGGGGAAAAAGTGGGAAAGGGAAAGGGAAAGAGCAACCGTCTCTCTCACTCATCGGACGAAACGCAGCCATTAAAGGCTACTTCACGCCGATCTTCTGTGAGAGGGTGGTACTTACGGTCGAGACAGAACATGTTCGAGCTGTAGTAACTTGACCACAGCTAGGCTTTACCACTTTTTAACTCATAGTTTTATATAGAAATATATATCAAAAGAAATAAATGAACATCATATATCTTATATATTTTGTAAGTATTAGTTTATTGTATATAAATATATTGTAGAATTAATTATCTAGATGTATTTATTTATTAGTATGTATGTTCATTACAATACCACCGCCATTACTGATATTATTCTTTAATATACTCATTATTTCGCTTGTTACATGTCCCAACGTTTGTTTCATCTTGTTTTCTATTATATGGTGTTATTATATCAATGAAATTATAAAACTATTTCGAACAAGAATTAGAGAACGAATATGTAATAGATATATTAATTCTTTAGAGGTTATCAATCTTAAATCCAAAATTAAACCAAGATTTACTTGATATATTTTTGAACTGTTTGGAGTTAGGCTATGAAAAAAGTCAAACATTTATCTACGTATTTCAAATATTCTATACAGAGATAGATCTCCGTTTCTTAAAGAAACATCTCATTCTCTAAATATTTGTCATTCAATAAGATACATGTTACATTATTTTCGTCTATTTAATGAATGCTGTCACAGTGAGTGTACTATAAAGGCCATGTTCATTAAAACACACAATATAACGTCATGTCATTTAATCAACATACAACATTAGCCGGTAGCACTTGTTGACATCCGCAGCCACAGGCTCCTGTTATGCTGACACTGCCCCTGGCCGCTACTGGTCCGTCAAACCTCACCACACCCAGGACAGGGACCTGGCCACTGATGGATGAGTATCCTTCCACAGGTAACAATCCGTTCACATAAACCTCTCCCACTCCACTACCACCGTAACTCGCTCCTTGTTCTTCAACCAAGTCAACTGGTGAGGTCAGTCCCAGGGACCCATAAGCTTCAGACACACACGAGCCTAGTCCTACTCCTGGTACTAAACCTTGGCCAAGTGGAGCTCCAAGGGCAGCCCTGTTGAGACATTGACTGTATACATCCTGGAAATGAATAAAAAAACTTAAATTAATAAATCATCTCAAATAAGTCAGAATTGTATGTAAAGTCGCGATCGTGGTGGCCTAGAGATGAAAGACCGTCCTACGTGATGGTACCAATGTGTTTTTCCGAGTCATATGTAAGAGTATTTAGATACCACTTACACACAAGCGAAGGAAAATATCGTGAGAAAACCTGTACTTATAATTTCAAATTATAAGTTTGAAATCTCAAACCCGTCTTGAGCAAGCGTGGTAATTAATGCTCACACCTTCTCCATGTGAGAAAAATACCTTTGCTCAGCAGTGGGCTCTGATAGGCTGATGATGATGACGATGTATATAATGTCAACGGGTTTAATATATTTATCTCATAAAAAAAATATGATTTTTACTCGTAAAAATCATTTTGAGTAATTAAATTATTTTTTACCGGATACATATACAAATCTGAAAGACCGTCGTCCTTTTTAGAATCACCACATTATTTCCTTACAAAAAGGTAAAAATTAAAGTAATAAAAAAGTTTTTGATAAATTCAGCATAAATAATATCTATCAGTGACTAATCTAACATAGGTATCAGTACTACAGTTAATATTTTACGAATTTTATTATAAAAATATCTTATCTTACCTGAACCAAACAAGCTTGGATGCAGAGAACGAAAAATGCAAATGGAACGAACATATTGTTATACTTTAAAGAGCAAAGTAAATTATGTCTTAATAAAAAAACTAAGTTAGTTTTTATAGCAATAGCTAGTGAAGTATCTATTATTTTGTAATAGAAAAAACGTGCGATAAAACATAGTTAAAATATGGCCAAATTAATGCAAAATACAAAAATTGCACGTACATCTAAATAATAAGAATTTCACAATCAGAATTAAATCATATTTTTAGTATATAAGGGTTCGACATTTTCAGTTTAGAAAATAGACACAACATTTCATCTTGGTCTGTTTAATAACAAACAAAATGTCTTCAAAACTCATTGTTTTCTGCGCCCAAGCCTTTTTCATTCAGGTAAGTACAATCATTAAATATATACAATTTTAATATTTTCTAAATATTATGAGGTCAAAGTACATTTTTGGCCATTTATTTCAACAGTCTAAGTTATCATTTACATTAAATCCGTCATTTTCGATCTCATTGACATAATTTATGTATCTTTCTTTAGAGCATTCTCGGTCAATGCATCGGTAATGTCGGCAGTAGCTACAACTTAGGTAATTGCGACCTTCTTGCTGCGAGAAGGAACTACGATTGGGCTACTTGTGGAAATACCAACGCCCAATGGTCCGGAGCTCAGTTGGGTTTACTTGAGGGACTGAGTGCTAGCTCGGGTGGTGGACTCAATGTTCAAGCAGTCTCTCCGGTAGCCCCTGGTAGCATCTCCATAATTTCCGAAAATCAGATTCAAGGACCTCTTGAAGTTAGCGGTACCTTACCATTCCTTAGCGCTGTCGCATTTGAAGGTTCACTACCAACACGAGGATCTGGAGAAGTTCTTTATCAATGTGGTAATGGAAGAGTTGGGATTTTGGAGGAGAATTATCAGGATTCCTCCCTTAATTCTGGATTTTTAGGTGGAAATTCTGAATATTTGGGTGTGGGATGGAATGGAGCATCTGCTTTCAATGGAATTGGCAACTGCTTAGCTTCCGAACCCGTCGCTCTTGGCTGGAATGGAGCATCTGCTTTTAATGGAATCGGCGGCTGTTTAACCCAAGAGCCCGTCGCTGTCGGTTGGAATGGAAACCGTAGATGTGGTTGTAACTCTCTTTATTAGAAAAGATATTGTATTTTGAAATTGGATTCATAATAAACTATACATTCTGAAAGCAATGATTTGTTTTATTTCCTGAAAAAATTAATTAACTAAAGTGTTTTCGTAACCAGTTCATTACCTTTATAATTATAGATACTGATCTAAGTGAAAAAGTTTTTTTGCTTAAGAAAAACCTTTTTATTAACCATTATACTACTCAACAAATAGGTGAAATAGTGAATTGAAAAGCATTAATTCATTGATTTTTCGGAAAGCCGATTATGTCATTAAGTTAAATGAGTCCTTTAAAGATAATAACTTGAAAGTTTTTATAATAAATAAATTGGGTAACAAAATAACATCTCTTCATCATTAGAACATTTGGTTTTGGTGGTGATACCAATGTTTTGAAGCCTGTCTCTTAGAGACAAGATGTATGGTTGATCGTCCATATGTGACTAGTTTTAGAACTCGATCTCCTTTTATTTAGTATGTACACAGAGATCAAGTTATAGTAGCTACATTTTCAAAACATACTACCAAAATTATTACTCACTAAAACCACTATATATTCTTTTATTAATTTGGTTTTAATAGTAGTAGTAAAAATTGTACTGCAGTTGTGTAGAGTATAGTGAATATAACTATATTGCAATTAATTTTGTCACGTCATTATTTATGTGTATTTAAAAAAAAAGATGTCATTATTAGTCAATGTTGTTTATTGTTATTTTTATTACATCTTCTTAGAAACAAGATCAAAATAGACTTTTAACAATAATATTTGATAATTCCACTATTAATTTCTTTAAATTATACAAATCTAAAAACAATTTTAAATTAATAACTTTCTACAGTCTGAATACAACACAAACGAAAGATTTAAACAAACTTCGAAAATGTATTAATGTCTAATCTATCACAACAACACGTGTAACGAACTAAAAAGAGTCCTGATGTTCTCTGTCAATGGCAATAAATCCTCTTTCCCTTACAAATATATTTTATATCAAAATAGAAAGATATAGTTGATAATATCCTATTAAATAATAATTCAAGTTTAAACGTGAAATCATCTGGTAATGTTTTAATTACTAAACACATAAGAGGTTAAATTTCGTTTCAAGACGCAATGGAATATTATGTACAATGACACTTCGTGAAATTTAATGATATTTAAGATTTTTTGAGTGAATATTTAAATGAAACTAAGTTTCTGATACTATGTGTTTTTTATTATTCTACATCTATATTCTACATACTCCCGTCGTTTTGGTTCCTTTACAGCAACCGTGACCACGAAGACGAGATGAAAGTGTCTAAAGAATTTAAACTAAACTTAAAATAAAGAACAAAAATTCAAATTTGCTAATATTTAACATTTAAAGACACGTTTGATCATGTCATACAATGAATCCACTGTTTGTGTTGTATTTTGACGAGTAGTAATTATGTATAGTTTTATTTAATAAACAGTTTCACATAGACATAACTCTAAATAAAGCATAATAAACATAAGTTAAAATATTGTCGAACTAGGCAATTGATAAGATTTTTATATAATAACTAGTTTTTGCCCGCGACTTCGTCTGCGTTAATTAATTAATTTAATTTCATCATTAATAATAATAATCTGTTAATTTCATCATTAGTAAATATGTATAGCTGACCGGGCGAACTCTATTCCGTCCTAGAGGCCATAAATAATGAGGTTTTTCCTGTTTTAATCGAACAGAATGATTGACATATTAGTTAGTTGTCAAATCTAATGTAAAGAAAACGTTTGTATGGGAAATAGAAAAGGGCTGTTTTTATGGTTTTCCCAGTAATGAATCAATTTTTTTCAGCTTTTATACCTTCCCTGAACCTCCATGAACATTTCAAGACTAAGATAAGATAAATCCGTTCAGCTGTTTTCGAGTTTTAGCGAGACTAAGGAACAGCAATCCATTTTTATATATATAGAAGATTTATTTTAACCTAAGATTATTAATTACATAATACATAATATTAGGTAAAATGAAAAATCTTATCAAAATAGTTTTCTGGTTATTGCAAGACAAGTAAAAAATATTCGTTTTCATTAATTCAGCAAAATTTGTTTAGTAAAGAATTCTGCTAATCACTTCTTATTTTATTTATGATTTATTGTAATAATACTCATTAACACAAATAATATAAGACGATCATAATTAATGTCAAATCTTTAAGGTAATTATAATTCTGCTTTCAAATATAGGCTATTTAGTTAAAAAATGATTGATAGAAGAAGTTATTGTATATTTATTTGCAAATACCAACCATAGAATATCTTAATTCGCATTAAAAAATTTGCTTCGTCACACTATGTACATACGAACGGTTCCAAGAATTTAGTTTAATCTTAGTACATGATAATCAACGTAGGTTTCTGAATGACCGGCTTGCGGGTACAAGTGCAATGATTTTTTTCTCCAGGCCCGGAGCAGAAGGTACGACTGGTTTTTAGTCAGTAGAAGTCTGATACTACATCTTGGTCGACCAGGATAAGAGAGGTCATTTGATTATTTTCCCCTCAAAATAAAGAGGTTTCTAAACGAAAATACTAGAAACACAACGTATATAGTGTGAAGAAGCAAACTTGTAGTAAACGTACTATACTTCATATTTTAATCTTAAACATAAACAAATATATTTTTTCGTGCAATCTTAATGATAATCAAACATTAAAATATGTGACTTTTTCAACAAAACACAAAATTATTCAATAATATATTGTGAAAATGAAAAGATAAAAATCGCGTAACCTGCGATTATTTTATCAGAATTTTGAAATAAAAACTATAAAAGGGAAAGGTAATTGTGATAAATCATTCAATACAAGGATATTATAAAAAATGACTCCAGTAACATATATCTGTGTTTTCTCTATTTTAGTCCAGGTAAATAAATATATTATTACCTAACATTGAATATAATATATTATTTTTATTCATAATTTTAAAATAAAAATCTTTTTTACAGACGATATATGGCCAATGCATTAATGTGCATAATGGCATATACGACAACCCAGCCAATAACCCGGCCATAACTGGCATACCTAACAACTATTATGCCAACGAGTTAATCATGCCAAATGGCTTGGCCAATGGTGGTGGTTTGTTCGTTAAGAGTTCTTCACCGATAACTCCAAGCGGTGTTACTATTCAGTCAGATAATTTGTTATTCGAAGGTCCATTGGCTGTAAGTGGCCAATTGCCATTCTTAGGTGTGGTGGCATTAGAGGGACCTCTACAAGCTGCCGGATCGGGAGCGGTGGCATATGGCTGTGGAAATGGCAACGTTGGCATCACAAGCGAAAATTTAACACCAACAAGTAATGCCATCGGTGTTGGCATTGATCTGACTGGCCTCGGCTTACCTATTCATTAATTGATTACTGTTTTAATATTAAATATATTTAAGAATGTTATGTTAAAGGTTTTGTTTTATTTAACATCATTTGTAAATAATTGTTTGAATTAAAATAATATTTTTCAGGCATGACCCATTTTTATTTGTTTTTCTTTTTAGTAACTGAATTTTTATTGACTTTTTTTATGCTAAAACTTCATTCGCAATGGAACCGTGGAATATTTTGCAAATATCAACGTTTTTATTTTTTGGTTTCAGTTACTATAAGTCATTCTAATCAATTGGTTGTGTTATTATTTTTTTATGCATATACGCTGTGTCTTTAAGTGTTACAGTTGATGCATATAAAATTTTAATTAATTGTCAAAAAAGAATTCAATTGTAAAACCATTTTACAATAGATATAACAACAAAATAATTTATATTTTTTATAAAACTTTAAAGTTTCAAGATCCTATAAAACATTTAGTTGTTGAATTATAAAAGGAAAATATTGAACCAATAGGTATAGAAATTACTTAAAAAGCAATAACTACATTATCATTGTTCAAGTACATAAGGTATGAAGTATGATATTACTCATTGATCAGCTGTTTCAAAAGTACTTAAATTATCTTTTACAAACATCCAAGTATACATACTGCAATATATATAACAAATGAGGTTAAATCAAAAAAGGTTATATAGCTATCCAAATCTTTATTCATTCGTCAGCTTGTTTAAACGATCAGAAATAATCTTTATATGTAGCGTCCGCAACCGCAGGCGCTGCTTCCAGTGATGGAGACGGTACCAGCGGCGGGCAGGTCACCAGCGAAGCGAACAGCTCCGAGTATGGGCACCTGTCCAGCGACGAGGGTGGTACCAGCGACGGGCATCTCACCAGCCACCGCTATGTCTCCTATACCACTACCGCCATAAGCACCAGCACCAGCTAAGCCAGCTAAAGAAGCTGGATAACCGAAAGCTGGGGACAGACCAGCCTCCAGAGCGTATGGACCAGCTAAACCAGCATCCAAACCGAAGCCATTGATTCCAAGACCTGCTTCTAGAGCATAAGGACCTGCAAGTCCATAGCCAGCTTCCAAGGCATAAGCATTGGCTGGACCGAAGGCAGACCCACGCAAGCATTGGCTGTAGACATTCTGAAAACAGATATTTATTAAGTAAAACACTACTAAATTATTCTAAGTATACTTTGCTTGAAATCTATCTGCGTTCTTCTATTTCTTTTCGTCTTTTAATAAACAATTTGAGCAGATTTATTTCATTACTTTTACCTGTACGAAGCAAGCCTGGATGGCAAGGACTAAGAACCCAAAGGTGTTCATGATGCAAGATTGTAATACGCTTTGAACTGTACTATGCCTATGTATTAAACATGCCCTATATTTATATGCCTATAAATGAAGCAATTGTTTATCAACAGAAAATTACAAAATATTTCAATGAACTAGGTAGGTTTGAGTTAGAATAATAATGGAGGATTCCTTGCCTAGCGTATGATAAATTGTTTAAATTAATATAAAATATTAGTACTATATAATCAGTGGCGGCCTAGTGGTTAAAAGGCCCGCCTCTCATGCATGAGGGCGCGGGTTCGATCCTAGCAAGTACCAATGTGATGTTTTGGAGTCATATGAACTTTCTAAGAGTATTTAGATATCACTGATTAATGCATTCCCAAAGAGGGTTGATGTCAGGCAGGCGGCCGGTCAGAAAAAACAATTAGCCAAAACTATTCACAACATGTAAGGCAGACCCTGGCTAAATCTGGGAAATTGCCAGGTAGAATATAAAATATTAGTACTGTTAATGATGGAAATGTATATATATAATCGGGGCTAGTGCAAAACCGCATAACTGGCATTGGATAATTCCCCTTATCTGCGTTGGAAGCAGATTGTCACAAGAAAGTTTAACCTGAATATTTTTATAAATAAACGACTTTTAAGGTATTTTTTTCAAAATTAGTAATTATTTAGTGTTTAATTTATAAATTTGTATATCACCTCTCTTTAGTGAGCCTTAGTGAGGCAATTTTCATTCTCTCCAACTATCCCTACTTAAACAAAGAAACTTTCTACTTAAATGACACTTATCTTATAAAACCTTCTTTTCTAGGCTTTTATATAATCAGATATATGTATAACTATAATATATTCTTGCTACTTTACCAACTAATAACACAAATTTTTAATATTTATAAAATGATATAAAATTTATTTATATTTTATATTAAAGATGTGACACATTAAAATGAAGCAACGTTTTAAGAATAATAAGCATTTTTATTATGTTATTTTTACTATTCAGCAACCATTATTACTCATAGACACTTTCATTTATATTAGCAAAATTATCCGACTAACGGACTTTTATTTAAAATTACGTATTTTTACGAAGAGGGAACAAAAGGTGTAAGAACAATACCCCAATTTGAAAATGGATATAAGAGTTATATTGCTTTCTTTTACATAAAAAAATTTTTCTTACAATCATTATCATCAATTACAATTTTTACTAAATATTGAATATATAAGAAATCATTCTAAGATTTTATCTCTAACTGACCTATTGACCAATTGTCACAAAGTCACGTTTATTACGAAGGCTTGCATGATTTCGACATGCACATTGTTATCTGGACACTACTACACTACGCGTAATATAATATCTAAGTAACAAGTTAATCATTGTCAAGGTTTTTTGACTATATGCGATGATAAAGAGTTTTTAGTTAATTCAAATTTTAGCCTTCCTTTTTCCTACGCCTTCCCTTTTCCCTCCCTTTCCCAATTTTTTCTCCTTCTCTCCCCTAATGAAGGAATGCGATACATTCACAATATCTTTTATGTTACGAATGTCCATGTGCAGTACTACCTTCGTCATGTAGCATCCTACTCGGTTGCTCCTTTTAACATATAAAAACGATATCCTTTTAAACAAAGCTAAGAACCTATAGGAACGTATACGTACAGAATGTTCCACTGATGGCTCTTGTTTTTAAGCTATATCCCTACTAATATTATAAATGCGAAAGTAACTCTGTCTGTCTATCTGTTACGCTTTCACGCCTAAACCACTGAAGTGATTTTAATGAAATTTGATATAGAGATAGACTTGACCTTGAGAAAGAACCTAGGATGGTTTTTATCCCAGGCTTTTGAAAGGTTCTCTTGGAAACGCGATATAACCGAACTTGACGCGGGCGAAGCCGCGGGCGGAAAGCTAGAATATACAATATATTGTTAAGCTATATATATATATATATATATATATATATATATATATATATATATATATATATATATATATATATATATATATATATATATATATATATATATATATATATATATATATATACAATATATTGTAGTATATACTTTTGGCTTATATAAAGTAATGATTATGAATAGAAGTTATTCTTATAATCATTACTTCAATTATACCATTAACTCGGATCATACATATTATGTACACTAAACATCGATGGAAAAAAAAGTATTTGTACAATAATACAAGATAGATGTCTGTATCCTTCTTGTTAGTAATAATAGTTCTGAAAGAAATATTTATTACTTCTAGTGTTACTGCTTTTTAGTGTTAATCTTTTGACAGATTTGACTTTGATAGATTTTTTAATACAATACGAAGAAAACTATCAATCTGTTTCATGTCCTATTTCATAATCTTAGAGGTGGCAGTGCCCAATTTATTGTAGCTCGAACATGAACTGGCTTAACTAGGAAAGTACCACCCTCTCACAGAAGATCTGCGTGGTGTGGTTAGTATTATTTAACAGGATAGCTATTGGAACATCTCAGCCTGTCACCATCCCTTCACTTCAAGGTCTACAATGCGTCCGCAAAATCCATGATCCAGAACTTCCAGATGTCAATAGGTGATGGTAACTACTTTTAATCAAATACGCCATCTGCTCGTTTATCCCCTTTACCGATAAAATCTGCTTATATTCCTGGTTTTTATTTCAAATATACACCTCTATATTATCTTAATAACATAGAAAAAAACTGCTGCTCCAGATATCAATCCTAAGTTATTGTTATTACCTAAGTAAATACACATATATAAATTAAATAAAAACAAAGCGGGAGGTTAAAATTATTATGTATTAAACTTGAATTAGTACATTTTTAATAAATTAAACTATCTGATGATGGAAAAATATGGATTTGACGAAATCAATTCTGTACTAATTATAAGCTTTGTTGACTTCGACCTCTGTTGATTGGTACCAAAAATGTCCTGGCTTAGTTTATTTTTAAGACGCAGGATTAATATTGAATAGCTCTTTGAAATATTCAACAGCCTTATAAACTACAACTTAGGTTTATAGGTTTTATCAACAAAATTACAAATAAATAATTATAGTACAATATAATGTTACATAAAATGATTGGAGGTACAAAGTGTGGTGGTCATTCAAATTATAATTTTAAAGGTCTAATAATTCTACCATCAATACTTTTTGCTATTCATTAAGTTTTAATGAAAATGGAATAGTATTAAATTAATAAGAGTGTGTGATCAGGAATTTCGTTTATTGATTTGATCGTTTGTTGTTTAGATGAGACGGGATCCGCAGCCACATCCAGCTCGTGCATATGGACCAGCCAGAGCAGCGTTGTATCCTAATGGACCAGCTGCGAGGCCAAGGGCACCAGCTCCGTAACCGAGAGCACCAGCTCCGTAACCGAGAGCACCAGCTCCGTAACCGAGAGGACCAGCCAGAGAGTTGAATCCATCGGCACCGATGTCTTCAGACAACATGGCGACTTCTCCGTTACCGGCACCGTAAGCCACTGCACCAGCACCGGCGGTGGGCAGGGCGCCTTCCAGAGATACGGTTCCCAGGAATGGAAGGGCACCGGCGACTGAGAGAGGTCCTTCGATGGCGTTGTCTGATCGTAGGGACACTCCACTTGGTGGGATCATGGAGGCGCTGGCTGTAGGTAGAGATCCGTGAGAGGCAGAAGCGGCAGCGGGTCCGTAACCGGCACCATAGAGGGCACCACTGGCGGCAGCCCAAGGAGCGTCCAAGAGACCAGCACCGCAAGGACCAGCGGCGAAAGGAGCAGCAGACATAGCGGCCCAGTTGGCTGCAGACAGAGGAAGGTCAGCGGCGAGGGGACCGAAACCAGCTCCGAGACACTGGCCAGCGATGGTCTATAAAAAGTAATATAATTAAATTTCATATATATATTGCATTATTATTTCAAAAAAAATCATTTTATTGGACCTAAAACTATTTGACTCAGCTCATACCTGGACGAAGAGCGCTTGAGCGCAAACTACAAGGATAGTCTTGAACATGTTGAGTGTTGGATGCCTGGACCCTGACAATAATGAAAAAACCGCATTATTTGCTTTTATACCAACATATTGTGTATAAAACTTCTTATCACGCCTACTCACCTGTAACAAAATGGACGTGACCTACCAATGAAACCATCACTTACTAATATTACGCGAGACATTCAATGTAAGTTACAAAAAAAGGGTAAATAAATTTATGTATTACTCTCTTTCAAAGGACCTGTTACCATTTTTATCAATGATTTTCTGTATAATATGTTTATGTAACATCTTCAAATGAGGAACGAAGATAGTCACCGTCGCAAATGGATAACTGAAACATAAAAGATGTTGTGGATATGTAGTCGACTTTGATTTTAGGAGAGGAAGAGGAAAGTGTTGGAAAAAGACAGGAGAGAGGTGGGAAAAGAGAAAATGCCTCCGTTTCTGTCACTCATTCGATTCGAAATTAGCTAAAGATTCAGTTTTAGTTTTGTCTCAATATAATATCGTTGTAGTTTTATTAAAATCCTTGCTAATCTGATATAAATATCGTATATTTAAAAACTTTTATTTGTTTACTTTAATTTAATTGGTAAATATTATTCATTAATCATCATCATCAATATATATTATAAAATGAAGTCCCCCGCCTCGTCTGTCTGTTCGCAATAAACAGAAAAACTACTGCACCAATTACCAAGTGGTTTTTACCACACCATAGTGTGATTCTCGAGAAAAGGTTTTAACATTAACTTATTAAGGTTTTGTATTGATTTGTATGTACATTAACGTTATTTGTTGAAGATGTCGGGACAAAATGAGCCGTCTGGGATCTTTTAACGAAAACGATGTGAAAACTCTTTGAGATATAACAAAACAATGTATAGTGGAATTGTGTATCTAATATTGGTCTACAGAAAGGACGCAATGTCATATGTCTATCTCTTAAGGATAACATACTGTATCCGTTTTACTACTTTTAAAAACTGCATTCATACAGCGTTTATAGGAAAGCTATTTTCATAATTACAGTATTAAGTCTTATCAAAATAAATTACTTCGTGTTCAAGCCTACATCAGCATCAATAAATTAATTTTTGAATTATTTAATTCGGAACTAGCATTTAAAAGTTATCATAAGTTTAATAATTCTCAAAATTAAATCCACGCGATAGATCAATTTTTCACATGATCACGTCATTAATGTTGTATATAATATTTTGGTAATTTTATTACATTATAAAACTATTATTAACATATAAATATGACGTTTCTCTAAGTTCAAACTTATTTTATGTTTAACGAATAAAGATGATGAAATTTTTGTTTGTATTCAGCGCATTATACGCAACATAGCCTATTCTATATATACTAAAGGACCCCTGCGAAGCTGGAGTGGGTAACTAGTTATTAATAAAATCGAAATGGATTAAAACAGTATATATTCGTGTATAACCGGAGTATATATTAGTAGTGTATAGCTTCAGAATCTCCACTAGTAAGATAGTAATCTATTTATCATCACAAAAACTATTCTTTTTACCACGCCTTCGTAACTTCACCTATGTTTGTTTCTACTATATAACCGACTCCTTTGAACTAAATTTTAACCCACTTTTAATGGTTAAATTTCATTTAAAGTTGGTAGACTTATAAACCGATGATAATACAATAATTAAATAATGTTATTCCACTATACTAATTAGGTTCCACTGAACTTAATTATATTTTCTGGCATCCTTTACGTCAGAGTAAGAGAGATAGTCCAAACGCGTGGTCTTGCGCATGCGCACTTTTCTCATTCGACCTCAGGGCTAAAATCACGCTTCTTCTGTTAGACGAACTAAATAATAGAAAATAAATATATGTTTACAGAAACTAAAAACAAACACTTTTTTTTAATAAATAAACCGAACTATAAAGAGAAAAGAATTTTGAAAATAATTAAAATCATGGATAAGAGTGATAAACAACAGAAATTATATTAATATAAATTTTGAGGTGCTTTCTGAAAAATATTACTTTAATGTCAATATTCCTATCAGTATTTTGTTATATGAGGCGAGTTTGCGCTGTAACTAAGAGAACACAAATTCATGTATACATGCGTCAAACTTTCTTACATTAAAATTATTTATTTTATTTATGTATCTCTCTTATAATTATTTAATATTTTGAAGAACTGGTTATTTGTAAAATATACAGTGCGAAGATTTAACTAACATCAGTTCATTTTTGGAACAGACAAGTCTTTTAGTAGGTTGTAGAGAGATTTAGCTGTTATACCTCTCGCTCCTACCTTTACCTCGTAAAAATTTGTACTTAGTGAGCTTGTAATATTTATTGACCTTGATGGTATGGTCTTTGGGGATGTTGGTTTCCTAAGGAACCCTAAGCTTTATTAGCACAATGTCTTTTAAAATTCGCGAATATAAAAATATGTCTGGTCTAAACGCCGACGCAAAAAAATCCTTTGGGATTTAATATCGCTTCTCATATTACATATATGTTTAATATGATAAAAAATAGAATTTATCAACCATTACTGAATGAAATTGATCATTTGAACAACGGACGTGACAAAATTAAACTCCATTTGTAGGTTATTGCCACTTATGTAATATGATAACAAAAATTGTTAAGTAATAATGAAATATGTTTCAATACGTAATAATTAAATTAAACTTTGATTAAAACATTCATAATACTTATCCTTTTTATATGTATATCGTAAAAACATAATTTTTTAGACGTGAGGAAACAAATTTTTTATTTATTAACATAAAAACTTACGCGTTAATTGTCTTTTAAGGATTGTATCAGCAAATGAGACACTTCAAGCGATCTTTGGTCTAAAATACATTAAATTATTTTGTAAAAGAAATTATATAATTCTTATGCTATTAATTATAGCTAATAAGCCCTTCAACTTTCTAAGAGTATTTAGACACTACTGACAGACGGTGATCGAAAACATCGTGAGGAAACATGGACTTATAATTTCACAATTTTAAGTTTGAAATCACCAACCCTTCCTGAGCAAGCGTGGTGATTAATGCTCTTACCTTCTATATATGAGAAAGGCCTTTGCTCAGCAATGGGCCCTGATAGGCTGATGATGATTAAGAAGATGAACACTTTAAAATAACTGGTTTTCAAATTACGAGTAAATGAATCTCATTGAAAGCGGTCGATCCATTTGTGAGCCACAAAATAACACAAGCAGATACGACATCAAACTTAATAAACCCCCTCTCCTTGCGTCGGAGTTTAATCATGATAGAAGAGCAATTCTTCTCAAAATACGTAATAGCGAAAAGTCCATTAATAACAATCAAAATATATGTAATTATACTGATAGGTATAATCTGTATAAAAAAATAAAAGTTCTTAACAAAGAGCCTACAAATACTGTCAAAACGTTCCATTAAAGCCATTTTCAACAATGAAGGTAAATTAGAATAGTGCAATAAACATGTTATATATTGTTTAGATGAGGACAAATGAAAAAAATATATATGCAAACGTCATTTTTATTTCTTCATGGGATATTGTCATGGATTTTAGTAGAGGCGAGCATCGCAACCGCAGGCGCTGCTTCCAGTGATGGAGACGGTGCCACCAGCAGCTACAAGACCTCCGAAACCAACAGATCCTAGGATTGGAACCTGTCCAGCGACGAGGGTGGTTCCAGCGACGGGCATCTCACCAGCCACTGCTATATCACCAATTCCAGAACCGCCATAAGCACCAGCACCAGCTAAGCCAGCTAAAGAAGCTGGATAACCGAAAGCTGGAGACAGACCAGCCTCCAGAGCGTATGGACCAGCTAAACCAGCATCCAATCCGAAGCCATTGATTCCAGCCAGACCTGCTTCTAGAGCATAAGCCCTGGAATCAGCAAGTCCAGCTAAACCTCCTCGCAGACACTGGCTGTATACATTCTAAAAAAATAGAATGAAATATTAGAAACACTTTTATTTGCTAAATGTAAATCGGCAATTAAATAAGATGTCAAATGAAATATATTATGGCAATCATTGGATACTAATTGAAGCAGTTTTTATGCTGAATTTTAAAATTATAAGACTATGCAATCAAAACTATTATAGACAAAGAGCAATGAAATATTAGTGGAACTATCTCAACATTTGTCAATCCTTTTAAATTAGTTTACTAGAAGACTTATCCAGATTCTAGAAGTCTAGAATTAATGAGAACTGCTCTTACCTGAACCAAGCAAGCTTGGATGCACAGCAAGGCTACAGCGATAGGAGACATCTTGGTTTGTATACCACAAATTGAGTTTACAATGATGAATGACCAATAACCATTGCTTTTATACTAGAAACAATCAGCTTCTAATATATTTTTTTATTGTTGATATGTAAAACGTGCTTTTGTTCCATTTTTTTTATTTATTGAAATTACGAAATTAATTTTTAATAAAAAAAAAAGATCTATTATGCCTATAATGGTTTTTTAAGTACATCTGAAGTGTTATATTTTATTTAAAATTAAGTGAAAACTTTTGAAGAATGGGTAATATTACCAAATGTTTTATATGACTTTAGTTGAATGTATACAAACATTGTCTAATAGAAGTAATGAGATCATTAAGTACATACTAAATTGAAATCAAAATAGGATTAGCAATTTGCAAAGAACACAAGAATTCTATGTACATATATCTTTCGTTTTACAACTTGATTAACTTTGAATTTTGTTTTAAGACAAGGTAAAATTTCTAAATTAAATAAATAGTTTATTCAAATAATTCACTAATTTGCACCAAAAGTGAAATTATCTTTAGCTGTTCTAATAATCCATAATTTGGTATGATGTTAAAAGTTGTAAAGAAAATAAACAATTTATTAAGTTATAATTAGACATGCCTCCAGACACAAAAACATAGAAAAATATAGAGGTGAAATAGACAGTAAACAATATCAGTATAAATATGAATAAATGAATTAATAAGATTATCAACTAAAATGCAAAAAACGTAGTTTTATTACCATGTGTATTCGAGATAATCTAAGCCATCATTAAAATCTTCATCATATAAAGACAAAAGTGATAGAGATTATTACTTTTGGTTGTTATCTTTTAAAGATTAACAGATATCACAAAAGACATGAATAAGTTGAAGTATATTTTAATATGAGAGGCATTTGTAAATCTTTATCAGAACAAATATCTACTGTTGTGGGTTATTAAAACACACAAATCAAATGTACTCTTTCTTCATACCAATTTCAGTCTATGGGTCACGTTTTTGAATAGATATAATATTACTAGGAAAATAATGCGTGTGATATATTTTTTGTAACTTGTTCGTATATAAGCCTATACTTTGTTTTTTAAAACATTGTCAAAGTAACAGACCACAAGACAACATGTTCAAGACTATCCTAGTAGTTTGCGCTCAAGCGCTCTTCGTCCAGGTATGAGCTGAGTCAAATAGATTTAGATCCAATACAATGCAATTTTTTTTAAAGAATAATGCAATGTATATTTGAAATTTAATTCTATTACTTTTTATAGTCCATCTCTGGCCAGTGTCTCGGAGCTGGTTTCGGTCCCCTCGCCGCTGACCTTCCTCTGTCCGCTGCCAACTGGGCCGCTATGTCTGCTGCTCCTTTCGCCGCTGGTCCTTGCGGTGCTGGTCTCTTGGACGCTCCTTGGGCTGCCGCCAGTGGTGCCCTCTATGGTGCTGGTTACGGACCCGCTGCCGCTTCTGCCTCTCACGGATCTTTACCTACAGCCAGCGCCTCCATGATCCCACCAAGTGGAGTGTCTGTACGATCAGACAACGCCATCGAAGGACCTCTCTCAGTCGCCGGTGCCCTTCCATTCCTGGGAACCGTATCTCTGGAAGGCGCCCTGCCCACCGCTGGTGCTGGTGCAGTGGCTTACGGTGCCGGTAACGGAGAAGTCGCCATGTTGGCTGAAGACATCGGTGCCGATGGATTCAACTCTCTGGCTGGTCCTCTCGGTTACGGAGCTGGTGCCCTCGGTTACGGAGCTGGTGCCCTTGGCCTCGCAGCTGGTCCATTAGGATACAACGCTGCTCTGGCTGGTCCATATGCACGAGCTGGATGTGGCTGTGGATCCCGTCTCATCTAAACAACAAACAATTAAATCGATTTTTCTCATCAGACACTCTTATTAATTATTTCACATTCCTTTAATTTTCTTTAATACTTTTTAAAAAGATTCAGTTTGTTACTTGCGAGTGAATTCTAGCGATTAGACTTTCAAATTTGTGTTTAGAGAAAAAATAATATATTAAAAAAGGCTATTACATTGCAACGATCTATATTAGATGCGTCACGGCAGACCCTGCTTAAAGCTGGAAAATTGCCAGTAAAAAGAAGATATTAGATGCGTCACGGGATTTCAGACATGATACAACATTCATTTATTCCTTTGAGACATACACAGAACTCTCTGAACTAGTAACTTGGTTTCTTACATTTGAGCTATATCTTTACGAAGTTTTGTAAAAATCCCTTTCACAGAATCTTTTGAAAATTTAACAAACAAGACGATGTTATTTACAATGTAAGTAGACATATAACTATCAACATCACTTCCTAAGCCCAGAAAAAAGTGATATTTTTACCCCGATTCTATGAGAAGGTGGTACTTCCCCGGTCGAGCCAGAGCACCTTCGATCTGTAGTAACTTGACAACAACTGGACACTACTACCTACAAAAGTCTTCATCCTAGATCGACACAAAATTTTAGAAACATCACTGTGGGCATGTTTAATGTTAGTGATAAAAATTCAGCATATTTCATATCGATGGATGCACAGCTATACACATATATCAATGTTTTTTACACTCTTATAGATTAAGTGCCGAACGGATTCCAGGAAAAAATTTCCAGGAAAAACTTTGTATACAGTTTCCTTGAATGCGTGTCTTCCAATGATATTATATTATAAAAAAAGGTATTATATTATAGTATAACATCATTGGTATCTTCATATTTATAGTTTACAGATGAAGCATTCAAGTTTGATTTACATAACTATTCTTATTTTAATACACAAAATCTGGTTACCGAGCTTTGCTCGGTATTTAAGAATTATTAGTATTTATTTTGTGTTTTTTTTTTCGTTTAAGCATTTTTAAGTGAACACGTTAAGAAGACACAAATAAAAATAAGGGCGAATATACGGTATTTGGTTTTTTCGTGACCCAGAAGGAAATGTTATCGGTTCCATTCAATTTTTATAATTTTTTTATTTGACACTATTTTAAAATTAATAATCACAGGGGCCAGACGATTATTTTTTTCAGTTTTATAAGCACCAGAGGGAAATGTGTTACCAGAAGAGTGACACTGTTGTCAGAGTATAGTCACAAATCAAAGCAGGATATTGTCATACCATTAATTACTAGCTAAGAAAGTTGACTAATATTAAATGAAACGTCTATTTACTTCTATTTATTTATTTAAAAAAATTGTCACTCCTCTGGCTATAATATATGTAGAAAAGTGACAAAATCACACATAATGTATTAAAATTAACATCACTCGCTTTTCTTACAACAGTTTAAGTTAATATTTGACATCTACGGACAATAAACATTGATTATAGAAATTAACAATTTCGTAACGATAAAATACAAATATATATGCTTACCAAAGGAAATACTCCAACAACTGGCACAAAATTACTTTCCGAAAGTTTAACGAAAACTGATCCAATTTTTTTAATTTTGCTCTAATTATTTAGAATTTATTCTTTAAGATCAAAAGCACAAAGTTGTGATTTTCAATAAATTTTTAAGTCTTTGATTTCCGCCAGATGAAGTGACTGAATTGTAACATGACTCGAAAATAAGTTATATTATTTTATATTAATAAATATTTTTACTCTTAATTTTGTTAAAATATGTTTCTTAATTTTGTTAAATATTAAAGCCTATGTCCACATTAAATAAAAAACATAATTGTGTACTTTTTGAAAGTATTCAGCCATAAGTTCATTTTTATTCATAAATGGGAAGGCCAGAGGTGTATACATTTAAAATATTATTAAAATTAAATAATTATCGTGAATAGTCTTTGTGGGCCAGATAAAATGCCATATTATTTATTGTTTAAGCATGTAGAGACAATTATATAATAATTTTCACATAAAATTTGTCTATAGACCAATGGAATTCAAATAGCGTATATTCACCCATAAATCAATAATTAATTTCTTGGTCTAACCTCAAAACAAACACTCGTTGACTTCCTGGTACTTAACAACGCCATCTGCTGTTCTGTCGTTAAATCAATTAGTAAAAGCAATTAGCAAAAACTAGTATTACTATTCGCCAATAGATGTCAGGAAGAGTCATATTTTAAACGAGTCCTGTTTGTATTTTTTTAAATAAAATAACAGTAATAAAATAACATTTTCTAAGAGTGATTGATAGCTAGATCGATTTATCACCCCCGAAATCCCCTACATACTAAATTTCATGAAAATCGTGGGAGCGGATTCCGAGATTCCAATAAATATGTATACATATAAATACAAGAATTGCTCATTTAAATATAAAAGATTAATGATGTTCTTTCAAACATTTCCGCGGTTCACGAGCTGAAATAAACTATGAAGTACACAATATTAATCAGACTAATGTTCTATATTAAAATTTTGGTCGACAATATGGCAGAACTGTATTACTTGTTAACCACCATATTTATGTACACAATAAAAAATATTTATACATATTTAATTTAAAGTTCATTGGTCTGTTGACAGCTGTCTAAATTTTATCTAAGTTTTGTACCTTCCGTAAGCAATTTTGTTGTGAATTGATATATATAATAAATAGAATTTGATCAATTCATCATGACAGTGACAATGAGTGTATACATCACGTATTCATTGTGAAGTAGGTCCAGGTTAAGGAAATATTCTAAAAGAAAGATGGCTTCATATAATGGAAACTACACCAACACACAGAGAGCAAAACACCTTTGTGATGCTGACCACCTAGAGGCCAAGCTGCAGCATGTAAGACGTGCTCTGACCATCAACAGCCTGCCCGTGCCTCGCCAGCATCGCAAGAATCACTTGAAACCACCCACAGTTAAGCGATAACCTGGATGAAGGTTATCGCTTAACTGTGGGTGGTTTGAACCTGACAGAATAGGCAACATCTTAAAGAAATTTTCGCTCTTGACTATATAGAAACCACACAAAAAAGTGAGCCAATTCTTGAGACCTACCAAGAGTACCTTTCCTTTAAAATAAGCGGGTGTATACAAACTCAATTATGACTGTGGCTTGTCATACATTGGACGGAAAGTCAAAGAGGAGCTTCGGTACAATGATGAAGGAACATATCTCAGAATCAGCAGTGAACACCCAATGGACAAACCAGGCCACTACATTCGGTTTAATAAACCACAAATCCTCGCTAAAGAAGAAGACAAATACATACCGAGGTTAATCTGTAAGGTTATTGAAATTAAAAAACATCCCAGTCTTAAAAGAAAAGATGGCTGGAATCTATCATACACCTGGACCCCCCCCCCCTTTAAAAATATAAAATGACCACACTGCAGAACATAGTGAGATCATTCTGCAGGCATCCAGAACGAAACTCATTCTACAGACACCCGATAAATAACAAGACCTACTGAAAGATTTATATCTCGTCTGCTTGTGATCAAAGATGCTGTAAAGTAACCAAAAGTTCGGGAGTATGTAGATTTTAAAAATAATAAAATACTCGTAGTAATCCTAAAATATAAGTTTCATTTAAATGAATACTCTCGAAAGTCTTAGATCTCATTATGCTTTCATGAAATTCTTGTGAAAAAAGCTAAGCATAAATTGTTAAACGGGATTGAAAGAGACAGCAAATATTGGGGGATTGTGTAGAATGTAGATGCTTTGGGGGTGAATTGTAATTTCATTTAGTTAGAATAGTGATTTTTCAGTAGGTGAAAAAGTGGGGATACTACAAAATAATTTATTAACAGAGTAGGCAGTAGACAAAATAAGCTTAGATTCCTCTGTAGAACGTCACACTCACTTTTCGAAGACGATGAAAAGCTGATGAAAAGTCAATATAACTTGCACAAGAGTTTGCAGTCTGCTGATAGTGAATAAACAAATGAGCTTCTGTGTATTTAGGTAGATGTTTTTTTTTTATCTAAAGACTAATGTTATCGAAATTATATCTGTGATGATCTCATTACTACAAAAAGACTGTGCATCTAATTTCGATTCAAATAAATTTTTCCTATATAATTTTGAGAAAAATCAGTTTCTTTAAGTTTAAAAGCGTAGCAGAGAAACTCAAAGTTTTATTAACACTATGCAAAAAAAATAGAGAGAGGTGACGTTGATATATAAGAAAGCATATAACTTCCTTTTTAGAAAAAGAAACTTTGTGTTAGCCAAATGTTTTAATGAAATCCAGGTTGTACAGTATGTCTATGATCAGGTAATTATATGTAGCATCCGCAACCACTGCTGCCGGTAATGGAGACGGTACCAGCGGCGGGCAGGTCACCACCGAAGCGAACAGCTCCGAGTATGGGCACCTGTCCAGCGACGAGGGTGGTTCCAGCGACGGGCATCTCACCAGCTACTGCTATATCACCAATTCCAGAACCGCCATAAGCGCCAGCTAGACCAGCAGCTGGGTAACCGAAAGGAGCTGGAGCCAGACCATCCAGCCCATAAGGACCTGCAAGACCTGCCTCCAAGCCATAGGGACCTGCGAGTCCTGCCTCCAAACCATAAGGACCTGCTAGACCAGCTTCCAAGCCGTAAGCACCTCGGTAGCCAAGACCGGCACCATAAATAGAGTTCAAGCATTGGCTGTAGGCATTCTGTAAAAGGAACACATTAAAATTTCTGCAGAAATATAAATAAAAGTATGCTTGTTTTCAATTTACCTGAACCAAACAGGCCTGGATGCAGAGAAGGAGGACGGTGTAGGAGTTCATTGTGCTGTATTTCCAACGACGTTGAATGTACA
The DNA here is from genome assembly GCA_916720795.1 of Danaus chrysippus. Taxonomy (NCBI): domain Eukaryota; kingdom Metazoa; phylum Arthropoda; class Insecta; order Lepidoptera; family Nymphalidae; genus Danaus; species Danaus chrysippus. The sequence goes on from CAKASE010000070.1 coordinate 965,540, forward strand.
ATGATTATTTTGAAAAAGTAATGGCTTTTATACCATGTATTTGTGTAATAATTTGATATAACAACGTCTTATTAAAACGTGCCTTAGCACTTATTTTTTAACGCCCATGTTTTAGAAGTCAAAAATTAAAATTGACGTAATCATAAACACAAAATTAATTTCTTAATTGTCCATTCACCCTCTATATCTGTTACGAAATGAAATATCAAATGAAATATGTAAATTTCTGGCACAGACTTAGACCAAATAAGGACTTGGAATATAAAGTTACATTTATTAGAGAAACAGAAAATTGAAACAGAAAATTACGAAAAACATTCCAAATCTTACCCCTTAAACCTACACCTGGGTCACAAGTCCCAGACACTGTAGAAGCTCCTCTCTCTACAACGATGGACCCGGCACCCGCATGGTGAATATATGAAATGATGCGATGTTTCGTCTCATTTCTTTCTTACTCCTGAACATTACCAAAATTTTCAAAAATAATATTAAAGAAACATTTCAAAGAGTTTTTTCTTATCTAGAAATATGATAACATCAAAATATATTTTTTAACTAAAATATTTCGGTAACTTTACACTGATGTAAAATCCATGAAAGTCACGTAGCATTGCGTTTGTTAAATATTATATTTGTTGGTAAATATTTTTGATTACATATATACATACATATATAAGCCTACAGAACTCTCTCAAATCATTGTCAAGGTTGTGTCAAGACAAGTAACAACAATGTTCAAGGCTACTCTCCTGGTCTGCGCTCAGGCGCTCTTCGTTCAGGTGAATTGAAGTCTTCATATTAACGAACTGCTATTATTATTTAACATTATTCATAACTTATTCTTTACTTTCCTTCCAGTCCATCGCTGGACAGTGTCTCGGAGCTGGTTTCGGTCCCCTCGCCGCTGACCTTCCTCTGTCCGCTGCCAACTGGGCCGCTATGTCTGCTGCTCCTTTCGCCGCTGGTCCTTGCGGTGCTGGTCTCTTGGACGCTCCTTGGGCTGCCGCCAGTGGTGCCCTCTATGGTGCCGGTTACGGACCCGCTGCTGCTTCTGCCTCTCACGGATCTTTACCTACAGCCAGCGCCTCCATGATCCCACCAAGTGGAGTGTCTGTACGATCAGACAACGCCATCGAAGGACCTCTCTCAGTCGCCGGTGCCCTTCCATTCCTGGGAACCGTAGCTCTGGAAGGCGCCCTGCCCACCGCTGGTGCTGGTGCAGTGGCTTACGGTGCCGGTAACGGAGAAGTCGCCATGTTGTCTGAAGACATCGGTGCCGATGGATTCAACTCTCTGGCTGGTCCTCTCGGTTACGGAGCTGGTGCTTTCGGTTACGGAGCTGGTGCTCTCGGTTACGGAGCTGGTGCCCTTGGCCTCGCAGCTGGTCCATTAGGATACAACGCCGCTCTGGCTGGTCCATATGCACGAGCTGGATGTGGCTGCGGATCCCGTCTCATCTAAATTGCATCAGATTCCATATAAATAAAACGAGTAGTCATGAGCACTTATTAGTTTATTTTCAAAGTATACTGCCTTTCCTCACTGACTTATGTAAAACATAATACATATTCATAGAATATACATATGCATAATGCATGTTTTATTTTTATATTTGCCAGTTCTTTTTCTTATAGTTGATACTAATTGTTTTGGCATTTGTATTCAAAACATGCAACTCTGGTTTTTTATCAAACTCCTCAAGTTTCCAACGATAGTTCTTTCTTTCTTAACGGCATTTTACATACACAACACAGTTATAGAGTGATAAAGATTTAGAAGATTTAATTAGACCTCATCATCCCGTGGTCATAGCCCCGAATAGTACCTATACAAATTATGCTCCCACCCAGAAATACAGATTTAACGAAAAGTAGTTAACTTGTGAAAATCTTTGAAAGAATTTGGGTACAGTGTAAATAAAGCTTAAAGATCCTGTCTTTTAATTCAAATGTAATTGAAATATTACTTATGTTTTTGGTTATATTTCTGTAAGAATTATTTGTTATTGGTTTGTTAGTATAGTTACAAAGTTGTCTAAAAATGTTTTGTTGAACAAACATATTTTTGTTGGCCTATTTAAAGATATCAGACTATTGATTAAAATAAAATGGCTATAGGCAGTGGCGTGAAAAGAGATTTGGGGTAGGGTAAGCAGAATATGTATAAAAAAAATAATTCATAATTTTCCTTTCTACAACATTAATAATAATGAGATCTTTCGTAATTATTCATTTAAATGAAAATAATATTTTCGGATTAATAAACGTAGTTTATTATTTTTAACAGGCAGACGAGATGTCTGCCGTGACCGTTGCTGCAAAGTAATCAAAACGTCGGGAGTAAGTAGTTTTTAACATATTAAAATACGCGAAGTAATCAGAAAATATTTATTTCATTTAAACATTCATAATATTCGCGCATAATGTTACAGCTCCGATCGGAACGAACATCTACATCTAATATATAAAATTCTCGTGTCACAGTTTTCGTGCCCATACTCCTCCGAAACAACCTGACCGATTTTGATGAAATTTTTTGTGCTTATTCGGTAGCTATGAGAATCGGCCAACATCTATTTTTCATCCCCCTAAATGTTAGGGGTAGTCCACCCCTAAATTTTTTTTTTTTTATTTTTTAGACAAAATTTTTAATTACTATTTTTTTATGATACAACGTACAAAAATACATACAATCCTAAATTTTCACCCTTCTACGATCAACCCTTATTTTTTAATAGCTATTTTAGTAATTTAATCATTTTTCATCTCCGGTCGATAACTGATCAATCGTCATTTAATAAGTTATCCCCGCCAGATATCTACAGGTGTCACTTCTGACCCAGTAAACAGCACGGAGTAGGGATGAGAACGAAGCCGGTCTTCTGTTTCTCTCACACAATTAGACTTCTCTCACTCCCTACACAGTTGTCGGCCATCGTTATTGTTTGTGCATCAAGTGTAGTAGTAACGTTGACAATTATTATTTTGCTAGCTCAGTGTAACTCTCATATTAACTATTAATCATTCCTAATCACTTCAAAACACGGAGATTTATGGCTTTAATAGGTAAACTCCAAAAATATAAATAAAAAAACGTAACAGATATTTCTTGATTATAGGGCGAAACGAAGTTCGCCGGGTCTTCTAGTACTTTATAAATTTCTCAACTACCTATCAGCCTCGAAAATACTTTAAAACGAGTACAATCTGTTATCACAGCTTTATTAAAGATATTTAAATAGGAATACATAGTGGACATTCAAACATTCTTATTATTATCACATAAAAACAACTAAGACAAACAAAATAACTTATTTGTGAGTACACAACCTGATAACTAATTAAAACTATCATAATACTTTTTAATAAAACAAATAACATTACCTTTCTTTTAGTTCAATCTCAACTGGTCACACACCTTTCCTTTACAATTATTTTAATTTTATTATCAAACGATAATATTGAAAATCTACTGGTAATTAATTTCGATAAACACACATTATGAGCACAGATCTCTCAGCTATAATTTTCCATAATTCATTAATAAATTAATCCACTGTTTACTAATTAACTAATTAAAACTTATTCATTTGCACTTAGAAATACAAAAGACAATATTCAATAATAATAAAATGGCGAAAAAAATATATGAACAGTTACCGACCAATCAGAGTCTCGTTTCGTTTGTGAATTAACGGACTTTCTGCGACATTTTAAACAATACAAAATAATCAGTGCTTCCCGAACATTATGCATGTGTTAGTTTTACACACACACATACAAACATTTCCTTCATACATACACGAGATTTGTGAATCGTCCTTGAGAATTTTTGTATCGAAAATAAGCAGAGAGTGGTTGTGTTTGACGATATGACCTTATATTATGTGAAATTTAATAGAATTCGTATACATATTATATCAAAATACTTATATATTTTCTCTATTGGTCAGGTAGGTGGTAGAGTTTAGCTGTGGTCAAGTTGTTATAGCTAGAACATGGGCTGGCTCCACCGATGAAGTACCACCCTCACAGAGCAGATAAAGAAGCCTTTATTGGCTGCGTTTCGTACGATGAGTGAGAAAACAGGATGCCCTTTTCTTTTTCCCCTCCTTTTCCTCTCCCTTTCCCACAAGCAAGGTTAGTAACGCGTCTGCAACATCCCTTATGTTGGGGACAATGACTATCTTCCATGAAGTAGGCCGTCTGCTAATTTGCGTCCTTTGATATAAAAAAAATCCGAACACCAAATAAATATTATATTAATTTGCTTTTATTTTACAACTTTAAAATATAATGTTTAAAAGAGTCATGACGTTTTCGTAACAAAACAAGCCTTAAAGAAAACATTTTGATAATTTGAAGACCGCACCAATTTCAGTGTCATCCTAGTGTATTAACCTGATGAAAAAATCATTCTTCTCTCATAAATTGTCTTTTTGCATAGGCCTTTAGTAGAATAAAGAATGTTTGGTTCAATAAAGATGGCTTAGGGCTCAAATTAAATCGAAACATGTAAATTGTAGTGTTTAACGTAAGCTCGGAACTATAATTTGCACTACCATAGTAAAATAGCATTCAGAACTGATAGATAATTATGTATACAACACCTTAACATATCATAAACATGAATAAACGAGAGAGAAGGACACAGGTATTGGAGTCGGATGTAAATAAGAAGTAGGTAGATATGTTCAGCATTTTCTTTTATTGGTAGATGGATATGTTGAGATTTAGATGAGACGGGATCCACAGCCACATCCAGCTCGTGCATATGGACCAGCCAGAGCAGCGTTGTATCCTAATGGACCAGCTGCGAGGCCAAGGGCACCAGCTCCGTAACCGAGAGCACCAGCTCCGTAACCGAGAGCACCAGCTCCGTAACCGAGAGGACCAGCCAGAGAGTTGAATCCATCGGCACCGATGTCTTCAGACAACATGGCGACTTCTCCGTTACCGGCACCGTAAGCCACTGCACCAGCACCAGCGGTGGGCAGGGCGCCTTCCAGAGATACGGTTCCCAGGAATGGAAGGGCACCGGCGACTGAGAGAGGTCCTTCGATGGCGTTGTCTGATCGTACAGACACTCCACTTGGTGGGATCATGGAGGCGCTGGCTGTAGGTAAAGATCCGTGAGAGGCAGAAGCGGCAGCGGGTCCGTAACCGGCACCATAGAGGGCACCACTGGCGGCAGCCCAAGGAGCGTCCAAGAGACCAGCACCGCAAGGACCAGCGGCGAAAGGAGCAGCAGACATAGCGGCCCAGTTGGCTGCAGACAGAGGAAGGTCAGCGGCGAGGGGACCGAAACCAGCTCCGAGACACTGTCCGGCGATGGACTGAAAGGAAAGTAAAGAATAAGTTATCAATAATGTTTTATAATAAAAGCAGTTCGTTAATATGAAGACTTCAATTCACCTGAACGAAGAGCGCCTGAGCGCAGACCAGGAGAGTAGCCTTGAACATTGTTGTTACTTGTCTTGACACAACCTTGACAATGATTTGAAAAGAACTCTCAAGTTTTTATAGGCCTCAATAAATTAATGAAACTTTTATCAGCAATGTAGACATTTTATAATTACAATACAGAACGTGATTTTATTGAATTTATATGACTTAGAAACAAAAAACTGACAACATGTTACGATGGGACAAAATGTGTGATAAATGTTGATTGATATCTTTATGTAAAAAAGGATTTTCAATAGAAAACTACTAAGAAAAAAACAAAATCCTGGAAAGTAGGAAAAGTATATTAAATCCTACCAAATAAATTCAAATGCAAAATTTATCCATACATTTGTCAAAACCCTTTTGTCATTTGTCATTTTTGAATATAAATGAGATTTATTTTGTAGATGTATGATTGTTTGTTGGTCTTCGACACGGAAACTGCTAAATGAATTTTGATGAATCTTGTAACCTAACTTGCGTTAATCTGTTACATTTTGAATAAAAACTTACCTATTTTTTGTGCAACTATTGTCGTTGTTATGAGAGTTGAATGAAAATATCATTGTTTAAAGCACATCACCTGGTCAAATAACCGAGATCTATAAAACATATTTCATCTCGATTCAGGATAACAAAATTTGAGCATTTCTTTTATACATAAATATAATTAAAAATACATATATACGAAATTTAATACACATACATTACGTCGATCGCGTTAAATTATTTCGAAATTATGTATTATCAAAACCAATGACCTTTCTAAGTTTACGTAAAACACGTGTCGTTGTACAACGATTCTTAAAATTATTACACACATATCCAGAGTATAAAAGTGGTTCAGTTTTTGTTTAGAATCATTGTACAGTCAAAGTAAACGATCATCATGAACAGCCTAGCCATCGTTCTGCTCTTCGCCCAAGCTTGCTTGGTTCAGGTAATTAAAAAAGAATATTTTAATATTAAAAACTAATCATTCTCCATAATTAATTATTGAGACGGTAAAAATATAACAAAAAAAACTATGGGGGTCGAAAATTCGTTAAATATCACAATTTATAATATGTGTGGTTGATTAAAAGAAAAGAATTTTGATTGTTGACTTTGAAGAAAATAATATTTTAACATTAAATCATTATTCGGCAGTTCCAAGAATACCAGATCTTACATTTCAAAGGACGTAAAAAGAAAGATAGATTCTCGCTTAGTATGTAGAATAAAAAGACATAAAACTTATTTTTGATGTTCAAGTTTAGTTTTTATAGTTAGTTTATTATTAGTTTTTTTGATGTCCACCATTACGCGCAAAAAGTAATAATATTCATTAATATTTCAGAATGCATTCAGCACATGCTTAAACAACATCTATGGAGCTGGTCTCGCTTATCCAGGTGCTTATGGTTTGGAGGCAGGTCTTGCAGGTCCTTATGCTCTAGAAGCAGGTCTTGGAATCAATGGCTTCGGTTTGGATGCTGGTTTGGCTGGTCCATACGCTCTGGAGGCTGGTTTGAATCCAGCTTTCGGTTATCCAGCTTCTTTAGCTGGCTTAGCTGGTGCTGGTGCTTATGGCGGTTCTGGAATTGGGGATATAGCAGTGGCTGGTGAGATGCCCGTCGCTGGAACCACCCTCGTCGCTGGACAGGTGCCCATACTCGGAGCTGTTCGTTTCGCTGGTGACCTGCCCGCCGCTGGTACCGTCTCCATCACTGGAAGCAGCGCCTGCGGTTGCGGACGCTACATATAAATCTCTGATGAATTCTGGACTTTGAATGTTTATTAAAGAGTTCAACTGGCTACTTCTAGTTTAATTCCTCAAGCTCTCCAACAAATCGTATACTTTCAGTTAAACTGAATAAAAGAAAATTAGAATTAATAAAAGTCTGTGTAACTCAACGTCAAAAATCGCACATTTAAATGGACCAATATAACAGAATAAAAGTTTAAAACTATACTTTTACCCAATTAAAGTGTTTACTGACAATAAAATACCTAGTACTCCTTTAAGTACATAGTCTGCAAACCAAACCAATTACCGACCCAAATAAATCTTGCATTTTAATAAATATTGCAGTTAAATCTAAACGAATAGACAAACTACAATTACATAATGATACCTAAGATATTAGCTTGAACCTACACACTGAAATGAAACTTAGGTTTTAGGATCCTAACTACGAGTTTTAATTATTTTATATTTACATGAAACTACTTTGATCGTGACAAACACTCCATCTCGTTTGTCCGTGATCATAGTTGCTGTAAATGAAGCGAATCGTCGAGATTATGTTGATATAAAATAATAAAATCTCGTAGTATCCGAAAAATTTAATTTGAGTATAATTTCAATCATATTAAAATCTATATTAATGTACTGTACATATAAATAGGTGATATCCCAGTGAGGTGTGGCTATTTCCTTCGACTTTCGCGTCTATAAAACCTTTGCAAACTTATAAATGTTCTTAAATTACTTACACATACGAAAAAATAAGATAAACCAAAAACAAAGATTTAAAAAAAATCCTCCATATAATTATAATGTTAATTTTGTTTTGCTATAGAAATAAGAAAAATAAAAATCTTTAGAAAATTGGCAACATTATTCTATTTAAGTTTCCAGAAGTGACAACACTTAACATTTATTTTTATATTAGTTACCTACGGTTTTTTGTAATTTTTTACGTACCTAACTGTTTAGTAATAAAATCTTAATAATACTTTAATTTATTTAAAAGAATCTTGAGTTCATTCATTGTAACAGCCAACACAGCTGTTTTTGTTTAATCAAAATCATGTTTAGTTCAGCACTTATTAAAACCTTGAGTAATATGTAACACTATGCAATAGCATTTTTATAATTACAATGACAGCTTATTTTATTGTTTTATTTAAATCTTCTTATAGAATATCCTATATTATTAAACTTTTAACAAGAAACCCCTTATAACTCCATTTATGTACATATGTAGGCCAAGTCAAAACCTACTAAAAGTACTGATCGATGTTTTTCAATCTTATGCATTTAATCTTTCATCTCATACAGTAAAAAGTTTTAATCAATTTCGTAGTCTATCTATCGCATGTCGTATTACAGTTCGTATCAGATAAAATATCAGAAGTAAAATGTCTAAGGCTGGTCTTCAGTATATTTTTCCTCACAAAATGATATATTTCGGCAATATTTTAATGTTTTTATGATTTATCAGTTTTTTATGTAACAACGGTGCCTTATAATTAATATTTACCTGTCATTTGAATTAATCTATATATAAGTGTATTCATATTATATAAATATACTTAATTTAAAAAATATGTTATTATATTTCGTCTGCATTGATTATAATAATAAAAAAAAATATATATAAAACCTAGATCCAATTGTTTACTGAATACATCGATTTTAGATCTTAAAAATATATTATAGCACCAATTATAAGAACAAAGGCTAGAGATAATTATATATATGAAATACTTATTAGGCTAACAGGCATTTAGAAAATCTGTTATTTTCGAGGCTAGTTAAACTTTTTCCACTTCATTTTCGTTTGATCATTCAATAGCTGTTAAATTACTCAACTTAAAAGGGAATAACTATACAAGATTGAAGCAACACTGATTGTGCGTGTGTGAATAAATAAAACAACATAATGTCAACACTTTAATCTACAAATCATTAAATAACTATAGAAAATAGATGAAATTAAAACACATTTACACTTTCTCTTACTGTATTGATTACAGTTAATTTTAACTGGATGGTTTATGTTTAACTGTGTGGTTCATGTTTAACTGAATGGTTCATGTTTAACCGTGTGGTTTATTCGGTCATCCAGTAGAATCTTGAGCCAAATCTTGCAGGATGCTTCTCAGCATTCTCGGGCAAGCCTGGTGTAGCATCTGGGTATACAGCCTTTTCTTCAACTGGTGGTTTCGGTCTGAAAAATGAATGTATATCTTGAGAGTCACCTTTAGATATCATTATAGTTTTTATAAATTCTTATTCTAAAAAAACTAGAGCTATAAAGCTATATATTAATTTAAATGAATTATACATATATATAGTAGACTAAATGATTCTTTGTCATTTCATAATTTACAAATATTGTTTGTTATATAATGACAAAATTGAGCTAAACAATTATTGTATGTATATATGTGATTAATTCCAATAATAATATATGTATATAAATTTATTTTACCGGCATTATGACCAAAATACCTAAGAATACCAGTAGAACGCCACATATATATTGTAATATTAATTAAATATATTTTATAATACCTCTTAGTTTCATGAACTCGCGCCTCACAGAAGTAACCGAAGGGTGGACGTTCAAGGTTCAAGTTCTCCAGCATACACTTATCAAACACACCTTGAGTTTTACGACAGCTGAAAACAATATTAATTATTATTGAAAATGTATACAGAGGTTTTACTCAGAAAATAACTATGATAATTATAGGCAAAGTTAATATTTCAGGGATTCATCAATATTGGTTTTAAATAAAGTTAGAGATTAGCAAACAAACAGATAGACATAAAAAGAAATATTTTATTATATATACCATGTACATAAGCATTTGGTAAATAATAAATACTTTATTATTATAAACCAAAAATATTGTTATGAATGAATGAAACATAATGAATACAGAATAAGTTATACTTGATTCTTCTTTTTCCTGGCGATTTCCCAGCTTTTTAGCCAGGGTCTGCCTTACATGTTGTGAATAGTTTTGGCTAATTGTTTTTACGACCAGCTGCCTGCCTGACATCAACCCTCTTTGGGAATGCATTAATTGAATGATTAATCAGTGATGTCTAAATACTGTTAGAAAGTACATATGACTGGGAAAAATCACATTGGTACTTGGCAGGATCGAACCCGCGCCCTCGTGCATGAGAGGCGGGCCTTTTAACCACTAGACCACCACTGACTTTTATGTACATATGCATTTGATAAAAAATAGATACTTTTTTATTATAAATGGACAACATTGTTATGAATGAATGAAACATAATGATTACAGAATAAGTTATACTTGATTGATGTTGTTAAATATTAATATGTCGAGTATTGTAGGTAGATCACTTTATTATATTAAATTTCGTTATTCAGTCTTGCTACTAGCACAATACATATGTATAAGATGAAACCTCTCATCATTCAATGTATTCAGGGTGCGTGTGTCGGGTCCATCGTTGTAGTGAGAGGAGCTTCAACAGTGACTGGGACTTGTGACCCAGGTGTAGGTTTAAGGGGTCCCTATCTAACGTGCATTAATCGCTCCCCTCCACTGTCCAAACTCCTCTCCCTACAAAACCAAATTTAATACTTTTAGCAAATACTACCCATATATAAATATACTCACTGTTGCAAACCAAAGTCTCCAGAACTTTTATCGATGCAATTAGTGTATTGGTTGAATTCAGCGAGGCAGGCTTTCTTTACTTTCCTGAAGAACTCCAAAGAGCAGGCTGTGACTGCTTTACCCTCGTTGATACACTTTCGAGGATCGTTTTCCTCGAAACGACACAACATGAACTCCTGGAAAAATAAATATGATCAATGAAAAATACTTAATGTAAACCTACTTGAGGTTTATCAAATGTTTTGACTATAAGTTGTAATATATAAATAGAAATATAATGAAAACAAATAGTTTCTAATGGTAATATTAAAGTAGGTAAATAACATTTAGTATATATGTAAAAAGTTTAAATTTACGAAATATATCAATTATTATTAATTAATGAAGAGAATTAGTAATTTCATTTTCAACTGGTTCACTTGTGTTGGGAGTCAAAATACTAAATAATTTCTTAATGTATATTGTAGATATTTCTCAAACCCAGAAATTTTAAGATTTTAAACAATTTTAAAGAAATTTATCTTTATTTAACATTTTTAAGTAATTCTTTTTGTAAATAAACTCAATACCTATTAGACATTTTCATACTAGTTTTTATTAATTAAAAGTGGTCTCAAAACTAAACTTTAAGAGAATTTTTATCAAAATAATGTATTGGGGCAATAATAAACATCAAAACATAACCTATTACATATATGATTATGCAATCAATTTATACACAAACTGTGCAACAAAAACTATTGGTTAAATCTGAAATAATAATAATGAACGTAATATACTAACATTATTAGCTTGCTCGCAATATTTTCCTAGATGAAAGGACCCAGCTCGCAAAGTAGCAGTGGACAGATTGATTTCTTCCACGGTCAATTCGGACTCTTCTGGTAAATGGATGTCGGCGGTCAACACCATTGTTGTTTTATATAATCTCACTCACAATTTGGATATTCAAATCTAATTAAAATGATTTTAATTCTTCCACAATATTCGTGGAAGAAAATAGAAATGTTATGCTTATAAAACTAAATGTCAGGCAAATCGGTAAAGAGTGAGATAGACATATCTAATGTATGTGACGAGAAAGAGACAAAAAACAGTTCATGTAGATTTTAGTTTTGTCGGATGTCACAAGTTAATTTGACAGTGACAATGACAAGAATATTCCATTACACGTAAAGTTATTGAAATACAAAAATAAATTTTCAAATTTGTCAAATTATGTTTAAAACAACTTATTTTAAAGATGTAGAAAATAAAATTAGCTTGTTTTATATATGCATATTTATTTGTTTTACAATATAACGGAAATTAATTAATGACTAGACAGGATAATAAAACAGATCAGAATCATTTCAACATTGAAAACAGAAATTGTTGGTTAGAAGCATTTAATGACTGCCGAAGAAATCTTCTTGCTCTTGGGTGAACTTAGAATCATTACCTGCAAATAAAAAATAATGATACAAGTAAAAAATAATAATAATGAACGGGTACAAAAATATATTTCAATACGAAATTACCTTCATAATATTCTCTAGTTTCGTCTGGGATTTGATAAAGCTTAGGAATATCAAATCGGTTTTCCTAAAACACAGAATATAATATAAAAATCATTATTTAATTCGTATATACTTAGAAAATACCATGATTATTTTTTCACTTACTGAGTCGTAATTTCTCCTTCCCATTCTAGGAATATTTTTACTTGGAATTGTTTTAATAACATATCCCATCATGCTTTGATCGAATGGACCGTCAGCTTCACTACTTCTCCCAACCCTCGGTACATTATTTGGTTTTATAAAAGAACTTTCTACTTCAACCAAACACTGCACCAGGCAGAATGCCGCTAACGCAAGTACTGCTTTAGAAACCATGATTTAAAAAAAACTTGGAAATATGTTGCTTGTTGAACACTGTTGAGAATTGTGTGGTATACAAAATTTTTGGTGCTTTTATATACCAAAAATATATGTAAATTATCCCATTTCTATGAAATACTGCTGGGCCCGCATGTTCATTGGCAGAATACCAATAGGTAAAGATGTCTATCAATCATGGTGGGCCTATAAAGATTCCGATATTCAAATTAAAAAAAACTGGTGGTTTGACTAAACAAAAGTTTTTTAATCTATCGTGTGTAAATGTTATTACGTTAGATATTAATTCAAGATATCCTCATTCCTCATACCTTAAGGATTTATTTTTGTATCAAATAATAATTTAAATGGAACAGTTTCGACTAGTAATTCAAACTTTTTGTTTAAACAGTTTTAATTGTAGAGACTTTTAATTATTATTATAACATAGTTAACTTCGTAGATAAACAGTTTTATAATATAAGAATTATAAAATGGGATTATATTTTAAAACAGGTTGAAATATATTGAACAATATTTTTAAATTTATGAAATATACCATTGGAATCGCAAAAAAATGTAAATTCCACAGTAAACAGATTTTAATAGATTATATTTCACATAGAAATAACAATTGTGGTTTAGGCATAATATGGATGTAAGTTGCGTTTGAAATGTTTAAAAAATGCATAAAAAGCAAAGTACGAAAACATATTAGCATTATTCTTTACATTGAGTCGGAAAAAAATTATTATAAAGAAGAATAAGCGTGTTGGATATAATTAGTATCTTTTATTATTTATTTATATTTAATTTGCTATTAGATTTATATATATCTTGGGCCACCTCAAATACAGATAATCTTTTATTATACAACAAATAAAGACTAAAAAATATGTTTTAAATATATTAGTAAATTCATTATTAAATAGGTAATAAGTATTTGTAATAAGCTGTCAAATCATTAATACAGATTATTTCCGCTGACACTTATAAATTATAATATACAACCGATGTAATTCAACTGTAATTATATTTAATACTTTCGCCAGTATTCATTTAAATAAAAACATCACGTTTCATCAATCAATTACTCATCTCGTCTTTGTGATCACGGTTGCTGCTAAATAACCGACACGTCGGCAGTATGTTATTTAAATAATAAAAAAAAACGTAGTACAATCGAAACTATTAGTATTATTTAGTCAAACTCCATTCACGGAAAATGTACTTGTCAAAAAAGTACTTGTTTATTGCATTAAAATAAAAAAAGCTATTATATAACTATCTGTTATAATTAATTATTAATATTTTATTGATAGTTTATCCGACATCGATATTACTATTGTTATTTTTCTTAGGAATTTGTCGATTGCATGAATTTGCTATTTCAGTGGTTAGTATGTCAATGTCACGTTTTTGGCGCCATTTGTTTTATATCAGCTTTTTTGTGATACATTTCTTACAAGGCATACCTATTTGTATTATAATAACGTATTTTTACTAAATTAATCGTTAATCGCTATGATATATCTATAAATTGGTATAAACTAGTATCAATTTATAATTGTTTTCGTATATCGCAATTAATAATTAGACTGTTTTCATTTTTTGGAGAGTAATGTCAGAATTAATTTATTGAGTACATATATATCTGAAATCTTCAAGTATTTTTTTGACAGATTAAAATAAAATACAGATTAATACTGTGTTTAGTCAGTGGTGGCCTAGTGGTTAAAAGACCCGCATCTCATATTCGAGAGCGCGGGTTAGATCCTGGCAAGTACCAATGTGATTTTTCCGAGCCATATGTACTTTCCAAGTTTATTTAGACATCACTGATTAATGTTGAATCCCAAAAGAGGGTTGATGTCAGGCAGGCGGCCGGTCGTAAAACAATTAGCCAAAACTATTCACAACATGTAAGGCAGACCCTGGCTATGGCTGGGAAATTGCCAGGTAGATGAAGATTGTCACAGAGAGAATGAAGCAACGGAATCTTATATACAGGATAGTAATGAAACACAGATTAAAAATATATTTTATACAATTTTCATCTATTATAAAGCCGGTTGCACATCACATCGCCAGCGCGGCCGGTATGAACACTGTATATTTGGGTGTGTCCCCGCCTTTAGCGATAACAGCCTTCACTAGTGAGAATGGGTCCAATTTTTTCTTAACCACAAGATATCTAGAAAAATACATATTAAATAAGTATAGTTATTAAAATTATTTTTTCTTACATACGAGTACTATCTGTGAACACAACCTTACTTTGATTGTATAATATGTATTTCAATATCAATAAAATAAATTAAAGTCTTAGAATAAAAGAAAACATATGTTATTTAAACATGAGTTATTTCCCAGTTAATGTTCCATCGAAATCCATACATTTAACTGACAGACAGATACAAAAAAAAATTATATATCCTACTAATATTATAATTGCGAAAGTTTGTGAGTGTGTATGTTTGTTACTTCTTCACGCTCAAACGGCTGAACCGATTTTGATAAAGTTTTGTATACAGGAAGCTGACGTCCAGGAACAACACATAGGCTACTTTACATCCCGGAAATCCGAGAAATCCGCGGGTAACACCGCGGGGCGCAGCTACTGTCTATATATAAGTAGGCCAGCCAAAACTATAAAAATAATAATAAAATTAGTACATAATAATTTATATCACCTCTCATTATCGCTGTTGTAACTCTTAGAGACGAGCCCGTGATCCGTGGCGCACTTGTGTAAAGCTGCCCGCTCTTCTTTTGTGAACTCACTCGTGAATACTAGATCCATATCTAAATCGTCCGAGGCTATAAAACGCTTCATTAGTTTCGAGCCCGCCACTTTGATCATTTTGAGACCAGGCCCAGAACCTAAACCTGATCGTTTGTCCTGCGGGTAGTTAGAAAAATACAAAATATATATATTATGTATGTATATATATTCAGGGTGACTGGTGAATTACTATCGATACTTGAGGACGTGATATTTGACGATCATATATGACAAAATAAAAATTAATATAACATAAATATTACTAAACTTCTAAGTAAAGTTAACCAAAAGTTATGTAATTAATTACGCATCGTGTGAACACCCTACAGATTAGGTGTATACACACACACACACGTACGCGTGCGGCGTGGTGTTGTATCAGCACGCCGCCGCACGCGTCCACACTTGGAACACTTGGAACGTGTACACACTTTATTTATTTATACGGAAATTTGGTCAAAAATTAAAGTACCCATTTTTTTTACATAATTCGAATGAGAATCATGTACCGAGTATTCTCCTTAAATATTGATAGTAATTCACCAGTCACCCTGTATATATATATATATATATATATATAAGCACTTAATTTTTGACAAAATTTCCGTATAAATAAGTAAAGTGTTGACACGTTCCAAGTGTTCAAGTGTGGACGCGTGCGGCGGCGTGCTGATACAACACTACGTCACGACACGCGTATGTGTGAGTGTCAGTGTATACCTAATCTGTAGGCTGTTCACACGATGCGTAATTAATTACATAACTTTTGGTTAACTTTACTTAGAAGTTTATTAATATTTATGTTATATTAATTTTTATTTTGTCATATATGATCGTCAAATATCACGTCCTCAAATATCGATAGTAATTCACCAGTCACCCTGTATATATATATATATATATATACAAACCGTTTGTAAATGTGCTTGTATAGGTTCCTGTATACCCTGTGCATCAGCACCAAGACCTCCTCCCTTCCAACCCATTAGCTTCATCATTCTGTAAATATTATTACAAACACTGAATAAAGGATTTAAATATATATATCCAAATGATTCATTTGCTATACATCATTTTACTATATTATATTATAATTATTGCTACTAGAAACACTTGCGTTTAACTGTTTTAAAAATATAAACAAAATGTATTATGTTCCCAAAAGAGGGTTGATGTCAGGCAGGCGGCCGGTCGTAAAAAACAATTAGCCAAAACTATTCACAAAATGTAAGGCAGACCCTGGCTATAGCCGGGAAAATGCCAGGTAGAAGAAGAAGAAGAAACAAAATGTATTATGTAAATGTTCATGGAAAAATTTATATATTATATAAAATAAATTCAATGATTGAGTAAACAAATAATTAACACATAATATTTTTAAAGTAAAAATTATTCCGAATAATAACTTACTCAATAGCAAGAATAACTGACTCTATAGCAAGAAAAACTTACTCTAAAACAAGAAATACTTACTTTACAGCAACACTGTTCTCAACCTTTGCTTCTTCATCTTTCTTCCCAAAAACTTGATTAATTGTTGTTTTATCAATTTCATTTGTATCAGACAAATTTTTTCTCACAAGTACAGATACACACTGCGTTATCAGTTTCTGGAAGTAAAATATTTATGTATTATTTAAATATGTAACCATTATTACATAAAATATATATATTTATATACAATACTATATAATACAAATGAAGTCCCTACTAATATTATAAATGCGAAAGTAACTCTGACTGTCTGTCTGTCTGTTACGCTTTCACGCCTAAACCACTGAAATGATTTTAATGAAATTTGGTACAGAGATAGAGTTGACCTTTAGAAATAACATAGAAAAGTTTTTCTCCTAGACTTTTGCAAGGTTCTCTTGGAAACGCGACGTAACTGAACTCTACGCGGGTGAAGCTGCGGGCGGAAAGCTAGTGTTACAATAAAACATTAAATTATTTGTTACAAAATTATATTAAAATGATAAAATTTTATCAATCACAAAAGTTTTTTAGTCAGTTTATATACATATTTAAACATAGTAGCACTACTTCTATATACACACATCCTACTAATATTATAATCGCGAAAGTTTGTGAGTGTGTGTGTATGTTTGTTACTTCTTCACGCTCAAACGGCTGAACCGATTTTGATAAAATTTTGTATACAGGAAACTGAAATCCAGGAATAACATATAGGCTACTTTACATCCCGGAAATCCGCGGGCAACACCGCGGGGCGCAGCTAGTATATATATAAATGTGTGTGTATGTATGTACACTTACTTTAAAAGCTATTTTCTCGGCAGCCTCTTTGGCCAATGCTTTAGTGTTTCCGCTGGCTTCGGCTATCAACTCATCATTTATATGAATTGTATATTTTTTATCCTCATATCTAAACATTATTTTCAGTCTGCAAACTTGACAGCTATCTGGAATCACAAAAGTACTGCACCTATATTGATGTAACTTTACACTTCACCAAATGCAAGAAATAAAGGTTTTAAAACAGCCAGAAATAAAGATGTATGCCAGAAATAAAGACTTTGAAATGTCTTATAGATTCTGCTACCTGGCAATTTCCCAGCTTCAGCCAGGGTCTGCCTAATGTCTTATAGATTATTGTAATGATTAAAAACTATTCAGTGACAATGAAGTATATATTTTGCAATCTCTATAAAATTGGTCAAGAATTTGTAATATACTGAATTCATGTTCTATACATGCATCTACTTATGATGGTATAAAAGACAAAGGTCTTGAAGTCAAGAAATAATTAATTTGTAATATAAATAATCATATTAAAAACAATTGTTATATACATACATACATATACATAAATATATATATATATAGAGAGAGAAAGAGATTTGATGATTGAAAGAAGGCCCGCCTCTCATGCATGAGGGCGCGGGTTCGATCCTGGCAAGTACCAATGTGATTGTTCCGAGTCTTATGTACTTTCTAAGAGTATTTAGACATCACTGATTAATACATTCTCAATGTGGGTTGATGTCGGGCAGGCGGCCGGTCGTAAAAACAATTAGTCAAAACTATTCACAACATGTAAGGCAGACCCTGGCTAAAGCTGGGAAATTGCCAGGTAGAAGATATACAGAGAAAGAAAGAGAATATTATTTAAGTTTCATAAAAATAATCAACAATATATTTTTTTTCTATGTCTATGTTAGGGGAAATCCCGTATTATAAAATCAGATTATCATTCAATATCATAGTTATGTAGAACCAATAAGTACTAAAATCTTGTAGTAGTACATTAGAGAGTGGTGCCAAATATAGGTGTTTAAATTATCATCGGGCAAACAAATTGTGTGTATTTTTTTTAATAACTTTAGTTTTTAATTTCTTTTTCTAACTATAAAATAATATATATATTATATTATCAATATATTATATATATTGATAATATAATATATATATTTGATGATAAAATCATTAATTATAAGTAATGATTGTGTTTTAAATTTAACTATGAATCTTCTAATTCAGTATATCATACATTACTGTCATAGATTCAAATGGATGACTAGAAACTATCTTATATATGTATATATGTATATTTGTTAAGTCATGTTCCAGTATAGACCTTAAAATGTATGTTATATAAAAATAAACTCTGATTACCATATTATTAAGGGGCACTATCATTTGCAATTTATGAGAGAAGTTAAATATCTAATATCCAATCACATTTACTTATTCTTAAAATACTCACTTATTATGTTCCCCATTTTGGTCGTACTTGTGTTTATCATTAAAACAAATCTCCCGAACGGCCTCTCGAACATCGTATCATCAAATTCGCTGATATCCACACACTCTATTTTCAATAGTTCTTTTAAGTATTCAATATATCTAGGGTTACTTGTGATTATTGACTCGTTATTACTGTCGGTTATTGTTGAATCCACATTATTAGGTTGATTTTCGTTATTCGTATTTTTTATTTTTGTTTGTACCTGTTCTTCCTGGGGTACAAAGTTTATTTTGGGTGCTTTTTTCGGAGGTGTCTCTGTTACGATTCCACCTTTTCGTTTCGTACCCTTGGCCTTATCTTCAGCGGCCATAGAAGCAGAAACGAAAGTTCTTTGTAACTTCGTCTTCTTCATCTTCCTATATTCCTCTGCAACCTTAAAAAAATACGTAAAAATATATGTACAAAGAGTATAACACTAGTATATATAGGTTATTATATATTTACTTCGTTAGATAATCTAGAAACTTCCAACATAACTTCGTTTGGATACCGACAGCCCATAAACTCTATGTTAATGAATACTCTGGCCAAACAGACGAGTCTTTCTTCGGGATACATGTTTTTCCATCGCTCCATAAAAGCCTTTCTTAATAACCATTGCTCTTCGCTTTCATGATCATCTCTATATTTATCTACATCCCAAGACACGTTAAAAGACATTTTTATGTTATATTTTAAGAAATAACTTTAATAGAAAATTTACATTGTAAATATTTTTATATTATCAAAATAGTACTATTGTGGTTTGGACAGTGACAGTTCCAATGCACGACAGTCGACAATACCATGCTTTTATGACGGATTTTGTAAATAAATACGAGATCATATAATTGTTTTACTATTTAAATTTCTTTTGTTTTATAGAAGAGTAAAAAAGTTTCATATTTTATTATTACAATTAAAATCGAATAACTGATAAACTTCAAAGTATTTTGTATTTATAAGAAAATATTTTCATATACCTAGTTCAATCTTTCGCAAGTTGTCAAATGTTGCAAAATGTGTCAGATTTTATAACTGTGTGTATTTGAATTACTAACAGTAGAAATAAAGTTTTCATTATTATTACCATTTGTTTATTAAATATAAAATATTTGATAGTAAAAAAGTCACTATTTTACTTTTACTTATAGTGGAAAACAATGCACTGTCGATTAGAAATATAATAAGTGGGTAGTAATATTTCGTGTTAAGTTAATTTGTTTTTTTTTTTTAGTTTCCAAGTACTTTAAAACTTTCAAAATATTTAGTCTGGTTGTTTAACGGTAACGGTACGGTGAAACAAAATTAATATTCAGAATAATATAGTATAATAAGTGAAATAGAAAGAAATAAATGGATAATTTAAATATACCGCAAACATTTAAAGTACAATGGTTGAACAGCACTCTAAAATTCATAAAAGATGACACCCAATTGTTGAAGCAATACCCAAAGATGCCGTCAACTCATGTTGAATATTTTCACAATTTAATATGGCAGCGCGAAAATAACGTAGGTCTAGGTTTCAAATCTCTTTACTCGCCCGTATGGGAAGCTATGAGCATTTACAGCGTGAAATACCAATTCAAAATTATCATCGAGAAATCTTTGGATGGTAAAGATGGGTGTGTACAAAACGATTTTTCATTTTAGTCACTTAAAAGTTACAAATCAGCGGATCAATGTTATACTGCAACTGATCAATATTCTTTGCAAACCATTTCTATACAACAGGAAATTTAATGTGTAAAGATTGGTCACTTTGTAGAGTTAAAAATCAATTGGATAATAAATTTATTCCTTTTAAAATTAACTTTCCGTAAAACCTCTGTTGTTGTTAAAAATACTTTTATTGCCTGCCAGTGTTTTAACAAAATCAAATAATGAAAAAAAAATAACTTGTATTAAAATTTATATATATTTTATGTACAATATATATTTTGGTTTATTTTTGTTGGTTTAATTTAATTTATGTTGTAAAATATTAAATAATTTCTACAATAGAAGCATAATTGTATTGAATTATGTATTTTTTAAATTTTTAGGTTGCTCGTAATGGAAAAGATACCAAAGAGTTTGAATAACAACAATAAGGAAGAAAATGGAGAACAGTAATATTTTGATTCATTATTTGATTTATATATAATTTTATTAATTATATAAAATTAAAGTAATAATGATTGCAGGAAAGACATTGAAATTAAAGTACAATGTCCTGAAAAGGAAATCAAAAAATCTAAGAAAAATACCAAGACGGAGGAAACTAAGAAAAAAATACCGTCAAAAAGTAAAGCTTTCAAGAAGTTTCTGGATAACCAGCTAATACTAGATGGGATCTCTCCATTGTTTGTAAAAGAAAAATTGAAACGGATTCTATTATTTGTACTAGATGATTATTCTTCTAGTATAATATTTACCGATTTAGCCGGAATTGAGTCTAGATTTATAGAAAATATATCTAGTTTATGCAAACGGAGCAAGGAGTTTGAGGAACAGTTGTCTCCACTCTCTTTTGAAATGCTCTCCGATATAGCTGATTGCATCAACGGCAATAATAATTATCAACTTGAAATTACCAATAAGATTAATGAAAAAACTAGTAAAAGGTATATATATATTATCTATGTACATACCATAGATTATATATCTTTTGAATGTTCTTAAATTAAAATTATATAATTGATATTATGCAAATTTTTTTTCGATATTTAATGGTCTTCATTTCTTTTTCAGGGAGGTCACATTAAAAAAGGTTCCATTATTTTTAACCAAAAAGCAATTGAAACAAATGTAAGTTATAGGTATCATCATGGTAGGTATTTATTTTTTATATATTTTATTGAATTATTGACTGTTTTAGATCAAGAAAAAGTTTACAAGATACAAAGAAAGATCATGAAACTGGAATTAATAATAACAAGAAAGAAAATATTAGTGAAATTAATCAAATGTGAGTATGATATAATATATAAATAGATATATGTACTAGCTGACCCGGAAAACGTTGTTTTGCCATATAAAAATAGGGGTTGGTGATGAAAAAGTAAAAATTTTGGGTTGCATGTATTTTTTAATGCTTTATTATAAAAAAATATAAACAAAAAAATTTCGTCTGATAATAAAAAAGTTGAGGGTGACTTTATAGGGGTATGAAAAATAGATGTTGGCCGATTCTCAGACCTACTCAATCTGCTCACAAAATTTCATGAAAATCGATCCAGCCCCTTCGGAAGAGTTCTCTGTCTAACACCGCGACACGAGAATTTTATATACAGGGTGACTGGTGAATTACTATCAATAGTTGAGGACGTGATATTTGACGATCATATATGACAAAATAAAAATTAATATAACATAAATATTAATAAACTTCTAAGTAAAGTTAACCAAAAGTTGTGTAATTAATTACGCATCGTATGAACACCCTACAGATTAGGTATTAGGTACACACACACATACGCGCGCGGCGGCGTGTTGTTGTATCAGCACGCCTCCGCACGCGTTCACACTTGGAACACTTGGAACGTGTACACACTTTATTTATTTATACGGAAATTTGGTCAAAAATTAAGTACCTATTTTTTTTACATAATTCGAATGAGAATCATGTACCGAGTATGCTCCTTAAATATTGATAGTAATTCACCAGTCACCCTGTATAATATATATATATGTACATATAACATATTATATTTTTTTTTAACATTACTAGGACCGATAAAGTATCGAAAGAAACAACAATCATACAAAACAACAAAAATGTATCACAAAATGTATTTAAAGCGGAGAAAACATTAACAGTAGAAAATGTTAAAGAACACAACCAAATGATGGAGAGTGAAAGAAAAATTTTTTTGGACCCAAAGAAAGTGGACATGAAAGTTACTATTAATAATACTAAAAGGTAATACATTGATTACTAGCTTTCCGCCCGCAGCTTCGCCCGCGTGGAGTTCGGTTATATCGCGTTTCCAAGAGAACCTTTCAAAAGTATGGGATAACAACTATCCTATGTTCTTTCTCAAGGTCAACTCTGTCTGTACCAAATTTCATTAAAATCAGTTCAGTGATTTAGGCGTGAAAGCGTAACAGACAGACAGACAGATTTACTTTCGCATTTATAATATTAGTAGGGATGTTTATTTTATGGCTATCTAGGCTTGGTAAAATTACTAGAAAATTACTTTAAATACATTAGAGAAAACAAAATAAAAGTAGCATATACTTATATTTCGTTTATATATTACAACATAAATATTAATATTGATAGATATGACTATATTACGTTTTTATAAACCGCATTGCATCTTGGAAACAATTTTTCAGTTAGCTTAGAAGATTAGGCAGTTTTACGAAAATTTCAACAAAGAGCTTGAAATATTTAATTAAAAATTCTTATAGATCTCTGATTATAGATCACACAGGTATATTGGTATAATATATTGAAAATTTGTAAGCCAGAAAACAAAATTAGCATATTCTGATTACAAAAGAATTCAATTTTAATATACTCTCCATCAATCTGTTAGTTTAATTTTGGTTACACAAGAAATAAAACGATTTTACAGGCTATATAAATTAATTAATAATATATGTATGTATGTTAAAATTTCAGTGTAATACCAAAAGAGAAATCTGTCGCCTTCATTAAAAGTGAAACAAAGGTCACGAATGTTGATGAAAAATGTCACAACAATAACATAAAAGATGGAATGAGTAATACATTAAGGTAATATATAAAATTATTATATTTAGTCCCATATATATACTCATATAGTAAAGAGAAAGTCAGTGGTGTCCTAGTGGTTAAAAGGCCCGCCTGTCATACATGAGTGCACGGGTTCGATCCTGGCAAGTACCAATGTGATTTTTCCGAGTCATATATACTTTCTAAGAGTATTTAGACATCACTGATTAATGCATTCCCAAAGAGGGTTGATGTCAGGCAGACGACTGGTCGTAAAAACAATTAGTCAACATTATTCACAACATGTAACGCAGACCCTGGCTAAAGCTAGGAAATTGCCATGTAGAAGATATAGTGTAGAGAAAAACAACAAAAATTTAAATAAAAAGCATTTCATATTATTGAATGTATGTTAAATATTTAATTAGTTTGTATGTAATATATGTTTTTGTTACAGTAAAATAGTACCAAAGAATGCTATTAGTTTTACTAAAGGCGATAATGTTAAGGATAATTCAACAGAAGTGCAAAAAGTTAGTAACAATATGTTGAAATCAAAAATAATCAGCGCTATGAATGTGCCTATAAAGAGTGAAAAAGCAACGAGGTATTTATAAATAGATAAATAAGATGTAACAAATATTATTGTAGACTAAAAATATATATTATCATTTATTTAACTAAATTTTTAATTAAAATTACTTAAATTTATATAAAATCAATACATATACAGTATTAATCCATTTTAATACCAATTCTATCCTTGAATAATTGTATGTTTAACGTTTCAAATTTGTGTCAATAGATGGCGCTTTTATTAATGTTATTAATGTTTATATTATTTGCAAGGATGATGCGTCTGATGGGATGGGAGGGCGGAGCCCTAGGGCTTCACGGGACCGGCATCACTGAACCGATCATACCTACAGCGAATTACGTAAGAATATATTTAAATTGTTACAAGAGGCGCTATCTGTGCCGTACTAATTATTATACTACTAGCTTTCCACCCGCAGCTTCGCCCGCGTGGAGTTCGGTTATATCGCGTTTCCAAGAGAACCTTTCAAAAGTCTGGGATAAAAACTATCCTATGTTCTTTCTTAATGTCAACTCTGTCTCTACCAAATTTCATTAAAATCAGTTCAGTGATTTAGGCGTGGAAGCGTAACAGACAGACAGAGTTACTTTCGCTTTTATAATATTAGTAGGGAAAATCCTTACCATTATTTGTATGACTGATTATAATTAATTATAATACCCAACCATTGTAATGTTGTATGTAACATTTAAGTATCAACATGTATTAAAAACTATATTTAGTATGAATATTTTAATTATATTCAGACTATTTCTTGGTTTTCTTTCATTACTTCACACGTCATAGTAAGAATATATGTGATTACTATCAACGCTGCGTATTTAGATACATCAGTAAACTTGTGGTATGAATGTGAAAAGTTTATTATTATCGTAAAATATAGAAAATACTAGTTTAGAGATAAAATTATATTTTTTTCACGATATTTCTTCTCCTAAAATCCGTTTTATAGTATTGTTGCTGTATGTTAAAAGCAAATCTTTATTTTTTTTAGTTTTTAAATGAAACTAACATTTTTCGAATTATTATAATTGCTCCTTTTCAGCAACCGTGATCACGGACAGACAAAATGTTTGGGAGTATGTAGTTTTTTATCGAAAATAAATTCGAAAAATATTAGTTTCATTTAAATGAATACTCGCTATAACCTTAGATCTCATTATTTTTCAAAATTATTTTTGTTTCAGTGTTATATACAATTATTATGCCCTGACTTCGCTCCTTTTATGAGCTTATATCGTTTTTCTCACAGTAACTTTGATATTTGACAAAATTTACAGAATTGTAGCGGCCTGGGCCATGTTCCACCGAAAAACGAGAAAACCTATCAAGGTAGCAGAAAGTCGATCAAACAAGAATTCAGTGTTGGCATCATGGATTTAATAAACAATAGACTACAAACTGTCACTTTATATCCGGAAAATAAATTCATAGACAAGGAAATCAACTTTTGGCGGGACACAGTAGACAATCTCAATAAAAGATTGAAATTAGATCGTACTGTGAGGAACTCGAGTGTGTTGAGACAGAAGATGAAAGAAAATCCGGATATAGAATTCAGTTTGGTGTTCTCAGATGATTATATGTGAGTTATAGTGAGAATAACATATAATATATATATTAGGGTGTCCCTTATATGGTTATAAAAATTTTTTTAGAGGCTTATGAACGAAACTAGGACCTATGTGTTAAAAAATGACAAGTTTGTAAAATAAGGGACATTCTAATATACAGGGTGACTGGTGAATTACTATCGATATTTGAGGACGTGATATTTGACGATCATATATGACAAAATAAAAATTAATATAACATAAATATTAATAAACTTCTAAGTAAAGTTAACCAAAAGTTATGTAATTAATTACGCATCGTATGAACACCCTACAGATTAGGTATACACACACACTCACACAGACGCGGCGGCGGCGTAGTGTTGTATCAGCACTCCGCCGCACGCTTTCACTCTTGGAACACTTGGAACGTGTACACACTTTATTTATTTATACGGAAATTTGGTCAAAAATTAAGTACCTATTTTTTTACATAATTCGAATGAGAATCATGTACCGAGTATGCTCCTTAAATATTGATAGTAATTCACCAGTCACCCTGTATATAACCCATTATATTTAATATTATATACTATTCTTTTATAGTAGAAACTCGATTAACCGGACTAGTCGATAGACATTCGATAATCGAAAATCCGGATAACCGAATGTATGAAGAAAAGCCGGTTTTGTGCATATGTAGTATTTAGTTTATTTAAAAAAGTAACAAATACATACATATCAACGAAAATCAATGTTTATTAATAAATAATTAAAGCATACATTTTCTTAGATTACATATACATACACATATGTACATGTATGTACTAAAAACTGCAGATTTTAATCATGAAATAAAATAATAAGTTTAATTGGTTTAGAATATTTGGTAATTGTCATTTCTACGTCACTCTCAACAACACCACTCTCTTACGTTTTGACATTATTTCTTGTGAGAACTTGTTTTTATGGATATTTATAGCTATAATAGTCAAAATAATACAAAAAATCAACTAATTCGTATTCTAGAGATTCATAACTGATTTTTAGATATATATATGTATATATATGTTATTATATTTATCAACAGGATGATGACAATCATAAAACGTATGACAAATACATTACTGCCAGTGAGATCTCAGCAAAAGGTTCTACCGGAGCAAACAAAGAAAAAAACCTTCCTAAAATTTATTATTACAACACTCACAGAACTATTATCTGGCAATACTACAGAGATAAATCTAACATATGAGAAAGAATTGCAGGATAGATTTATTGATGGGCTGTTTGAATTAATAACAGTTATTAATGAAAGAAAAATAGTTACTAAGAATGAAAATTTAATGAATCTGGTCACGTGTTTGGTAAAAGAATTGGATGCTAAAAACTTATATGTGTCAGCGGAAATTAGCGGAGATAGCAAGTGAGTATTTATTTATTTACATACAAAATATACTGAACTGATTTTGATGTAATTAAACAATTATATAGCTTAGATATAAGAATGAGATATACTAGTATCTATCCTTCCATTCAATGATTGTGCAGAAACAATAATTGTATGTAGTATCTAGTTACGTGAGACTCGATAGATGGCGCTGCTTTTAATTACATTAATTAATTATATATATATATATATATATTAATAGCTTTCCGCCCGCAGCTTCGCCCGCGTGGAGTTCGGTTATATCGCGTCTCCAAGAGAACCTTTCATAAGTCTGGGATAAAAACTATCCTCTGTTCTTTCTCAAGGTCAACTCTATCTCTGTACCAAATTTCATTAAAATCAGTTCAGTGGTTTAGGCGTGAAAGCGTAACAGACAGACAGAGTTACTTTCGCATTTATTTATTTAGTTCTATTTATTAATAGAGATTAACTAAATAAATATTTCTTTTATAAACCATTGAAAAATTTTCTTATATGTAGATTTATATTTCCTTTTTTGATAATTTTAATCTTATTTTTATTGTATATTTATCATTAATCACTTATTTTCAGATCAGTGACATTATACATAAAAAGTTATAAAATAAATCAAGAAAATTCAACCCCAAGAAAACATGAAGACTCGCCCTACGATAATATAAAGAATAATATAAAATTAAAGAAAAAAAAGAGAATAATTAATGCATTGTACGAGAAGAAGTTCTCCGATGAAAATGTTTCCCAAGTGAAAAAATGGTATGAACCAGAAAATAACTTTATAAAGAAAATATAATGATAGAATAAGTAAAATGATTATTACTTTAATATTAAGAAATCTTATATACTTAATAATTATACTTTTTGCATGTGATACTTAATAATTATACTTTTTTGTGCATACTTTTGCAAGTTGGTGATAATTTCAAATGTGATTTTCTATGTAGTACTAAACTGTTTTGTAAGTTTTAAATTATGTTACTGGTTAACGTATGTAATATATTATTAATATGTTTTAATATATGTAGTATATTAATATAATGCATCTTTTTATATATATATGTATATTTTTGTAACCTTTTTTATATCCTCATACTTTGTATATTTGTTCTTACTCTTTAAGTTTCAAACTATATTATATATAAATAATCTTTAGCCTTACAATTTGATAATTATATAACCTTTTTATATGTTAAGTTTCTGTGAATAAGTTATAAAAGATACAATTTTGTTTTGACATTTTATATTGTATTAATAAAAGACTGATTGGAAGTATTGTTTCGTTTTATTAATAAATAAATAATAAATTAGGCAATATATTTAGAGAACACACATTTAATTTGAACCGAACCTTTAAATTCCCGAACGCACCCGAAGTGATATTAAAGCTAAATATTTATATTAAAGGAAAATATTTGTCGACGCTATTTGTGTTTTTGTGAATTGAATTTAACTTATTTACAGTGTTTTGGTTTAAGATTATAATTATAAACTCTTAAAGACATGTTTGTTCTAGTTTAGGTTTGATTTATTATGTAAAGTGGTGGGTTTATAACACATTTTTTTTTAAATGATTTTATTATAATCCTAAATTTCAGAATACAATGTATTAGATACTTTCAGATTGTTTATTGTATCGATGACAAAATAAAATAGTATTATATTAAAATGAAAATGTGTTAAATAAACAATAATTGTTTTGATTTTTTTATATGCAAAAATAATATACTTAGGGTGGCAACCGGCGATTCCAGGAAAACTACGAAACATACTTAAATGTATATTAAAATACGAATTACATATTAAAACTTATAACCTACACCTAAGACTACATGATTGTCCCGATGTTAGGATAGCAATACCATTCCATAGCTTGTGTGTATCAGGAATCTTCTGGTTCACACGGCTTGGTGTTCGTTCCGCGGAGTCAG
The DNA here is from genome assembly GCA_916720795.1 of Danaus chrysippus. Taxonomy (NCBI): domain Eukaryota; kingdom Metazoa; phylum Arthropoda; class Insecta; order Lepidoptera; family Nymphalidae; genus Danaus; species Danaus chrysippus. The sequence continues at coordinate 994,956 of CAKASE010000070.1, forward strand.
CGGCGTCACTCGTTATATGATATTTCACCGATACAAAGATGTCGCCCCGGCGATGTTTATTTTTTTTTCTTCATATATAGCGCGTACGTAACGCAAAACACAATACTTACAGTATTTCAAAATAATTATAATACCTATATATGTATGTATACTAAATATTTTATATTTTTAATATTTACTTCATATTTACTTGAATAATATATTTAAAAAAACGATATAATCCTTGTAATTTAACGTGTATCACGACACTTAATAGATTCACAATAAAAAAATGCATTACAAACAGCTAATAGTTTTAAAGTATTGATCAGATATTAACAAAAAGTAATTAAGAACGATCGCAAGGAAAATGGGTTTTAAATAAAATAAAAAAACATCAAAATCCGAAGATCCATTTGAGCTACATTGCAACAGACACACAAACTCACAAGTGTAAGTCGAAATAATAATACAAATAAATTAAATATTGTCTTTACATGGCTTGTAGTCAAATGCTTCTAGTTCAAAAATCAAAAAATTCAATTTCACTTTTTAAAAATTATGGCTCCATAATACTGACGATGACAGTCAAGTCAAGACGAAAAAGTCAGTGGTGGCCTAGTGGTTAAAAGGCCCGCCTCTCATGGATGAGGGCGCGGGTTCGATCCTGGCCCGTGCAAGTACCAATGTGATCTTAGTCATATGTACTTTCTAAGAGTACTTGGACATTACTGATTAATGCATTCCCAAAGAGGGTTGATGTCAGGCAGGCGGCCGGTCGTAAAAACAATTAGCCAAAACTATTCACAACATGTAAGGCAGACCCTGGCTAAAGCTGGGAATTTGCCAGGTAGAAGAGAAGGACAGCAGTCAGGACATAATTTAACATTTTAAATATTTTATGGGTTAATGATTTATGGTTAAATACTAGCTTTCCGCCCGCAGCTTCGCCGCGTGGAGTTCGGTTATATCGCGTTTCCAAGAGAACCTTTCAAAAGTCTTTGATAAAAACTATCCTATGTTCTTTCTCAAGGTCAACTCTATCTCTGTACCGAATTTCATTAAAATCAGTTCAGTGGTTTAGGCGTGAAAGCGTAGCAGACAGACAGACAGACAGACAGACAGAGTTACTTTCGCATTTATAATATTAGTAGGGATTAGTGATGTAACGAATGTTGGATTTTTCACATTCGCGAATGCGAATGCGAATGCGAATATTCATCTTCAATATTCGCGAATGCGAATGCGAATGCGAATGTTAAATTTCAAATAAAGCGCGCGCAAAATGTTTGACATTTCGTGTCGGCCATGTTTAAATTGAACATAGCCGAGCCGATACAGGTTGAATGAACGAAGTTAGTCACAGAAAGTTCATTCGAAAAGTATTGTTTTGATTTGAGGTTAGTTTGGTGTTATTGCATTTCCCAAATTTAACTGATATTCAAGTGACAAAGTGGTATAAAAACATGAGTAAAGCACGTGTTAGCGAAGTTTGGACTTATTTCACAATATATGATGCTGAAAATGTAAATTGCAAGTTGTGTGATAAAAAGTACTCGCGCAAAGGCAGGACCACTAGTGCTATGCGAAATCACCTAGAAACTAAACACAAAAATGAATATGACGAATTGAAAAGAAGAGAGCATGAAAAGCGAGGTGCTGCTAAAATAAATTCTTTGGCGTCCTCTTCGCGACAATGTACCAAAACCGACCTTAAGCAAATATCTTTAGGTGATTGCATCGAAAAAAATAAAAAATGGGATAACAACAACACCAAGTCTTTGGAGCTAGATAATTTAATTGGCGAAATGATTGCACTGGAGGACTTACCATTTAGTTTTGTGGAATGCCTTGGATTTGTGAGATTGATTAACCAAGTGTGCCCCTCGTATAATTTAAAATCTCGGCAATATTTTACTTCGTTTATTTGCGAAAAATTATATGGCAAGGTAAAAGATAAAATTCTGGAATTAATCAAATCATTTGAAAAACTAGCGTTTACAACTGATATCTGGTCTGATTCTTGCTCTGGGGTATCGCTGATAAGTTTCACTTGTCACGGAATTACCAAAAGTTTTGAAAGAAAAATGATTGTTTTGAAATCTGAAGTATTTAATGATGGGCGACATACAGGAGAAAATATAGCCGTAAAGCTAGAAACTATGTTGTCATCATGGGGAATTCCCAAAGAAAAGGTATTATGTATTGTTAGGGACGGTGGCACTAACATGAAAAAAGGTATTTCTTTATTAAATATTAAAAACATTGATTGTTTATCGCACCAAATTCAACTTGTTGTTAAGGAAGGGCTTAAGTCACAAGAATCTATCATTGCAGTCATTAACAAATGTAAAAAGATAGCAACACATTTTCACCACTCTAATGTAGCTCAAGATGAACTTGCTAATCTACAAGAAAAACTTAATCAACCAAAGCTCAAGATAATCCAAGAGTGTGTTACGAGATGGAATAGCAACTTTTACATGTTAGAACGAATTTTAAAAAACAAAGATTCACTGTGCCTTTATGCTTCCACTAACAACAAAATTTCACAACTAAGTTCAGATGAATGGATAGTTGTGGAAAAATTAATTACATTGCTTAAACCTTTTGAAGAAATAACACGAGAACTAAGTGCAGCCAATGTTTCCATATCGTCTGTGATTCCGTTATTGGCCACCCTGGAAAAGGTGATTGATGAATATGAGGCATCTGAAGAATGCATTAGAAAAACTATACTCGTTTTAAAACAAGAAATGAATCACAGATTTTCTCACTTGGAAAACGACAAATTATTTGCTACAGCAACTTTTATTGATCCTAGGTACAAATCGAAATTTTTCAAAAATCCTTCAACCAAAGATCAGGTCGTGAAAAATATTTTGGATTTAATTGGAAATGAGGACTTCAGCTTTCCTTCATGTTCAAATTCAAAGCGTCCTAAAACGACTAATCAGGTTAAGGAAAACTTTGGCTCCAGTGCCAGTCTTTCAGAAAAATCTGTATCACTAAAAGAAACTATGAAAATGATGATGGACTCAAGTGAAAGCGAGGAAGAATTAGAAAATGAAATTCCAAATCCTGTAGAAGTTTTTAATTAAAAAAAATATTAATGATTATGTATTGGATAAACGTATTGAAAATGAAGAAGACCCACTTCTTTGGTGGAAAGTTAATAGCAATAAATATGGTATTCTTTCTCCTGTAGCCAGAGAATATTTGGTAACTCCACCCACAAGTGTCCCCAGTGAAAGAGTTTTCAGTGGAGCTGGACTTCTCTACACACCTCACCGAAACAGGCTGCACGGAGAAAGAGCTTCAAAACTTTTATTTTTAAAATTTAACATTCCTTTACTTCAATTTAATTACTAAGAATTTAAAGTTACAGCGAGTTTAATTATTTTAATAGTCAACTGTGTCAACTTGTTATTAGCAAAACTATAATTGTGTAGTTTATATTTGATTATTTTTAATTCATAGAAAAAGAAAATTAGTGAAAAAATGTGCAATTGAAACCAAATGTTAACATTATGAATATTAGAACTTTACTTTTGTTTTAAATAGAAATAAATATTTTTTGTTTTTGTAAAAAGCTTATTTACAAATAGTCAAGTATTCATTATTTGATTTTTTAAGTTTATATTTCATTATCATATTTAATTCTTAGAAAATATATAGTGGGATGGAAAAATATATAATTAAAGCCAAAAAGGTTATAAATTAATATTATACTTAGATTTGATTGGATCTCTGAAGTTCTGTTTTCACAAAAGATACTTGAATTTAGAATTAGATTTTTTTCAAAATATATGTAAGGCATGGACATTCATTATTTTTTCTGTGGTGGAGTTAAGTTGTGATTTTGTTAATATTTTAATTAGACTAACAAGAACAAAAGAGAAAGTGTTTCTAATTTAGTTGCTTACCAAGACTGTTCCATAATATTTTTTTTTAATTCAAGTATGGTTAAATAAAAATATATAAATCTTATCAGTTGTGTTATCATTTCATATGCAACCATATAATAATTTCCTTTTTGTTTGTTAAATACATTCGCTAAATATTCGCATCGTTTTTTGCGAATAGGAATGCGAATGCGAATATCGAAAAATATGCGAATATTGGCGAATGCGAATGCGAATGCGAATATTCGTTACATCACTAGTAGGGATTATGTTAACATAATTTATTATATTGACAGTTTCTAATTTCATGATTCAGTGATTATTTTTAAAGGGATTGCGTAATTGAACAAAAAATAATGTTCGTCACTTAAAACTGTGTTGTTGCTTAATTTTGTGTCTGATATAGCTGAATATGTTTGGAAAAAAGTTTTTTTTTTATATTTCTAAGTACATTTTTGCTCAGTACTAATACAAACCACTTCTAACAGTAACTTGTATTTTATACTAAAAAGTTATTAAAATAAAACTATATTTTCGCATATGATTCCTGATTTTTTTTAATTTAATATCAACAATTAAACAATCTGACCTTGATTCTTAATTAAGATATTTTTAATTAAATTTAGTCAACATCCGCTTCGATTGAGAAATAATTACAATATCTGATCAATGAATGAGTGATTGATTTTTTTAATCTTTATCTAAAGATTAATAATCTGTTAAACACCTGACACAAATCTTTTTATTGCGTAAATTTTTTTTATCTACGCAAGATTGGTAGATAGCATTTTACGATTGAAATATTTGATTAGTTTTAAATACATAATATTTTTTTTACATTAACTTACAAGATTATGGTTATTTATTAACTGTGAATTTCGTAATAATTTGTTTTATTTAAATTAATATGTTATTTTTAATCTTCTATTCGGCAGAATAAGATAAACACATTTTATAAGTCACGGTTAATATTTACAAATTGTTTTGTGAGCACAACTTAAATATGACGTTTATTTCACTGTGTTCTGAAATCGACAATAACAAAAATCTTAATCCTTAAATAATGATAATGAATATTTATCTATGAATAATGTTTTAAATAGATTTTGAAAGCCTTAGAAAGAAAATAAATAATTTAATGAGATCTAAGACTTTCGAGTATTCATTTAAATGAAACTAATATTTTCGGATTACTACGCATATTAGGTATATTATTTAAAAAAACTGTTTCGTCTGCCCGTGATCACGGTTGCTGAATAGTAATAGAAAAGCGACAGTATGTAGTTTAAAAATAATAAAATACACGTAGTAATCCGAAAATATTAGTTTCATTTAAATGTATAATTTAAATGAACGCTGCCTTACTTATTAGATATCTTTTCTACGTTTAAGTGACAGTGGCAGTCCACCGATAACAGTCTGAACGATTGTGGACATCGGATCGATACGTGGCTTACGTAACGAACTACGTGACGGAGACAACGTGAATTTACTAAGAATCGTGGCCACTCCAGCCAAAGACTGCATGATTCCTAGACGCTCACCTGGAAAAACATATATAAACATGAGAAAATTATACTTATTACTGTTAACAACGCTATATTGAGCAAAATTAATAAAGACTAATTCTGTATAATATATATTAGCAAATTATATTGACCAACAATAGTAATTAGAGATTTGAGATGAAACCTCTCATCATTCCATGTATTCACGGTGCGTGTGTCGGGTCCATCGTTGTAGTGAGAGGAGCTTCAACAGTGACTGGGACTTGTGACCCAGGTGTAGGTTTAAGGGACCCCTATCTAACGCGTTAAACGCTCCATCAACATTATCTGATATGTAAAACTCACCAATACATGACCTGGGTCCATCGCCGAATGGCATGAAAGTGCATTTCTTGATATCACCAACGTTTTCTGGGTTGAATCTCTCTGGCCTGAACTCTTCAGGATTCTCGAAAAGCTCTTCATCCATATTCATGGCCTCTGTCGAGACGATCATCACCATATTTTCGTCTAGCGTAAAGTTTGTACCTGGTAGAGTGCATTTATTGACCGTCCGACGAATCAAAAAGCCGGGAGACGTCAAGAACCTGATGCTTTCTCTGTGGATGATAAAGAAATTGTAATGCAAATATAGAAGAAACCTTAATGTAATAATCAAAGATAAAAATACGGAGTTTAAAAGCAAGTTTGGCACCTTTTACAAATCATACAATCTATTAGACGTATTAAGAATAAATATATATTACTTGAGTGACATTTCCAGATACTTCATGTCTTTCACAGCATCGAATGATAGTTTCCCGCCGTAATTCTTTAGAACCTCGTCGACTTCTTTCCGGCATTTCTCCTGTACGTCCGGATGATAAGCCAACATGTGGAGCAAGAAGCTACTTGCTGATGAAGAAGTTTCGAAACCAGCGACAAAGAAAATGAACACTTGCGCAGCGATCAATTGATCATCTAACTCTATTTCCACGATTTTTGGTGACCCATCCGGATTCCTATGCTCGAGAGAGTCACCAACCAGTTTTCCCTTTTCACGAAGCTCCAACATCATATCTACAAAGTCATTCCTACCAGATGGCTTATAATTCCTCTGCTCCATAATCTGTTTGACGATAGATACGGTCTTATTTTCGATTTCTGGCGCCATGAAGTGTAAATCTTTGCATAAAACTGGCATCATCCTCTTCAGAAGCGAAACGAAATGGTCTCTCTTAGTTATATTTACAATACGCTTGCCAAGTTTACGGAAATCTGAGTTCTCATCGTTGAGCGCGGCCGAATCTATACCAAAACCGCACGCTCCAATGAAATCTGTAGTATATCTGGCCATTAGATCACGAATATCAAGTTCGTCACACGTCTCAGCCATACCTTCAGCTAGCTTCGCCAATTTTTCCGTTCTCTCCACTATCAATGGGAACATAGCCTTCAATTTGCCGCTCGAAAATGTAGGCGTCAGCTTCTGTCTTAACAATTTCCATACATCACCCTCAGACGTGAAAAGATTCTTCAACAATGGTTCTATAGCTTGCCTATTCGGATTCAGACCTCTGTAGTAAAAGTTCTTGAAGTCCGTAATCAGTATATGCTTGACCAATTCCGGGTCCCGAATTAGTGTAGCTGGGTTATTGCCCTCGAAGAAGCCAACGAATCTTTCTCCAGGAAACCTCCTGTATAGAGCAGCAAATCTTTCAGATACGCTGACTCCATTGATAAACTGCTTCAAATTACTGCCAAAAAATATCAGAGGCTCTTCATACGGAACGCCTCTCTTCTTCCAGTAATCGAAATTCCTTGTACCGTAAAAGTACAAAGTTATTATAAGTATACCAATTATGAGCAAAATCATTTTTACGGACTTAACACGTTGTCCTACTATGAGGAATTTGAGCGAAGTAAATTTTATGAAGATTTCCAAATTAATTTGAATTTTTTATCACTTCTGATAATATTTCTTATCATGAGATATTAATAATTTTAATAAATAACTCATATCAAATATTAATAAATCTGTTTTTTGATATAAAAGTTAATATTAATTTGTTTAAACGTATTATTAAACTTTGCATTGTACTCTTTATCTAGTAAAATTGTTTGTAAATTCTGTTATAGTATCTGCTAAGGATTTGGCCTAAACGATGTTTTTGATTTCTATAAATTACGTTTTAATTAAATATCAAGATAGCAACAGTTTATCTTGATTTAGTGACGATGTAATTAATGATTCTTTAAATATCAGCGGAAGTATTAATTCTGATTTAAATTAAAGATTTTGTATTCATTTTCCTTTTGGTCATAATCATTATAACTGAATGAATAAGACATACTCAAGTACTCATTTAAATAAAACTAATATTTTCGGATTTATTACGCGTTTGATGATGAGATGTCTTTTTTATCTCGTCTGACCATGATCAAGGCTGCAAAGTAATGTAAAAAAGTAGTTAAAATAATAAAAAACGTGTCATAAATACGGCGAGTATTTTATGTTTTATTGAAACAATAACTGAATACATATATACCCAAAACATGTTGTCTTGTTACGATGACTGAATAATAAAAGATTTTTTGAAAATTATTTACTGTGATTTTGAAATTAGTATGATTTGTTTAATGTTAAAATAGCAAGGACCTTAATAAATTCGGCAATATAGCTAGAACCAGTTTCCATTTATAAACACGCAGATAATATAAAGGAGTTCTATTAATCAAGTCCGCGTAAAAATATATTTCGCTGAAAAAATATCGTAACACTGTGTTAACGTTTTTAGGGAAAAAACAGGTAATTATGTCAATACCTGCTCAAATAATAATTATTAACTTAAGCATTATTCTGCCAAAAACTTTTTTTATGAAAATGTCTTATTTCTTTATTTTTTTTTTCATTTCAAAGGTGGCAAACTAGCATACGGCCTACTTAATGGGCAGTAGTGACCGTCGCCCAAAGACATTCGCAACATAGATGTTACGGAAAAGGGAGGGGTGGGAAAAGGAAAATATCAGGAAAGGGAGGGAATAGGGAAAAGACATTTATTCTGTCAACATAAAAATTAAAATAATTTAAATGAAACTAGGTAATATTTTTAAAAAATATTAGTTTCATTTAAATGTGTACTCGCGAAAATCTTAGATCTCATTATTAAAATAATTTAATCCAATTTTGAGCGAAGACAATTTAATAATAATATTTATAAAACATAAACTATCAAAATAAGTCAGTGGTGGCCTAGTGGTTAAAGGGCCCGCCTCTCGTTGCCGAGGGCGCGGGTTCAAACCTGGCAAGTACCAATGTGATTTTTCGGAGTCATATGTACTTTCTGAGTGTATTTAGACATCACTGACATACGGTGAAGGAAAACATCGTGAGGAAACCTGGACTTATAGTTTCACAATTATGAGTTTGAAATCACCAACCCGTCTTGAGCAAGCGTGGTGATTAATGCTCAAACCTTCTCCATGTGAGAAAGAGGCCTTGCTCAGCAGTGGGCTCTGATAGGCTGATGACATCAAAATATTAAGAGATATTATTAGTCAAATAATTTGAGTACATAAATTTTAAATCAATTAAATTATTTATTGTGACCTACATTGTATTGTACAAAAACGTGCACGACGCATTCAGCCAACGTCACGTAGACTGTAGATTACACGGAAGAAGTTATTGTATAGTTTGTATAATATTTTATTCAAAAACATTGTAATTGCAATTATTAATATTCATATGTAAAGTAAGATAAAAATATATTTCATTCATTAGTTACTTACATAATAATAGCGATGCTATATAAAAATGAAGTTTGTTAAAAGAAAAAAAAAATAGTCTAGTACACATTTCGCAGCAGGAAAAAATGTTTTGCATATTTCAAAAGAAAATTTGACAATATGTCTCAGACTCTCCGTTTTCCAAATTCCTTGTCCTAATTTCATACAGTTTTAAAAGAAAAATAAAAAGTTTACAAAATCCAAAATCTTCTTATCTACTTTAAGGAGGAATAGAGATCGCCCGGGCAGTTCTACGTTTATAATTCTGAAAATAAAGCAGATAAAGTCGCGAGTATAAACTAGTGATATATAAAATGCTATGGTCGTTTCTGAGAATAGAATATGGAATGTATATTAAACAGAAATCCCTACTAATAGTATAAATGCGAAAGTAACTCTGTCTGTCTGTTACGCTTTCACGACTAAACCACTGAACTGATTTTAATGAAATTTGGTACAGACATAGAGTTGACCTTGAGAAAGAACATAGGATAGTTTTTATCCCAGACTTTTGAAAGGTTCTCTTGGAAACGCGATATAACCGAACTCCACGCGGGCGAAGCTGCGGGGGGAAAGCTAGTATACGATAAACGATGAAAAAAATCCATAAAACGTTGTAGGAGTAATAATGAAACGTTTGATTGATTTTTGATATATGAAATATGTACCTACTTGTATCGTATAGCATAAAAAAAACTATTTTTATAATGATCTAGCTTTCCGCCCGCAGCTTCGCCCGCGTGGAATTCGGTTATATCGCGTTTCCAAGAGAACCTTTCAAAAGTCTGGGATGGAAAACTATCCTATATTCTTTTTCAAGGGCAACCCTATGTCTGTACCAAATTTCATTAAAATCAGTTCAGTGGTTTAGGCGTGAAAGCGTAACAGACAGACAGACAGAGTTACTTTCGCATTTATAATATCAAGTAGGGATTTATAAATATATCTGTAAATACAAGCTTGATATTTATATTGAAGTACAGTTTCAGTCTAGGTTTTTAATGTTCGTCGTTTATTCTATAAAGGTTCTATAAAATGGCTGAAGCCAGTATTGATAGTTTTCAAATACAAGTTTATACTTAAATGTTGCCATTACAAAATAACAATGGTTCAGTATTATAATTAATTAAGTCATGAAAATAATTTAAAGGATTATAGTATATTATAATTTTTAATTACACTTGTAATTAAGGTAAATTAAAAAATTAAAACCCTTTATATGTCCAATTAAGTTTTAATAAGTTTAACTAGTTTAATAAATGTATGTAAGTAGCTGTTAGGATTGTTTATAAATTGACAGAAGCCAGAATAGTTAAAGCTTATAATGTTTTATATATAAATCGTGACAGGTTATTAGGTGGATTGAGAAACAGGAAACGCTTGGTGTGTAGTGTAGACTCGTGCTAAACATACTAGACGATCAACGATGTGACGTCTTGTATTGAATAATTAATTAAGTACTGATATACAGTTAGGTGGTAGAGACTAGCTGTGGTCAGTTACTACAGCTCGAACATGTGCTGGGTCGACCGTAAGTACCACCCTCTCACAGAAGATCGGCGTGAAGTAGTCTTTAATGGATGCGTTTCGTTCGATGAGTGAGAGAGACGGTTGCCCTTTTCCTGCTCCCACCCTTTCACTTTATACACTCCTCTGTCCATGAGCAAATGTACTACCTCCGTCAGGTGGGCCCAGTGGCGGCGTAAGGCGTGGGCGACGTGGGCTATTGCCTACGGCCTCGCGGTGCAAAGGGGCCCCGCGCCTCAAAAATTTTTAAAGCCAGAATTTTTAAAAATATATCTTCTTCTTCCTGGCAATTTCCCAGCTATAACCAGGGTCTGCCTTACATATTATAAATAGTTTTGGCTATTTGTTTTTACGACCGGTTGCCTGCCTGACATCAACCCTTTTTGGGAATCAGATTTAATTAAACCTATTTTAATAAGAATAGTGTATTCAATGTTTTAATAATATTTAGCGAATAAATAGATAGAGTTTAAGTATATTGATTGCCCCCGAAAACAGTGACGTTTTTTAATTGTTTCTGTTTTTTTCTCTGATTTGTAATACATCGGTACCTGTACTCGTCTATTTTACATAAAGTAAGAAATATTTAATTGGTAATAAGTATGTAACGCAGTAATTGCTTGTACTTATATAAAATACGCTTTATAATGTCTTTTGAACGAAACCAAAGCTTTAAGGGTAAAAAACGTATCAACGTTTAAGTTTTTAAAACTAGCAGGTAGTAAGAGCTTCAAGTTGCCATAGAATAAGGCCTCGCGAAATTTATCTTGCCCACATCAAATTCAGGGCTTGCCCCGCCACTGGGTGGGCTGTCTGCTCATTTGACCACTTTGTCATAAAAAGCAGTATTTTTATAGATCTAGAATGTTCCTTACTTTCCTCCAATCTAATTTTAAATAGAAATATAGACATAGTAGACGGAAGCGCACTATCTCAGTGTAAGATATTTGTCTCTTTCCGTTTAGTTTTTATAATACTGAATTGTAAATGAAACTTGGAAGCAATGTAGCCAAAAGTATTAAAGAAAACGGCTTCGTTTGAGTAGCCCAAATAAAAAATGCTTTTTAAACGTCTCTATAAAGTCTCAAATCTGTGATAATATGTACATACATTTTACATAGCAATACACATTTAAAAATATATAACAAAATACCCAACTAATTATAAAAAGACAATGTACTGAATATCAAAGTTAAGTAAAACAACAACTGTATAATTTTAAAGACTTTTAAAACTTAGTAAAATATAAAATTGCCTCATTTATTAAAATAGTAATATTTAAATAAATAAACATTTTAAACTAAAATCATCAAGAAGCGGCCTTATTTCGCCAATAATAAAATTTACGTAATCTGGCAACACTGACAGGAAAGTACACGGACGCGGGAAAAACAAATCTTATCACTCATGAACTGTCAAATAAAACTATTTACTTTTAAGTATCGTTTAATAAAAATATTTCTTTCTCTTAGGATTAATAATAATAATAGTTCTTTTTTACACTTCCATTGTTTTCGAAAAAAATATCTGTCTTTGTCATCGCAAATGAAAAATGCTTCGGTCTTCAAAGCATGTGCATCACGATTCACGAACAAAATATAAGTTAACTTATTTAAAAACCCATATTATATGTAAAGTATATTTGTTTGTTATATTAAGCCACTTTTAACTAAAACTCCGGTACATAGTATATATTTTTAGACCTTTATTTATTTGTTTGTTCCGGCTAACTTTCATTGTCAGGTATCTAATGTAATAAGGACCGGTTTAGGATAGTTTTACTTTAGAAAGAAAAATATGTACATATTAAGATGTAATGTATGTGTGTAGCAAAATAAATGGTTTAAATGAACAATAATAAAAAAACTTTAAATCATGGGCACAACCAGTTTGAAATAAATCTAAAACATTTATATTCATATACATACATACCTATATATATAAAAGTCGTGTTAATTACACTATTCATAACTCATGAACGGCTGTTGGCATATGGTTGAAAATTAGTGGAGAGATAGATTAGAACAAGGAGACGGACATAGGATATTCAGTTATGATCGAAAAAGAAAAAAAAAACAAAATTAAACAATATCTGGTTATTTACTGCCTCTAGGGCGGAATAGAGTTCGCCCGGTCAGCTATACATATATTACTTATTTCTAAATTAACGCGGACGAAGTCGCGTGCAAAAACTAGTGTATATATCCCTACTAATATTATAAATGCGAAAGTAACTCTGTCTGTCTGTTACGCTTTCACGCCTAAACCACTGAACTGATTTTAATGAAATTTGGTACAGACAGAGTTGACCTTGAGAAAGAACATAGGATTAGAGTTTTTATCTTAGACTTTTATAAGGTTCTCTTGGATACGCGATATAACCGAACTCCACGCGGGCGAAGCTGCGGGCGGAAAGCTAGTAGTAAATAAAACCAACCATTAATATAATATATTTATTTAAGCCTCTTCGTTCTTAGCAAGCAGTCCTCGGATGCTCAAGTCATACACCACTTCTTCAATCTTCTTCACGTCATACTTGAGAGCATCAAACCTCTTTCTGAGATGATCGTTTTTGAGATTCAACAACCTATAAAATATACACACATATTATATAATATGTAGTTATAAGATTTATATCATCATCAACCTATCAGAGCCCACTGCTGAGCCTCTTCTCACATGGAGAAGGTTTGAGCATTAATCACCACGCTTGCTCAAGACGGGTTGGTGATTTCAAACTTATAATTTGTATTTAAGTTCAGGTTTCCTCAAGATGTTTTCCTTTATCAGTCAGTTGTGTCTAAATACTCTTAGAAAGTACATATGACTCGGACAAATCAGTGGTAGTTCCCAGGTTTCGAACCTGCGCCCTCATGCATGAGAGGCGGACCTTTACCTACTAGGTCACCACAACTTAAAGTTTAAATATTTGTATATTATAACTTCTAACCAGTTAGTTAGTTATAAGTTATAACTGAACTATATTTAATATATTCATGTAATATATAAAGTTTAGTTAAAAAACTAACTAATTTTTACCTGAACCCAGCATTCAACTCCATAACAAATTTGGATATTTGCAGCGGTTTTTCATAATCACCTCTAGTTACAGAATTAACGGCCAACCGAGACTGTAAAAGACAGACATACATGATAATAAAAACTTATATAAGAAAAACAAAGTTATATGTTAAGTAATGATATATTATATTGTGCATATCTATGTATAAAATTCTCGTGTCGCGGTGTTAGACAGAGAACTCCACCGAAACGGCTGGACCGATTTTGATGAAATTCTGTGAGCATATTAAATAGGTCTGAGAATCGGTCAACATCTAGTTTTCATACCCCTAAGTCATAAGTTGACCCTTAATGTTCTTTTTTTTTCGCATGAATTTTGTTATTTTTTTATAATCCAGCATTAAAATATAGATACAACCGAAAATTTTCTTCACCAACCCCTATTCTTTTATCGTAGAAACTCTATTAACCGGACTAATTGTTGTCGATAGGCATTCGTATAATCGAATGTATGAAGAAAAGACGGTTTTGTTTATATGTAGAACATAATACCTATTATATGTTCATTTAAAAAATAAATTTCAATATATACATGGTAATTTGCAATTGGTAATTATGAATTATAATAATAAATTTCAATTGGTTTAGAATATTTGGTAATTATCATTTGACGTACGCCACTCTCAACAACACCACTAATTTTTATCCGGACTTGTCCGTAGTCCGGCTAATCGCGAATCCGTATAACTGAGGGCCGGATAATAGAGTTTCTACTGTATATGGCAGAACAATGTTTGCCGGGTCAGCTAGTATATATATGTTTATATGTTTGATGAATGATGGGATCAATTTGGAGTTAATTTGAATAACATTGATTATACAGGGTGACTGGTGAATTACTATCGATATTTGAGGACGTGATATTTGACGATCATATATGACAAAATAAAAATTAATATAACATAAATATTAATAAACTTCTAAGTAAAGTTAACCAAAAGTTATGTAATTAATTACGCATCGTGTGAACACCCTACAGATTAGGTATACACACACACACACATACGCGTGCGGCGACGTGTTGTTGTATCAGCACGCCGCCGCACGCGTCCACACTCGGAACACTTGGAACGTGTACACACTTTATTTATTTATACGGAAATTTGGTCAAAAATTAAGTACCTATTTTTTTTACATAATTCGAATGAGAATCATGTACCGAGTATGCTCCTTAAATATTGATAGTAATTCACCAGTCACCCTGTATATATGTATACTTACAAGTTCAGAACATAAATGCAATAAGCCAACCAAATAATCTTCAATATCAAGATGAAACCCTTCCTTCTCTTCAATCGCACTCACTGAAAGTTAAAAAACATATTTAATATATAGTTTTTTTACATAATCATTTCATTACAATGAAATTTAAGATAAAAAAATGCTGTATCATATTGGCTAAAACTTTTACATCATATGATAGCTATGAAGAGGAATACATATATTGTTTTTATATCCCTACTAAAATTATAAATGCGAAAGTAAGTCTGTCTGTCTGTTACGCTTTCACGTCTACACCACTGAACTGATTTTAATGAAATTTGGTACAGACATAGAGTTGACCTTGAGAAAGAACATAGGGTAGTTTTTATCCCAGACTTTTGAAAGGTTCTCTTGGAAAAGCGATATAATCGAACTCCACGCGGGCAAAGTTGCGGGCGGGAAGCTAGTAGTTTATATTTTGAAAATGCTATGAAATCAACAAGTAATAAGTACATATAATTAATAATACTGTCAAAGTTAAAGTAGCAGGTTCATATCTGGTCAAGACAATTTTTTTTTTGTTTTTATATATAATTATAAAGGGATTCATTCAGAAAATTAAATTTAATTATGATACTTAAACATTTTAATAAATTAATCAATTGTTTCAATCTTTGTATCTTAAGCAATCTAGAGATATAAAAATGAATTAAAGTAATTATAATGATAAGAAGAATATGATTAGCATATGAAAATACACAAACCCTTCTATTCGAAGTTGGTTAAAACAGATTTGTGTAATCAATAAATGAACTATAAAATTTTTAGAGATTTTATATTTGAGTTGCATAAAATATTTCTGATATAACAAGATCTAAAGGAAAAATTGATAATCAGACAGTGATTTTGATACAACTTATACATAACACATTTTTGTGAAGTCGGGAGAAGATTAGTGATTTTAGAAATATCTAAATTTAATGGTAATACTTATATTATAAATTGAAAGGTTTGTGAGTATTAGAAACTATATTTTATCTTGATATTCTAAACTGTTTCATTTATGTAGTTTCAACAAAATCGATAAAGGTGTTTTTGTATTGATAGTAATAAGCATATATTGGTAAATAATGAGACAAAACCTTTCATCATTCCATGTATTCACGGTGCGGGTGTCGGGTCTATCGTTGTAGTGAGAGGAGCTTCAACAGTGACTGGGACTTGTGACCCAGGTGTAGGTTTAATATATATAGAGAGACGAAACCTCTCATCATTCCATGTATTCACGGTGCGTGTGTCGGGTCTATCGTTGTAGTGAGAGGAGCTTCAACAGTGACTGGGACTTGTGACCCAGGTGTAGGTTTAAGGGACCCCTATCTAACGCGTTAAACGCTCACCTCCACTGTCCAAGCTCCTCTCTCTACCTAATTTGAAACGAACCTACTAGGGCTGTATACAAAGTATGTTCCAAGAATGAATTGATATTAGTTCTGGACAGGCCCAAGTCTTTAATAGGTATATATAGTTTTGATTCCTATGCTAAATTGTTAATTAAATTAAATTATGTGATATATCTCATTTAAGTGAACATTATATGTTCTTTATGAGGAAATAAAGTTCTTTCTTTAACCACAATGAGTGTTTTTGACTAAGATCAATACATTACCTCCTAATATACTCGCTACTGTTTCATGTGTAGCCAATATGCCGGTTTCCAGCCAAATCGTGAGTGATATTAAGAAACAGTATCTCTGTGTTGTGAAACGCCAATGGTCGTGGTATCTGAAATTATGACAATTGTACTATCAGTTTGGGTCAGTAACTAAAAACAGATAGTTAAGTCACTCGTAATTGTTATGATGGTTTAAATAGGTTTTGGATATTGAAAACTGTTGGTTTATTAATGATGTATTGCTAGTAAGAGTCAAGTTAATTTGATTTTCTTTATAAGGTATAAATTAGAAATATATTAGTTTCAATATAGATAAATTTATACATTTTCTATACATATTCATTAGTAAACTTCTTATAAGGCATAAAATACTTGATGTACCTAAATACTTCGTAATTATTTTAATCAATATTTTATCAAACCACTTATAGATTTGGCATAGAAAAACACATATCGTAAACATAATCCCTAGATTTTAACACATAAGAAGAAAAAAGGATAATACTATAATTAATTGTGACTTTTTAGTAATGTAATCACCATACTTATAAAAATCCCTCGCTGGAACCGCCGTCTTCAATCTCTGATAGCCTTCGTTGGCTTTTTCGAATAATTCACGGGCTTTTTGACATGCTGGTAGTACTGGAATTAGGTAAGGGTAAGTTTTTAGTAAAAATAAACGACATTGCTGTAGTCAAAAAATATGCGCTTGAAATATTTTTGACATTATTATTATTATTATATATCCTTCTTCTACCTGGCAGTTTCTCAGCTTTAGCCAGGGTCTGAGTTACATGTTGTGAATAGTTTTGTTTTTACCACCGGCCGCCTGCCTGACATCAACCCTCTTTGGGAATGCATTAATCAGTGATGTCTAAATACTCTTAGAAAATAATTCTTATTATATATGTAGTCTCCTTGTTAAATGTTAAATAATAAAGAAATACTCACTACCGGCGTCACTGTGGTGTATTACTTGGAGAACTGTTGTCACTTCGCGAGATATCTGATCAATTTCTTTACAAATCTGGCGTATAACCTACAATTACAATGAGTCGTCATATATTTAATAAATTAAACAGAAATACTTATTTATAAGATTTTTATAAGTTAAATAAATAAACTTGATATACTGATGCAAATAATATTATCAAAATCCGCGATTACCGTTTGACATATTAAGAATTATGGAATATAACTTACTTCGCGCAATTCCTGTTCAGAATCTAGACTCTTCTGAAACTCACTGAATATCGAATTAACGACGTGGTTTGAACTCATTTTTATTATTTCTTTATATAAAACAAAAATTGTTTATTATTGAATGTTTTTATTTACCAGTACGGCATTAATATGTACTTCCGGTTTAGAAATGTCTACGGAGTACAGACTGAAAATAAATATAGTGTATAAAAGTATGATTATATAAAATGTTAATGATTTATACATTTATTATAAAGCTATTATAATTTTAAAATTGTAATTAATAGAATTAAATTTACACGAATTGCAATTCACATTATATTTTTATTATTAGAAGCAGCAATAAGAAATAAGTTAATGGCTTGATTCTTGTTAACTATAATTAAGAATTAGAATAAAAATTGTGAAATGCATAAAGTATATCTGAAATAAAAACAGCTTAACGTTATATTTATTATATATAAAGGCGTTAAATTAAAATTCTCTAACACACTACACTAAATTGTTTTCAAACATTCGTGGCTTTTCAGAGAATGCTATAGATATTTATAAATAAATTCTATACTTTTGTACCAGTTTCGGATAGGAAAAACTTAAGAGATTTCGTTTAGGCCTAAAAGTTTATGCTTATATTAAGATTTTAATATTTTATATTATTGAATGTAAATGACAAAGTGGAAACCTTATTTTGATAGAATTTTTGACAAACCCTAATTTGTGTTTGTTTAGCAAAACTTGGGCAATCATCTCGCTTTTTGGTCAGCATTAGAATATGTATCAGTCTACGGAAACTTTTTTGCTTATAGACTATTTAGTACCTATACATTTTTTATTATTAAATGCAAGAACTTATATGATGCTTAACTATATCTAAAACTTAGTGTTCAAATTCACAATTAAACAATGTATCGCTTAATGTTCCATAACTATGTAATCTCGTAATTAAATTACATTTTTACTTTTCGACTAGACAATATAATAGCTAGTCAACTTAGTTGACATACAGGTAATGCTTGATGTCTAATTTTCATGTGTATTTATTTAAAATGAAATCATATGTCGTTCAATGTATATAAACTAAATATTAGATTTCATTCTTCCTCCTCTATTAGACATGAAAATTAAGGTGGATAGAAATAAAAACACAGTTAAACAATCAATAATTTTTATTTAACCAGTTTTAGCCAGGTGGCCAATGCATCTGGCGACCACCCAGAATGTGTACATGAAGGTGGTACACACTCTGAGCACCGTTCTTGCCATCGTTTATCACCAAACGGAATCCAGTCTTATCCAAGCCTTTATCCGCAGCTACTTTACGAGCCACCAGTAGGAGATGTCCTATAAGCAAAATAATATTCATCAGAAAATTCTAGATAAATCCTTTAGATAGATTATTTGTAACAATTTTCTAGTAATATAAGACAATATATTTCATCATTCCATGTATTCCCGGTGCGTGTGTCGGGTCCATCATTGTAGTGAGAGGAGCTTCAACAGTGACTGGGACTTGTGACCCAGGTGTAGGTTTAAGGGGCACCTAAATAGAATTAAACACTCACTTCCACCATCCGAGCTCCTCTCTCTACCAATGACTATGTAATGACTTGACGGTAATAGTTTTGTTTTGAGTCACATTATTCATTACCATGTTCAGTCCATAGAGTTTATATGTTTATAAATCTTCCAACCAAAATATTTAAACTATATCTCACACAGAAATACAATGATGTAATATATAACAATAAGAAGTCTTTGAAATTGGCTTTAATATAGGCATGCAAATTTATTTATCACCTTTCTTGAGAAGGATAACTCAAATATCTGACCAATACTTCCGAGTCAGAAAGATGCTGCCTTTAGTAAAGATTTTATTTAATTATTCTACTTTTATATTAGTAGGTAAGATTTTCTTTATATATTTGATTATGTATGAGTTTTGAATGTCTTAAGAACTAATAAATCATAAGTATTTAGCGATAAATCACCAAAAAGTATGTATGGTGTTATATAAGAAAATCTATATGAATAAAAAGAAATTTAGACCCATAGATATTTTGGTACATTGAAACTTGTATCAAATGTTATTTAATAATATTACTGAGCATTCAAGAGGCTTTAAATTGAACTATTTCTTGTTTATAAATCTTATATGATAATTTGTTCACCAAATACGGATGAAAAAACTATTACTGTGATTCATACAGTTGGGAATTCAATATTAAGTATTTAAATCATGAATATAATTTACCAAGGAGTTTTTCATCTTCATCATCAGCTTTGGACAACTGAGGGATTGGTTTCCGAGGAATCACCAGTATGTGTGTCGGTGCTTGAGGATTTACATCATCGAATGCTACACACTGAAACCATAAAGTTATTTAATAGTACCCTTATTATGAGACTGTATCAAACTACAAACAGACGGTAACGCGTTTTTCATGAATTGACGTTGATATTATGTGAAAATATTTAAGTAAACGAAATACTCTGTATGTAGTAAGAGAATAGAAAGTATACTTAGGTATATATATCTTCCTATTAAGAACAAATTGATAATATTCGAATGTACATGAAGTAAATTATCTTAAAAATGATGTTTTTATACCTAATAGCGTCTGATTATTTGTATATATATCGATTTAATGACATTGAAAATTTAAATATTTACGCAAAAATCTTTTTGAGTAGTAAAAGTTACTTTTAATTATCACAAAGAAAATATGAATAGATCTAAGAATTGCAGTTATAGTGGGATATTACTAATTATATCGGCGTAAAGGTTAAAATAAAAATCAGCTGATAGCTACCGGCCGGCAAATTGTTTAGCAAAATTATACAAATGCAATTTACCTGATCATCTTCGTAAACGAACTTAGCTGGTATTTCTTTCCTTAAAATCTTCCCGAATATAGTATCACCCCCCTGGGATGCAGATTGCGCTAATTCCACTTCACCGCCCGCCATGTTTTGCAGGCAGTGAGAATTTGGCAGTTTTACAGTTCTTTTGAAGTTAGAACTAACTTCAGTTTTCTGACATATTAATGTCTTATATGACAGAACGTATAGTAGCTTATAAACAGTTTATATTATTAAAAATTGCAAAAATGTTAGTTTTAATTAATTGTATTTGAATAATATTAAACTTTATACATAATTATATAATTCAGATTAAAGTTTCGTAGTTCCAGATTCCCAACTTTTACGTTAGATAAAGTTTTTGCTGTACATTGTATTCAAAATTTTCCACCCTTGTAATAATTCTGTTTATTTAATCAATATATCCTATTATTTATTTCATTGAAGGAGATCATTCACCAACGGATACAAGTATAGATTTTTGTTGTTTAAATAATTATCACTGGAAAGAACGAAAATAAATTCACATTGAATTGTTTAATGTTGCTAGAACTCAAGATGAGCAAATCAAACACAAAATTCATTTAACCCGTAATATTTTGCCAATGACGTGATTTTCAATTAACGAAGGAATTATAATTTTCAATACTTACTGTGTGAAAAAAAAAGTCTAAATGAAATAATAACTTCAACAATATTGTAATGGACTGTATCATATTCCAATGTGTCATTCTATCACAGAACCTGTTTAATCTGAGCTCTCATTTTATAGTTTTACTATTCACGACTTTATATTTATGAAGTAAAACTTCTGTTGCGACTTCAAACAAGGTTGCGTTAAACGTTCAACGCTCCTGGGGAGGGAATGGAGTAAATGGGTGGGTCAATTGTGAATTATAAGCAATGTTTATAAAAGTTTGTCTTAAAGAAACGTTATAAGTTTAGTAAAAAAATGTTTCTACCGCTTCCTATTTTCAATTCCACTTTACGAAGTTTCACTTCTACCGTACGGGATGACTCCAAGCTCTATTATTTTTTTAATAGGATTCTTGAAGACCCGGCGAACTTCATATCGCCCTATAATCAAGAAATATCTGTTACGTTTTTTATTTATATTTTTGGAGTTTACTTAAATCTAAAAACATAAATCTCCGTGTTTTGAAGTGCGACAGAATGATTGACATATTAGTTAGTTGTCAAATCTAATGTTAAAAAAACGTTTGTATCAACAACTACTAATAAATTAAAAATTAATTAATAAAACATTGTCCGGCGGACAAAATTGTGAATCTAAACCATACCCAGATCCTCTTGAACACACACAAAAAATTTCATCAAAATCGGTCCAGTCGTTTGAGAGAAGTTTAGTGACATACACACTCACAGAAGAATTATATATACAGGGTGACTGGTGAATTACTATCGATACTTGAGGACGTGATATTTGACGATCATATACTTATGACAAAATAAAAATTAATATAACATAAATATTAATAAACTTCTAAGTAAAGTTAACCAAAAGTTATGTAATTAATTACGCATCGTGTGAACACCCTACAGATTAGGTATACACACACTCACACATACGCGTGCGGCGGCGTGGTGTTGTATCAGCACGCCGCCGCGCGCGTCCACACTTGGAACACTTGGAACGTGTCAACACTTTATTTATTTATACGGAAATTTGGTCAATAATGAAGTGCCTATTTTTTTTTACATAATTCGAATGAGAATCATGTACCGAGTATTCTCCTTAAATATTGATAGTAATTCACCAGTCACCCTGTATAAAGATTTACTCCTCTTTCAGACAGTTTCAAAACTTATGTACAGCTTGCTTTCATTAAGTGTAAGAGGGTTTTAAAATAAAGTTTAACAATACAAAGCTATTTTCCTATGAAAGTATATTGTGCGGCCCAAGCTGTAAATTAAAGCTAAAAAATTTTCTAAGACGGTCGGCGATATTGAAAAAATGGACATAGATATTACGTTTATGGTGATTAACAAAAGATTGAGCTCAACTTCTTTAGCTGTCACTTGTGAAAATACTAAGTTTGCAGTAGAACAGTTCGGGAAAATAAAATTATATACAATATTTAGAACCTAAGATTTAAACTAAATTTCTTTGGATCTAGGCAAAACTAGAATGGGATTAAAGGATTCACCGAAAAGTCAGCTTTTTATACAAGAGACTCAGCAGTTAAAATAACTGCTTTTTTCCTTTATAATAAATTGCCATAATAAATAATACAGAAACTTTTTGGTAGGATTTTCAAGTGTTTCAACTACTATCTGTCTGGAATTAAAAACATTATAAGCTTCGAAAAAGGAACTGGCTAAGTGTTTAATATTATTTATATAAAATTTAAGATATCAATGAGCATTAATATTGGCAGAATGGCTTAAAACCTTTGTTTCTAAAATTGATAAAATAAAAAAATTGCTTTATCTATTATTAAGTAATTTTATGGGATTTTATAATAAAATGTAAAATAAAACTAATATATAACAAGGTCATATGTATATTTAATATAACATAACACTGTATTTACAAAATCTATATACGTGCGTGTGTGAACCATTTTAAGTACATCGCTTGTTTATAAAAAAAAATCATAGCTAACAATAATATTTATTAAATAAGATTTACAAAACAATAAACAGTATATATAAAATGAGGCCGTAGGAAATATTATAACTGGTAACACCGATAGATACTGTCTAAATTTTAACATTGTAAAAAATGGCGGGAAGAAAAAATATTTATATATAAAAAATCATTACAAACGTTTCTCAAATGCGGATTTAGTAGGTAAAAGATATATATATGATGCACTTATTATTACTTATTAAATATTAAGGAAGAGTTTTTATGTTGTATAGAAAAATGTTGAGAGAATACTGATAATATATATAAGTTATAAAATATTAAACTTGGAGTGACAATTAAAGAATTTTAAAGCAATATTTATTAATAAATGCATCTTTGCATCATTAGTGATGTACCTAGACCTCATCTTAAAACATGTAAAAGTTACCGGTTTCTTAATAAAATATAACATAGATTAAATAAATCTAACATACATCAATAAAATAATTTACATATTAAAAAAATAAACAAAAACTAACAAACGAAATACATTATTGTACGTGTATGGCGTTCAATAAGTTAAGAATTAAATGCATATAACTTTATGTTAATCTGTGGGAAATTTTGGATGAAATATCAATGTTAAAGCCAGTTTTATATAATAAAAAAAATAGATATATTATTTAAATGCTACAATTTGATAATATTATAATATAAAAGATAAATTATTATATACTGAAATTTAATTAGCTGCCGCAAAATAACATATATTTTTTTAATAAACTATTTTTTTACACAGATTATATTACCTCAATATATACATATTGATTTTTATGTTATAAATTGGCGCCAAAATAAAGCAACTGTCACAAGCAAGCAAAATTCAATTATATTAAGAAATATTTTAAAGAAAAATGTTTTTAATGCCTGCATGTCTGTCAGTCTTTATATAGCGATGAGGTTATATTATAATGAATTCACAGCCTTATTAATATTTAAATTTAAAATGGAGGATAGTTCACGATTTATAAAGAAAAAGCGTCACAACAATAATTTTAAGGTTTTAATTTACGAACGTGAATACACGATCTTTTACGTAAGGATGATTTTTATTATTTATTATTAATTTTTTCCTAATTATTGAATATTTACATGTGTTATAAAAGTAAAAAATTTTTTGGGCAAGTCACTTTTAATTTCTGTTTGACGCGAGGTAGAATTACTGAATCACTGTACATTTTTATGTGTATTTTATTTCGTGATTTCTACCAAAGTAAGATATTGTAAATTAATTTTGAGCCCTCGCATATAATATTGTCTAAAGCATTGAAATTAGACAACTGTATGACTTTCTTTCGTCTTTATAAACATATATTACATATATTTTTTATACATTTCCGTTTTAATAAATGAAAAAACGTCCAAATATATAAATTTACAGCGAAGGGTAAATTTCACCCTATCAATAGTCTCTGTGGGTAATTATTAACATTTCATTTCAGGGTAACGATAGTCGTTACCCTTGACCGGGGTAATTGTTGACGTTTTTACCCCGGGCGGGGTCATTTTCACCCCCACGTCGGGTCATATTTGGTCCATTGATACCCGGGGGCGAGGTAAACTCTTCTTCCTTGAATGTAACACGTCACTATGCCGCGGTACGCTGTACGGGGAATGCCACTCTGAAAATAATGGAAATTATATATATATGATATACCAAAAAGAGAATTTAATTAATATAAATAAAGTCAGTGATGGCCTAGTGGTTAAGAGGCCCACCTCTCATGCATGAGGGCGCGAGTTCGATCCTGGCAAGTACCAATGTGATTTTTCCGAGTCATATGTACTTTCTAAGAGTATTGAGACATCACTGATTAATGCATTCCCAAAGAGGGTTGATGTCAGGCAGGCGGCCGGTCGTAAAAACAATTAGCCATAACTATTCATAACATGTAAGGCAGATCCTGGCTAAAGCTGGGAAATTGCCAGGTAGAAGAAGAAGAAGATTATATAAGATCAAATAAATGGAACCAGTAAGAACGTTTACATATAGAATCTAAACAATTAGTACTGGCTCATTAAATATTTTTTTGAGATAATATTTCTTCTATACAAATCTCTTAGTTTCAACTAAATCACTATCAATACATAGTAGAGTTGGTACAATAAATGTATCTTGATAATCTCTTGGATCTTGAATGTATAAAACAATATTTTTCTATCTTTTAATATGTAGCAATTAGCATTATGGAAAATCTTTTACCAAAAATTTTACATGTAGGTAAATGATTATTATATCAAAACTATTTTTAACACGTCATTAGAAATTATGTGTATAGGAGAAAAAAATATTAGTAAAAAGAATAGCAATCCTGTAATATTAAGCAAACTTTGTTTACTTAAGTCGCATGTGGGTAGTGTGAAAAAGTTCAAACCTACCCTAAAATCGTCCATTAGGCCCAATTTCTTGGCAGCCTTCTGGTATGTTTTGGCGCTGGTGTATGTCACTTTAACGGGTTCGGTTCCCGGGCGCGACTTGACCTCCTCGGCGGTCAGTTCCGGTAGTGACGTCACTAATGTTGTGAGATGATCGTCGTATACATCCTGTATAAAAAAAATTGAATTATATGCTGAAGGTCGCAGGTTTGAATCTTGTGTCGATGTATTTATTATATTGAAATGAAATTCATATATATGGAGATTAATTTTGAACTGTTCCTATGATATGTATAAATCCCTACTCATATTATAAATGCGCAAGTAACTCTGTCTGTGTGTCTGTTACGTTTTCACGCCTAAACCACTGAACTGATTTTAATAAAATTTGGTGCAGATAGAGTTGACCTTGAGGAAGAACATAGGATAGTTTTTATCTCAGACTTTTGAAAAGTTCTCTTGGAAACGCGACATAACCGAACTCCAAACGGGCGAAGCTGCGGGCGGAAAGCTAGTTTACTATATAGGTAATTTATTGTTTCTAAGTGAATTCTTTTTTGGGGTTTTTGGACTACATGTTCTTTCTCATGTTTGTAAAATATAGTCTTTTGTCTGATAACCAAAATGAAATATAACTGAAAATTGCGGGTAGTTTCTATACTCACCTTCAATAAGTATGTTAGGTTTAGTTTGGTGAATTCTATATAGTCCATGTTCAACTGCATATATCTTAAATGCATGTCGAAGAACAGTCCTTTGCTGACGCCCACCTAAAAAAAAATTTCGAAGTATTAAGTAGACAAGAACTAGATTTTAGCAGGATTTAGAGTTAGGTTTTCGCGATATTTTTATACAGTTGAAATGGATATTGCTTTTATTTCTTCATAAATAAGACTGCCAGCTATAAATCATCTATTTTTCCTCTTTAAATTTGTTCTATGTATACTTTTTCCCCACGTACTAAAGACATTTTGTTTAAGGAAAAAAACATTTAATTAAGTTGCTATATTTATAGAAATTTGGTCTTAAGCATCAGATTTTATAAGGGATGGAAATGAACAGCTTTTAAGGCTGTAGGTGGTATTAATCATCAAATAGTTTATTGTAACAATTAGTCTCATATGAAGAATTGGTACTTAAAAGTTAAAAGGCCAGTAAAATTGCAGTGAAGAGAAAATTTTTAGGTATTTTCGTGTTTATTAGACTATTTTAACGTAAGAAGTTTCATAGTCAGGTAAATGTTTATTGGGCAGGATTTACTAACCTTTCCGAAGCTGTACGTCCTTGAAACTTCAGGTCTGATGCAAGCTCGACCTTGAGTGTTCTCTGGATCTCGGAGCCAATCATCAAAGAAACTGAAATATTAAGTATTGATGCATTTTATAACTGGTTATTACTGTAATTTTCCTTGAATATCTGAATATATGGAGTTTAAATCATGGAAGAAAGATGGTAAAGGTGGGTAGCTCAGAAGAGCTCATTATATTTAACCCATTGAGTGGTTTAATAGTCTAAAATTAAGATCTTTGAACATTTTGCACGGATTAAAAGAGATTGTTAAATTAAGCTACTCTCAACTATATCAGCTATCTACCAGTGAAATTATGTACTATCGATTTCGGTCACACTGCTTCAGTATTTATCAAAAGAGACATGATAGACAAAAATTACATAAAATGTTTATTATGAACGAAGTTATTTGTAGAGAGATTATTTTAACTATCGAGAATTACTGTATGATTTAATTTATATATAGACTAGAAGACCCGGCGAACTTCGTATCGCCCTATAATCAAGAAATATCTATTACGTTTTTTATTTATATTTTTGGAGTTTACCTGTAAGCCATAAATCTCCGTGTTTTGAAGTGCGACAGAATGAATGACATATTAGTTAGTTGTCAAATCTAATGTCAAAAATAACGTTTGTATGGGAAATAGAAAAGGGCTGTTTTTATGGTTTTCCCAGTAATGAATCAATTTTTTTCAGCTTTTATACCTTCCCTGAACCTCCACGAACATTTCAAGACTAAGATAAGATAAACCCGTTCAGCTGTTCTCGAGTTTTAGCGAGACTAAGGAACAGCAATCCATTTTTATATATATAGATTATATAACTCACGCTTGCGGCCACTTCGGTTCCAATTGCAGCCAAGTTTCCCTCTTCAATAGCCACCCAAGTCCTGGGAAGAAGTCCGTCCTATGAAGCAGTTCCGGTCGAGACAGATCTATCAACTGCTTCTTGCCATTGTCATTCCACGCTGATATACACCTTTTCATTGATGTTGATTAGGGTTCGGATTATACAGGGTGTTAAATAAATTGAGGGTAGACGGAAATGTATAGGGTGTTCACTGATTGGGCGATAAATTTGTTATTGAATTAGATTGGGTGAATATTTAGAGGATTAATGTTTAAATAAACATTAGAATTTTACGGTATTATTAATATAAGGTATAATAAATTAAATTATAGTCAAATATTTTACTGGGATGATAAAAAAAGAACTTTATTTGAATAGTAATCTATAATGCATGAAGTCACTACCACTAATCAGTGTGTTTAAAATGAAATTTCTTGGTTTAAGGGAAATAAATGAGGAGATTTTAATAAACATTAAAAATACTAACCATATCGTTGGGTCTTTTGACAACAGAGGATAAGTTCCGAGGAAATATTCAAAGAAATCCGGCGAAATGTCCAGATCATCTAGAAAATAATAATACACTCATTAACGGTACAAAAACATCGAAAAACTAAAACATATGATTAACAAATCTTAACTTCCATTGAAAAACATCGGAATTCCATAACTCACACAAAAAATTACTTAATCCTACTAATATTATAATTGCGAAAGTTTGTGAGTGTGTATGTTTGTTACTTCTTCACGCTCAAACGGCTGAACCGATTTTGATAAAATTTTGTATACAGGAAGCTGATATCCAGGAATAATATATAGGATACTTTACATCCCAGAAAACTGCGGGGCGCAGCTAGTACCCTCATAAATCTAAATTATGAAGTTCTTACTAAAGTATTATCTGTTAATCTTAAGAGCTTACCTTCAACAATGATCACAGCTTCATGCTTCAGAGTTACGAAAACGTAGTTCAAAGCGAATCTAAAGTGTCTCGCTATCTTGTAATACCCTTTGAATTTAACTTTTGCTCTTGTGAGAGGTATTTCTGATAGATCTGGTTGCCTGACCACGGATATAGTAGGATCGGCGTCCACGTAGGACTTAATTATCTGGTAAGTCTCATTATGACCGCAGTCCTTTGAAAGTGTAAAAATTAATTAAAAGTCATATGAATGTAGGTAAAATTACATTTTTAGGCGATCATTGCTTTAATGTGCTTGTTGTTTGGCTTTAGAAATGATTATTTAATTGGTAGATTGAACTAAATGTAGTTAATCGGCTTGAAGTTTTTAGTTAAACATTATAGATATTAGTTAGTTATCTGAAGCGATTTGAATCTTATGTAAAGTGGGCAAAACATGATTGGCAAATACAAAGGACATGTCAATTAATTATCCTCATTGGCATTGGCGTTAAATTGGTGTTGGCATTGGCATTAAAGTGGCGTTGGCATTAGCATTAAATTTAATGACAATCATTAAATTTCCGTTAAATTTGAATAATCCAGAACCTTAATAGTTAATTATATTGCAAACTAAATCCTAGTATCATTTAATTTCTTACCTGGCTAACAATAATAGGAAACGTAATTTTGTCTGGTCTAAATTTCACTAAATTGTCCAAACATCTCCTGACAGTGACTCTGTCGCACGCTATCACTAAAATCGGCAACACAGGACCTTTGCCACCTGAAAGATCAATAAAATTAATGAGATCTAAGGCTTTCGAGTATTCATTTAAATGAAACTAATATTTTCATTTCGTCTTTGTGATCACGGTTGCTATAAAGTAACTGAAACATCGACCGAGAGAGTTTACTGATACCACACAAGCTATGGAATGGTATTGCTGTCCTGTCGGGTCAATCACGTAGTCTTAGGTGTAGGTTGTAAGTTTTAATATGTAATCTTATTATAATAGGCATATAAAGTAAGTTTCAGTTTTCCTGCAAACTCCAGCGGCTCTGAAAGCACCCTTTATTAAACAGAAATGTTTATATAATTTCAAAATCGTCTATAATTCGAGATGTAAATATATTTTTTTGCTTTTGGAGAACCCTAGATCTTTTAGATAAGATTGTCACAAGCTACATATTCAGTTGGGAACTGATGCAGGAGTGAAATGAGGATGAGAGGAAATACCTTCAACTTTCTTCAATATTATTTTTATGTATATATTTTATTTATTTATTTATGTTTGTGTATGTATAATATGTAAGTTTTTATAATAATAAAATACGCGTACTAGCGTTAGATAGGGACCCCTTAAACCTACACCTGGGTCACAAGTCCCAGTCACTGTTGAAGCTCCTCTCACTACAACGATGGACCTGACACACGCACCGTGAATACATTGAATGATGAGAGGTTTCATCTCATCCGAAAAATATCAGTTTCATTTATTGTTATATTTTACTATTATTTAAGTATATCTCTTTTTTTTTCTCTTTTTATCTCTACCTACACCACAATTTCTGCTCTTTTTCCGTCCAACAAAAGGTTTTCTAGGAAAGATCTCCATTAAGTAATACTTTATCCTTTGTGCATCACACCTTTCATAATACTATTATTATTACTTTTTACTACATAAATATATATATATACTAATATTATAAATGCGAAAGTAACTGTATGTCTGTTACGCTTTCACGCCTAATTCCTAAACCTGAACCGATTTTAATGAAATTTGGTACAGAGATGGAGTTGACTTTGAGAAAGAACATAGGATAGTTTTTATCCCAGACTTTTGAAAGGTTCTCTTGGAAACGCGATATAACCGAACTCCACGCGGGCGAAGCTGCGGGCGGAAAGCTAGTAAATATACAAAAATAACATAGTTTTCTTCAAATATCCACCGTTTCTTATATTTCGTGAGTACAACACAATATTTTGGGAGTAAAATTTTTTGTGTTGAACAGTTTTTTAAGCATATAGTACGATAAAAATTCCATAAACATTTTATAGCACGCCACATGGCTTTTTATGTCGTGATAAGAATGATTTGTAATGGACAAGGTACTAATTGAATTATGAGAAAAATTAATACAATAAAAGTAAGCTATAATTACATATTATAGCTCAATACTGAACAAATTTAGATGAAACTTAGATGTTTGGAATAGGTGATTCTGTATGGGAAGCTGTATGAAGATATTCGGTCCCTATTAAGTGTTAAAAAAGATAATAATTTATATATAACAATATTAAATGACTGAAATATTTGTAAATAGTGCAAGTTACTTTATATACAGGGTGACTGGTGAATTACTATCAATATTTAAGGAGAATACTCGGTACATGATTCTCATTCGAATTATGTGAAAAAAATAGGTACTTAATTTTTGACCAAATTTCCGTATAAATAAATAAAGTGTGGACACGTTCCAAGTGTGGACGCGTGCGGCGGCGTGCTGATACAACACCACGCCGCGCACGCGCGTGAGTGTGTGTATATCTAATCTGTAGGGTGTTCACACGATGCGTAATTAATTACATAACTTTTGGTTAACTTTACTTAGAAGTTTATTAATATTTATGTTATATTAATTTTTATTTTGTCATATATGTATGATCGTCAAATATCACGTCCTCAAGTATCCATAGTAATTCACCAGTCACCCTGTATATAATCTAATGACTTTCTCATTTTCTGAATTTAATTATATAACATGTTTTTTATAATTACAAATACAGTTTCAATTATGAATCATTTTTCTTATGATATTTAAATTAAATCTTCATTCAAAATCATATAAAACGTAAGTGGAGACTTCGTAAGTTTTATATCACAAACGATTTCAACAATAAAAGTGAATAAAATAAGTTTGAAAATTATTTCCATTCAAACAAAATGTTTCGTATTTATTATCAGAATACTTTAAAATAACCAATTTTATTTTATTCTAGTTATAATTCTTTCAAATTTAACAACGACCAAGTTCAGAAATTATGTTCTCAATATACTTTCTGATTATTTACCGATTACGATCTAATCTTAATTAAAATATCTAATCTATAGATAAATAACAGTTTTATATAACATATATATGTAATAAATAAAATATGTGAATTAATTGATTTCCAAGCTAAAACTGCTGAATTGGCATTATATATATATATATATATTTTGGGTCAATATCACGTACAAAAAAAAAACTTATTTAAATGACATTACGTCATATCATTAGTGTCATTTTTTTTACATATTATTGAAAAAGGTCATAATAATAGAAGAAAAATATTCTTAAAGAGGGTTGATGTCAGGCAGGCGGCCGGTCGTAAAAACAATTAGACAAAACTATTCACAACATGTAAGGCAGACAGTGGCTATAGATGGGAAATTGCCAGGTAGAAGAAGAATAGAATAAAATATATACAAAAATCGTTTTAATATAGAAAATCTAATCATTTTAATGATTATGTACATTAAAAGTCAGTGGTGGCCTAGTGGTTAAAAGGCCCGCCTCTCATACACGAGGGCGCGGGTTCGATCCTGGCAAGTACCAATGTGATTTTTCCGAGTCATATGTACTTTTAAGAGTATTTAGACATCACTGATAAATGCATTCCCAAAGAGAGTTGATGTCAGGCAGGGGGCCGGTCGTAAAAACAGTTAGCCAAAACTAAACACATGTAAGGCAGATCCTGGCTAAATCTGGGAAATTGCCAGGTAGGTACATTAAAATAGACAATTTGTTCTCATATTATAGTAACAATGGGAGAATTTACAACATCCGATAAATGTTTACAGTACAGCCAAGTGCAAACATTCACACACAACAAGGTTGGTAAACACTCAAATATGTATGGAGTATAACAAAATATACAAACATACTGTTTCCCAGTATATATTATTATGTTTTTGTTATCGTTGTAATAAAAATAATATATATACATATATTGTATTAAAATAAAATTGTTTAAAGGAAATATTTGTTACATATTTGTACTTTGAATGAAAAATCATTGCTATATACGTAAAAGTATATAATAAAAGTTCAGTTTTAGGAAATTCAATTGCGTAATTTCAGTAGGAAATAATGTTTATAGTGTATTATTTTTATTAAAAACTACATCTCGTCTCTCCGTAATTACGGTTGCTGAAAAGTAGTCGAAAAGTCGGGAGTATTTAGTTTTTATAAAAAATAAAGTCGCGTAGTATATCCGAAAAATATAAGTTTCATTTAAATGACTCGCGAAAATTTCAGATCTCATTATATTGTACATATTATGCATTAAAAATATCAGAAGTCATTGCTATTAGCTAATATAAAATATTTTTAAAGAATAAGTGAAACAAAAGTACTAGAAACTTATCTTATACTATTTGGAAACAGTCTAGAGTCTAGACTAATCTAGTACCAGTCTAGACTCAGTCTATAAATATGATAATTACTGTTTTAAATAATATTAACCTTAGAATCATAATTAATAAATTAAATGTATTTGTTCTGTAAATATACATGTGAAAGCTGTTACTGCTTTTTCGATGTCGTTTAATTATAGAAAAAGTTTTGCTACATTTTATATAGTAATGCAAAATGAATTATTTAAATAAATATTCATAAAACATTATATAAGTATACAAATGAAAAGATTTAAAACTAGTACATAGATCATTATTGTCAGAAAATCGCTCACACAATACAACTGTGCATAGCCAATTGAACAAGACCTTGTAACTTAATATACAGGGTGACTGGTGAATTACTATCGATATTTGAGGACGTGATATTTGACGATCATATATGACAAAATAAAAAATAATATAATTTAAATATTAATAAACTTCTAAGCAAAGTTAACCAAAAGTTATGTAATTAATTACGCATCGTGTGAACGCCCTACAGATTAGGTATACACACACACACATACACGCGTCCACACTTGGAACACTTGGAATGTGGTTACACTTTATTTATTTATACGGAAATTTTGTCAAAAATTAAGTACCTATTTTTTTTACATAATTCGAATGAGAATCATGTACCGAGTATTCTCCTTAAATATTGATAGTAATTCACCAGTCACCCTGTATATTTAAACTAATACAATGACAATTATGTCTCAACGAAATATGGTTATTTAAATCAAAGTTTTTCGTATACTATGCGTTAGATAATTTCATCTCGTCTTAATGATCACGGTTGCTGTAAAGGAACCGAAACGTCGGGAGTATGTAGATATAAAATAATAAAAAACGCGTAGTATCAGAAATTTAGTTTCATTTAAATGTTCACGCGAAAATATTAGATATAATTAAAATATTATTATCCTAATTTTATTTTATTGCATCATTCACTAGTTTTTACAACTGGTTTTCCCTATCAAAAAATCTCTCAGCTTTATGGCTGCGTAAATTTTTCTACATATGTTTTTCAACAACAAATATACATATATATATATAGATAATGTGATTATTTTATGATGAATTCATTGTGCCTATTGTAAGTTTTTGGACCTTTTTATAAAGTTAGGCTTCATTCGCACTGGAATTTAATATTTTAGCAACGTCATTTATTATAAGCCTTTAAGAAATGTCTATTACTGACTGAATACCACATATGTGAGTTAATAACTATAAAATAGATGTATACTAATATTATTATACCAATAAAAAGCAATGTATACTTAGTTGATTTATCAAATGAAAAAATAAGATCGAAAGTGAGAATGAAGTAGCGAGGCAATGTATGTTTATATACATATATACATATAAGAAGAACATATATGTAAGAAGAAAATTTTATGTAACTGATTTGTAAGAACCTCAGATTATCTTATAAGTCTTGCAAGTAGTAAATATGTAGTAGAATGCAAACGTGAGATTATATAATTTTTACTATTTATAATATATTTGTTAAATTATATACATATACAAAAAAACAATACATTGTCTGTTTGTAATATTAAAAGAGAAGCTTTTTTGATTCACCTTTAAAAAAAATTGTCTGTCCGTTCGTATGTTTCGACTTATCACTGAAACGGCTGTACACATTTATATGAGACTCTCAATGACAAATAGTTATGTAATAAGGAATAAAATAAGCTACCTATATTTAATCCCTACTAATATTATAAATGCGAAAGTAACTCTGTCTGTCTGTCTGTCTGTCTGTCTGTCTGCTACGCTTTCACGCCTAAACCACTGAACTGATTTTAATGAAATTCGGTACAGAGATAGAGTTGACCTTGAGAAAGAACATAGGATAGTTTTTATCCCAGACTTTTGAAAGGTTCTCTTGGAAACGCGATATAACCGAACTCCACGCGGCGAAGCTGCGGGCGGAAAGCTAGTTATATATAAAAGAGAAATAAACCATAATACGATGCGGACGAAGCTGCGGGTAAAGACAGTACAGTCTTAATAACGTACAAATTATAAAATTACTATACAGGGTGACTGGTGAATTACTATCAATATTTAAGGAGCATACTCGGTACATGATTCTCATTCGAATTATGTAAAAAAAATAGGTACTTAATTTTTGACCAAATTTCCGTATAAATAAATAAAGTGTGGACACGTTCCAAGTGTTCCAAGTGTGGACGCGTGCGGCGGCGTGCTGATACAACAACACGCCGCCGCGCGTGAGTATGTGTGTGTATATCTGTGTGTATACCTAATCTGTAGGGTGTTCATACGATGCGTAATTAATTACATAACTTTTGGTTAACTTTACTTAGAAGTTTATTAATATTTATGTTATATTAATTTTTATTTTGTCATATATGATCGTCAACTACCACGTCCTCAAATATCGATAGTAATTCACCAGTCACCCTGTATATATATATATATATATATGTTAGTAACCAACTTAATAGAAAAACTATTTAAAATCCATCCAACAATAATTTTATGTAAAAACAAAATAAAAGCATACACCTCTTTTTTCAAAGTCGGTCAATCTAGACGGAATAAAATCTACGTACTTATATATACAATTTTAAAGTAATACTTTGGTATTCATTGCAATGAAATACTAAAAGGCTTCTTCAAGGTAAGAAACCTTAGTTTTTATTAAAAAATATATACATATATACACCACTGACAGACGGTGAAGGAAAACATCGTGAGGAAACATGGAGTTACAATATCAAATTATAAGTTTGAAATCACCAACCCGTCTTGAGCAAGCGTGGTGATTAATGCTCAAACCTTCTCCATGTGAGAAGAGGCTCAGCAGTGGGCTCTGATAGGCTGATGATGATACATGTATATGTGTATCATTACCACAAGTTTTGATAGTTAAAAGGAACGCATTATTCTCAGTCTCTTCGTAATCTTCTAGTAATTTAGTATTTTTGTGAATACGAAAAACTAGCTACTATGAGTGTCGAGTTTTGTCAGACTTTTAGTAAGAGTTAAATCCCTACTAATATTATGAATGCGAAAGTAACTCTGTCTGTCTGTCTGTTACGCTTTCACGCCTAAACCACTGAACTGATTTTAACGAAATTTGGTACAGAGATAGAGTTGACCTTGAGAAAGAACATAGGACAGTTTTTATCCCACACCTTTGAAAGGTTCTCTTGGAAACGCGATATAACCGAACTCCACGCGGGCGAAGCTGCGGGCGGAAAGCTAGTATGTTATATACAAAATTATTTGTGACCTTGTCTTATCTTAGAAATCATCCTTTTATATAAAATATATACATATATATATCCAACTTCTTCTTCTTCTACCTGGCAATTTCCTAGCTTTAGCCAGGGTCTGCCTTACATATTGTGAATATGTTTTGCTTATTTATTTTTTACGACCGGCCACCTGCCTGACATCAAATCTCTTCTGGGAATGCATTAATCAGTGATGTCTAAATACTCTCAGAAAGTACATATCATTCAGAAAAATCACATTGGTACTTGCCAGGATCGAACCCGCATCCTCATGCATGAGGCAGGGCCTCTTAACTACTAGGCCACCACTGACTTTTTACGATAATTCCAACTATCACATATTAATATCTTTGAGTGTTTAATGAAGAGACACTCAAACATTTATCAACTTACACTATAATTATATATCACTAAATTTAATTTACTTTAAGTGGTATCAACATGAAAATATACATATATATATAGTATTTTTTTGTATAGTATTTTGTTATTTTTCAACTAAAGATAGATCTATCAATCCAGCCATTGCTTTATATATCAAGTCATAGTTAGTAAACACACTACCAGTAACTATCTATTCACCCTTAACTTGAAGACTTCAAAATATAATTGAAAAGAAACATAAGTAAGCAAAAGTTTCAGCAATTTTGTAGTGTAATATTCTGTCTGGATGTGAAAGAAAAATACACATAAATGTATATTAGATGGTACTATCCCTACTAATATTGAATGCAAAAGTAACTCTGTCTGTCTGTTACGCTTTCACGCCTAAACCACTGAACTAATTTTAATGAAATTTGGTACAGAGATAGAGTTGGCCTTAAGAAAGAACATAGGATAGTTTTTATACCAGACTTTTGAAAGGTTCTCTTGGAAAAGCGATATAACCGAACTCCACGCGGGCGAAACTCTGGACGGAAAGCTAGTATATAATAAAATGTTTAATGTTCAAATAAGTTATATATATATATAAGAGAGGGCTTGATACGATTTTAAGTATATACATATTGAGATAATGATTCTACAAGTAGGTTAATGTAACATCCTAGGTTGATTGTACGATTATAATCTCTTAACTGAACTAAACTTATATATAAGCATACAAATATGCTCGGCAAAGATTACAATGAATAGAGTAAGTCACTTAGTGGGAATACAGGGACAGCAAAGAATAGATGAGACAATATTGAAAAAGAAGTTTTAGGAATAATGTGGAATTGATCAATTGTAGAGAGAATTATAGACAAGATTTAAGGTGGAATTCATTAACTGGCTAATACATATATATGAAGAAATATGTATTAAAAAATTATTACATAGAATGATTTTCAAATATGTATAGTTCTACTTGATGTAATTTGAAAAGTAATGATTATTGATATATAAACTAATTTTCTATTAGACAGTGATAGCTTGGGATTTTCGAGTAAATGATATAGAAACCTAAATTAGTACTTTTAAAGTATAAACAATTGTTTACCGATACCAGAATGTAGTTCACATTAGTCATTAAATGTGTTATTTTTATCTCATTGATTAGATATCAAAAATTATGTTGTTTTAATTTTATACATTTGGTTACCCAATTAACTTAAATGTGTGAATGACAAATCTAACATAGATAAACTATGGAAAATACAAATTATGATAAATATCAGTGCAGTTTATAAATAAATTATAACAATTATTACATACAAAATATTACGACTAAGGTCATTTTGGTTTGTCTTACTTTTATATATATATTTATTAGATATTATTATTGCTGTTGCCACAAATACAGTCTTGTATTGATATTTAAATCAAGTTCTAAAGTTTCATAATAATTGTATATACTCACTTTGTGCAAAACCATCTCGGTTCCAGGATAACGGTAAATCTTTTGGAATCTCTTGATGATCAGTCTTCCTGAGATGCTCTTTAACTTTATCTAACAATTTATAGCTATCACTTAACTGATCTAACATTTTATTTTGTAAATTGTCTAATTCTGTTTCAATTTTTTCAATGTTTCCGCGTTTCTTTGAGACGGGAACGAATAACGAGGAATAGGAAACTATCAGCCATAGCAAGACGAATCCACCGCTTATTAAGATGAATTTGCGTAGATTCACACGCATAATTACAATTATATTGATACACCACTCAAAACATTGTTATACAAAAACTTTTGTCGTAAAATAAATTTGTATTGGAACACATTTGTGTTTAGAATTCCGCTATATGTGCATTACGGTTAGTTTATGTCGTATATATATTATATAATCTGATCACTATTTACGGTTATTATACTTTAATTTGATAATTTAATCTAGAACACGGCTCAATACCGCGGTACGAAATGATATTATTATTAAATACACTGACATATATCATAGTTGACGTTAGTTTGACTGCTGATGACATGGCTAGTGTGGCCAGTATGCTTACAGACTGGGCGGCCAGCTCACGAAGTCCGGTTTTTTACGATGAATAAAATAGATTTATATGTAATTACCTCAAATAGATAAAGATATCAAATAATTTGGATATCTTTTAATCAAGTAAATGAACATACATATAAATTATGTATAAAAATAACGCTTGAATCTTAATTAGTTATACGTTTATAGAAATGATATTAATTTAATTTTCTCCACCTTTAGAGAGAAAATTCTCTGTTTTAGAGAGAAATAGTTTTATAGATTAAATATACTTTACGTGAAGACAAAATATATCTGAAACAGACATTTAAATTATTTTTTTACAAACATCTTTTCATATACAAAAATAATATGATTATAAAATTTATAACTTATGGACGAGTTTTCTTTCTTTTAAAAACTTACTACAATGTTGAATTGAATTGTCTTTAGAAGTTTTATTGTATAAGATCTTTTTGTTATGTTAGAATTACGAAAGAAAATGAACTGAAAACTTATAATAATAATTAATAATAATTAAACCCCGTTACAAGACATATTATGTTCATGATTAGGTAAATTTTAATTTCCATTAATAAACAAACAAATGGCACGTTTCTCAACGACACTTATTAAGATTTCTGTCAATTGACTCTTTAAACAGACGTGAAAAAAAATATGGATGGCCATAAAATAATTTTAGCATTCCTTATTTGTATACTAAATATTATGTATGCATGAATAATTAAGACTATCCACAACTGATTTAGCTTTTAATTCGACATGAAATAACAAATTACAAATATATTGAATGTTAGAGTGCTATCATTTTCATAGATTCGTTTAATACTTTTCTTGTCATGATAATACATGATATTTTCGTATTAAAAATTAAAGTCTTAACTCCAATACTCATCAAATAAAAACCAGATAAATACAAGAATGACTTCCACACTACATTTATGTTAAGATTTTTGGATTAACTACATATTCTTAGATGAAGTTAATAATAAATACATGGAATCCATTTTAGCATTCGCTGACGACTCGTAACCCCAAACACTGTCCAGTATCTACTATTGGATGAAGTGGATAAATTCTGTGAGTGGACGGATGGATTGAGGACAAAACCCAGTAAATGTCACTGTCTGTGTCTTGGTAGGCGGAATACAAGATACACCTCATACGATCCGGGACTATCGTTAGGCGGTCAATGCGTTTCTACGGTTACGGAAAATGCACCATTTAAATTTCTCGGTCGTAAGATTGATAATATAGGTCGTACTCCATCTTTAGAAGGAATAGTTGATAGATTTTAAACGATCTCAACAGTCAGTAAAATGAAAAAAACTTATTTACTTACTTCACAATAGTTTTGTTATCTGCGGGGAGACAATTGGAACTGCTAAGCATCTGCTGGTGGGATGTAAGGTACTCCTGGACAGCGGTCAATACTCGCGTCGTCACGATAGGGTTCTAGAAGTCATACGTGAAGCGGTTAGTCTTTCGGTAGCCAGAGCGCAAAAGGAAATAAACATAAATGAGCGATCAATAGGTTTAGTGAAAGAAGACACTAGGGATATAAAATCAAATATCAAGCCTTACTTTATCCTTAAAGCAGCGTCGGATTGGACTATAATGATGGATACGTATGAAAAACAATATAAAGCCTAGTTTTTAATATGTATGTAGGTATTTACTTAAACTGTCTAAATTAATATATTCTTTTCTAATTTGGTTAGGTAGAGAGCGAAGCTTGGACAGTGGTGGTGAGCGTTTAACGCGCGTTAGATAGGGTCCCTTAAACCTACACCTGGGTCACAAGTCCCAGGCACTGTTGAAGCTCCTCTCACTACAACGATGGACCCGACACACGCACCGTGAATACATGGAATGATGAGAGGTTTCGTCTTATAATATAACAATAATAGATTCAGTGACGGACAAACTTTACAATAGACTACACAACACTACATTTTTACACTACAAAGGATCGTTTACGGTTAAATGATAGTATTGACGTAGGTTTTACAAATAAATACAAATAATATGTCTGTATAAAACAGAATGGGGATAGTTTAACAATTTCAAAGAATTAACTATATTGTAATAATACTGTATGGTTGTCAAATTATATCTTTATTCATAAACAAATGAAGATCAGTGATTCAAAATATTCGATACCTATATTGCGTCAAATTAAAAATATGAATTTGGTTCGGTTTCGAAAATTAGATAACAGTAGGTATTTGTATTATGTCAAATAGTTTATGAACTAAATTAACACAGATAAATAAAAAATAAATAATAATCTAGCGAAATCTCTTTACCATTTATACAAATACCTAATAATAAGACTTGTGTTATTCCCAAAGAGGGTTGATGTCAGGCAGGCGCCCGTCGTAAAAATAATTAGCCAAAACTATTCACAACATATAAGGCAGACCCTGGCTAAAAATGGGAATTTGCCAGGTAGAAAAAGAAGAAGAATAAGACTTGTGTTAAAAAAATAACAATTATAACAAAAATAATATATCACATTATTGAGATATAAGACTTTCGGGATTATTCATTTAAATGAAAGTAATATTATCCATTAGTTTAAAAACTACATACTCCCGACGTTTCGGTTACTTTTGAGCAATCGTGATAACGGACAGACGAGATATAGTTTTTATAATAATAAAATACGCGTAGTAAAATGCGAAAAATATTAGTTTCATTTGAATGTCATCAAAATATAATTATTTTAATTTTCAAGCCGAAGATCTAAATTCTAAATACATCGAATTTATAAGTATTTAAAATGATAGTGCAGATCTTAAAAGCTATAGAAAAATACAAATTAGATTAATAGTTACTTTTTTGTATAGATAAATTAATGAATTTATATTTTCGTGATTGTATTGTCATAGGTAAATATACGGATAAAAAAGTTGTCCTATTAGTTTAAACTAATATTAATCGGATTACTATTCGTATTTTATCATTTTACCTACATATTCCCGACGTTTCGGTTACTTTTCAGCAACCGTGATCATTAAGACGAGATGTGAATTGTCCTATTACTATTAAAATTATTCCTATTAAAGTACATAGCACATTTTCATTCATAAATCTCCTCAAATTATTCTTAGAACTAATATAGTATTGAACGAATAACGGGAAACGCTTCGAATGTAGTGTGTCACAAGCTTATAAGCCTTCAGATACAAAACTTTGAAATCATTGTTAAAACTTATTAGTGTGTTCTTACCCTAACATCTTCTACGCTTTGTTTAAATAATTAGTTTATTTTTACTTTAAAACATCTTTCATAACCATTAAATAGTTGAAATTATTTGTGAACGTACATATAAGTGTTGTCGCCTTCTATTTTGAAGAGATATACTTTGAAGAGATATATTTTGATTATATATAATTGGACTTTTATACGACGAAACCTCTCATCATTCCATGTATTCACGCTGCGTGTGTCAGGTCCATCGTTGTAGTGAGAGGAGCTTCAACAGTGACTGGGACTTGTGACCCAGGTGTAGGTTTAAGGAGCCCCTATCTAACGCGTTAAACGCTCACCTCCACTGTCCAATCTCCTCTCTCTACATAACCAAATTGGAAAAGAGTATATATGTTTCAGACAATTTAAGTAAATATATACATACATATTAAAAACTAGGCATAAGTAAGTGGTTTCTTAAATATGCAATGATTAAAATTATGAGTGACAGTTGACAGTCGTAATTAATAAAAATCATTAAGTACTTGGTTGTTTAAAATAATATGACTTTATCAGTGCAAAGACGTGCACACTTTATTCTGCCAGCGTCGTAAAACATCATTTAACATAACAAATAATTATAAAGATACATATTAGATATATTTGTTTAAATTGATTAGTAATAAAATTAATGTTTTAAACAATGCAAGCATGTACCTACTACAAAGTACAAAGAAGGCAAACAAATAAAACAATGATATAACATTTTTATATCAAAACTAGTTTTTGCCCGCGACTTCGTCCGCGTTAGTTTGGTCAAGAGTAATATATGTAGCTGTATAGCTGACCAGGCGAACTCTATTCCGTCTTACAGGCCATAAATAATCAGGTTTTTCCTGTTTCAATCAAACAGAACGATTGACATATTAGTTAGTTGTCAAATCTAATGTCAAAAAAAACGTTTGTATGGGAAATAGAAAAGGGCTGTTTTTAGGGTTTTCCCGGCCATTATTCCAATTTTTCTCACCTTTTATACCTTCCCTGAACCTCCATGAACATTTCAAGACTAAGATAAGATAAATCCGTTCAGCTGAAAAGTGCTGTCTGTACATTGAAAATAAAAAAAAAATAAAATAGCAGGGGTTATTGTTATGTCGATGTCGAACCCAAAAATGTAATTAACTTTTTTTTTGTCTGTTTGTCTGTTCACGCTAATCTCAGAAACGGCTGATCCGAGTTGGTTGCGGTTTTCACGAATATATTGTGGTATACATCAGTTACGCTTTAGTGTTTGTTTCATGTCAATCGGTTCATAAATAAAAAAGTTATGTCAAATTAAAGAATCACGTCGAACGAAGTCGCACAGCTAGTAAAAAATATTACCTACTGAACGTATTAAATATAAAACTTAAATTTCTAAACGCTTCCAAACTTTGTAAATAGTTGAGGCGGAACAACGAATAGCGTAGAGCTAATTAGAAACGAAAAAAATATTTCACGTGTAAAGTATTGCCATACCGAAACCATTTGACGGTTCAAAGTTGGCGATGTTTGTAAAATATGCGGAAACGGAATTTATTCTTAATAGTTAGGGTACGTTTGAAATAGATTGTACTGTTGAAGAATAATAATTAATTGGGGCAGGTTTAAAATTAACTGACTTGTAAATTGTTTATTTATTTCTATACGGTTTTTTGAAAGAATATTAGTTTTGAACGTAATATTCATTTATTTAAATGGGATTATTTTTGAAATTTGACATTAGATGTAGGTATTGTTTTCAAACGACATTACTTTTATAGAAGGATAATTTCAATTCAGTTTAATTTTAATAAACTATTACTTCAATTTTTAGTTTTTTTCTTAAAATATTATAAATATATATCTTAAATCCGGTTCACGCTTGACTGCATTGACAGAACGAACCCATCAATTTTGTCAAAAAAAGTTAGACAAAAAATATTAAGCGCCATACACTGGCTTAATTATGACAAAATGTGTCGGATTTACGAAAGGACAACATTTTTACAAGTTATTTATTGATATTTACTTATTCAAAGATATATTTTTAATGCTTTCACAAGAAATTCACTTTTTATATTGCCGTCAACAGTTAATTCGGAAATGTACTACTAACTATTAAGTCATCCAAACATATGAAAAAGTAAATAAAATCTAGAGTATTAAAGCCAAAAAAATTTATTTAATTCAGTCAACAAAGAGCAATTTAATATATAAAACGATTAAATTATTACTACCTACCATTTCAAACAATGAACCGACAGTCGAGTTTATTTTGACACAAATCAAGATCAACACCAATTACTCTAAACGGCACTTAAAGCATGCTTATAAACTAAAACCCAACCACGTGACGCGTCCAATTAAACTAACTAACAATATAATTATCAGAATTAATGGCCTCACGCATATATCACTCCCTAAATAAATAAATATTTGATGTTTCAAACACAGACTCCTGCGCATACTTGCCACGCCCTCTGTATCTCATTGGCGGAAACCTAATTATATCCCGGCGATACTTCAAGAGCTATTTGCATTATTTAGGAAGCTGCGAAGTAAAATCAATTCTATTTATATTGATTTAAATATCTAAATAGATTGGAGTCATCTTAAATGCTGCGTATGAGAATGTCATCCAAATACGCCCATTTGTCGTCGTTTCGTCTTGATTACTCTCTATAATAAATGTATATAGCATTTTAAACTCTATACCAAAGGAATAAGAGTGTTTAGTATAAGTAGATAATGAGTTTCTTGAAATAGCGTTTAA
Source organism: Danaus chrysippus (assembly GCA_916720795.1). Taxonomy (NCBI): domain Eukaryota; kingdom Metazoa; phylum Arthropoda; class Insecta; order Lepidoptera; family Nymphalidae; genus Danaus; species Danaus chrysippus. The sequence goes on from CAKASE010000070.1 coordinate 1,039,866, forward strand.
CGAGAACCAGTCTGTTATTCGTTTTGACAAAAACCCGCCGTGTATTAGTTTAGATTGTATCTTTAGTAAAACAGTTTGGAGAAAAAGTTGACAACTCAAACTCATGGCAGTATTACTGAGTTCGTTGGAAGAATCGGTATATTATGGATAAATCGGAAATTATGGAAACTGAAGAGGTTAAGGTTGACAAAACCGATAAATTACCGTTTTCTATAGACAGTTTGCTGGCTGATAAGAATAGTGTTGGGACTTCCGATTCGGAGTACAATGTGTTTAAAGCAAATTATGATGATGAGAGCAGTGGGTCGGAACAATTGGATGTGGAGACTTCTACGATGGATGTTCAGGAGTTTGCTGACACTAGAGTGGATTATCAGACAGGTATTTGAAGTTATATTTTGGTATTCCTCTACTTAACTATATATATATATATAGAAATGACAGAAATTCATTGAAATTAATCCTTTTTATGAATACTTATAGCAAGAATATTTAATATAATTCAAAAAATCTTCGTCTAATTGGTGTTCCAGAGATTAATTTATGGATATTTTATCAATGATAGGTATATATGTATTGGTGGTACATACATATACATAAATACAATTTTTTCTTCTATAACTTATTTTGAATACAAACTTTGTTTATTCTTTTGATTTACAAAAATTAATTATGAATTCTTTATAGAAATTCAGTTAGGTATCTTATATTTTTTATCAATATATTTTTATATCACAAAACCATGAAAGTAGAGGAAAAAAGATTAGTGTTTTAGGAAATTATGGAGATAATTAAATTGTAGGTAGGTATATGTCATCCTTTTATTACAACGATTATTATAGTAATCAATACAAAAGGACAATCGTCATTTGTTCTGGATTTAGTTTTAAATGTATTTTTTTTTGTTTTTAATATACCTAGCTCAAAGTAATCGTTTTTAAATTAATTCCTAATACACTTAGAATAGGTACCTAGGAATCTGATACAAAAAAACTAACAAACCAACGACAATTGACACGATTTTCTAAAACATATCTCATTTAAAGTTTTAAAAGAGTTTCACATTTTTATATTACAGTAATATTATTGTAATGTAAATAACACTCAATGGATAGTTTTAATAATATATTTCTTTGTATATACATTTGAAAAGAAACATTAATATTATAAAGAGTAAATTTCATATTAGAATGTATTTATGTTTGGTTGCTTAATATTTCATTGCTTTTCATGAAAGCGCACAATAACTTAGTAGTCTTTTTCACTTCTTTTAAGTTATTGGTAACTTCACTTGCTTTGTTTTTTTTATTATTAATATAATTGGATTCTTAATAAACCTATTGCCTGCGGTTTTGTTCGCAAATTAATTTCCCTTGAGATACGCATTGTCAGCTTTTTAAGATTTCATTCGATTTGATAATATTGAACAGTTGGAAACGCCTCAGCAAAGTGATCTTTCGACAAGAAAGATGAAAGATAAGTCTTTACTTGAAGGAGTAATAACGGATCAAACATAAAGTCCAATTACGAACTTCCTCCTTTTCGAAGTCAGTTAAAACTAGCCTATGTTTCTTCTTATAAGGTTATCTACATGTTAGTGAACATCCCATCAAAATCTATACAGACGTTACACAGATAAGCAGACAGACAAGCAAACAGACAGATAAAAATTAAAAGAAATACCTTTTGGTTATGGGCATCATGAAATGTTTATGTCAAGAGACAGTTATTTAATTGAAACTAATATTATTCGGATTACTTCTCGTATTTTATTATTTTAAACTACATACTCTCGACGTTTCGGCTACTTTTCAGCAACCGTGATTACGGACAGACCAGATGTGAAACATAAAATACGCGTAGTAATCCGAATAATATTAGTTTCATTTAAATGAATACTCGCGAAAGTATTAGATCTCATTAGATAGTTATTTATTTATATACCTAACATGCCAGCTTCGTCCGCGTGGAGTTCGGTTATATCGCGTTTCCAAGAGAACCTTTCAAAAGTATGGGATAAAAACTATCCTATGTTCATTCTCAAGGTCAACTCTATCTCTGTACCAAATTTCATTAAAATCAGTTCAGTGGTTTAGGCGTGAAAGCGTAACAGACAGACAGACAGAGTTACTTTCGCATTTATAATAAAAGTAGGGATATATATGAAAGTTCTGTATCCTTACCACGAGTTCTTTGCCAAACTAAATACAGACAGTTTAAAGTATTTCAATCACATGCCTACGTTAATACACTGAAAGGTTACAATAACTATTACGTTTTACGATCGAAGTCTCGTGAACTGTATAAAAACAATTAATACATTATAATAAGAAGTAAAATCTTTTATAATATACTTGAATTATACAGAGAGAAACAATATAATATGCTGTCCAAAGATAATTAATATTTCAATGAAGAAATGGTTTTATTAGAATAATAAATTTAATCCAAGATTTTAGTATATAAATTTAAATGAAACTATGTAAGTTTGACGTATACTACGCGTTAGATAATTTCATCTCGTCTTAATGATCACGGTTGCTGTAAAGTAACCGAAACGTAAGGAGTATGTAGATATAAAATAATAAAAAAACACGTAGCATATAAAAAACTTTGTTTTATAATAAACTTATTTTGAAAGATTAAATGTATATTAATTTTCTTGCACATTTCATACAGAAGAATATGAATTGATGCTTTTAGAAGAATATCGCCGTATTTAAGTTTTTACTAGTACTTCAATCTTTATATACAATAGACTTTTCATTAAAATATTACGAAATCTGTAGTAACTATTATCATAAGTAGAAAATATTAAAGTTTTATTTTAATATATCTTCTTCTTCTTCCTAGCAATTTCCCAGCTTTAGCCAGGGTATGGCTTACATGTTAATAGTTTTGGCTAATTGTTTTTACGACCGGCCGCCTGCCTGACATCAATCCTCTTTGGGAATGTATTAATCAGTGATGTCTAATTACTCTTAGAAAGTACCTACATATGACTCTATGTACTTTAATATATATAAACGTTAAAACTCGTCAAATCATTTTGAATACCTATCTAATAACTGAAAAACGAGAAGCAATAAATTTTACTAATTGTGTTTCCTCCATACTCAAGATTATAATTAGTCCAACAAATAAAAACATTCAAATTGACAGAATATTACACGATTACAGTGTGAATGTAGACATAGTATAAAAAAAATAGTTTTACCTTCAAAATAGACTGTCATTTATTTTCTTCTTTCTATATATTTATATAGCACTAGTTGATAGACGTGACTTTGTTCATTTTTGATGTTAGCAAATATTAATATGTGGATTGATAGCGTAAATAGTTTTGTTAAAAACCGTTACTTCGTTTTAATATAGTCCAAGTGTCTAAAATAAGACTTGTAAATACATTTTTATTGAAAATATTGAGTAATTTAAACGGAAAAGTGCAAGGCTTGGCCAATAATATAAAACTATTGATGTATAGTGTCTTCTTTCGGGCAATTTATTGAAGATAAAGAAAAAAATGCATTAAAATGTCATAAAATATTTTTTTAATAAAATTATTTCTTATTGCACATAAATTACGTCTCTATAAAAATTACTTTTTTTTTGTGTAATTATAAATAATTTTTGATCTAGAAAGGATATGTACTCTAAATAGTATTATATTCTTCTTGAAATAATTCAGAAAAACATGACATTTTCGGTAACAATATTTTTAAATGTATGTATTTGATGTAAATTCTTTTGGCATCAGTGTTCTTACTATGTGTACCTACAAGATCAAACTTCCAGTTTATCCCTACTAATATTATAAATGCGAGAGTAACTCTGTCTGTCTGTCTGTTACGCTTTCACGCCTAAACCACTGAACTGATTTTAATGAAATTTGGTACAGAGATAGAGTTGACTTTGAGAAAGAACATAGGATAGTTTTTATCACAGACTTTTGAAAGGTTCTCTTGGAAACGCGATATAACCGAACTCCACGCGAGCGAAGCTGCGGGCGGAAAGCTAGTCAGTAATAAATGTTCTCATATGCTATCAATATGTTTATGGAAATTACTTCAATTATCTGTATTTAAATAAATGAGAAAAAGTTATTCAGTTAAAAGAGGAAAATTTACTTTACGGGTAAAACAATAGAAAAAAATTAAGCCATTTTATTAATCAATGTGATTACAAAATAATGTTATAAAGAACTTAAAATTAATCAATGAATTAAATAATAAGTTTATTTGTTATGATTTTTAATATTAGACACTTTTATCTCGTCTCCGTGATCACGGTTGCTTTAAAATAACCGTAACGATGCGACGGGAGTATCTTCTTCTACCTGGCAATTTTCCAGCTTTAGCCAGGGTCTGCCTTACATGTTGTGAATAGTTTTGACTTTGGGCTAATTGTTTTTACGACCGGCCTGCCTGACATCAACCCCCTTTGGGAATGCATTAATCAGTGATATCTAAATACTCTTAGAAAGTACATATGACTCGGAAAAATCACATTGGTACTTGCCCGGGCCAGGGAGTATGTAGATATAGAATAATAAAAACAAGTAGTAATTCAGAGTCTTAAATGTCATGTTATTATCAATATTTCTTAAATTAGAGGTGTTAGAGCCTAGCTGTAGTCAAGTTAATACAGTTCGAACATGTGCTGTCTCGACCGGGGAAGTACCACCCTCTCAAAGATCAGCGTGAAGTAGTCTTTAATGGCTGCGTTTCGTCCGATGAGCGAGAGACCCGGTTCCCTTTTCCCTATTCCCACCCTTGCCTGCTATTTCCCTATTCATACCCCTCCCTTTTCCTCTACAATTAACGTCGGCAACGCATCAGTAATATAGGTATTGCATATGTCAATGGGCGACGGTCACTACTGCCCATCAAGTAGGTCGTCTGCTCTTTGGCCACCTTTGACATAAAAAAATCTTAAAAATATGTTTAAAAGATATTATAATAAAATAAAGGCGTTGAAATTGGCATAATGTTCCTTAATTAAAGTTTGAATGAAGCCATAGCGTAAAAATACTTCATTTAAATGACAGATAAATAGAAGTATTTTGAGGTCCATGATAAAACCGCTAACGACAATTCATATATATATATATATACAATATAACATTTTTATTACATATATATATGTATATATATATAAATAATAATGTTAGTGGAATTGTTTTCAGTATAATAATAATCTAATATTTCTTTCATACTTGGGAACAATATTAAATATCTTCTTATAAATTCGTGACGGACTTTTAATATTGTATGCTTACAATAAGTATCGTCTCATTATTTACAGAATTTATCAATAATTAATCTTACTTCATATTATTTATAAGAAACCTCTCATCATTCAATGTATTCACGGTGCGTGTGTCGGGTCCATCGTTGTAGTGAGAGGAGCTTCAACAGTGTCTGGGACTTGTGACCCAGGTGTAGGTTTAAGGGGCCTCTATCTAACGCGTTAAACGCTCACCTCCACTGTCCAAGCTCCTCTCTCTACCTAACAAAATGGGAAACGCTTCGTATCTAGTATGACGATACCAACTTTTAGTAATCACAGTAATGATGATTATGACAATTATTTGATTACCATAAATATCACGTATTAACTAATAGTTCAACGTGTAAATTACTCATTATATAATTCCTATGAAATTTTGCTATATATAGGTATATATATAGTTTAGATTCAAAAAAGGTTATAGTATTAATCTATAACCCAAACCACAACCGGACAAAACCGAGGGACATTGATAGTTTATAAAAGTCATTCAGAAAATATAGTCATAATAATAAATAACATTACTTATATATCCTTATTTGATACTTTATTAATGTTCTTTAAAGTAATGAGTATTTATATTTTCTTTGCTAACTCTATTTTTAAATTACGTCACATATTACACATTGGCTGAATTCATCGAAACAAAGTTACGAAACAAAAACAAATAAAAAACGCTGATTATACGTCAAAACACATTCCACTCTTTTTTGTATCGGAACTATATTTTAATATATATAACTTGCATTAGTTTTAGAAGCTAAAGTTACAAATTAATCACTGTAACGCGAGTTTGTAATACGAGACACTATAATTCATTTGAAAAGATAAAAAAGACTCGGTTTATCGCCTTCCCGGCCCATTGACGTGCACGCCGTGACAGCGACGCCATATTTTATTTTTAGCGCCAATTAGGGGCTGCGTATAATTGTTTTGAACTATTAATGATGAAATTAATTTAATTATTAATGTAACTTATTTATTTTTTATAAATAATAGTTATTTTGTGAAAATAATATATTTGATAATAATGTTTTCATTGATATGTACCTATTTTAAAGATTTCGAAAAAATGTACTTATAAATCAATATTACTAAATACATATGGATTAAAAAAAACTTTTTTTCTTTTTTATTGTCAACATATTAATAAGATAATTAGTTTAAAATATTTCTAGTGATATTTTTCCAAATAATGAAAACATGGAATTTGAACTTTTAAAATTATTAATGGTTCTGGATGATAGGTTTAGTATCTTTATAGGGACAATAGGGATTTAAGAAGAAAAAAATTTAGTTGGATCTTAGGTTTTCAAGTATGTATGTAATTTCTTTTATACAACTAAAATCTTTGTTCTCGTTTTATAACGTTATTTAAATCTATTATTAATTTAATAATATTATATATTAAATTATATTAAAGTGAAGGGAATAGGTTCTTTATCTAAAAGAATTGAAAAAAGTTAGCTGTCATTTTTCTTTTAATTTAATATAAAAACCTCTCGAACTTGACGTTTAATATTTTTAAATTAAGACATAATTCAGTCGACAAGCAACATCATTGTTATCCGATGTCAAGATAAAAAAGAAATTTCAAAATTAACATCAAAACAAAATCCATTGAATCACTAATTTATTTACGATCTGACAACTGTTAAGTATTTCATTCCGCGGAAGTTTGGACGCGGGCTTCAAATTAGCCGTTTGCTGAAACAAATAAACGATTTAAACACACACACACACACATGAAAAAGATGTCTCACTTTCTAAATACGTTACGAAAAGATAAATCTCCGCGCCTCCCGACTCTTGTTAGTTAAATATCTCCCAAGTAATTATTCATCACAAAAAGATGAAAACTTCCAACAGACGCTGCTCATTAAAAAGCTGTAAAATTATTTTACGCCGTTGTCATAATGACGTTTATTTTACGTTCGGAAATTCATTAATTTTTTTCTAAATAGTTTATTATATTTATCAATGATTTAAAAATATATTTAGTTTTTAAATTGTGTTAAATTTATAATGTTATTTTTCTAGTTATTTTAAATTCTGGCAATTACATCGGCGTGACCGACATGGCGTGGATATGTGTTGATATTTTTACATTAATTGCTGAGACGTTTGAGTTTTTTATGATCCGGCCATGTTTTTGTCAATGTACGTTATTAATAGTATAACGAATGTGTAATATTTGTAGACTTGCAGTTTTTATATTATATATTCTTTTAAATAATATTCTCGTGTCGCGGTGTTAGACAGAGAACTACGAAACGGCTGGATCGATTTTGATGAAATTTTGTGAGCATATTGATTAGGTCTGAGAATCGGCCAACATCTATTTTTCATACCCCTAAGTCATAAGGGTTGTTCACCCTTGTTTCAACGAAATATTTTTTGTTTTTATTTTTTTAATATGTAGCCTTAAAAATACATACTACCCAAAATCTTTGCATAGTCAGGTAGTATATAAATAAATATTTTATATGTGTCTTACTTATTTATTGTATTAATTGTAAATTCTATATAGATTTTCCATGATAATTATTACTTCTTATAAATACTAGTCTTTGTTTCTATCAATCTATCAATCGTATAAAATAAATTGCATTTACCTTAAATCAAATACAGACATCATGAAAACTGATTGTAAAATCATAATTATTGATATTAATTAATATTAAATTTCAAATTAATATAATTAGGAGGTAATTAGAAGAAATAAGCAGGAACTAGTGAACCCGAAGCTGAAAACGATACAATTTAAAACGTTTATTTTCGCGCGCTCATTAGTGTCCCAAGATGGCGCCCGACATGTTGATGTATTGCCGCTAATTACTCAAAAACTTGAGGTGTTTATTGAAATTCTTCGTCAGCTGAGGACGTGTCCGTCCGCTTGTATTGTACGCTTCCTGTATAGAGCAATTAATGTTAATTGTTATATGAAATATTTTACTATATATGTAATAATGAATATTAGTATCTATTAAGTAACAAGTTCTTTATATTTGAGACTAGATTAATAAGCATGTATATTGTAGGTTCGTTCAGAAATAACAGTTTTATTACATTGTTTTATTACAAAACTTCAGTCTATCTATTTCTTTGTATATTAGTATACAAATTTTATTTAAAAGAAACTTTAATAAAATTCGTTTACAATAAAGTAAGATAAAGATTTTATGAAATGACAATAAAGTAATTTATACTTTGAAATATTAAAAGTTATAATTATATTATTTTTAAATCATTACTTAAACATAAATCTGTATATAATATGAACATATTGGATGAATTGTCTTGTTCTTCATCATTATCTAGTTTAATATTATTATTCTATTGTTCGTATGTCGTAATTTATACATCAAAACAAAACAGAAAAATTATGTGTTTTACTTTAAAAGACTGAAATAACTTTAAACTCATATCTATTAAGTCGTTTTTTCTTATTTTCTAGGTTCGTGTTCCCGCGGGAAGAGAGCTCGTACCGCTTTCAGTGCTCAGCAGATAAAGAGTTTGGAAGCTGAGTTTGAGAAGAACAGATATTTATCAGTGGCCGCTAGAGGGCGCCTCGCGAGGCAGCTCAGACTGACAGAGACACAGGTAATATAATAAATATATTGGCTGTATATGTTTAAATCATTTGACGTTTAATTTAGTTTATAATCTGTGGCTTTGCATGACATAATGCCAATTTATTATAATCTGTGGCTAAGCATGACATATTCTGCCAATTACGTAATAAAGGAATTAAGATTTAAACTAAAATCCTTGCCAAAATATTATAACGTTTTAGTAAAGAATTTGGGAAGTTGTAAAGTTATTTTTTTTATATGATTACAGATTAAAATATGGTTCCAAAACCGACGTACTAAATGGAAACGTAAATACACAAACGACGTTGAGATATTGGCGCAGCAGTATTATAATAGTTTGGGCATAATTACCCCAAGACCGATGTTCGTTGGCGATAGATTGTGGATTTTTAATTACCCGAATCGCTTGCAACCGACTCAGCAACAGCAATGGGCTAAATCTTTGAACAATATAGCTAGTCATTCACATAATCCTATAGACAGAACGGTATATAGAAGCTTATCAAAGCCTGAAATACCATTTTTATTATCGGCTCCACAGTACAGCGAGCGTGTTCTTCTAGAGCGAAGTGTCAGTCTGACAGGTGTCAAAGTTCCCGCCCAAACTCGCCTGACGTCACTACCGCGAGAGGTTTACAGCAATATGGCGACGGCGCAAAGGAGTTTGGATATGTATAAAAATAATATATTAAGCCACAGTCAACAGGAACCGAATGTCGATCATTTAAGAAGATTGGAAGAGAATTTTAGTATTTAGTTAAGATTTAAATGTTATATATAGTGCAATAATATAGTTCCTAATAAAATATATTTCTAAATAAATGATTTTTCTTCGATTTTGTTTTACTTCTTGAACTGAAAATCAAGTGTTTATAGATGATAGATAATATAAAAGTGATTTCAAACGGTTTATATTTAAATTTTAATAAAGTTAATGATAAATTACTTATGAGAAATCATTGAAATAAAAAAAAGTATTTGGACTTATACACTTTTATTTGTAAGCTTACATATATAAAATTATTTCGATACATGTAGTTTAAGAGCAACTAACACATGTAGATTAATTTAATACAAAGATCATATTAATGTTTATAAAAAAGTGAAAAACTCGTTTGTAAAATACAATAAATACAATGACTAATATTAAAAAAAAAAAAAGATTATCATTAAATCGGAGTATATAAAGTTTACAGCTGTCAAAGATCAAAGTTCACAAAAATGCTGCCTGTAAATGTTTCAATTAAAAATTGCGTTGCTTAAAATCAAAACTAAATTAGATACGTTGTTTTATGTTTACAATAATTATCTGTTTTATTTTAATTATTTAATATCATTAATCAATTAATAAGATTATTTTAAAAGTAAGTTGTAATAAGTCCCTTTATTTAAAAAGGCTAGTAGGTACAATATTATATTATTAATCACGATTTTCTCATATATTTATTATCAAAAGCATTATCTATTGACAAGTTCACAAAATCGGTAGCGTACGGAAAAGAAACAGAGAATTAATTATTTTTAATCTGTATTGAATTAATACAAGTGATGTTTATTCTATGTCTTCATTCACACCGTAATCGTGTAATATTCTGTCAGTGTCAACGTTTTTATTTGTTGGATGATTATAATATTGAGTACTGTGTGGAGTTAATTTAATTATTATTACAATTTTTCTTTTATAGTCTATGAATGTCAAACGCGGTTGACATTAAGATCAATTTTTTTTAATAATCTGTGATAGGTTTTTTTTATTTATTTCATATTTTTGATGTTTTAAAACCATAATTTATTTATAAACAATATTAATTGAGTATTATTAACATTGCTTTATAATTAGTTAAATATAAATAGGATATAAAATTAATTAAGTAAAATTTCTTTTCAAACTTGTAATGGCCAATTAATAATGTTGCCACTATTTTTAAAATTAAAAAAACTATTTACTATTTGATTTATTATACAATAAATAATAATTTTAATGTGTGCTAAAATTATAAACTATTCTTTATTAATAAAGCTGCTATTTAGATATTAAATTATAAAATAATTAAGTTATTTAGCCAAATTTGAGGTCATCTGTAACAGAATAAATATTGAAACAAGCTAGAACAGAATAGTAAAAAAGAATTTAATAGGCTTTTATTAATTTTGAGAATAAATCTTTTCTAATAGATATCTCATGTTTAAGTGTGGCTTTCAGTTATAGTGTAACTTATTTGATAGCGACAATTATTTAAGATAGATTAGTAAGTAATAAAAATATTTTTTGTCTCATTCAGTTAAATGCTATATTTATCGTGTATAATCTATTAAAATATTGGATAATTAAATCCATTATTCAGTACAGTTATGTATCAAATACTTACGGTACATATTCAGAAATAATATACATATTTTGTCAATTTTTTGTCTGTCGGTGTGTCTGTTGGTTCCGGCTTATCTCACAACCGGCTCGTCTTTGATACTATTTATTTTTCATCATCATCATCCTATCAGAGCCCACTGCTGGGCCTCTTCTCACATGGAGAAGGTTAGAGCATTAATCACCACGCTTGCTTAACGGGATGGTGATTTCTAACTTATAATTTGAAATTATAAGTAAAGATTTCCCTCACGATGTTTTCCTTCACCGACTGTCAGTAGTGTCCAAATACTCAATCACATTGGTATTTGCCAGTTCTCGAACCCGCGCCCTTATATACGAGAGGAGGGCTTTTAACCACTAGGCCACCACGACCTATATATTTATTATTTATTGATATAAAAAAAATAAAAATTTACTAGTTCAATAACGACGAAAGTTTAGTACGCTGTACAGTTGTTGTTTCTAAAAAAGACTTGCATTTATTAAAATGAAACGCTTTATGTTACTTTCAATAAGGTTGCGTTAAACGTTTAACGCTCCGGGGGGGATAAAAAGAGACAGAGCGAGAGGGAATGCGTGTCTCTTGAAAGCATGTGGTAATCAATAGTGACTTGTAAGTAATGTTAATAAAGTTAGCTTTAAAGAAACACTCAAAATTCCTTAAAAATCATTTTCCAGCTCTTCCTGTTTTTATTCCTTCTAAATTTTATTTCCTCACGAAGGGACTCCACGCATAACTTTTATTTTGATTTAGTCACATCAAACGAAGTTGCGGAATGTGACTAGTGTTGCTAACTGTTATATGACGACGTACATTACGTGATTTTATTAGAATTATACGTAACCTTGGCAATGTTATCGTAAAAACGATTCTAATAACTCTGTTGATAAATATATTGAACAGGTTGCATGAAGAATTTTGCTTTTATATACTGATCGAAAAACAATTTGGCTATCAGAGAAGTGTCTTAAATACGCTTTATTAATGCTATTTTGTTATGTTAAATATAAATCCAAATATTGTTATTGCGTTTTGAATACACTCAAGCAGTATATTTAAGCCCTAAAAATCCTTTGAAAACAGGAGAAATACCTAAATTCCTCTGGTAAATAAATGAATATACTATTAATTGGTCATCGTCTAATTTCTTCTAAAAGATTTTAATGGAATAAGTTTATGTTGAATTGACTTAAAAGTACTAGTTATACTGTATATACATATAAAATGGAGCCATTCTCAAAGAGGAAGATAGAAAACAGAAAAAATTACATGCATATAGTATATTTTGAAATTATAATTAGTTCCAACTAATACATAGTATTTTATTTAGTAGATATAAGCTCCAGCACCACATCCGCAGCTGCCAGCGATGGAGACCGTCCCAGCGGCGGGCAGGTCACCAGCGAAGCGAACAGCTCCGAGTATGGGCACCTGTCCAGCGACGAGGGTGGTTCCAGCGACGGGCATCTCACCAGCCACCGCTATGTCTCCTATACCCGCACCTCCGTAAGCGCCAGCTAGACCGTCCAAGCCGAAGGGAGCGACCCCTGGGGCAAGCACCTCTGGCACGAGCGCTGGCCCTACACCGAGCCCCAAACCAGCTCCATAGGGACCGGCTAGAGCCTCGACCTGGCCCAAACCAGCGGCGTATGGACCGAGCCCGGCTCCGTAACCCAGACCTAGGCCGTTAGCGAGGGGACCAGCGCCGATACATTGGCTGAACACGTTCTGAAAACAATATTTCACATTATTGTTATTTAAACACAAAAAAGATGTTTGATTTTATGGACATCAGATAAACATTTTAGTAAAGCTATTTATATATATTGACAATTTTTTCTGGAGACATTGTGCAGAATATATTGCATTAAAATAAGTTTATAGATTATATGCAAAACTTTATAACACGACATTTTAAGTAAAAGATTTTAACCTCACCTGTGCCAAGAAAACTTGGACGCATAAAACTAAAACGGCTGTAGTGGACATGTTTATAATTTGGACTGCTGTAAACAGAATAATAATTCGGTAATCACAAGGTCTTTTATACTATATGTTACAAAATAAAAAAACAGTTTTTCCGTACGTGACATAAAGTTGGGAGGAGTGTGTGGTAGAAATACGAACCTACATATATTATCAGTATGACACAATTATTACAATCAGTGTTCTTCATATTAAAACATATCATTGATTGATCAATGTTTCATTTCATTTTGTAATTTTGTCACTTTCTCCAATATAAAACGATTGTTCTTTACAGAAAGGTCATTCAGTGATTTTATTATTAAAAAACACTAAAAATGTTCACGAAAACTGTTGTATTTTTCTGTTTACAGAGCTTGTTTATACAGGTAAGAAAAAATAATAGTTCTTATTGAAGTGTAGTAGAATATATTGTCTTCTATTTTGCTATATAAAAATTTTATACGCAGGGTCTCTCGGCTCAATGTATTGGAGCATACAACGGCCTGTCTTCTAATGCCTTGTCCTGGGAGAACAGCATGAACTGGCCGGGAAGTGCGATGTCCTGGGAGGCTGGTGTTCCTTACGGAGCCGCACCTTGTGCTGCTTCCTACTCCGCCGCGTCTCTGGCTGCTGCTCCGTTTGCCGCTGAGTGGGCCGCTGGTTACTCGCCGGCATCTCTCGCTGCCTCTAACGGCGGTGGGCTCGCCATAAACAGTTTCTCCCCCATGGCTCCTACTGGCGTGTCAATGAACTCTGAGAACATGTACGAAGGACCGCTGGCTGTGTCCGGCGCGGTTCCATTCCTTGGCGCTGTGGCGTTAGAAGGAAACCTACCAACAGGGGGAGCGGGCGCTGTAGCGTACGGTAGTGGCAATGGAAACGTAGCCATGTTGAGTGAAGACTATGCTGGCGCGGGTTACGGGGCTGGCTTGGCTGGAGCAGCTTATGGTTATAATGGTCTCGCTGGACCACTGGCTTTGGAAGCTGGCAACCTTGGAGCAGCTTATGGTTACAACAACTACAATGGAGCTAGATTTGGAGGTTGTGGCTGCGGTGCCATCTACTAATTTTTAAAAGTAATCTGTATTTTTTGTTGATTCTTTCTATGTTATAAAATATACCGAATGTATTAGAACAAACTATCTATTTTTTTATTAAATTTTAAATTTATCATAACAAAATCAAAGAGTAGTCTGAATGCTGAAGTATTAAGTATTAAAAGAAAATAACGGAAAATAGTATCTGAACAGAAAAACTAACCTAATTAAAAGCAGAGTATCTGTACTGTATACATTTTCAATTCTGTGAGAGGGTGGTACTTCCCCGGTCAAGTCAGGCCATGCTCGAACTATAGTAACAAAACCAAAGCTAGGATCTATCACCTAAAATAGATACATTTCGAAATTGTCAGTACATCTACTTTTATAAGGTACCAAATTGTAAGTGTTCCGTAGTCTTATTAAACCAAAATTTTTATGGAAATTGTTATAACATCGTCATAAATTAAATAAAAAAAGTTACATTATTATTATTTTTTAAGACAACTAAAAACTCTTTCTTAAGTAAAGTCGAACAATAAGTTTTAATTTGAATAGGTATCTTCTATATATTCTATTCTATATATATATAAAAATGGATTGCTGTTCCTTAGTCTCGCTAAAACTCGAGAACAGCTGAACGGATTTATCTTATCTTAGTCTTGAAATGTTCGTGAAGGTTCAGGGAAGGTTTAAAAGGTGAGAAAAATTTATTCATTTCCGGGAAAACCCTAAAAACAGCCCTTTTCTATTTCCTATACAAATGTTTTCTTTGACATTAGATTTGACAACTAACTAATATGTCAATCATTCTGTTCGATTGAAACAGGAAAAACCTGATTATTTATGGCCTCTACGACGGAATAGAGTTCGCCCGGTCAGCTATACATATATTACTAATGACGAAATTAACGCGGACGAAGTCGCGGGCAAAAACTAGTATGTATATAAAAATGGATTGCTGTTTCTTAGTCTCGCTAAAACTCGAGAACAGCTGAACGGATTTATCTTATCTTAGTCTTGAAATGTTCGTGAAGGTTCAGGGAAGGTTTAAAAGGTGAGAAAAATTTATTCATTTCCGGGAAAACCCTAAAAACAGCCCTTTTCTATTTCCTATACAAATGTTTTCTTTGACATTAGATTTGACAACTAACTAATATGTCAATCATTCTGTTCGATTGAAACAGGAAAAACCTGATTATTTATGGCCTCTACGACGGAATAGAGTTCGCCCGGTCAGCTATACATATATTACTAATGACGAAATTAACGCGGACGAAGTCGCGGGCAAAAACTAGTATGTATATAAAAATGGATTGCTGTTCCTTAGTCTCGCTAAAAGTCGAGAATAGCTGAACGGATTTATCTTATCTTAGTCTTGAAATGTTCGTGGAGGTTCAGGGAAGGTATAAAAGCTGAAAAAAATTGATTCATTACTGGGAAAACCACAAAAACAGCCCTTTTCTATTTCCCATACAAACGTTTTTTTGACATTAGATTTGACAACTAACTGATATGTCAATCATTCTGTCGCACTTCAACACACGGAGATTTATGGCTTACAGGTAAACTCCAAAAATATAAATAAAAAAACGTAATAGATATTTCTTGATTATAGGGCGATACGAAGTTCGCCAGGTCTTCTAGTCTTATATATTTAAATGAGCAATTCTTGTATATATATTTATATATTATAATTGGAATCTCGGAATCTGCCGCAACGATATCCATGAAATTTAGTATATAGGGCATTTCGGGGCCGAAAATCATCTGGCTAAGAATCATTTTTACAAAATGTTATTTAAAAAAAATAACAAAAAGGTCCGTTTAAAATATGACTCTTCCTGACATCTATTGGCAAATAGTAATACTACTTTTTGCTAATTGCTTTTACTAATTGCTTTAACGACACACCAGCAGACGGCATTGTTAAGTACACGGAAGTCAAAAGAGTGTTTGTTTTAGGGTTAGACTAAGAAATTGATTGTTGATTTATATTGTTTTGTGTCTAACTATATAGGGTAGCACCCGAAGTTTCCAGGAAAACTACGAAACACACTTATATATATACATATATATATATATATATATATATATATATATATATAAGTGTGTTTTATATATATTCAGGGTGACTGGTGAATTACTATCGATACTTGAGGACGTGATATTTGACGATCATATATGACAAAATAAAAATTAATATAACATAAATATTAATAAACTTCTAAGTAAAGTTAACCAAAAGTTATGTAATTAATTACGCATCGTGTGAACACCCTACAGATTAGGTATACACACACACGCACACGCGTGTGGCGGCGTAGTGTTTTATCAGCACGCTGGCGCACGCGTCCACACCTGGAACACTTGGAACGTGTCAACACTTTATTTATTTATACGGAAATTTTGTCAAAAATTAAGTACCTATTTTTTTTACATAATTCGAATGAGAATCATGTACCGAGTATTCTCCTTAAATATTGATAGTAATTCACCAGTCACCCTGTATATATTAACATACGAGTTACATTTTAAAACTTATAACCTAAGACTACATGATTGCCCCGATGTTAGGATAGCAATACCATTCCATAGCTTGTGTGTATCAGGAATCTTCTGGTTCACACGGCTTGGTGTTCGTTCCGCGGAGTCAGCGGCGTCACTCGTTATACGATATTTTATCGATACAAAGATGTCGCCCCGGCGATGTTCATTTTTTTTCATATGTACCGAATACGTAACAGTCTTCTTAACGTGTTCACTTAAAAATGCCTTAAAAAAATAAAAAAAACATAAAATAAATACTAATAATTCCTAAATACCGGTAACCAGATATTAATATATGAATGAAGCATCAATTGTCGTATATTTAGAACCGAACATGTGTATCTTGACACTTACCAGAATGAGTGAGATATATGTAGATAAAACTTCCTCTCAGTCGATTTTAGTGTAGTCTACTCTAGTCTAGTCGGTCTATTATCCATACTAATATTATAAGTGCGAAATTAACTCTGTCTGTCTGTCTGTTACGCTTTCACGCCTAAACCACTGAACTGATTTTAATGAAATTTGGTACAAAGATAGAATTGACCTTGAGAAAGAACATAGGATAGCTTTTATCCCAAACTTTTGAAAAGTTCTCTTGGAAACGCGATATAACCGAACTCCACGCGGGCGAAGCTGCGGGCGGAAAGCTAGTATTATATAAAACTTTAAAAACCGTTATATATAAAAGGAAATGTATATTTAATACAATGTAAATATATATCTTTAAAAAAGTAGTTTATTCCCAATTGGCTTATTAGAGAATTGAATAATGAGTTCTTAAAACCAACCGGTTGTATATTTCGAGTGTGTAAAATTACTTAATATTCAAACTTTTTATTTTACGGTCCTGCTTAAATAACAAAATATTGTGATACATTATATATTTTTCTTGTGTGTTTACTTCACTAGCAAGTTTTATATAACCGGCAAAATAGCATACAACTCTACAAACCCTTACAAACCTACCCCATTTTTTACATCAATAAAACTTCTTTATACAGGCATGTCATTTATTTTCTCTGTTGTCTTGCATTTTAGTTTTAACGAGGTTTAATAATAATGCAGAAAATTTTAGATTGATATGATTACTACAAATCTTTTAATTCATATGTGAAGGTAAGACAAAAATTAAACACAATTTAATTTGGTAAAAATAAAAGCTAGGTTCATAATGTATTATAGAATTAGAATACTTCTTTTAATATGATTAGGAACAACTCCTGATGTAAAAACTAATCTACACCCTAAGTACGTGTTTGTATCGTCTTACTAACTACGGGGCGTTTCTTGTTATTCAAAAATCTTCACATGTAGAGATATTAATCAAGGGACTATCGAAAAAATTATATGATAATAGCATTTTTTGAGAATATCAGTTGTATGTTAAGTTCTAAATACTTTTTATCTTTCCAAACTCAAAAAGAATCAATAAGTTAGTGAAATAATAGAATATGAAATTATTTTATATTTTTTTAATTAATCATTCTAGAAAACAAATTTGTAAAACAATAAAACAGTTCAATTAATTGTCTTCTGTAACTGGATTTAGTAAAGAGCACCACATCCGCAACCTCCAAGTCTAGCTCCATTGTAATTGTTGTAACCATAAGCTGGTCCAAGGTTGCCGGCCTCCAATGCGAGGGGACCAGCGAGACCATTGTAACCATAAGCTGCTCCAGCCAAGCCAGCTCCATAACCCGCGCCAGCATAGTCCTCACTCAACATGGCTACGTTTCCATTGCCACTCCCGTAAGCTACAGCGCCCGCTCCCCCTGTTGGTAGATTTCCTTCTAACGCCACAGCGCCAAGGAATGGAACCGCGCCAGACACAGCCAGCGGTCCTTCGTACATGTTCTCAGAGTTCATTGACACGCCAGTAGGAGCGATGGGGGAGAAACTGTTTATGGCGAGCCCACCGCCGTTAGAGGCAGCGAGAGATGCCGGCGAGTAACCAGCGGCCCACTCAGCGGCAAACGGAGCAGCAGCCAGAGACGCGGCGGAGTAGGAAGCAGCACAAGGTGCGGCTCCGTAAGGAACACCAGCCTCCCAGGACATCGCACTTCCCGGCCAGTTCATGCTGTTCTCCCACGCCAAGGCATTAGAAGCCAGGCCGTTGTATGCTCCAATACATTGAGCCGAGAAGCTCTGTAAGAAAAAGAATTTGGTTTTAACGAAAGTTATATTACTTTTTGTTCTATACTTTTCATGCTAAATGATCTAGTTTTGTATGGAGTATTCATTAGCATAACTTGATTGATTTAATTTTTATCAATAGAACACCTAAATTAACCCATTATTTTATTTTTCTTATAAGATTAGTATATACTCACTTGTATGAAGAGTGCTTGTAAACAGACAAATACGATTTTAAACATTTTTAATAGTTTTAATCAACGATGATCTTTAGAATGATTTTTTGGTTTTTAACTTGTCATTTTATATACACAAATTACAAAATATGAATAAATGAAACCCTTTTCATAAAATTGATATGAATTTTATGAGTAAATAATAATTATGTCATTCTGATAACGCCGGTACTGTGTTATGTTATTACAATATGTCGAACACAATCAATAGTTTGTGTCACGTGTGTCATACGAGGGATATTTTGCAATTTTATAAATGCACTATAAAATGCGATGTTGAACCTAAAATGTTAATTCTGCTTTTTTAACAGTTTATTAAACATGTCCATCTTTGCTGTTTTGTTCTTCTGTATCCAAGCTTGCTTGGTTCAGGTAAAAATTACTATAATTTAATATTTTTTTCTCAAATATAACATGAAACTTACATAGAATATTGTTTTCAGAATGTGTTCAGCCAATGTATCGGCGCTGGTCCCCTCGCTAACGGCCTAGGTCTGGGTTACGGAGCAGGGCTCGGTCCCTATGGAGCTGGCTTGGGCCAGGTCGAGGCTCTAGCCGGTCCCTATGGAGCTGGTTTGGGGCTCGGTGTAGGGCCAGCGCTCGTGCCAGAGGTGCTTGCCCCAGGGGTCGCTCCCTTCGGCTTGGACGGTCTAGCTGGCGCTTACGGAGGTGCGGGTATAGGAGACATAGCGGTGGCTGGTGAGATGCCCGTCGCTGGAACCACCCTCGTCGCTGGACAGGTGCCCATACTCGGAGCTGTTCGCTTCGCTGGTGACCTGCCCGCCGCTGGGACTGTCTCCATCGCTGGCAGCTGTGGATGTGGTGCCGGAGCTTATTTATACTAAAAATAAGATTTTACAAACGAAAATATAAAGATGAATAAATTTAATTCTTTACAATTATGTACTTAATTCTGATTTAAAATTACTTCCTTGTAGAATTAAACCTCACAAAGTACATCGTTTAAATTCTTACGTCAAGAATTTACTATAGTAACATCTCGTACAAGCTTTATTTAGTTTTAAACAGTATGCTTTTTATCATTCTAGCTGTTACAGGGAAGAATCATTCTTGCTACCATTTCTTAAAAAAAATTACTTTATGAATAGAATTAATTTTACTATACAAGCACATGACACGAAAGAACATAATTTAAAGATTAAAATACGTAAATAATTTACGTAAATGAAGAAAATTTTCCTTTTTTAATCGTAAAAGTTTAAAGTGAAAAATGATATTGAACTGTCCAGAATCCAGTTCCAAGTCCTGTTTATGTTTATGTAGTCCTAACTAGCGAGATTCAATGATATCAAGTTAAGAAGGAAATATATGTACATATATACGATTAAGGTCCAAATAATATAAAGATAGAATCTATTTTTGCTTAGGAATTTATTTATGTATCAGTTTCAGTAAATAATATGTATATGAATAAGAGAAGAGGTAACTTTAAGAAGAATTTAAAGTATACATAATATGTATTATTTTAAATTATGTTTTTTTTTCTTATAATATAAAATTTAAAATCTTGCACCACTGTTGTTATAGTTTAGTTATTAGAAACTTATAAAAAGAGTGTACATACATATGATCTTCCGTTTTAAGCATACACTGACACCAAGAATAGGATAGCGAAGGACTTGTAATGAATTTAAGCTCATAATAGTTTGTTAATAATATATAAGTGAAATGGATTTTGTTAACTATTAATGTATTGGTATGTCACCCATATTATTTTATATTTAAATCAAAAATAATAATACTTAAGTATAAATACAGAAACAATAGTACTTTAAAACGTAAAATGAGAAAATATAATTTAGATTTGTGTGAAAAATGTTTTATAAATTTTAAAAAGTTTCGGTATGGAAAAATTTGATCAAATTAATTTTATAATTGAATCTCAAGAGATGTCCAGGTATATATTGATCGATTATTCATAGTAGAATTATAAATTTAATTACTAAATAAATAATCAATTGTAATAATAGTCAATATGGATGTAATCAAAATTATATCCAGGTATGGGACCGCTCCAAACATCATCAAATGACCCCTCTTATCCAGGGTGGATCAAGAGGGAGTGTCATACTCCTATTATTTAACTGACTAAAAACCTTCCGTACCTTCTCCTGTTTCGAGTCAGGATGTGGTAGGTACATCTTTAATAAACTTTTGTTCACAAACAAGGTTGGCACCGCATCTACAAACTCTTATTATTATATTTTGCGTATAAAGTTTAAGGTTTTATACAATTAATGTCCTTAGAATTTATTTCATATAAACTATTATCAATTATAACTAAATAATAAATTGCATTATTTTTATCTATAGCTGTAAATTTGTTAAGTATTTCTAAACTAGCGTATTGTTTTACATATATATTTCGTGTTAATTCGTAAAATTAAAAGTGATAAGCGGTTTTCAATTGCTTTGTCAGATTTAGAATGTGTTGAAAAATTGCATTAGTAGATTTGAAATAGTACAATATATGTGTTGTAACCAATATTATGAATTCCTAATAATAAATAGAAATTTATGAGAAGTGAATATCTAAAATGATAAAAAAACTTGTTAAGCTTAAGAACTTATTATGTATGTATATAGAAAATTGTTCGTTTCAAATTTGGTTAGGTAGAGAGAGGAGCTTGGACGGTGGAGGTGAGCGTTTAACGCGTTTGATAGGGGGCCCTTAAACCTACACCTGGGTTACAAGTCCCAGGAACTGTTGGAGCTCCTTTCACTACAACGCGATATAAAACAACTGTTTTTCAGATATAATAGGCATTTATAGTTATTTTTAACGACAAAGTTTCGGCTACTTTGCAGCAACCGTGATCACGGGTAGACGAGATGTGAATGTCTGTCATTTGGACCTGTTATTTATTACCTACCGCCATCGAATTTTTAATTATCTGGCGTACCGCTCGACATGCTTCCAAAATTTCGGTAACTGTATCAGTATTATCTATTCTCCATACAAATACGTCGCCACAAACTTCATGTTATATATTTCTGTAAATATACATGCATCTATTATGCTTCGATTCCCGTAACCCGGTACGGTCTTAAGCTCATATAAGTGGTAAAATATGTATTTGGGCATGTGTAACATTGATATTCTTTCTTTAAAAAAATGTCTGGTAAGTGTAATTAGGAGTTACAGAAAAATCTACCAGTGGACACTGATTTCTGTGATGGTGACGTGTGCTTTAATAATTAAAAATTCAGCCTACCCTTACAACTCAGTGCATGGCCCACGATGAAAAAAACCCGCTAATCGGCAAAGACCAATAGGGCTATAACAACACTCATTAGTTAACTGTACACCAACACTATCCTCACTCATTCTAGTAAGAGTTTTGAATGTATTATTGTTTTTATATAATATACTATTAAAAATAAAATCTTCGTTTTGAAGAAATATATGTATGTAATTGAACAATTTCGACTATTTCCAAGTAGTTATTTGTTAAGTTATGACTAAGTGAGATTTATTTGTTTATGAATGTTTGTTTTCAGTCCAAGTTTATACATTTGTTACGTAGACGCTGATGAAGAAATAATTGAACATCGCTGGGGCGACATCTTTGTATGGGTTAAATATCATATAAAGAATAACGCCTCTGACTCCGCGGAACAAACACCAAGCCGTGTGAACCAGAAGATTCCTGATACACACAAGCTATGGAACGGTATTACTATACTAAAATCGTGACAATCATGTAGTCTTAGGTATAGGTTATAAGTTTTAATATGTAATTCTTATTAAGTATAATATACATATAAGTAGGTATGTTTCGTAGTTTTCCTGGAACCTCCGGTTGCCACCCTATATAATTCATTATTTACCAAGCGTTTACCGTTTCTCGTTTTATATTACTTTAATACTATAATGTACAAAGACTATTCATTAAAACTTCGTGTCACTATTTTACTGAACTATACATAGGATTTATGTCAAACGAATCATTTAAATTATTCGTCAAAAGTCGAGTTTTTGCATTATAGTAACTTAGTTGTAAATAAAAGAAGAAATATAAAATTAAGACATAAAACAATTTATTAAAACCATATCAATAATGATTAGTAGATGTAAGCTCCACCACATCCGCAGCTGCCAGCGATGGAGACTGTCCCAGCGGCGGGCAGGTCACCAGCGAAGCGAACAGCTCCGAGTATGGGCACCTGTCCAGCGACGAGGGTGGTTCCAGCGACGGGCATCTCACCAGCCACCGCTATGTCTCCTATACCCGCACCTCCGTAAGCGCCAGCTAGACCGTCCAAGCCGAAGGGAGCGACCCCTGGAGCAAGCACCTCTGGCACGAGCGCTGGCCCTACACCGAGCCCCAAACCAGCTCCATAGGGACCGGCTAGAGCCTCGACCTGGCCCAAACCAGCGGCGTATGGACCGAGCCCTGCTCCGTAACCCAGACCTAGGCCGTTAGCGAGGGGACCAGCGCCGAGGCATTGGCTGAACACATTCTGCAAATGATAATAAATGCTGAAATACTATGATATACGTGAAAAACTTCTATCGAATAAAAGTTAATTATAGCTCTTGTGTGTTTATACGAAGATTGTACCTTTCAACTTTATAAAAGTTATCTTAATTATTTGACATATAAAGTTTTTTTCCTATCTATTTAATTTAAATATTTTGTTATAGTAACATTTAGCAAT
Source organism: Danaus chrysippus (assembly GCA_916720795.1). NCBI lineage: Eukaryota > Metazoa > Arthropoda > Insecta > Lepidoptera > Nymphalidae > Danaus > Danaus chrysippus. The sequence goes on from CAKASE010000070.1 coordinate 1,063,730, forward strand.
GGTCAGCTATAAACTTGAAAAAGACTACAAATAATAATTTAAAAATTACAGAAACTGACATTAGATTTAACTTGGTCCTTAATTTGTGATAAAACTTTTTAAAAATAAGATTAAAAATCTTAGCATCTCTTCTTACCTGTACTAAGCAAGCTTGGATGCAGAGAAGAATCAGGCTGAAGAGTGACATCTTGATTGTAAAGTAGAAGTCTACAATATAACATAAAAAATTAACTAAATTATGTATTTATAAGTCGGCAGTTAGGTCACTATTATTATGAAACTAAAAGAATTAGGTATCTATTTGAAAGCACATTTATCAATAACTAATTTTCACAATATTACGCATATTATTTAGTAACAAGTTAGTATAAAAAAAACAATATTATTTAAAATATATTATTCTCACTTTCATTGTGTTGTCAACACGAAATATGTTCAAGAAATCGCTCTTCGTATGTCTTCAGGCCCTTTTAATTCAGGTTAGAATTCACTGCATTCTTGTAAATTAATAAAGTTAAAGTTTGTACTTAAATAAGAGACGAAACCATGGATTATCCTTGTGAGTGTCAGGTTCATCGTTGTAGAGAGAGGAGCTTCAACAGTGACTGGGACTTGCGACCCAGATTTAGGTTTAAGGGACCCCTATCTAACGCGTTAAACGCTCACCTCCACCGTCCAAGCTCCTCTCTCTACCAAATTTTAAAAGAACCTACTAGGGCTGAATTCGAAATACATTCCAAGAATTAATTGATATAGTTATATTATTTATAAATTTTCTAACATTTCAGGGTTTTTCTGCACAATGCTTGGGACCCTACAATGGATATGCGGCTGATGATTTAGCTTGGGCAGCTGGTAATCCTTTAGCCTGGGAGAATGGCATGAGCTGGGCTGCTCCTAATCAACTTGCTCTGGAATCGGCGGCAGCTTTAGGTGCAGCAGCTCCTTATGCTTCTGCAGCAGGTCCCTACTATTCCTCCCTTGCATCACCTGCATCTCTAAGTGCTTCTAATGGAGGTGGTTTCGCTGTGACCAGTGCCTCGCCAATAGCCGCTACTGGCGTGACTATGACGTCTGAAAATGTTTATGAAGGACCTTTATCTGTTGCTGGTACTATGCCATTCTTGGGTGCTGTTGCTTTAGAAGGATCTTTGCCGACTGGTGGTGCTGGCGCTGTGTCTTATGCTTGTGGTAATGGAAACGTGGCTATGATCAATGAGGATTATGCTGGTTATAGCATGGGTCCTCTCGGTTTTGAAGCTGGTGTTAATGGTCCAGCTTATGGCTTGAACGGTTTAGCTGGACCTATTGTGGAAGCAGCTCTTCCTGGTGCAGCATTCGCAGCTGGAACTCGTTTCGGTGGTTGCGGATGTGGTGCTGCTTATTAAATCATAACCCAGTATTAAATTGTATTGCCTTTATTGATATTCGATTTATAATAAAACAATTTTAAATCAAGTTGACTTTTAATTTATTTGAGAGAAACATATATTATATTGTATGACAAATAGGTATATGTTTATAGTTATTGATTTTGAAAACCCAATTGTTTACATTAATAACACAACAGTATTTAACTACATAAGTCAGTGGTGGCCTAGTGGTTAAAAGGTATCCCTCTCATTCACGAGGGCGCTTGTTCGATCCTGGCCTAGGCAAGTACCAATGTGATTTTTCAGAGTCATATGTACTTTCTAAGAGTATTTAGACATCACTGATTAATATCAACCCAAAGAGGGTTGATGTCAGGCAGGCGGCCGGTCCTAAAAACAATTAGTCAAAACTATTTACAACATGTAAGGCAGAACCTGGCTAAAGCTGGGAAATTGCCAGGTAGTAGTATTTAACTACATAATAATAAAACTCATTCATACAATTCAAGGTTACTGTCAAAATATAAATATAACGTAATTTGAGTTTTAATTGATAACAATACTGATTAGTCACAATGTTCGGTGTTTGTATGTGTGAGTGTGTATACATGTCATTGTGTGTGTGTGTGTGCATTTGTTTTATATATTTTTACTAATTCAAGAAGATAAATAACAATCGTATTTAATTTTTATTTATTCTTAAACTTATATTTTTATCAATAAGCTAACTAAATTCAAATACTTATATTGAAATAATTCTGTTATAATTTTATTTCAACAATTCTAAGAAAATTTTTTTCTTACATTGGCTAACTACTTGATTAACTTTTATCAAAGTTTTTCTATTTGTACAAATGTATTGTTGTATATATAGTTTTATTTTAATATTCTATATTATTTTCGTGTATGTACAGGAACAATCCACCTATACTGTTAATTCACATTGCCATAGATCCAAGGTAATAGTGACATATAAATGAAACTAATATTTTTTGGATGTACTAGCGATTTTTATTTTTGATTATAAACTACATACTCCTGACTTTCAGTTACTTTTAATAGTAACATATTATTAACTTTATACATTATGTCTTACAGATGTCCATAATCTTACAACGGTTTAACTAAGCCAAGATAATTTATTTAAAATCGATAAATTATTCTTTAAAATATACAATATTAATAATTAAAATAATTAACAGTCATTCTAAATCATAAAAATACAAAAGTTCAACATCATTTTCATTCGCAGACAAATATTCATTAAATACAATAATCTCTAATATATTATCCGACATCTCTATACCATTTGAAACAGCAGAAATATTACTATAGCTTCTAATATTAATATTTTCTTCTACATCTGCAGCAAATTCTACCGCACCTGATGCTGCAATACTTGTTGTCGCAGCAGTATAAGATAAATCGTCTCCAAGACCAATATTAAAACTTCCACCAAATGATATTGATGCTCCTGACGTGTGATCAATCATAATCTAAAATTTGCCAATTAAATATTATTTTTCATACAAAAATATGTAGTAAAACATAATTTTGAAGTAACTAGAAGTTGTTGTATTTTTAAAACTACATACTCGCGACGTTTCGGTTACTTAAAGGAATCGTGATCACGGAAACGAAATTTGAATGTCTGTTAATTGGTTCTGTTATTTATCATCATTGAGATATAACAAGGTAACCGAAACGTCGGGAGTATATAGATTTAGAATTCTAACAATATCATTAAAAAATATACTTTTCTTATAAAGGCAGTACTTTTAAATAACAAATATAACCTTAACTAGAGCAAACTAATTATTATCTTAAACAATAACACCTTAAATGAGTTAAATTCAATTTACAAAAACACAAGTCGTTTTCACAATAAACTTTCCATAAAAGTCAACAAACCAAACGTCATCGGTCATCGTTTTAATATCACTTCGGATGCGTTCGGAAATTTAAAGGTTCGGTTCGAATAAAAAGTGTGTTCCCTAAGTGTAGTTTTAAAAATCCATCGTTCATATTAGTTTCATTTAAATGAATAATTATATTGTAATAAAAAAGTGTCACTAACTAATAGTTTGATAAACTCACGTGAATTAAGATGGAAAAGAGACAGAGTGGATATAGGCAGGACATGTTGATCCAAAGATGTTATTCGCAATAATAAATTCTAATTAACTATAGATTATTTTGTTTATATAATATATTAAATAAACGTATTATATGTTTGTTCAGGTGAAGTAATGTTTTTGTGTCATAAACAGATATTATGCGCAGAATTGTCGCATTAGTTTTATTTAGCCAAAATTAGCTTGAACTGCTAATGATTGTAAGTTCAGTTGTAAAATGATCTGTAGAATAGTAAATGTACAAATCTTTTAAATATATTTTTTGTGCAAGAATTCTATATATACAAAAGTATTGGAGGTAAAACGATTATCAATGAAAATTTTAAACGAATTCTGTTTCAAAATTCTACGAAAATTTTAGAAGAAGTTTTGTTGCTAATCTTACAGTTTTACGACGTTACAAATTAAAAATTTGGGAAAAGTAATAGAAAATGTATTAAAAGATTCTTACTGTTTTTATCAACGACAGTGTTACTAACTTTTCCATTAAGAGATGAAGATTTTCTCTTTTCATCTTTGAAAACGTATTTGTTGTTTTATATAACTGTAAGTTATTTGCTAGTTCCTAGCACAACTAGACAATAGACATACTTTTCACTACAATTTGATTGACACCTCAAATATAATACATAATATTTAAAACAAACTCCATAGAAACATTATTTTTGAACGGAACCCTAAATATATTTTCATATTAATACAAAACAATATGGTTGGATAATATTATGAACAAAACAAACGTTGATTAATAAGAAAGTTATAACATACATTTCATTTAATTTAAAGAAATGCAAATGTTTATGGATAATTAAAACAAGAAACATATGGTAATAATGATTTTATTTTAATTAAATAATATATTTATCAATATTTAGTAGACAGCACCACAACCGCAACCTCCCAAACGAGCGTTGTTCAGATTATAACCATAGTTAGGTCCAGCGAGTCCAGCTTCAACAGCTAATTGGGAAGACAGTCCGTTATAGCCTTCATAAGCTGCTGGACCAAAACCATTATAACCATAAGCTGGACCATTAACAGCAGCTCCGTAACCGAGAGGACCCATGCTGTAACCAGCATAGTCTTCATTGATCATAGCCACGTTTCCATTACCACAGGAATAAGACACAGCGCCAGCACCACCAGTCGGCAGAGATCCTTCTAAAGCAACAGCACCCAAGAATGGCATAGTACCAGCAACAGATAAAGGTCCTTCGTACGCATTCTCAGACGTCATAGAAACTCCTGTAGGTGAGATTGGAGAAGCACTGGTTACTGCAAGACCTCCGCCGTAAGAAGCAGCGAGACTTGATGGAGAATATCCAGCACCAAATTCGTTTAGAGCGTAATTAAGACCAGAATAAGCTGAAGGGCCAGCGCAAGAAGGGTTCCAGGGTGCAGAAGTAGCTTCCCAAGCTAACGCATTTCCTGCTTGCCAAGCCATGTTATCAGCTGCTAGACCATTATAGGCGCTGATGCACTGAGCATTTATACTCTGAAATTATAAAAAGAGAAAATAAGTTTAAGGTATGAGTAATTTTTATTTGAGCCTAGCTGTGGTCAAATTACTAAATCGACATGGGTTGTACAACCCTCTCACAGAAGATCGAGTTAAAGTAGTCTTTAATGGCTGCGTTTAGTTCAATGAGTGAGAGAGTCGGTTGCCCTTTCCATTTTTCTCCCTTCCCCAAATAAAGGTGGCAATACATCCGCAAAACTATTTTGCAGATGTCCATGGGCGACGGTACCACCTCTATCAAATAGGCAATTTGCTCGTTTGACATCTTTGTCATAGAAATAATAATAATTTTGCTTACTAAGTTAAATTTTATATTACAATAAAAATACCTGACTGAGGCACGAGCAAATGCAAGCGGTGAGTACTATGAAGAGCATTTTTGTGCTGTGGTTTCCGTGGTAATATTGATGTACCGTGTATAAAATTAATCTTTTTATACTATTTATTTCTGTAACTGTAAATATAATGAAATGTTTTAGAAAGTATTCGTGATATATCTTGTATCTTCTTATCAAAGTTCATTGTGACATTTCTTGGTGATAGCGAAGGCTGAGGCTATACGGATTTTTGGAAATTATGACTGTAATTTCAGTATAATATTTCATGAACTGACTGTTTTTTCATTGTTTTCGAAATTTTTTTTTGGAAAATTATTTTGTCACTATTTATACTGGTTACTTTATAATTGACGATTATCATTAGCTGAAGGTGACCGCATAGAAACGTTTTAGTAATATTATTTTATTTATTATTATTTATTTAATACTTTTTTGCACACCACACTTTCAATAAAGACAATTACAAAAAAAAAACAAACTTAAAACTAACGATGTAACAAAAGGCGGCCTTATGGCTTATTAGCCATTTCTTCCAGGCATTCCATATTAACTGTCTTCAAGGAGAACTTTAGCTTATAGAAGAGAAAATTTTATCAGTAGGGTCAAACTACGCTAATTTATTTATCTTATGTTTGAAAGTTATTAGCAAAATTTATATTAATTAACATAAAAAAGATCATATACTTAAAGGATTAATTTTTTAATATACACTTATAAACAAGAAAACCGTTGACATCGACAAAATATTAGGCAAGTGAATAATGCTGAATCTACGAGTATTGTATTGTAAAACGTCATCACGTGAAAATTGTATATTTTAGGGCAAATTCTAATCAAACTTAACTTAGTGAACTATGAAAATATTTGTCTTTTTGTGCTTCATCGAATTTATAAGCTATTCGAAATTACTTTATCTTAATTAATGTAAAACTCCAATTAAAAGTGATTTTGTTATGGTGCGTAGTTGCTTGTTTTTGATGGGTTTAAAAACACCTAAACGTGGGTTAAGTCAAGCTGATTTTTCGGTATTTATTCAAAATAAGCTGAAAAAATAAATATTTCTAATCAAATAAATTACAGTGCATTTGTAACATCAAAAGAAAATTTTTCACTAAATTTCGGGACAAAAAATTGTTTTTTGTAAGAGATAAAAATAAAAAACCAAAAACTTGGTTTTTCGAATTTATCACATAAATTTTCAGGTTATGTGAAAAAAGTGTAAATATAAAAGTTTTAGATCTTTTTATTACCTACAACGTTGCTATATAACATTTTTCATTAGAACTCTTAGTTTTTCCGGAAATCGAGAAAACCCATTTTTTACCCTTAAATACTCACCCCCATACCTTTCCCGACCTCAGATCGCCTGTAAATTATTTTTCCTTTAAATTTTATAATATTCCCCTCCTTTTCTAATGACTTTCATTCTAATATAATTTAATTATGTTTTAAAAGCTATCGGCACTGGTCTAAATCTGCATATCAAATTTACATAGCATAAGCCTAAAAATGTTACCGTGATTCTATCTTAAGCATTATATATAAAATACCGAAGAACTTGCTGACATCATATGACTCTTCCTGACATCTATTGGCGAATAACAATACTACTTTTAGCTAATTGCTTTTACTAATTGCTTTAACGACACAACAGCAGATGGCGTTGTTAAGTACCAGGAAGTCAATGGGTGTTTGTTTTAAGGTCAGACTAAGAAATTAATTGTAGATTTATATTGATTTGTGTCTTCTTAACGTGTTCACTTAAAATGTCTAAACGAAAAAAAAACAAACAATATAAATACTAATAATTCCTAAATACCGAGCAAAGCTCGGTAACCAGTTATTGTAATTGATATGAAATTGAATACGAAATGAATTTTAATGTTTACAATAAGTTTACAACATCAAGACTTGCAAAAATAATGCCTTCAATGTCTCAGAGCAATAGTATTTTCAAACATGTTACTTTAATATATGTATGTATGTTAGCATAAATTCATATACATTTTCATGTAACACTATGTTTATATATATATATATATATATATATATATATATATATATAGAGGAAACTTCTCAGCATTCAATGTATTCACCGTGCCGGTGCCGGGTCCATCGGCTTGCAGGGAAAAAAGCTTCAATGGTACCTCGGACTTGCGACCCAGGTGTAGATTTAAGGGACCCCTATCTAACGTGTTAAACGCTCACTTAACTGTCCAAGCTCTTCTCTCTACCAAATTTGAAAAGAACTTACTAGATCTGCTTTCGACGTACATTCCTAGAATAAATTAATGTGAGCTCTGGACAGGCCAAAGTCTTTTAGTAGGTTGTAGAGAGATTTCGCTGTTATACCTCTCGCTCCCACCTCTACCGGGTACAAATCCACGACGAACCTATTTCGAGTTAGTTCGTTAGTGAGCTCGTAATACTTATTGACCTTGATGGTATGGTCTTTAAGGATGTTAGTTTCCCAAGGAACCGTAAGCTCTATCATCACAAGGCGATTTAATCTCATAATATCTTATGAAAAGCATTACGTAATATTTTATTTCCGTCATCGTATTTGATTTTATTGATTGCAAAGTTAAGAAAAATCACGTTCATATAGTTATGAAATTAACAATTTATAAGACCTGATTTAAATTATTATTTGTTATTATCGTTTTATTTCCATTTGAGATGTATCCTGCATTTATATTACTTTGTTTTGCACAGGTAATGTATTTTAAATGTTTGTGTCAAATTTTTGTTATTATTTAACTGTGAAAATATTGAATCATATTACTTTGCTATATATAAAATATAATGAAATAAAAGATTTATTGTTACAGTTTTATAGTTGATTAAATATATCCTAGTTGTTATCAATTTCAGTCTAAGTAAATATAATTTTATGATTCTAATATATGATATTAATATTTTTTGTTTGATAATAAAAATATGTAAATTTTCAGATCGCCTTTAGTCAAGTTATTGGCAATGGCGTGACCGGTTATAGCGTGCCAATGAATGGCATGACCGCCAATAACTTTGCGGCTAACGAATACGCTGCCAACAACTTTGCAGCGAATAGCATTGTTGCAAATAATTTGGCAGCAAAAAACGCAGCTCTTGGCCAGAATGTATATGGAATTGAGAATACTTTAGCTGAAAATGAACTAAGAAATCAGAATGCTGCAGCTTTAAATGCTGCAGCTGCAAATGCTGGAATGAATGGCTTGTCATTTGCTGGCTTGCCAATATCTGGCGTGCCGCCAGTAGCTTTCGGTGATGTGGCTGTGGCTGGTGAATTGCCAGTTGGCGGATCTACAGCCGTGAATGGCAATGTTCCAGTCATTGGTTTTGTAACATTTGAGGGTCATGTGCCAGCCGGTGGCACTGTAACATTAGCCAGTAATTGCGGTTATAACAACCCAGCTGTTCTTATTTAATAGAAATTGTTATTCTTTTTATGAGATCTTAATAAATTTATTTATGTTTTAAATGAGTATTTCTATATATATTAAACAAATAAATAAATAATTGTAAAAGCAATATTATGTACAAATATCTAAAAGAGATTAGAGGAATGTAGATTATTGGTGGAATATTAAAATGTCGACTGAAGATTGTAAAGTATTTAAGAGAAAGAACATTTTAATGATCGAAAAAATTTAACATTTTTTGATTATAATATTCCAAAGAAAATTTTTCAAACTGTTATAGAACTACACTATCCTATTTGTATTATTTAATGGTCACGTAACTTTTAATTAAAAATATATGTTGATGTCACTGCATTTAATATTTCACTTACTAAATTAAATTCCTGTGAAAGTTATATTTTTACAAACTTTAACTAACAGTGAAATAAATAAGATAATGTCTTTAATATAGAATAATATAATTTTGTACAGTATAAGCTCTTGGTGCATAACTTGCTTTGCTGGAATGAGTCTATAACTTTAATCTAAATAACAATGGTATATGTAAGTAAGTAAATATAAGTCGGAGTAAATTATTTTGTTATTAATTACGATTGGTCTCAGCGAAGGATGCAATGAAAATCAGTTTCACTTATAAAAGTATATTTATTTAAATGAAATTATTTTTTCGGATTATACTACGCGTGTTTTATTATGTTTAAAAACTACATACTCCTGAGATTTCAGTTACTTTTCAGCAACTGTGATCACTGACAGACAATCTTATATTTACTATATATGTATATGTTACAATCAAGACTTATTTCTAACTACAATCTAAACAGATGTCTGTAAGTCAGCGGTTGACTTCAGACTGAATATGTGTTAAAACCCATTTCAAATTTTACACTGATAGTGCAAGGCGTGCGGTGTTATCTTAACCTTTTCATTCCCACCGATGGCTCACAGTCGTCATTTGGTACTAATACCATTGATGTACAATAAAGTTTTATCTGTCATAAATTAAAAGAAAAAGTCCATCTCCAAACACTTTAAAACAAAAGAATGGAACAAAACTAGGTTATATATTAACAAACACATATATAAAAAAGCTACATTATATTTCCATTAAGAGTATTTATTATAATTATTAAATAATTAACTAGTCAGTAATTACACAAGTACTGTTATTATTAACTCAGCAAGGTATGTTTTTAAAGCATGCTAGGTTTACATCCAGAAGACTTCAACTTAATGACACTCTGTTTAGCTTAGATTTTATTTTGTATGCATTAGTTGTAAGTCAGTTTTGTAGACTTAAATTAAAAAAAAAAGATTAGTGTACCTAGGAGATTTCGTATCAATTTAATTTTAATACAAGTGAAGTTATTTTGACTATTACTTTTTTGCTTTTAAGATTTTGTTTCACCCCGTTTATACGATTTCTTCATGATCTAAATATGATACATAGCAAGAAAAATATTCTCACTATTCTCAATGTATTTTCAACGATGTTATTTATTTAGAATACCAGAAGCTACATAGAGGCCTACAGACCTGTTTGAAGAATAATTGTATTTTCTCTTAAATTAGAAAATTCAATGGAATATGCTCCAAATTTGAGAGATATAGTTTCATGAGATATGGTTGGGATTAAGACTAGGATGTTTAATACAATGTTTAATTAGATCGTCTTCCTGAAGTTATATTTTGCTAATTACCCTCACGCCCTCACCACTAAGTGGTGGATCTGGATACGGCTTCTCCTAAACTTAGTTTAAACATCCATATATTTTAAAACAAAAGTATTTATAAGAATAATTTTAGTTTATGAAAAAGATTCAATTCTTTGTAACTGATATATTAAAAGAAAATGTAAATTTTTGAATTCAAAAAAGCTAATTATAAAACCAAACCCTGTTTGTGAATTATTATGAATATTTTGTGAATAGTCAAAAAGTAAAGTTCGATAATATTTTAAAGTTCGTGTATTTATAATCTTTTATATAAAACATTTATAACTTTGTTTAGAATTTGCGAACACAATAAATAAGTACAAAACATTTATTGTAATATTTTATTAATTATTCTATTAACAAGAATGAGATATTTAGATACATTACAACAATATTATATAAAAGCATATTTCTGTTCAATAAATAAACAATTGTATAAAAAAATAAATCTAATATAAATTAATAAAATATTTCATAAAATTATTCTGGTACAGGTGCAGACGCCTGCCTTCCACAGCTGTAATTTACAGATGCAGAACCATCGGTCGGCAGATTGCCGTTCAATGCCACCGCACCAAATATCGGGATCTGGCCATTTACAGCAACGGTTCCGCCAACTTCCAGAGCATCAGCCAACACCTGGATGCCAAATCCTTGGTTTCCAGGTGATCCACTGGTCACAGTAAATCCATGGCCGTCATTCCCGAAGTTAAATGTAGCAATATTACCATTAATATTTGCCATACTTGCCAATGCTGCTAAATTGGGATTGGTTCCAGCGAATGTGGAACTTGCTATGTTTGCTAAATCAGCGTTAGTCACTGTCCCAGTAAGTTCCTGCCTACTAGCAGCCAAGGCAGCATTTTCATTCAATACATTGGCCATTGCGGCATTTGCAGCTTGAGCATTTGCAATATTTGCATTAGCTGCTGCGGCTTGGGTGGCTGGTATATTCGTGATAATGTTATTTTGAGGCGGTTTCGAGACAGTGATGGCATTGCTAGGAACTACTCTATAGCTATTGGCATTCGCTGCCATAGCGTTCGCTGCCATGGCATTTGCGGCCATAGCATTTGCAGCCATGGCATTTTGTTGATTCGCTGCTAGAAGACCTGGATTGGCTATGGCATTTCTTGGCACGTACGAAATTACTTGTGATGTAACGATCTGTAAGAAAATATTTATATAAATATTGAAAACGTGCTAAAATAATATAGATGCTGACATAACTAATAATTTATATTAGATATTATCTTTTTATACCGTCGCAGCTAAAATCAAATAAATAAAAGTCCCCTTTAATTATGTATTATAAAAAAAAGTAACATATCTTTTAATTATGAATTTTTTTATCATAATATATAGTTAATTTTCATCAAATAATATTTTTTTACACCTCACCTTGATGAAAGCGATGCAGAGAAAAACTCCTAGATTCTTCATTCTATGAATATTATAGATAAATGAAAATAATACAAAATAGTCTGATGAATTATTCTAAGTGCGTCTGCTTTTATATAAAAATATATTAAACTCTTATCTCCTTATCTACGTTTTAATCATCTTGCGTGATATAAGATGCAATGTTAACAAATTTCTATTTAATTCATTACATAAGTAATCGATTACTTTGTCATAATTTTATCGGAGAAAAGTATTCTTTATCTTCTTTTTCCTGGCAATATCCCAGCTTTATCCAGGGTCTGAATAACATGTTGTGAATAGTTTTGGCTAACTGTTTTACGACTGCCTGACATCAACTCTATTTGGGAATGCAGTATTATTTATGTACATATTTTATATAATACATTATTACTTTTGAAAAATAATTTATTTTCCTTTTACACACACGTGAATATTTTTCCTGATGGTAAATATCATCCATCTTTCATAGATTACTGAAGCTTTTTCCCTACAGACGTGAAGATTACGATGGGTTAAAGATAGAATTTTATCAGTATAGATAGGAATTTATACTACTGGGAATTACAGGAATAATATTTTATATTGAGATGTATCTCGTCTACAAAATGTAAGATATTATAAATGTCTTTATCTAATACGTTTACTGGAAGTAAAAGGTAAACAATACACATATACCGCCAGCTTCGCTGACGTCACTTATGTCACTTCTTCTAGAACATTCCATGATATTGTAAAATGAAACTTCAATCGTTCTTAATGCTCCTGTATTTCTCGAAAGTTCTTCATAATCACATTATTCAATGTACCACACTCACTGAACTCTGCCGTCGTGCGTCCAGACGTCATATTTATACCAAGATTCAAACATAGTTCTATTCCCCTTTTAAACAATCTTTGATTTAGTTTTACTTTTCATAATAATCATGAATACTAATGAGTTTTAATAATAATTGTTGACAGGCTTAAGTTATTTTCATGTTGCATCCGTCATTAATTATTTTAGCTGATATCGCCGATATAGGTATACAATTATAAAGTTATTAGAAATAAGTCGAAAACAATTCTGAATATAACTTAGTTTATGAAATGTAAAAAGACTTGATTTTATATGGAGATGCTTTTTCAATGAGATTGGTATAAAAATGTTTTGCAATACTATAAACTATTCTTGTTTAAAAAACTTTTGAATTTCTTTGGTCATGATTGTGTGGAAAGTAATTTCATAGTTTAAATAAATATATATTAACTAAAATAAAAATATATGTCTTATATTTCTTTGTATGATGAGATGATTGTTAAAAAATATTTGCAAAAAGACGAATGGTATTTGGTGTTATTGTTGAATTAGTTTAAATACAAACATACAATGTCTTTTTCTTTCATAATATTTAATGTTTGTTTTCATATAATTTGAATGCTTTTTTTTATATTTCTAAAACATTACATTTTTTATTACATTTTGTTAGATTCTATATTTAAATCCAAGATAAATTTATTTATAAACTTGGTAAAAAGTTAACCATAAAATAAATTTTAATTTGCCTGAATGATTAATTATGAATTATAGACGGAATATGTAGCAAGGAATCTCTTTAGGAATATTAATATATATCAATGAAAAGACACATTTAAAAATACGTTTTTTTTTTATTTTAAATCAACCAATACATATTATTATGATTTCCTACTTAAAACACTAAAATAGCCTCAATTAATTTCTTTATTAACCAATATTTTCACATCTCTGAAGTGCTTGAAATCACTACCAAGTGATTCCCTAATAACCTATTTCACTTCTCTTACAACGCGTGTGTTAGGATATTGGTATATAATTATACAATGTTTATTAAATATACTATTTATATTTAAATATATATCTTGTCATTTACAGTTTAAATAATAATCGAATAGTGAGGATTTGACTTACAAAAGTGTTGCGTCGTCAATAATATGTCAAACGACGTTTAATATACTATTATTAGTTAAAACTTTAAATATATATTTATTATTTATTGTATTTGAAATATTATCTGATTTAATACTGAAGGAATTATTATTAAAAATTAAAAATAAGACTTACGTACAAAAGCAGTAACGTGTCAAACATGTGTTTAGTTTAAATTGGAATCCGCTTTCAAAATATAATTTACTAAAATATTTTCTATTATTTATGAATTATGTATAAGATTTATATTTAAAGATTTATATTTATTTTCCCAAAAGAGGGTTGATGTCAGGCAGGCGGCCGGTCATAAAAACAAATAGCCAAAAACTATTCACAACATGTAAGGCAGACCCTGGCTATAGCTGGGAAATTGCCAGGTAGAAGAAGAAGAATATTTATATTTAAATACAAATATTATATATAATAAACATTGTATAATTATAGAACAATATCCTAACACACGCGATGAACGGCGTTATTTTGAGAAATATATCGTGCAATACTGAATGCCGTATTAAATTTGATATAGAAAAATTACCAAATTATCATATTTTTTATAATTAAAATTGAAAAATCCCTAGATATTTATTCTAAATCACATCGATCCGCAAATTGTCACTGTACCCTTCGCAAAAACTTGTCCTCCAAATGACACGTCACCCACAATAGGCACTGTTCCAGCGAGATCAGTCACTCCGTTGACTGGCATTTCACCAGAAACAGACAGACTTCCTGTACCTGCAGATACAGGATCCGGCAGAGAGGAACTAAAGGAAGATTCTTCAGCTCGTGGCAGACCAGCCAATGGCATTACTTTAAAGAAAGTCATTGGAAAATACGATGGGAAGGTCAGTCGATGTGCTGCAAAAAATATAATTTAAATTAAATTTAATACAATATATGTATGTTATTTAAAAAATTATAATGCCATTAAGATACACAAGACAGTCAAGTACAAATGGTATTCTTGCTTGTACATGCATTAGTCACTGGTTGATTTTATCGAATATGTGGCAATTAAATAATAGTGTTTAAATAAGTATTGGAAACTACACCACCAAAAAAATTTGGGACTTTTCGTGACTAAATTCCTGTTAAATCAAAATAACAAGCCATTGAGCGCAATAAGTATTTATTGTGGGACTATTTTTAAGAATTTTGCATTATCCATCGATCGTGTAAGTGTATGCGTGTGCTTGTGTATGTGTGTGTGTGTGTGTGCAAATATAATAAATAAATAAATTAACTAACGTCCAGATCTCGCAATGATAGTGACGCTTCCAGATGCACGAAGTGGTCCATTGAAGCCAATATCTCCACCTATTGGTACCACCCCATCTATTGAAGTTACTCCGGCTGTGTCGATGTCATCACCTATCACTGCAATGCTTCCAGTACCCTCCCCTACCAAGGGCGAGGAAAGGACCTTCGACAAATGAATACTTTGTGACAAAGAATATAATCAACACTATGCCTATCAGCCTATCAGAGCCCACTGCTGAGCAAAGCCTCTTTCTCACATGGAGAAGGTTTGAGCATTAATCACCACGCTTGCTCAAGACGGGTTGGTGATTTCAAACTTATAATTGTGAAACTATGTATAAGTCCAGGTTTCCTCACGATGTTTTCCTTCACCGTATGTGAAAACAAAACAACAAAAAATAAACAACACTATACTTCAATGAAACTAATATTTTCGGATTTACTACACGTTTTTTATTTTTGACTATTAACTACATACTCTCGAAATTTCAGTTGTTTTTTAGCAACCGTGATCACGGGCAGACGAGATGTGAGTGTCACGGTTGCTGTAAAGTAGCCGAAACGTCGGGAGTATGTAGTTTATAGTCAAAAATAAGAACTCGTAATAAATTCGGATTTACTTTAATATTAGTTTCATTTAGATGAGTACTCGCGAAAATCTCGCTATATTTCACTTGATTAGATCGTGCAAACGATGTTCAGCTAAAAATTTATTTCGATTTAAAAGTTATAATGAGATCTGACACTTTTGCGAGTATTCATTTAAATAACTAATTTTTTTCCCTCTCATCTCGTCTGCCCGTGATCACGGTTGCTGAAAAACAACTGAATCGTCGGGAGTATGTGGTTTTTATAATAACAAAATACGCGTAGTATGATCCGAAAAATATTAGTTTCATTTAGATATATGAATATATTTTTATGTAATAAATATGTAGGATAAATTATAGGATGAAAGTTACAGTAATTAAGCGTTTGAAATTTAGCCAACATAACAATGATAGTTTTCACATTTTTCATTCGTAAACTATGGGGTAGTGACGGGACTTTATTTACTGATGTTTTAAAACTAATTGCCAAATTGACATTACAAACTTGAAGTACAGTTGGAGGTTGTTATTTGTTAAAATATATTTTCTGTTTAAAAGTAATATGGATCCTAACAATTATAACACCATAATATTTTAAGTGATTAGATAACTTTCATCATCATCAGCCTATCAGAGCCCACTGCTAAGGAAAGGGCTCTTCTCACATGGAGAAGGTTAGAGCATTAATCACCACGTTCGCTCAAGAATGGTTGGTGATTTCAAACTTTTAATTTGACATTACAAGTTCAGGTTTATTAAAATCAGTTCAGTGGTTTAGGCGTGAAAGCGTAACAGACAGACAGACAGAGTTACTTTCGAATTTATAATATTAGTATGGATGTAACTTTAACTTCATAAATAACAATGTTTAATTTGAGATGTTTCAAAGAAGGAAATAAGAGTAGAAAGACTCGATTCTATATAATACACACACACACACACACACACACACACACACACACACACACACACACACACACACACACACACACACACACACACAAACATATGTATTATACATATATACTAGTAATAGTACTTAACAATATGACTAACACATTTTTATGATGATAATGCTGTTTGACTCACCTCAAAGAAAAATATTTGAACAACAAAAAGTAGGTAAACAAACATCGTGTGTTATTGTTTAAAAATCGGTCAAACGTGAATTAAACAATACATTACATTCATCTCTGACCCACTTTTATATTAATATGTATATTTTATAAATATTTTTCATATAATATACATTTTTGAAGTAACTTTGTATGTTTTTGTATATAATTAATTTAAATTATCTCAGCTTATTTTAGTTTTTGATAGAATTTCCTTTATTTTTGATAAACCACGAAAATATATGTTTTTCTGAATAAACATTCATAGAGAAATAGTATATTCATTTTATACTAATGCCAACTTCATATAAAATCTTAAAACACAGGCAAAGTCGGTCGAAATCCTTGTTATATTAAAACGTGACTATTAACAATGAAAAGGTATCGAAGTTTTGTAATTTAAAATGTTTTTATATTGTCTTATATTTATTTAATACATCCGTTATTGTGAAAAGGACAACAGATAAACCATGTTAAAAAACGGAAAAACGGTTTGTTTAGGAGCGATTTTGAAACACAAAGTACTTGAAAGAGAATAATTATATAGGGTGGCAACCGGAGATTACAGGAAAACTACGAAATATACTTATATGTATATTATAATAAGAATTACATATTAAAACTTATAACCTACACCTAAGACTACATGATTGTCCCGATGTTATGATAGCAATACCATTCCATAGCTTGTGTGGTATCAGGAATCTTCTGGTTCACACGCTTGGTGTTCGTTCCGCGGAGTCAGCGGCGTCACTCGTTATATATTTTATACATACAACGATGTTGACCCGGCGATGTTCATTTATTTTTACATGTTGCGTGTACGTAACAGAATTATAATTAAAATTAATGATTATTGATAGAAAAGACATATATAAAGCTTTATTAAGTATATACATACTTATGATTTATTCCTAAAAAAAAAAACATTTTTTTTTATTGCACGTTAATTGTTCTTACTACAAGTTTAGTTTACTACATACAGAGCGTTTCACGTTTTTTATTATAATATCAAAAGAGGTTTATCAATAATACTGGAAACAAACGTATGTAGTGTGATGTATTGTATATAGGATAGTCGATTAATGATTTAAAGAAATAATTTTAAACACGTTGTTTTTAAACAAGTAAACGGCCTACTTGATGGAGGTAGTTACCATAGCCCATAGATATCTGTAACTTAGTTTTGCGTATGCTTTGCCACCATTGATTGGGGAAGAGGGAGAGGAAAGTGTGGGTTAATGGAAAGGGCAACCGTCTCTCTCACTCATCGGACGTAACGCAGCCATTAAAGACTACTTGACGCCGATCTTCTGTGAGAGGGTGGTACTTACGGTCGAGCCAGAACATGTTCAAGCTATAGTAACTTGACCACAGCTAGGCTCTACCACCTTGGCGTCTACTTAGATACTCTCTCTAAAACTGGATATCACTGAAATTAACTTTAAATACAAATAATTAAAATGCATCCTGATATTTAATCCGTCTTTTAGAATATGTTACATGCAAAAAAATCTCATCGAAATAAACTTTTTCTTATAGAATAATAAGAATTGAACAACAGTTAGCTATTCATACTTCAGCTAAGAAGTCGTTTTTAAGTAAAATAGGTATAAATAAATGAATCGTAAAACTTTCTTTGTCTCACCTGTTTTAAACAATGCAAAAGTAAAAATCAATCAATACTAAAAAAGTGATTTATAATTTTATATTAATATTAATATATCAAATTGAAAATCTCGCGAAAAATAACCGTAAAACCTATCTTTCATATACTGTTTCCCCAGAATAATCATAAGTTGGTACATTATAATCTTCTTTCTTGTTTTCTAACTCTTCTGATAGAACAATAACTGATTCTTCTTCATCACTCTCTTCTACTTGAGTTTTAACTATTTTTTCGTCTTCTTCATCTGATTCTGATGAACTATCCTAAAATTATTTGGTAAATATTTTGGTAAGTATGCAAGTACCTTCTAAACCACAAATATAAGAGATAGTAGAATTTGTAACATAAATTTTATTTTAATGTGGGCGTGCATCTGATAAAGACCTATTTATTTAGATTTACGACGAACAAAAATTAAGAAATAAATAATGAAACGATTTTATATTTTTCTGATTGAAGTTAATGTCAAAATGATCAATCCACAAAATAATTCACGAACTAGAATTTGTTTGAAAAATATTAGGCTTATCATAAAACTAATTGACCCAAAAATACTTGAAAGAAATCTTTTGATCCATCCCAAAAGTACTCGAAGGTTAAATTCTAGGAGTTTTTATGGATCATAAGATAGACAAAAATCTTTACTTACAAATAGTAGAGTCCCATTGAGAGGAACAAATGGCTTTTTTTGCATCACCAAATAGGGCTTCGCGGATATAGAAAATTGACCACCTGGGCTTGCGCTGTACGTCCGTAATATTGAACCCGTAGCTCTGGAATTCCAATTCTCTGCCAGTGACATCTGCTGGAAGAAAAAATACATAAAAATGTGCTATTTTTGGTAGTTATAAAAAAAATATAATGACCTGGATTAAAATTAAAATATACATAGGAATCGTTCGCATCATTTCAGAGTGTATATGTATATGAACAATATATTACTACGGTTATATACATATATATATCCTTATTTATCAATTATGATTCATTTCTCAGTTTTATTTAATCAACACGTTTATTTTAATGCGTCAATTACACTTTTATCTCACCTGAGAATACAAAGAAACAACATTTAAGTCCACAAATATCACTTCCTTACATATCAATTATGTCCTTATGTTTATTTCTCTACAAGTTTTAAAAATCATAAAATGCACAAAAACTTAAACATAATTAATTAGCCATTAGTGAGGCGTCTGGTCGACAAGTTGTAAACGCGTGAAGCGCGGCAAATTTTAATTTAATGAAATGTTATTTCAGTTATATACCTCTTTATTTTAATATCAATTATAAGAAAAGTTATTTAATTATAAATAAATAAAACTAGAATAAAGTTTAAATGTTTTTTATATTTACTAGATAGCTCGATTATTTTTGTAGTGAAATTTCTTGTGACTTCAACAAGGTTGCGTTAAACGTTTAACGCTCCGGGGGGGATAAAAACCAGAACGAGAGGGAATGCGTATCGCTCGAACGCATGAGGCCATCAATAGTGACTTGTAAGTAATGTTAATAAAGTTTGTTTTAATGAAACACTAACAATTCATTAAAAATAAATTTCTATCACTTCCTGTATTTATACCAACACTAGCTTTCCGCCGTGGAGTTCAGTTATATCGCGTTTCCATCAGAACCTTTCAAAAGTCTGGGATAAAAACTATCCTATGTTCTTTCTCAAGGTCTCAGGCGTGAAAGCGTAACGGACAGACAGACAGAGTTACTTTCGCATTTATAATATTAGTAGGGATTACGAAATTTCAATTCTTCTGGGAGGAGGGACTACACGAGCAAGTAATTTCTTTTCATTCAATATTATTATAAACTAATTCTAGTAATTTGATTTCTGTATTTCATTATTATAAAAATAAAGTTTTATGTATCGTCATCGTCATCAGCCTATCAGCGCCCACTGCTCTGCCCAGAGCAAAGGCCTCTTTCTCACATGGAGAAGGTTTGAGCATTAATCACCACGCTTGCTCAAGACGGGTTGGTGATTTCAAACTTATAATTGTGAAACTATAAGTCCAGGTTTCCTCACGATGTTTTCCTTCACCGTCTGTCAGTGATGTCTAAATACTGTCAGAAAGTACATATGATTCCGAAAAATCACATTGGTACTTGCCAGGTTTGAACCCGCGCCCTCGGCAACGAGAGGCGGACCCTTTAACCACTGGGCCACCACTGACTCAGTTTTATGTATACTACCTAATAATTTTTTAAGACATTATAACCAAAGATTAAACAAAAGATCATGTTAAATTGTGGTTAAAAGTTAAGTTAAATATAAATTTTAAGTTTTGCTTTTATTTTTATTTTACATATTTTCATTATTACGTGTATTTTGGTTGAATAAATAAATAGTATTGTTTATATATAACATAACTTTATATACTATAATATTTATAAAAACTACATATTAATGAGGGCTATCAATATTGAAATAATAAAAGAAGTAATAAATAAATAAATTTTATTTACATTCACATATTGTTAATCATTACATTTACATTTGCACATATTACATTTTATTTTCATTTAAATTTACACGTATTTTATAACAAATAGTTTTGAATGTAATTATGTGGCAGAGGACCAGGTTGAGTTATTTGATTCCTAACCAATCCAATATTCGACATTGGAGAAAATATATTGTTATTCAATGAGGAATCTATATAATTATTCGATAATAAAGAAGATAGTAACTTGCTTATCAAATCTGTGGATCGGCATTTTGGTTTTGTATAACAGTTTTGTCTGGCAAATACGTTCAAATTATTAGTAGGTACAATTCCATTGAATGGTAAATTCTGCAAGCCATTGTTTTGGTAAGCAATTCTTTTTATAATAATATTATTCGGCTGTTGGAGGAGATTATTATATAATATATCAGCTACTCCATTCTGTTGTAGTAGGTTATCAGGTAATTTCGTGCATCCACAGAAGTTCGGTTGAAAAATTTGTTGATTGACAATCGGTAGGTTGAAACAACCGCATTTTGAAGCCACTGGTATCATTTGACTAGTGATCATCTGTGAAATAAAATATAAAAATATATATAAGATTAAAATTTTGTACTGTATGTAATAAATGTTACGTGAATTTTAATATTTTTTACATTTAAATGATTTTATATTAATAATTTAAACAAAAACTATATAATTTTTTTCAGCCTATCAGAGCCCACTGGTGAGCAAAGGCCTCTTCTCACATAGAGAAGGTTTGAGCATTAATCACCACGCTTGCTCAAGACGGGTTGGTGATTTCAAACTTATTATTGTGAAATTATAAGTCCAGGTTTCCTCACGATGTTTTCCTTCACCGTCTGTCAGTGATGTCTAAATATTCTTAGAAAGTACATATGACTCGGAGAAATCACATTGGTACTTGCCAGGATCGAACCCGCGCCCTCATGTATGAGAGGCGGGCCTTTTAACCACTGGGTCACCACTGACTTCAAACTTTATAATGTTGAAAGTCATTTATTCTCTAATAAACTAAATAAATAGTTAAATTTTACTTAAAACAAAATATTGCTCGTTACCTTTGTAAAACATATTTGTAATAAAAATAACAATAATATATACATTTTAAATATTTAATATGTAATGAAATTTTTTTTAGTCTTCGACGTTTTATAAAGCATTTCTTATCTTGATTATTTCAACGTAGAGATTTCAGATAACGGGAGATAAAATTAATATGAATGAATATTATTTTGTTATATAAATAGTTTTATTAAATATCTGAGATTTTCGAGTGTACACATATAAATACTACGCGTTAGACACTTTCACCTCGTCTTAATGATCAGGGTTGCTGTAAAGGAACCGAAACGACGGTATCATGTAGATATGGAAGAATAAAAAACACGTAGTATACGAAAAACAGCTTCATTACCGAAAGAATGGTTTTTTTTTAATATATTTATTTATATATATTTCATAAAAAAGGTTCCAACCTATTGGTTCTATGTATTATAAATCTTATTAAGTATATCCTAATATTATTATGAAATTTTATAACAGTTATTTTAATCCTTATTAATATATCTATTATATTATTATATAACACATACTGACTATATTAAATCAGTGCAATATTACAAGTTAAACAGTAATCTCCTTATTAAATGTTATTAAATTTAACACATGCTTTTTGTAATAAAAGTGTGTTCTTGTTCATGTTTTAAAAACAATTTTTCCAATTTCACCACCATACACCGTGCGTGTGTCGGGTCCATCGTTGTAGTGAGAGGAGCTTCAACAGTGACTGTGACCCAGGTGTAGGTTTAAGGGGACCCCTATCTAGTGCGTTGAACACTCACCTCCACCGTTCAAGCTCCTCTCTACCTAACAAAAGTTTAAACGTAGGTCTGTTTAGCTCATTACAGGGAAAACTTAATTGGTTTCTTTTATATCAGAAAACACCAGGTTCTCACAACATTTTTTCTCCGTTTTGAACACTAGAAGTACTGTGTCTTGCTAACGATAGAGATTATAGCTTTCATCTGTATAGTAAATACCTCAACACTGCATAAGGCATTCAGAGAAGGCTTATTGTAGTAAAATATTTTGACTAAATATTTTACTAATGTATAATTATTATTAAAGTTATTTCTAGATAATTTTTGATAAAAACAAACTCGCGTTTCGGCTTATACCTATATAGGTATACATCTTTTACAATAGACTAAAATAAATTTACATTCTGCATAAAAATGAACTTAGATTATTTTAGATGCAATTTTTATTCAAATGAATTTACGCTTGATAACTGTGTAATGCCATATTATCCTTCTATCTGTAGTTTTAAATACGGTCAAGTTTTCACTAAATAAACTGAAGAGTTAGGCGGTTCGGTTGTATTAAATAACCTTAATTAAGAACTGTATTCATAAGTTTCTTTTTATTTATTGACAAATGAAAGGGTAGTTTTGAGAAGATAGCTTCTTCTTTTGTAGTTGAGTATTTCCAAAACAGGTACTTTAACTATTCTCTAAGTATTCCGACTGCTTCATACAAATTATAAATTTCTTTCGTACTGTCTATGTATGAGTGTAACTTTTTACAAATCAGCATAAGTGACAATTTTTGTCTTCGAAAATCATCAAAATAAATATTAAATTTATATTTTTCATTCGGATTCTTTTAATTTGTCACTAAGGAACACAGACGTTGATATATTTAATAAAAGAGGAGGATAATTATTATAATAGTTTTTATTTTAAATATACAATAAATAATTTATAACTATATTCTAAAAGCTAAGTTTGTCAAGTCATTCAGCTTATTGGGAGCCTTTTTGCTGTGTTTGGCTCATTCAATCTGAAAGCATTATTTCCTCGATGTGATTTATTTAAAACATTTGCAGCAAGAAGATTTTTTATAGCTGATTGTTTGAAATATTGCTCCATGAATTGTCTCTTGCTTAATCTTGATGGTCTCCTAACTCTTTGAGGGCCAAATCTGTTTGTAGGGACCAACATAGTTCTTGGAGACAAAGTTTTAGTCGCTCTACCCAATGGTGTATTATATGCCTTCGTCGCCATCTGTGCTTGCGTCAATTGAGTAGAATGCTGGCATAATGTGTGCTGAAAAGAATTCTATATTAGAACAATAAATAGATATTTAAATTAATTATAATAAAACTTACAGATATTGTACAGAAAAGACAAATTAGTGATATAGTTTTATACATCTTGACAATTGAGATATTAATAATCATTAGTTTTAATGCAGTCTTTTTATGTGTTTCATTTTATCTGAGTTCTCTTATCGTAAATGATCTTGATGTAATATTATTTTATTTGTAATTTGAAAACGCTTTTTATCTCATCTCAATTTATTGATATCTCTGATAACGATTAGAAATACAGTTTTGAGATTTCTTTTTACTGTTTTTATTAAAATATCCTCTGAATTTTATATAGTTATTCATTATTATTTTGGAATATAGCAACACCGTTCAGTGGCTCGTTTTTTAATGTATACGGAAATTTTAATTCTTTAAATGTATTTATTATTCTTGTGAATAATTTAAATGTAAATAAAAATGTCGTGTAGGTACTATATTGAAGTTAATTTTACAAGATCAGTTCATATTTGAGTTATAAAATTGACTCGTAAATTTAAAGTTCTAGGTACCTTTTTTCTAGTGCCAGAAAAATAAATTTTACTAATTTTTTACAAATATATTTTTTTGAATTCCTTAAAATGGTATTATTATATTATATGATTGTCCTACTCTTTATTATACTGTTGACTATATTATTGTAGGGGAGGCAAAGAAGTTATTTGGGAACTTTTTAAAAGGCGGCAGATTAATACCTATATATGACCGAGAGTCCAGAATAGAGGATCAGATTAGTAAAAAAAATGTTCATAAGACATTCTTGAGCAGGTCAGATTAGTTAATTATATGATAAAATTGTATATACCATTAATCTGACAATTTGAGAGTAACGTAAAGAAAGGAGAGGGCTACGAAGTGGTAAAAAAATACTCTCGACATTGAGCATGGCTATTTTATTTAATTTTTTGAAGGAAATAATTTTAATGCAATATATAATCTGACAATTTCCACTAGGGAAAGTAACAAAAATTCTTTGATAAAGTTTAATGAGTACTGCTGCCTGATTCTACATACTCCTATGTGCATTTTTATTTCAGGTTGGGGGAATGTTTTCAGATAATGTTCAGCGCGTTTAGGACTCAAAGATGAATCATATTATATATCTTAATTTGACGTGCTTGAGTATATGAAAATTCCGAATTTTAGTGTGCAAATTCTTATTTAGTTCGTCAGATTATTAGAGATTCACGTAATATTACCCTAAAAATTGACGAGCTTATTTTTCATATTCAATCCTTACGTACAACCACAATCATTCAATTAATCAGATTAATATACGTAGATTATTTAATATCCGTAGGAAATCTGACGAGCTCGAGTATATCCAAACTACAATATTTACAAATCTATAGCTGCTCCCCCCACTGATTTGAGGATTTACATCATATAACATTTTTTTAATATATTATCTAAGCTTTGCATCCCAGTAAGTCTAAATAATGATCGAGTAAATCTTTATTTAGCGTCGTCGGCTTTCCTACTGTAATAAACATTTGTCGATGTCACCTAGACGTGACTTGACTTTATATTTGCGAATGAATAATACCTTTACACATTATTTTACATAGAATTGAGCACGGTATTTGTGACTGACGGGATATATGCTAAATAGTAATGAAAAAAAGAGGCAGTGATAGTCTGAAAGTACAAGATCTGCTTATTCTTCTATGGTATTTCCCTTTATCAACTATAATACTCTCTTCTCCCGAAGGGACCTTAAATTCTCCACTCTGAAATTAACAGCTTTCTTGGGACATTTTACATAGCCCCAGACTGATATACGGCTTACTTACATACTTGGGTAACATAGGACTATGAACTTTATTTGGCTCTTGCCTATTTTATCGTCTGTATAATGCTAAATTTTTCTTTACCCACGACGTTTCTTAAAAAACATTAAACAGGAAACTCATCCACAATTTAGCCAACATTACATTAGACTAAAGTTTTTGCAAAGTCTTGGTTGCAAGAGAGAAGCTAGTCCCGTTGTTGATTGGGAAAAAATAACTTGTCAGTTTTCATTAATTTGAAAGAAAGTAAATGTATTGGGTTTTCCTTGTATAACCATTTTGGAAAAAAAGCTTATGTTATATAGAAATAAAAGAATAAAGATTTTTTTATTAATTTAATAAGTTATATAAATGGGGGTGGAATGGGAACACGTTTGACAAAAAGACTATCACATTTATCCAGTTGAGCTGGTGGCAGGAACTTTGAGAACGGTGCAATCGCTGACACTGGCGACGCGGCTGGCAGAAGAGGACTCACTGGCAGATCTAATTTCACCACTTCATTGGCACAACCATACACGCTTAGAATAGGGTCCAAACATCCCAAAGGAGATGCTAAGATATCTTTGAAACAGAAATCGTTACAGTTCTGCAATTCCGTAACGAATGGCATTACTGGCACGGCGGGAACATTCACTGGCATGGCCGTTTGTGTTATAATGACTTCGGGACATAGTTGTCTATTACCCAAAAATGGCTCAGCTATCACGACTGCTTGATTTAAATTGGGCCATCTCAGTTGTGCTGGCATTTCTCTGAATTGTGATTGGATCTAAAAATATTCATTATTAGTATAGATTAAATTAAAAAAGTCAGTACATACTCACTTAGTAATTATATTCATAGCGTCATTGATTATATGTTTCCATTCATTTATAGACAATTTAATTAAATTGATGGTTAACTTATAATTTGTTTTGTTATAGTTATTTTCTAGTAATAACGATAATCTTTATGATAAAATTTTGTACATTACTTCAAAACTTCTTTACAAGTCTCAATTATAATGCAGTTAATTTATTTGCATTAAAAAATTCTTACATTTATGTTAATAAAGATATCAATAAATTTACTTACACCAGCTGATAAAGATACAAGCAGTAAAATAATTCCGATCATTTTCCCCATATGTCTAAAATATTGACTGAATTTTGATGCTTTATGTACCAGAAATTTATCAGTTGTTCGTGTTTTTTCAGATATTGGTACAGTTATTTGTAAAGAAATTACATTAAAACATATATATGTTACAATACTTTCATAACTATTTTCTATCATGACATAGTTTTGAAACTATTTTCCATATTTTTTCTATTTATTAAGAGTTATGTCAGTTTCGTCACTTTTAAATTAATATTATTGTTTACCATATTTTTATTTAGTTTGTCAATATTTTTGAGTGCAATAAAAATAATCATAATTTAAAACATCATATATTTATATACTTACAAAAGTTAAATTATACTATGATAATATATAATTACAAAGTCGGTGGCGGTATGGGAATTTTTCTTAAGAAATGATGCCTGTTTTGGCTTGGTATGACGGGAGGGAGTAGATTTGATGTTGGTGGTGCCAACGCTGATACAGGAGATGCTGCGGGGAGAAATGGACTAACCAAAGCTGCAGGTTCACGGCACGGACAAGGTTCTTGTAGCACAGGCGGAGCAGGATACGGGAGCGTAATTTCTGGCACTGGCGGAAATACCACTGGCCTTTCCGGAAATACCACTGGCCTTTCCGGAAATGCCACTGGCCCTGACGGAGCAGCCAATGGCGGTTGGATAAGAGGTACATTTGGTACAGTCATGTAGGGTGATGGAATTGTAGGAATTGCTGGTATTGTTGGTATTTCTTGGATCCTCTGATACATGGGTTCCGTTTGGCATGGGCATTTTGGTTGAATGGCTCTCATGTTTGGCATTCCGTCACGTGCCATTAAAGTGTTTGGCATACCCATTTGATTTCTTGTAACAACTTCCGCTATTGGCTTTCTTTTTGATGCAATTAGTCTCTCGTTTGCGGGGCCTAGTATATTTTGGATACCTGACATATATGGCGTTTTTGGGGATCGTCTTTGGTATCTTGCGTAAGTATTATCAGACAACGCCAATGTTAGCATAAAAGATAATATAAGGTAGTTCATTGCAGCTGAAAATTTTAAGTTATAAATATGAGTATTTATAATATTCGTTAAATTTAATAATACTTAGACACCGGCTTACCAGAAATATTTTTGCTGATCATCTTTCTCCAGATATCCAAATCCTTTATGATGCCCGCCTTCAATAAATATCAAGTGATACACATTTTACCTATTCTTATATAAAGTATTATAATGTAATAATTTATCTCAGAAAAATTTTCAAGACCAAATAACGTAATTGTTATCTCCCTAGATTGTTATCGTTGGAATCAAATGAGTTACTAATAAAATTTTACTCAATTTCTGATGTAACTAACTTAATGAATAAAATTTAAATTTCTTGATGTTTTTTAAACGAAGTTTAGTCCGTTAGAGGGGTCAATAATTATGTAGAAAATACAATTTGTTATATATTTGTTTTATTTCACAAATTAACAATTTTGATAACAACAACAAAATAACAAGCTATTTTTGGATCAATCTATTTGTGCTTTACAAAAATGGTGGAGGTATGATAACTTGACGTAAATATTTCGAACAGCCAATCACTGGCGGCAATGGCGGAATTGTCGCTCGGGAACAAATTAAATCGTATCTATCACAAGAACAATCGCAGACAGGGGTAACTATATCTATGGCGTTGGTTGGATACATATAATCTGGTACAAAAGGCGTCCTACATATATCAACACCATCACTCACATAATTTATGGCGGAATATCCGCATTGAGACTGATATCCGCACGAATCAATAATACCACATCCGCAGGATGGTATTATTGGCGGAAACAATGTCTCCACGAGTACGCCGTTGACCTAGAAATATATAAATTATTAGAATATATACTTATAAATAAAGATGATCCACAGTTAAAATGTATGTAGCGATTTTATTTGTGCAAAATATTACAGTAGGAATTTTTATTTGTGGTAACACTTGATAAAAGTCAAGTTTTATGAAATTCGTTAAAGATTCAAGCATGTTTTTTTTATCTCTAACATATAAATTACAACTATAATTTCAAACGAATGTTAAATTATCAATTTCACCACATGCTACCCCATATTGTGAGTGGTCTCGTCTCTAAATACACATGGGATATTCTTTAAAACTTTTATGTTTCATAAAAATTACTTACACTTGTCAAACCGAGTACAAAAACCACTGTGTACCACATTGTAACAATGACACAATTACAGAATCCACACACCTTTTATAAAATATGTTAATATTACGCAAAACATTATTTTTATTTTAAAACGACAAATCCTCACGATTTAGAAAAAAACAAATAGTTACATGCTCTATCTATTTAGTAAGGAAAAGTATATAATTTACTATATAATGTTTTAAGGACAGAAATATTGGAGTAATTACAATTAAAGTCTCCAGTCTGAGATTGCTCTAGACTTCTAGTTAACTATCGAGACTTAAGTCTGGAAGTCTAAATATTTAGAGGAATGAAATAACTTTTATGTATTATTATAAGAAAAACAGAAATAAAACAATATAACAACTCTCTTAACACTTTATTTGTAATAACATAGAGCTATTGTAGACTGGCTTCAGTTTATAAGTAAAACAATGTTTTGTTAAGTTTTTAAATTGAAAACAATAAAAAATATTAACTTTTAATGAAATTAAGGTATTGTTGAATCATATTAATACAATTTTTCATATTATTTAAATATATTTTTTGGAAAATAAACAAGTGATAAATATGGCAAATATTTATTACACTAAGTTTATATAACTACATACTAATCGAATAAACAAAAAAACAATCAGAAGCCTGAGTCTACAATGGCTCGAAATATAAGTCAGTTAGCAAAACATACACACAGACATATTGACAAAAACATTTTTTATTTATATATATGTAAATGCTTGTAAATGTAAGTTACAAATGCTCTCATTATGTTCCATTTAGAGTTAAAATAAACTCTCTATATATAACAATGAACAGTCATTACAGTTTGTGTATATTAATTTATTTAGTATCTTTTTTAATCAAACCTTTTTATGTGAATCATATACTTAGAAAATCTATTTATACAATTTACACTCAAAACCTATATCACATAGGGTTGCCATATACAAATCAGGAAGATTTGGCATAAATACAATTTATTCCCATAGAAATAATTTTTAAGATTTTTTTAATGTCAAATGGCAACCCAGTATCATTGTTTTTACATCAGTTGTTTGTAACCGGAGGTGGTTTGCCGCTAGCTAGTACTTTTTTCATGGCTTTCATCATTCCAGGTATTAAACCTATGTGTTTGTCCACACACTTCACTGCACAGTTTTCAAACTGTATGGTTGCTTTGTCAATCTGAAATTTATAAAATTTTCATAATTATTTTATAATAAATGAATTCTACTAATTCGAAATAATGGTGGTAGTGGTTAAAAGCCCCGCCTCTCGTGCATGAGGGCGCTGGTTCGAAACCTGCCAAGTACCAATGTGATTTTTACGAGTCATATGTACTTTCTAAGTGTATTTAGACACCACTGAATGATGAAGTAAAACATTGTGAGAAAACCTGGACTTGAGCAAGCATGGTGATTAATGCTCTAAGCTTATCCATGTGAGAAGAGGCCTTTGCTCAGTAGTGGGCACCGATAGTATAAATTTTCTATGACTTATAATAATTTGAGAAACTAGTACATATTGAGGTATTTTAACTTCATATTATGTTAATACCAAGTTAATAATATTTGTATCTTGTACAACATTTCTTCATAATATTTATAATATACATTATCTTGTGGGTAGTTTTTATTACTTATTATTATACTCACAGTATCCTGGCTGGGATCGGGGCCGAGCCTGTCTCTGGCCGAGTCATTACAATCCATCACACAACGTTGAAGTCTATTTTGAAGATGATTAATTTCATTCTAAAAAAATTAATGATTTAATATATTTATATGGCATTAATTTAATTTTTAACAACTATTGGTGGATGTAAAACTATTATTTAATATACATGATTATAATTTATATATATTTTTGTATATTGTTGTATTTAATTCAATAATTTTTGTGATATGTACTGAATATAATATACCATAATGTATCCACATTACACTTGACCTCATGTTTTTTAACATTGAAAATGCTTATCATTCCCAGCTATATTAAAAATTTGGTACTATTTATAACTATTTAGTAGTTCTAGCTTCAAATATAAACAAACATACATAAACCCATAATATGATTATAAAAATATAATTGTTTCTACAGCACTAAAATATGTTGATATATACATATGTATAGTATATAAGTAAATACTTTTAACCTATCACTAGTTTTAAGTTTTTAAGAATATACATATATACAGGGTGACTGGTGAATTACTATCGATACTTGAGGACGTGATTTGACGATCATATATGACAAAATAAAAATTAATATAACATAAATATTAATAAACTTCTAAGTAAAGTTAACCAAAAGTTATGTAATTAATTACGCATCGTGTGAACACCCTACAGATTAGGTATACACACACACACACACACGCGTGCGGCGGCGTGTTGTTGTATCAGCACACCGCCGCAAGCGTCCACACTTGGAACACTTGGAACATGTCAACACTTTATTTATTTATACGGAAATTTTGTCAAAAATTAAGTGCCTATTTTTTTTACATAATTCGAATGAGAATCATGTACCGAGTATGCTCCTTAAATATTGATAGTAATTCACCAGTCACCCTGTATACAATTACCAATTCTTGTATATGAGGAATTTAAGTCAATTTATCTGTTAATCAATTAATATGTTATTCAAAAAATAATATCTATCACAATAATTGCTACAAATAAACATTTTATGTTACATAGAAACTTTATTAATGAATTTTCTATCAAACTTACTTGTACATAATTATTGGCCTGATTCAGCGGTGTCGTACATTTCTCAATACACCCATGAACTCTTTCTAACGATGATTGCTGATCATCGCAGCAGTTTGCAGCACATCTGTGCATATCACCCTGAAATATATAAATGTGTGTTCAGATATTATAATTTTCTCATAAGTTTTAATAAAATATATCACAAAGATGGTATATATATTTATCACAGACTGTCTTTATTTATTTTCATTTGGTAATTTAAGTGTTTTTAAATATCTACTACAATGAGATACATATTGATTTTTGTATAGTGTAATTAGAAAAATATAAACCTAGATTCCTAATAAATAACTAATCATTCCTAAAGAGTTTTGCCTTTGTAAGGTCAGAAATATATTCTCTATATAAAAAAAAAACATTGTGATAATCTAATTGGAAAATTAAATGCATTGTAATATAGGCTGTACAAATAAATTTTGATATGCTATATATATTTAACAATAACTAATGGTTCCTACTTGTAAATAACTTAAGCGTCATCATACTTTAATAATTAAATAACCCGCAAAAAGTTGCATAAGCATCACATGATACACATAACCTATTACCTGCATCTTTCTCAAATAACTCCTGTCTAACTCATTAACAAGATTTGTCATTTCCTGTTCTATCCTGTATTTCTGAGCTTCAACCATTTTGAATGTTTTTAATATTATTTATTTAACAAATTATATATTTCGGTTTAGCAAGCGGAATTTTTGACATACAGTGACTTTGACTTAGATAACTGATAATAAATATCTGACAGTTGAAGTTTTTTTTTCATTTGAGCACATGATATTAATTTATTCATCCTATATTGATTGTTGATTTTTATTTATATTTAAATCGTAAAAATTACAAATAAAATGCATAATCAATTTTAATTAATATTTTAAATATTTCCAGTATATAAATGACACTTTTGGTCGTACAAGTTAAGTTTAAGAATAGACAAATGTTCATTTGTAGGTAGGTATTTTTATTTATAAAACAATAGGTTTAGCTAGGCAATAAATTGATGGTTCTAGAGGTGTTGCCAATTTTACACATGAACACGGTGAAGAGACGGGTACATATGCATCGGAAATTTCATAAAGTGGTCCATAATCCAGAAAAATCTTTTCGTTATAGGCCTTCGCCACCGCGGGCAGCGCTGCCTGGCTGAATCCTAAGCCGTATGGCAGCTCAATTGATTGTGGAGGGAGGATCAGTTCGTCACATCTTGAAGGTTCCCGAACGCATGGTATAATACGTTCGTTAATACATGACCAGGGGACAGAATATATAGATTGAACATATGTGAATGCAGGGCCAACCTAAAAATAAAAAAATATAAAGTAATAAATAACTTTGACAAAGTATTAAATAAAGACACATTCAAAACTGTTATTTTAATTTAAAAATTGTTAATACTTATTTCTTGTATATATTTTTTAATCAATAAACGAAAATACTTATTTACTTACTAAACCCAATATGGCTGCGAACCGAATGATGTAATTGAGGTCCATTGTAAATAATAATAATATACATAAAACATTCATTATAAAGGATACATTGCGTTATAAATGCTGGCTATCGTTTTAAATAAATTTCTCAATCATTGCTTTCGACATTATAAAAA
Source organism: Danaus chrysippus (assembly GCA_916720795.1). Classification (NCBI taxonomy): domain Eukaryota; kingdom Metazoa; phylum Arthropoda; class Insecta; order Lepidoptera; family Nymphalidae; genus Danaus; species Danaus chrysippus. The sequence continues at coordinate 1,097,343 of CAKASE010000070.1, forward strand.
GTATTTATATATAAAAACTTTAAAAAATAAAAAAAAATCATGGAGGTATCCAAAAATTTTATTAATTGCAATATTATGTTTAGTTTATGTAATTACATCATAGATATTACGAAAAATGACGATAAAAATACAATTGAATTTAAATCTGATACGACACGGAATATAGATAAAAAATTAATAAATAGTCAACGTATGTGTTCTTAAATTGGACAATCGTATTATCTGTTAAAGTTTTGAGTTTTATTACAAAAAACATGTTCAAATTGTGTATAATCTGTTTGGCTGCTATACAAATTCAAGTAAATATTTATATTTCATTTTAAGATTACATTTTTAATCTATATCACATAGATCATGTGTCAATACATGCTTTTTAAAAACAAACGATAATTGTAGAAACAAAAATAAATAGAAATTATTTGTTTTAAAACAGACACTAAATATCAAAGATTAATTCCATTTTAACATCAATATGCTCTTGTAATGGATAGATTATTCTTATTTTCATTCTTTTACAGGTAGCCATGTCACAATGCGTGGGTAGACAGATACCATACAAAACACAGATACCAGAAACGGTTCTGGAATCGCCTGGAAACTGCCAGCAGATGCAATTACCTCCAGCTGTTATCGAAAACACTCCAATTCCAGCCCAAACCCAGCAACATGTCACTCTAATAACGGATTGCACGCCGTCAGTATGCAAGAACTTGGCAAACACGATACAATTAATGATCGTTGTAGATCTACTTAAAAATGGGAAAGGCTCGCAGGAGCCAGTGGAATTGGCTTTATCCTTGCTTAATGATATAACTAACTCTCCAACATCTCCTTGTGGATGCACAAATCCATTTTTCTCCAATTCCATTTCTAGTTTTGTGCCAACAAATCCGAATATTATTCCATCTATTGCCCCAAAACTCAATCAGAACTCTTTCTTTCCAAATTTTATACCTTCCAACGCTATTTCTGGATTAATTCCAGGTATCACACCTTTCACTGGTAGAATTAATCCAAATGCTCTATTCTAAGATCTATCCTTGTGTTATATAGTAGTATAATAATTTATTATGATGATAAAATAAAAGTATATTAAAAATTGTTGTAATTTTATTTCTAATGTTTGATACTAAAAGAGAAAGAACAGCAAATAATTGTGTCAGATGGACATAAACAAACGTTAAAATTCTCGTCATATATAGTTTTACTTTATTTGTATAGTTTAATTTTTAATCTTTTATTCTTTATTAGAAAATAAAGAATTATTCATTGTCTTTTTCCCCTAAAATATAGTTCGTATAAACGTTTATCCGGAATTATTTCTGTTATAGAAATCCATAGTATATTTTTCCACTGTATGAGTTCTGAAAACATTATTATGAAATAAAGAAACTATAAGTAACATATTAATATTAAAAACCATGCATGCATACAAAATAAAATAAACAACTTATACATATTCGTTTATTCGCAAGCACTTCTTATTTAATTTTAATAAAAAATTGTACAAATACGCGGTGTCATAAAACCTAGGTAATTTAGCAGTCCTTCAAAAGGTTTAATTAATAATAAAAGTTTGGAAAGTTGTTAAAATAAGTAGATTCCAGAGGCAATGGTTCTACGTTAAAATTTATACACGGGAAGGAGTTGCTATATCCAATATTACACTTTAGCTGGGCTGGTATACTCGGAGGAATCAACATTTCCGCAGATAAAGGCCCATAGGGTCCAATGGGAGTTATAACCTCGTTAGGGAATGGTCCAAATGGATTTGGAGAAATTATTTCACCGCAAGGAGTATAGGGTACAGGAGAAATAACTTCTGGCAAATTGCCGTAACAGTTTTGGCCAAAAGATGGAATGACTTCGGAAAAACCTGGCATGAAGTTATTCGGGATTATCATCTCCGGAATCCCAACGCCGTAATTGGGCAGGAGAGGTGGCATCAACTCAGTATTAAGAAAATTTGGATTACAAGGTCCATTTGTTAGTACCTCGGGTAACGCACCGAAATAATTTGGTCCAAAACTTGGTAATGTCACAGGAGCTATTTCCTGTAAGCCATATATATTATTTGCACAGCCACAAGGCGATAAAGAACCACAGCCACAGGTTTGTGGCGAAATAATTTCTGACACTCCACCAAATACAGGGTTGAATACGTTTGTGGTAACTTCTGCGCACGGTGTTACTTTTTCTGTCCAACCATTATAGCAGTTAGGGACAAAAGTCTCCGTAATATATGTATTAGTGTTAATTGGATCAGGATAACCTCTCACTATGGGTGTTAAAGTCTCTGTGACTCCACCATAAATGTTCGGAGTTATAGTTTCCAATATCCCTGCTGGAGAAACTATTTCTGCTGCAGCGCATGGGGAAATAACATCAACAGCTGCAAAACCAGGTGTAATTGTTTCAACGGCCCCATTTAATAGATTTTGAGCACAATTTCCTCCTAATCGGGATTGGATAAGATCGCTGACTATAAAGAGTTGAAGAGCGTTTGCGAGAGCATTGGAAACTGAGTTATCTACTATTGTGGTGGCAACTACAGGTGAAGTGATGACTTGAGGTGTTGCAGGTGAAGCGAACGCTGGCAGAGTACTGCTTACACATAGCTGTGACTGGACCTGGAATTATAAACAAGTTTGTTACAATCTTTTTCATTCTAAAATCAATTCTATTCAAAATACATGACGTCATTAAAAGGCAATAAAATGTACACAGATTTTTCTTTTCATAATCTATGGATATATTTTTTATGGAAATTGGATTAATGATTATTTTATCATATTTTTCCATAAAAATATGTTATTAAATACGTGAAAATAAAAGAAAACAATATAATAATTACATCTCCATACCGTGTAACAAGAAGCGAAAAGGAGTAATAATATTCTGTACACCATTTTGTGGAAACTAAACTAACTGTTGGACATCACTATTTATATGTATTTATGTTACAATAAATTGTTTCAAAATTAATGTTTGCAATGCCTTGATTAAAATATTACTTGAAACACGATAATTATTGATAAATATTTTATTTGAATCATTTCTAAACAATATTACCTATTATTATCTTTTACGTTACTTTTTATACATATATTTTTAACTCTTTTTAGGTTTTCATTAGGAACAAAAGTATTTAGTATGTAGCGAAAGACATTAGAAATTATATTCAAACATATACTTATGTATATTTTAAGAACGATAAAAATGACGAATCTACAAAGCTAGGCATTTGAAATATCTCCTCGTAAAACATTTATATGGATTTACAGCGCACATCAATGTTGGATTTCAATTTCGAATGTGACAGAAATATAGCTGTAACATTCAGTTTCAATGTTTGTTTCTAAACTGAACCCTTAGTAATGGTTTTAAGCGTCAATTTTGTACAAAAAGGTTGAACGAAATGAATGAAATACATTAATAATATTAGTAATTAGTTTAATTTTATACTTTTATAATCAAATGATATGAAAATCAAGGTAGGTAATAAATAATAATAAAATTGACAAACGAGCAGACGGTCTACTTGATGGAAAGTAGTCACCGTCACCCAAGGACATCTGCAACATACGGGATGTTGTGGAGGCGATGCTGACTTTCATTTTTGAGGAAGAGGAAGGACTGGGAATAAGGAAATAGAAGGAATTAGGAAACGGTGGGAAAGGGAAAGAGTAACCGTCTCTCTCACTCATCACGAAAAACAGCCATTAAAGACTACTTCACTCCGCTTTATGTAAGAAATATTTATTTACAAAACAAAGACTTCAGTATCGCTTCAGTATAAAGCCAATAAAATAATGTAGTATTAGACATAAAATGCAGTTTTTCTTGGTATATATTATCTTTAAATATCTGTTAGTGGCAGATTATCCGTAAATTGCAAGTAATTAAATTACTTTAGTGTATTATAATTATTATATAATGTTTAAAAAATCAGTGGTGGCCTAGTGGTTAAAAGGCCCGCCTCTCATGCACGAGGTCGCGGGTTCGATCCTAACAAGTACTAATGAGATTTTTCCGAGTCATATGTACTTTCTAAGAGTATTTAGACATCATTGACTAATGTATTCCCAAAGAGGGTTGATGTCAGGCAGGCGGGCCGGTGGTAAAAACAATTATCCAAAACTATTCACAACATGTAAGGCAGACCCTGGCTAAAGCTGGGAAAAATGCAGGTAGAAGTAGAAGATTATATAATGTTTAACAATAGCTATATAATATCATTATACTATTTAAAAATATTTTATGAAATATTCACACTCTAAGATGAATTCTACGAATATGGACATGAGTTATTTGATACCAACTCCATAATTGAATTAAAATAAATTTAGGCCTTTACCTATTTTACGACATTAAAATAAAAATACCTAAATAAATGATCTTAACTCAATATATTTTATAGCATAAGAAAAAAGGAGTTTATAAATTCTATATCTACTTATTCTTGTTTACTTTGGAAATTTTGTAGTTTAAATAATAAATTGGATACTTATCGAGTGAGTATATTCATCTAACCCAACTCCCAAGTATTTTGAAGGGTCCGAAAAGTGTTTCAGAAATACAATCTTATATACATAGTAATACATAATTTAATTTACTTAGAAAGTTTTCATTTATAACACTTAGAATATAATATTCACGCATATTAAGTATACTTAAATGTAGTCGAATAAATTCTGGATTAAATCAGATCTCTAATAAATTAGACAGATAAAACGCTGTTTAAGTTGTATGTAGAATTTCTTTGTTATAATTGAAATTAATGCTACGTGAATAAAAAAGCCTTTGATATGAATTTTTCAGTTTTTCTGTGTAATCATTTACTTAAATAATAAATATTAATATACAATAATTGTGATTTTATCACTATATTCTTGATTTGTGTTAATACTGCCATGTTTACCTTAAGTTTGCGTCTTATTTCGTTTACACATGCAATCTTAAATCTACTATAATGTACGAAGTCTTACGAATAAAAATCTTTAACCTTTTTGCTTTAATAGGTGATCACTAAAAATATAAATAAAAAAACGTAACAGTTATTTCTTGATTCTAAGGCGATACGAAGTTTGCCGGGTCTTCTAGTATATATGTATATATTTCTATAGCAGAACTTCTTGAATTTAAACTGAAATTGTAAAATGTTTTGCTAAAGAAAACTTTGTACAGTTTTCGGAGTGAAAGATTTAGGTAAGGTGAGATTAGATAACAAAGGTAAGATTTTTCACATCACTTGTACTTGTACAAAATTACTTATTTATCACATTCGTATATACACATTTAATTGTACGTTCATTTTATTTAAAATACATGAGTGTTAATAAATACATTTTAATTCAATAATTAACAATTATTTACATTAGAAGTCCATAGAGAAGAGGTCTTTGTAGCTATCTGCTGTAGACATTGCTGCGTAGGGACTAATGAAATCGCTATGACGGTATGACGGCATGGATTCTGTTTGACCAGAGTTAGCCATCGCATCATATGGAGACATGAGACCAAAGTTTGATCTAGGACCTTTAGAAGCTGGGTTGACACCAGCCATCTTCATTATTCCATCATCCGCAAAGTTAGATGACGTTAAAAATTTCGCATTCGGCATTTGATAGTTTGCTGTACTTTCACAGGTACAACCAGAAATGTGGTTTGAAAGAGGTTTCTGGACTAGTTCGAGAAGAGTTTCAGATACTGGCGAATCTTTTGAGGGATTATTCATTAAGTTACTGACGATCAACAACTGTAAAGCTATCGCTAGATTATTGAGGACTTTGGAATCGATTTTTTCTTGGGGTTTCTCAATTTTTGGGGATAATTCTTTTACAGGACACGGTGTTGGGGCTGGTGGAGGAATTGAAGGTGGAAGCTTGGGTTGTGGGCTTGGTTTTGGTGGTTGCTGGGCATAATAATTTGGATAACTGGGTTGGTAGAACTGTTTATAATCTGGATATCCTATTTGTGGAGGGGATGGCCGTTGCTGGTAGTAATATGGGTATGATGATGTAACCTGGAACAAAAATGTAGATATTTTATCTTAATATATTCTCAAAATCACAAAGACTTGGTTTTAATCTTATATCTGGATTTATTTATGAGATTATTATTAACATTATTCTTTATTTTAATCTTTATAGCAATTAGTTTTGTTGATAAAAAAGTTTTGGTTGATAATCAACGCATTTAGGTTTTAAAGAAGAATAAAAAAAAATTGCTTTCACAATTTGGAGAGATAGTCATAAGAAAATCTTAAAGTTTTTTCACTCGTGCTAAACTTACCTGTGAAATAACAAATTGCGTCAATATTACTATACACAAATAAGAACCCATTGCTAGAAATGAATGCTATCATGACTACATACATTTATAATTAAAGATTTTGTTTTATCTGTCTTATTTACTTATCAATCACGTACAAATGAAATGGTTAGTTTTTGAGAAATATCAATGATAATAATGTATTTTCTAGTTTAGTTACTTAATGAAATCTAATGTTTACACTTATTTTATTATTTTAAACTACATATTCCCTGCGTTTCAGTTACTTTTCAGCAAATATGATCATGGAGAGACGAGATACATCTCGTACATGGAAATAAAAATAAAAACAAGAAATAAAGTAAAATATTTAAGCCTTTCGTCCTCATTTCAGGATTGTCACAACTCACATAGAAATATTATTTCAACTTCTCTTCTATTTTAATATTGCTGTTCCATTAAAACCTCTTTTCAATTGTATTTATTTTTCATAACAAAAACTTGTAAGTCATTTAGATAACCCAATTCAATACTACACCATAATTTACTTAAACATTAAAAATAAATGTATAAATCATTTAAAGAAAAGCCTTGAAGGACCGTCAACAAAATAATTATCTAATATTTAAAAACAATCACTTTATTCTATATTACTTTAATTGCAGACAGTACTAAAAAACATTCTCAAATGTCTAAATAATTTAGCTTTTAATATAACGAAAGCTTATTATATTGCAAATACATAATTATTCAACATTTCCATTTAAATTCACATTCAAATATTTAATAATGAACGTCTAATATTTAACACGGTAAATTAACTGAAAATCTTTAGAGGACAGAAACATAACTTAAAATAGTATTTATATTTCAATCTTTTATTCGTTTAATTAAACAGATGTTATTGCCCATAAGAAATGTCTATCAGTAAGCTTAGTTTCAAAATTTTGCTTAGAAATTCAGTTTTGATAAAAAAGATTTTGTAATTCTAGGTTTATCGTAACGTTTATAACCGTGTCTAAAAACACATTTTTCTAAGTTAAATCTATCGTTGAAACGTCATGAGGAAACCATGACTTATAATTTTGAAATCACCAACCCGTCTTGAGCAAGCGTGGTGATTAATGCCCAAACCTTCTCCATAGGCTCTGATAGGCTGATGATGATGATTTCAATACTTTATTCGTTTAATTAAACAGATATTACTGCCCATAAGAAATGTCTATTAGTGGGCTTAGTTTATTAATTTCGCTTACGAATTCAGCTTCGATAAGATGATTAAGATTTGGTTATTTACCAGGTTTATCGTGGTATTTTTAAAATCAAATTTGCCCTATTTAAATCTTCATATATATTTAAGTAAAATCCACATATTTTATGTTCATATCCAATGAACGATATAAAGTAGAGAATTAAATTTTCCCATCACGTCTCCCCCGGGATTTGAACCGATTTCATTTGAATTGGGATTGTATAATGTTTGCGTCTCTTTGTGATTCAACGACCCTCGGATTTAAGAGCCCTTGGAATCCTTTGTGTAAAAAAATTCGTTTCGTTTGAATAGTGTTTCGTCAATGTAAATAGTAATTTATCATTTTATTTAGTATGTTATATATTTTTAACTTATTTTTTTTATATACATGTTTAAATTACTTTACATATATAATTTTATTGCATTACAGTTAGTACTGTAGTTCCCAATATTCCCAAAGAGGGTTGATGTCAGGCAGGCGGTCGGTCGTAAAAACAATTAGCAAAAACTATTCAAAACATGTAAGGCAGACCCTGGCTAAATCTGGGATATTGCCAGGAAGTAGAAGAAGACAGTTATTACTGTAGTTCGGAGCATTTTATTTCTCATTACTTTGTTGAAAGCTTCATGATATTTGATTTCTGTGATAAATAAAACAAAAAAAAAACAAATTTTAACTATATAGGAAATAGAATAATTGTTTTAGACACTATATACTTAGCAATAATAGGGTTTTATTTGTAAATATTCGTACTGTTGTATGCTATTGTATAATCGGAAAACATTTCATATGTAGTGTGACTGCAAACTTATGGTAAGCATTCTGTTCATAAAATATTTTAGGTACCTACTTTTTGAAGTATTACTGAAGGTAGCGATTAAATGAAATATTATTTTTAGTATGTGTAAATATTCTGCATAAAATTTTGGTTATAATAATAATGATCAATAAATTCCTTTATTTTTCTTCTTTGTCAACGAAAATATGATATTAACAAATAATGAAAGCAAAAAATCAATTCACATTTTACATGGACACCACACTATATAATACATAGTTGTCTCTTTAGATAATTTTATGTTCTTTCTACGAAATACTTAAATTCACAGCATTTCAAATGATATATATAAAATAAATAAATGATCGAAATTATTAAATTCTGTTTCAGACGTATCTATTTTTCAAGCAAAAGAAATGTACCCCTCATTTTAAATTATAATTATTATTCTTATAAAATAAAAATAATATTTATCTGTTATTATAATTTCAAACATAAAGAACCCACGCGAATTATTAACAAGAGCTGAAGTAAATGTAAATCAAGACTTAAAAAAAGAATCAAATATTTATTACGATTTCTTTAGATCCTCGATTTATTATCCACAAAGGATTCCAGATTTAACAAACCAATTTATTCATATACAAAGGGAATAATAGAAAATTTATATTTCAATATTTATTATAAATATATACATATAAAATATTATCAGTATACGTAGTTATACGGCACGTTATAGCCCATTACGTCTACGGGGTACGGGTCGCATGGACCGGGGAGGGTGTTACTTAAAAGACTGCTCACAACTAAAAGCTGTAAAGCATTAGCTAGACTATTAGCAACTCCTCCATCCTGGACTATAGTTTGTGGATATCCAAGTTCAGATACAACTGGACTTGGTACCACGGGGGCTGGAACAACTTGCGGTTGGAAAATAGGCCCAGGAATCAAACCGGGTTCTCTAATAAGAAATTGGTTTGGAAGTACAGTTTCTACTACATTCTGACCGCAAGATGGCACTACCCGGTTCAGACATTGGCCGAAGACCATCTGTAAATTATAAATACATTATTTTTATTAAAAAGAATTTAAATATGTATATAAAAAAAATTATATATTTTTTACCTGAACAATAATAGTTTGAACAGCTAAATAGAAAACAAAACGCGCGGCCATTTTGATTTTGTTCGTTTAAAAACTTAGGTTTTAATGGTTTTTTAACACAAAAATGTATTTATATAACACCTTTTTCTGATAATTATAATTTCTTATCACTATTATTTCATGTTACATAACAAATAACACGTAGATATATTATCTAAGTCACTTTAGAAATTGTTGCATTATATAATAAAACATTGAGAAATAAAAATGCTCGAAGTAATCTTCATATGTTTTGTTAGAAAACTTTTTCTTATCATCGTCCGGACGATAGTATCCAAGAAGATATAAGTCCTTTCCACAATTGTCGTAAGCTTGGCAATTTATTTTGCTTTTCTGCAATTCTAGTGAGAAAAGTATTGTGAGACATGAAAAATTATAGTTCAGCCAGCGTTATTTATTTGCATTCAAAAAGTTTTAGGGTTCCGTGATCCAGAAAGGATTTAGAATGGATAATTCTATATTTTGAGACAAATTGTCAGAAATATGTCTAGATATAATACCTAAAGGTCAAGTAAAGTGAATAAAATGGGCTGATAAAATAATTTAGCAAAAAAAAATGTATTGCTGGTACAAATATTCATATCCGTATATACATATAATTATTTATTTATTTAAATAAACTTTATTTCTTAAAAAATACATACATTTTATAATTTTGTTCAACGATATCCTTGAATTCATAATCGACTATTAAATTAAATTCGATATATCAAACAACAAATATTTATTTCATATAAACGTTAAACAAGATATATTTATACAATAAAAAGTAATAGCAAAACAAAAGTTAAATGTAAACAAAATTATTCGCTATAAGAATTATTTTGATGACACATCAGACGAGAAAATATGTCAAGTTTAATAACAACAATAGATTAATATTATTCATATTTGAAAATAAATATAATGAACAATTTATGCTGATATAATTTTGTTTCGAATTGACTGTAGCTCTTAGCCCTAATGGCTTTGACAATGAACGCCACATCATGGAGACTGCAATTAAATCCTCTTCGAGTTGATGAATTTATCATTATATATTTTCTAATTTAAATTGAAAAAATATGTTAAAGCTGTGGCTCAGACTAGCTCTATAGGCTGATTCGTTGGCTTTATTCAGGGATCGCAATAGTTTTGGGATGAATCTAAGACGTCAGAGCTCTATAAACACCTACGAGTTTCAAAATGACATATCCTGGGAAAATCTCAAGATAATTTTGTTACATTTCTCCCCAAATACAAAGATGCCCCCGAGCTAGAATGACGACTTCAATTCCATAAACAGTTTATGATAGGAGCACAAAGTAACAGAGTAGGGTTAGGATCAAATAGGAAAGTCCAAGATGCGGATATATTGAAGTCTTTTATTCGGCAAGACGAGAATGATAAATATAAGATCCATGCAATGAGTTTAGAAATGCAAAGCAAGTGCTTAGATATAGATATAATGGTCATAATTGGAATCCAGCATCGCTAAAGTTTTATTTCAATTCGTTCCAAATGACTCTTTCCAAATAGAATTCTGAATAATAAAATAAATTAATAATAGTACATACTATTAATAATAATATTGCTTGATAATACTTGAAATTACAACTTCAAACTTCTACAATAACTTCTTCTAATCTTCTTCTAACTTCTGTAACTTTTACAGTACTCAGACCATCATTCCCAAGTAATGTACCAATCTGTAAACATTGAACATCAGTATTAAAAACAAAACAATATAAATAATCATGATTTTTTTCATATGATAAGTATTACGACATTCTATACCAAACTTTAACAAATTATATATTTTTTATGTAATACCAACTTATATTACAAATTTTATCGTTCATGTCATTTGTAACTTCACACATAAATGTTTATAAAAGATATGAAAAATATGTATATCGTTTAGAAAAAAATTTATTAAACACAATGAGAGTGTTCATAAGTTTATTTGCCTTTTGTTTTTGTCAGGTAAAATGGATAATTAAAACATTATTATAATTAGAAATATTTATTATTATTTTTATATTTTGAACATATTTCTCTTTCTTAAATACTATAATATTTTAAACGAAAGAAATTATATATTAATGCTAAGTTTTTGAAATATTTTTTTCTATTTAATTATATGAGTTATAAATTTCAGTGTAATGCAGTACCAATATCTGGAGTGAAATTACCATTGACATCACTAGCCTGTTCCACTACACCTAATAATCCAAAATCTTTGTCACTATCTTTTTCCCAAAAAGATAGCATTGAACCAAAGATGAATAAAATCGAAGAAATCAATTTGAAGTCCATAGATACAAATCCATTTTCCAAAGGCGAAAAGAAAATGAATTCTGTTTCGAAACTTCTAGAAAAAATTGGTTTGATTGAACAAAAAACAAAAGATTATACGTTGATTAAGCAGCAAAATTTCGACGATAATGTTGTAACAAAAGAAAATTTACCACCCATACAAAATGAGGGATCCAAGATGAAAGATTCTGAAGACGAAAAAAATATTGCAAATGAGAAAAATAAAATAAATTATAGCATTAAAGTGATATCTCCTCCCGCAGTATTTAACATCAATTCCGGAAATATTCCACAAACTCCAAATAAATTTAAACCTATAACAAAGAAAAACACCAATAGTATTTTAGAAAATCCTCAAGCATTATACCCATCGAAGTCACATGTGAAAAGGACGCAAGAAGTTATTCCGAAAAAGCAGAATTTTAATTACTATTACGGTGGAAAAGAAAATACGATGAAACCAAAATTACAGAATAAAATAAATATTGCTGGGAGTAAATCATCTGAAATGCTTGGCAGGGAAAGAAAAGAAATTGTTGAAAATACACTGAATAAAATAGAAAGTCCCTTAGAATCTAAGTATAGAAAATCTATACATGATTTAAAGGACAACAGAAATCCTTTAAAATTTAATTCTGAATCGAGAATGCCCTCAATATCAAACACTCGTGAACTCCCAACAAATTTTTTAGAAGTACCATTGAAAATTGATATCGTACCTGATGTTATAAATGAAGAAAAAGCCAATTCAATTAATACTATAGATAAAGAAGTAGAATATAACATGGTTAATTATAATTTAAATAGATTTTATGCTGATGAACATAAATTGAATCCCAATTATCTATTACCAGGGCAATCATCACCAAAATTGTTATTACAATCCAACCCTGCTCTAGAATTGAATTCTCCTACGAATCAAGTTTACAATTCCAATGACTTTGTCAATCCCAGTTTGAGTTTTTCCTTGGACAAGTTAATAACATTTTTCACATCTAAATTTCTTTCAATAATACCCAATATTTCTGAAGACTCTCCTGATAAAAGACAAGTATCATTTACACCGCTGACATCCCCAACATATACCAATCTACACGAAAATATGTCGTCTTGTACGGATATATCCCAAACACCATCCGAGTCTATTCCTTCTGGCAATGAATTGGAATTTAACGAACATATAAATATTGAAGAAGAAAACTTTATAGTGCAGGATGCATTAAATAAAGAGTCTAAAACTAAATTATCTTCTCCCTATTTATCAACACTTACTATCAATTATATACCTTCTCTTGAAACTTCTAATGAAATAGTTATAATTGTGTGATGTATTTATTTTAGTGATATTAATTTTCATGTTGTTATATAGTTTTTTAATATTATAAAAGAATAAAAAGATATAAATCTCTTTGTAGTTATTATTTCATACACAAATTAAGGGTATGTTAATTTTATTTGTACAAAACTGGTTTGTCGTAACTATAAGTATAAAAGTTTAAATGAAACTAATATTTTTCGGATTATACTGCGCATATTTTATTATTGTTAAAACTATTATAATGAGAAATTCACATCTCGTCTGCTCGTGATCACGGTAACTGAAAAGTAACCATACCTCGGGAGTAAAATAATAGTTTCATTTAAATGAATACTCGCGAAAGCCTTAGATGTCATTAAGTATGTATGGATTTTGCTATGATTATGACTGGTTTATTATCGGATATAGTTTTTCTGTGTTCCTTTCTGCATACAGGTTGAGGAACACTTGTCGTTGCCTCGTTTACATGGGTACCATACTTATATACTTTGGAATTTGCGAACACTGTCTCAACATTGTTGTTGTAATTTTCATTGGCCTCCATAATTTCCTTTAAATCCGAATAAGAAAACATTTTATTTCTTCCATAATTATTCGTTTCTGATTCATAGTTTCTCTTATTGGAGAAATATTCTTCTTTATCAACCATCTCAGTTTTGAAACCAGGAAATTCTAGAGCCGATGGGAATTCTTGTTCCTTTTCGACATATTTTTCTGAACTTACTGTAGTAACAGCTATATCACTATTTTGATTATGATTTGGTTCACTTATAACTTCTGTTTCAATATTAGTATTTATTTTATTATTCTCATGTAATTGATTTTCTTTATGACTTTCGTACTTTCGTCTTTCTCTATTTAATTCTGTCTCATCTCCATACGCGTAGTAATATCTATCCTGGAAATTTGTGAACTCATAATCTTCTTTGCTTGCTAAGTATGATTTGTCTGAAGTAAAATCTGGATAATACTCATCCATAATATCATTATAGTTATCAAATAACAAAATATTTTCGTCTCTTTTAGTCACTTCAGTCACATGTTCAATGTCAACTGTAGTTGGCTTTTCGTTGTTTGATTTAAAATTGTTTAAATGTGTTTCTTGAATCACTTTTTCAATTTTTTCAACAACTGGCGTGGAATCTACTTCTTCAGTGACAGTAGTAGTTATTGAAGCGATCGTACTTATTTCAATTTCAGTTGTTTCAGGAACTAACTCAACAACTTTGTCACAACTTTCTGTAGTTGATTTGAACTCCTTGACTTTTCTATTAGAGTTTGTCTGTCTGTTCTGTGGTTTTCGTTTCTTATTTCTACGTCTATTTCCCGGCTCTCTTGTTTTAGCATTTGTCGTCTGCGAAGTTTGATATAGATAATCAAAATTAAAAGGATAATTCATGTTGTTGAAGAAATTTGGGCTCATTTGTGTGTTTCCACCAAACGTGTTCATTAAATTCATGAAATTATTTGGTGAATTTTGTTGTGGTTTTGAAATAGGTTTATTATTTCTCGTGTTGACATCCTTATTGCGTGTGTGACGACAGTCAAGATCAGTACAATCTTCATTTATATCAAAACATACGGGTACATTATCGAATCCCAAAACCTCTTTCTTTGGCTCAGATTTTGAAGTTGAAACTGTTGATACTTCAGGATCACATTTTTTTCGTATTGGTACATTTTTATTTATTTCCTTTTCATCTAATGTAATCACGTCATTATTTTCAGGTTTTAAAATCTCTAAATTTTCTTTTTCTCTCTCCTCTACGATTTTTTCAGTACTTATTGGTCTTATTTTATTTCTTTGTCGATTTTTCTTTGATTTTTTTCTTTTGGTTCTAGAATTTTTATTTACATCCTCATTAACTTCTCCTTGTTTTATTTCTGAAATTCTTTTTCTGTTATTTCCATCCCCATTTTCTTGTATATTTGATGTATTCTTTCTCTGTTTTCTTCTTCTCTTTTTATTATTAGTTTTTAAATTATTCTCATTGTTTCTAGACACTTTTCTATCCTTATTTCCATAATTAGTGTTATATTCTTCCGGAACCAAGATGTAATTACTTAATACTTTCTGATTTTCTAATGGTTCAGAAATTTTTGATGTATCGAAAGCATTTTGGACATAAAATTGCTGATTTGGTACAAATAAATTAGTCAGCTGATTTGGTATTGTATTGCTTGGTGAATTAGGTGTCAATTGATTGTAAAGCAACAGATTCTGAAGATATGGATTGTTATAGCCTGTGTTTATGAACAACTGGTCAGCATTACCGTAATTAGGGTAAGTTGTAGTTGGACAAACTTTAAGATCATACAAAGGATTTGATGAAACCTGAAAAATAAAACATATTTATAATATATATGTCATATATCAATTGGAAATAGAGTTAAGAAACAATATATTATGAAAACAATAGTCCTTATTACTTTATATTACATAATTAATTATCAACCAAAACCCGAAGTTTGAGTTATGGTTAATTGATGAAACAGTATCTTTTTATATATATACTAGCTTTTCGCCCGCAGCTTCCTTTCAAAAGTCTGGGTTAAAACTATCCTATGTTCTTTCTCAAGGTCAACTGTATCTCTGTACTAAATTTCATTTAAATCAGTTCAGTGGTTTAGGCGTGAAAGCGTAACAGACAGACAGGCAGACAGAGTTACTTTCGCATTTATCATATTAGTAGGAATTCATAAAAAATGTATATAACTTATTATTTTTATGATACTAATAAAGATTTATAACTTACCAAAACAAAACAGACTTGTAAACAGAATGTTAATAACATTATATCATTTTAACAAAAAAAATTGATGAAGATTTACCAAAATCTCTTATCGAAGTACGTGTTTTCAACTCTCATCTCTTTATATAAGTAATCGATTACTGGCTTATATCTATTATTGTAGCCCTGATTGAACACGGTTTGATAAAAAAATTACATAATTATAATGAAATAAAATTAAATTGATTAGAAGTTTTATCGTAATTACCATTTCTGAGCTGAGGAAAACCAATTCTCAGAGAAAAATCTTGCCTATCCGTAACTATATTTTTCTATCCTTAAAAAAATATCTTTTAATTATTTAACCTAATTACTTTCTTTCTAGATTAGTATTTCTAAATGTTAATACATCATTACGAAATTGCGTTATCTGGTAGCTAAAACAACTTATTAAACAAAGTTCTTTTATAAAGTTAAAAGAGAAATACCGAAGCAATTTAAACTTTCCTTAGATCTCTCATTTGTCGTAATAAGATCGAAAGGGATGAGTTTGAAGATTCTCTTTTGAAGTGTGTGTGTACATTGGCTTTATTAGAAATTGTATTTGGACATACATTAGAACATAATTGGGATAAAATTAAATTAATTATATCTCATTCTTGAATCATTGAATACAGTTTTTATTAAATAAGTAGTTGTCCTTAATATGGTGAGTTTCTATCAAAATACTCAGAATACTCGTTAGTAGGTACAGTTCTTTAAAAAACCCAAACAATATTTAACTGAATCAAGATAATAATCCATAATTACTTAATAATTTATTTTAAGTTTAACTATACAATATATTTGTACAAAAATTTTAGAATATTCAATTAACCGTAGTATTATTATTCCTAGCCTATTTACGGCAAAAAAAGACTTTTTACCGCAAACCATAGTATTATTATTTATTCCATACATTTATTTTTCTTCCTCATTGATAAACAAAGTAATTTAACGTGATTGGAACTATAATTACACGTTCATTTCAGGACTTCAAAGTCCAATTATTCTCTGACATATATGAAAAACGTTTGATAATAATCAAAAAATTTATTACAAATAGAAAATAAAAGAAATATACCACTAAAAAATATATATTAAATATTATTTTTATGAACAAGTCGCGTTTAATTCGAGACTGTTAAAGTAGCAGGTTAAGCAGGGTCTGTACAGCCATGACGACCATCCTGAGTAGACCTGGTAGAAGACCGCCGCCAATAAGAACCAGTGCATCATCAGCCAGTTCTGTGATGGCCGTAACCAGGGTTGTGAGTAGACCTTGCATGTTAGAGCAAGGCGACTTAGGGTTGGCACCAGCGGCATATTCAGGTAAAGATCTCAGGAAATTCACTATAGCTAATGCTTGGGAGTATAGTTTTAGTAAGGAAGTCTCTAAAGCACCGAGGTCTACAGGTATTAAAGAGCTTATAGCTGGTGGTAATGTGTCAAATATGGATAACAATGATAGAAGAAGATTGTACACGTTATTTAAAAGAGGCAGCAGAATGTTCACTAAAGGGTATACAGCTGGAAGTTGTACACCAGTTGCTGAGACCGGATTCTGAAAAGGAAATCATTTAGATTAATCAATCTACCAAACTAGCTAACATCGATATATCAATTAATCGATTACAGACGCATTATCTCGTTTAACTCACCATAAACATCGACACAGCGATTACAACAAAAATAATACTTAATTTTGACATTTCCAAACAAAAAAATAAACAATATTTACCGACAGTATACCTAAGGCCGAGTCTATATAGATGTATAATAAATTATACAACATATTCATTATATATTACATAGTTGCGATACTCACTTACTTAATTATCTGTTACTCAACTAAATAATTTCACATATTATCCAATAATAAATTATCTTTAGTTTCGATAAGGGTCATCGGGTGTGGAGGTTAGGCTGGCTGTGTTTGGGTCTGGATGGGTGTGGGGTTGAAACCCATTACATATGTTATGAAATCTTTAATTTCTTTGAAGAAAATCAGTTACTCTAATAATTATAGGATAGTTTTGTAATGATACCCTGATATACCTGATACCTGAAATCTTAGTACTCTATTTGTGTATCTTAATCAATAATACAAATGATTATCTTATGTTTTATTAATCATCCTTTCAGAGGATTTATAGCAAGAAATACTTATTGAAAAACATGATATCTTTGCGGTGGTTTTGTAAATATTACTTCTTTCCAAAT
This sequence comes from Danaus chrysippus, assembly GCA_916720795.1. NCBI lineage: Eukaryota > Metazoa > Arthropoda > Insecta > Lepidoptera > Nymphalidae > Danaus > Danaus chrysippus. The sequence goes on from CAKASE010000070.1 coordinate 1,115,421, forward strand.
AAAGACAAACCAAGACAAGAATTTATACCAAAATATACAGGGTGACTGGTGAATTACTATCGATATTTGAGGACGTGATATTTGACGATCATTTATGACAAAATAAAAATTAATATAACATAAATATTAATAAACTTCTAAGTAAAGTTAACCAAAAGTTATGTAATTAATTACGCATCGTATGAACACCCTACAGATTAGGTATACACACACACACACACACACTCGCGCGCGGCGGCGTGTTGTTGTATCAGCACGTCGCCACACGCGTCCACACTTGGAACACTTGGAACGTGTACACACTCTATTTATTTATACGGAAATTTTGTCAAAAATTAAGTGCCTATTTTTTTTACATAATTCGAATGAGAATCATGTACTGAGTATGATCCTTAAATATTGATAGTAATTCACCAGTCACCCTGTATATTCTCTAATATACTAAACAAAGAAATGTTAAATTTGTTATACTTTATAATAAATTAAATAAGACATGTATATATATTTTAAATACCTATAATGTAGGCTATTTATAAATCAATTTAATAATTGCTAAACAATTTAAATTGCATATCGCAATTATAAACAAACAGAAAGTCGCGTGAAAAATCTAGTTATATATCAAGATGTGTTAAGAAATTAGATAATAACTTACTCAAAAAAACTTAAGCAATTATTTATTATATAGATAAAACTTCATATAAATGTTATAAAAGATATTATTGATACTTTATTGTACGCGTTGGTGTCGGAAATTAAGAGTTGGAAATGTTTCAGCGTAACGCAATATGTTTTTTAGCTGTTCTATGCATGGTGAGTAAACTTAACTAGCAATTACTCACGACTTAGTTTATTAAGTTGTACAAACGAAAATTTGTAAGTATTCCTATCGAAATTAAATGTGGTTTTAGAATTTACGCCCACAGAATTATAGATTTACGGACATATATACCGATATTTTTCTTAAACGCATATTATTTATACTTCCTACAAAGCTGAATAGATTTTGGCATAGCTATAACTAAGTAATCCTTTTTCCAGGTCCGTGGAAGTCAAGCTATGATTCCAGCATATTCTGTTTCAGCGTTACGACTAGCTTTCGACGAAATATCAGCCGTGTTGCCAATCGCTAATGAGCTCGCTTGTCTCTTGATACCATTCCTCATAAACCTCATCAATAATCTAAATAATTTATCCAATATTGTCCAGAACTTAACACCTGCTATTCTGCCATATTTTGGCTGCACTCTTCCTCTTTTATACGCGACTTTGACTGACCTGGCATCTGTTTTATTCCTCTACATCAGTGTGCTCATATCGTTGTTTAGATCAAATGTCCTCTCAGCTCCAGGTCTTCTAATGGCTCTGGTTTCCCAAATACTAAAACTAGTTCTGGAATTACTCACAGGTCTTGCAGATTCTGGCGGAATTCTGTCAGGTCTGATCAAATTAATTACAACTGTTGTCGTCGAATTGGAGAAGCTATTGATTTAATTAATAATATATTTATAAATAAAGATGTTGTTTGTAATTTTTATTTGTTTTTATTATTGAATGAATACAAAACATTTTTAGTTGTATCATAAGTTATTAATCGACTGCTAAGACGTGGATTTGTTTTTTTGACGCTACATTTATATTGGACTAGCTTTCCGCCCGCAGCTTCGCCCGCGTGGAGTTCGGTTATATCGCGTTTCCAAGAGAACTTTTCAAAAGTCTGGGATAAAAACTATACTGTTCTTTCTCAAGATCAACTCTATATCTGTACCAAATTTTATTAAAATCAGTTCAGTGGTTTAGGCGTGAAAGCGTAACAGACAGGCAGACAGAGTTACTTTCGCATTTATAATATTAGTAGGCATATGGAAAAGTTCAGTATATATGTTATGTAGAATATATATATATAGTCGTACAACAAAGTATACTAAAGTAAAAAACGTATTCCATAGGCTGTAATGTTTTTGCTAACTTTATTAGATCCCTGAAAGCCTTTTTACGGCAAACCATTACGTTTTAAAAACATTTCTGTGAGTTCGTTGGTATAAAAAAGTTCATTTCATTCGAGTTTTATCTGCTTGAACATAGAGAAAAGTTAGAAAAACAATAATAAGGAATGCTTCAATTATAATATATATCAAAATTTTTAATGTTTGTGTTATTTGGGAAAAGTATATTTAACTTGTAGTTAATATGATAAAATAATCTTAATTTTTCGTACTTTATAACTTGACTTGGTTTATTACTTAAAATGACAAATACAGTAAAAGAATATTTCTTCAAGTTCTTTCTGAGCACATTTGATATGTATATTTTGGAATTTTGACCAAAAATGTGGATACTTTGATAAGAAACTGATTATCTTAGTAAATCGAGATGAATTGACAAAGATCTTATTACTACGGCAGTTGTTCTGATTGAAATTGGAGCTTAAAGTATAGCCTTAAAATAGATTATATATATGTATATTATATATTTATAGCCAGATATTTAACCAGGATATAAGTGAATAAGCCAGGGTAAGTATAAAGTTTAACCGATTGCGTAATAAAAAGACAGTATTGTTTTACATTAATATCATATTAAAGAGTTACAAATAATGTTTACGACTTACCTTAGTCAGTAACCATTTAAATAAGCCTAAAGTATGTATATTCTAGTCAGTGGTGGCCTAGTGGTTAAAAGGCCCGCCTCTCATGCACGAGGGCGCGGGTTCGATCCGGGCAAGTACTAATGTGATTATTCCGAGTCATATGTACTTTATAAGAGTATTTAGACACCACTGACAGACGGTGAAGGAAAACATCGTGAGGAAACCTGGACTTATAATTTGACAATTATAAGATTGAAATCACCAACCCGTCTTGAGCAAGCGTGGTGATTAATGCTCAAACCTTCTCCATGTGAGAAAGAGGCCTTTGCTCAGCAGTGGGCTCTGATAGACGAAAGAAAATGTAGGTATATTCTTATGTAAAATAATTGAAATGTTGGGTAAAATTTATGATAATATTTCTTTCATTGTTACGCGACGGTGTAACAGTGATAGTTAATTAAATAATAAGATAATAACGGTGTAATCGCAGATCACGTTTATCTTCTAAGTAAACTTGTTAATACTACACGGGTCTGTCTCAGTTTAGTGTGAACAGACTTTATAGTTTTATATTTCTTTTTATAATATTGTATCTATTTGTTCAAGCTTCATTCAATATAGTCGAACGAATTAATTTGAATTTAACTTTAAAATTAATTTAGTTCATTTAAATTTAAGTTACTATAGTTTTCTGTGATGAAATAAATTTATAACATCTATAGTATTATAAATAAATTGATTGTCTCTTAATAACACAATGGATCTGTAAATATAAATGAAACAAATTAAGAAAGACGAAACCTCTCATCATTCAATGTATTCACGGTGCGTGTGTCGGGTCCATCGTTGTAGTGAGAGGAGCTTCAACAGTGACTGGGACTTGTGACCCAGGTGTAGGTTTAATATATATAGAGAGACGAAACCTCTCATCATTCAATGTATTCACGGTGCGTGTGTCGGGTCGATCGTTGTAGTGAGAGGAGCTTCAACAGTGACTGGGACTTGTGACCCAGGTGTAGGTTTAATATATATAGAGAGACGAAACCTCTCATCATTCAATGTATTCACGGTGCGTGTGTCGGGTCCATCGTTGTAGTGAGAGGAGCTTCAACAGTGACTGGGACTTGTGACCCAGGTGTAGGTTTAATATATATAGAGAGACGAAACCTCTCATCATTCAATGTATTCACGGTGCGTGTGTCGGGTCCATCGTTGTAGTGAGAGGAGCTTCAACAGTGACTGGGACTTGTGACCCAGGTGTTTAAGGGACCTAAAAAAGTAAAAGAAAAAAAAATTTACATTAGATTAACAAAGAAAATAAAATATAACACAATTACTTTGACAATTCAATGCAATATAAAGAAATATGTATCATACGTGGTCGCTAAAGTATTTATTGGAAATAAGATCTTTAATTATTATTTCCGTAATACAAAAAAGAACAGCTTTAGATAAAGTTTTAGTATGACTACATATATTGTTATTTGGCTTGAATATCTAAAAAAAGAAATGAAAAATATATTATTATATTTTATTTATTACGTATTATTTTTTATACATATATAAAATACCTTTTAGCTATTAATATACACAAATATAATACTATATGTATATATTCCATTAAACCTCTGGTTCATTACTCCCGGTAAAGGTAGTATGATGACGTCAAACAAATGACGTCACAAGAATGATGTCAGAGGGCTGGGCTGGTCATTAGTAGCTAAATGGTTGTATCAAGTTACTTTACTAGTTATAATACGCCAATATTGTAACCAAAAATAATATTACCGATATGTTTATTACACCAAAACAATACATTTCATTGTGAAACGCTTCTTAATGTTTAAACAGCAGTTATTGTTATAAAATTGACAACGATAATACACATATAACTAGGGTATTAGTGTTAAGTAAAGTAGAACGAAGGCATGTAAAATAACAGTGAAAAAAAGAAATCTTCAAACAAACCCTCAGGGATAGATGTGTTTATAGGAAATAATATATTTTTAATTATTATAAGGAACATTAATTAATTTACGACAAATTTTAAACATATAAACTTTTGTACACAGTTATATTGTGAAGTATACAAGTTATCAACAATGAAGACAAAATATTCTATCAAAGAATCGTTCATATAACATATATTGACTAGCTTCTGCCTGTGACTCCGTCCGCGTGAACATCAGAGTTTTTCTCTGTTACTACGGCCACTGAATCTTAACTTCACTTCATGGTTCTACCCTTGTAGTTGTGGATCGAGATGAAATATTTTATAAGCTGATTATTTGAATAACCTATAGGTATCAATATATAAAAATGTTGTGTGTTTAATCGGCGTAATTTCAGGATCGCGATTAGGGATCGAGATAAAAGGTAGCCTATGTCTTTTTTCAAAGTTTCATCTATCTCTGTAACAAAATTTATTAAAATTCCTTAAGTGGTTTAGGCGTGAAAACGTAACAAACAGACAGACAAAGAAAGTTAATTTCGCATTGATAATATTAGAAGGGATTGCCAGTGTTTAAAATCATTTTAAATAAATTGGAAAAAGAATTTAATCATTTTTTTATTTCATCTATCCTTTTGTTACTTTTTTCCTTTTTTATAATTAATAAATTGTTTTAACTTAAATGTAAAGGAGATGGAAACTTGTGGGCCCAAAATGTAATGAGTTCAAAATTGATTTAAAAAACTATTTTTTTTTTTTGTATGAAATACCAAATATGCAAATAACTGATTTTATGAAGCAATCGATTAACGATTAATTAAATAAAAAATGATTATTCGACTATTTAACTACAAAATCAAAAACTTCACTCCTAGTTTTAAACTTATAGTAACTTCATTTAAACTATACCATATATGTCTACAATTCAATAAAAATAACTTTTCATAACGTGTATTAACATAATAATAATATTAAATATTATTTTAAAACATCCTTTTCGATTATCGATTCCATATCGATTGAAATCATTCAGTATACTGTCTATGGCAACATGACATTGACACTTAACAATTACCATGCCAGGTGCATTGTTATATGAGTGACTTGTTTCGTGTTTTTCGATGCGTTTTGAGTGCTTTCCCGATCATTTTACGTTTTCAACGACCACTGCTTTGTTTTTTACGGACTCCGAACCCGCCTAACGTTTTACGACCCTTGCTTTCACATTGGACACCGACGATCGCCTGCACGTTTGACTTGGAATTGTTAATTTGGATTATTTCGCCGGCTTGTGTATTGGATATTACTGAAACGATGGATCGCTGTGTGAATTGTGGAATAGCAACTAGTAACATTGTACCCCCTGCACAGTTCCTAGTCGATATTTTAATTATTATTAAAGAGGAATAAAATGTTTCATTAAAATTATTTGTTTTATTTTATGACTTTTATCACATAGTTAACTCCTCCTGTTCCTCGTAATATTCCATACTAGTTACCGATATCTGTATGTCTTTGAGTCTTTCTTGCCTTTATAACTTATCAGATATTCTCTTCTAAACATAATTTTTATTTTTCACATACTTTTAAGTGTATTCATCTAACTCTTAAAGATAATGCAATATAACCTCACTCTTACTAATACTCCAATAACTCAGCTATCTAATTGTCAATTTCTATAGAATTTTCAATGAAGAAATTCTTAATTTTGAATATTTTAATTAATACTATTTTCATGTCTTTACATTGAGGGCCCAGAATTGTATGCAATACTTTCGATCTCCTTTATAAATTCATTGAATTTCTAATCCGATTACTTAAAACAAAGATAGACGACTAATATTTACCGACCTATACCAGATTTAAGAACAGAAAATACAAATAAATTTCATTTACCAAATTGTGGAACCTTGGCTTGGGTTTAGTTGAGAAATAATCCGTAAATTTAAGTATTACTTTACATATTACTTCTTATATATATATCTTCTTCTATATATATAAAAATGGATTGCTGTTCCTTAGTCTCGCTAAAACTCGAGAACAGCTGAACCAATTTATCTTATCTTAGGCTTGAAATGTTTGTGGAGGTTCAGGGAAGGTATGTATAAAAGCTGAAAAAAATTGATTCATTACTGGGAAAACCATAAAAACAGCCCTTTTCTATTTCCCATACAAACGTTTTTTTGACATTAGATTTGACAAACTAATATGTCAATCATTCTGTCGCACTTCAAAAAACGGAGATTTATGGCTTACAGGTAAACTCCAAAAATATAAATAAAAAAACGTAATAGATATTTCTTGATTATAGGGCGATACGAAGTTCGCCAGGTCTTCTAGTATAAAATATAAATTCGTTGTTTTTAAAGAGAGAGACGCCAGCCTCGCTGACGTCACTAATGTCACTTCTTTCAGTACGTTCCACGATATTTTTAAAATGAAACTTAAATTTTTCTAACTATCCTAGTAATTCTTGAAGTTTCTATATTCTTCAATGGTCCGCACTCACTGAACTTACTGTCGTGCGTCCAGACGTCATATTTATATTAAGATTCAAACATAGTTCTATTCTCCTTTTAAACAGTCTTTGATTTAGTTTTACTTTTAACAATAATCATAAATACTAATGAGTTTTAATAATAATTGTTGACAGGCTCAAGTTATTTTTATGACGCATCCGTCATTAAAGCTGATAGCGCCTATATACATATATTATGTACATATACAAATAAGTGTAACGTTTTGTCGAAGCAAAGCAATATTTGTCACGTATGCTATGATAGTCAATGGCCTAACTGTCAGCTCGTGAGTCAGCTTCTGTCAGTGACTATCCAAAGTCATCCCTACTAATATTATAAATGCGAAAGTAACTCTGTCTGTCTGTTACGCTTTCACGTCCAAACCACTGAACTGATTTTAATGAAATTTGGTACAGAGATAGAGTTGACCTTGAGAAAGAACATAGGATAGTTTTTATCCACAATTTTAAAAGGGTCTCTTGGAAACGCGATATAAGCGAAGTCCTCGCGGGCGAAGCTGCGGGCGGAAAGCTAGTTAATAATAAATTAAGCTTCAAGAACCAATAATATCATATACACTTCTATTTTATAAGAAGCAATGTTCTTAAAACAAAAATAATACATTTATGTCTTATTGGAATTTTCATAGAAATTAATTTTCTTACGACATTCAATCTCCGGTTTGGGAAATACATATATTTTAATACATTTCCACTGATATTTAGAGTTTATTTGAAATAGCTGTATACTTGTTTCTCTAGTATATGTAACAAAGGCAGGTTTTATACAAATAAACATGAAAATTTTCAAAGCAATTTACATACCAAAGATTAGTTTTTATTGATCCTTTGTATTGGAGGATTCAGAATGTATTAAGTACATAAAAAGGTATCTTAATTTATTCTGTCTGTTTATAAAATCTATTAAATATTCAATTTGTAATTATAAACCCCTATTTTTATTATCATCATACGCCTATCAGAGCCCACTGCTAAGCAAAGGTCTCTTCTTACTTGGGGAAGGTTTGAGCATTAACCACCACGCTTACTCAAGACGGTTGGCGATTTTAAACTTACCATTTGAAATTACAATCCAATTTTTCTCACGATGTTCTCATTTATCTGTCAGTCATCTATAAATACTCTTAGAAAGTAGGTACATATGACTCGGAAAAATCACTTTAATACTTGCCAGGTTTCGAACCCGCGCATTCATGTACGAGAGGCGGGCCTTATAACCACTAGACCACTACGACTTATAAATACTGTTTTTTTATTATCCCTTTCTTGCAGAAACTACTGAAAAGAATATGATGAAACTTTACAGAAATATAGTCCTGATATCAGAATAGGATATAGACTATAATTTATCCTAGAACTCCTATCAGAACTCATGGAATTAAGTATGAAGTCACGTGACTATAGGTGTGTTTCTGTGTACAATATCTATTGTATAACCCAAATATTTCTCTGCCAAATTCCGAAGCAAATGTACACAAAATTAGAAGCTTAATATCAAATTTATCTATCAGCTTATATTGTGTACAAAATGTAATATTGTTGATACCACTCGACTGTTAATTTCCTTCATAAATTAATTAAATCCGTCAGGTCAAAATGTATTTGCAAATATAAATGTTGGAATAGGAAATTATAAATCATTTGACGAGATTATTAACGGCTGACCAAATTTAAAGGATCACAAATGGAATTATGACAAATTGTATTGTTATAAATATTCAACATTTAAAGTTAAAATTAATTAACAATAAATTCTGAGAATTATCGACAATAGAGAGAGAATTCAAAGAGAATTGAAAAAGTTTTTTTTTTAATATAACATATTTATTAACATGACACAAACATAAAAGCCTCATTGTGTTAAAACAACATACATTTCTAAATTTTTTGATGTTTTTTAAACAAAAAATCTTACATACTTACTCGTTAATATGACATAAATATAATTCTTAATTAGTTTTATTCATTTTAATTATGAAATACATAATATTATCAAATGAAATATATAAATGCATAAGCTTGAAATGACGTCAAAACCCGCCCATATCTGAAGCAACATGCGCAGTGAAAAGTCTTGTATGGATCAGTTGTAGTGGAGACTCCACAGCGAATAGACGTCTACAGGTAAGTTAGGAGACACCCGGAACAAAGATGTAACCGCGTATTAAATAAAATATATATATACATACATAATAATAATGAATATTTAATAATTTTAGTTAACGTTGTAGCAAAATTTGTAGATTTTCGGAATTTTTTTTGCAATTTGTTTTGGGCTTAACCGGTGATAAAGTCATTGTTTGTGGTTAATATATGAGTAAATTAAAATAATCTAGTTTTTTACGTATAAAATAATATATCGATTGAAATAATAAATTAAAAAATTGCAACCAATTTCTAAGTTTCATAAATGAAATTAATGAAATATTAAAATTTATAGGTATATTTAAAACTAATATTTTTTATTGATAACTTATGTATTGTAAAGGATATGAAAAAATAAATTTATGTTTAGAGAAAAGTAGTTCAAGGTTAACAGGAAATTCGGGAACAAATTTATCCCGTTGGCTCTATTTCAATAAAACTTTTTTTCTATTGATACCAATATATTACATTCCATTATTAAGATATTATTAATGAATCGTATTGTATTAAAATTTTGAAAAGAAATGACATTAAATTAAATTATTTAAAAGAATTATAGTAAATAGAAATTAAAGGTTTTCAATTGTTCTTTAAATATGTATTATTAAAATCAGTATAATTACATCGTTTTTATTACTCATTGCAATATTTGAGCAACTGTCAAAAATGACGGTACATATTTTTTAAAACTACATACTGTCGAAGTTTCGGTTACTTTACAGCAACAATGACCACGGGCAGATGAGATGTCAAATATAAAATAAATCCGAAAAATATAAGTTTAATTAAAATGGATAATAGCTTTAAAAAAACTATTTTGGCGCTATCGAATACAAATATTTTGTTTGATATAATGAGATCTAAGATTTTCGCGAGTACTCATTTAAATGAAACTAATATTTTCGGATTTTACTTCTTTTATTTATTTTTGATTTTATAATCTCGTCTGCCCGTGATCACGGTTGCTGAAAAGTAACCGAAACGTCGGGCGTGTGTAGTTTATAATCAGAAATAAATACGCGAAGTAAAATCCGAAAATATTTATATCATTTAAATCTTTTGTTTTAAAATCTAAATCTTTCCTAGATAAACATGGCCGCTGCCGTTCTGCTGCTTATCGCCTGCCTGAGCTCTGCCCACGCGTGGGGTGGTCTCTTCAACCGATTTAGCTCCGATATGCTGAACAACTTGGGCTACGGGAGATCACCATATCGCCATTATCCTTATGGACAGGTAAATTACTTCTTCTATATATATAAAAATGGATTGCTGTTCCTTAGTCTCGCTAAAACTCGAGAACAGCTGAAAGGATTTATCTTATCTTAGTCTTGAAATGTTCTTGGAGGTTCAGGGAAGGTATAAAAGCTGAAAGAAATTGATTTATTACTGGGAAAACCATAAAAACAGCCCTTTTCTATTTCCCATACAAACGTTTTTTTTGACATTAGATTTGACAACTAACTAATATGTCAATGATTCTGTCGCACTTCAAAACACGGAGTTTTATGGCTTACAGGTAAACTCCAAAAATATAAATTAAAAAAACGTAATAGTTATTTCTTGATTATAGGGCGATACGAAGTTCGCCAGGTCTTCTAGTGATAGCATAAAAATTAGGCTAGAAGTATAGGATTTTTGGAAGGCCTGTTTATTTAGCTAGTTTTATTTTCAAGCCAAGAGAATTAGGTTCAGGTTTTTTGAATTTCATAAACCCTGTACCTAGATTAATTTTCAAGATTCAATTAGGTTCGAGTTTTGAAACTGGTAATGATTTTGGGTTATCAATGTATTCTTTGTACTTTTCCTACATTATGTTAAGGAAAACAATGACGATAGAAAAATGGAAATTACAAAAGGATATAGCACTTCAGACACTAAGAATTTTAGGAACTAATATTTTATTTATATATATAAAGGAATGTTTTTTGCCATGAATAAAATTCAGTTTTCTCTTTGACATATTGCCAAGTTTAAACTTCCAAGTGGACGAGGGTCGCTCGGTCGGTTGAGATGAGATCAATTTGCTGTTAAGTGACCTTTTGATATGGACCCAATGACGCTTGTGTTGTCACAGAGAATCTATTTTAAGAAATAGAACATAGCACCATATATATAACTTTATTTTTAAATATAAATTCGTGATATTTTAAAGAAATTTCAAAAAATATCTACGATTATCCAATGTAACTAATTTTAAACCCAAGGACAACGGTATTTTATTATTGAAATCAATCGCATATTTATGTTCTTCCTTTGTTTGCAATACACCCTACAATTCATTTCCTTTTAATCTTAAAATAATAACTATATTGTAAAAACTATTAAGCTTAAAATTTGCTATGAATATTAAACAATATTTCGTTTTCATTTCTTTGTTAACAAATCACTCTCGACAGAAATAATAATACTTTCCCAAAAAGGGTTGATGTCAGGCAGGCGGCCGGTCGTAAAAACAATTAGCCAAAACTATTCACAACATGTAAGGCAGACCCTGGCTAAAGCTGGGAAATTGATAGGTAGAAGAAGGAGAAATAATAATACTATTAAAATCATCAAAAATCTTTCTTTGCAATCAAACTTTATGCTTTTTTTTCCGTTATTAGGATGCCGAAGAGATTTATGCTGATGCTCTTGAAGGTAACCGCATTGAAGATGTAGATGATAGTCACTGCTACAGCGCCGCTTGCCTCTCTAACGGAGACTGCTGCCGCGGATTGACCTGCTTGGAAACAGGTAAGTTATTTTTACCTGAGAAGCGTCACAGGTAAGTATTATGATATTGAAAATATATAATGAAAAATACATTTACGATGAGTCAAAAGTATTTTTTATCAGACTGCATAGTTAATTCTGGAATTATCAATGATTTTATTTTTTTTATTTTCTAATTATATTTTAATTCATATGTGAGCCGATAACTTTAAGATTAAAATTATTTATTTGAATCTTAAACTAAATAGGATCAGAAATATTTTCGTAAATATGAGGTCAATATATTTGAGGTCAATTTAGTAATTTTCATTTACCTTCTTGTGTTTCTCTACCAAAGTATATAGCAGGTAAGTTATGAAATATAACTCTTTTATTCGAATTAGTTGAAAGAATTTCATTTTTATAAATAATAACATTGACCTATATATTTCCTATTTAAATAATAAATGCAAAAATATGTCTTATATGATCTTATGGTAAGCGGCAGCTAAACTAAAGAACGCTGTAAATACCAAATCCTATACCTATTGATATAAAGGAAATTAAATTGAAAAACATACTGGCTTTTGATCCAGTGTTTGCTTGGGTGTCGTTTATCTAGTAGTGTCTATAATCTTATCTATCTAAATGAAACTAATAGTTTCGGATTTTACTTCGCGTTTTTTATTTTTGATTACGAACTACTTACATACTCTCTACGTTTCGGTTACTTTTCATCAACCGTGATCACGGGCAGACGAGATGTGAGTCAGACAGACGTCAGTTGGTTTTGTTATTTCTATCTATCTATCTAAATGTAGTTTTTAATTAAAATCGATATCAAATCTTTTCAAATTAAACATAATATACATTCTGTCTTTTGTAAGAGTAAATACATTTTTAATAGTATGTTTTTGTAAAGAAAATTATATAGTTTGAAAATAAATATGACGTTACCTCGTAATATAGGAATTAACCTCGACTGAATGTCAAAGGTCATTAAATGTCAGCGTGATTTATGCAATCTATTTTCACATGCAATGTATAAGTAAGAACAAATGAAGGATTAAGTTTAATACAAGTTATACAATAACCATATTAAGATATAAAACTATGAAGACCTTAGTTGTTAAGGAAAAGGGAGGGGTAGGAATAAGGAAATTGTAGGAAAGGGTGGGAACAGGAAAAGGGCAACCGTCTCTCTCACTCATCGGACGAAACGCAGTCATTAAAGGCTACTTTACGCCGATCTTCTGTGAGAGGGTGGTACTTCCCCGGTCGAGCCAGACTATGTTTGAGCTGTAGTAACTTAACCACAGCTAGGCTCTACCACCTACCAAAACTACGTACTACGTACTACTACTACGTACTCATGATCTATGTTTGTAGTTTTTCGCAAAAATAGCCACGTAATGTATACGAAACAGTATTAGTTACATTTAAATGAAAAAAATCGTGGTTTAAATATATTTTTTATCAACGAATTTAAATATAAAGAACGTAAAAGGTCTGTTAAGCTTTTTGAATGTAGTGCTCTTAGCGGCATGAGGTGGCTTTGACGTGAACGAATGAAAAACATTTTTAAATTTTCATTCAACCATTCACTTCGCTTTGACAAATTGTTTTAAATGTCAATTAATTTTAACGAATATAAATTGATCTCTATAATGAAACCCTGTTTTTGTGGTTGCAATGATAATAAATTATTATTGAAATTTAATTATAAAAGTAATAAATTAATATGTTTATATTTGTAATTATTGTATTTATTTTTTATATAATTTGGTTTAATGAACTGTGATGACTTATTAAAAGATATTCTCCTCTCGTCAGTCCGTAGTCATGGTTGATGTAAAGTAACCAAAACGTCGATAGTATGTAGATATAAAATAATAATAAAAAACGGGAAGTACCTATATCCGAAAATATTAGTTTTATTTAAATAAATACTCAAATCTTAGACATCACAATAAATTCAATGCTAAATTCTATTACAACTGTTTCACATATTTAGACAGACAGATCATTTTTATTTCTATTATTTATGTATTATTATATACTTATTTATATACTACATTTCACATAAAGGTACTAAAATATATTTTCTTCAAGAACTCGTAATAAAGTTAACATAATAGCTTAGACAGCTACAGTAATTACCTCAGGTAAAGTTTGAAATACAAACTTATTACAATCAAGCTTGATAATGGAAAATACTTGAGTGGAAAGTTTAGTCGTAAAATATGAACAAGGATGGAAATTTTACTTCACAAGTTTATTGCATGAGAGTGTATGAAATATATTTATAAATACACACTGTTTATATTGGGTGGAAATCAGAGGTGCCAGGAAAACTACGAAACTTACTTATATGTATATTATAATAAGAATTACATATCAAAACTTATAACCTACACCTAAGACTACATGATTGACCCGGTGTATTCCATAGCTTGTGTGTATCAGGAATCTTCTGGTTCACACGGCTTGGTGTTAATTCCGCGGAGTCAGCAGCGTCACTCGTTATATATTTTATACATACAACGATGTTTCCCGACGATGTTTATTTATTTTTTTACATATACGTAACACATTTGATAATATTTTAAAGAAACTGATCTCTTTCGGATTACTACGCGTGCTCAATTTTTGTAATACACTACATACTCGCGACGTTTCGGCTACTTTTCAGTAACCGTGATCATTTAGGCGAGATGTATAAAATATAAGTTCAATTTAAATAAATAAAACTCTCGAAAGTAGATCTCATTATTAAAAATAAAGTCTGAAACTATACCTAGAATATCAGCTAAAACTATCGGTCAACCAAATATATGTAGGTTATGACTTAAACTTACGTATACGTATCATAATAGTATATTTTGTATGATTCATTAACATATCTATTGTTAAAACATGCTTCATTCTTCTCAAAAACAAATTCTAATATCCACGCAGACGAAGCCACGGTCAAAATAAAGTTTAAATACATAAATTTTATTATAATATTAGAGAGAGAGATTTAAATAAAATAAAACAAATTTTCCCGGAAAAAAATAATTCATTTTCCTTATAAGTAATAAATGTTAATTTTTTCATAGTTATTAATTAACATTAATGTTCAAATTGGTACACTAATTTTTATTAAGTGTTCGTTAAGAGATTAAATTACTACATTACTTTACATAATGGTTTTGTTTCTTTAATTAATCATTAATAATATTATTATATTCTTGATCAATAGCCATTTGATTCATTAAATTTATTGAATCTCGTTGATTAAATGTTTGTAGTATTGGTAATATTATTATATGCTGAGCTAATTGTTTTTATATGATGCTGATTGGGCACAAAATTCTTCCAATGTTTACGATGTATCAATACGATTTAAATCAAATTGTATTTGTATAATTATTTAACTGAATTTAACAATATTATATGTAATTATATTATTTTTTAGAGTCGCCATAGATTTTATAATAAATTCGTAGCCTTTGACTAACACATTTACTAATAGATGAAGGAAAACCTTCTTACTTATATACTTCTTAAAAGAATATAAAATTAAAAGTAAATTGTTTTTAAGAAAATTGTGATAATGGATAAACATGAAATTTAATACACTTAAATTTTATATAGAAAAGAAATCTATAATGCTTTCTCATATACAAAATCATTTAAAATAAATACTACGTACTAGAATAATTTTGACACACATATATGTATAATGCATTCCCAAAGAGGGTTGATGTCAGGCAGGCGGCCGGTCGTAAAATCAATTAGCCAAAACTATTCACAGCATGTAAGGCAGACTCTGGCTAAAGCTGGGAAACTGCCAGGAAGAAGAAGACGTGTAATACGTCAATCCGTGGACATTCCTTAATACTATATGTGTCAATTAATGAAAA
Organism: Danaus chrysippus; assembly: GCA_916720795.1. Classification (NCBI taxonomy): domain Eukaryota; kingdom Metazoa; phylum Arthropoda; class Insecta; order Lepidoptera; family Nymphalidae; genus Danaus; species Danaus chrysippus. The sequence goes on from CAKASE010000070.1 coordinate 1,131,245, forward strand.
ACATTGTGACATTTCTATCTAAGAATTGAACTTAAAAAAAAAATTGTGGTCGAGTATTGACCTTTAATCGATATCTAATTTCATGAAAATACAGATACAATTTTTGTATCAGAAAGTCATATATATATATACAAAGATCGTATCGTTTTAACAGGACTAATGGGTGGAGGTGAAAAGGGTCTATAATTCACAGTAATCCTTTTAACCTGTGTTAAATGAAGCACATTATCCATTTATTCTATTGGGATTTTGTTTTGATATTCCTGATTATATTTGATATGGGTGTAATTAGAGGGTATTTAGCCAAATTTTAACTGTAATAGCATTAATTATGTGTTTTCAAACTTATTTTTAGTAAATGAGACGTGTTTTTTTCTCTTTTTCTTCTTATAAAAACACTTTTTATTCAGAATAGTTACATATCTCCTAACTTGTTGAGAATAAAAACAAATTGCCCTATATACAGTTTCGAAGTGAAAAATATATAATTTTTTATGTTTAAGTGGATTTAAATATACTTATCAACGAAAAAGACTGTTTTCATTTGTCGTATTTATTAATCGTACATTCTCAGAACTCTCGCTGTAACAGAATAAGTAATCACAAGACTAAAATCTCTTCAATTTAGCCCCAATCTAAGTCACTTCATATTACGACACCCACGGGCATTTTCCTTTTTCGTCTATAAATGTTTTTCATTTTCCTCATACCTCCGTAATTACTTACGTACTTTCTTTTATGGATAAAGTTATGCTATTTTATTATATGGCCATAACTTTTATTAATATTATACGAAACATAAATAATTATACTAATCCCATCTTCATGAGTTTGTTTATAAAATAGTGTCTTTTTCTGTATTACTAACAGTTGCACGCGACTATGTCTGTCTTTACTAACCAGTAAGTGGATCAATAAATTCTCTTGACTGACGTGACTTGAAGTAAAAACAAAAGAAAGTCATTTTAATTAATTTCTATCAAAATGTTAGGATTGAGTATATCTTAAATATTAAGCATAATTCGTAGTGAAACAAAAAATGCCCCAAAAAATAGTAATTTCAATATAAATAACGTTTTTTTTAATTACATTTGACGTAATTATCCGATCTCTTTTAATTAATTTGTACACAGGGTGCGCCATCTTGATTAGCGTCGCCATTTGCTTAATTCGCTCCCATTTATCGTTTTTAGTAAAAATAACACAAATTTAAATTATTATTTCCGGACTGTGGCGTGTAAAAGTTATTTTATTTACCAAGCAAACTTTTTCATAATAATATATTAGCAAGGTTGACTGCTTTTATTACTGATAATGAATCAAGTGTTTATATGTTTTAAAAGGTTTTGTTAGGAAGGCTAATGTATCCAAAGATTTAAAGAGGTATCAATCTACAAATTACTAGTGAAAAAGTCATACTATTTAATAGTTTTACGTACAGTTTGTCTATCAGAATGAAATATCTTTTAGCATTAGTTATTCAAGATGACAATCATATGATTTTTTTCGCCCACTTTTTAACGCTAATTGCTATAGATATTAGATTTTATTAAGCCATTGTATCTTTAGAGGACGGAGGGCGCTGTCTACCAGCTTTTGCTGGACGTAAATTGGGAGAAATCTGCAACCGTGAGAACCAATGTGATGCTGGACTGGTCTGCGAGGAGATTGTTCCAGGTAAACAGCTTTTTAGAAGATAGCCTTTAGTCTTATACGTTTCCGTTGAAAACCTATGGTGTGAATATGAAAATAGAGTTTTACACTCTTACGTACCAAACCGGACTAAGTTTAAAGACTTATTTTATATATAATAACATTGTAACCGCTATTCCCAAAAAGATTTGCTATAGTTTTTGGTACAAGATATACTTCCTTCACTTATCCTAAAATTTTGAGAGTTCTATTGGATTTTTTGCAATACGATAGTCACTTAACACGAAAAGCCTCAAATGTTTTTGTCTCATACAAGTCATTCTATAAATCAAGGTGAAATGCATGTCTGCCGTCCACCCGCTCCTGGCCACAAGCAATACAACGAGGAATGCTCTACATCCAGTGAATGTGACATCACACGAGGACTCTGCTGCATTATACAACGTAGACACCGCCAGAAGCCTCGCAAGGTAAAAAAATAGATAGGAGTCTAGAATAGAATAAGACTAGAATTCAATGAAGGTTAGGAGGTTATTTGAGGGGATTCGTAAGAATAAAATCCATTAAGTTTCTGTTGAACAAGGTAAATATAAGTCATCATCATCAGCCTATCAGAGCCCACTGCTGAGCAAAGGCATCTTCTCAAATGGTGAAGATATAAGTGGTACAACAATATTCTTACAAAGGATTGATTAAAATTAGCGATTGTATCTTAGTATCATTAGGTAAATGAAATAAAAAAAGAGCCAATTTTTATTACAAAAAGATTCTACTTAAACTTATATATTCAATAAATGTAGGTAAGTCTTCGTAACATATCATGAGCCTACTTGTTTGTGTTCTGTAAAATTTATAACTATCATATCAGAATTAAAATAAAATTTGAATTATGAAAATATAAAAAAGGGCTTCAAATGTTTATTGAGAATTTAATTTTCTTTATAAAAACCTTTACCTTTTTTTTGAATACAAAGTAGACAATAGATTATAAAGGATAAGTTTTGATTGGATTTCTACGAAATTTACATTATTTTATCCTGAGGCTGTATAGCAGATTTATTATTCAATTTTAATAATAACAATAGCTTTTTTTCATGAATTCAATTATCATTTTTCTTTCTGAAAGCTTAACGATATTTTATATGTTGGAAGTAAGTTTATAGTGATTGTAAATGGATTGTTTTAAGAGAAATTTTTTTGCAGAGCTGCGCCTACTTCAAGGAACCGCTAGTCTGCATTGGACCGGTAGCTACAGACCAGATCCGTGAAATCATTCAACACACAGCCGGAGAAAAGAGAATTGGAGTCTACAGAATGCACTAAATGAGCAATTTTACGAGTAAAATGAGTAATTTTGTTGTTTTTTTAACATGGAACTACTTTCTTTAATTTCTCATCTCATTTTACTCGTCTCAAACTATTTATAAATAAAAATATAGATTGGAATTGCTATATTTTTGTTTAGAAATAGTTAAAAATGACTAATTGTGAAAATATTATTGTTATTTTCTCAATTAGTAATACGATCATTACCGATTATATTGATTTGCTATTTTCTTCTCTAAGGAATTGAAATTCTACCTCCGGATCGAATATTTACTTGAAAAAATCTATTTTTTGATCTTTTTCTTATAGGTAATGGTCGTATTTGACGATACGGATCCTAAAAATAATACAAGCACGAAAAACGGCCGCCGATACATCGTTTAAAAAATTAAAATATAATTTTTGATTATTGAAGTTAAAAATTTTTTTTTTGGTAGATCGTGAACATTAAAATTTCGATCGTTTTTAGATTATAGCTATCAATGTTGTTGTATGAATGTTAAATCATTATATTAAAAATATTTAATCCTTATAAATTAATTAGGTTAAAATTAACTAAACATATCCCACTGGCTGAGGCATTTATATAAAAAAAAATATTGATGTTTTAAAATAGGTTAGCATAAGATTTTTCCGCTTAATATAATTCTAAATTAAAAATATATATATAAGTAATTCGATTACTTTAGGTGCCTAGGAGACATATCATTATTGTAATAAAAAAAATTAATCCTAGTCATTAATTAACAAAATTTTTAACATATCAATTTCATTACGAGTTACGACTAAGTCTATTTCCGTATATTTTCATAAACGTATATAGCCAGAGCATATTTTTCTGCCAAATTATAAATTTGTGGCCTAAAACTCATATCCAGAAATAAATATTTACCGTGTTATCTTGTTACTGTAACTGTATTCAATGTGTATCAATACATATTATGTCTGCAATATTGTTTGTTTGAACACCCTGTATAATCTTCCCTTCCTTCTACCTGGCAATTTCCCAGCTTTAGCTAGGGTCTACCTTACATGTTGTGAATAGTTTTGGCTAATTGTTTTTAGGACCGGTCGCCTGCCTGACATCAACCCTCTTTGGGAATGCATTAATCAGTGATGTCTAAAAACTCTTATAAAGTACATATTACTCGGAATAGTCACATTGGTACTTGCCAGGGCCATGATCGAACCCGCGCCCTCGTGCATGAGATGTGGCCTTTTAACCACTAGGCCACCACTGACTTATCTTAATGCCTATAATTATTTGAGTGCCCATTTCCCACGTAAGTATTCCAACTCTCGGATAGTGTATAATAATTTACACTAAAATTTCATAAATAATTTACACTAAAGGTGAATCAGAAAACATATAATTTGAGAGATGACATTGATAAGAACATTTGTGGTAGAAGAAACTTTTTTATATAAAAAAAATCTCACTATTATAAGAAAATCGTTTGAGTAATACAATGAATATATTAAATAATAACTCTGAACTTGTTTGTTAATAATATTTGCAAGAAGAGTTACCAATTTTAAGATTAAAGAAGCTTAGAAAAAAAGATAAGCCTACTCGTAGTGTTTAATAAATTTTGTTTCAAAGAATTATGACTGTCTTAAAACGGGGTAGTTGTATAATATAATACAGGCTGTCTTATAAGAAAAGTAATTATTGAAAATTAATAATTTTATAAAATATTAGTTGTTTAAAATATAGCATTCATCTGTGCTCAGTATATTCTGCAAGTGTCGTGCAAAATGCAGACACGATCCGGTATTAACTTTTAAATGAAATAACATTTAACTGAAAATATTATTTTTTACCTATTAATTATTTACTTTTGTTTGTTTATTTAAAATATGGCCTTCAAATTATTTACTTTATATTGTAAAGTTCAAAGTGACGCTGTCTAATTGATGGAAAACTGACAGTTATACAAATTCTGAGTTGGACTATAAATGTCAAATATGACATATTTTAATGGTTATCTTAAAGTTAAATAAAATAAAATTATCGAAATAGTAATGAAATGAACACCTCTAGGCTCTATCCCATTCTACAAAATCCTTCGTATTTCCACACAGTACTCAAGATTATAATTAGTTCAACAAATAAAAACGTTGACATTGATAGAATATTACACGATTTCAGTGAGAATGAAGACATGGTATAAAAATATGTATAGTGCATATCGGCAGATATCATTCATTGACATAATATATGGGATAACTATTTGACATTAATTTTATTTTAGACTAGTTTTTGCCCGCGACTTCGTCCGCGTTAATTTCGTCGTTGGTAATAAAGGTATAGCTGACCGGGCAATCTCTATTCCGTCTTCAATAACCCGGTATTGGTATTTATTAAATTTCTACTGTTTCAATCGAACAGAATGATTGACATATTAGTTAGTTGTCAAATCTAATGTCAAAAAATCGTTTGTATGGGAAATAGAAAAGGGCTGTTTTTAGGGTTTTTCCGGCAATAATTCCATTTTTTCTCACCTTTTAAACTTTCCCTGGACTTCCAGGAGTATTTCAAGACTAAAATTAGCCAAATCGGTTCAGCCGTTCTCGAGTTTTAGCGAGACTAAGGAACAGCAATCCATTTTTATATACATATATGTAATAATCAATATTATGGAGTTAGTGATTTCTTTAACAAAGTATTTTTTCTACATATCACAGTACGCGGCCTATTAATTATTAAATAAAGTATATAATATGATGAAGGCACTCATCAGTTAATAAAATTTAAATGAACAATGAATGCAATAAGAATGAAACATTTTTCTCCATATTATTTATAAAATTACTCATCGATAATCCTTACTTCCCTATTAATATTATAAATACGAAAGTAACTCTGTCTGTATGTTTGTTACACTTTCACGCCTAAACCACTGAACTGATTTTAATGAAATTTGGTACAAACATAGAGTTGACCTTGAGAAAGAACAAGGGATAGTTTTTATCCCAGACTTTTGAAAGGTTCTCTTGGAAACGCGATATAACCGAACTCCACGCGGGCGAAGCTGCGGGCGGAAAGCTAGTCATAAATAATTAACAGGTATCACAAACGTAAAATCTTGATGACGAAGGTAAACTCCAACGTTAGCTCAAAATCCCACGTATAGAGTCACCAAGTTCAATATTTGTTTTAGACAGTACTCAATACTTACTGCCATGCTTTCTTTTAACGTTAAAAAGGTCAGCAGTCCGAACAGTATTCCTTCAATTGTGTTCAAATTGCTAATTTCGTCTTCATTTTTTGATGACAAAGGGGCTAACGAGTAGACGTTGTAACGAGTAGACGTGTTGATCAAATAACGAGTATACTTTAACCACTAGGCCACCACTGACTGTAGTATATCCGTTATATATTAGTTTCATTTAAATGAATAATGTACACGAAAATCTTAAATCTCATTATTCTTTATCAAATATTACCTTATTTCATGAATTAATATGTTTAGATTATTCCCAAACTTATATTTTAATACGTGTTAGTTGCCACATAACTGGGTCTAAGTTTATCTGAGGTCGTAATCCCGAAACACAAACTAATTTAGCTTACACTAACTGTAATAATTCATGTTTGTTACGGGGATTTCGCAATTTAGCCTGAAGGCAACTAATGTTCTCAGATTACTCATGAAACAAACCAATTAACTGCATGAATATATAATGCTTTTAATCTAAATATTTAACGTTATACTTATTATTATACTAGAATACTGAAATTACGTGTTTTAATGTGAAGAATTAATATTACTTTTATATGTAATCGGTAAATACTTTTTCATTCAAACGTTTATTAGTTCAAGTTTGAACTATCTGTCGCGTGTTGCATTACAATCGAGATGCATAGGGATAAAGGGGAATTCATTTTGCCAAGTGTCCATCCCAATATTGGAAAGTTCACATTTTCGACGATCCGGTAAGATAATAATAATTCTTTAGCCCAATGTCGGGTTCAGACCTCTATATGTATTCTATTGCTAATACAATAGAGAAATTCTTAAATAAATAAACATTAAACCATATCTATTGTATGAAGTAATATAATTACATATACTTAATTACTTCTTTATTTCAATAATAGCTTAATAAGTCATGCTATGTATACGATTATATTTAATATAAATATATTTACTCTTGATTTTTCTTCATTAAACATCCAAAAAGTATAACTTTAACGAAGTTTTAAACGTGATAGGAGAATTATTATTCATAATTTGATCAACACGAACTGTCGTTTGTTTCAGTACATTGACCTTATAATACAAAAAATAACACATAGTCAACAATTGGCCATAATAATTAACATGTGCCATAACAAGAAATATGAAAACAAATACAAGTTTGATATGGAATTTTAATGTTATCATCAGCCTATTAGAGCCCACTGCTGAGCAAAGGCCTCTTCTAACATGGAGAAGGTTAGAACATTGATTATTGATAATCTTCTTCTTCTACCTGGCAATTTCCCAGCTATAGCCAGGGTCTGCATTACATGTTGTGAATAGTTTTGGCTAATTGTTTTACGACCGGCCGCCTGCCTGACATCAACCCTCTTTTGGGAATGCATTAATCAGTGATTTCTAAATACTCTTAGAAAGTACATATGACTTGGAAAAATCACATTGGTACTTGCCCGGGCCAGGATCGATTATTATTATTGATTATTGATAATATTATATCTGCAATATTATTACTTTTAAGTTGAAGTTAAAATTATAAGAAAATTGTAAAAAAAAACATTTAAATTCATCTCAAAATTATTATAATGGTTATGTATGTGGGAGTCACTGAGGAATGACGTTTTTCGATTGAAATTCCAGTTTGGAGAAAGATTTCATTTAGATCTGGAAATACGTCACTGTATTATGATGATACAAATTTTATAATTACTTTCTTTATTAAACATGCAATGAATACAAATAAACTAAATTGATGTACAAATTATGTACGATGGCAACCAGAGGTTCCAGGATAACTACGAAACTTACTTATATGTATATTATAATAAGAATTACATATTAAAACTTATAACCTACACCTAAGACTACATGATTGACCCGATGTTAGTATAGCAATACAATTCCATAGCTTGTGTGTATCAGGAATCTTCTGGTTCACACGCTTGGTGTTCGTTCCGCGGAGTCAGCGGCGTCACTCGTTGTATATTTTATCCATACAACGATGTTGCCCCGGCGATGTTCATTTATTTTATAATATGTTGCGCGTACGTAACATATGATTTTAATAGTACATGTCAACATTACCCAACGTTGTATGTTTGTGAGAAAATTAACACAATATATGACGTATACTCTGTATAAAAACAAAAGCGAATACTTACGACTGTATATTAATATATGTTTTTCAATCATTGCTATTCTTACTTCACATATATTACAATAACTTGGGTATCAATGATAAAAATAACATATTATTATAGTTCTTTAATAAAGGTTTCGTCAATATTCCGTAATTTTAATTACCCAGTTGGCTCTTAAATGATTTTCATTTTAATTCATGGTAAATAATCTTAATAGGATAAGTAAATATACATTATTTAATTAAACAATAAATAATTATAACATATTTTTATTTCCATTAATTACAATTAATATCACACAATCTATTGCACTGCATTTATTGTCAACAAAATAAAGTATTATAACATTTTAATACAAAACAATTTAAAAATAAATTCATAAACAAATAAATCACAGAAACATTTTACAACTGTTTATAAGAAATGAATAAAAATCGAGAATCATTAATTATTTGCCAATCATTAGTCGTTGCCTGTTATCATTAATCATTGATTGTACATTCATTAACCGAAGAATGGTGGTGGTGGTGGTGGGGGGTAGAACACGTGAGGGTATGGTCTGTAGAAACCACCTCCGAATACACCGAAACCACCGAAACCTCCAACAACCACGGGAGGTCGAGGGTAACCGTAACCATAACCTCCTATCCAATGACATGTAATACTCTGAAAAAACAATATTAATGATACACATAGTAATTTACTTCGAGGTCCTAAATAGCTCATATGTATATATTATATAGATAAAATCATTTATATATAATATACATAATTTACGCATACAGACAACTAATAATATGCTAATATTACATAATGAATGAATAAACATTTTAAGATATTATACTTCTGAATTATATGATGATTATTTGGTTAGCAGCTTAAAGTTCTTATTTTTTTTATAATAAGATCGAACTTTCACAATTATTAATTTCAATAATAGTAATATTTTCGGATTTACTAATAGTTTCAATTACTTTGCAGCAATTTTGATCACGGGCAGACGAGATGAAAATTATTTCTTATATTTTTTTGTTATTTGAATCCTAGCATCTTTCATGAAAGGTCCCATGAAAAGTTAAACTTTATACCTCACATTCTAATCGTCAAAATAAAATATAGTTGAGATACGTCACACTCACCTCAATTAAAACAAGTATAGACACCAAAAGTACAATTAATTTTAATGATCCCATGTTCTATAAAATGTATCTCACTGAACAATCTTTACTCAATTTAAATGTAGCTACCACAAACGACCTTTTTATATAAAGCCTCATGAGAATCATAGATACAAATTATATTGACATATAGCTTTTATTTCAATAGTAATAAAGACTATTTTCGTGTAAATTACATGAATCACAACTGGGTATTTTTACTCTATTTAGCGTACTTGTGAAAATAAGATCCTAAATACACACGACGTATAATTCTAACTAGATGAGGTTCTTCCCCTTCAATTTGATATGTGTAAATTCAATAATATATGGGATTTTATTAATATATTCTAGGGCTGAAAATGAAGAAGATATTGCAATAACCTTTTTCAATAAGGGTTTTGAATTATAATGTTGCAATTTGTGGTTTGATATGGTTTTCAATCAAAAATATTAAATATAGTAATATTATTTTTACTATTACTTATTATTATCTTTATCTTATTGTTTTCTTCGTAGTCGTATATCATATATATATTTATTATTTATAGTTTTGCAACACTAAAATCTAAGCGTAAAGAAATAAATAAAAGAAACGTCTAAATCAGATTATATTTGTTAATATACTTAAATGTATAAAATACATAAATGTAACGAGGTTATTACAAATAACACATTTCATTTCTTAATATAATAACCATAAGTAGACAATATTTCACCTGTTTATAAATAATTAAAGACATAAAATGATAAAAAGATAGCACAACTTTTTCATCTATTAAATTATATCCTGTTCAAAGATAGACAGGTCTAAAGGTATTAAATTTAAAAAACTCTTATAAGCATTAATATTGTCTTCATTAGATTAGTAGATATATAAAGTATAATATACCTTTACTGTAAACTTTTAGATAAAAAAACTATTTCAAGTCATTATTTTTAAATCTGGTGACGATTATTTGCTGTCGTTATATCAATTATCACACCTCTTTACTTTTGTTATAATATCTCTATTGAAATATATTTTATTATCTTTGAAAATCTAGCTAAAAGAACAAAAGAAAAGAGTGTTCACCTCAATAGATAGTATATTGTTATTATTAATAATGTTCCAAAATCCCAATTTTAACTACTATTTAAAAAGTATTAGACTCCTTAAAAATAAAAAATAATAGTAAAATTAAATATATTTATTTGAAAATAATTTTAACATATTTTATATTCATTCTAAAATAATCACAGTTAACTTAATCATATAAAATAATTACTGTACATCATTAATCATGAATCATTAAATATTATCATTAATTGTTGCCCGTTATCATTAATCATTAATTGCTTCATTAACCGAAGAACGGCGGAGGGGGTGGGGGTGGATAGTATACCCTGGGGTACCGTCTGTAAAACCCACCACCTCCCACATGGAAGCCTCCAACAATTATCGCTGGTCTTGGATAACCAAAACCGAAACCAAAACCCCCAAAATGACAACTGATAGCCTGAAAAGGAGAACGATTTAAAGGAATTGAGACAAGAAGAAACCTCTCATCATTCAATGTATTCACGGTGCGTGTGTCAGGTCCATCGTTATAGTGAGAGGAGCTTCAACAGTGACTGGGACTTGTGGCCCAGGTGTAGGTTTAATATTTTACAAAGAACTAGCTTTCCGTCCGCAACTGCGTCCGCGTGGAGTTCGGTTATATCGCGTTTGCTACAGAACTTTTCAAAAGTCTGGGATAGATACTATCCTATGTTCTTTCTCAAGGTCAACTCTATCTCAGTACCAATTTTCGTTTAGGCGTGAAATCGTAACAGACAGACAGAAAGATAGAGTTGCTTTCGCACTTATAAAATTAGTAGGGATTTTACTAAATTTAAAATTAATACAAAAAAAGAAAAAAACATGCTAATTGAAAGTATGATATTAAAAAGGAACCCTTTATGTTTCGTTTAATTTTAAATATTATACAATGAAAGGGTAATAATATTTTTTTATCAAACTCACCTCAAACAAAAGCATGACAGTCACAAAAAGGAGTAGAAGCTTAATTGAACCCATATTTTAAATTATTTGTTTCAGTGTTTTAGACAAGAGGCAATTTCAAATTAAAATTTGAGTTTATAAAACAAGCTTTATATAGAAAAAGAAATAATACAAAAATATATAATACCATTCAAATATAGCTCTAACTGCCTTAATATTAAAGTTCATATTTGTTTGAATGTCTAAAATTATTTTTTATATGTGGGATTTTTCGGTTATTTAGCGCTTATGTTAAAATAAGTCTCAAATGATTCACTTATATGTTTATAAACTGTGAGGTCTTTTCCTATGAAAATACATTTTATTGGAAAAATATTATGACAATATTGAGACTTGATAATTGGGAAAACTTTTAAGATACGTCAATTTTTTGATATGCTTTTTTACTGACTATATCTATTTAATGAACACGATGGCTTTAAACCACGGCTTTTTTATTAAATATTAATAATTAATATATTTTCTTATTCAATAATACAACTCCAATAATATTTTTGATCCAACACTCAACACTGACAATAAGAACAATCAGAAAAATAAAAAAAAACTTCTCATCATTCAATGTATTCACGATGCGTGTGTCGGGTCCATCGTTGTAGGGAGAGGAGCTTCAACAGTGACTGGGACTTGTGACCCAGGTGTAGGTTTATAATTAATTCATGATCTAACCGTATAAATTATCACATTTCTAGTAGTTATTATAATGAAAGCATTGTCATTTCTTTGTTATATTTCATTAATTCCTAGAATAACAATTCTGAAAACTAGAATACTAACTACTACACTACATGGGTGGATTCTAGAATCTAGGTACAACCCTAGCCCTTTTTTATCAGCCAACACATAGCTGTTTTGTTGAGACATAATATAAAAAAATATATGGCATAAAATGTAATTATCTAGTTTTTATAACAAAATTTGTTTTTTCCAATATTTTTTGTGCTTCATAATTTCTATATTCTTACAAAATATACATCTGAATAAAGTGCAATTATTCTGTTTGAGAAATGACTCCTTATATAAAAGTTATGTCAATAAATTGTGAGTAACTTATGATATTTCGTTTCTAAGGATAGAATTTTTTTCAGCGTTAAAAATTGGTGAATGTAATTATTAAATATTTCGTTATAACTCTTAATTTTTATTTAATATACCAAATCAGTAACAGATCTATTAAATGTTACAATTTAAATAACAAAATTTCTGTACATATTAAATGCGAATAGATTATATTTATATATTTACTAAGCAAAAGGAGATTTGTTTTTGAGTGTATTATAGATATTCTTTATAGCTACAGCTTAAATACGAGTAGCTTGCCCGTTTTAGCTTTAACGATATTCTTAAACTTTATGGAATAGAACATTTACGTGAGGATACCAAATTAAATAAACAAAATTAGTGTTGGCCTAATGGTTGCAAGGCCCGCCTCTCGTTGCTGAGAGCGCGGGTTCGATCCTGGCCCTGGCAAGTATCAATGTGATTTTTCCGAGTCATATGCACTTTAAGAGTATTTAGACATCACTGATTAATGTTGATTCCCTAAAGAGGGTTGACGTCAGGTAGGCGGCCGGTCGTAAAAACAATTAGCCAAAACTATTCACATCATGTAAGGCAGACCCTGGCTAAAGCTGGGAAATTGCCAGGTAGAAGAAGAAGACCAAATTAAATAAACAAAATTTCAGATTTATTACGTCCTTTGATATGCAACTTAGAACTCAATTAGTCCAAATATGTACATATAAGGTTCATTATGCCTCAATATATTTAATAGCTGAAGCTTCATACATGTTTCTTACTTTTAAGTTCCTTAGTAATACTAATTGATTATTAAAACAATATTATTGAAATTTTTGTAAACAAAAAATACTATAGTAAAGAGCAAAATTTATCACAACTTTGAGGAAATCAAAGAAAACTTAGTATAAGATAAAATAAATAAATAAAATCCAAGAATAATATTTATTTTATTAATCATCTTATTTGAGTTTTGAATACTGTTTTGCCAGCATCCTCTCTGCTTTGTTTCATGTAAAGCCTTTCACTTTACCTCAACAGTACGGTAATGTAATCGTAATGCGACATGCGCTAGACAAACAAAAACAAATCATTCATTTAAATCAAACTAGTATCTTACGGATGTACTACGCGACTTTATTTTTGATAAAAAACTATACTCCCGACGTTTCAGCTACTTTAACATAGGCTAATCCGTGAGCCTATAAAAAATACCCCAATTTCAATAGAGAAGTTGGCTGGAACCTATCAAACACCTGGGATCCTCTTCTTAAAAATATAAAATCCCATGTCCGTGACCACACCACAGGACCTCGAGACATCGTAAGCACATTCTGCCGGCATCCAGAGCGGTATGCAAGACAATTAAGAAATCGATGGCGGTAGGAGATAAAATAACCAGACCAACCGACAGACACTCACATCTCGTCTGCCCGTGATCACGGTTGATGAAAAGAAGCCGAAATGTGTCATATATATAAAAATTATGACATCCTTCATTACGTAATTACTTATGTTCTGTCAGTTTACGAAATTTTTTAATTTACCTTAATTGAAAGCTGTCATTGCTATTTTCCTGTATTGTTGCAGAAACAATTAGGTTTTGTTTAAAATATATATGATATAATATAATGTTGATTAATCAACAAATAAAAACAAAGTCATATGAGAAATAAAAAATAAATATATATTTATTATATATTAGGTTTATTATTGTATACATAACATTATACGTATAATTAATTTTATATAGGGATAACTAAGATTTACGTGATAAAAAAAATGAACATCGCCAGGGCAACATCTTTGTATGTATAAAATATATAACGAGTAACGCCGTTGACTCCGCGGAACGAACACCAAGCCGTGTGAACCAGAAGATTCCTGATACACACAAGCTATGGAATGGTATTGTTATCATAACATCGGGTCAATCATGTAGTCTTAGGTGTGGGTTATAAGTTTTAATATGTAATTCTCATTATAATACACATATAAGTAAGTTTCGTAGTTTTCCTGGTTGCCACGCTACATAATTTACGTGTACACATTTAAATGAAAATAATTTTTTCATATACTAGGCTTTAGATAATTTCATCTCGTCTTAATGATCACGGTTGCTGTAAAGTAACCGAAACGTCGGGAGTATGTAGATATAGAACAATAAAAAACACGTAGTATACGAAAAACATACTTTTAAATATTTCTAACAAAAAATAAAATCGTTATGGGTAATCATTTTTTATGTTGACATTCCATTAGTGCAATTATATTACGAGTGCTGAACAAAACTAAAAATACTCATTTTACAAAAAATATTTATTCATCTTAATTAAATCTATATATATACGTTTTAGAGATTAAACGATTTGTATAAAAACATATCTTATACACAAAATAAATACACAAAAATGAACATTTCTTTTGAAATTATCGCTACATCATAATCATTACTTATTGGCTGGTGTAAATTAATGATTAGCCGAAAAATGGCGGCGTTGGTTGCTGGTCTCCCCCTATCCTAAATCCGCTGAATCCTCCGAAATCCCCAATCTTCCCGAACCCCCCAAATCCTCCCCCGTTCCCAAAAGATCCAAAACCACCAAAATTTATCGGAGGAACTTCAGAACCGAAATCTCCTATTGACCGACAACACACAGTCTGTAACAAAAATAATCGAAATTAGTTAATTAGTTTTGATTTAATGAGATCTAAGGCTTTCGCGAGTATTCATTTAAATGAAACTAATATTTTCAGATTACTGAATCACATCTCGTCTTCGTGATCACAGTGGCTGCAAAGTACAAACGTCGGAGTATGTAGTTTAAAATAATAAAATACGCGAAGTAATTAAAAATAAAAACATATTTAATTCCTGAATAAAGATTGTATAAATAAAGATGGAAAGAAAACTAGAAATTAAAAAATAACAATACGCAATTTTATTTACATACTCGTACGAGTAAAGTGGGTTAAAACGTGAGTTAAATTTTAGTAATGTATTATAAATACGTATAACAATATTTCTATTAAATTATTTAGTGTTTTTTGTATAAGAATAATGTTAATTTATAATCTCTCCTGATAAAGGAGTAATGATTAAACCATTTAAATTCAAGTCTTAATTTTGACTGTAAGTTGTAACCTTAAACAAAGTAAAATATTCACGAAAAAATATACACCATCAATCTATTTAAAGGGAAGTATAATTAATGAAATATGTTTTAATTAGTAATAATGTATTTAAGTTTGTTAATATTAATAGTATTGAGACTTGTTGAATAATTGAAAATCGATTTTTAGACGAGCAAGTTACCGTATGTTTTAACGAAATTCAATATATAGGTAAAACGTAAAAAACTAGTCTGAACTAGGAATAAAATAACTTGTATTTATAACAGTACATATTAACTATAATTCAAATATAACACTTCTTAATCAAATAAATATAAATATTAGTAAATTTATAATAATTTTAAAAATACATACCTCAAATATTATAACAACAAAAACGAATAAAAAGCTTATTGATTTCATTTTTATGTACGACACAACACACTCTGTTGTAATGACAATATGTTGTTTTACAACATATTATATATGTATTCATGAATCATAAACAATATATACCTTTTATAAGGAAAATCATAGACAATTGTACAATTTTTTGTCGATACTACGATAATGAAATCACATTTTAACAGCCAAACAAAATATGTAATACCTATTTACTATATTATGTATTAATAATATAATCTTTAAAATTAATTCTTAAAAGATAATGCTAAAGAAAATATATTGGTTATCAAATAAAATAGAGATTTTATACTGAAAGACATCATCGTCAGCCTATCAGAGCCCACTGCTGAGTTGCCTCTCCTCACATTGAGAAGATTTGAGAATTAATCACCACGCTTGCTCAATCGGGTTGGTGATTTCAAACTTATAATTTGTAATTATAAGTCCAGGTTTCCTCACGATGTTTTCCTTCATCTGTCAATGGTGTCTAAATACTATTAAAAATTACATATGACTCGGAAAAATCGCATTGGTACTTGCCATTTTTCGAATCCGCGCTCTCATGCACTAGCAGCGGGCCTTTAACCTCTAGGCAACCACGACTGTTACTGAAAGACGTACAAGAGAAAAACTTATATTTCTCCATAGTCTAAAGAATAAATAAATATTAAATTTAATATATATATTCTTTAAGATATGAAGGTTATTTTAAATAATGCTATATCATGGAACTAAATAAATAAAATTGAAATTTACATCACATGTGTTAAACAGATCACTTAGATACAATTCGTGATTACATACGATATTTTAAATAACATCCTTTGTTTACCATAATATATATATACTTCTAGATATTTTGTTTCTTTAAATGTTTTTAATATAAAATTACTTCCATATTTTCAGTTTTAAAACTATTTTTTATCTACGGAATATTGATAATTGGTATGTTGTCTTTGGAGATAATATTTGCATATATTCTTCTTTAAATCCCTACTAACATTATAAATGCGAAAGTCTGTCTATCTGTTACGCTTTCACGCCTAAACCACTGAACTGATTTTAATGAAATTTGGTACACACAGAGTTGACCTTGCGAAAGAACATAGGATAGTTTTTATCGCTGACTTTTGAAAGGTTCTCTTGGAAATGCGATATAACCGAACTCCACGCGGGCGAAGCTGCGGGCGGAAAGCTAGTATAATAATAATTAGGTAACTAAACGTCTTTATTCCATTCGACAAACTCCTTCGTGTTTCCACACAGTACTCAAGATTATAATTCATCCAACAAATAAAAACGTTGACACTGAAACAATAATATTACAAAATCCAGACATTTCGTACTCGTACATAACAAATTAACCCAAATAAAACATAAACCGTAGCTACATTTAGCAAAGGCTCACTTATTCTTTACTCAAAGAAATACAGTTTAATATAAATAAAATTAAGTTTACAACATTATAATTCTCATATAGGTATGAAAATATTTTATCTATGAGAAATATGAGAATTTTCGGTTCAAAACTCATCGGATGTGATTTGTCACCGCTCAGGAATCAATGAAGCGATGCGTAATGTAGAGGAAATAAATCGATGTACCTGTTATATTGAAATGTTATTTCCCCTTCATGATACACACGGACGTAAAGAATGTGGAGTAATTAAATATATTATATATTAAATAAATAATAGTAACGATTTTTATTATAATTTAATTTTGTTATGAAACAGACTAATTTGTAAACTGTGTGTCAGATTTGGTTACTTTGATATTAAGTTTTTGTTAAACTTGAAGATATATAGACTAGCAAATCATTCCAATGCTCAAATTGTGATTTTAGGTTGAAAACCAGATCAATGAAGAGTAGTTGAATCAACTTAAATATAAGATTTATATACAATACTAGTTTTTGCCCGCGACTTCGTCCGCGTTAATTTCATGATTAGATTAGTAATATATGTATAGCTGCCCGGCGAACTCAATTCCGTCCTAGAGGCCATAAATAATCAGATTTTTCCTGTTTCAATCGAACAGAATGATTGACATATTAGTTAGTTGTCAAATCTAATGTCAAAGAAAACATTTGTATGGGAAATAGAAAAGAGCTATTTTTAGGGTTTTCCCGGAAATGAATCAATTTTTCTCACCTTTTATACCTTCCCTGAACCTCCACGAACATTTCAAGACTAAGATAAGATAAATCCGTTCAGCCGTTCTCGAGTTTTAGCGAGACTAAGGAACAGCAATCCATTTTTATATATATAGAAGATAGAAGATAATATGAAAACCAAAAAATAATAATATATGTATAATGAGATCTTAGAATTTCAAAAGTATTAATTAAAATAAAACTTTCTACCATTTTCACCTCTGCTCGTGATCACGGTTGCTGCAAAGTAACCGAAACGACGATAGTCGTCATCAGCCTATCAGAGCCCACTGCTGAGCCTCTTCTCACATGAAGAAGGTTTGAGCATTAATCACCACGCTCGCTCAAGACGGGTTGGTGTTTTCAAACTTATAATTGTGAAAATATAAGCCCAGGCTTCCTCACGATGTATGTAAAAAATAATAAAAAAACAGGTACTACATTTTTATTTAAATTCTAAGATATCTATGTGTGTAAGTGATAATTTTATTTGGCGTCAAAATTTCCGTAATACGAACATAAATTTGATTTAAATTACCAAATGATCATTTATTGAGATGAGATTCCTTAATCAATATTATAATTAGTATTAGTAATGAATTAGGTTAAAGGATATTATATTATATATTTCTTTATATACATATATAAATGTACGTTTTGATTGACGAATTATTCATAATATTATAGAAATGAATTAAAGGCTACTTCACGCCAATCTTCTGTGAGAGGGTGGTACTTACGGTCGAGCCAGCACATGTTCGAGATGTAGTAACTTGACCACAGCTAGGTTCTACGGGCTTTAAAAGTAAGCTTCACTTATATAATTTTGATTATAATATATGTCTATGCAAATTTATACATTTCCTTGAACCAGCTTGTAATAAAACACACAATTTAATCCATTAAAGTTTAGTTTTAACTAATTATATAATATATTGGTAACAGAATCTTTATCATCTCATTTGAAGCTTCTATTTCTGTAATTGTATATATAAAGAGTTTCCAGTTACGATCTCGTCTTCATTTATCCTGTTAAACTAATTAACCCACTCACCCGACCTATAGTACTGGTTAAACTTGGTATTTAGTGTGATTTAAGTAAAAATAAGACAGTCTTTATGTGTCATCTGTATTCACATATGTATTTTGTTGTACGAAAAAATTAACAAAATGTATCTTAATTAAAATTACACGTACATATGTATATAATTCCGTATGATAGTTAGGTAAATTGTAATTTTTAGTCAGTGGAGGCATAGTGGTTAAAAGGTCCGCCTCTCATGCATGAATGCGAGGATTCGATCCTGGCCCGGGCAAGTACCAATGTGATTTTTCCGAGTCATATGTACGTTATAAGAGTATTTAGACATCACTGATTAATGCATTCCTAAATAGGGTTGATGTCAGGCAGGCGGTTGGCCGTAAAAACAATTAGCCAAAACTATTCAAAACATGTAAGGCAGACCCTGGCTAAAGCTGTGAAATTGACAGGTAGAAGAAGTTAGGTAAATTGTATTTATTTTTCACGCCCATCACCCATGATACAGTATTTTAAATACCAAAAATAATAGACATTTTTATTTAAAACTAAATTATTTTTGATACAAAGAATAATCAGAGTTATTAATAATTTTCTATCAAAGCTCCTTTTATTTTTTAAGAGCAATCTCACGACGTTATTTCTAGAACAAAGGAACTATATATATATATATAGTATGCTAAAGATATCAGTGTTTATTCCCGGGGAAGCTGACCCAGGTTGAATTCTGTACCAATCGATGCAGTACTGCAGATGCGCTGTTCCTATACTAGTGATTCCATTTTATCGATATTGCCGACGATAGATAACATTTTATCGACTCTGCCAACGGTAAACTCTTCGAAGTATAATTTCAGACTTGATTTTTAATGTTTAACGTTACTTCCACTCATATCACAAAATGGCTGAAGCCAGTATTTATAATTTTTAAATACAAATTGATACTTATGTTGCATACAACATTACAATGGTTCAGTATTATAATTAATTATAATCAATCATAAAAATAATGGTAAGGATTATATTATATTATAATTAGTACGGCACAGATTCTCGTAATATTTCGTCATCATCATCAGCCTATCAGAGCCCACTGCTGAGCTGCCTCTTCTCACATGGAGAAGGTTAGAGCATTAATCACCACGCTTGCTCAAGACGGGATGGTGATTTCAAACTTATAATTGTGATATTATAAGTCAAGGTTCCCTATGTTTTCCTTCACCGTCTGTCAGTGGTGTCTTAATACTCTTAGAATTTTAAGATATCTAAAACCCAATAAATAGGTATGTATACCTGGTGTAAATTTGTTACATTTATTTTTAGTAAAACATATTTAATGTTTTAAATCATATATGATACGAATTTTAAAGCGCGTTGTTATGGTAAAGCTTGCGGTGCCTTGGGAAACCAACACCCTCAAAGACCATGCCATTCGAACTAACTCGAAATAGGTTCGTCGTGGATTTGTACGCCGTAGAGGTGGGAGCGAGAGGTATAACAGATAAATCTCTCTACAACCTACTAAAAGACTTGGGCCTGTCCAGAACTCACATTAATTCATTCTTGGAACATACGTCGTAGGCAGCCCTAGTAGACTTTTATCAAATTTGGTTAGGTAGAAAGAGGAGCTTGTACGGTGGAGGTGAGCGTTTAACGCGTTAGATAGGGTCCCTTAAACCTACACCTGGGTTGCAAGTCCCAGTCACTGTTAAAGCTCCTCTCCCTGCAACGCGATGGACCCGACACCCGCAAGGTGAATACATGGAATGCTAAGAGGTTATGTCTCTCGTCAATATTTATATATAAGATTCGATTAAAATTTAACCAAAAATATCCAGAGATAAGAATTATAATTTAATAATATTAAATAGAAATTTAATATTAGTATATGTTAGAAATCGACTAATTATATAAAAAAAAATCAAAACGTATAAATCGATACTTAAAAACCGATTTTTCTACTTTACAATTTTGAAAAACATCGATATATATATATCGATAGCCCTCCCATCACTATTCATCCTGTTTGCGTCACAAACGTACTTGACCCACGAAATATAAACAAACATCACTGGAAATAGAGCCTTCGCATCCATACATAAAGTTCAAATTCAAATATCATATAACATATTAGATATTGGAAATTACTTTCCAAGTACACTGTAAATGTACATTAAGTAATACATTGAAATGTACTTAGACGTGTCTTTATATGGCTCTTTTACTGTTATCATTACTGTTTATATTTGTTTGTTTCTATAATAAATACACACACACACACACACACACACACACACACACACACACACACACACACACACACACACACACACACACACACACAATATACATATATCGTCGTCGTGTTAGTTACACTATTTATAACTTAAGAACGGCTGTACGGTTATGGTTGAAAATTGGTGGAGAAATAGATTAGAACAAGGAGACGGACATAGGATATTTAATTCTGGTCGATCTTAAAAGAAAAAACTTAATGAATTCCAATATCTGGTTATTTATGGCCTCTAGTAATAATGTTCGCCCGATCAGCTATACATATATTACTATAATGACGAAATTAACGCGGACGAAGTCGCGGGCAAAAACTAGTACATATTACATATCTTTTTGTGGTAATGACAAGAGCTACATAGAACCATAGAACAACTTCATAATTTTTGTGTCTGTTAAATTATTGTCATAATATGAACACGTGAAAAGACTTCATACCCTTTTAAAAGAATTGAGTACGGATCCACGTATAATTTAAGACAGTCCAAGTTTATATTGAAAAGAAATAGTAAATTTTATAAAAATGTATATTATCAGTATGAACTTATTAATTTAAAGTGACTTTAAATTTTAAACTTATTATAATGCAAGTGCCTGACAAAGTATATTAGCAAAACCGTCTACCTACAATATTGATATTAAAACTAGATATTATTTTAAGGATATGACATTTTAATAGTCATTTTGATTTTTGTTATAATATGTAAAATAACTTTATAATCATTATGGCTAGTTTTAATTGTTTTAATTCTCATTTATTTTGTATACATTTATGTATATTAAAATTAAAACGAAAATACGTAGTTATACATATATTAAATGTCTTTTCATTGTTATAACTGTTTATTTCAGTATTTAAAACATATGAGGATAATTTTAAGCAGACATAGAACATTGTAAATTAATCGAACCACCCTAAAAACCTGTCCCGGTCAATGAACCCGACTAAAAGACGTTTGGATGGACAGACGAAATGTAGGCACCGTTATATAGAGATCCTTGTATTGCCTTTTTGGGAATGCACCATGACTCATGATGTACGCAATAAGAAATCAAGATGTGAAATCTTATATATATTTAATGAAAACTTTATGTATGGAAAAGCAGTTAAAATTGTGAAAATAATATGATCTTTTTTTAAATATTGTTTTATATATATGGTTAGACTGTATTAAATTAAAAAATTACAATCTTTAAAGACTGTAAAAGAAAAGAAATTGTCTTAATCGATCTAGTTTCTTAAATACAAAGAATTTGAATTTGATTAATCATCCTCAAAGAAAATATCTGTCTACAATCTACCATATACAATGAATATACATATACAAAAAAAGGCATTTTTAAAGTCTATGCACGTCGGACTGTCTGTTTGTTCCGGCTAATATTTGAAACCGCTGGACCGATTTTCACGAGATTTTGAATGATAGATACTTTTATATTCAAAATTTCATTTATTTCTTTAATAATATAAATAATTGAAAATATACTTTTAGGTCTAAAACACAGTTTTAAAAGCCTTGTTTACAAAAGTCCTTGTCGACTTAATACCTTATACGTTAAACTAATGGACTTCTCAAATTAATTTTAACAAATTAATATATTCGGTTCTGCTTTTCTTAACTTTTATTATGATTTCCAACTATATTTCTATCGACCATTATTAAGTCTTATTTATTTTAAGACACTTCAAGAGATTTCTGCTCAGGCATATCTATATTTGTAATAATATCTTCCTATTTTTATCTTCGCCTGTTGTTTTATTCGGAGTCTGAAGGGCCGGCAGCCGGCAGGTGTGTTTGCAGCGCGTTAAAGCTCCTCAATCGTGTATATTTATCTAAGCGATAACATTTTGATAGTATGAGTGTATAGGATGTAGGGTTGGGAAACATACGAGTAAATATCGATGATTGAGATGTAGACAAATCGGTAAAACCGTAAAATCGGTAAAGGTTTTTTTTTTATTTTGTACCCTAATGTGAAGTGATGTAGTTTTGGTATAAATATATTAAATAAATAAAAATTTTGACGATGTATATGTTTGTTGGTCTTCAATTATAAAACTAATAAACAAATTTTGATGATACTCTACCATAATACATCTGAAACATAATAATATATTGTCTTTATTTAATAGTTCAACAATAGATGGCGCTGTTAGTTGGCTGTCATATTGTTTCAATATACTGTATTTGTTTCGATGAGAAAAATTCAGAAAGTTATTTACTTGTAGCTTAGCATTCTTGGTATAAGTCACTTAATACAAATAATTATTACAAGAATTTTAATATAGGTAATTGAAATTATTGTATATGAATCTATTTTTAATTTGTTTCACTTTATATACTGGTGTTTAGCTTGAGACGTATATGACAATAACATTAAATTAATACAATAAAAATAATATTTAAAATGTGTTTAGTAAGTGTTTTTACATGAATACTTTCAGTTTTAAAGTTTTTAACGTGACATTTATCTGAAAGCCATGATAGATGGATAAAAAATCTTCATAGATATACTTTTTTGTTGATTTCAACCAGCCAAAACCCGCGACTTTGTGCAATACTTTTTGTGATACGGTTTTATCTTTTAGTGAAAGTCCACCAAAATCTGTTCAGCCAATGCAGAGGTTACTAAGAAACAGAAAGTGAGAGTTAAACATTTTGAAACCATTTTGTTTGTTTGTGTGAATAATCTTAGGTCATGGTTGTGTTATGTTAAACTTATGTAGATTTTTAGTAACCACTATTGCAATAAGTACACAAAATACAATAGTTTACGTAGAACAGCTGGATTTACTTTTGATTTTTATATTTTTTTAAAGAAGAGGAAGAATGTATTTAAACCTTTAATTCTGGACATAATATAAACAATATAACATAATGTTTCGGGATGTCAATGTCAACTGTCAAACTATTGACAGCTGACATTGACATTACAATGAATCAACATATATTTATAATATACTAAATTTTGCCCGCGACTTCCTCTGCGTTAGTTTCAGAAAAAGTAATGTATAGCTGACCGGACGAACTCTATTCCTTCTTAAAGACAGTAGATAAGAAGATTTTGGATTTGATCAACCTATTTCTTCTTTTTCAATCTTATGAAAAGTATTATGTCCTTTCTATGTTCCAATCTATATCTTCACCAATTTTCATCCAACGTACAACCGTTCTTGAGTTATAAATAGTGTAACTAACACGACTTTCTTTTATATCATAAAATTTTTATAGTATTTCCTATTTTAAGACTATTATTATTGTGAACCCTAGCTGAATTGAACGAGCCAGCTCTGAAAACCTCGTGATAATATTGACGCATGCACAACTTATTGTTCCATGGTGTGAAAGACGATAGCAATATCAGCTAGGAATTGTTTCAGATAATTTATTACTTACATACTGTCGGTTAGAGCGACTGATATCTTAGTACGAGGAACATAATCAAATAGAATACGGAGATTTTGACGTTCTGACGTGTCGAAAGAGAGAGAGAGATTGAGAGAGAGTGAGACAGAGAACATAGCATGAAGCAACTAGTATGGAGTGAGAGTAGGGAGTAAGTGAGATAGATTGAGATAGAGTGAGACAGAACGAACGTATAACGCACAATACAAAGAAGTTACACTTCTGACATGTGTACTTTGTACGCACGCATTTTTATTATGTATCGTTTTTGGATACTATTGTATTTGAAATGATTGTGCTATGTTAATACTTTTATTTTATCGTCATAATTAGAGTTTTTAGTTTGTCATTATCATTACTAAGTTTGATTATTAACTGGAGAACTTACAGTATGTAGTATAACTATAGAAACTAGTGCTAAGGGTGATGGATTGATGGTTTATTGTTTTGGCATAGTTACTAAAATATAATCAAAAATATATTAGACTAGCTTTCCGCCCGCAGCTTCGCCCACGTGGAGTTCTGTTGTATCGCGTTTCCAAGAGAACCTTTCAAAGGCCGGGATAAAAACTATCCTATGTTCTTTCTCAAGGTCAACTCTATCTCTGTACCAAATTTCGTTAAAATCAGTTCAGTGGTTTAGGCGTGAAAGCGTAACAGACAGACAGAGAGACAGAGTTACTTTCGCATTTATAATATTAGTAAGGATAAACACCTACCAGGTCGAAATTATGTATGGTGGGTTAACTGTACATTTAATAATTTCTTAACCTTTTGTGACGTAAAATAGCTGATATAATTTAAACATAAATTCTATATTAAAAGAATTTTAAATGAATTTTTTCCTTGTAGGATATATTCTAAGTCAGTGGTGGCCTAGTTGTTAAAAGGCCCACCTTTCATGCACGAGGGCGCGGATTCGATCCTAGCAAGTACCAATGTGATTTTTCCGAGTCATATGTACTATCTAAGAGTATTTAGACATCACTGACTGATGAAGGAAAACATCTTTAGGAAACCTGGACTTATAATTTCACAATTATAAGTTTGAAATCACCAACTCGTTTTGAGCAAGCGTAGTGATTAATGCTCAAACCTTCTCCATGTGAGAAGAGGCAGCTCAGCAGTGAGATCTGATAGACTGATGATGAATAGAATATATTCTTATATACTATAAATTAACTTCACACATAAGCTCTCTTAAGAACTAAAACTAAAGCCTCTGTATGACGAAAATCCTAAAAATAGGCTCGAAATATCAATTCCAGGTACATTGACTACATCATTCAAAAATCAACCTTATCATATTCAGTTAAGATTCATTCTTGAATATATATCAGATGTTCATATGTCTTTCTGTGTATAATTCCTAAACGCAGCCTTCGTCTCCCGTCGCCTTTTGTAAGGCAGTTGTCATAAAGAAATAACATATGAAGAAAAATATTTTTTATATATATTATTTAAATATATTTGAAAGTAATCCCCAATTATTAGTTGTAATACTTTTTAAGTACATTTTTTCTATATATTTTATGTATTATGTCCAGTATATCCATAAAATAGTTAAACTAAATCAATTCATAATCACCCATATATTATTTTTGACACTAGATTTAATTTCTAATATATTTTTTTTTATTAAACCAAAGCAAGGAATCCGCGTGAAGACATCAACGCGTTAACAAAGAGGTTTCACATTGAAATATTTCAATGAACAAGTAATTTTAGCTAAAGATAAACTTAGAAAAAAGCGTATATATGAGAAATTTTTAGTCTCTTCTTGTAGGAGATAAACTGCTAATCTTATGAAAAGAGAAACAAAATATATGGAATAGAGAAATAGTCTAGAAAATTATTCACGAATTCATAAAAAATAATCATAAACAAAATAATGATTTAAATTAAACACATTTTTATTATAAGAATATAATGGAATCAATAGCAAAGAAAATAGGCTTAAAAATATCATTGTATAAAGCTACCAAAAAAACCTTAAATTACCCTCCTATCATTTAACAAAACTTAAAAATTAACATAAAAAGCTAAAAAACAGTAATCCAAGCTATAAACATACATATATTCCAAGAGCTTGTTGTGCAAACAGCTTAAGCCATTACATTCAAGGCGACGCAGTGCTGTCTGCGCACGCGCATACGACGCGCGTCCGCCATCTTGTTTGATCAGCTGGCCACGGTAAGCATTAGGATCTTGTGTAAAATATTATAGTGTTTAGTGTTTGTGTATAATTGTGTTAGTGATAAATGTGTTTACGTGTTTACACTAAAATATATAGTGCTGGCTTTAAGCTTGGTTTTTTTGTTTATTTTTCAAGCTCTAAGTTAACATTGAGGGGATTCTTATAAGCTATTATTGTTGTTAGCCTGTTGTTCTAAAATATTACCTGTTTGTATTGTTTTAAGGTTTAAAACAAAAAGTTTATTGGTTATGACGTCATTAGAGTTTAATATTAAATTTAAATTTAATTGGTGATTTTTAAAGTTTAATTTAATTGTATTTTATGTATTCTATAACTCTCCTTCAAGCCACAACACGTTATCTTGAAATGGTTTTAATTTATCTTACTTAAGTATACATAGATGTACTTAACTTGAAAAGTATATTAAAAGAAAAAACAGTTAAATTTAACCTATTTTTAATTAATATTTTATCATATTATCAAAACTAGTAAAAAATATGATTGTTTCAAAATGTTTCTGATCTTTAAGATATAAATTAATTAATTTTTTTTACATCCAACTGTTGCATGAGCCCTTTTTACGTAATGACATACATACATACAAGATTGTAAATACTATCACCATCTTTGAGGTAGGTTAAATATCTTAATCTCGTAATATAATAAAAACAAAAAATTAATCATACCAAAAAAACATTTTGAATTGATTTTTTTCTCTAAAATATTTCTCTATAATAATTCTAACGATATATTGCGTAGGACATAATTTAATACATAAATAATAAGACAATGAAACAAATTTAAATTAACAAAAAATGTTTATTAATCTACTAAATTAAAAAGGTCAGTAATAATAAAATTTGTTCGAACAAATACATATTAGATTGAGTTATCTTTCGTATACTTAAATTGTTGTCATTATAGCTCTTATAAAATATGCTGGTTCGTATGAGGATAGATTTAAATGCTCATCTATCTTCTTCCTGGCAGTTTCCCAGCTATAGTCAGGGTCTGCCTTACATGTTGTGAATAGTTTTGGCTATTTGTTTTTACGACCGGCCGCCTGCCTGACATCAACCCTCTTTGGGAATGTTCTTATTGAGTTATTTCAGTTTAAATGCTCATCTATATTATCGATATTATTATTATTTCATAAATTGAGTAAGGGACATAAAGTCCCTTACTCAATTTATGTCTCGTTTAAGCCATATTAATAACAAATTTTATACGACGTAAATCACTGCTTAACTATTAACAGTTGTAAGTAATATAATATATAGTAATATATATAGTATTTATCAAATTGAATTTAATTAATTCCTCTAGAATTTCCAGCTATAATAATTCCAAGGTTTTAACAGCTGAAAATTTACGTCAAAATCCAGTATTACAAAGACTGTCAATATTTTATTGACAGTTTAGCTCATGCCTACAACTTTTTTTATATATTAATACATACACCTTCAAGAATTTCGTTTTATTATACAAGAAATTAAAATTATTTTTTTACGATAATCATACTTTAGTTTTCCCAAAAAGTAAATCCTTAATCCAAGTTTACATCGTCAAACTAATTACTTACCGTTTCTAGTTTCTCATAAAAAACGTGTAATATTAAGTATAAACATATAAAAATTCTTATAAAAATACACAGATAACTGAATGTACAGAGCCTTCAGGTAAACTGTATCTAGCAATTAAGGTAATTAATTGTTATTAACAGTCTGTTACGGACTGATGGCCGGTAGTAACGTTAGATTCATTAATTAATTACAGAGCATCTGTGTAATCATTCAACTGTGGATAGCTGGCGTAGTTCGAGGTTTTAGAATTCAATTGAATCCAAATATTTTAGTTATGTATGTTGTAATTATAAGAAATTATAACTGGGAACTTATGTTGTGAATATTTCATTTGTAAAATATTAATTTAAAGACAGTTTTAAATTGTATTTAAAGGAAAAATTAGGGTAAAACTTACAAATATGAAATTCAATGCAAAGAGTTCGATAAAGAACGTATTTCCACTTTTGTTTTACGACCTGGAATATTTCTATCTTCCAAATCAACATTCAGGCCAAAAAAAAATTAGTTTTTCATTATAATTATATCATTTTAATATCTTTTTTATATCTTTTGTTCCAGATAAATAATTGTAATCAAGATGGCGTCGACGAAAATTATACTTTTGCTGTCACTCATAAATTACGTTTACGGGAAAGGTGAGTTTTATTTATTAAATTTATATTAATTTTAGATATAATAATGAGAGAATAATATATATTTTTATATAGAATCTACAAAAAATCAAGATTTAGATAATGTCGATTAGTGTCAATAAAATTGGCGCGTGAAATTCCGTTTTGTTTTGATGGCAGCATAATTTGGATCATTGTAACATTATTTGAGAAATGACAGACATTTGGTGATACTTATTTAAATTATTTCTTAATGTATTTTAATTTATACTTTATTCTATTCTGTTCTACCCACGCGAGGATATTTTCAATTTTGAAGGTTCAATGACCATCTACAGTGGGTACAATTAAGCATATTTTTTGCGTCAACTAACTGTCCGCTCGGTTCATTGGCGTTTGTTTAGTATTCTATAATTAACATATATACCGTTTCTTAAATAGGAAATAAATAAATCTTTACTAATACTAAAAATTTGTCTAATTTTGGTTATTTCATATTATAATAAGTTCTTTTTCATTATATTTTCGTCTTATTATTGTGCTTAGATATTTGACAGTTATGACAGATGATGGAAAAAAAAATGGCGGGAAATCAAATCGTTTTAAAAATTATTATTTATTTTAATATTTAAATAGAATATACATATATACATATTACAAAATTACTGAGAATACTTTACATCACCGCGTAGGCTTTATTGAAGGTTGAATGAGGACATAATTGTATGACACACGATAATGAATCTCGATACAAGATAATAAAGTCGAATTTTAATTGTACATGCATTGTTGTTTTATCCTATATGTATTACGAATAGAATTGAACTCTATTTATATTGAAATAGAGTCGATATAAAGATAGTGGTGTTGTTGATTTTTTTGTTTTCCATTTTAGGAATAAGGCCGCTCCCAGACGTGGGATGTTTTGAGTCACTTAATTATAAAAAATAAATTAAAAACCTTACAATTCTTCTAATGATATTTATTCTGATATAAATTTAGTATATTTTAGTAATATTATTCATTATAATATCTAAATATTATTATATTTAACCTGATTTGACAAAAATATAAATTATATAATGGCAACACAGGCTTAATATTTTTTTATACACGTAACATTTATTTTAAATTGATCCATTAAGCAAAATACTTTTAAATTTATCTGTCAATTTGAAAAAAAAATTTGACAGTAATATTGACATTGTAATAATTACAAGATAATTTAATATATATAATGAAAAATATCGTTTTTGTAAAACAAATTTAGTTTTAGAGCTCTATTTATACATATAATTGTATTGTAAATGTCAAAGATAGTTTTTAATTATTAATACTACGGTACAACCAACGTGAGTGTGTTCTAAATGTGTTTCGAGAATTAATGTTCATTTGTTTGTATTGAATATTCATAATACTTGTACAGACTTAATATAGTTTTATTAGAAACTTAATGCATTCTCTTTACACAATAAAGATAATATAGTTTTAATATTATATAGCTATATTATTACTATTTTAAAAAGTACCAATAAACGAAAGATAAATAAATATTCAGTGTGTAATAAAATAGTTAACAATATGAAAAAGGATTGATTAACGAAAATTTATTTTGGTTAATATATCAGTCCTTAAAATTTCCGAACGAATTGGGATTGATAAAATTATATTTTAGTGATGGTATATCTATTTATTTATAATTTCCGAACGAAATTTTTTAATGTACTACAAATAAGGTTTTAAAATAAAAATCTAGAAATTGACGAGTATCCTGAGTACTCGATGAAATTAAAATTAAAGAGAATATCGATATCGATAAAACGAGCACAGAATATAAATCGACACAACAATGACTCTGTCATCGATATAATGAGATAGCGTAAGGTAACACCGGCGGGAAAAAAATGACGGCGATTTAAAAATAGAATGCGTTCTTTTATATATATTTTTTTTTTATAAAACTCTTTAATTCCTCGCCAGCCTGTACTTTTATTTTTATTGCTATCAAATAAGGTTTTATATATAATTTTCTTTAAGCATTTAACACACAATATGGTGCTTGTCATACTGACACATAGCTATTTCGTTTCTTTTAAACAGCCTCTTTCAATGTATTTGAGCTATTCGCTTGTGTTGTAAAGAAAATTTATGTGATAGATATACAATGGCTGGATAGTTTTAAATAAATATCCAAGCGTTAATAATAAATTATGTATTAAATTGTTGTTAATACTTACGTTTGGCGCCAATTTATGATTGATATATTATTTTTTTCTGTCGTAAATTTGATTTTCATGACTCTGTTGTTAGAATTAATTAATTTCTAAACGTGATTACTATATTATTTACATATGCACGACTGATAGTTCGTGCATGTATGCATGGCGTCATGCATGCATCGAGTTCGTTTCCCTTGAAGTCATTATGGTCATTATAATGCATGCGTTTGTTAAAAAAAAAATACTAACATCGGAAATCGAAAATGTACTTCAGTATAAAACCACAAAAAGTTGAATTAATAATATAATTTACATTTAAATTACTTTAAAATAAATAGAAAGTGAGAAATAATGAGATTTCTATCAAATTTAGTCCTAAAAAATCATTATTATTAACTCAAAATTACACATAATAAAATAATAATTTAACCTAAACTTGATTATTTAAAATGAATTGAGAAAATCGTAAACAAAACCAGCTGCCATTACTAAATAAACTTAAAAATAAAAAGCTGTATAAAAATAAAACTCCATCCTTTCTGAACTTACTTGGTAGTGCGTGAAAACAAAATGGCGGGATAAAATAAACAATTACAGCTAATTAATTGCCCGCGTCCGTTAAATAGAGAAGTTTATAAGGATAAATAAAGATAAAGATAGCCTTCATTTCTTTTATCTTTTAGTTTATGGTCGGCTATTTTTTGTATATTTTATTGTCTATGGTATAATAGAAATTGTGTTTTATTACATTCTTCTACCTGTCAATTTCCCAGCTTTAGCCAGAGTCTGTCTTACATGTTGTGAATAGATTCGGCTAATTGTTTTCGCGGCATGCCTAACATCAACGCTTTTTGTTAATGCATTAATCAGTGATGTCTAAATACTTAGAAAGTACATATGACTCGGAAAAATCACAATGGTACTTGCTAGGATCGAATCCGCGCCCTCATGAGAGGCGGGCTTTAACCACTAGGCCACCACTGTTTTTAAATTATATTCTTTGTATGCTTATACATAAATGTATATGCCTATGTAGCTTTAATTGTACTGGGGAATGGTTAAGTTGGGGCATAATTGTTGCTTGAAGGAGTCTTTCGTTGCAAGAGTTTTGTTGCCGTAGGTTAAAAAGCAAGAACGTACTTCTAAGAAGCCTCTTAGAGAATTTAAGGCCCTTGGGACGCATTCCGGGGCCTGGAGTAGTCTTAGTATAAGTTTTCACTACATACGAAGAGTTTCACGTTTTTCATTAAGTAAAATACGTAAATATATATTAACATATGGTAAGCAATGAATAGAATTGATTAAGTATAAATTAACTAAAATCTAATACGGATATAAAAATACAATAATTAGTAAAAATAAGCTAAAAAAGGATAATAGATATTAAGGCATAGATAGACCTAGTTTTCACAACCAGAATAGTGTGCTGCCATCTAGTTAAAATTAACATAACTATAAAAATTATGTACACAAGACGTCAAAGTACCTATGTTTCTAGAAAAAAAGCCTTATATGTGAATTACTAGATTAAAATTAAGATAGCAATATAAAAAATAAAACGAAACGAATTATATGGGAAAGAAACCCCATAAATCAATGTCCCATTGTCTGTCCCATAGTTGCTTTTATTTCACACGACAAATAATCTCATTTAAAACATATTAGGAATATGTACTTAAATTATATATAATGAGGTATATTATAACTAGTTCATATATAAAATTAATGTTATTCGAAATAGTAAATAGATTTCGTTTCAGTACTAAAATCGATATATTTTTGTATATTGTACTTTTTCTTCTTCTTCTTGGCAATTTCCCAGATTTAGCCAGGGTCTGCCTTACATGTTGTGAATAGTTTTGTCTAATTGTTTTTACGACCGGCCGCCTGCCTGACATCAACCCTTTTTGGAAATGTATTGTACTTTTTTATCCGACTAATCGTTTTTAACGCATTTTTAATAGTATGTTAATATTTATATATTACTAGCTTTCCACCCGCAACTTCGCCTGCGTGGACTTCGGTTATATCGCGTTTCCTAGAGAACCTTTCACAAGTCTGGGATAAAAACTATCCTATGTTCTTTCTCAAGGTTAACTCTATGTCTGTACCAAATTTCATTAAAATCAGTTCAGTGGTTTAGGCGTGGAAGCGTAACAGACAGGCAGGCAGAGTTACTTTCGCATTTATAATATTAGTAGGGATATATATGACCGTTATATAGTTATATATTTTTACTAAACATCATACAAGTTCATGGAAGCTATTGTTTAAAGTCACGTCCCTAGCAAATACGCCTGCGGTCATCCTTACTATAAGTTAACACTCAAACTACAGACGCGGCGTTTCACGTTTTCTATCCATATACCTATTAAGATACTATCATGTATGCGTATGATGATATTTAAGACTTTCGCGAGTATACATTTAAATTAAACTGACATTTTTTATGTACCACGCTTTAAGATAAGTCTGTTATCACGGTTGCTGTAAAGTAAACGAAATTTTGGAAGTATGTAGTTTAAAATTATACAAAACGCGTATGTAGTTATTCCAAAATATTAGTTTTTTATACGAATAATTACATATAACTTTACGTATTTAGTTAAACACAAACTTGTTGTAAGTGTAAAAAAGCTTGAAATAGTAGCAATGGCGAAGTAATAATATATATTTGTACACGCGACTTCGTCGAATGTAATATTTATATTACATAATTCATTGCAATATATTCAACGATTTAATAGAAAAATCGTAATAAAGAGATGGATTACAAAAATCTTCTTACTATTAATTAATTTTGAATTTCATTTTTAAAAATATTTATGTTAAATTTAACTTTATAAAACAGTCGTAATAGTATGCTTTAGTGATTTTTTCTTCTCAGTTAATTCAACACGCACGTCTCAAGTTACCTCGTAAACAAAGTTTACTTACTTTACTTTCTTCGGCGCTACAACCCTTTGTGGGTCTTGGCCTCTTCCACAATAGACTGCCATGCGCGACGATCCCTGGCTGTCCTTCTCCAGTTCGTAAAACATTTCAGAGCCTTGAGATCATCTTCGATGCAGTCGCACCATCTCTTTCTCGGCCTTCCTCTAGGTCTCCTTTGCTGCGGCTTCCAGTCGGTCATAATCTTGGGTGCCCTGTTTTTGCCCATCCTCTCTACGTGCCCAGCCCATCTCAGACGCTGTGACTTGATGAATCGGACGATTGTTTCTCGGTTCATGAGTGCCTCCAGCTCGTGATTCATGCGTATACGGTAGTCACCGTCTGCGTCTTTCACTGGCCCAAACACTTTGCGCAGAACTTTCCTCTCAAACACG
This sequence comes from Danaus chrysippus, assembly GCA_916720795.1. Lineage (NCBI taxonomy): Eukaryota > Metazoa > Arthropoda > Insecta > Lepidoptera > Nymphalidae > Danaus > Danaus chrysippus. Next base: position 1,166,137 of record CAKASE010000070.1, read on the forward strand.
GCGAGCTTTTGGGTTTCCAAAGCTGTTAGTGACCATGCTTCACACCCATAGGTGGTGACGGGGCGTATTATGGTCTTATAGATAGACAGCTTGGATTTTGCACTAAGATATTTTGATCGGAAAAGTTTGCTGAGAGAGTAAAAGCATCTACTGCCAGCCATGATTCTGGCATTCACCTCATCTCCAACCTTATTCCGGCTGGACAGTATCGACCCCAGGTACTTAAAGCTGCTGACTCCTTCAATTGTATCATCTCCAATGGTGACATCCTGTAGTGGACGAGGGTTGCGCGTGCTATGAAGGTACTTCGTTTTGCTTGCGTTAACCATCAATCCATACTTTGCCGCTTCCATCTGGAGAGTTGTGGTGTGTCTGATCATGCTGCTTTGAGACCTGCTTGTGATAACGATATCATCCGCATAGGCGGCTAGCTGACTGGTGTTATAGTCTAAAAGCCCTTTTACTCCTACGTTTCGGATGGCTGCCTCCAGCGTAAGGTTGAAGACAACAGTAGATAGGGCATCTCCTTGCCTTACTCCTGAGCGTATTTCGAATGGGTCCGATATGTCATTTTGTATAGCTACTACCGATTTCGAGTTACACATAGTAGCCTCAACCAGGCGCACTAGTTTACTTGGGATTCCCAGTAACCTCATTGCATCAAAGATCTTATGTCTGTTCACGCTATCGAAGGCCTGCTTGAAATCTATGAACATATGATGTAGATCTATATCATATTCATAAGCCTTTTCAAGATTCTGGCGGATGAGATGGATTTGATCAGTCGTAGACCGATTCGGTCTAAAACCACCCTGATATTCCCCCAGAATTTCTTCGGCATACCTTCTGATTTCCAAGTATACCAACCCAGAAAACATCTTGTACGCCGCGGACAGAACTGAGATGCCTCGGTAATTACTGCAGACTGTCTTGTCCCCTTTCTTGTGGATCGGTATAACTATACCTAAGCACCAGTCTTGTGGGAGGGTTTCTTCAAGCCAGATTTGCGTGATCAGGTGGTGCAATCGCTCTATTAGTTCAGGGCCCGCAGTCTTCACCATTTCGGCGGCTATCGTGTCCAGACCCGATGCTTTGTTGTTTTTAAGGTATTTAATGCATTTCTCGACGTCCGTAACGGTTGGTGGGTTAATTTCCTGCTCCACGTCATAAAATGTAATGCGGTCTGCAGCTTCACTGCCCACATTAAGCAGATTGTCGAAATACTCCCGCCATCGCTTTAAGATCTCGGTTTTGTCGGTTAATGCATTGCCTTCCCCGTCACGACAGATATTAATTCTGGGTTGGAATCCTTTACGCAAAGGATTGACTTTTTTGAAGAAGGTTCTTACCGAACCCCTAGTTCCCGCATCATCGAGCGCTTGCATCTGCCTTAGCTCACTCGCCTTTCTCTTGCGCTTCAGAAGCCTACGCGCTTTATCCCTTTCTTCCTTGAATTTTTCCTTGTGCGTCGAAGACTTTGACTGCAGGTAAATTAATCGAGCCGCATTCTTCCGCTCTAAGGCTTCTCGACATTCTTCGTCATACCACTCTTCAGGTCGGACTCTCTGTTTTTCTCCTATCGTTTCCTTTGCCGCTTCCAATATACCATCTTTTATGCTCTTCCATTCCAGCTCAATGTCGGATTGCGGCAGTCGTAGTTCAAGCTGTTTTGCTATCTCTTGCTTGTATTTGGTGTTAATCTCGCCGTCTTTGAGTTTTTCCGTTGCCCATCTGATTCTTCTTTCGCTTTTGCACTGCACGGTTTGAGTCCTAAATCTTGCCCTTGCAACCACCAGGAAATGATCTGAATCACAATTAGCACCGCGGTATGATCTTACGTCAAGTATGTTTGACATTCTGCGTTTACTGCTTAGTATGTGATCAATCTGGTTGACCCTATCTGTTCCTGGGACCTTCCATGTGCCTTTATGAATAGCCTTATGTGGGAAATTAGTACTGGAAATGAACAAGTTATTGGCAGCGGCAAAGAAAAACACAATCGTTCGCCATTGTCGTTCGTGACATCATGCAGCGAGTGCTTGCCAGCTACTTCCCCGAAGGCTTGTTCCTTGCCCACTTGTGCGTTAACATCTCCGAGGACTATAAGGGCGTCGTATCTAGGGACTTTCTCTATGACGTTTTGAAGATCGCCGTAAAACTGATCTTTGGTTTCATCGGCGGCATCGTTAATAGGAGCATAGCAGCAGATGAAGGTAGAGTTGTAAAGCTTGCCTTTAACTCTGATGCTGCATAGTCTGTCACTGATGGGTTCGAAACCTAAAATGCTCGGCTTAAGTTTGCGACCGACCATAAATCCCGTGCCATAGAGACCCTGTTTGGTGGCACCGCTGTAGTATAATGTAAAGTTTTGCTTTTCAATTTGCCCAGTCCCACTCCACCGTACTTCTTGTAGGGCGATTAGGTCCAAATTGTACCTACAGAGCACGTCTCCAACCTCCATCATCTTTCCTGCCTGCAGCATCGTCTGTATGTTCCATGTTCCAAATCGCATGCTAAATCGGTTGTCCATTTTCCTCAGCCTGGGTCGTCTTGTTTTGAGCGTTCCGATATTTTCTGTTGTGGAAGTGTTCGTAACCATATCTGTTTTCCCATGCTGGGTGGTTAGCCCCGCGATGAACCCTCCTCTTTTATCCGGGCTTGGGACCGGCAGTGCAGTAGACTAACAAATAACCTACTACACCGGCAGAGTTCGTAAACAAAGTTACTAATGAGAATAAGATGAAAAGCAATTGAAATAACTTATATACATAATATTAAAGGTAATTTAAGATATATACATATACTACCTGACCCGGCAAACGTTGTTTTGCCATATAAAAAAATAGAGGTTTGTGAAAAAAAAGGGATTTTTTTTGGGTTGTATGCATTTTTTAATAAAAAAAAATAAAAACAAAACATTTCGTCCGATATTAAAAATAAAAAATTAAGGGTGAACAACCCTTGTGACTTAGGGGTATGAAAAATTGATGTTGGCTGATTCTCAGACCTAGTCAATATGCTCATAAAATTTCATCAAAACGGTCCAGCTGTTTTTGAGGAGTTCTCTGTCTAACAACACACGAGAATTTTATATATCCTACTAATATTATAATTGCGAAAGTTTGTGAGTGTGTGTATGTTTGTTACTTCTTCACGCTCAAACGACCAAACCGATTTTGATAAAATTTTGTATACAGGAAGCTTACGTCCAGGAATAAAACATAGGCTACTTAACATCCCGGAAAATGTTCGACTTTTCCTCATATAAGCGAAAAACCATATTTACTTACTCTAGAACTCATTTCCTAGCCAAAACGAACACCGTAACGCCGTAGCTAGTAAGATATAAAAAGCATGTATTCCATATATAACATAGAAAGTTCTAGAATACAAACGATATATAAATTGTAACGAATTATCAGAAATGTACTTCAAGGAACAAATAAGAACGAGTTTACCGACGTCCGTGTGACCCTGTGTTACTTACCTTACCCTAACACACTTACAACAAGATGATTAGAAAGTATTCTATGAATAGAAGTTACTTGAAGTACCTTGAAGTCGTGTTATTGCTTCTCCTTTGACACGATGATTGTGGGTCAAAACTCAAATATACCTATAATTTGTGATAGTTATATATTAATTTTATGTTTTAAGGACTTTAATTAAAGTTTTAATTAAACTGATATTTTACTGATATACTACGCGATTATTTTTTTTTAAACTACATACTCATCTCATCTTAAATCTTAATGATCACGGTTGCTGAAAAGTAACCGAAACGTCGAAAGTATGTAGTTTTTTTTACAAAAATAAAGCAAGAGTAGTATATAAGAAAAATATTAGTTTAATTTAAATGAATATATCGCAAAAATTTTAGATCTCATTGTGTTTAAAACTGTGGTTAACACAAGTCTCTAGAACCATACTAGATGCGTAATGCTTTCGTACATAATTATTGTATTTAAAACGTATTTTATTGAATGAGAAACGGGAAACGATTAGTATGTAGTATTGAGAATTGATTTAGAAATGACATTTAACGCGCGTTAGATAGGGTCCCTTAAACCTACACCTGGGTCACAAGTCCCAGTCACTGTTGAAGCTCCTCTCACTACAACGATGGACCCGACACACGCACCGTGAATACATTGAATGATGAGAGGTTTCGTCTCATATGAGAAAATCTCGCCGTAAAGCTGATTGAGACCTTAAAACTTAATAAGTAAGTTTTAGGTCATATATTTTATGTTTCTTGAATAACATATATACATTAAGAAACTATATCATTGACATGGAATAAACAATATACTTACCACAACTACGAATGGTTTCTTAACTACAAAATTCATTAAAAATTAATTGATAAAACCTAACAGTATACACAGATTATTATCTATTATAAATATATATATTTATATATAAATAAGAATTCTCGATTATTATTCGAAATTCTTGTCTAATATATATTTATTTAAATCAACAGTATCGAAAATTTAAATAACACCTCAGTAACAATTGATTCTTACTTTTCATATAAAATTAACACTAAGAAGTAATGAATTCAAACACAATTTAATTTAAAATGATTCCTTAAAATTCAGAAGTACTTATAATAAATTTTCACGACACACGTAGAGTTAACAGTAACTTCACAATAAACGGGAAACTTGACGTATGTGCGTAAACTTGTACTTAGCATACTGAATCTATCACACTATTGCTATATTTATTTATCTTTCTATCTGAGAATTGTTCAGACGAATCATTTATTTGTTTTCCTGTAACATAATATTTATCAATTATTAAATGTTTTCTCTAATATTTAACAAATACTATATAGCAATTATCATGAAAGAGATATATGTTTTATTTTAATATTACTATAGTATTTTAAGTAAGAACTTCGTAAAAGAAAATGTTTGGGCAACTATATGTATGTACTAAAAAGTAACTCTGTCTGTCTGTCTGTTACGCTTTCACGCCTAAACCACTGAACTGATTTTAATGAAATTTGGTACTGAAATAGAGTTGACCTTGAGAAAGAACATAGGATAGTTTTTATCCCAGACTTTTGAAAGGTTCTCTTGGGAACGCGATATAACCGAACTCCACGCGGGCGAAGCTGCAGGCGGAAAGCTAGTAAAAAAAATATATAAGTAAATATTCCTAATAAAAAAAACATATATATATATAAGTATATATGTAAATCCTCTTTTTCTTAATTTTTAATTTATTATAAGCATTAAAAATATAAAATTTCAACTACATAGTATCGCTAAAAACTTGTTCCACAAGCACCATAAACAATTTTCTCTGTCTCATAGAGTTGTGCTATAAAAATAGCTTGGACCATAAATTCGAGCTGGCTTATTATGAACGAGCTTAAAAATAGATGAATCCTATTAACTCATGTCGATGATAGGGATGGGAAACTATCGATATATATATACATATATCATTATTTAGGACGTAAAAAAATAGGCAAACCCTATTTATAGAACATACTAGCTAACCCGGCAGACTTTGTTTTGCCATATAAAAAAAATAGGGTGAACAACTCTTATGACTTAGGTGTATGAAAAATAGATGTTGGCCGATTCTCTGAGCTACTCAATATGCTCTCAAAATTTCATCAAAATCGGTCCATCCGTTTCGGGTGAGTTCTCCATCTAATACTGCGACACAAGAATTTTATATATAAGATATTTTAATCAAGTTAAATTTGGTAATAATTCTATATAATTTGTAAATATTAATGTACAAAAGATTTTAAGTGGTTATATATATTTATTATGTCTTTTAATATATGTATCTTTTTGTATAACCAAAGTCCAAATCTTCGTTCTTTAATCGTCGTGTGTATTATTTCTATTTTAATATAAATTAAATTTCAACAAAAAATATTTCGTCTAAATTCCTGAATTTTTGTTCAAATGTCCTAACTGTCATATTTTACGACAATGACATTTCTTAATCGAAAAATACCGCGTTGAAGATAAATTATAAAATACTAGAAAAATCTTCCATTTACAATTTATATATATTAAAATAAGATTATATTTATAAACGCTTATAGAATCCAAAAATATAATATTATTTGTTTTTTTGACAAACCAGTCAAAGATTGCGTACTTTGCACTTAAGTTTTTTGTACAAATAATATTACAAGGAAAAATTATAAATAAAATACACTAGACGTTTAAATGTCTTATATTTAAAAATTTAATTATGTTTTGACGTATAAAGTATTAAACTAGTGATGATAAATAAATCGATATATCGGTTTTTTTGATAAAAATCGATATGTGGCACATCCCTTCGTAACAGTTACCTCCTTGCCCACATTTCTTAATAAAAAAAGCTCACTTGGTCGGCAGGTTAGTGCTGTACAAGTATTTTTCTTACAAACCTGACTCTACTAGACATACTTTTTATTACGAACCGTTAATTCTTAGTTTATTGACATATTTTATATTCATATTAGTTTTCAAACTAATGTTTTAAGATGGAGTTAAATAAAATAAAAGTTTTTATTACTTGTGAATACGTTAACATTGTACGTACATATATTATTTTTAAGGCATACTTACTACTACTACACAATTAAAAAAAAACTGAATTAATATTATGGTTAGAATATAGTAAGATTTTTTGGGATTTTACAGTGACTTTATACAGGGTGACTGGTGAATTACTATCAATATTTAAGGAGAATACTCGGTACATGATTCTCATTCGAATTATGTAAAAAAAATAGGTACTTAATTTTTGACCAAATTTCCGTATAAATAAATAAAGTGTGGACACGTTCCAAGTGTTCCCAGTGTGGACGCGTGCGGCGGCGTGCTCATACAACACCACGCCGCCGCACGCGTGTGTGTGTGTGTGTATACCTAATCTGTAGGGTGTTCACACGATGCGTATTAATTACATAGAAGTTTATTAATATTTATGTTATATTAATTTTTATTTTGTCATATATGATCGTCAAATATCACGTCCTCAAGTATCGATAGTAATTCACCAGCAACCCTGTATAATCAAAAGGATTACTAAATTATTTTAATTATCTAAGTGTCGATTATTCAGAATTTTGATTTGGAGTTTTCTTTGTTTCGGCAAATTTAAAGCTAAATTATTTCAAAAGGAATTATCATAGTTCATTTATTACAGAGAACTCATATCTATATATGTATATATATAAAAGAAAGTTGTGTTAGTTACACAATTGATAACTCAACTAGAGCTGTATGTATATGGTTGACAATTGGTGGAGATATAGCTTAGAAAAAGAGAAAGGACATAAAATACTTCACATCCAATTGAAAAAGAAAACAAAAACAAGTTGATCAAATCCAAAATCTTCTTATCTACTGTCTTTAAGGAGGAATAGAGTTCACCCTGCAATCTATACATTTCTTATTCCGAAACTAACGCAGATGAAGTCGCGGGCAAATACTAGTATATTTTTATATATATAATAAGAACAGACAGATGCTTATTACTTATTAGTGACTTAGCTGCAGACATAAGTTCGCTATTAAGAAATATGAGCACAGAGTAATGTAACAAAAACTTTATTATATTTTCAAGTCTTTATTTCATTCATAGTTAATTTATATACACATGCTACCTCTGTCACTGACTTACTCTGTTTGAATTACGACATCGCTTTTAAAGTGTTTCATATTATTATACTAGCTCCTGCCTATTATGTATTTACTGTAGAAAAGATCTATGTCATTAGTATACTCGTATTATGGTAAATTATCTCTTAATTAGAAGCTAGATAGAAAAAGCGAGACAGGTATAATGGATAAATCTCTCTACAACCTACTAAAAGACTTGGGCCTGTCCAGAACTAATATCAATTCGTACTAAACCTACTTCGAAGGCAGCATTAGTAAGTTCGTTTCAAATTAGGTAGAGAGAGGAGCTTGGACGGTGGAGGTGATCGTTTAACGCGTTAGATAGAGACTTAAACCTACACCTGGGTCACAAGTCCCAGTCACTGTTGAAGCTCCTCTCACTACAACGATGGACCCGACACACGCACCGTGAATACATGGAATGATGAGAGGTTTCGTCTCTGTTAAACAAACATACAAAAGACATATTTTGAACAAATATTTTAACATTATCTTGAACGCGTGTGTGTGTGTCTGTGTGTGTGTGTGTGTGTGGGTGTGTGGGTGTGTGTATTTCGTTTTAACAACTTCGTAATTCTCTCCACATTCGTCTAAGACATGTTTAAGCAACATGTAATCTAATATTTACTTGTATATATATAGTCAAGCGAAAATCATTCTTATATTTAGATTCATAAGGTATATTATTAATTAAAGCTTATCTATTAGACAGATTTCACGTGTTGGTAAATATAGTTAAGAAAACTCGACTTGAGTTCTTTTATGAATGATATAATGTAATGATTACTTGAGATGCATTTTTTACTAGTATTAAAAGTGAAGGAAAACATCGTGAGGAAACCTGGACTTATAATATCAAATTATAAGTTTGAAATCACCAACCCGTCTTGAGCAAGCGTGGTGATTAATGCTCAAACCTTCTCCATGTGAGAAAGAGGCAGCTCAGCAGTGGGCTCTGATAGGATGATGACGATCAATATTAAAAATTATACATATTTATTGTTCTGTTTCATTTTAAGCAAGAATCATGTCTTTTAGTAGGTTATAGAGAGATTTTTCTGTTTTAGAAATACATATAAATAGTAATTAATATATTCGTAAGTTAACTTAAAATATGTGAAGTAAAATGTGTTTTGATAGTATCGTGTTCAAAGCAGAACAAGCCTCACTCCGAGATAATAATCTCTATACTTACCACAAGTTTGTAACGTAAGACGTAGCGTATCCCGTTTCTCATTCTACAGGGTGACTGGTGAATTACTATCGATATTTGAGGACGTGATATTTGACGATCATATATGACAAAATAAAAATTAATATAACATAAATATTAATAAACTTCTAAGTAAAGTTAACCAAAAGTTATGTAATTAATTACGCATCGTGTGAACACCCTACAGATTAGGTATACACACACACACACGCGTGCTGATACAACACTTCGCCGCCGCACGCGTCCACGCTTGGAACACTTGGAACGTGTCAACACTTTATTTATTTATACGGAAATTTGGTCAAAAATTAAGTGCCTATTTTTTTTTACATAATTCGAATGAGAATCATGTACCGAGTATGCTCCTTAAATATTGATAGTAATTCACCAGTCACCCTGTATAATGATAGTATATGTTAAGATGTGAGTGAAAAATTATTAACGCTGCGTATGTAGTGACCATGAGAACTCATATTAAGGATACAGATTTTATTTATATATTAGTCGTTATTTTTTATATATATCTGGACATAGTTTTGTAGTATTTTAATATATTTTTCCTTATAAGTGAATTCTGTTTCTTTTAAAATAAAGAAAGTTTTCAAGACGAGTGATTACTGTGCTAGGGTTGTACATTTACAAATAAAACCATTTCTTCTTACCATCATTTAATATGATAATCAAGTACTATACAATACAAGGTAAATTCTACAATATATATTTTATAACTACATAATTAGTAAACTAGCCGAAATATCCTGATTATGAAGAAATAATATTTTAAAAAACGCGTAGCTTACGAAAAACTTAGTTTCATTTAAATGTTCAAAAAAGTCTTACCTATACAGGGTGACTGATGAATTCCTATCAATATTTAAGGAGAATACTCGGTACGTGATTCTCATTTGAATTATAAAAAAAAATAGGTACTTAATTTTTGACCAAATTTCTGAATAAATAAATAAAGTGTGGACACGTTCCAAGTGTTCCAAGTGTGGACGCATGCGGCGGCGTGCTGATACAACACCACGCCGCCGCACTCGTGTGTGTGTGTGTATACCAAATCTGTAGGGTGTTCACCCGATGTGTAATTAATTACACAACTTTTGGTTAACTTTACTTAGAAGTTTATTAATATTTATGTTATATTAATTTTTATTTTGTCATATATGATCGTCAAATATCACGTCCTCAAGTATCGATAGTAATTCATCAGTCACCCTGTATATCCAATTACTATCAAAAACCTGTACGTATTCTAGATCCTCTAATTCTAAATCCAGAAGATAATAACAAAACCTGAATTTACACCTTCAAAATGGCGTCAAATGTACCTGTTAAAAAATACGTTAAATCTTTTAATGTCACTTCCAAACGAGTAGAGTTTAGAAACGGTTTCAACAATAAATTCTCCACATCAGATTATACTTCTCATAACTATAATGTTTTTTAATTATTATTATCTCAATATCTGTAAGTAATGATATATATACATATATAATTTTTACAAAACAATAGGCCGAAATAGAGGTGTGTTCACACGAGTGGCAAGCGTAGCGTGACGGACGTCTACCCCGGAGTTTATTATGTAACCGGAGCTTTCTATTTCAATGTTTTATATATTATAATATATATAATATAATGTAATACGCTTTTCGTATGTTAATGTGAACTTGACCTTATGATTAAGAGATTACGTCATCATAACACGGATGTTGTAAAAATGCATGAATTATCATGAATTAGAAACAAAATGGCGATTCATGTGTTATAACTTTTTATAAATATTCACTTATTGTATTAAATTATGCTCAATACAATCAGATAACATTATTTTGACTCGAGTCATGTTTAGAAGAACGCATAGTCATCAAAACAAATAACTACATTACATTTAAACCCGCTTAACGAGAATTCTGGAACATTCTAACATATTTAACCTTGAACAAATATTAAGAAGAATTAAACATAATATAAGCATTCCCAGATCACTTGAAATATACGATAATAATAGAGTATTCTATAAAGCAGTAAACCTCATTCTATAATTATAAAGCGAGTTATAAAACGGACGAACGGTATTAATAAAAAAAGCATCATTGCGATAACCGTATTCGTGGATAATAAAACCTTTTTACATTCATTGCAATGGATAAAAATGTTCTATAAATAATTTAAAAGGTTTAAATCGACTTATACTTACATATTTCAACTTATTTCTATTACTTTTTTATAATAATATGCAAACTTTTTACTGTCAAATGTCAATGTTATTTTATTTGTGTCATAAAACCTTTGTGCTGTCAATGTCAACGGTACAGCCGATGTCGCCATTGTATTAAATCCTCCTTGCTGTCAGTAACGTGTTTATTACTTCCAGGTTCCCAGGCCCAGATCGAGTGCTCTCCAGAATACATGAAGGTGGTGGTACCGATGGACGGAGACAGAAAGATCTCCTACCTCGACCAACTGAAGGGTGAGCATTATTTTCATATGTCATTTAAATGTTGCCATGTTTAAAAATATGTGTTGCATTAAATTATTTTGCATAATTATTTTACAACAATTAACGTATTTTGCTCAAGTAATTTTATATATAAATAGATATATTTTTAAAGAAATGTTTTTATAATGTTAAAAATTATTAATATCGGTTTGATTTCCTCCATAAAAAAATAATGCCAACTAATAAATTTCGTGTTCGTTTCTGTAACCTACATGAAATTCAAGACTATCTGAGTTCACTTCATTAGACATTAAAAGTACTTACAGGCACTCGAAGTGTACCTAAGTTTATAATCAATTAAAATCACAACAAAAGATCTACACTTATAACGCGGCTTACTTTCGAGTACATTAAGTTTAAATTAAATATAGTTATGGCAATATTACAATGAAAGTATATAAACAATGGAAGCTTAAAGAAATCTTCGCTGGCATGAGAATGAATCACAATAGCACTAAATATGGACAACTGACACCAGTGAGGGAAACCTTGGATCTATGGAGACTATTATCATACGGACGATTTAAAATTAAATATAATTTATATTATATATAAAAGAAAGTTTGTTAGTTACGCTATTTATAACTCAAGAACGACAATATGTATTTGGTTGAAAATGGGTGGAGAGATAGATTAGAACCAGGAGACGGACATAGGATACTTTTCAACCCCCTTGCAAAAAAAAAATAAGTTGATAAAATCCAAAATCAGTTTATTTACTGCCTCTAAAGCGAAACAGTACGCCCGGTCAGCTATACATTTCTATTTGTCAAAATAACTCAGACGAAGTCGCGGGAAAAAAGTATTTTAAAATACATATATAAAAAAGTGTATCTGTATATAATGCTATAAATTATTATATAATATTATTAGTTTCCTTTATTTAGAGTAAATTTAAGTTCTAATAGAATAAGTTATTTTTTTCTATTTTCCTTTCTTCTTTTATAAACACCCTTTTTTATCTTACAATCAATACATATTTATATCTATGTATTTTTAATTTTATTCCCAAACACTTTATCGATATTGGTTTAACGATAACTATAATAGTAAGAGCTATCAAAAAGTAGTTACGTGATGATATTTAAATGTGATGCAATTAACTCGTTTTAAGTTAAAAAAAAGAGTAATATAGATAATGAAAATAAATTTAATCCTTTAAGTAGTATCAATAGCAATATAAAAATCTTGTGAAGAGGAAAACAAGGAAAAAATCCGATGACATTTTAATCACAGATTGTTTTTTTAATGCAATGGCTTCGTTTGGATTGTAATCGTGTAATATTCTGCCAATTTCAACGTTTTTGTTTGTTGGACGAATTATAATCTTGAGTACTGTGTGGAGGAAACACTAAAGAATTTTTTTATTTAAGTAAATTATTTATTTTATATTCTGCATAGGAAGCTCTAATAATCTAAAATTATTATTACTCACACTATGTAGGTAATAGATTCAGAATTAATCTGTCATATCTGACAAGTGTCAAAATATACACGAAAATGTCAAATAAAACAAAATAGATAAAAATACACTAAAATTCCAGAGTATTAATAATATCGGTTCAGTAATGTGAAAAAAATAATATAAACATACTCTTAATTTATAATTATAATAATAATATAATAGTTATTATTATATTTAAAGAGATTTTTCTTCAATAATTATTTTTTTCTAATTAGCCTTTTTTTACTAATTGATAGTAAATATTACTAAAGTCATTAAACATCAATTAATATTTTAAAACGGAGATAAAATTAATTCTTCATAGATATATATATGTTCCAAATCATCATTTTATATATTTATAAACTAATTTCAATATAATATCTAATGATGGACACTTCAATGGAACAACACAATGGTTGACGTGAGTTGTAGTTCTCGTTTTGCATCTTATATGAAGTCACAAGAAATTATAATTTCATGAGCCCATGTATATATATGGAATGTACTTATGTTATTTAAGAAATTTTAAGAGTTATATGTGAGTTTTGTTATGTATTACATAATATAGTGTTCAATTTTGTTCAATATTGAAATAGAGGCTTGGTTACTAAGCTTTGTCGACATATAGTTATAGGAAACTAGAATTGTATCAGTTAATTTCATATGTCAAATATAGGTAATATATTAAAAAGTTAATTATAATAATTAAATAAAAATCTTTATTCCATTCTACAAACTCCTTCGTGTTTCCACACAGTACTCAAGATTATAATTCGTCCAACAAATAAAAACTTTGACATTGACAAAATATTACACGATTACAGTAAGAATGAAGACGGAATAAAAAATGAACGAATTTATATAATTATTTGACAGTTCTGACACAAAAAGACTGATTTCATGAAATATTATGAAACTGTCATTTTGAAGCCAAAATTAAAGAATTAATCAATAACAATGTATTTATCCCTACTAATATTATAAGTACGAAAGTAACTCTGTCTGTCTGTCTGTTACGCTTTCACGCCTAAACCACTGAACTGATTTTAATGAAATTTGGTACAGACAGAGTTGACCTTGATAAAGAACATAGGATAGTTTTTATCCCAGACTTTTGAAAGGTTCTCTTGGAAACGCGATATAACCGAACTCCATGCGGGCGAAGCTGCGGGCGGAAAGCTCAAAAGGAAAAAAATGAGAGAACTTATTATTATAACAAAATAATGATATTTCTTCATCAAAAAGTAATATTTTCAAAGGTTATTGAGATAATAAGTTACAGAGCCGCGGGGAAGACTCGCTTTTGGTTCATTTAAATGAGATCATGAAAAAACAAAGCATCAGATATTTCAATATTTCCTTATCATGTTTGAATCTACATAAATAAAAGAAAGTCGTGTTAGTTACACTATTTATAACTCAAGAACGACTGTACGGGTTGATGAAAATTGGTGGAGAGATAGATTAGAACCAGGAAAGGACATAGGATACTTTTCCTTCCATAGAAAAAGAAAAAAAATAAGTTGTTTAAATCCAAAATCTTATCTACTGTATTTAAGGAGGAATAGAGTTCGTCCGGTCAGCAAAACGTTTATAATTCTGAAACTAACGCAGACAATGTCACGGGCAAAAACTAGTATTAATATAAAAATTATATATTCCTTATATTATAATGATATGTATTTTATTTGCAAATTGTTGTGTTAGCCACTCTTTTAATAATATCTCTCCGTTTCATATTTCGTATCTATTTAATGTACGTTTACATATTAAGGAAGAACTTTTATACAATTAAGAGATCTAAGACTATCGCGAGTATTCATTTAAATAAAGCTAATATTATTCGGATATACAACGCGTTTTTTATTTATTTTTAACTACATAATAACGACGTTTAGTTACTTTACAGCAACCGTCATCATTAAGAGGAGATGAGAAATCCAAAAACTATTAGTTTTTTTAATAATATATTTAACAATAAACATTATATTATAATATCTGATACAGGACGAGTTACTTAAATTCATATATATGTAATGCAATGATATTATCACCAAAAAAAAATATTTAGTTTATGAGTAAAAGTTTAACAAACAGACACACAACTAACAGGATTACTCGCCGATACTTAAATGCACTTGTGTCTAACATAACTCAATTATTTTTTGTAAGACCTCATTACTTTATTTTCAACAATATTAAACAATTCAAGTTATTTTATTATTTTTTATTTAGACCTCGTGACTTATATATTTCAACAACATTAAACAATGCAAGTTAATTCTGAATTATTTCACTCATCCCTCATTATTTGCCTTTATTATAATTCTTTCCTGAATTTGTCATCGTCATATTAAAAATATATCGCGATTAAAATATTTGAGTTAATTTGATTTTAACTACGAAACTTTCTTATATGTATATTATAATGAGAATTACATATTAAAACTTATAATACACCTAAGACTACATGATTGACCCGATGTTAGGATAGCAATACCATTCCATAGCTTGTGTGTATCAGGAATCTTCTGGTTCACACGCTTGGTGTTCGTTCCGCGGAGTCAGCGGCGTCACTCGGTATATATTTTATACATACAACGTGTTGCCTGACAATGTTTTTTATTTCTTAATATGTTGCGAATACATAACAATCATTGTTTGTATATATGTTTTCAGATTACACCCCCTGTGAACCTATCATCGAGGGTAATTCAGCGACTTTCATGCTAGATCTACAAGAGTATCACAAATGCGCCGTCACAAGAGTACTTAATAAGATCACTGTGAGTAAAAACAATGATAAAAACTCATAATTTTAACAATACTTACTATAATAGCAACTGGTTTGCACTAAAACTAGGGATTAAGATACTTTTTTGAGCTCATGACTTCTTACAACCACCAATTATTAATTTAAAGAAGTCATACATATTTAAAAGAAATTTCTGTCAGTATATTCTCAAATTTTTTCAATTATCAAATCAGTAGGTACGATTGTAAAATATGCAATATATTAAATATAATGAAAATTGTTAATATTAATAATGTAAAATTAACATGATTTTAAATAGTCTGATTAAAAATAGACAAAACAATCTTTCAATGATTAATCCTTACTAACGGTTGTATAATACCAAAGTGAATAATAATAAATCTTTATTTCGAACACATAGTCCATAGGGTACAAAAGAAAAAATATAATAATAATAAAATAATAAAAAATATCAAAGCGATTTTTCCGAGTAATATGTAGTACATCCATATTTTGTACTTTCTAAGAGTATTTAGACACCACTGACAGGTGAAGGAAAACATCGTGAGGAAACCTGACTTATGATATCAAATTACAAGTTTGAAATCACCAATCTTCCTTCCGAATGCTGCAATAAATAAAAAACAAAAGAAAATGGCGTCGAAGCGTCTTTGTCAATCAACCTGTTGGTTAAATCCAGTCTGGTCGCACAAATTGTGAACGCCTTGCATACTAATATCATTGAATACATTGCAAAACATAATAAATACAATAAACTGACTAATATTACGTAACAATTTAACATTTTATTTGTATTTTGACATATTTGAAGTTTAAAACAGATAATTTCTTTATTTTGTTATAAAGTAATTCCAATATGGCTGCCAACGCGTTTGATCACTTCCTGGTTTTTTGTAACGAGACATCCTAGCCTTGATTCTAGTTTTTGTTATGTAATCTTTCATCGTGTACTTCACTACATGTTTAAACTTCTTGTTATCAACATTCAAACTAAAATAACTGTTCCTAATATAACAACCAATTATTATTAATAACTTTGTAAATAAAATTGTACACAGATTGTCGAAATTACTTTTACGTGACATTGGCAGAATGAAGTATGCACGTTGCACATTTAATTACTCTTTAAAAAATATAGTGTCACATTGACAACAATATGGTGGAAGTTGTTTTTATACGATAATCTTATATTAAAGTGAGATTTAGCTTTTATTTTCAAAAGTAAATACTTAAGAGATTTAATATATTATGTATATGTTTTTTTAATCAGGGTATACGGACTTATTATCACAAAGTCGTAATAGAAGACGCGTCGGGCGGTCGAGATACAGTAAGAGTGAGGTGTGTTGTAAGTAACAAGCTGAGGGCACTCTCCAAGCGGGCCGTCGAACCATTCCCCGTGGACTTCAATGAGCCAGAGTGAGTATTATAAATGAAAATATACATCAATTAATAAAATAAGTGAATATATTTGACAGTGACGTTTTGACGTTAAATGTCAACTTTTTTTTGTTGTCTCCATTCGCACTAGAATCGTGGAGTATTATGCCAATGTCAATATTTTTATTTGTTTGACGAGTTATTGTATTGAGTACTGTGTGATGTTACGATTGCTGATTCATTAGGACCTAGAGTAAAAGTGGCATTTATACATGTGTTTGAAATTGGTCAAATGAAAAAAGTTTTGTACTTGTTTTTTTTTATATTATTACATTAGACCGATAAAATGTAGAATGTGGAAGTAAAAATATAAGAATTTTTAAATTTATTTATATTATGAGGGCGTAGAAATAAGATTATTTATATCAAGGAATAGTTAAAATGTTAGATAAACAAAACGATAATAAGAAATGCAATTAATGGGTTATAGAAACATTCCAAAAATATTTGTAATTTAAATGTCACTAATATTTTTGTGATTACAAAGCGTCTTTCATTATATAGACTACACACTCCCGACGTTTCGGTTACTTTGTAGCAACCGTAATCACTAAAACGAGGTTATAATATTAAATATCAATATCAATTATAAAAACAAAAATATAAAATTTTAAGTAATATTGTTATACGAAATAAATATATCCCTTATTTCTTCCTGTCTTTGTATATATTTATAAATATATACTATGAATAAAATCTATATATTTTTCTCATAACATTCCAGTGTTCTCGATATCACGAGGTACATGGAGGGCAGAGCGCCCGAGCCAATGCTGGGGGCTGTGGTCAAACAGAATGGAAGACAGTGAGTTATTATATAACATGACTTATATAACGATACACAAGTATATATAAAGAATTATATTTTATTGATTGGTTTTACTATAGAAAAAACTTGGAATATACATATTAGAAACTTGATTAACCGGACTAATTATTGTCAATAGGCATTCAGATAATCGAAAATCCAGATAACAGAATGTATGAAGAAAAGTGGGGTTTTGTGTATATGTAGTACCATAATATTATATATTTATTTTAAAAAAGAAACAAATACATATCAATGAGAATCAATGTTTTGTAATAAAAAATTAAAGGATATAATTTCTAAGATATACATACAAATTCATGTATGTACTAAAAACAGATTTAATCATGAAATAAATTACAATATGTATTTGGTAATTTGCAATTGGTGATCATAAATTAAAATAAAAGTTTAATTTGCTTTAGAATATTTGGTAATTGTCATTTGATGTACGCCACTCGCAACAACACCACTAATTTTTATCCGGACTTGTCCGTGGTCCGGATAATCGCGAATCCGTATAACTGAGGGCCGGATAATCAGGTTTCCATGTATATCCAAGTAGTTATGACATTCGAGTTAAAAAGTAGGCTATATCCTCCAGGATTCAAACTATGTTTTTACCATAAGTCATCAAAATCCGTTCAGTTATGTAAGCATAAAAACATAACAGACAATAATAAGATAGACAGTGTTATTGTCTCATTTATAGTATAACTAGGGATATACAGTTCTTCCTGGCAATTTACCAGCTTTAGCTAGGGTCTACCTTCCTACTTAATATACATAGTTATAATAATATTATTTTTCATATATCTGTCTCATTATCACTCATTATTTATTTATTTCCCTTCTACCCTCCATATAGAGTGTCGGGTGAGATCTCAGTAAGTCCGGGGACTCCGCTGTCCATGGACATCTTCTTAGACAACAGCTCGTCTCCTGTGTACGGCCTGCTTGTCAACTACATGCACGTGACAGACACCGGGAAACAACAGGAGACTATTATATTTAACGGGTATGTATGAATATATATATACTAGCTGCGCCCCGCGGTGTTACCCGCGGATTATCAGGTCGAACATTTTCTCGAAAAGCCTATATGTTATTCCTGGACGTCAGCTTCCTGTATACAAAATTTTATCAAATTGGAGTCAGCCGTTTGAGCGTGAAGACGTAACAAACATACATACTCACAAACAGTGGCGGCTGTAACTTAAGTGCACTCGTGCGCTGAACCACCAATACAAAAGATTTAAAAATTACAAAAAATTACTTCATATTTATTTTTAAATTACCATTTTAATATTTATTTTTAAACATATGAAAACGTATAAAAAATGAAATTTAATAATATTATGGTCAAAAAGTTTGAGCGCTTTACTTAACTCATATCGTGCGCTTCGGCGAGTGCACGAGGACTGCCAATACATCTTGTATGAGATACGAAATAATACGCCTGACGCGTGAAACAAAAGATAGTTCATAGAAATGTACCGAGTAATGAGTCGGTTCTCGAGCGCCGCACGAGCGACCGAAGATTACCGAGAGCACCCGATGTATGACGAATTGAGCCATGATTGACATCTAGTTATGTTTTGTTGCATTTTCTAAATTTGAGAACTTTAACTGATTTAAATATTTTTGTAAAATGCACCACCAGTTCGATTACCCACCAGCCGCCACTGCTCACAAACTTTCGCAATTATAATGTTAGGAGGTTAGGATATTGTGTTAGGTAGAGAGAGGAGCTTGTACAGTGGAGGTGAGCGTATAACGCGTTAGAAAGGGTCCCTTAAACCTACACCTGGGTCACAAGTCCCAGTCACTGTTGAAGCTCCTCTCACTACAACGATGGACCCGACACACGCACCGTGAATACATGGAATGATGAGAGGTTTCGTCTCTCTATATATATTAAACCTACACCTGGGTCACAAGTCCCAGTCACTGTTGAAGCTCCTCTCACTACAACGATGGACCCGACACACGCACCGTGAATACATGGAATGATGAGAGGTTACGTCTCTATTGAAGTAAAACTTATATACACGCTTGACTTGGGAGTAAATAATGAATGCGTGACGAAAGCGTTACGAAAAGTGTGATTGGGTGACACGAACGAAAGTGAGAGGGAGATAAAAGTTAGTAAAGGAGCAAAGGAGAGAGTAGTGCGTTGTCTTTCTTTAGCCAGTGCATCTTTATACATATATAATGTTATATTTTTTTACTTTATTACAGATGTTCCGTAGATCCATATCTGTTTGACAATTTCGTGACTACAGACGGTAAAAATTTGACCGCTAAGTTTAGAGCGTTTAAGTTTCCCGATACTTCATACGTGCTGTTCAGAGGGACTGTTACAGTGTGCCTCGACAAGTGTCAAGGAGTGAGTATTAATAAATATATATATATATAGGGTTCAAACAAAATCATGAAAAAAAATTGCCATACAAACCTATAAAAATAAATCAAACCTTAAATGAAATTTGTATTAAAGAGTTTAAACTAATTATTATATAAAACCAGATTGGATTATCTAACTTAAATTTAATTTGCTATGACGAAACTCGTTGCCAAATAATTTCCCGCGCGAATTAACGTCATTTCGGATGCGTTCCGGAGTAAAGATTCTGTTTGAATTAAATATGTGTTGCCTATACATACATATATTAAAAGGCTACATATATTATTGTATCCTATATTCGTTGATTATTGTTATGTAGAACAGAAAGCAGTTTAGTTTGCATGCAAAAAATAATCCAACATAACTTTTACTGACAAACTGTTTAAGTTAAGTTTAAAATTACATTATTTAGTTTTCAGAATAAATATTACGTTTTTTTTATACTATGCTTCATATGCACTGGATTCCTAGACATAATATAATGTTTCAAATAACTTTTAAATCAGATATTTTTATTATTAAATTTCTAATACTCTTAAATTTAATTCCACAGGTTCAATGTACGAATGGTGTAACAGCGTATGGTAGGAAACGTCGTTCCATCGCTAGCACAACCTCAAACAAGGTGTATGAAGTATCACTCACTACTATCATTAAAGTAGACTGGAAAGGTGGAAATAGGGAGGAAGGTTAGTTATAACAATTAATTGACGATTTATTAACATTATACAGTAGAAACTCGATTAACCGGACTAATTGTTGTTAGGCATTGGGATAATCGAAAATCCGGATAACCGAATTTATGAAGAAAAGCCGGTTTTGTGCATATGTAGTATTTAGTTTATTAAAAAAAAATACATGTATACTAATAACTAAAACTAAAATAAAATAATAAGTTAATTTGGTTTAGAATATTTGGTAATTGTCATTTGACGTACGCCACTCTCAACAACACCACTAATTTTTATCCGGACTTGTCCGTAGTCCGGATAATCGCGAATCCGTATAACTGAGAGCCGGATAATATAGTTTCTACTGTACTAAAGTTTGCCAATGACTCGACAAAGAGTCAAGTTCAGAAAGAAATATATAGTGTTTTAAAACAATAAATTTGTGAATCGACCGTCAGCGACATCTATTGTCAAATGACTTTAAACATGATATAATAATTATGCGTTCACCCAACATTAATACAAAATGTTATTTTATTTTATTGTAGCCCATAGCTTATTCTGATATCTAAACTACATTACTAGAAATTTTCATTAAAATCTGAGTAGTTGTTTTTGAGTAAAGAACTAAGCTATACAGGGTGACTGGTGAATTACTATCAATATTTGAGGACGTGATATTTGACGATCATATATGACAAAATAAAAATTAATATAACATAAATATTAATAAACTTCTAAGTAAAGTTTACCAAAAGTTATTTAATTAATTACGCATCATGTGAACACCCTACAGATTAGGTATACACACACACACACACACTCGCACGTGGCGGCGTGGTGTTGTATCAGCACGCCGCCGCACGCGTCCACACTTGGAACACTTGGAACGTGTCCACACTTTATTTATTTATACGGAAATTTGGTCAAAAATTAAGTACCTATTTTTTTTACATAATTCGAATGAGAATCATGTACCGAGTATTCTCCTTAAATATTGATAGTAATTCACTAGTCACCCTGTATAACTGTGAATTTTGAGCAAAATCTGTTCGGTGGTTTTTAAGTAAAAAATCCGATTATTGTTTCAGAGGACGTCTTAACTCTATTAAAGAACCTCAAAATAGCCAATCAGAAGCTCGGCGAAGAAGACGTAGCCACTGTCTCACAAACCAGCGACTTAGTATACAAAACAAACAACAGCAGCGTCAATTTACCCGCCATTATAATAATGTTCATTAGTCTGGCAACACTGTTCAAGATGGCGGTCTGATTTTGACAGCTAACCGAAATGTCAAAGTCATTGCAAATATTATGTTAATTTTTTAACATATCAAGCTTAATTTTTAACTATAATAATATAAAGTGAACAAAAGACGTTTGATACAAGATGAAGTAACAACGAAATTTTGATATATTTTAAGTTGAAGTGATTTAATTGTAGTTATAAGTGCCTTTTAAATAATGCTGATGCATTTCACTAGTCCTACAATAAATGAGTGAATACTCTTCATGAGAACTTGTACCAACTAGCGTTAAGACACAGCCATCGGAAATAAACTTATGGAATACGTAATTGTGGTGCTCACGATAATGTTGAAGTAATATTAATATTAACTAGCATTAACAGAATAAAAAATAAATGCTTTAGTTTTTGTTTCTTTTTCCTAACAAATCCTTAATAAGTCATGTTAATGTTTTTATCTGTTGAACTCGTAGAATCATTTACAAAAAAATAGGGATGTCCTCCGTGCACTTTTTGATAATCGACATTTCGTATTACTTAATGAAAATAAATTGTTCTAACAAATTAAGATTCGAAACACACGGGCTAGGGATGGGAACCATCTATGCAGTTGCTAACATTTCATCAGTAAATTAATTCAATTTTAAAGGAATTAAATGCAATACACATAAATATTTGTAGACACGTCGTTTTAATTACAATTGATGCATTTGTTTTGGAACTAATTAGTCAGTTTAGTACGCAATCATTTATTTTTAGTTTATCGTTGCATATTTGAGCATACATAGGTCCCAATTCCTAGCGTCGGATTTTTCCGTCGTTGGCGTTGTAGGTCAAAGAAAATTTCTAATAATAAAGAGAGTAATTCATAAACTTTCGACATTGTTTTTAGGAAAACCATTTTATTTCAAAATCTAGTTAAAATATATAAAAATTACAGTTTACATTAAACTAAACATATATTTCTTTACCTTCCTACAGCATTTAAGCTTGATTTTATATTGCATTGTACCTGTTCTCTGAGAAAGTATATGGGTCTCCTAAAACCTAATTTTAATTTCTCCATATATACAAAATAAAACAATAACTGGAAGTAACTATTTTATTTTTATATACAGTCTTGTGTTTAAAATAAAAGTCAAAAACAAATGTTATACCCTACATATATATTTTTTCACTGGACCTGTTTCTTAACCTTGTACAAAAAAACCAACTCTTCAAAAGCCACTTGAGTGGGTCTCATACTCGATTAGTTTATAATATGTTCCAGGCAGTAGGGTCAAGCCAATGTTACTTTGATAAGTTCTATACATTTTGAGTATGAGAGCATCGAAAATGAGACTTATAATTCCTACGAAAACATTGTCTCTGAAAGACAAAGATTTTGCAGAATATATTCTTACAAGCGTGTGTGATCGTCCCGTGACGCCTCACAGACACAGATGATTAAAAGTAGTTAAACGAAACCGAACTCTTTATTTTGTTATCATTGCGCCGTATTTGCCGCTATTATGTTTTCATTATTATTGTAATCGCAATTTTTTTAAATATATTTCTATTGGTACATATCTAAGCGCACGGTAGTGCGCCGGCCAAGTTCCACAGGCCGGCGCATGCCGTGCACTATATTTACACGAACCGTTTCGACCCACTTTTGACCCCCCTGTAGCTCAGTG
Source organism: Danaus chrysippus (assembly GCA_916720795.1). NCBI lineage: Eukaryota > Metazoa > Arthropoda > Insecta > Lepidoptera > Nymphalidae > Danaus > Danaus chrysippus. The sequence continues at coordinate 1,189,979 of CAKASE010000070.1, forward strand.
CCTATTGCAAGTACAGAGATAAAATTTTACCTACGTAATCATATACTAGAACTAAAGCAGTATGCCAAATTTCATAGATAAAGCTTCAGTAGATCCTGAAATATGACCCTGTGAAAATAGCTAATTTTGGCACTGACTCACTGACAGGTAATCAAAACCTCTAGGCCACTTCCCATTGTTTTAGCATTATGAAATTTGGTACACAGGTTGTGTGTTATATGTAGATTAACAAAAAATTAAGAAATTTAAGAAATCGGTCAAGCGTGAGTTGCCTCAATTCTAAATATCGAATTTTTAATAAATTCGACCCACTTTTGACCCCCTGTAGCTCAGTGTCTATTGCAAGTACAGAGATAAAATTGTACCTACGTAATCATATACTAGTCCTAAAGCAGTATGCCAAATTTCATAGATAAAGCTTCAGTAGATCCTGAAATATGACCCTGTGAAAATAGCAAATTTTGGCACTGACTCACTGACAGGTAATCAAAACCTTTATATAGGCGCTCAGCTCAGCACAATAAAATACATAATAATGAAATATTAATGATTAATAATATGAGTACATCTTTCAATCGGTGATAAATGAAACTAAAAAATAAAAAATAAATATAGTTTAAAAAAAACTAAAAAACACGCTCCAATGATGAAAGAAACCGCGTGGAAACTAATTTAACCTTTACAACCTTGGAAATCAATTTAATTTAAATTGTTTAAAATAAACAATAAATGGTATTATTGAAAAAAAAGCGTGGGGCGCTTCTTAAGAACTGATATATATATATATATATATATATATATATATATATATAAGGGATAAAAAATATTGTCATGTATACATTATGCACACTGTATAACTTAATTAAATATTGCTTACCTAAAAAATCAGGTTTCTATTGTTATAAATTACTTTCGATAGATGGCGCTAGCGGTATAATTGAATCGCGATATTGTTTTGTCTGCAGTATATATGAATGAAAGTCGATAAGGAATCGATGGTCATTTCTTTCTATTTCTTTCTACACTTATATCTTGATATCTTATATATGGTTACGATTACGATTAAATGGATCACTGATTTGACTTGCTAAAGGATTAATTTTGATATTGCTTATTGATTGATTACTTGTGTGTGTTAAAAGCACAAATTCACTCTATTTCTTTTCTACTATTCATTTACCAACGATGGAAATTGTACATCTTTCGGTGGTTGGCGGAGATATACTACATAGGGTAATTCCTATGCCATCAGATGGTAGCTGTATGTTTCATGCTGTAAGTTATGCATTGTACGGCTGTATAGTACGATTGTATGTACGATTTCTTGAAAAAAAGTATTGAAATCTCACCAAAAACATGCCTGTTAAAAAGGGGGCCAAGTTCCAATCGGCTAATTGTTTGCCTAAAAAAGGGGTGAAATCCAATCTAATGCCAAGTTTAGATGCACTTTGAAATCGATCATAATCATCTTCATCAACAGCATGATCCACTGGTAAACATTTGCCATTCCCAAGACTCGCCACCACACCCAGTCCTCTGCCTTCCACATCCAGCCACTACCCGCCACCTTATTCACGTCAACGGTCCATCGGGCCGAAATTCACTTTACCATACACCCAACTTAAAATATGGTATAGTTGTGAAAATACGTAGGTGCTTGGTTAAAAATATCTAAAATTATAATACTTCTAAATTTGAACTTGGCAGGTTAATTTAATTATTTAAATTATATAAATATAAATAATTATATAACTAAATAATAAATTAATGATACAATTAATTAAGTGTTACGTACAGCACGAAAACCTGCCAAGTTCAAATTGAGAAGTATTATAATTTTAGATATTTTTAACCAAGCACCTACGTCTTTTCACAACTATACCATATTTTAAGTTGGGTGTATGGTAAAGTGAATTTCGGCCCGATGGACCGTTGACGTGAATAAGGTGGCGGGTAGTGGCTGGATGTGGAAGGCAGAGGACTGGGTGTGGTGGCGAGTCTTGGGAATGGCAAATGTTTACCAGTGGATCATGCTGTTGATGAAGATGATTATGATCGATTTCAAAGTGCATCTAAACTTGGCATTAGATTGGATTTCACCCCTTTTTTAGGCAAACAATTAGCCGATTGGAACTTGGCCCCCTTTTTAACAGGCATGTTTTTGGTGAGATTACTATTATTAAATGTATATGTGAATTATTTCGGTCAACGCCATCTAGTGGTATACGTTGAGACTACGTTATCGTTCCCGGAACGCCAGCGCCACGTAGCGGCACTCGATGGAGTTTGTGTATATTTATTCTTGAACCGTATTACTGAGTGATTATACCGTGGTTGATTGTAAAAGTGTGTTTTCTTGAATCTTCGTCAACCACCGATAGATGCCCACATAAGAAAACTATGAACAATAATTATGATATTGGCCCTCCACCGTCATATATTTATCCATCTGTGCGCGAAACTGACAAGAAAGCTGAACAATGTTTCTGATAATTCAGATTCAAATCCATCTTCTATTAAAATTAATACAACGTAGTAATTGTAAGTCTCTACTTAGAATATTTAATATTTTTTTACTATTTTTTATTTCTTGAAATTAACAGGGTAATTAAAACCAAAAATCAAGATCTCAGTCTTTTAATAGAACCATATATAAACCTAACAATACTAAGAAACTAACACTGACGACCAAACAAATCAAAACACATCACCTAACTTCAATTCCTACATACAACTGGACAGAGAATATATGTATGTCTTTATGTCATTATGACATACATAGACATATACATATGTCATTATGACATATGATTATGTCATAATGACATACAAATAGAACATATGATATACATAATACAATAATTCTGAACGCGATCAAAATAAAAACATTAACAATTACTTTACATACCAAAAGAAAACTTAAAAAATCCTACGATTTTATTAAAAAAATTCATTAGTGTGCGTTAGAGAAGGAACTTTATGAATTTCGATCGAAAATATTATGAAAATCAATATACAAGATAAACATAGAAAATACATTATTTAGATAAAAAATAGACTCTTAAAGTAAATACTAATAAAAATCTAATACTCAAACATTGAGACGGCTAACTTAATTATATACATATTGCTTATATGGAAGATAATTTTAATAAAGGCAAGAAAAACGCTTTAAATTTAAATTTTACCTAACGTAAAATAAGATCGGTCAACCTATTTGAACGATTATACAATCGGTCAATCTAGAATACATGCAAAGAAAATATTATTAATAGTCAAACCTTAATTTTATACAAACTTGTATTCATTTTGGTCATTAAATTTTATAAAAGTTGGCACAAGATTCTTATCATAGTATTCTGGAATCAATCAAAATTCTGAATGGAACATTATTTTATTAAAACTGTTATTATATATAATAGTTATTAAATTCATTATATTGGTGGGATAGAGGGCAGATATACAAATAGAAATTGTAAAGCTGTTTCACAATGGAAGGATTCATATTATTATATATGAGACGACGAACTATTGTATCTATGAACACTCGCCGTCTGAAGAGATCTTTGATTTAAAATATATCAATAGAAAAATTATCAAAATTGTCATTTTTCATCTTAATTATAACGCTATTTCTACATATATACGATGTTAAATCATAAGATGCCTTCCACATTGACAATATCTAGTGGCGTTTTATACGTATAAGTATAAAACGCCGTAAAACATGCAAATATGAAGAGGCCTTAAGCTAATAGAAATAAAAGAATACTTAGAGAGCTTTATATAATAAAAGTACAAACGAAATTAACATATTAATTGTGAATTGAAACATTTTCACAAAATAAGCTCGCTAAGTATAAATATTTCAATTAAATTTAAAATCTGAATAAAATATAATACAAAGAATTTCTATTTAAAACAATATGAAACTATTGAATGTATCTTTTAATAAAGATATTAAGTTTTTTTATGGATAATGTAAAAATTTACACCGTTTATAAAACTTATGGAGATATTAAAATCTTTATAATATAATAATTAATTCATTGTCATTTAGAAATATACCAAAGTAAAAGAAATACTTATATCTTACTCCATTGATAAGACATTTTATATTTTGAACAAATATTTTTCTCTAATAATGAGAAAAAAATAGAAAAATCTGGAATATAGATATAATACTGAAAACAAAAATCATTACGAAATTAGCTTCCAACTATATGAATTTTTGTCTTAAACATAGGATAATTCTGTTACAAGTTGAACATATCATTATCATGTCATTATCATATCATTGTCATATCATTATCATATCAATCAGTGACCTGTTTCTCCGAGCCGCTCTGCCAGCCCGAGTCCATAGTGTTAGTATCGCTGTAACAATGATGATGATTGGTCTTCAACATCTCGTTTCCGTCTCTGATCGCTTCATACTGTGAATCCGGCGCCAAACACTTCACTTCCGGTTCATTAGAATACACCGTTTCCGGTCTGTCATCATCAGACAATAACGACTCTTCAGTGTTAGGTGATAGAGGTGATATCGGAGTGAAGAAATCCTTAGTTTCCATTGTATCTTTTTGTATGCCCTTTGGACTTTTCATTCGCAGCGGGCTCATGTGTGAACGCATTTTTGGACTTCCCTCTATTCTCATACTGGAATTGATGTCGGACATACGGCGGTCGTCGAAACGATCGATTCTGGAATCGTTCAAACGATCAGTTCTGGAATCGTTCAAACGATCAGCTCTGGAATCGTTCAAACGATCAGCTCTGGAATCGTTCAAACGATCGATTCTGGAATCGTTCAAACGGTCGATTCTAGGATCGTTGGACCGCTCTCGATCAATTCTGGAATCGTTAGCTCGATCGCTCATCCTTTCTATTCTTGAATCATTAAATCGTTCTATTCTTGGATCGTTGGACCTATCCCGTTCGTGTCTGCAATCATTTGCTCGATCACTCATACGATCTATTCTAGAATCGTTCAACCGATCGATTCTTGAATCGTTTGACCTATCTTGATCACTTCGATCCAGTCTAGCATCGTTTCCGCGGTCACTTATAACTCTTGAGTCATTCATTCGATCAATTCTAACGTCACTGGCACGTTCTCGGTCACTACGATCTAATCGACACTCACTCACCCTATCACTCATTCGTTCAATTCTAGAATCGTTCAATCTATCAATTCTAGAATCGTTCAATCTGTCAATTCTGGAATCGATCGATCTATCACGATCGCAACGCTCCAATCTCGGATCATTACGCATGCTCATGCGTTCGATTCTGGAATCGTTCAATCTATCGCTCATCCGATCGCTTCTGGAATCGTTCAATCGATCTCTGGAGTCGTTGATTCGTTCTATCTGATCGCTCGAACAGATCCGTTCGTGTCGTTCGTTCCGGTCCACACATTCCCTGATCGTTCCGTGTTCCGTGTAGTCCAGCCTGTGTTTCTGTTTGTCCGTGTGTCGTCGCCTCTTTGAGCTCTGTGTGTGTTGTCTCTGGCGTGTGAGTGTGAATGAACCATCTGATTCTGATGATTCGTGATGATTGTCTATGGTACCGACCAACGATACATTCGGATTCATACAGCATTCGGCCTGGAAATTTAAATCATATATGTATTACTTATAGGTGTCTATTTTATTAAAATAATGATACAGAGTAGATGTACATATATGGAGTTTGTTAAGAGATGACCATTCATTCGTCTGGTGGCGCTCAATGGAGACGGATTAATACTCGGCACAGATAAGAAATTTCGTTTTCATATTTATCATACTTTTTTAATTTGCTTTTCATTTGTTTTGTTGGTTAAAACGCTGTAGGTGATCCTTACTAATATTATAAATGCGAAAGTAACTCTGTCTATCTGTCTGTTACGCTTTCACGATAAAACCACTGAACTGATTTTAATGAAATTTGGTACAGACAGAGTTGAACTTAAGAAAGAACATAGGATAGTTTTTATCCCAAACTTTTGAAAGGTTCTCTTGAAAACGCGACATAACCGAACTCCACGCGGGCGAAGCTACAGGCGGAAAGCTCGCTTGAAATAGTAATAAAACCATACAATAGTTATATAATAAATTCTCTTATTTTAACGATACTTTACCCAACAAAATAGTTTAATTAATAATTTATTTATTTATTTATATTATAATTATAATAATGTATACCTTAACACTAACAGTGCAACAACTGGATACATCTGCGAAGTAAACCTCGGACTCTGCCTGGCGATTTTCTTGTAGGGAAGACCTAGAACAATATTTGAGGTCAATAAAATATAATCAGTAATATATTAGTATTGATATGTAGTCAGTGATGGCCTAGTGGTTAATAGGCACGCTCATGCATGAGGCCGCGGGTTCGATCCTGGCAAGTACCAATGTGATTTTTCCGAGTCATATGTACTTCTAAGAGTACTTAGACATCACTGATTAATGCATTCCCAAAGAGGGTTGATGTCAGGCGGCCGGTCGTAAAAACAATTAACCGAAACTATTCACAACATGTAAGGCAGACCCTGGCTATAGCTGGGAAAATTGTCAGGTAGAAGAAGAAGATTAGTATTGATATGTATAAATTAGGACTATGTTCTTGATTGTAGACAAGTTTTTAGTATATCTGTATGTATATATAACTAAGTAACGCTGGAATACTTATATATTCTGGTAATTTTTCAGCAGTACACATTACGTCCATATATTTAGTTTTCTAAAAGCTAAACTATATTTTATCAAGTAGTCTTATATTAAAAGATTTTTGTATATTAATGCATAACATACCTTATTGGAGAGTGTTTATCGTTCTGGAATCCCAAATTTTCTTTCCCCTGTTTAATGCACGAGTCACTGCTTTGGTCTGAAACTGATATAAAAATTTAATTAGTATATAAGAATATTATTTAACAATACTAGCGTTATATAACTAGTACCGCGACTTCGTCCGCGTTAATTTCAGAATAAGTAATATATGTATGTATAGCTGACCGGGCGAACTCTATTCCGCCTTAGAGGCTATTAATAAATTGGTTATTAGAATTCATTAAGAATGTTTTTCGATTGAACAGAAATAAATATCCTATGTCCGTCTCCTTGTTCTAATCTATCTCTCCACTTATTTCCAATCATATCCGTACAGCCGTTCTTGAGTTGTAAATAGTGTAACTAACACGACTTTCTTTTATATAATTATATATATAGATATATCATTTACCTCTACTAACACTCTTCTGATGTAAACACTCTATATCAACTGTATCTCTGTGTATATTTCCTGAACCGTTGCCCATTCTTGGACAGTTCCTATAAGGTACAAGATGTCCTCTTAATGTATTGAATCTTTCCTGTCCCACATTCACCATTTCTTGCAAGCACATGTCATTCGGATCGTTTGGATACATGTTCATATCTGGATTCAGTCTTGCTAACTCCGGATTAAGTCTTGCTAACTCTGGATTCATCCTTGCTAGTTCAGGATTTATTCTTGCTAACTCTGAATTCATCCGCGCCAATTCTGGATTCATCCTTGTTAACTCTGGATTAATCCTTGCTAATTCTGGATTGATTCTCGCCAATTCCGGATTCATTCTCGCCAATTCCGGATTAATCCTTGCCAACTCTGGATTAATCCTTGCTATTTCCGGATTCATTCTTGCTATTTCCGGGTTCCGTATATCGTTGTTGATATCCTGCATCCTATTAACATCCATGCCTTGCATGTTATGCAAGTAGTTCCTGCTGCACGCATGCATCTCATGCACATTCATAGAGCTCCTGTGGTCCATGTGATGATGATGAAGTAGTGTAGCTGATGCAGGATCTTGGTGGAGATGATGCCTGGAATTATATGAAATTATTGATTATTATATATAAAAATTAATAAAAATCACAAATATGTAATGCTAATTATTTTCTCACTACATATATTGGACGTCTACATAATATAATGGATCAAAATAATATTTAATCAAGATATAAGAGATTGAGATTGTTTTGTATGACACTTTAATGAAATACTATTTAATTTAACAATTTGATGCAACATTTTTTTTATGTTAAAGGGGACAACCGGGCAGACGGTCTACTGTGATTGGGGAAAAAGGGGAGAAAAAAGAGGCAAAAGGGAAGAAGCGACCGTCTCTCTCACTCAAAGGGCGAAACATAACCGTTAAAGACTACTTCACGCCGATCTTCTGTGAGAGGGTGGTACTTCCCCGGTCGAGCCAGTCCATGTTCGAGCTGTAGTATGACGTGAGCTAGGCTTTACCATCTATACATATAAATTCTATACATATAAATTCTATACATATATTCTATTATATTTATACATATATATACTAGAAGAGACGGCGAACTTCGTATCGCCCTATAATCAAGAAATATCTGTTACGTTTTTTTATTTATATTTTTAGAGATTACCTATTAAAGCCATAAATCTCCGTGTTTAGAAGTGCGACAGAATGATTGACATGATAGTTAGTTGTCAAATCTAATGTCAAAAAAAACGTTTGTATCAACAACTACTAATAAATTAAAAATTAATTAAACAAATATTTTCCACAAGACAAGATTGTGAATCTAAACCATTCCCAGATCCTCTTGAACACACAAAAAATTTCATCAAAATCGGTTCAGACGTTTGAAAGAAGTTTAGTGACATACACACTCACAGAAGAATTATATATATATAAAGATATACCTGCTTCCACTTCTGCCGTGGGGACTATAAGGTGGGGGCGGACCCCAAACGGTTTGACCATCCAAACTACCCTCAAATCCTTCTGCATAACCCTGGAAACTGCTTCCCTGGCCAAAATTAGCTGGGTTCTGGCTGAATGTAGCTGGGTTCTGGCTGAAAGCTTGGGTTTGTCTCGGGAATTGGTTCTGAGGGTAGTTTAGGTTTCTTTCATCGTAGGGCTGGGCTGAGTTTGGATTAGCTTCCGTCTCGCAGAAACCGTACGCGCTGTCACCCGATTGTGGCACGTTCATACGACATCGGGAACTGGAAATTATTATTCATAAAGATTAATGTATAAAATTATTATTTTTTTGCATATGTAAGTGAAGACTATTTTTGCAAAGTACAGGTTATTTTTAAAGCAAATATTTTCATAGATTGTGAACGAGATATTTGTTTTTATTGTATAATATACTATTATTTGCTCGTGACTTCGTTCGCGTTAATTTCGGAATATACATGCTGACCGGGGGAACTCCGCCCTAGAGGCGGTAAATAACAAGAAATTTGAATTTATTAAGTTTTTTCTATTTTAAAAGAATTAAATATCTTATGTCCGTCTCCTTGTTCTAAGCTTTCTCTCCACCAATGGTCAACCATATCCGTACAGTCGTTCTTGATTTATAAATAGTGTAACTAACACGACTTTCTTTTATATATAAGAATAATGGAGATGTAAATTATAATTATCATATTACTTCTGACTATTTCCCCTCGGCCATGGAAACCAACTCCAAGGTGAAGTTTTTCTTCCTGTGCCCGGATTTGGTGAGTACAAGTTACCAATGCGACCTGGAAATAAGATAATATATATGATTAAAACCAGTTATTAATATAACACTTTTAGTTAACCAAAACTGAGTGTGGTGAATATTAAAAAAATATTTATTTAACATTGGTACAATAAAATACATTTTTGGATGTAAAAATCATAATTATTAGTACCTACTAAAATCTTTGAAATGTCTTTATTATATTATTTTTTTACTTTTTAAAATAGAATTCATTTATATCATAATATATATTATTTTAATTTATGCTACAAGATATTAATTCTTTTATATTACCAGGAGCCCAAAACCTGTGTTGCACACTGAAATCCCAGGCCGGTTGTGTTGTATGACATTGAGTGCAACAGCTACATGTATTCTGAAAGACATACATACATATAAATCTCAAATTATATATGAACATACAATATAATAATTTTCTATCACAATTTATTAATAATTGTTTTTCTAAATATAATTTAAGGCACAAAATAAGTAATAAATACTGTATATATAACAATTAAATTGTTCGTAACATATATTTATTAGATTTGTATCTTAAATAAAATTAATATTGAGAGATTTTCATTTAATATAGTTATTAAAGCAGTGGCGGCTGTACCTTAAGTGCACTCGTGCGCTGAACCACCAATTCAAAAGATTTAAAAATTACAAAATATTACTTCATCTTTATTTTTAAATTAACATTTTAATATTTATTTTTTAAATATACAAAAACGTATAAACAATTAAATTTCCTTATTATGGTCAAAAAGTTTGAGCGCTTTACTAAACTCATATCGTGCGCCTCGGCGAGTGCACGAGGACTGCCAATACATCTTGTATGAGACACGCATCAATACGCCTGACGCGTGAAACAAAAGATAGTTCATAGAAATGTACCGAGTAATGAGTCGGTTCTCGAGCGCCGCACGAGCGGCCGAAGATTACCGAGAGCACCCGATGTATGACGAATTGAGCCGTTTTTGATATTTCGTTATGTTTTGTTGCATTTTAGTAAAGTGCACCACCAGTTCTATTACCCACCAGCCGCCACTGTATTAAAGTATTCATAAACGACTTTATATTATTTATTTCTCTTTAACACAAGTATATTATTATAAATCCTACTAATATTATAAATGTGAAAGTAACTCTGGCTGTCTGTTACGCTTTCACGCCTAAACCACTGAACTGATTTTATTGAAATTTGGTACAGAGATAGTGTTGACCTTGAAAAGAACATAGGATAGTTTTTATCCCAGACTTTTGAAAGGTTCTCTTGGAAACGCGATATAACCGAACTCCACGCGGGCGAAACTGCGGGCGGAAAGCTATTATAGGTATGTTATGTTAATTCCAATTATATTTCGAGGTGCTATTGATAATGTGATCATTGGAGCCCTACCTGTGATCTTTCTTGCTGTCCCGAAGCCCTGCCCGTGGTGGGTGCTCGATATAGGGACCGGCAGCGAAGCTCCAATTGTTCCCAGTACATTTTCTTGCGCTCGTGACTGGAATAAAGATATAAATTGTCATTTCTACTTGAATTGTACTGAAATAAGCATAAGAAATTCTTTAATATTTGTAACTAAACTTTTTGTAACATATTAAAGAAATTTTAGGAAGTGATTTCTAAAAATCGAGTTTTATTATATGTTATTCATTTTGCCTAAAATTCAGTAAGTAGGGAATATTTAACTCAATTTCAATATTACGATTTTAATTTAATTTAAATAACTCGATTTTAGTGAAAATATATATTCGCAAAACACCATAAACAACAAGCAAAACAAGGAATAACGGAAAAAAAAATTAATATAGCTTTTGTTAAAACTATGAAAAAATAATACAAAAGATAAATACAATTTAAAATCTTAATCGATTTGTTTAAAACATAATTTATATTAAAAAATATCAAAACCTTTATTAATAATAATCTTCTATACAAAAATAACAATAAGAATATTTTTAGCGAAGTGATGAATTAGGTCACAACGTGAATCACGCCACACTTACATTCGAGCTAATAAAATCTATTTTTAACATCACCATAGCAACCATATATGACCTAAAAACGACAGCCAAACACAATGACAGTGTGAGTTTTGACACACGAACAGCTATATAGAAAAATGTCGCACCAAAAAAGCAGCATAAGCCAGCATTCCACATGCCATTACAGCAATGACCTGGAAGAATTGACTGATGCGGACATCATCAAACAGGTGAACGAGCTAAAACAGAATATACGAATACTGAGCTTGGAAAACGAAGTGCTCGAACGAACTATATTGAGGTTGGAACCGAGTTTGATGCATGGCATACAACAGGCATTGGAATATGCAGCGAAAATGCAGAGTAATTCGTCCTTGAATGTAGGAAGCTTCGTCAAATCACAGACTTCGAAATACGGAATGGAATCCTTGGTTAGTCCATCAAGAATGATTGCTAGCCCATCGAGGGTATCAACTAGACGTGTGGAATCATCCGCAAAAGTCAGCGGAACAGTCATAATAGGCAGCGGGCCGAAAGTCAATATATTGGAGCGTTCAGAACTAGTGTCCATCGAAATGGAAATATTAATAAAGAATCTAGAAAGATCTAGAAAAAAAGCTGCCAAACAACACGCTTTATTAAAAGCTCAGCTAGAAGAAATAGGCGTTCGTGAAGCGGATATTATACGAGCGACTGAATTCTTTAATCAAGACGTCATAATAAACGGCTGGGACAGAATAGCTCAAAGAATCCCCGCTGAGATATGGATTAGGTTCATGATGGAGTGGGTCAAGATCGCTGACACGCAAATAGGGAAGTTACGACTCCGAACTAGCACGCTCAACACACAGTACAGCAAATTGAAAGGTCAAATCAAGGTCAAAGCGGAATTAAGCGAGTGTCTCAGATCCGTGGACTTTGAAAAACTGAAAATAGAGAACAAAGAATGCGTTGAAACTATAGAATACAAGCTACACCAGTTGGGAGAATTGAAAAAGATGACGGGAGACGCGAACTTGAATCTAACTATACATAAAAAGGCTATGATGGAGCAAAACACGTATCTGACTAACGTATTAAACTCCATACAAGAAAAACAGAAGCAGGCTGTACAGTGCGACAAAGAGAAAGACGTTATAGAAGCAGAGGCGGAGAAATTAGTGCAGAGGCTACACGAGGTGAGGACTGTACGTGCGGCGTATGAGGTACCAGATGTTATGGACTATGTCAACGTTAAATCAGAGGTCACTGACCTTAGACACAGCATCAAGCTTTTAGAGAATAGGTTCCGCATACAACAGATAGCATTGACCTCGCTGAATAAGAAACTCAAAACTATATACTCTAGTGTTTGATGTTATTTATTTGTTGATTTTTATATAAATATATGATTGTTACGTATGGATATGTTTGAATTAAATAGTGTTATAATTAGAATAGGTTCTGGTGGTCAAAGTCTCATCATACTGTATGTTACTCACTCTACAGGGTGACTGGTGAATTACTATCAATATTTAAGGAGCATACTCGGTACATGATTCTTATTCGAATTATGTAAAAAAAATAGGTACTTAATTTTTGACCAAATTTCCGTATAAATAAATAAAGTGTGTACACGTTCCAAGTGTTCCAAGTGTGGACGCGTGCGGCGGCGTGCTGATACAACACTACGCCGCCGCCGCGTCTGTGTGTGTGTGTGTATACCTAATCTGTAGGGTGTTCATACGATGCGTAATTAATTACATAACTTTTGGTCAACTTTACTTAGAAGTTTATTAATATTTATGTTATATTAATTTTTATTTTGTCATATATGATCGTCAAATATCACGTCCTTAAATATCGATAGTAATTCACCAGTCACCCTGTATACTGTACGTTACTCACTCTATACTGTACGTTACTCACTCTATACTATACGTTACTCACTCTATACTATACGTTACTCACTCTATAATGTAAGTTACTCACTCTATACTATACGTTACTCACTCTATACTATACGTTACTCACTCTATACTATACGTTACTCACTCTATAATGTAAGTTACTCACTCTATACTATACGTTACTCACTCTATACTATACGTTACTCACTCTATACTATATGTTATTCACTTTATACTATACGTTACTCACTCTATACTATACGTTACTCACTCTATAATGTAAGTTACTCACTCTATACTATACGTTACTCACTCTATACTATACGTTACTCACTCTATACTATATGTTATTCACTTTATACTATACGTTACTCACTCTATACTATACGTTACTCACTCTATACTATACGTTACTCACTCTATACTATACGTTACTCACTCTATAATGTAAGTTACTCACTCTATACTATACGTTACTCACTCTATACTATATGTTATTCACTTTATACTATACGTTACTCACTCTATACTATACGTTACTCACTCTATACTATACGTTACTCACTCTATACTATACGTTACTCACTCTATAATGTAAGTTACTCACTCTATACTATACGTTACTCACTCTATACTATACGTTACTCACTCTATACTATATGTTATTCACTTTATACTATACGTTACTCACTCTATACTATACGTTACTCACTCTATACTATATGTTATTCACTTTATACTGTACGTTACTCACTCTATACTGTACGTTACTCACTCTATACTGTAAGTTCACCACACTCACCTCAACAATTGATAGGCCAGCATGCAGCTGAAGATGCACACGAGCACCGCGGACACGGACAGCGCGAACACTCCGCGCAGACACCAGTACAACGCGCCGTGAACCACGCCGCAGTCAGACACGCCCTCGAACACACAGCGGACACCTGGAGGCAGAAATGAAACCTCTCATCATTCAATGTATTCACGGTGCGTGTGTCGGGTCCATCGTTGTAGTGAGAGGAGTTTCAACAGTGACTGGGACTTGTGACCCAGGTGTAGGTTTAATATATATAGAGAGACGAAACCTCTCATCATTCAATGTATTCACGGTGCGTGTGTCGGGTCCATCGTTGTAGTGAGAGGAGTTTCAACAGTGACTGGGACTTGTGACCCAGGTGTAGGTTTAATATATATAGAGAGACGAAACCTCTCATCATTCAATGTATTCACGGTGCGTGTGTCGGGTCCATCGTTGTAGTGAGAGGAGTTTCAACAGTGACTGGGACTTGTGACCCAGGTGTAGGTTTAATATATATAGAGAGACGAAACCTCTCATCATTCAATGTATTCACGGTGCGTGTGTCGGGTCCATCGTTGTAGTGAGAGGAGTTTCAACAGTGACTGGGACTTGTGACCCAGGTGTAGGTTTAATATATATAGAGAGACGAAACCTCTCATCATTCAATGTATTCACGGTGCGTGTGTCGGGTCCATCGTTGTAGTGAGAGGAGTTTCAACAGTGACTGGGACTTGTGACCCAGGTGTAGGTTTAAGGGTAACTCATGTGCGTTAAACGCTCACCTCCACTGTCCAAGCTCCTCTCACCTCACACCATTTGACAAGAACCTACTATAGCTGCCTTATATTTAATAATAATAATCTAATAACACGTAGCAATCCGAAAATTTGGTTTAATTTTCATTTGACAGTACTTTTAAATTTCAGTATATACTTATCAATAGTAACTAATTAAATATGGTTTAACAAACCACCAGCACTAAATAAATTTTAGCAAAATTTTATGAACTTGATTGAGTACTCCCAGAATAATTTGGCAAATGTTTATAATTACAATGAAGATATTGTGTAAAAAAAATGTTCAGTTTATTGAAGTGATAGTTCTTATGCCACTTCCAACATGGTTGCGTTAAACGTTTAACGCTAATGAAGGAGATAAAAAGAGAAATAGCGAGAGGGAGTGCGTGTCTATAGTGACTTGTAAGTAATGTTAGTAAAGTTTGTCTTAAAGAAACACAAAAAAATCCTTGAAAATCAATTTCTACTCCTCACTGTATTCTTTTCAAAATTACGAAGTTTCAATGCTTTCGCTCTAAGGGACTCCGTGCACAATTTTGCTTATTTAGACAATATTTAGTATTCTACTTCTCGATACTTTACTGCAAAAGATAATATAGCCTTAGTATAATCATATTCTTAAAGCTTCATATAAAAACTATTAAACGAATTCTTATCATTTATCAATCTCCCCATAAATTCGCGTCAGACATATAAATTAATAATTAATAATATATAATATAATATTATATAATATATATTTATTCTTTACATGTAGTTAAGATACACATAATAACAGTTGTATTAATTACACAACAAAGATAATAGATGGCGCTGAAGTTGGTACACTTCTATATATTATAAAGCACATAATTTATCTAAATTAATTATAAACTGCACAAACAAAGTCGTGACTTATTCTTGTATAGAATAGTTTCTAACTTACCATCATCATCGCTGGTGTGACTGTCCGGAGACATTGAGAAACAGGTACATGTTCTGGTCAACTTGGTGTACTCACAGAACTTGAGGGTTTGTAGTCTAAACAAATAAAATATATAAATATTAATATTCTGATTGATTGATTGTTCATCCTTACCAATATTATAAAAGCCAAAGTAACTCTGTCTGTCTGTTACGCTTTCGTAAACCACAGAACTGATTTTAATGAAATTTATTACATATAGAGTTGACCTTGAGAAAGAACATAGGATAGCTTTTATCCCAGACTTTTGAATAGTTCTCTTGGAAAGGCGATATAACCGAACCCCACGCGGGCGAAGCTGCGGGCGGAAAGCTAGTAATGATTATAAAACACACTTATATAATAAAAATTATTTAAATGTATATTACAATTAAAATTTTCTTTCACTTTAACAATAATTTGTGTGAAATTTAAACTATTTTTATATTATGCTTACATACAACCTATAAACTGATCTTTTCAAATTTACAAAAAATATATATACATTAAAAAATACTCTCTTTAACCACAATATCTTCTAACTGACCATATATTTTCAACTCTAGCCACAATGTTTTAATAACATATATGTATATTTAATATATACTAACTTATTCATGTGTATAACCGTAGTAGTTATTGTCACCAACACACACGTGAGTGCGCAGACCAAACAACAAGCGCCCACAACTTTGATCTGAAAATATAATAAGAATATTGATCATTATTAATATTAAGAGAAAACATATAATATTACTTGTGAATACATATGTATAAAAAAAAGAAAAACAAAGTATTTTTAAGTATAAGGTAATAAGTATAAATTTAGATAACTCTCACCTGTATATAAAGTATGAGGATGAATAGCCATCCCTACTAATATTATAAATGCGAAAGTAACTCTGTCTGTCTGTCTGTTACGCTTTCACGTCTAAACCACTGAACTGATTTTAATGCAATTTGGTACAGACATAGAGTTGACCTTGAGAAAGAACATAGGATAGTTTTTATCCCAGACTTTTGTAAGGTTCTCTTGGAAACGCGATATAACCGAACTCGACGCAGGCAAAGCTGCGGGCGGAAAGCTAGTATATATATAGAGTATGAGGTTGAATAGTCATCCTGTATATACAGTGTAAGGATGAAAAGTCACCCTGTATATACAGTAACATGCCTAGTATTTGTTGTGAACCTACTTTTCTTACCATGTAGCTGTATCTGTTCCTCCGACGAGCCAGACTCATTATACACACTCCTGTTAACACCAACTGTGAAAACAACATATTATTACTTAATATCTAAGATATTACTTTTATTATCATTTTGTAGGCTACAGTGAAATTTCAACATACTATGTGAGATAATGAGAGCATATAAAGTTTGAGATCACTATGTGAGTAACATATAAATTTATAACTGGGTTTTAAAAAAAATCCTACCAAAATTAATTATGACCATAGAATTAACAAGTTATATATAAGTATATAAATAGTTTGTACATTTTTCAGTTTGTATTTCACTTAATATTTATTACATTAAATACATTAAACAAATAAAAAAAATTTAAGTTTTTGTAGTTATTTATTGATTGAATTACCTTTAACACTTTATAAGATAAGAGGCGATATTTTCATCACCATGCTTTTATTTTTTTTAAACCAAAATTTTGTACACCAGTCATATTTTTTTATTCAGACAACTTTTATGATTGTCAATAGACAATTTGACAAATACATATTTATATATACATATGTTTTTACTTCTATTATATACCCTTAACCATCATCAATTTTATTTTTTCCACTGTCCACTCCTTATGACTGTTAAAGGGTTAAAAATAAATTCTAACATTTTCCTAACTTATATGTATTAATGAACATACATAAATGTCTTAATTATCACATACATAAAACATTTAATATTATTTCTACATATATACATATATAAGTAGATATAAATTCAAACTCAAACTCAAATAACTTCATTAAATATAGAAGCATTACACTTTATTATTGATGGTCACTTGAGACACTACCGCCAGTTCGGAAAAGAAAATATCCCGACCTGAGAATAACCAGCGATAGAAACTCAGCATGTTTTTATATATATATATATATATACATATACATATAAAAATATATTTATATACATATAAAAACATATTTGTCTCATATATCTACCATAGCTGCTGGAACCGCAGCAGGTACAGTCTCCAAGTGATGTGGTGATGCTGTGTATGCTCGGAGGAGAATATGCTGTGCTGCGAGGAGTCCACCGAGAGCGGCCGCTAGGGCTCCACAGCCGCAACACCACCAAGCATACTTCCTGCGACGGCATTGTGGCTCACTTGAACAACCAACGGCAGCTAGAAGTGATTAAAGATAAAGTTTATATATATATGTATAACTTTCAATCCTATAGTATTATATATATAATTTTCATTCTTTTATAGGGGTGGTCTCAAAGATTTGTGTGTAGTGTATATAAATATATAATTATAATAAAATAATTAAGCAATATAAATTATTAAATTAATGAATTAATGCTTTCTTAGTTAAATATTCAAAATATATAAATACATATATGTATATATACACCTATGTATAATTTAAGACAAAAATAAGTTAGTAAAAAATGAATGTTATTATTTGTTAATATTTGTGTTAAGTGTTTTTTAAGAGTATGCCATATTCTATTGACTTAATATTGAAATTTTATTGAAGAACATTAATAAATTACCAAAATAAGGCGGAGGCGGTATATAATGTTGTGCTACATCCGCCGCGATAGTTGACTGGGGAGTCGATACTTGATATTGTACTTGCATCACATCACACGCAGACATTATATTAATAACACAATAATAAACGACGCCATTATTTTAATTAACAATAAATTATAAAACTTATTACAACCAACTTGTCAAATAACTTCGAAATACGCGCCACTTTATATAATCGATATTTATTACAAGCACAATGACCTTATAAACAAAAACACTGATGTTTTAAATGAATTAAACTCACACACAATTTCAATTATTTAATAAAGAAACGTATATTAAATGTAATATTAATTCATTTTGATCAAATCACTGAATTGTCACTTTTCCCTCCCAATCGTTTATTTGTCAATCGCCATATTGTATATTATGTTTTATTGTTTTACGTTGTTTTCTTTAAATTATTAATTTAATATTATTTAATTTATATATTTGTAAATTTCGATGTTTTGTGCTGTTACAACGAAGTAGGTTATACTATTGTGTTAGAAGTGTTCCGCGCAGAAGCAGTAGCCAGTACGCGCCACACAGGTAGAGTATTGAAGGAATTATGGCTGATCATAGATTTTGTACGCAGCTTTAGGTTTTTTATTACGTCGTGATTTTTGAATAATCAATATTTAGACTAAATCATATTATTTTAATTATTTCTTTTATGTTTTGAGTATATTTTAAAATGATCGTTTGCAAGGATTTAGTTTAGAAATGACGTATTGTTAGATGATTCTAAGAAATCAGGTATAAATCTTACACAAAGACGGGTTACCAGACATTGTCAAATATAAGGTTCTTTTCATGTAAAGATTATTTTGCGTGGGAATCTTTCGCTACACCTGTTTGTATTCTTTGTAATTTCTATAGATCTGTTAGTATTAGAATTTTGAACGAATTTCACGGTGAAGATTTTTGTTACGATTTAAGTAATTTAAATTTATTAAGGTGGGTTATAGAAATATTATTTTCGATACAGAAACTCTTTTGAAGTCTGAATTGTGTAGTAGTACTTAGATTTTATATTGAATATAGTTGTTTTATATGTTGTTTTACGTATGTTTCTATATTTTTTCGTTAATTAGTGTAGAGTTTAATACAAACACGATAAGTAGGTAATTTTTATTTAAGGATGAAATAAGTATTGTAATGAAGAGTAGAAAAACGATAAAATAATAATAAACGTGGTTAAATTTTATTTAAAAATTACGTAAAAATATCAACGAATACTTAAATAGTATTGAAGCGTGCTTATTATATACTGAATACATAAATACACATACATATATATACGATTCTTTTTAATATGTTTGTCTGTCAGATATCCCTGAAACATATAAGCTGATAATTAATATGTATAAGAGTAAAGGTGTTATGTATATATTACAATTATTTCTTCTATTAGCGGCGAGCGTGGTGGTTGGTCTGGGCGGCAGGGCTGGCGGTGTGTCTGTCTTGACGGGGGGCGAAGGCCCGGGCTCGTCCGCGCTGGCATACTGTACGGAGCCCGGCTTGCATGTACATGCTACCTGATACTGGAAATAGAAATATATATAAAGTATTTTAAATTTGACATCTAAGATTTTCGCAAGTCTTATTCATTTAAATGAATCTAATTTTTTTAACTAACAGACGAAATGTGAGTTTCATTTAAATATTTTAAATTTGTCTTCAAAAATCATCTAAAGAATTTAAGAAATTACGGACATATGTACATTAGTTAAGGATATAACATACTTTTTGAAATCGATTAATAAATACTTTGTTACTTGTGGATATATTAATTTTTCTCAACTTAGGACACAATTTCTTATATTTGTTATATTATTTATATATATTACATACCTTGTGTATATCCGAGGTGACGGAGGCGGAAGCATCGATGACGTCACACTGGCAGGACTCCGGAGCTGGTGAGCTCCTCGCTGAACGTACCTCCGCCAGCGACATATTGGCTATAATAAACATGAATTTAATCAATCTCTACTAAAATTATAAATGCGAAAGTAACTCTGTCTGTCTGTTACGCTTCCACGCCTAAAACACTGATCTGGTTTTAATGAAATTTGGTACAGACATAGAGTTGACCTTGACAAAGAACAGGATAATTTTTATCACAGACTTTTGAAAAGTTCTCTTGGAAACGCGATATAACCGAACTCCACGCGGGCGAAGCTGCTGGCGGAAAGCTAGTATATACATGTATATAACGATAGTTAAATGAGTTATTACCATTATTATGACTTTTGGAAACTATCTTGCGAAATTTACGTAAATATCTTAGCATAACTAACAAGACACTTTATGTATAAAATTTCAATTCGGGATTTAATTACCTGAGATTAAAACGCACTATAGTTTTTCAACTCTTGATTATAGTGTATAAAACAATAGCCATAACTTTCACATGAATACGTATAAACTATAAACAGCGGTTATAAATTCAATAGTAGGTAATATACAGTACAAATTACTTTAATTATATACAATAACGCGAAAATTGTATAGAAAACTTTAATATAATCACAATAACACTAACAAAATTAACTTTGAACTCATATACATACTTTAAACAAATAATTTTTAATAATAAAAGTGTTTTGACAAATAAAAAAAAGCGGGATTTTGCCGCCATTTTCAATACATTCTTCACATACGTGATTGAAAAAGGCATTCAACATACAGCCAAGCAGCAGCGGTAAAATTTTGAATGAACTTTATCAGCTGACCGCACGTCCGGCAGATGACGGGGCATGTGGTATGTATTATTGCACTAACATCTGTTAATGCACCTAATTGGGTATTTCATTCATTTCTAAGAAAGGGTCATAGCTATATGAATACGAACAAACAGTGACCTCTACAGTTTTGTCTAATAGTTCAATTTATTTTACATTCTAAATTTAAACGCTCAATAAAGTTTGTTTTTTTTTTTAAACGGTTTGCTATAAGAAAATAATGGCCAGTCATTTATTTATAAAATAAAAGAAAAGTTTATTATTTATTTTGAAATTGGAATAAAAATCTTTTGTATTTGTTTACTCGGCGTGAACCGAGCGTATGCTAGTGTTATATTATAAGACAATTAGAAGACAGTCAATTGTTCATGATTTAATTCGCATCAAAAACTCCCACGGAACGTTTGTTGACAAACCGCTTTTAGGGGGCGACGACCGCGATCATTCAATCAAAACGCTGTGTTGCCATTACATTGAAACAAGTATCATAGATATGGCAACATTAGTAATATTAATAACTCATTTTACATTACAGATATATATTTATATTTTTTTTTATATATATAAAAGAGCTAAGAAAAAGGCATCAATTATATATAATAAATTATTAACATTACGTAGATCCGTATATGTTATCTGTTAAATAAAAACTTGTTCCATAGATATTGGAATGCTGGAAGATAAATTATAGATATTCCTGGATTCCAGAGCTAACCATAGATCATGGAATGTTTTCTTTGTCGAAGAAATGACGAATGGGCATAGAATTATTTTAAGGAAGATTTTAACATCATAATTAATCATTTAATTACAATTTGGCTATCAGAAAGACGATTTTACTGTAACAATTTAATTTCCATAGTAATTTTTATAACTTTATCATATTAAATATGACAATCTCATGTTTAACTAAATAATAGTTACTTGAGAAGTACATAATTCGTAATAAAAATTGTAAAGATAAATAACATTAATAATTAATTTATTCATATTTAGTACTTGTGTGTCACTTTTTAATATTTGTCTTGATAACAAATAAGGTTTTTCTAATCAGATGAATATTCCCACATGTATTAGAATATAATTATCAAAAGTAAGGTAGTTAATAAAGAATATATTTCTTATAAAATCTGTTTTTAATAACAATGGACATACATTAGCTTTAATATCTATCTATTAATAATTGTGTGTGGTAATTGTTATTAAAGTGATATTTTTCGTCTATCTATTGCATGTCGCATTACAATCGGCAGTTGTGAATAGTTAAATATACAAAACGAATGTCTTATATCATTTGTCTCTCGAACTTTATTTATCGTTATATTAAAAACATCACTTTAAAAGGTTCTCTTAAGAACCTACGAAACTGGAAACTTTTTGCACCAATTACTCCAATATATTATAGAAAAAAATTAGCAGTATACCATTTATCTAAAGGACAACGCAAAAACCACCATCTATGTCCAAAAACCTTTGTGATATATAAAAAATTGTCATGACGAATCCAATGAGTTTTAGAAAGTGTGTTTTGCAAGCAGGTAGATACGGGGTCACTTACATAACTTACACAATACGAAAACGGACTGAGGGAATCGAATGAATATTCCGACGAATTCCGACAAAATAGAGACTGAGGAAGATAATTCATTTTTTTTATTATCTTCTATATATATAAAAATGGATTGCTGTTCCTTAGTCTCGCTAAAACTCGAGAACAGCTGAACGGATTTATCTTATCTTAGTCTTGAAATGTTCGTGGAGGTTCAGGGAAGGTATAAAAGCTGAAAAAAATTGATTAATTACTGGGAAAACCATAAAAACAGCCCTTTTCTATTTCCCATACAAACGTTTTTTTGACATTAGATTTTATAACTAACTAATATGTCAATCATTCTGTCGCACTTCAAAACACGGAGATTTATGGCTTACAGGTAAACTCCAAAAATATAAATAACAAAACGTAATAGATATTTCTTGATTATAGGGCGATACGAAGTTCGCCAGGTCTTCTAGTCTATACATAAATAACAATATGAATAGATAATACTATGTCAAACTTTTGACAGCTGTAAATGTCACACAATTGATAGCTATGCAATTTGTATTTGACAATTCTCATATTAAGTTTTATGAAGTAAAGTATTCGCTGCATTTGTCCAAATATTTGTACGTAGTCCAAATAACGCAAACACTACATCCACACTTGGCATCACAACATGTCTATACGTTTTCGTTTATTTGTGTATATTATTTGTGCAAATGTCAAATGACGACGAATAACTCATCCACACATGGTTTAATTTCGAACACAACAAATAAACGCCAAGTGAAGTGCCTTAAGGCTATATAGTGCTGTAACCAATTGTAATAATAATAGTGATGTACCATACATCGATGTAGATTATCGGTTTTTTATCGGTAATTTATGGGATAGTTTTCATCAATTTGTTTTTACATCACTTCGAAGAAAAACTATAGTTAATTAAAATTTAATAAGTTAATATGACCTTTGTTTTACTTTCTATTCCATATTCATGAGAACGCAATTTATTTATATGTACTTTGTTACTTTTGTGTCATACATTTCGTTTTAACTTAACAATACAACATCAAATGTTTAAATTTAAATAAAAATATATAATATACTCGCAATTTAGTGTATTTCCTTTAAAGTGTAACTAAGGTTAGAACTTGAAAATCTAACTTTTACTAGGAGTTGAAGTTTTATATACCAAAGACAGATTTGTGGTTTTTATCAAAATTCTTGAGCAAATATTTTAATGTTTGATTAATTCAATTAAATTTATGAAGCTTAATAACAATGAACATATAATTAAATTTCGCTTTTGATATAAAAGAGGTAACACAGAATATATTAATTAACTGAATCAATTTAAGATATTAAATATGGTAACATTATGTATTTGATTTGTTATGCATATAAAATATTATATCGGGTTATTTCCACTAAATTTAATACACGAATTTGGTACAAGTACTAGAGTAATTTCAAACAAATGAAGTCACGGGTAAATCTAGGTCATAATATAACGCCTCAAGTGGGGTCAAATATATATAATTTAAAGTTAGCACTTAGCATCAATTAACAAAATGGTGTCGCATACGTTAAATTTCATTCATTTGAAACTATTCGAAAATTTTAAATAAACATGTAAACATATTAATTATAATGAATGTACTATCAAATTGTATTTACATTTTATTAACTCAAGATATAATACATAAGTATTCAAAATTGCACTGCCAATATACATAAAAACTTCTTGGTATATTAAAATCGTAATAAATTCAAATAGCTGCCTAATTTATGAAACAAAAACGTCAACGTCATTTTGAAGTTTATTTGACGTATTTCTTAACATGGCCGAAGATATACAGGGTGACTGGTGAATTACTATCAATATTTAAGGAGAATACTCGGTACATGATTCTCATTCGAATTATGTAAAAAAAATAGGTAGTTAATTTTTGACTAAATTTCAGTATAAATAAATAATGTGTGGACACGTTCCTAGTGTTCCAAGTGTGGACGCGTGCGGCGGCGTGCTGATACAACACCACACCGCCGCACGCGAGTGTGTGTGTGTGTGTGTGTATACCTAATCTGTAGGGTGTTCACACGATGCGTAATTAATTACACAACTTTTGGTTAACTTTACTTAGAAGTTTATTAATATTTATGTTATATTAATTTTTATTTTGTCATATATGATCGTCAAATATCACGTCCTCAAATATCGATAGTAATTCACCAGTCACCCTGTATAACATAACTCCCACACACTCATAAATCAATTTGTAATTTATCAATTGTAATATCCTTTTTAACAATGGCGGCTAACTGAAAAACAATTCGAATGTTCTTTGACAAACAATTTAATTATTTTATTAACGAAATCTCCGTCCAAGGACAAAATTATTACGTAATTTGTAAACTTTAATATTGTACGTATACAATAATTTTGTTATATAATTTGAAGAATACAGATCTAAAACATGTGGTTTGGGATCGTCGAATTGCGTTTAAAATATGTAAGTGGAAACAATGACAAAATAACTGTTACGTATATTTCTATCCAAGGAATCCCTACTAATATTATAAATGAGAAAGTAATTCTGTCTGTCTGTTACACTTTCACGCTTAAACCACTGAATTGATTTTAATTAAATTTGGTACAGACATAGAGTTGACCTTGAGAAAGAACATAGGATAGTTTTTATCATAAACTTTTGAAAGGTTCTCTTGGAAACGCGATATAACCGAACTACACGCGGGCGAAGCTGCGGACGGAAAGCTAGTAACATGTAAAAGTGCATACAACCCATAATTACATATCCTACATACAATATTCAGCTTAAAATTATACTTTAGAACTTAGAAACATTCCCGAAATATTTCAGTACAGATAAAAAAACATAAAACCTTTTTCATGAGAGAACTCTTTGGTAGTGTAATAAAATATATTAGATTGTAATACAATATACATATTCAGTATGATCTAGCAGTTTGCCACATAACTTGTAACTCGAGCTATATATGCTGTGGAATCCTTTTCTAGTTTATATTACAAGAAATAACTCTTTATCAGAAATAAATATTATCTATTTTACCTTCATTTTTAAGCCTACGACTGGACTTCAAATAATATACATAGTAAATTTTACATGCGACTTTACTATGTTGAGTTAAAGACCAATGATAAATTTTAAAGGTATATATATATACAGGGTGACTGGTGAATTACTATCGATATTTGAGGACTTGATATTTGACGATCATATATGACAAAATAAAAATTAATATAACATAAATATTAATAAACTTCTACGCAAAGTTAACCAAAAGTTATGTAATTAATTACGCATCGTATGAACACCCTACAGATTAGGTATACACACACACTCACACAGACGCGGCGGCGGCGTAGTGTTGTATCAGCACGCCGCCGCACGCGTCCACACTTGGAACACTTGGAACGTGTACACACTTTATTTATTTATACGGAAATTTGGTAAAAAATTAAGCACCTATTTTTTTTTACATAATTCGAATGAGAATCATGTACCGAGTATTCTCCTTAAATATTGATAGTAATTCACCAGTCACCCTGTATATATACTAGCTGCACCCCGCGGTGTTACCCGCGTATTTCCGGGATGTAAAGTAGCCTATATGTTATTCCTGGACGTCAGCTTCCTGTATACAAAATTTTATAAAAATCGGTTCAGCCGTTTGAGCGTGAAGAAGTAACAAACATACACACACACAAACTTTTGCAATTATAATATTATTAGGATAATATGATAATGCTCTACTAACGCCATCTATCGCCATGAATCTGGTAACTTCATACGGTATAACACAGTTAGGCTGTCTTCTTGGGGGAACTATGCGAAACATAGATAAGAAGTGGACCCTATAATATCGTGTTATTAAGCTATATAATAGTTAAGTTATATCAAAATCCATTCAGCAACTATCAGTTTGAGGTAACAAACAAATTAAATACACACAATATTTCGCGATTATAATATTAATAATGCTTACTACAATATTTTTTTCACAAATTTCAGTATCAAAACAGTATAAAATTAGTTTTTATGAGGCAACAAGTTTAAAAAACCCGTGAAATCTCTTCAGTTTTTTAATAGATAAAAATGGCGGAACAAATACGTACTTAGCATCTACATTCAATTCATTCTGACTAAATATTTATTAATGAACAATAAACTTCTATTCACATGAAAAGTAAAATAAACTAGTGATGTGTACATTCCATAAACAACGGTAAAAATAGTGTTGTAGATATACATGTATCGGTAAATCCATAAATATTAATCGATCGTCCAACGACAATGACCTAGCAATTAGTTCCGCGCTAACTAACAGCTTTATTTGATATCTGTGGGACCGGTCGAGGAGTTTATCAATCATGTGTCATGTGTTTAATATAAGATTACACGCAATTTTGTTGGCTTCGAATTTTATATTTTTCAAGATTTTGACGGAATGTTGCGATTTTATTTTTAATCTATGATCCTTACTATATTTTATCTATATTTTTGTTTATATTGTTTTCGTTATAAGAACTATATATATTTATTTCTGGTTAACTAATATATTATATTAAACCTTCTTTTTAACGTTGGAAAAATGCTTTAAACCCAGCCAGTCTTGACGCTATAGTTATGTGGATCAGATGAATGCAAAACAAAACTATTTGTTAAGACCCAATTAAAATAACAGTAAAACAATCAGATTCGTATCAAATGTCCATTGTAACGCATTGTCTACGGTATGACCAAAAAAAGAAACGAAATAACTGGTTACTTATCTGTAACTACTTGTGTATTCTCTCAAAATGCCTGCCTGTTTTAACAAGAATTCCCGCTTAAATATATATAATAATAGTACATATGCATTATTCTTTTTATAAAATAATTAATATTGAAAATCGTCGTATAAATTTTACAAGCGGTCGTGGTGATAATTTCCAATATTTTTGGGTGTGAATTACTTATACCGTGGCAACACTTGTATTGAGGTGAGAGGATGCCAAAAGGTTAATTCTTGCCTTTTATAGCTTAACCCCATTGTACAAACCTAAGTGGACCCATTATGTAATTATAACATATTTCGTATTAAAAATGAGTGAATACTTGTACGTTTGTTATTTAGTTATAAAATTAAAAAGAATTAAATACATTTATTAGCGTTTTTAATTGAAGAATTGCTTTGTAAAGACGAAAGTTTCCTAAGTTTAAAAAAAACTATTAAAATGCCAAAATCTAGAAGTAACAGTCGTTTGAAGTTCAACAAACAAATAACTAATGTACTTAACAATTATTGTCATTGTTTTTCATCACTTAAGAACATTTAAAGTTTTTTTTAACATTTTTGAAATAACGGCGTCTATATAATTATAGATACATCCATATTTTTTAAACAAATCACTATATAATTAATAGTAATATTAATCATTAGTAACTTCATAGTATAAACAGAAATAACAATTTCAACCCACCTTACTAAGTCGTTACTCGAATAACTGTGGCATTTTCCCAACAAACTATGTTTGAACCAACGCATGCGCGTCACTCACTACAACATTTCAACATATTGTATAAACTAAACAATATCACAAAGTTTTAATAAACGCCAATTATTATTTGTATCGTGGTGACGCGGACCGCGTCGCGCTTTGACTGTGGAGTCAAGATATTTTTACCTGTCAAGAGAAAAAAGTTCGTTCCTTTGCCACCATATACTACAGTCAATAATGTACCTTATTACTTTAGTATAAGGTATTAAGTCGTATGAATGTAATGAATGCATCTGTGTGGCCATTTTGGAATATTACTTTAATTGAAAATTGACTTTATTTAAATTAGTATAAGGTTTAAATTAGTATGAAGCTACAATCAAAAGCTCAAGCCTCCATTTATGCGTTTGTACGTATATCGTGGGCAGTTGTTTCATGCCAAAGGCTCTCAATCTTTATAATAAGTTTTGATTTAAGAACAAAATGAAACTTATTTAATATGTAAAGAATTACATGTGGAGTTTTGAGATGAAAGTTGATAACCTTGATTGTAAAACCAATTGAAAAAACTATTAAATAAGACATTTAAATAATGTTTACTTACGAGTAATTTATAACAAAAATTAATGTCGTATTATATTCGAGTTTATCTTAACATCATATAAATTATTATTAATAATAATTTAAAAGTCATAGAAATACGGTGATTATAAATATTTGACAACCACTGGACAGGACCCGTAGCCAAAACTGGTTTCTACGGAGAAATAAAATAGCAGGCCCCAATTTTAACATGAATTAACTGATTTCGATTATCTAGTTTGGGACGTTACTTATTATAAATCAAATAACAGATACGTTATGTAATTGGTATAGAAACTTTTTATTAATATATATAATTAAAATTTTGACCCCTATATTCTTCGATACCTGTGTCTGAAATAGTGATTTTTAATACGTATTTAATATACCATCGTTTTATATACTTCTAAATATATATTTTACCTTAATTTTTTATGGCTTAATATAAAGAATTACTAATTTTGTGTGCTAGATGGATGTATTAAACAATTACTAAATGTCAATTTGGTAATAGAAAAGAATGTATAGTAAAAACAGATCATAGAAAAATTTATCTACTAATATTTAAGTTGTAGATTAATATATTTTAAACTTATCATGTTCAATGACTCACTTAATAATTTTAAAATACTTAAAAATAAAAATGAAACTAAAGTCATAAATAAAACAAGATTTTATTTCATTTTCTACTTAAAACTAAACTATGACAAGTTGCAATGCACTTTAAATGTCATTAATTGGCGCCGAAATCTGAAAAAGGAGGTTTTAATGCCAAAAAATAAAGAATTTTGTTCGAGATGTAGTTTTTTAGGCGCTGCTTTTCTGTTTTGGTACCCATGGTTCAATTTTCTCGCGAGTTGTACTGTATGGTACATATTGGCCGGTGGTTCCAGACATATTTTCAGTGAACTCGGCCATCCATTTGTATTTGGGACGGCTGGGATCCTGAGAAAAAGGTAGATGAATATTATAACTTATTATTCAAATATATAACATAGTAGATAATTATGAATATAAAGTGTATAGAAATATTATTGAAACCAGTTTTGGATATTTACAAAATCTACAATATACTAATTTATTTAGATTTTG
This sequence comes from Danaus chrysippus, assembly GCA_916720795.1. Classification (NCBI taxonomy): domain Eukaryota; kingdom Metazoa; phylum Arthropoda; class Insecta; order Lepidoptera; family Nymphalidae; genus Danaus; species Danaus chrysippus. The sequence continues at coordinate 1,220,181 of CAKASE010000070.1, forward strand.
TGCATACGAAAATTGTGGCACTGCTTAAATATTATGTGATCTTGATTCTTGGATGAATTTGGATTCTCTTGGAATATGTATAAAGATGAATATAACTCCATAAATATCTTAAAATATTTGATAAGTGATCAAGTACTACTCCAAACTATAGTATATAATCTTCTGTTATGAGTGTACCGGTAGTGTTACAAATCATTAAAATGTGTATTAAATAGAGTCCCTTGTTTTAATTAATATTTATTTTCTGTTATTTCTACTTGTAGTTAGTAATGGATCTATAATTATTGTATTCTATGTGTTTTGACATTCAAAGGTACTTAAAAATAATAAATTAATGAATTATATTATAATTTTATAAAGACTTTATGTATTAAATAAATATGAAAATATATTTAAATCTCAATAGAACAAATAATTGAAGTACAGTAGGACCTCGATTATCCGGACTAATTGTTGTCGGTAGGCATCCGGATAATTGAAAGTCCGGATAATCCAATACATGAAGAAAAACGGGCTTTTTGCATATCTATACTAATATTATAAAGCTGAAGAGTTTGTTTGTTTGTTTGAAAGCGCTAATCTCCGAAACTACTGGTTAGAATTGCATAATTCTTTTTGTGTTGGGTAGTCCAGTTATCGAGGAAGGCTGTGGACTATATAACATTACGCTACGACCAATAGGAACAAAGATATAGTGGTAAATGTGTAAAAATCGGGAGATTTTATTTCATCTTTGAAGACTTCCGTTGGGTGCGCCGTGAAAACGGTTCAAGATACACACAAAAAATATGTTTTAAAGATTAATAGCTCTTTTAATAATCTAAAAAGCAGTCCGCGACAGTATATGTCTATCTTTTAAGATTAACTCACAAAAACCGTTTTTATGGTATCTAATTTGGTCGAAATAATTTGTTTAAGTTGTATCAACATTATATTAATCTTAATAATATTAATCTTTATTCAAATAAACAAATAAATAAGTTGTTGGTTAAGAGTATTTCATTGTGAATTAAAAAAAATATAGGTTTTATCCTGAAAATTCTACGGGAACTCGACCATTCCGAAAAAAACTCGTCGCGATTGGCAGTCCGGATAATCGCGAATTCGGATAACCGAGGTCCGGATAATCGGGGTCCTACTGTATATTGCTAATTATAGATATTTTTTAGTATATATGTGCTATAATTATTAATTTAATATGTTTACTTTTATTTATATGGAAATAAATTTAAAGAGATTTATTAATAACGGTTCTATCTTCTACCTTGTACCAATGTATTAGACATGGTAAATAATAGTGGAACACAAAGGAGAATTAATTTAATAACAAAAAGAGAGTTAGATTTATAATAACTTTGTTTTGCTTATTACTTTTACAGTTATTTACCTTATGGGGTGGAAGATCAGTTTTGTAATGAAGCCAGCCGTACCACTCAGCGGTAACCTAAAAAATATAACATTTCTCATTCTTATAACATTCTTATGAATTGTTTGTTTTTCAATCAATTAGTTTTATAGGTATATAAAGTTTACATTATGGCATAATAAAACCTCTCATCATTTTTTTCATAAATAAGTTTCATATACAGGGTGACTGGTGAATTACGATCAATATTTAAGGAGAATACTCGGTACATGATTCTCATTCGAATTGTGTAAAAAAAATAGGCACTTAATTTTTGACAAAATTTCCGTATAAATAAATAAAGTGTTGACACGTTCCAAGTGTTCCAAGTGTGGACGCGTATGTGTGTGTGTGTGTGTATACCTAATCTGTAGGGTGTTCACACGATGCGTAATTAATTACATAACTTTTGGTTAACTTTACTTAGAAGTTTATTAATATTTATGTTATATTAATTTTTATTTTGTCATATATGATCGTCAAATATCACGTCCTCAAGTATCGATAGTAATTCACCAGTCACCCTGTATAGAGATTAAACTTCTCATCATTCCATGTATTCACGGTGCGTGTGTCGGGTCCATCGTTGTAGTGAGAGGACCTTCAACAGTGACTGGGACTTGCGACCCAAGTGTAGGTTTAAGAGACACTATCTAATGCGTTTAACGCTCACTTCCACCGTCCAAGCTCCTCTCTCTACCAAACCAAATCTGTTAATTACTTGTATTGTATATAGCTGTCTTAAGTTACTCACTTGGCTTCCATCGTAGTCCAAGTAAGCTTTATCATTGTATTCCACCCAACGATTCCTGCCATAGAAGTAACGAGGATTCTCGTAGTACTTGTTGCCTAATTCATCTTCACCAACTAAAACACCGTCTTTCAATTCTTCTTGCCTGAAAATAGTTATATTTTGGATGAAAATTATCATTATCACTGTATAATATCATGATTTCTAGAGGTCTAATGTACTTTCTGAGTATCACAAGTTTCTTATATAAACAATATTTTTTTTTTATTTTTTTTTTATAATATGGCCGTCATCCGTGCAAAGAAGTGCACAGTATATTCTGCCAGTATCGAGATATAATAATAATAATATTTAGGTATACTAAAAATTACATAACGACGTAATAACCTGTAAAGTTTGTACAATGATCCTCTAATACCACCATTCTGCTTGATCATATTAAATAAGTTGGATAGTTTATCTAACGCCAATAATTTGACGATAGAATTAGACATTTTTGCGAAATTTTATTTTTATTTTCGTTCGATCAAATAATTGTTGACCTTCTTTGACAACACTTGACATATGAAAGGTGACATGACACTGACAATGAGAATTTCAATGGACGCAATAGTAGAAACAATAAAATATGTTATGTTTGAAAATATCAATTGAGTTTATTAGAATATAATCTTAGTAATTTATTAATATGTGATATTATACTTTATGCTTGATAAACGTGTTTCTTAATCTGTGAAATCAATTTAAGGTACCTTTTGTAAAATCAATTATTTTATGTTGTTCGGGTACTTCTTGCATCGTCTTGTCAATACGAACAACAGGGATAAGAGTATATTTTATAAAAAAAACTAGAAGACCCGGCGAACTTCGTTTCGCCCTATAATCAAGAAATATCTGTTACGTTTTTTTATTTATATTTTTGGAGTTTACCTATTAAAGCCATAAATCTCCGTGTTTTGAAGTGATTAGGAATGATTAATAGTTAATATGAGAGTTACACTGAGCTAGCAATATAATAATTGTCAACGTTACTACTACACTTGATGCACAAACAATAACGATGGCCGACAACTGTGTAGGGAGTGAGAGAAGTCTAATTGTGTGAGAGAAACAGAAGACCGGCTTCGTTCTCATCCCTACTCCGTGCTGTTTACTGGGTCAGAACTGACACCTGTAGATATCTGGCGGGGATAACTTATTAAATGACGATTGATCAATTATCGACCGGAGATGAAAAATGATTAAATTACTAAAATAGCTATTAAAAAATAAGGGTTGATCGTAGAAGGGTGAAAATTTAGGATTGTATGTATTTTTGTACGTTGTATCATAAAAAAATAGTAATTAAAAATTTTGTCTAAAAAATAAAAAAAAAAATTTAGGGGTGGACTACCCCTAACATTTAGGGGGATGAAAAATAGATGTTGGCCGATTCTCATAGCTACCGAATAAGCACAAAAAATTTCATCAAAATCGGTCAGGTTGTTTCGGAGGAGTATGGGCACGAAAACTGTGACACGAGAATTTTATATATTAGATATGAAGGTACCCATACCCTATATTCAAACCAAATGGGTACCTTTTATTTATTTATTATCTTTATACAGGGTGACTGGTGAATTACTATCGATATTTGAGGACGTGATATTTGACGATCATATATGACAAAATAAAAGTCAGTGGTGGCTCAGTGGTTAATGGGCCCGCCTCTCGGCCTCTCGTCGCTGAGGGCGCGGGTTCGATCCTGGCCCGGGCAAGTACCAATGTGATTTTTCCGAATCATATGTACTTTCTAAGAGTATTTAGACATCACTGATTAATGTTGATTCCCAAAAGAGGGTTGATGTCAGGCAGGCGGCCGGTCGTAAAAACAAATAGCCAAAAACTATTCACAACATATAAGGCAGACCCTGGCTATAGCTAGGAAATTGCCAGGTAGAAGAAGATATGACAAAATAAAAATTAATATAACATAAATATTAATAAACTTCTAAGTAAAGTTAGCCAAAAGTTATGTCATTTATTACGCATCGTATGAACACCCTACAGATTAGCTATACACACACACTCACACAGACGCGGCGGCGGCGTAGTGTTGTATCAGCACGCCACCGCACGCGTCCACACTTGGAACACTTGGAACGTGTACACACTTTATTTATTTATATGGAAATTTGGTCAAAAATTAAGTACCTATTTTTTTACATAATTCGAATGAGAATCATGTACCGACTATGCTCCTTAAATATTGATAGTAATTCACCAGTCACCCTGTATATAAAAACGAATCCCTTTTTCCCTTTGTCACGGCATAACGCGTGAACGGCTGGACCGATTTCAATGATTCTTTTTTTATTGTATTAGTTATTATTAGGAGAAGGTTCTTATGGAAGACAAAATTACGAAAATTCTACAAAAAGAAAATACTAAAATATTACACTTTTTTGAAAAAATAATGTGCCACTGGCAGTAATGTTCCCGTAGTTGCCATTAAAACAAAAAAAAAATTAAACAAATTTACATGCTTCTTACAAATATATCGGTAGGAGTTATAATAACCAAATCCTTACATAATTCATTTACTATTTCTTAGTGTGCTTTTCACATTGGTTTCTATAGGATAATTTGTAACAGATATTTCTTGATTATAGGGCGGTACGAAGTTCTCTAGGTTAACTAGTAGATTATAATTATAAATGCTGTCCATCCGATACATATCAATCTTCTATCAGTTACTGACCATTTAAAACTAAATCAAATATATTAATATGGTGATAAATGAGTATAGAAAAATATATAAATAAAACATATGTATGTAAAATTTTTTAAAAGTTTTATTATTTAATCTGATTCTTGGTGTTTTCGTTTCTTCTTTTTCTTCATAACCTTTTCTCCGACACCATCTTCCAAAACCATTGGAATTTCATCATCTTTTGCATTGCATTTATTCTCACCGCTGCCTTTCATAATAACATCAGCTTCATCTACAAATTTCCTTTTTTTAGATTTATTACTTTTATTTTTCTTGCCTACATCTTCATTAACACAATCAGAGTTGATAAAATCCTCTTTGCTTTCAGATTTTTCTTTATTTTTACTGGCAATATTACTTTCTTCACAATTAATAGTATTTTCATTGCTATTGTCTTTGTTATGGCAATATTTTTTCTTCTTTTTCTTCTTAAATTTGTTTATTGAATCAGTATTTAGATTAGTATCTTCTATCACTGTATCAATGTCTTTTTCTAACATTTTCCTGTGTGTATATCCCTCATATTTTGTTTGTTTTAGTAACATCTTCTCCTGTTGTTCTATTCTTGCTAATTTACCCAATGCTCGTAGACCGTGACGGGCGCCTCTGGAAAAATATACAATTTTTATTTACTAATCAAGGAATATGGCTTTTAACACTAGGACACAATAAAAAACATAAAAAATATTAAACTCTAAGAATACATCACACAAAAGATTTTTTTTTATACCATACATTTAAACTTTACAAAATATATATCTGAAAAAAGATAATCTAGTTTAACTCTTCAGTCATTTAATAAAAATTATTTTAATTTCATACTTTTCAACCCCGAGGCAAGGCAAGCTAATATATTAAAAAATATGAAATTAAAATGAGATAATTCAAACAAGTCAGTATAGATGAGGAAATCCATCACTTAAAAATATTATATATACAAAATTTAAAGAAATTACCACACACAACATATAACTTTAATAATTTTATAGACAAAGGAGATCAGAGCTCATTCTGTACCTTTTTGAAGAATAGGAAACTGGCATAAATGTTGTTATCCAACTAAATCAACTGATCGGTGTCCACAATATAGACCTAGTCTAGTGTGGACGTCAATGTTTACTGTAAATTGTATTGTGAAGTTTTGTGACGAAAAAGCTACATACTCTCGACATATTGGCTACTTTACAGCAAAAATTATCACGGGCAGATGAGATGTGAGTGTCACACAAAGTAAAATCGTGTAGTATATCCAAAAAAATATTAGATTCATTTACATGAAAAAATCAAAAATCTTAGATCTCATTATGCATTGTAAATGTGTCTACAAGTAAATAAATAAAATAAATATATATATATATATAACATACTTATGGGCTGTCCGTCCTTGGCATGCTGCAAACAGTTCTTCATCAGTCATCGTTATAACTTTCTTATCCTCATTATCGGAATCGGAAACCGTTTCTCGTGTATTCTTAGTACCTCCTGTGTCGATTACCGCTGTTTTGATAAAGAATTCTGAATATTCCTTTTCCTCTTTGTTCTTTGAATTCTTCTTTAATTTCCAAGTGCTGTTCGTGATTTCAAAATCGTTGTCTTTCTGTTTTATCTTTTTTGTTTTGCCATTTTTCTCTTCTACCTATGAAATTAGTTATTAGATTGTTATTAGCAATGATAATACATATAGGATCTAATTTTTGGATAGTGGTCCAACATAAACAAACCAACAAGATTTTGTCCAAGGTCATTTATAAATGAAAAGAAGGAATGAATTATTTTATTTTCATGTCATTAAAATTATGTGTTAAGGATGGAATCACAGTAAAATTGTAAGATTATATTACCATTCTCTATATATATAAAAGAAAGTTGCATTAGTGACACTATTTATAACTCAAAAATGGCTTTATCCATAAGGTTTTAACTGAAAATTGATGGAGAGATAGTTTAGAACCAGGAAAAAGACGTAGGATAATTTACATCCGATTAGAAAAGAAAAAAAACGTTGCTAAAATCCTAAATCTTCTTATCTACAGTCTTTAAAGAGGGACATCATCCACCCGAACTGCTGTACATTTCTAATTCTGAAACTAACGCAGGCGAAGTCGCGGGCTACAACTGGTTATTTATAAAATAAGTGTTATAAAACCTCTACCTCAACATTGCTGGCTGCCTTATCATACAAAGCGCTCCACCAATGCTCAGTGAAATCCTGCGCCGCGTCATAACCTATCCCAGTGACGCTCCTCTTTAACTTAGGTTTCAATGCCTCCGAAATCCCGTTTTCATTCTTGCCTAGACCTTTGCCTAGATAAGGAATATATTTCTTTAATAAATTAAAAAACATAACATTTAGATTTTGATACACGATATATTAAGAGAAATAGACAATAGTGATATCCGTACCATCGGTCCAGCCGTATTTTTCAAGTTGCTTTCTCGCGAAGTCCATATTGAATAAAATAAATTATTTTTTTCTATCTATTTCGATAAATCGTAACCTTTATGCATAATGACATTTTTGATAATAAACATGTGGATTTGACATTTGACGTTTGTCAAATGTACATTACCTAGTTTAAAAATTTGATACTTAAATAGACTAGAAGAATAAAAACAAAATACGTATTGAAACATTTGAATATTAAAAAGACTTTAAAACTCGACTGATGTATTACAAAGTTTTTTTTTGTCATTAATGTAATGTTAATTGCATTAAATAAAAATCAACAAATCTGTCTATAATTCTCCTCAAGAAACATTACAAAGCAATGGTTTATTTAAATTTCATTAAAAAGGTTTCGTTAATTTTCTAACAAAATGAAAATTAAATAAAATGTATAAGGAACCCATGACCAATCAAATTCAAAATAGGAATTCAGGGATATGATTTATATTTGGCTGGATAATCACTTAACGAATATAAGAAAAAAATTGAGAAAATACTCCATTTTTAAATACGGCTAGATGCAGGTTTTTATTTACTTAAGTAGTATAATTAAAAAAACAAAAAGCCAACAAAGTAAATATAATAACAACATAAAATAATTTTAACAATATATAAAGGAATGTATAATTACATGTTATTTATACTAAATCTCTTGTTTTAAATCAATTATTTTTTGATCATATCATCCAAGTCATCTATAGTGGACTCGTTGTCACTGTAAAAAGAAATTAATTAATAACTATATGAAATGTTGATATTGCCATAATATTGTATAATAGGAGTGTGAATACCATAGAATGAAAAAAAAAATCTATATGAATTTTAATAATATTACCTAATGAACTATATAAAACTTACATTTATGTATATACAGATATAGTATGTAATTTTTTTTTCTCCTAACCGTATATAAAAATCATAGATTTATTATAATATATATGATTGATATAATATGATTTAATATACATATTTATAATCATATTATATCAATAAAAAAAACGTAATATTATCGAATGTATGAATGTATGTATGTATGCTTTTTTCATAACTTTAAGCAACATACTCCCAACAATTGGTTACTTTACAGCAATCATGATCACAGACAGACGAGATAAAGTTATTCTCGTACTACATCCGAAAAATTTAATATAATTTAAATTAATACTCGAAAAATCTTAGTTTTATGTAGTTTTTACATTCAAAACTGATGGTAAGCTTACAAATTGATAATGAGAATTAATTAGATATATGCATTTTAAAGTAATTTAACATAAACCAATATATTAAAATGAAAAAAATAAATTATAATACTATAAAATTCAATGAGTAAGTCTGTAATGATTTGAATAATACATAAAAATTAATGTTTTTGCCTCAAAATGTTTAAATTTAAAAGTTGAATGTTACCGAGTCTTACCAATATCTAATTAATTCTCATCTTTTAACTTCGGGATAGTAATCATCGTTAGGATCTCTGTTAGACCTCTCCATGTACTTCAATCCGTGATCTCCGTTGGACGAGTAGCATTCAAACTGCTGCTTTGACAACAACTCGGGCCGGAAATTCTTCAGGAAATACACCCAGCATTTAATGTTTTCAGATTGTGAGCCGCTTAAATGTTAAATATATTTTGTGATAACATAAAATGTTTTGCTCAAATTTCTTGTAACATTCAAAATAGATTAAGAAAACACTGATATGTATGAAAAATATATGAAAAAAATGTAACAAAAGTCAAAAACAAATATTACCTTATAGGTACAATATCATCCACTTCTCTGACATAATAATTTGGATGATCCTCTAAAATATCTAATTTACTCAACATTAAATCATCTACTTCATATATTTCACCTGAAAGATAAAATTAATATAAATACATTACTAATAAAAAAAATACAGATTTCTAAACTGATACCCATTTTTTTTTATTTTTTTTTAAAAGCACTGTGGTTGCTGGCTGGTTGGATACAGAGTATTTATTACCTTTAACATGATGTCCTTTCCCAGGAGCTTGTAATAAAAATGGTATGTTATATCTAGTCCCTATGATTAATGGGTATTTATTTTTAGTTTTCCCTTCAGTCATAAAAGTTCCAACACCATTTTTGGGGTCTGTAAGCCAGTGGTGATTTGGTTCATTTCGTTTTAGAGTACCATACACAAATACTTTATGACTCATCTGGAAATATAATTTGATTATAATTTATTTAAATTAAATTGATAGTTGTTTTTTTCTTACCTTTTGTCATAAGTTTTAAAAGTCAAATTATACAATAACACATTTGACATATCTCATTTTTAAATAAATAAATACATATCAATGAATTTATTTCTCTACTTAAGTCTTAAGTTAAAACTTTCTAAGCGCTAATTAAAAAAAACTTAATATACATATTCACTAACAATTGCTCTACACGCAATAAATAAATTAAATTAGTATCTGTTAAAAGTTTATTATTTTTTAAATACTACTTATAATTTTTATGTACAACGTAACTATTTTAAAACTTTAAATAGTTACCTTCCTCAGGGAAACAGAGGACTTGATTATTGCATTTAAAAGATTGCTTTTAATATATATCATTTATAATTTAATTTATAACTGAAACATTATAATTTATTAAACGATCCGAGTCGCTTATTTTAAAATGAACAAAAGTGTATGTAAGTATAAACACTAAGTATTGAGAATTTCATATTAAATCAAAATAATATTGTCACTTGTCAACAATATCAACAAGTTTTTATATTTTTACAATTATTAATGTAAACCTTGAAACTTTTTGTAAGTCTACCTATGATATTTTAATAGTATTCACTGTCTAAATTTGAAGTGAAAATATAATAAATTAATTTTTAATTGAAGGGACAAATTATTTTAATGTAGAATTTTTAAAACAAATTAATGATTATATACTTTTTCTTTTATAAGCTTATGCATTTATTATTTTTATAATTTCCGATATTTTATACTTTATTAGAATTTATATCACGGTTGTGTACAAGAATTAAATGAAGAGGTTGCTCATGGATTTTAAATTATTTAATAATTATATATCATAATATTGCCATGCTTAAATTTTAATAATTGAATCCCGCCCGTCAGAAGTGTCATCTGAATCGAAATCGTTCCAGATCTTACAATATACGTCAGTTGTATATTACGTTGTATATCAGTTGTATATAAAGTTGATAGTACTTATTAGAGACAAGTGATATATAAAAACAAAACAGTCTTAACAATATACTCATGGATGGTTTACGTTTACGCACCAGTGATAATATATCGTGTTTATTTTATAATATGTGTCCAAATATTTAATAAGAATATATCAAATATTCAACGCTTCACGTTTTAATATAATTTTTTGGAAAAAAATAAATAAATAAATACGAAAATGAGGTTGGCGGGCACGATTTTTAGTAATGTTACTAAAATGTTGGACTTTTATTCCCAATTCAATCCATCGCCGCTGTCTATAAAACAATTTATCGACTTTGGTGAGTATAAAAATTTATTTACATTTATTGTTTGAACTATATTAATATTTAGGTCGGATTATTTAAATTTATGTTTACGAATACATTTACTTCGATATATGCTCTAATAAAATAATTTTAAATAATTATTACTTTATGATGTAACTGAGTCAAGGTCGTGCGGATTTATTTTATTTTTCGGGACCAACTGAATTTCTTAACTCTCGTAACATTGTCGTCTAAATTAAAATATATATACAATAATAGCTTTAATACTATGCATATATATAATAATAATATTGAAAATATTTATTTATATGTATATAAATATTTGAATTTTAATTCGCGTGTTTACGTCGTGTAAACAAGTCGTACTTATATAATTTTAAGACGTATTTCAAACAAGTAATTGTTTATTTGTTATTAATTTTGTTTATAAAAATATTGTAATTTAAATTATATTTTATGTTACAAATATATGTTTTTCTATGTTAATGTAGTAATTTAAGTAATTTATAATTTTTCCTCTATATTTTCTTCTATGTATATGAATCACTGTTCCACATACACTTTATCAAATGTTACATTGAAATGTATATTTCAATTCTGGTAATTTAACTTTCAACAATACTATTATAATGTAATGATACAAATTAATCTCTATTATGAAGTAATAAAGTATAATATTCTATATCAATCAATAATCTTGGTATATTGACACTATTGTCTGAATTCTAATTTGAATTATAAAAAGTACATAAAAACATATGCACATATATATATATAAGAATTACCACATCTTTTAAGTCAGTTAAAATGTCTATATACCTAATTAATTATTTTACTTCATTAATTGAACTAGTTTTAATTAAGTTTTTCATGAAATAAAACTATTTGTGATGAAAACAAACACATGTGACTGACATCATCAACAGAGAATAGACCATTTACAAAAAAGTAACTGAGTTTTCCCTAATTACATCATATGAAGTGGTAAAAGTTCTATGAAAATCGGTGCAGCCATTTCAGATATTAGTTAGAACAAGTTTTTTGTTACACTATGTATATATCTATATAATTATGCATTTTATACAGGTTGATTATTTTAATACTACACAGAAATAAAACTTTATCTATTTTTTTATAAATTCTGTATATATGTATATTTTAATATGCACAGTTCATTAATATGTATATAATGATGGTATAGTTTACTGCTGTTTATTATGTAACAATGTTTTCATATGTAATTGGAGTCGAGCTCACACTAAGAGGGAAATAATTATGATTCTGACGCTCACTACTACACATAATATATATATATATATGTACACATATAATATTCATGAATTAATTATTAATTAATCTAATTTTATATATATTTATTAACATACATATATTATGATAGTGAGTGTGCATACACTTTGTTTTTCTTTAACAAAGAATATATTGAAATTCAATGAGATTTGTAAATATTATGTTGTTTTTATTTAAGTATAGCATCTGTGTTGTTCTTGAAGGTATTTTAGGTAAGGTGTTTTTTATTTATTTATTAAATGAACAATATCTTTTGAACTTTCAAGAGATTTTCTTTTTAAACAATCATAAAAATCATTATAGCTTGAGGATCTTTTTGTTTCTCTCAAAACCATTGCTATAGTTCTAAGATAAAGCTATTACTAAAAATATATAAAAATCATCTTTTTAACTATGTATATATGTGTTAAGTTTCGAATTAATGTTTCTTCTTCTTGGCAATTTTCCAGCTGTAGCCAGGGTTTGCCTAATTAATGTTTATTAATTAATATTTAAGTATTAATAAAACTTCTTATAGTTTTAATCCTTATTTACAATCACAATAACTCCATTGTCGTAAAGAAATATGACGCGTTTGTTTTAATTATGAATCAACTCATATGTGATAGATTCTTTTGTCTTTCTTCGACTTTCTTCGGCAATTTTCGGCTATCATCGGCTTTTTTCGTTATTCATCGGCATTTTTCCGCGTTTCATATCTCTTTTGGCCACTTTTCGGCTTTACTGTGCTGAAACTGTATCAAGAAGTGTAAAAAAATATTCCTCTATCGTATTTTGAGGTTTATGTACCTACTACTGTGGGTTTAAAATGTGTTGTATTATATTCTTTCATATTAAGTCGGTTAAAATATCCTCAAAATGAATGGAATATCATGCAAATCTTAGTTAATATACTTTTTTTTTCAATCGTCGTAATTTTCTATTTTCTAAGATCTTATACTATACTATGTGTTATATTGAAATTGTTTTTTTTATATATTATATTATTAATAGAATCATATTGCACAATTTTTACCTGCTGTACACAACTACTCTTACAGCGGTGGGTTGGCTGGAAGAAATTTCTTTTAGAAATAAGCCTGCCATTGTGCACAATAATTCTGTTTGTAAAATAATCTTGTAAATTTTTCAGTACAATAAAGAGTATATATCTTACCAGCTGATGATATGTATAACCTTTTGACGGTCATCTTTTATGACCTTGTCTCAACCTTAACTCGTCATTGGAGCTGACTGACTGACACTCCTGGTCATATAATTACGATCGACAGAATCTTGATTGTAATTTATTGGTATCAATTTCTGTGGTGAGTTATAACCAAGATTTGGTCCCCAATTTGAATGAGTTTCATCTAGTATTGAAGTTAGTGAGTTGAACTAAATATTTATAATTAAATATAGTTATAGTTACATCTAGTTGAAGCTAATTGTGATCTTTTAATTAAGAATAATATTTTCGGAACTTTGTCATGTGTTTTTATTTTAGTTATTCAATTTTAACTAATAGCTATTCATTTATAGAAATTTAATTTTTATTTTATGTACATATTTCGTATCTTTACTAATATTATAAACGCGAAAGTAACTCTGTCTGTCTGTCTGTTACGCTTTCACGCCTAAACCGCTGAACTGATTTTAATGAAATTTGGTGCAGACATAGAGTTGACCTTGAGAAAGAACATAGGATAGTTTTTATTACAGACTTTTGAAAGGTTCTCTTGGAAACGCGATATAACCGAACTCCACGCGGGCGAAGCTGCTGGTCGAAAGCTAGTAGGTATATATGTATAACATTGTTTTGTATGTTTTACGTAATGAGAGTAACGAAGTAATAGATTTGCGAATAGTTTGAAGATATTGGCGCCACGCCATATGTCAGGTCAATGTCATGTGTACGAAAGTTAGACAGATTATTAAGACTTTATAGATTGAAAGAAATACAGATTAATTATTTAAAAAATGATATCTATGAAGGTTAGAACGAATTAATACTCTCATATATGTGTTTGGATGAATTGAGAGATTTTTCTATATATAATATATGTATTTTTGTATGTATGTATTTTATACTAATTAATTCGAAATTAAATTGCAAAGTTACGTAACGCAATGTGGTAATAATTGCGTCACAATTGCAATTCGCGTCGACATATCCTCCAGTCTATATATAACTGCAGGAAGACTGCCCTATTACATGTTTGAACGAATGGTTACACTTCATTCATTTCCATTCAGAATCATTCATTATATGAATGAATGAAACCGTATCGTGTATTTCAATGTTTTGTATTTTTTGTTCACTTTCGTCAACACTAATTGGAATTACGTAAATATATTCATGAATACAAATAAGCGTTCATTTAGCATATATTAATACTAGCTTTCTGGCCGCAGCTTCGCCCGCGTGGAGTTCGGTTATATCGCGTTTCCAAGAGAACCTTTCAAAAGTCTGGGATAAAAACTATCCTATGTTCTCTCTCAAGGTCAACTCGAAGTCTGTATCAAATTTCATTAAAATCAGTTCAGTGGTTTAGACGTGAAAGCGGAACAGACAGACAGAGAGAGTTACTTTCGCATTTATAATATTAGTAGGGATTTATAATCGTTATAGCATCAAGCGAGAACAATCGAAAATAATATTTTGATTCAAATGTCGCTTTATGACTTGTTATTTTATACTTTATCGTGAACCTTACGACAGTTTTTAGATACGGTCTTATCATACGTTTTGATTGTAATACTATAGACGCGGCGTTAAAAGTATTTCATTCATAAATTGTCACAAGAGACGAAACCTCTCATCATTCCATGTATTCACGGTGCGTGTGTCGAGTCCATCGTTGTAGTGAGAGGAGCTTCAACAGTGACTGGGACTTGTGACCCAGGTGTAGGTTTAAGGGACCCTATCTAACGTTAAACGCTCACTTCCACCGTCCAAGCTCTTCTCTACCTATTAAAGTATGTTATTCAATGAAAAACGAGAGACGCTAAGTATGAAGTATGACGTTGCAAACTTTTAGTAAGCATACTATTGTTTTTGTTACGTTAGAATGGAAATTTCGGGAATTTTTTACATTGTGTAGTAGATTTGATTAGATTTGGTCGGATTTGATATCTTATATTTTATCATAATCAATAGAACAAATCAATTGATTTATTATATATATAGGAGAAAATCAAATAAGTAGAGAGCATTACGCTTTATAAAAAATCGGTTTAGTCTTTTCAGTGTTACGGAGTTATGAACGGACGAACGAACAGATTTTTTTATTGGATTTTGTTAGATTTTTGTATGTTATAATTTCAAAATTAATCCACTGATTTCGTTGAAACTTTGCAGCAATACATAGATCTATTGACCGACGTACATTTAAAATGTTAATTGTAACTAATTCTTACCTTATAAATAATCTTCTATATATATAAAAATGGATTGCTGTTCCTTAGTCTCGCTAAAACTCGAGAACGGCTGAACGGATTTATCCTATCTTAGTCTTGAAATGTTCGTGGAGGTTCAGGGAAGATTTAAAGAAAAATTGATTCATTTCCGGGAAAACCCTAAAAACAGCCCTTTTCTATTTCCCATACAAATGCTATTCTTTGACATTAGATTTGACAAGTAACTAATATGTCAATTATTCTGTTCGATTGAAACAGGAAAAACCTGATTATTTATGGCCTCAAAACGGAATAGAGTTCGCCCGGTCAGCTATACATATATTACTAATCATGAAATTAACGCGGACGAAGTCGCGGGCAAAAACTAGTATATTATAAATAACCAATAGATATTTCTTACCTGGATACAATTATTTTTATAGTTTATAAGATAAAGGATAAACTTGTCATGACTTCCGGTTCCTGTAAAGGAACCTTCGTTCAGGTCACGAGGAAAAATAATGTTCTTTATTAACCCAGTTGAGGATTTTGCGATATTGTGAATAAGGAAAAGTAATATACCTTAATACATTTACTGTAGCGTGACCCGTATGGAAAGAATCTTTAGTATGAGTTTGATTGTTAACTTTGATACTGATAGTATCCAGTTTCTTCTCCTCTTCTACCTGGTAATTACCCAGCCATAGCTATAGCCAGGGTCTGCCTTACATGTTGTGAATAGTTTTGGCTTATTGTTTTTACGACCGGCCGCCTGCCTGACATCAACCCTCTATGGGAATGCATTAATCAGTGATGTCTAAATACTCTTAAAAGTACATATGACTCGGAAAAATCACATTGGTACTTGCCAGGATCGAACCCGCGCCCTCGTGCATGAGAGGTGCCCTTTTTAACCACTAGGCCACCATTGAGTTAAATATCCAGTTTATACATAAAAAACTCCGAACTGTTTACGTATATTCCTCGATAAAATTTAGTCAAATTTAGGGTAAAATTGTATTCTCGTTTTAAGAGTTAGAAGTTATCTTTCAAGGTTAACTTCAAGGCCGCGATATCTGCCGAAACATTGGAAAAATATATTGAATATAAAAATAAAAATTACTTACATACAACTCCTTATAGCTCTTGAGACATATAAGATGTATAATTAATTAACTGTTAATGAATCTGTTTGAAAGAATAAATCATATATAGAAATATTTAATAATAATAAACAAAAATCATTTGATATTTCGTCAAGGTCACTATTGTTGGACCTGTAGCTCAGTTGTTACAGCGGCGGCAAAATATCAATTGTAGTAGGTTTGAATCGCGTAAGATGATTTTAAAAAAACAATTATGTTTTTCGATTTTATACAATTTATTGATTCTGGGAACGTACTTCGAAGGAAGTCCTAGTGGGTTTGTTTAGAATTTGGTAGAGAGGGGAGCTTGGACGGTGGAGGTGAGCGTTTAACGCACGTTAGATAGGGCCCCCTTAAACCTACTCCTTGGTCACAAGTCACAGTGACTGTTGAAGCTCCTCTCACTACAACGATGGACCCGACACACGCACCGTGAATACATTGAATGATGAGAGGTTTCTTTATGAATATACAGGGTGACTGGTGAATTGGGTTTTTGAAAAAAAAAAAAGTATTGATTTTTTTTATGTATTTTAAAACTTTATTATTAATTATATTGGATTTTTAATGCAAAAAACTTGAAATATATTTTTTAAATTAATTATAAACAATTAAAAATTGATAAAATTCAAAAATATATCACGTGACTGTAAACGCGCCATGATTGGTCAGCATACTTGTGACGTCATAATGTTAAAGCAATTTCATAATAGTACAGTGTTTATGGCTATTATCTTTAACTTGATAAAAATATCTCAAATTTATTAGTGAAAAACGATTTGAAAAGTTTATTTCGACTATGTGTGATAAAGGATTTATAAAAGCAAAATCGGATAATATTCCTGATGTTAATATATTTTTATGATAACTAATTTTTTAAAAAGTGCGGTTTAATTTTGCTGAAGTTCGAGGTGCTAAGACATCAAGGTAAGTCTGTCAAAAAATACTATTCTAAATGAAAATTAGTATTTATTCTCTATTAAATATAATTAATAATTATTTCATTAAATCATTATTAATAAAATGTTATTATAACATTATAAAAAAACCAAAATAACATATATGTACTTTAAAAATTTAAATGTAGTCTGATACAGAACCTAGAATGTTATAAAATTATGAAAATATCTATTAATTGAAGTCCAATTATTAGACAAACATATATATAGATTTACTATTTAATCGCTTTGAATTATCAATTAAAATTTTTTAATGCTACGATTCTAAAGGTTATGATTTGGAGCCCAGGTAAAAAAATTAATTATTGAACTATACTTATTCGATTTATACACTTAGATAAATAATAATTAATAACAATACTATTATGAAAACTTACAACGAAATGATCTTCACAACAAAAAAAAATGATTTTGTTTTTGAATAATCTCGATGCACTGCTTGAAACCATTTCTTTCGACGTTTTTCGTCTTGTGGAACATTTAAAAAACATTTTTTCAGGAGTTGTTTTTGTAGTCTTTGTACATAATGGTACAAAACTTTTGATTATTTAACAATGCCAACAGAATTTACTAGATAAAAACTCAAAACACTGTACTAATTATTATATCTCTGTATGCTACAATGAGCAAAAACTAACATTGTGACGTCACACGCGCTCGGGTTTATTCCCGAGCTGTCGGCTTGTCTTCGGTACTGAATTTAAAATTTAATTTTT
Source organism: Danaus chrysippus (assembly GCA_916720795.1). Classification (NCBI taxonomy): domain Eukaryota; kingdom Metazoa; phylum Arthropoda; class Insecta; order Lepidoptera; family Nymphalidae; genus Danaus; species Danaus chrysippus. The sequence continues at coordinate 1,238,534 of CAKASE010000070.1, forward strand.
ATTTTGAAATAACTTTTTAAATATTGCAAAAAAAAATAAAATAAAAATAGTTTTGTTATTAAACTTATATATGATCTTTCCATTTATCACAAAAAAAAAAAATAATTCAAAAACCCAATTACTATCAATATTTAAGAAGCATACTCGGTACATGATTCTCATTCGAGTTATGTAAAAAAAATAGGTACTTAATTTTTGACCAAATTTATTACATAAATTTAAAAATTTTCGTGACCAATTGAATGAACAAAGATATATTTAAAAAATTCATTAGAAGCTTGAGGTATCAAATTTACAAAATTTTCTCCTTGCTTGTTTAACTACATGCATAAAGGAATTCCCAAAATTATAAAAAAAAAATCCCTTGTGGGTATAAATAAAATATGTATTTCAATTTTTGCTACTTAGTTCTCGATCACAAATACGAGATTTCTCGTACCTTGAAGTATAACGGGCTTAGTATTGAAACTATCAGTATAAAGTCGGTAAGATAAATGAAAACTATGAATCAGTCGTCACAAAGTAACCTTACTACCAGTGTTTCACCATAAAACTCAACGTCTTACGTAATTCCATTCATAAATCCATTAATCTTTCATATAACTAAACTTCTACGATTACTGTAAACTGTTAACTTCTCGTTTTGAGTAATGCAAACTCATGGTAACTATATTGTTTAAAGTAAGTAACTCATACTAAACACTACCACCACAGTCAGTTGTGACCTAGTGGTTAAAAGGCCCGCCTCTCATGCACGAGGTCGTATGTTCGATCCTGGCAAGTACCAAAGTGATTTTTCCGAGTCATATGTCCTTCTAAGAGTATTAGACATCACTGGTTAATGCATTCCCAAAGAGGGTTGATTTAAGGGCGGCCGGTCGTAAAAACAATTAGCCAAAACTATTCACAACATGTTCTGTGGAAGAGAACATGTTGTGCCGACCCTACCATAAAAAATAACTCATACTAAATATTTGCACCAATGTTTCCCTATTTCTTACACTGTACATGTTCTCGTATTTTCAAAACAACTAAAGATAGCACAATCAACAAGGTCGCTAACATTTACGAGTATTACATCGTGATGCTACAGTGACGTGTGCTATGATAATGACAATCATATGATATGACAATGATATGATATGTCTGTGTAATCCGATATATATGATGACACCAGAGTCGAGTTTCATTATATGTAAACAGACATATAATACATTGTTTATATACAAACACTTTATGCTGTTTGTATGGTTGTTAAAGTTAATCTCTTAAACTAGGTAATACTGATATTATCAAAAAAGCCTATAAAAATTAGAGAAAAAAAAATTGTCTATCAATGAAAGTTAAATGAAGAAGATGGCCTCAGAAAGAAAAATTAATTAAATATACTAAAAACAACTAAAATATTAACAAAATTAGTACTAATTATTTTTTCTTTTTAAATTTTCATATAAAAATTCAATTATATTTATTTTTTATGAATGAAGTAATATTTATTAACTTATTATGTTATTACTATGGAACGAATTTCTTGTCCGAAATTACTATGTGTGTAGTTGTGTTGCAAAACAATTTAAAAGCGGTTTGCATCGAGGTCATTGCCATCATTACGTACAGAGCAATCTAACGTTTAAAAAAAATCTGTCTTTTTTTATCTGTATTTTAAACCTTTTTTTCTACTATTGAACCGTTTTCCCGCCATTTTTGACATTTGACGTTTGACATATATAAACATTTGATTATAAAAATAACTTCATTAATTATTTATTTTAGCGTAATGGCTTTAAAAAAACAATGACTTTGCGTTTTATTTTTTTATTTGGGTTTGCCTAAAGCTGCTCACACACGAACATAAAAGGAAAAGAAATGTTGTAAAAAAGTTATTTCTATGAAAAACTTCTATAAATACGTGTGTGATCGGATGAAGGTAAAATAATATTTTTATATTAAATGTTTTTGTTTTTAATACTCTTCAAGCGTCATCATTATCTATAATACAGGGTTATCGAGCGAATTAAATATCATATAGTAAATGTGCACTAGAATTGTCCCGTGGCTTCGTCTGTTTTTTTTGTATAGAGATATATTTTCATTTTAGAATATCAACATAGGTTTTTTATAGTGTGTATTTGTCTTTATACCACCTGTGTGAGTGTGTGAGTCAGGAATGAGTTTTGTATGTGTTAGTGAGTTATTCGTGGTAACAGTCACGTAGGTCCAATCTGTACGGATCCCTATATATACTAGCTTTCCGTCCGCAGCTTCGCCCGCGTGGAGTTCGGTTATATCGCGTTTCCAAGAGAACCTTTCAAAAGTCTGAGATAAAAACTATCCTATGTTCTTTCTCAAGGTCAACTCTATATGTACCAAATTTCATAAAATCAGTTCAGTGGTTTAGGCGTGAAATCATAACAGACAGACAGACAGTTACTTTCGCATTTATAATATTAGTAGGGATATGTATATATATTTCTTATACATTATATAATTCTAGATAATATTGTTTTCACATAATTCTTTATCGTCAGGATTATATAGTATGTCGTCAATCTAATGATTTATAGTATCAGATTAACGCAAGTCAAATACTATCTATACAATTATATAGATTACCTCCTAGTTGAATAAATATCAAGGACAGAAATATTTATTTATATGAAAAAAACCGTAGTTTTGTAAACACACCACATCATCATCAGCCTATCAGCGCCCACTGCTGAGCTGCCTCTTCTCACATGGAGAAGGTTTGAGTATTAATCACCACGCTCGTTCAAGACGGGTTGGTGATTTCAAACTTATAATTTGAAATTATAAGTCCAGGTATCCCTTCATCAGACAGTGGTGTCTAAAACTCTTAGAAAGTACATATGACTCGGAAAAATCACATTTAAGCCATAAATCTCCGTGTTCTGAAGTGCGACATAATGATTGACATATTAGATAGTTGTCAAATCTAATGTCAAAAAAAAAACGTTTGTGTGGGAAATAAAAAAAGCGCTGTTTTTAGGGTTTTCCCGAAATTATTAAAAAAATTTCAGCTTTTAAACCTTCCCTGAACCTCCACGAACATTTCAAGACTAAGATAAGATAAATCCGTTCAGCCGTTCTCGAGTTTTAGCGAGACTAAGGAACAGCAATCCATTTTTATATATATAGAAGATATATGAATGATAAATATGAAATCTTTGTTTTATTTGTTAAAAAGACATAGTAATTTGGATACATTTTTTTGTTTACGAGACTTAAAATTTAACAATATATTTGTATATATAAAATTATATCGTAATCATATTTACGGAAATTTCTTATTTATTACTTACGTTACGGTGGTTTACGTCAATTAGAGTATTTACGTTAGAAATACGAATATTTACGTGGTTGTTTGCCATATGTTTTAGTATTGCGATGTTTTTAGATGCGTTTCTATTTTCATCTGTCGTACATTCACAATATAGCGTAGTAACTACGTATATACATATAACCCAATATATATTTTGAAATCATCTAAATATATAAATATTTATTTATATATTTAAAATATATACAATGTAAAGTATAATTAACTCATAATTACGTAAAATAAGGTTTCACATACAGATTTAATTAATTATTTTTTGCATACCCATTGGCCTTGATAATTTTTTTCTTGTCAATTTTGTTATTTTGATGATTGCGTTTTTTTTATCGTTTATTACGTTTCAACAAAAGATAGTATAAGATAAAAGATGACTATCTAAGTGGATCATCTTAGATTGAATGATATAATATATATATATATTATTTACGATTTACGATTTTTTGTTTTTTTTCTTTAATTTTTTTTTATTTTTACTACGAGTTTAGCAGTATAGCAGACTACATACTACGCGTTTAGCGTTTTATATTGAATGACTTACGTTAATTCTTATAATTTTTTATATTAAAAGAAAAGTCGTGGTGGCCTAATGGTTAAAGGCTCGCCGCTCATGTATTATGTCGGGTTAAACCTAGCTAGTACCAATGTGATTCTCCCGAGTCATATGTACTTTCTAAGAGTATTTAGACATCACTGACAGATGAAGGAAAACATCGTGAGGAAATATGGACTTGTATCAAATTATAAGTTTATAATCACCAACCCGTCTTGAGCAAGCGTGGTGATTAATGCTCAAACCTTCTCCATGTGAGAAGAGGCTCAGCAGTGGGCTCTGATAGGCTGGTGATCATTGATTGATATAAAAACAATATTTGTTTATATATAGTGTTCGTTTTTTCTAACATAGTGTGATGTTGAAATTTAATTTAACCGACTCGAAATTGAGGAGATATACAATTTGTCGTTTTTCTTTGTTTTTTGTTCCAATGTTTTTCATAGCCCTGTAGTAAATTTAACAATATTTATGAAAATATACATACATATATTATATAAAAGTAAATGTGAAATAATTAAATTTTAATAATAATTAATTTTCTTGTACGAAGCCTTAATTATAATGTGAATCGAAAATACTTAAAAAACCGGTACACGTCAAACTCGTTTTTATTTCTGTCCCATCACTGATTGTCACGTTGTTATGTATGTCAAAATATATATATATATATATATATATATATATATATATATATATATATATATATATAAATAAAATAAGAATATAATATGAATGTTTATAAATGAATTATCGCTTGTTAAAAACTACGAGTGTTTTGTTTATGTGAAAACGGCCTTTGTGGTTGATGTACTTAACCTTAGATCACGAGTGAGGTCCGTACAGATAGTGATACACAAACAAACACACAATACTGTAGTACTGTTCAAGTAATCGGAAAAAACGGTATCTCTACTCAACTTACACTGAGAGCGATAAAAAGCAAAAATAACTTCTAGTATTGAAAGTAATATATCTATGAAAGATCTAAATTATTTTTATTAAGTAACTAAATGTGGTGATTAATGCTCAAACCTTCTCCATGTAAGAAGAGGCCTTTGCTCAGCAGTGGGCTCTGATAGTAAAAAAAAAGTAACTAAAGTTTGGACATTCTTTTCAATCTTTACTGACAAAAATGCTATCACTGCATTTCTTAGTATTATTATCGATTTTTATTAATATTACTAGAAGACCTGGCGAACTTCGTATCGCCCTATAATCAAGAAATATCTATTACGTATTTTTTATTTAAATTTTTGGAGTTTACCTGTAAGCCATAAATCTCTATGTTTTGAAGTGCGACAGAATGATTGATATATTAGTTAGTTGTCAAATCTAATGTCAAAAAAACGTTTGTATGGGAAATAGAAAAGGGCTGTTTTTATGTTTTTCCCAGTAATGAATCAATTTTTTTCATCTTTTATACCTTCCCTGAACCTCCACGAACATTTCAAGACTAAGATAAGATAAATCCGTTCAGCTGTTCTCGAGTTTTAGCGAGACTAAGGAACAGCAATCCATTTTTATATACAGGGTGACTGGTGAATTACTATCGATATTTGAGGACGTGATATTTGACGATCATATATGACAAAATAAAAATTAATATAACATAAATATTAATAAACTTCTAAGTAAAGTTAACCAAAAGTTGTGTAATTAATTACGCATCGTGTGAACACCCTACAGATTAGGTATACACTTACACTCACACATACGCGTGTCGCGACGTAGTGTTGTATCAGCACGCCGCCGCACGCCTCCACACTTGAACACTTGGAACGTATCCACACTTTATTTATTTATACGGAAATTTTTCCAAAAATTAAGTACCTATTTTTTTACATAATTCGAATGAGAATCATGTACCGAGTATTCTCCTTAAATATTGATAGTAATTCACCAGTCACCCTGTATATAGAAGATAAATTAAAATTGTCAAATGTACATATGTATGCTTCTTAAAAAATATATACTGAGACTATTATAACGTGACTTGTAATCAAATGAAATATATACATTAATATATAAAATTTTTTTTTAACTTACGTAAATAATTGAATGAATGAAAAAAATAAATATTTTTGTTAACTTCTTATCAACGTATTAAAATTATCGCGTTGTTTATTTGAGAAGAATGTACTGAGGTGTTTGTGTTCTCTTATATGTATTTCATTAACCCCAAGTACGCGTTACGCACTACATACTGACAGTTTAGAGTTTTTTATTAATTCTGTAAGTGATAGAGCCTAGCTATGGTCATAATACAGCTCGAACATGTGCTAGCTCGACCGGGGAAGTACCACCCTCTCACAGAACCAGTTTTTAAAGGCTGCGTTTCGTCTCATGAGTGAGAGAGACGGTTGCTTTTTCCCTTTTCCTTCCTTTTCCCACTTTTTCCTCCCCCTCTTCCCTAATCAAGGGCAACACATCCGCAAATCTATCTATAGTCCTTTATAAAAAATCTAATTTAATTCACAATACGTGATCGAAATACTCGAAACTGTAAGTATGTAGTGACCATTGAGACTTGTATTAAGTATAGTTAGCTAGAACATATGTTTTATCACCAAGCGTCTATTGTGTTAAAACATTTCAAGGTAAACTCATTTACGTACACAAGCTAAAATACTAAACACTTCAAATTGTAACATCCTGTATTTAATGAATTACACTTTAGTAATAATTATAATTAACTAAGCTTATCACGCGGTTTTGTCCGTTTTAGTACACGAATATGTCATCTCTTATTACTATATTTAAATGGTCTTTACGAAATTAATTATTTTGGATTGTCACTTCTAAGAATTGTATGTTAAATTCAAATTAATATATATTATATTATCATAATGAGACCTAAGACTTATAATTTGAAACAAGTCCATGTTTCCTCACGATGTTTTCCTTCATCTATCAGTGATGTCTAAATACTCTTATAAAGTACATATGACTCGGAAATATCACATTGGTACTTGCCAGGATCAAACCCGCGCCCTCATGCATGAGAGGTGGGCCTTTAACCTCTAGGCTACTACTTTAAAAACTAATTAATGTTTTAAGTTAATAAACTTTATTATATTCGCGAATTTATTTCGCTACCGTGTTTATCTTATCAGTGTTTGTTCTCGTGATGAAACAGACTCCCGGAACGACTGATAAGATGTCTTTCGAGAATCATTTCGTTGATCTTAGAGTATACGTGACTGTAGGTAGATGTTGCTTATCGGGATATTAGGAAATACACACACACACACACACACACACACACACACACACACACTTACACATATATATATATATATATATATATATATACGTATTTTGATAATATTTATTTAGTAGAGTTACAAAGAAGAGTTTTCTTGCTGTCTCATTGTTTTATATTTAAATCATTCAAATAATAAATGGCCAAGTTTAGAGTTTAACACACAAAATATAAGTACGAAATTGTTTTCACCGAAATTCTTTTTATATACAAAAATAATTTGAGAAAAAATTACTGTATATGTCGCTATACCTACCTCAGTTAAGAAATGCTCCATTTAACTAAGCTCTTCTTAAAACATACTATAAAACTGGGAAAATGTAAAATAAAATATTTATAGATATTTATATATATGTATGTATATAAGTAAGTATTAAAACAAGACTCGTATCATAAACCGTTTCCCCGAATTTTGTCGACGTGACGCTAAACATAAACCACAAACAAACTATTAAAATTAACCTACAAGTTGTAAAACATTCATTTAGCACATTAAATATGGTTCTAATAATAATAGAGGACGCTAATCATGAGATCGTGATGCTTCAAGGTCATCATGATCATCAGGTATTCCCATTAATGCATCCTTAGTAATAGAACTTTAAAAAAAATACGCATAGTATTCAGTATGGGTAAACTATAGTGATAGTATTGACGTGCTATTTTTTTCTTCCTGGTAAATTCCCAGCTTTAGCCAGGGTCTGCCTTACATGTATATAGTTTTGAATAATTGTTTTTACGACCGGCAGCCTGCCTGACATTAACCCTCTTTGGGAATCAGCATTAGTCAGTGATGTCTAAATACTGTTAGAAAGTACATATGACTCGGAAAAATCACATTGGTAGTTGCCCGGGCCAGGATCGAACCCGCGCCCTCGTGCATGAGATGCGGGCCTGTTAACCACTAGGTCACCACTGACTAATGTTAATGTAGGTTTGAAGGACAGTTGTGTTTTTTATAAATGATACTTATACTAAGAATAGATCTTAAGATTTATCTAAATGAGAATTTGTTTGAGTAACCTAACAATATGTTGTAAGGCCAAAATAAAGTTTTTAATACTAATGAAGGTATTAAACAAGTTGGTACTATTATTATATATCTTTGAATATGAAAAAACTATAAGAGAACAAAAGGTAAATAAAATAAAGATATGTTTTAAATGAAAGTAATATTTTTGAGATTAGTACGCGTTCTATTATTGTAAAAACTACATATTACCGTTTCACATCTCGTCTTAATGATCATGGTCGCTGAAAAGTAACCGAATCGTCGGGAGTATGTAGTTTATTATAATAATAAAATACGCGTAGTAATCCGAAAAATATTAGTTTCATTTAAATGAATACTCGAGAAAGTCACATCTCATAATAGATAAAATAACACCAAGAAAGTATTTTCAATAAACTTTTCTTTATTATGATATCGACTTATAAATAATAATATTTATTTAAAAAATTGGCTTCACCGATGATGAAACGTCATGAGTACGTCACAGACGGAAATGTAAACAAAGAGAGATTTTAGTATGGACGGGGTTTTTGGAAGGTCACGGGGTCAATGTGCTGGGAAATGTACTCTTTGTGCTGTAATAATACTAGTTTTTGCTCGCGACTTCGTCTGCGTTAGTTTCAGAATTAGAAATGTAAAGGTGATAAGGCAAACTCTATTCCTCATTAAAGACAGTGGTAAGATTTTGTATTTGATCAACTTATTATTGTATTTTTAATTGTCTGAAAAGTATCTTATGTCCTTTCTATGTTCTAATCTATCTCTCCACCAATTTTCATCAAACCCGTACAGCCGTTTTTGAGTTATAAATGGTGTAACTAACACGTCTCTTTTATATATAAAGATACTACATATATATATGTATGTTTGTATTTATTTTAAGGACGTTGTGACGGAAACGTTCGGAAATTAGAACATTTAATAAAATATTTAAATGTTTATTTTCGACTCGATATGTATTGAAATAGTTATTATTTTAGTTTAATAAATGAAAAAAAAATTAACATACTGATAAGTAAAAAAATTTAACACAGCTGAGTTATCCTTATTTCTGACAAAAATACATATATATTAGGTCCTAACCTAAATGAAATTTATGGAAGAATTTCATAAATATTTCATATGTACTTACGAGTATTTTATATATTGTAACAATTGTTATATCGACACGGAAGGTAATTTCATCTTCGTTAGAACATCTCCAGAACTTTGGCTAGTTTTCAACGAGATGTTTTTATTGTAAAATTAATGTTAATATTATGTGGTGGAAATTACCTTACAACTTGTTATTCTCAAATCAATTTGTTTATCATTAGACGTTTTTTTTGTTTTGTTTTTGCATGTTTAGAAAAGAACGAATTAAAACTTTGTTTCAAAGTATCAAAGTTGTATGAAAAATACAAATAATTTAGTTTTTGCCCGCGACTTCGTCTGCGTTAGTTTCAGAATTAGAAATGTATAGCTGACAGGACGAACTCTATTCCTCCTTAAAGACAGTATTTAAGAAGATTTTGGATTTGAACAAATTACTTTTTTCTTCTTTTTCTCTCTCTTCTACCTGGCAATTTCCCGGCTATAGCCAGGGTCTGTCTGTCTGGTCTGTCTGTCTGTTTTTTCTTCTTTTTGTATCGGATCAAAAGTATCCTATGTTCTTTTATATGTTCTAATCTATCTCTCAACCAATTTTCAACCATAACCGTACAGCCGTTCCTGATTTATAAATAGTGTAACTAACACGACTTTTTTTAATATATTAATTATCCATATTATTACATATAGTTACTATGGCGACGTCCAAATATTAATGTGTCAAATCTTTGGCGCGAACCTACTTATGGACGAAGCCAAGGTTATAAACGTGTATGTTTATAAATAAATGTTCAAAGTACACTTTGTATTTACTCATTGATGCTTCAAACATATAGGAATTCTGTCATATATGTTACAATCCCTACTAATGTTATAAATGCGAAAGTAACTATGTCTGTCTGTCTGTTACGCTTTCACGCCTAAACCACTGAACTGATTTTAATGAAATTTGGTACATATAGAGTTGATCTTGAAAAAGAACATAGGATAGATTTTATTCTATACTTTTGAAAGGTTCTCTTGGAAACGCGATATAACCGAACTCCACGCGGGCGAAGATGCGGGCGGAAAGCTAGTATTAAATAATAGTAAATAAATGAAACTTTAAATTAATTATTTAATTTAAACTATAATTCTCGTACATTCTCATCTCGTCTTAATGATCACGGTTGCAAAGTAACCGAAACTTCGGTAGTATGCAGTTTAAAATAACAAAAATACGTATGTAGTAATCCGAAAATATTAGTTTCATTTAAATGAATACTCGCGAAAGTTTTAGATATAATAAAATTATTCAGTTGTTAAAATTTAGTGAGGAATCGTCATTTCAGAATATTGTTACCTACTCGTATGTTCAGTGTTAAAATGTTTACATATAAATACCTACACAAGTATAAGGTTCAATACCTTATAGTATGTATTTCTCAACAAAAATATATATACATCTTTATATATATAATTCTTCTGTGAGTGTGTATGTCACTGAACTTCTCTGAAGTGATTTTGATGAAATTTTTTGTGTGTGTTCAAGGGGATCTGGGAATTGTTTAGATTCACAATTTTGTCCGCTGACAATGGTTTTTTAATTAATTATTAATTTATTAGTAGTTGTTGATACAAACGTTTTTTTTGACATTAGATTTGATAACTAACTAATATGTCAATCATTCTGTCGCACTTCAGAACACGGAGATTTATGGCTTTAATAGGTAAACTCCAAAAATATAAATAAATAAACGTAACAGATATTTCTTGATTATAGGGCGATACGAAGTTCGCCAGGTCTTCTAGTGTAATTATAAAGTTAGAGATATATTAGTATAATGTTTTCAACATAAAACTACCTACTATTTATTTTTAACATTATATAAAGTACAAAGAAAAATAACGTATTTTAAATTATTAAAAAAATTACTACAGACAAAATAATTATTGATTCTTGTTAAGTTTCCACATACAAATTTGAATATTTCTTTATTTATTGTATAAATGGAGTAATATTAAAATGCAACACATATATATATATAACGTGTCAACACTTTATTTATTTATACGGAAATTTTGTTAAAAATTAAGTGCCTATTTTTTTTACATAATTCGAATGAGAATCATGTACCGAGTATTCTCCTTAAATATTGATAGTAATTCACCAGTCACCCTGTATATATATCCAAAGTGATAATAAAATATATATACCGATTACTTTCTTATTTCACGATTTATTAAGTATTAGTTGTCATCGTTTTTTGAGTCGCCGGTTCGGAAAATTGCTTTAAACGGATTGTGCTGCCATAAAAAGGCAATTACTGAAAAGATTTCACTTAAAAAGGTTTAATTTTTTATAAAAATTAAAAAGATTATGAGGCAAATGTTAAAATCAAGTACGAATTTCTTTACTTAAAGAACATTGGCTGTTTATGAGAATATATACCCTTCGATCCTGGCCCTGGCAAGTACCAATGTGATTTTTCCGAGTCATATGTACTTTAAGAGTATTTAGACATCACTGATTAATGCATTCCCAAAGAGGGTTGATGTCAGGCAGGCGGCTGCGAAAACAATTAGCCAAAACTTTTACATGTAAGGCAGACCCTGGCTAAAGCTGAGAAATTGCCAAGTAAAAGAAGATACTATTGTATTTTAGGCTTTTTTATATATTACTTAATAAGATACATATTGTTACTTGTAAGGCTTCTAATGTCACGTAATAAAATGCTATCGTTGCTCGATTAATATTTTATATATAAAAGAAAGTCGTGTTAGTTACACTATTTATAACTCAAGAACGACTGTAGCGATATGGTTGAAAATTGGTGGAGGGATAGATTAGAACAAGGAGACGGACATAGGATATTTAATTCTGTTCGATGGAAAAAAATAATAATTAATAAATTCCAATATCTGGTTATTTACGTCCTCTAGAGCGGGATAGAGTTCGCCCGGTCAGCTATACATATATTACTAATGACGAAATTAACGCGGACGAAGTCGCGGGCAAAAACTGGTAGTTATAAACATATAGCAAAAATATTCGGATAATTACTGGATTTTTGTTATATTATCATTATTCTTCCACATTAAAATTATTTAACATCAACCATGATCTCGGGAAAACAAGATTAAATATTCACACTGTACATGTATTAAAATAAAAGATAATCTATATCTATATATATATGTATATAAAAATGAATTGCTGTTCGTTAGTCTCACTAAAACTCGAGAACGACTGAACGGATATATCTTATCCTATTCATGAAATGTTCGTGGAGGTTCAGGGAAGGTTTAAAAACTGAAAAATATTTTAATTTGCGGGAAAACCCTAAAAACAGCGCTTTTCTATATCCCATACAAAGGTTTTTTTTGACATTAGATTTGACAACTAACTAAAATGTCAATCATTCTGTCACACTTCAGAACACGGAGATTTATGGCTTAAAGGTAAACTCCAAAAATATAAATAAGAAATTATTTATTTCTCGATTGAGGCAGTACGAAGTCTGCCGGGTCAGCTAGTAAGATAATAATAATAAAGAAATTATTATCCTCAACAAACCGGAAGTACTGATACAGCCGTGTCTGTCACGTGTCCCGTTCACGACCTCTGTGTAGCGACATCGGCATTATATTACGAGCCCTTGACTTGTGACTCACAATATATGTTATCATTATAAAATATTTATTATTTAAATGCATATAAACATTATTGTTATCTTCTTCTTCCTGGCAATTTCCCAGCTTTAGCCAGGAGCCTTACATGTGGATAGTTTTGGCTAATTGTTTTTCGACCGGCCGTCTGCCTGTCATCAACCCTCTTTGGGAATCAGCATTAATCAGTGATGTCTAAATACTCTTAGAAAGTACATATGACTCGGAAAAATTACATTGGTACTTGCCAGGATCGAACCCGCGCCCTCTCGTGCATGAGAGGCGGGCCTTTTAATCACTAGGCCACAACTGACTTAATTATTGTTTACTAGAAGACCTGGCGAACTTCGTATCGCCCTATAATCAAGAAATATCTATTACGTTTTTTTATTTATATTTTTGGAGTTTACCTGTAAGCCATAAATCTCCGTGTTTTGAAGTGCGACAGAATGATTGACATATTAGTTAGTTGTCAAATCTAATGTCAAAAAAAACGTTTGTATGGGAAATAGAAAAGGCTGTTTTTATGGTTTTCCCAGTAATGAATCAATTTTTTTCAGCTTTTATACCTTCCCTGAACCTCCACGAACATTTCAAGACTAAGATAAGATAAATCCGTTCAGCTGTTCTCGAGTTATAGCGAGACTAAGGAACAGCAATCCATTTTTATATATATAGAAGATTGTTATCATGAAATGTATTTATTTCCTTTTATATATAAAAATAGATTTAACTGTTTGGACACTTCGTATGATTTATGAATATGTCAAAAATATTCAACCTCTTTTCTGATATTCAAAATATTAACGTTAGTTTTCGTAACTGGCCAATTCAATAGATGCCATATTAATAAATTTAAAAGAAAATATTTCCCTCGCAAATTTTTGCCATTAAAAATAAATCGTCTTTCTCTTTCTAACAAACGTAACTTTTAATACAAATAATCTTGCATCCTTTTCTTACAATATTTTTTGTTTTCAGGTCTGAACGCCTGCGAAAGGAAATCCTACCTCTTCCTACGTAATGAATTACCAGTTAGGTAAGAATAACTGAATTATAAAAAAATGATTTTACATACAAATTGTTATATTTTGACATTTTTGTTACAATAACATAGTTTTAAATTTGGTATGGTAAATTTAAAAATAATAATAATATAGAAACTTATCTTTTGTATCAAAGTAATATTTATACAAAATACAAAACAATTAAAATCTTTTCCTCTGCCTATCTTCTTCTTCTTCTACCTGGCAATTTCCCAGCTATAGCCAGGGTCTGCCCTACATGTTATGAATAGTTTTTGGCTATTTGTTTTTACGACCGGCCGCCTGCCTGACATCAACCCTCTTTTTGGGAATCAACATTAATCAGTGATGTCTAAATACTCTTAGAAAGTACATATGATTCCGAAAAATCACATTGGTACTTGCCCGGGCCAGGATTGAACCCGCGCCCTCGGCGACGAGAGGCCGAGAGGCCTCTGCCTATCTGTTCTTTTCAATAGCCGTTTCAGGCTTGACCGATTTTGATGGTACTTTTTTAATAACTACAATAAATTTCAGATATATCTTCTATAATTTCTTTTATTTCTATTCATGTTATAAATAATAATATTTGACGACATACGTTACCTCAAATCATTTATATCTAATCTGTCATACGTGAACATTATCTTTTTATTGGCGTGATGCTTTTAAAATATTGTAAATAATACATAATAATGTTTTTATTGATGTCATAAACGTTATATAGAGATAATGTTATTATTGTAATATGAACAAAATATATTATTATATGCTTATATATGTGTGAAGTGGTAGAGCCTAGCTATGGTCATACTACAGCTCGAACATGGTCTGTCTCGACCGTAAGTACCACCCTCTCACAGAAGATCGGCGTGAAGTAGTCTTTAATGGCTGCGTTTTGTCTGATGAGTGAGAGAGATGGTCTTCCTTTCCCTTTCCCACTCTTTCCTCTCCTACTATATTCTGTCCTACATCAGCCTAAATCTTTTTTAAGGTGTTAAGCGTGTTTCATAGGTGTAAAATCCAGGGAGATTTTACAAACGTGGGTCGTATCAGCGATATTCCCTACTCACAAAACTTGACTCTCAATCCAGACTAAGAGCAATGTTCTTTGACAGAATGGTTATTGGTCATAGTAACCTTCCATCATTACTCTCACCTCAATGCATCAGCAACACCATGTTGCAGATGTCCATTGACGAAAGAAACTACCTTTCATCAAGTAGACTATCTGCGTAACTAACTATCGTTATACCCTTAGTGTAAAAAATTATATATAGACACAATCAATTATATATATATACTAGAAGATCCGGCGAACTTCGTATCGCCCTATAATAAAGAAATATTTATTACGTTTTTTTATATATATTTTTGGAGTTTACCTATTAAAGCCATAAATCTCCGTGTTTTGAAGTGCGACAGAATGATTGACATATTAGTTAGTTGTCAAATCTATTCTCAAAAAAACGTTTGTATCAACAACTACTAATAAATTAAAAATTAATTAAAAAAAACATTGTCCAGCGGCAAAATTGTGAATCTAAACCATTCCCAGATCCCCTTAAACACACACAAAAAATTTCATCAATATCGGTCCAGTCGTTTGAGACAAGTTCAGTGACATACACACTCACAGAAGAATTATATATATAAAGATGTATATATATCTTTCCATATACCAGGTTGGCGAACATAATGAAGGAGATAGCCCTGCTGCCGGAGAACTTATTACGAATGCCGTCAGTTGGTCTCGTGAACCAGTGGTACGAGAGGTCCTTCGAGGAGATCATTGAGTTTGAGAAGAAGGAACCCGAACCTCCAGTTCTTAGCGAGTGGGTTTATACTACACACATACACACACACACACATACACATATCTTCCATTAATCTTTGTATAATGTCCCATTAACATTGTAAATGAGATATTTTTATCGTTATGTTTGTCACGATTCATCATAATAACTACTCGATGGATTTTGTTAGTTCCGTGCAATAATGTTGTTCATATATCAGAAAAAGATATAGTAACTCCATGTAGTTCCAGAAATACGACCTGATAATTGTATCGTGTATGACATTACGTGACACAAACCGTACCCATATATGAATCTGTCGATAATTATTTAATTAATTTAAACATTGTATTATATTAACTTGGGATGTTTCTGGTTAATGCTAACTAACTGATTAATCTTGAAGACTTCCACAAACATGTAGACATAAATATTATTAATTCAGATTTCATACAATCATTATAGTTACTTAGAATATACATCGTATTTTGCAAAAAAAAAACCGAATTAAATACGATTATAATTTTCCGAATTAGACATATATACATATTTAACTCAAAATCAATGCTTTTTTTAACGAAAACTCAATAGAACACCAATAATTTACAGATTCTGCGAGCGTTTGGTCCTTATACGTAATCGTCATTCAGACGTGGTTCAAACGATGGCCCAAGGAGTGTTGGAGCTCAAGGAATCCCACGAAGTCGATCCCGGGATTGAGAACTCGATACAATACTTCCTGGACAGATTCTATATGAGTCGGATATCCATACGGATGTTGATCAACCAGCACAGTGAGTTATCCGACTAAATTGTAATTATATCCGACTAAATCGTAATTATATCCGACTAAATCGTAATTATATCCGACATCATCTAGATTTGTAATTGAGTATTGAATATAAATTAGCTTTTAACGTTACTTTCTGTTAATAATATATACATGTTATGTATTTTATTAGTATTATATATCATCATCAGCCTATTAGAGTCCACTGATGAGCAAAGGCCTCTTTCTCACATGGAGAAGCTATTATAAGTACTATATAGAATATATAGAAGTGTTATATATATCATTAGATTATTTTAAATTAACTTAATTTTCATGTTATTATAATAGTTATTATTCATTGCTTAGTTGCAATTAGTTTGAAATATAAAAAAATGCAAATTTTTAATTTTTCTTATTTCAAACGCTTATAATTATCAGTATTCAAAACATATAAATGTCTTCAACATTAATTTCGTTGATTATTTTTATATTAACTGTTCTCACGTGTTATTTATTAAGTCACGTGTAATGTATACAAAAATTAATAGCTTTGAACACATTAAAACTAATTTTATTATTACTGTTAAAATTTTTATTGTCGCGTTATTATAAACATTGATAAACCGTGTTCTGGTAAACGTGATATTATATGTGATAACCAGAAATGTTTTGTCTGAATAAAAAAAAAATAAAATATCCGATACGATACTCCATTTCTACTTAAATAATAAAAAAAAAAATAGTTTAAAACATCCAATAATGTTTATTTGATATAATTACATCAACATATACATTTTTCACAAATAAAAGTATAAAGTTATAATGAAATGAATCAATCGTAAAAATGATTTATACGAAATACGGATACTTATATCTCTACATAGTCGGATATCGGATATGTTTACGGACATCATACACATGACTCGTTCATATTATCTATCCCAGGGCTGTCCCAAGCTTATTCTTCACCTTATTAATAAATATAATATATTAATATAAAGATATTTCATAATTACAGCCCTACTGTTCGGTGAGAACGAGCTGGGTGCTCGTCAGGCTTCCGTAAATGGTATAGGTAACGGCGGTAGACACATCGGTTCAATAGACCCCGCGTGTGACGTCATCGCCGTTGTCAAAGACGCCTACGAGAACGCCCGCTTCCTCTGCGACCGGTACTACCTCGCGTCACCGGAATTAGAACTCTTGCAGCACGGCTGTAAGTACATTTTGCTGTGAATTTAATACACAAACACATACATACATATTAAGTTCAATACACACACATGTAAAGGTGTTTTACGCTCGTATTACACTGATGACGTCACTGTGGTATATGTTCTTGTTGACTAATATTAGAAGATGTATTTTGATATATTATATAGTTAGACTTATCTTTACAATACTTAAAATGATATATAAGGTGATAGTATCTCTCGAATCTTAATATTATATGTGGTCATATTCCAGCGAGGGAGACTCACCCGCTGCCAGTAGTGTACGTGCCATCTCACCTCTACCACATGCTGTTCGAGCTATTCAAGAATTCGATGAGAGCGGTTATGGAAACTCACGAAAATAACCCGCCGCCCATACAGGTCAACATAGTACAGGGACGAGAGGATATATCGGTCAAGGTGAGGAATGGAATCCGTATAAATATCTGACCGTAATCGTATCCGATAATGATGGATATCCGTAAAAAAATCTAAGCGAGTTCTAAAATATTCTATATGCAAAAAAAACTCTGGTAACATTAATAACGTGCGTCACTTACATCAGATATCTAATAACATATTATCATTGCTAATAAAAGTTTCGTTTACAATAAATATTAAAAATATTTTTCCATTTACAAACTAATTACAAATAGATTCCTGTCTCACATTTTTTTCATAGACCACTCCTAAGTACTTCCATAAACAATCAATGGATATAAGCTTCCTGTATACAAAATTTTATCAATATCGGTTCAGCCGCTTGAGCGTGAAGAAGTAACAAACATACACACTCACAAACTTTCGCAATTATAATATTAGTAGGATATATATGTATATATACTGTTGTTTTCCGTCAGATGTCAGATCGCGGAGGCGGTATTCCTCGCAGCGTGTCGGACCTCCTGTTCAAGTACATGTACAGCACGGCGCCGCAACCATCGCGCTCCGACTCGCAGACCGTGCCGCTGGCTGGTGAGACACACATACATAGACGTGATGACGTCACGTGTCTATCATTACACACTGTCAAAGTCACACATTGATACTATCACGATTATACAGGGTGACTGGTGAATTACTATCAATATTTAAGGAGAATACTCGGTACATGATTCTCATTAGAATTATGTAAAAAAAATAGGTACTTAATTTTTTACCAAATTTCCGTATAAATAAATAAAGTGTGGACACGTTCCAAGTGTTCCAAGTATGGACGAGTGTGGCGGCGTGCTGATACAACACCACGCCGCCGCGCGCGAGTGTGTGTGTGTGTGTGTATACCTAATCTGTAGGGTGTTCACACGATGCGTAATTAATTACATAACTTTTGGTTAACTTTACTTAGAAGTTTATTAATATTTATGTTATACTAGAAGACCTGGCGAACTTCGTATCGCCATATAATCAAGAAATATCTATCACGTTTTTTTATTTATATTTTTGGAGTTTACCTGTAAGCCATAAATCTCCGTGTTTTGAAGTGCGACAGAATGATTGACATATTAGTTAGTTGTCAAATTTAATGTCAAAAAAACGTTTGTATGGGAAATAGAAAAGGGCTGTTTTTAGGGTTTTCCCAGTAATGAATCAATTTTTTTCATCTTTTATACCTTCCCTGAACCTCCACAAACATTTCAAGACTAAGATAAGATAAATCCGTTCAGCTGTTCTCGAGTTTTAGCGAGACTAAGGAACAGCAATCCATTTTTATATATATAGAAGATTAATTTTTATTTTGTCATATATCACATCCTCAAGTATCGATAGTAATTCACCAGTCACCCTGTATAATATAAAGTACACACACACACGGAAATGTGGTACGTACCCGTGGCTGGTGAGACACACACACATACACACACTCACACAGTGTGAGTGTGTGTATGTGTGTGTATAGTGTGACTCACACTCACACGCATACACAGACGTGATGACGTCACACATTGGTACTATCTCTATTATATAACATACAGATCTGATGCTATTCCATATTCAAATTAATTAACACGTTAATACACATGTAAATCATCAAGTTAGAATCTATTCACACACAAATGTTTACGATGACGTCTCTCACGTTTAGAAATATTGACGTTTATAAATCAATTATGATTTCAACGGTCGGTGGATGCAATGAAGCCAAATTTATTTGACATAATTTAATTAAAAGTAAGTTACAACTAGGGTGTGACTATTTTGCACAAAGATTGAACAAATAGTGACAATAAATGAAATTCTTAAAAGAAATATTATAATCTAAAAACATAAAAGAAATATTAAACCAAAAACTGTCTTCACACGGAACTGCTGAGTCAGACCCGTGTAGAATAGACAAGTTTACCCAGAAGCTAAGGCGTCCTCTGATTACACCGTATAAAGATAATTATATTTTAATTAAACAACCACTTATTACACCGTCACATAACAAATTGGAAAGCACGGTTTAATATATACAGCCAATATATAAATTAATTACAGGTTACGGTTACGGTCTGCCGATATCTCGTCTGTACGCGCGATACTTCCACGGCGACCTGGTGTTGATGTCATGTGAGGGATACGGAACAGATGCGATCATATATCTGAAGGTATGATGAAATGATGAGTATATAACCTCATTTATACAAGAAAATTGAACTTTAAATCTCTTGAACAGTGCTGCCATCTAAAAAAAATATAGCAAACACGCTTGGCACTAAAACTACATTTTATTATATTTATTTTAGTGTCCACTCCTATATATTATGTATAAAAGTCGTGATAGTTAAATCATTTATACTAAACGGCTGAACGGATTTGGCTGAAAATTGGTGAGAAGGTTATTTAGGACCTGGAATTTTTTTCATATCGTTCATTCGAAAAAACAACTGAAAGTAAATTATGTCCAAAATCTGCTTATTACCACCTCAAAGCGAAATAAAGTTCTATTGGTCAGCTATACATAGTTTTACTAAAAGAACTGTTATTCTTCAGGCTCTAACGAACGAAGCGAACGAGCTGCTGCCAATCTTCAATAGGACTTCCAGCAAGTTCTATAGGACTTCGCCCTCACCCGCCGACTGGTCCGGCCCGGCGCCCTACAGGCCCAAAGACAAGCCAAACTTACAACACAAACAATAAAGTATACACAGCTATATACAACCATCACGTGAAACATTCGTTATGATCTCCAGTATATGACATTAATTAGTTGTTCTTACAATGATGTAGAACAAGATATTTTATGTGAAATAACAAAAAAGTATGATTAATAATGAATTTGAGTATAACATGCACTTAACGAATCGCTTCCCCTTAAATGAAATTTGACACCTGACAGCTGTCAAACTAGCCGTCATTGTCATTGGCTGAATGTAATGTGCATGTTCTGATCAAAACTATGTAATGTATTTAATTTACATTTACAACTTGTAGATAACAAGTAAAATATTTCATTGATAAAGGCTCGTCTACACTAGTGCCATCTATACAATATATCATAAACTAATTAATATGTATGTAGTAATGTGAGCACATTATTTATAAGTTCTAAGCTATGATAGATGTAAGCGATAATGTAACTTAAATCAATGTACAATAGGTACAAAATACTGTGAAGTACACAAGCACAACATGTACATATAACAGAGTATTTTTTTATTCTTAATCTTGGTGTAACGCCATTATATAATCTGTAAGCATTATTTATCTGTGAAACTAATCAAGTGTCAAAATATTATATAACTATGGTTTTGAAAATGTTTCTTAATATTTTTGGTTTAATTGTTCCTAAAATATAATTTTACTAAACATCCTAAAATCTATTTAATTATAGAAAATACATATCTGTAATTCTTGTATTGATTCAATTGAACTACAAGTGCGGTTGTATCCAAAATTTAACTTTATTTAAACTATACATATGGGTCAAATTCCCTGTCAAATACAGTGGTATTTTTTTAATAATATTTATAAATAATATATCAAATAGCTGTAAGAATTCAAAATAATATCCTATTCATAAGTTTTTATATATGTATGTATAGAAAATGACATTTTTATTTTATTTATGGTATTACAGACAAAATTGCACAATTGATATAACATTTTGTTATAGAACGAAATATGTTTAGATGGAACAATGAAATAATTTTGTCCCGACACTTCTAATTTGTAATAACTCTATAACATATAATTTCATTATTTTTTAACACGTCATCGTCTGGTACGAAAATTTTGTAATATATTTGTAATGAGAACTTTTTAATATGACTATCAAATAGTGGTCTCGTATTAATGGACCATAGACAATTAGGTAATAAAAATTTGTTGAAAATGATATTATTAGAATTAATTCATTGTAATAGTTTAGTTATAATTAGAATTAGGACATTCCATGGCAGATATGTAATTTATTTTTAAATAGTGTTGTACCCGATGTCAGCGATACAATCTTTTTGTCTAAAAGATATAAAAAGATATGTATGTCAAAATTATTACTTCATGGTATAAATGCATTTTGTATAGTTTGTTTAGATTTAAGAATTATTCCAAATTGATATTTATGAGATTTAACATTTAAGTTTACTATTTAAATAAATGTTTAATTTTTATCAATAAAAATATGATGAACCAGTTTTTGTTTTTTTTCATGTATCCTCCTAATTTTAATATTCCTATTTAAGTTTTTGAGATTCAAAACCAAAAACAGTTAGTACTGCGTGGAGTCCCTCCGCGCGGAAGAAATGAAACTTCTTAATGTTGGAATGGAAATAAGAAAGGGTGGAAATTAATTTTGAAGGAATTTTAGTGCTTCTTTAATATAAAATTTATGAACATAACTTACAAATCATAATTAATTGCTCGCATGCGTTTGAGCCCTACGCATTCCTTCTTCCGTCTATTGTTATCCCCCACCCCGTTAAATGTTTAACGCAACCTTATTGGAAGTTGCATAAGAAATATAAATTAATGGATTTTGAAATTATTATAGCAATAAGTAAGAATTTAATTCAATAGCATAACTAGAGAGGCCTCAAATTGAAAAAATATACAATATATAAATATCTTGCTTTTTATAAGTGATCGATTATTTGCTTATATGGAAGAGGAATGTCAAAACGTCACTTAGTTTTTACTTTATGACACTGACAATACATATACGTGCTCTGCCAACACTTATTGAAGTGATCTATAAGTATAGGTTATGTTATAATATCTATTTATTTTATATAAGTAAACATTATTATAATGAAGATTTATACTAACGAGAATAACACGGCTACATTGAAGCTGCTCATAGCGGCGAAGTTAGCTGGGAAAGATGTTGAATTGCTGAAAGGAAGTTACGAAGGTAGAACATAAGTTATGGCTAGATATATTTATAAATAACAATTAAATGTAACATAGCAATAAGACAATAAATAGACTATCAAATACTGATAACTTTTTAATTCATTATAAGTTTCATTACAAGTTTTAACTCTCTAGTCTCAATCTTTTCTCTTAACCTTAATATTTTAAGGAATACTTAATATTATTGTAACAATTTTAATATTATAACTTTAATTTATGTTTATTATCGCGAATATTTCAACAAATATTAAGTAAATTTATTCTTATATCTTATAAGATTATCATGTATCACACACATATGATATTGTTCTCGTCACAGAATCTCTAGGACCAGCTGTATTACCTCGTCTGGAAGTCCATGAGGAGCTCAGTTTCTTTAGCAGTAATGCAGCAGTTCAATATCTATTCCCTGTTCTAGATCTCACACAGAACGGACAATGGTAAGCTTGATAGATTATGCTTATTCTGTAACTTGTTACAAACTTAATTTTATAAATTCTCAGTTATAATATCTAGAAATAAAAATATATTTATTCAGTATAATATATATTATTGCTATAACTATTTTACAAGAAAAATAAATAATACATAAACCAATACCTCCCACATAAGTTGTTGTATGCCACAAAAATGCTATTTTGATTTTTTCCTGGAAAATATCCTATTATGGATCATTACATCCATTCAATTTAAAAAAAAAACAAAAACACTATTTTTAAAGGATTTGTCAGACACATACCTAATGTTGTAATTTACAAATTTTGCAGATTTTGATTTAATTTGAATCTTTGAAATGCCTACCGTAAATTTACAGTTTTGGAGATACAACAACTTACGTGGGAGGTATTGAAACAACTCTTAATCATTTAGTTTCTATTTTTGTCCTTATCAGTCCTTCAAGAAAATGCAGTATATAAATTTAATACCTATTATAATGAATTTGAGGTGCCAGTAACAAAAATATTAAAAAATAATAAAAAAAAAACAAAAAAGGTCTTATATTTGTTAAGTTTTAATATTTATATTCCATTCAGTCTACAGATGTTAGAATGGGAAGCGACTCGTCTCTATCCTGTCGTGTCAACTATACTTACCTCTAAGAGTGTTTCATCCGAGTTGAAGGAAGCTTTGAACACTTTATTATTGACGGTCAACAATCTACTGGCTAAACATCAGTATATACTTGGGGTATATAACATTCATAAGATATTTCTTAGTTATAATCTATCATAAATTTTGTTTGTAAATTAAAATCCTTACTTGCATTGAACTTATCACATTATATCACACTTTTTTCAACTCATTTCAGTATGAACCAATTAATATAAATAATAGATATATGAGATTTGTTTTTTAATAGTAAATTTTTCTTTTATAATTACTAATTTTGCAGCATAAATCTAATTTCCATTGGTTTAATAGTTCCATGTTAACTTCCAGGACAAACTGAGTGCTGTAGACATATCAATAGTCAGCACATTATATCCATTGTGCTACACGGATCTCAAGGAAACTTATCTTAAAGAGTTCAGTAACGTTCTACGATGGTCGGGAGATATCGGGAACTCTAAAGCCGTTCAGGTCAGTATGTTGAGAGAATCCTCTGTTGCACCCATGTACCCCTGTACCCTGTATCCCGAGGGTGCATTAGCCGCACCCTCTTTTTCCTGTTCAGATGCCTCCTTCGTGGACATGACCGTCTCACAGAAGGAGGACACCGCCGGCCAGGACCTATCACTCTCGAGCATCTTCATGTTGAGAGAATCCTATATTTATAACCCCTAACAGTAAAAAGGAGAGTAATTATGTGTTTGTGTTTGTTCCATACATGCTCTAACATATACATATATACCAGTTTTGATGCAGCTATTATCATTTGTAAGAGAATTTCCTTCTCGTGGTTCTTAGGTCAATTTACTATATTTAGGTCACTGGACCTAAATATAATAAATTGACTTTGTACTGACAAAGAAGGTGACCTAATCCAAAATGATTATGATATATAAAATAGCTAATGAGTATATATAAAAAGCGTGGTGATTAATGCTCAAACCTTCTCCATGTGAGAAGAGGCCTTTGCTCAGCAGTGGGCTCTGATAGACTGATAATAATGATGATATACAAAAAAAATACTAAGAATTATTATATATCTATTAAATTAACTCTCCAACCAGTAACTTGAAGCCATCAGATATATGTTTATATTACAGGAAGCTATAAAACAGTGGGGTGGATCCCCGAACAGCCCACCATCAGTGCCATCACTGCTCGGCAATCCACAAGTCATCATACAAACACCCACCGGGTATATTATACCTTATTTCATACAAAATAGAGATCAATTTATCATATCATATATATGAATATTTCTGACAAACTTTACATGTGATAATGAACTTTATTTATTATATATAATATGCATTTTGCCATATGTAACTAAGAATTTATATTTTGAACCATACAAGAACAATATAAGGTATATTTTCCCCTGTATTATAATCTTAGAATTGATTTTTGTCCAACATATTTTCTTCAAACTAAATTTAACCCAATACTATTGTCATAAGACTTAAATTTAAATAAGCTCTGTATCATATACAAGAATTAATTCCATGTCTATTCAAATAGTCTCATTTTGCTATGTATATAAGATATTTTTTCCCCTGTAATTGTAACCTTGAACTTGATTCTTCTTCAACATATTTTGTTCATACAAAACTTAACTCAATATCTTTGTCATAAGACGCAAATTTAAATAATAATCCATATGTGACATACAAGAATTAACTCTATTTCTATACAAATAGAGTCTAATTTTGCTATTAATCTTTCAGTTCCCCCGATGAAGTACCAGAAAAAATTTCAGCCGAGGAGTTGGAAATGGCTAAAGACAACTTCCTCAACGGAATTAATAAACTACAGCCGCCGTTGAAAAGAGAAAAAGTCGTGTGAGATATTGATATAATACTTCTTAATATTCTCATATCAAAATGTATGAGTGTTATGTCTCAAATGTTATGTGAGTTGGTCGTGGGTTCGAATCCCGCCAATACATATATGTATCTCTATCATCATCAACAATAACTAGATCACCGTTTTAGGTATATTAATTTAGTACATTTTGTGAGGATATACATATATTTACAGGGTGACTGGTGAATTACTATCAATATTTAAGGAGAATACTCGGTACATGATTCTCATTCGAATTATGTAAAAAAAATAGGTACTTAATTTTTGACCAAATTTCCGTATAAATAAATAAATTGTGGACACGTTCCAAGTGTTCCAAGTGTGGACGCGTGCGGCGGCGTGCTGATACAACACCACGTCGCCGCGCACGAGTGTGTGTGTGTGTGAGTATACCTAATCTGTAGGGTGTTCACACGATGCGTAATTAATTACATAACTTTTGGTTAACTTTACTTAGAAGTTTATTGATATTTATGTTATATTAATTTTTATTTTGTCATATATGATCGTCAAATATCACGTCCTCAAGTATCGATAGTAATTCACCAGTCACCCTGTATACAGGGTGTATGAAAAACTGTGTCAACCCTTGAAGGCATGTATACATATAAGTATGTATAAGCTTATTATAAAAAATAGTATAACTTAAAAAATATCAAGCAGAGGTCAGTTACAGTGCATAGTCTAAATAAGTTTTAAATCGACATTATTCGAAAGAATGTTCCAAACATCTGACTCATACAAGGTCAAGACACCGTATAGTCGCAACGGCGCACGCGTGACCATTGACCGCAGGCGCCGGGCCGCCGGCGTTATTATTACTATTCTGTTATTTGTTCGAATAGAGATTTGAAAGTGTAAAAATTAGTTATATCGATAAATATTCTATCGACATTTTCAATATTGCTATAAATAGTTATGCTTTTCACATTAAAATAATTTCATTTAAAATAACTTTTATTAATAATAAATATTATAATATGAAACTTGTTCAGGTAAATTAACTACATAATATGTGGTATTATTAGGATAAATCGTTAATCTATTTCTGTTAAAAATGGTGTTTTACAATCAAACATAATATTAATGTTTGATATATCAAAATAAGTATCGAAATAATATGAATATTAAATATTTATTTATTGCTATGATTTTTTAAATATCGATATTTTCAATAATGTGAAAGTAACTTCAAGGTCGTCACTAGTAGCGCAGCAGCTGTGATGACGTCATTGCGTGTCATCATATTATACCAGGGCATACAAACATTTTGTTACTCTACATATAATAATCATTTAATATTTAATTTTATTATTTTTATTGAAGAGTTTGTAAATGTAAGTTGTTTTATTGTGTTACATTATCGATACTGATAACGTAGTTAAGAGGGTTGACACAGTTTTTCATACACCCTGTATATATGTTTGTTACACTACACCACAAGAACTGCTGAACGGATTTTGATAACAATTTCGAACTAAAACGTAGTTTATACATCAAAATGAGTTATATAATATATTCAGAAATTGCGTTATTTCCTGGAACAACTCAAAACAATTGTATGCATCTCCTATCACATAGCTACACACATTTATAAATTTTTATCCTAATACAGACAAAGTCACGGTAATAAGCTAGTGTTAATTATTTTCCAGTCTACCAGTGAAGGATCGCAAGAATGTGTTAATAACCTCAGCCCTGCCATATGTTAATAATGTACCACATCTCGGAAACATTATTGGCTGTGTGCTCTCAGCGGATATATTTGCCAGGTATATAATATTATAGCATTTTATTAATATAATATATCGATATATAGTTTAATAAGAACAGTGGTGGCCTAGTGGTTAAAGCCTGCCTCTCATGCATGAGGGCGCGGGTTCCATCCTGGCAAGTACAAATGTGATTTTTCCGAGTCATATGTACTTTCTTAGAGTATTTAGACATCTCTGATTAATGCATTCCCAAAGAGGGTTGATGTCAGGCAGGAGGCCGGTCGTAAAAACAATTAGCCAAAACTATTCACAACATGTATGGCAGACCTGGCTAAAGCTGGGAAATTGCCAGGTAGAAGAAGAAGTTTAATGAGGACAATAAGTTTTAAGATGCTCACACAAAAATGGTAGAATGAAAAACAAAGAAAATTGAGATCTATATAATAAATATTAGAAATTAATATGTCATAACAAAATATATGTATGTAATGAGAATATATTAAGTTATAATCAAATCAGAAGCAGTTATAGGTTTCATCAAATCATCATGTATATCAGATTTGATGAATCATGATATAATTATAGTTCAATTCAGATTTTAAAAATCATAACTGTATATCCCAAATGAGATTGTTTTTATGTTCATTCATAAAGAGATTTGATTAGATGTCTGTGAGAAAAGTCATAAAATTAACATATAGTTCATATTTCTATATATATTTGTTATATATATACATATGTATTGTTTGTCAGGTATTGTCGTCTGTGCGGCTTCAACACTCTGTTTGTGTGTGGCACAGACGAGTATGGAACGGCCACGGAGACTAAGGTATGTATATATATATGTGCTTATATATTTTCAAAGTAAATATATAATTTAGCTTATGATATTTAATCCGACAAAATATTATATATACAAAATGTAATCAATACCTCAAATGTTTGAGCATATCGCATATAAAAGTCAACTTTAAAATCATAGATTTACATCAAAATCGATCCATTCATTGATAAATGAATAAATTTCAAACTTAGTTCAAATAATTTATAATAACAATGTTTCAAGTCTTGCCATAATATTTATGTATATTTCCATCTCTTTCTATCCCTTATCTCCATGTATTTCTATCTCTCTCAGGCTTTGGAGGAAGGCGTCACTCCTCGTGAGATATGTGATAAGTACTTCACTATCCACGACGCCGTGTACCGCTGGTTCAATATAGACTTTGATTACTTTGGAAGAACCA
Organism: Danaus chrysippus; assembly: GCA_916720795.1. Classification (NCBI taxonomy): domain Eukaryota; kingdom Metazoa; phylum Arthropoda; class Insecta; order Lepidoptera; family Nymphalidae; genus Danaus; species Danaus chrysippus. The sequence continues at coordinate 1,267,535 of CAKASE010000070.1, forward strand.
GCACTGAACAACAGACAAGGTATACACACACACACACACACACACAAACACACACACATTTTCTAGAGGTACTAGAGGTACTTTACCTATCCTTCTAACTTTTATTATTATTAAAGTAATCATGGTTTTCCATAGATAATTAGAAATAATCAAAATGTTATATACTTGCAAATACTAATTAAAACATCAAATACTATATAAGAATGATTGTGTAATGTCTTTATTAAATAATTATAATACTTATCATATACATAATTACTGATTTTTATATTTAATATCACTTGGAAAAAATTTATTCCATTAATCATACTTGCTAAAATATAAACTTAAATTGGTCATACATACATACATTATTATTTGAAGTCGGTTATTGTCAATATGAAATTTTATTTCAGGATAGCCCAGGACTTATTCAAGAAGTTAAACGCCAATGGGTTTGTGAGCAAGCAGACGGTTGAACAGCTGTATTGTGAGAAGTGTGAGAGATTCCTCGCTGACAGGTCAGTATAGAAATATATCCAGGTCTTAAATACTAGATATATAATAAAACTAGCAGTACTAGTATAATCAACAGGTGTATTTGACTGTATCAAGTTTACTGTCCAAGATTATTAATTACTAGCTGTTCCCCGCGTTGTTACCCGCGGATTTCCGGGATGTAAAGTAGCCTATATGTTATTCCTGGACGTCAGCTTCCTGTATACAAAATATTATCAAAATCGGTTCAGCCGTTTGAGCGTGAAGAAGTAACAAACATACACACACACTCACAAACTTTCGCAATTATAATATTAGTAGGATTTCCAGGTCTTAGAAAGGAGATCTATAATGAAAACTGGCAGTACTAGTACAATTTCACAGGTCTATTTGACCTTGGTCAAGTTTACTGTCCTAGATTACTAAATAGTATTTATTTTTATATATAAATATTAATATTTATGTCAGTACTGGAAATATTAGATTTTACTCATGATATAATATGAAAGCAATACTATATGCACAATTTTCATAAAGTACATAATATGTATATGTCCTAGAAAATGTTGAGTATATGTCCCATAGTAATGTATTTCATGTAAGTTGTGATGGCTTAAAGGTTGAAGGATCTTTTTTATACATGAAGATGCGGGTTCGAAACCTGGCAAGTAAGTGCCGATGTGATGTTCCGAGTCATATGTACTTTATAAGAATATTTAGACACTGACAGATGAAGGAAAACATCGTAAAGAAACCTGCACTTATAATTTTAAATTATAAGTTTGAAATCACCAACCCGTCTTGGGCAAGCGTGGTGATTAATGCTCAAATCTTCTCCAAGTGACACGAGGCTCAGCAGTGGGCTCTGATAGGTTGATAATGATGTATAAGTGATCTTACAGGTTCGTGGAGGGTACCTGTCCCCACCCCGGTTGTCTATACGACAGCGCGCGCGGTGATCAATGCGATAAATGTGGGAAACTCATTAACGCTGTAGAATTACGTGAGGCGAGGTGTAAAGTATGCTCAACCACGCCTACAATAAGAAATAGTGATCAGCTGTTCATAGAACTACCACAGGTACGATGAGTAATATTGCTATTTAATTCCATAACGAGTTATCTTTGAAAAATATTGCTATTTAAATCATTCAGAATATTAAAAATCGTCTTTATAAATGTATTTAACCATTTATTTGTAATGATGATAGTGAATATTTATTTAATTTGTAAACTATAACTTTATATTTGTAAATGTAGTAAATTCATTAGTAATATTATGAGTTTATTGGATCACTGTAAATGTATGAAATACCTTCGTTAACCCATATTCGAGCAAATAAACTATTTTGAAGTTTGTTTATAATGTTTATCTTGTTTCGTTGGATGTATATATATGTTTCCATTATAGTTAGAGCCCTCTCTTCGTTCGTGGGCTTCTCGAGCGGAGGTCGGCTGGTCTGGTCCGGCTAAAGCCGTACTTCGAGCGTGGATGAGAGATAAGTTGAGATGTAGAGCGGTCACTAGGGACTTGAAGTGGGGGGTGCCGGTACCTATAACCGGATTTGAGAATAAAGTTAGTTATGGTTTATTTATTTATTTAACACTTTTTTGTACACCACAATCTCAATACAAACTAAAAACTAATGGTGAAACAAAAGGCGGCCTTATGGCTTATTAGCCATTTCTTCCAGACTACCTAGGGTTAGAGGATTGCGTTTCGAAGACAGTGTAGGGTGGTACAATATTAAATATTCTTAAAATAAATACAACATCAACACATACAAAAATAAATATTATATAACCTAATAGTAACGGTTTAGTTATTATTAGGTTATATAATATATAGGTATACATGAAACTAATGTTTTTCGGATGTATAGTGCGTTTGATTTAAGCTGAGCTTTGCATTTGTGTGAGTACACACGGATAGTGTAGGTGTGATGTCAAATTATTGAATGCCACGTTCTTTTCTAGTTTTTAACCGGTTTATTCTGCTTTTACTTCGCCCCGCATTTTCACTTCACCCTTTGTACTGGTAGCAACGTCAAATATTGAAAACGCAATGACAAGTGAAGAAAAATTTGTATTGTTTTTTCAAAATTTTTATTACTTAAAATTGTTTTTGCATAATATTTCCATTTAGCCTTTTACATGTTTCGCTTATTTTATTTTTAATATAGAATAACTCTCGCACTTATGTTATGTATCTGTTTAAATATAATAAAATTTAATTCTTAAGTCTAACAAACTATACTCCTCTGCAAATGGTTACATCTCGTCTTAATGATCACGGTTGCTGTAAACTAGCCGAAAAGTCGGGAGTATGTAGTTTTTATCAAATATAAAGTCGCGTAATATTCCGAAAAATATTAGTTTCATTTAAATGAATACCTGTGAAAATCTTAGATCTCATTATATATAGGTATAAGATTAGTGAATGTAACATATATAATTCAAATATATAATTTTGTTTATATTTAAATGTAAAATCATATTTAATTTTAAACACTGTGTTAAATAATTATTTAAAATTAACTTAGTTACTTTTATATTTTTATTACATATTTATGTATGCTGTAGATTATTATTTATATTATTGCATATGTACCAGGTATTCTACGTGTGGTTCGACGCTCCTATCGGTTATCTCAGTATAACGGAGTGTGCGACCGGGAACTATGAGAAGTGGTGGAAAAGGTCGCCGGACTACGACGTGAGTATAAAATAATAGATGTGTTGCAGTACGACTACATATAATGTACAAATGTAATATGTCTGTATATATATATATTGGTTTTAACTATTTTGCTTTTAATTTATGTAATATAATAGTTAATATAGAAACTTATGTATAAAAACTGTTGGATTACAAAATAAATATACAGGGTGACTGGTGAATTACTATCGATACTTGAGGACGTGATATTTGACGATCATATATGACAAAATAAAAATTAATATAACATAAATATTAATAAACTTCTAAGTAAAGTTAACCAAAAGTTATGTAATTAATTACGCATCGTGTGAACACCCTACAGATTAGGTATACACACACACACACACACATACGCGTTTGGCGGCGTGGTGTTGTATCAGCACCCCGCCGCACGCGTCCACACTTGGAACACTTGGAACGTGTCAACACATTATTTATTTATACGGAAATTTTGTCAAAAATTAAGTGCCTATTTTTTTTACGTAATTCGAATGAGAATCATATACCGAGTATTCTCCTTGAATATTGATAGTAATTCACCAGTCACCCTGTATAAATAAAGAAAATATATGAAAAGTAATAATTGTTGAAACATATATCGGGAATCGAATAGAGTTTTGGGTGATGCAATAATAATAAAACGGCATAAATGTTTGGCATATACTAAAAATATGTCTTGTTTGTTAAAGACTGTACTACAACATGACTACTAGAGGGCGCTAGTGGTACAAACTATTATTTTGATAGAATTACAACCATCGACATATACTAATGGACATGCCGGACGCGTATAATCTGCAGTATTTTTTTGGTTTGAAAAGAGTGAGAAAGATGGCCTGTGCTTTCGGTCTAGCACTATCTCTATCCTCAAAGATGATTGGCGCTCAGTTTTCATGACAAGCGCGGCATATAAATTTATTGATTAAAATAGTTAATTTAACCGTATAATTCATACGTCATTAATACTGAAAATCCTAGAAAGTGAGGTTAAACGTAAAGCTGTATATGACATTAGGAAATAATAAATTATCCAGAAGGGTCACATAATGTCTTCAGTACGGTACTATTTTGAGCAAGATAAAGATAGACCGAAACTTCGTTTCCTCTCTTTCTTTCGGAGTGACACAATTCTCATCTCTAAGGCATGTCCATTAGTATATGTCGATGGTTACAACAAATCACCTTCAAGGAATAATAGAAATTCATATCAGATTACAGTCATAATCACATATATGTATGTATGTGTGTGTGTGTGTGTATGTATGTATGTATGTATGCGTGTTCCAGGTGAAGCTTTACCAATTCATGGCCAAAGACAACGTTCCGTTCCACGTGATCATGTTCCCCGCTACAGTGATAGGTGTTAACGAAGGTCATCTACTAGTGGACCATATATACGCCACAGGTAACATATCTGTAACTAGAATCTAATATAATGATTTTATGCAGTGGCGTTTTTTTAAACGCTCGTTTTTGTTTCGACGGTAATTTAAACGATCGTTTATGTTTTTGATATAAAATTTTTCATATTGGGTAATTTAAATAGATTTTATTAGATAGTAACGCAAAAGATCAGGTGTTATGTAAATATTGTTTTTTTTCTGTGTGATGTTGTTGATCACTTACTGTATATATACTGAATCGATTTCGATAATACTCTTGTATTCAACAAGACTTAGTTTTGAAAAGAATATGTATATGATATATTGAATTTTTTTATTTATTAATATATCAAGTAATGTATAATATATTTCAGAATATCTCAACTATGAGGACACTAAGTTTTCCAAGTCACGCGGAGTTGGTGTATTCGGCACGGACGCTCAGGTACAACACAAATTAAAACATTATTTAGTTATTGTTTTGGAATAAATTATATAGGGCAACCAAAGATTCTTCGAAAACTACGAAACTAACTTATATGTATATTATAATAGGAATTACATATTAAAACTCATAACCTACACCTAAGACTACATGATTGACCCGGTGTTAGGATAGCAATACCATTCCATAGCTTGTGTGGTATCAGGAATCTTCTGGTTCACACGGCTTGGTGTTCGTTCCGCGGAGTTAACGGCGTCACTCGTTATATATTTTATTTATACAACCATGTCGCCCCGGCGATGTTCATTAATTTTTTAACATGTAGGTACGTGATAGTAATATTATTATTGTATATATTTCAGGACACAGGCATACCGTCTGACGTGTGGCGTTTCTACCTGGCTATGATCAGACCTGAAACTTCTGACTCGAGTTTTAGTTGGACGGACCTCGCTACCAGGTACACACACACACACACTCACACACACACACAGATACATTGTATATGTAAATCGGATTTATTACAAATTCGTTGTTTTAAAACAGAGAGACGCCAGCCTCGCTGACGTTACAAACGTCACTTCTTCTAGTACATTCCATGATATTTTAAAATGAAACTTCAATTGTTCTTAATGCTCCTGTATTTCTCGAAGGTTCTTCATAATCACATACTTCAATGATACGCACTCACTAAACTCTAAATTCTCAAGTCTGATTTCTGTCGTCGTGCATCCAGACGTCATATTTATACCAAGATTTAAACCTAGTTCTATTCTCCTTTTAAACAATATTTGATTTCGTTTTACTTTTAACAATAATCATGAATACTAATGAGTTTTAATAAGAATTGATGACAGGCTCAAGTTATTTTCATGTCGCATCCGTTATTAAAGCTGATAGCGCCGATATGTGTATATGTTCATGAACGAAAATATGCGCAGGCGCAAGTGACCAATATAATAAAATTATATAAAAATAGTGAAGTACACTTAATACCAGCTTTGTTATCATCCCTGCTAATATTATAAATGCTAAAGTAACTCTGTCTGTTACGCTTTTACGCCTAAACTACTGAACTGATTTTAATGAAATTTGGTACAGAGATAGAGAGATTGACCTTGACAAAGAACATAGGATAGTTTTTATCCCAGACTTTTGAAAGGTTTTCTTGGAAACGCGATATAACCGAACACCACGCGGGCGAAGTTGCGGGCGGAAAGATAGTTATTATAATAAATCAAAGCCCCTACTACAAGTTTCAATCAACTTACATACAGTAAGTCTGTAGTATCACATAAAACTCCAAACGTGAATTTACGATGTACGTAGTAGTACGAGTGGAAACAGATTATAATGTAGTAATAGTTTATATATAAAACCCATCACACAATAATGAACGTGACACATATTCACACACACACACACACACACACACACATACGTCGTCTTAAGCTGTGTTCTAATTCAACCTTGTATATAATATTTGTCATTGTACTCATTATCATTCCTATATTCTCGTTTATTCCAGGAACAATTCTGAGTTACTCAACAACCTGGGTAACTTCTGTCACCGCAGCCTCAGCTTCTGTCACAGTTCGTTCACAGCGTCTGTTCCTGACGTACATCTCACACACGCGGACCTCGAGGTTATAGCTGGGGTCAATAGAGATGTTGAAGGTCAGTACCTTATATGTATAGTCGGGGATAGTGCAAATACTAATTGTAAAAAATTTACCTTAAATTCGTTAATATAGATAATATTTCAGCTCAAACTTTTGTCTAATAATCTGTTTCCAATGTATATATGTACATGGAATTATCCAATCTTTATGTATAAAATTCGTGTCACATGTTTGTCCGCGATGGACTCCTAAACTGCTTAACCGATTTAAAATTTGATTTGCATTCCGTGTGCATTTTGATCCAACTTAAAAGATAAAATAGCTTACATCTCAATTTATAGTCACAATATTATTTTATTGCAAATTATTTGTCTATTAAAGAATATTATTTGTCATTATTACAATTATCTGTTCACTGAGTTAAGTATTCAATAGATGGCGGTATGTTAAGAACACACACGTCATATATGAGCGAATATTTAATAATACCATAACCACCACGTGTTTCTAAGGCTAAGGTATAACCTAAATTTATTTATAAAACACGTAACAGATATTTCTTGATTATAGGGCGATACGAAGTTCGCCGGGTCTTCTAGTGTATATATATGTATGTCGGTCTTGTTCCAGCGTATGTTCAACACCTGGAGCGAGGTCGTCTGAGGGACGCGCTCCGTCACGTGCTGCGAGTGTCGCGCGCGGGAAACCTGTACATGCAGGACACACAGCCGTGGGCGCTGCTGAAGGGAGACGAAAAGGACAGGTAAACACACACACACATACACACAGAGAGAACACTCATACTATACGGGTTTTCAAGGATTTTTAGGGACTGTCAAGGATTTTTAATAATTTTCAAGAATTTTTAGGGACTGTCAAAGATTTTTGAGGATTTTCAAGAATATTTAGGGACTGTCAAGGGTTTTTAATGATTTGCAAGAATTTTTTGGCATTTTTAAGGATTCTCTTGAATTTGTAAGGATTTTAGACATTTCTACGTATGTAACTTCTTTTTTCTCTCATGTACATGTCTCTCTGAAACCAGCGTTAAATTTTAAGTCTCTCATATATTCAGTTTATTTATTTATTTATATTAATGTTTGTCAAACTAGTTGAGGAATTTTATTTATATTGCTCTGATGTAAATAATGTTTTAACCGACTTTGTAATAAATACAGTGTAAACTCTATATAACGACACTCGATTTAACGACAAACTCTCTAAAGCGTCGAAATCATTTGACTTTGGTTGGTTTCGCTTGTCTACCATACAATGATACACTCTACATAGCGGCACACCCACTCTCAATAACGACAACAATTAAGTTATAAAATGTACCTTTTAAGTTGCTAAAATTAGTAAAAACTGTGCAGCTGTGTACGTTCCTTTGTCGCTTTGTTATCCTAGCCCGCAATAAACTCGACTGTCCTTATCATCCATACCGAACTTTCTAAGAAATTCGTTCTTTTGTTTACAATTACAAATTGATTACACGTGTCGAGGGATTTTGACCATAAGTAGGAGTCTTGTATTACCTATAGGTTAACATAAGAAGTTGCTCACAAAATCTCAAACTATAACATTCTTTTTTATGTACATAAGTACTAACACTAGTCTGAAACAAACTTTGTCTTTTTCTAATTCTGATTTTTCTTCCCTCTATTTAACGGCAACTCTCTATAACGCACTAAAATGCACGGTCCCTTCAGTGTCGTTATATAGAGTTTACACTGTATGTACTATAATTATGATCCGAGTTAGTCGTTTATTTTCGTTTTTTATCAACAATTCTGAACATTTCTTATATTTGATCATTTATAAATGTGAAATATTCTGTTTGTTTACTTTCAAATTTTAAATAACATTCTTAGTTCAACAAATATTTAATAGCCTTCTTATATATTAACAGGGTGAAGGCTGCAACAACGATAGCTGTCTGTTGTGAGCTGGTAGCTCTGCTGGCAGCCCTGCTAGCTCCATACATGCCCGACACGAGCAAACGCCTCTGTACACAACTGAACATAGATCAGAGCCAACTAAGGATCAATCCGACGTGAGTATTAATAATCCCTACTAATATTATAAATGCGAAAGTAACTGTCTGTTTGTCTGTTACGCTTTCACGCCTAAACCACTGAACTGATTTTAATGAAATTTGGTACATATAGAGTTGACCTTGAGAAAGAACATATGATAGTTTTTATCCCAGACTTTTGAAAGGTTCTCTTGGAAACGCGATATAACCGAACTCCACGCGGGTGAAGCTAGTACAAAATATATTATTTTTTATCTTAAGATATATCCGTCCTAATATATCTCATGTATATTTGTATGTTGTAGATCGCCCTGTATGGTGAGGTTCTTGGGTCCGGGTCATAAGATCAATAAGCCCGAGCCTCTGTTCACTAAGATAGAACAACAGACTGTCGATGAACTGAGGAAGAAATACGCGGGGACACAGAGTGACAGGGAGAAGGTAGGGGAGAGAGAGAGAGAGAGAGAGAGAGATTACACCTATACTGATCAGTTATATAAGTTATAGAAAGAAAAGATCGAAATATTAAGTAATTCTAAATAGTAAATCTTTGACAAAACTTGTCGTTTGGAGTTGAAATGATATTTAATATTATAATTGAACATTAAACCTCCTCTTGTATTCTAAATCAAAATAATTCAGTTATGAAATTAATTCTAGTTCTCCGTGATCAAATTGCTTCGTTTTAAAAATAACCGTATATTTTCCACCTCAACCTTATGTCACTGAGACTGCTTATTTATATATTATTTCTCGGTCCTTTTACAAACATGTCTCGTGTAGACCAAGTCTTATATAATGTAATAGGTCATACATTTTAATTAAGACACGTTAGCTCAATTGTTAATCGGTCTGTAATAAGAAATTCTTATAATCCCAAGTTCGGGACCAATCTAGTCAAATTATCCATTTATAATAATTTTATTTCTTCATATAAAATATAAATAATTGTATTTATGATTCTTAACTGTTTTCAGTCTAACGGCGACAGCAAGAAAATGAGTGTCGCTGAATTAGAGGCAGCTATAACTGCTCAGGTTGTTATAATCATATATATTATATAAAAATATATAATTAATTTATATTTTTTTTTTATATATTTTATCTTCCAATTAATTTGGAATAAAATTGAAAGTATATACTGTGTTTTGTAATATCATTCGTATGTTTGTTTGCAAATATAGAAATCCCATTAATTCAGTGTTTACTAATTAAATTAATTTTAGGGAGAAAAAGTTAGAAAATTGAAATCGTCTACAAAGGATAAGGCTGTGTGGCAACCGGAAGTGGATGTACTGCTGGCTCTGAAGAAACAGCTGACACTAACACAGACAGAGACAAAGACACAGACAAACACACACACTGACAGTGCAGCGGATCTGGAAAAAGCCATCGCTGAACAAGTTAGTATATATATATATATGGTTCAGTTAGTGCAAAATACATGATATTTTGCCTAAATCCAACAGTTTTTGTTCAAAAAAGGACCTTAACATCAATGCATATTGATTGAAAACTTATCAATATAAATTATATAAAAACAGAATATACAAAATCTTTAAAAATATTCATTTTAATGAAATACACTATCATTTAATATAAACTATGTAGTATATGACTTCTTTCAGGGCGATAAAGTAAGAAAACTCAAAGCATCGACTAAGGATAAGAGTGTCTGGCAACCGGAGGTCAATAAACTGTTGGAACTGAAGAAACAACTAGCGGAACAAACAAACAGACAGACGAAGAATGACACGACTAGCGTGGAGACACTGGAGAAGGCTATTGCTGAACAGGTGACATACACACACACACACACATTTATAACTAATTTGTAGCACAATGGTATCATTAGCATCTCCTAGAATGTCTAAAATAACTTGTATTGTCCCTACTAATATTATAAATGCGAAAGTAACTCACTGTCTGTCTGTTATGCTTTCACGCCTAAACCACTGAACTGATTTTAATGAAATTTGGTACAGAGATAGAGTTGTCCTTGAGAAAGAACATAGGATAGTTTTTATCACAGACTTTTGAAAGGTTCTCTTGGAAACGCGATATAACCGAACTCCACGCGGGCGAAGCTGCGGGCGGAAAGCTAGTTATTATATGAGTTTTATGTATTAAGAGTTTATGGCTTTGTATTTTTATCAGCATAGATTATTCACAATATCAGTGACAAAGGTTACAGATTGTATGTTTAGCATAAAAATAATGAAATAGGTTCATACTTACATCTAAAGAACTATACAGGGTGACTGGTGAATTACTATCGATACTTGAGGACGTGATATTTGACGATCATATATGACAAAATAAAAATTAATATAACATAAATATTAATAAACTTCTAAGTAAAGTTAACCAAAAGTTACGTAATTAATTACGCATCGTGTGAACACCCTACAGATTAGGTATACACACACACACACACACGCGTGCGGCGGCGTGGTGTTGTATGAGCACGCCGCCGCCCGCGTCCACACTTGAAACACTTGGAACGTGTCCACACTTTATTTATTTATACGGAAATTTGGTCAAAAATTAACTACCTATTTTGTTTACATAATTCGAATGAGAATCATGTACCGAGTATTCTCCTTAAATATTGATAGTAATTCACCAGTCACCCTGTATAGTGTATACTAATCAAAAGAGATGCAGTATTTAATATAATATGTCACAAAATACAAGCCGTTACAAGTATTGCAGGAAACCAATTTCTTAATTCTTTAGCTATAATATACATAGCTGCAATATCTTTATTAACTACTTTTTGACCTTTAAAATATCCAATCCTAGGCCACTTTACATATTTAAGTAACAAACATATATGTATGCATACATTCTCATATAAATGTCTAATATTTTTTGTTTTTCCTACAGGGTGATAAAGTCAGAAAGCTAAAAGCATCAACAAAGGACAAATCAGTTTGGCAACCAGAGGTCAATGTACTCTTAGACCTGAAAAAACAGCTGACAGCATTACAAGCTAATAAATAAGTCACAAATAGCTTGGCATTTAATTTACACTCACTACAAACATTGTTTATTATAGATCTGAAAAAAAAAAAACAACAAAAAGTGGAGAAACATGTAATTAATTCATTAAAAACCTTTAATTTTTTTTCATATGATGTAAATTTCTTATTTAAAATCAACTCAATAAAATTCCTGCTTCATTTTCAATATTATTTATATTAGCTTTTAATATTGCAATCAAATTACTATTTGAGGTGCATGCAATATTTGTTTCATTATTTATAATGATCAGTAAGAGAATATGTCCATCTGTTTAAAATAAGTTATATGTATATACAAATTTGGTCTCAATCACATAATAAGGAATGTTTGATATCTTATGATTTGAAGATGCTTGTTTAAATTTAATTAATATAACTTACATGTATTAAACAAGTATTCATTTGTATGTTCTGTGGTGGAAAATAAATTATTAAAAATATATATTTCATTTTATTGACATTAAAAAATATATTTATTTAATTACAATTCTCATTTAAAACAATGACAATACAAAAGTATGATAATGCTAGGACATATGAAATTATGAATTAGCAAACATTAAAAATAAGTTTTATACTAAGTGAACTTGTTTTCATATAAATGCATTTTTTAATAATCTATAGTTGGCACAAATAGATTAATTTCCACAATATCTGTATAATTCACTAATTCCAAGTTAATTTTTAGTAATTTTTATTTCTTTCTAGTTTGTATACACTGTGGTAACTAAAATAAAAATACTGAAATCTATGGCACCTATTAAACCTTTTTAACAGTCAAATAATAAACAAATAGGGAAAAAATTATTTATCATACACAATTTAGAATTAAATGGGAACATACAAATAAACTTACACAGAAACTGGTCAAACTTACCCATTTGTTGTAAGATAATAACTATGATAACTTGACATAAAATGCATCTTAATAAAAAAAATCTATTTCAACTTACAAAATATATGTAATAGTTACACTGAGACCGGTAAGTTTCACATAACGAGCATGTCGTTCCCATGACTCCTTAAATGTACTTTCAGTGCCGATGATTTCCTAAATCCTTGCCCGCAGCTCGTACAGGTGAACGGCCTCTCTCCGGTGTGACATCTTATATGACCAACAAGATCCTGCCGTTGAATGAATGCCTTTTCACATAACATACACTGATATGGCTTTTCTCCTGTATGTGTTCTTCTGTGATTCTTCAAAGTACCCAAAGCAGTGAATCTCATTGAACACAGATCACACGCATATCTTTTCTCTCCTGTGTGTATTCTTCTATGTTTTGTTAATGAACTGGATGTTGTAAAGCCGTTCCCACACTCATCACATACAAACGGATGTTTGCCGGTGTGCTTGCGAGTGTGAGCATCTAGTTCGCCTTTTGATACGAAACTGAAAAATAATAATAACATAAGTAAATAGTTTTGATGATTTAAATAAATGCTTGGTGGTTATAAAGAGAGGAGCTTGGACAGTGGAGGTGACCTTTAAAACGCGTTAGATAGGGGACCCTTAAACCCACACCTGGGTCACAAGTCCCATACACTGTTGAAGCTCCTCTAACTACAACGATGGACCCGACACACGCACCGTGAATACATGTTATGATGAGAGATTTCGTCTCTGTTAAAATAAGTAAATAAAGTACCTTCTATCACAGTTACCACACTTGTATGGTTTCAAACCCTGATGCCGCCTCATATGTTGTGCTAAATTCGTCTTTTGTGTGAAACCTCTTCCACAAATTGAACAGAGGAACGGTTTTTCTCCCGTGTGAGTCCGTAAATGTTCATTGAGTACTGAATGTACAGCAAACGTCTTGCTGCAGACATTGCATTGATATTTCCTAGTATTTGTATGTTGTTTTTTGTGGAATTCTAGACTTTCCTGGTTGGAGAAGCTTTTAGTGCATGTGTCACATTTGAAGCCTTTTATCTTTGTGTGCGCATTTTCTATATGATTTTCTAAATGTGCCTGATGCTTGAACTCTCTCTTGCATGTCGTACAAACAAATTTCTGATCATTTTTATCTAGATGTGAGATAATGTGTTTCCTCAATAGTTGTTTACTTAGGAATTTTCTAGAACACATTGAGCATTGATATTCTTTCTTTTTTGCACATCTGTGCTTCTCTAGATGCTTTTCAAATGCTTTCACATCGGGCAGCACCCATGTGCAGTGAGGACATGATATTGTTGATGATTCGTCAATTGCATCTGGTTTTAGTGGTTTCCGTTTATTTGCCAGACTCCTTGATTCATTTTCATTACTTATTTGTTTTATAACAGCAATATCTTCGTTAAATATTTTTGTTGTAGAGGAATTATAATCACTACATGTGCTATCTACTTGATTAATTTCATACTTATTGCTAATATTACAATCATTTGTAAAGTTCTGCTCAAAGTTACACACATTTTGTGCATTTGAACCTGTTTTTGATAATTCTGAACATGCAATTTCTCTTTTGCATACATCAAATAAATTTTCACACTTCGTGGTGCTTTCTTCGTGATTAAATTTTTCTTCCCTGCCATAATCACTAGATATAGTTTTGGAAATACAAATCAGAGGAGTTGTTTCAGTCAGTTCAATTTTATCAATGAGATTAGTATTAGATAAATCTTCTATGTCTTCTTGTAAGAAATCATCTCTTTCCTTTTTTATCACGTTCAAAACGTCAATCTTAAGTGTATCAGTCACACTACTTAAAGTATCCTCATTATTAAAAGACGGGGATAGATTGCTATTCGGTATTAGATCTTGCTTTACAAAATCGTCAACAAACACGGAGCAGTTTAAAAATTCATTTTTTAATAACGTTTCTGACTGAATACAACGCTTCTTGAACTCTTCAGTTTTCCGTATCATAATAAAGCACTCGTTACATATCTGTTTGGGATATTTTTCACTTATAATTATATCAAAGCTCGTAATGCAACTTAAAACTTCGCACACAGTTCTATCGTCGTTCTCCATTTTAGTCAACAACGACTTGCAATTAACGGCTTCCTTCAGACAAGTCCTACAAATACCATCTTTTTTCAGTAATAAATTTGCCATATTATTAAAAATAAACTAATTCTAAAGAGTAAAGAGGAATCACAGTTTGAGATTATTTCTGTTGTCTGTTGACACAATGTTCAGTTTGACAGCTTATACTTTTTAATAACACGGCATTGTTGAGGCAAAAGTCCGGGAGTCCATCTAAAACGAAACGTTTTTTTATGTACATTGCATAGTGTCTAATAATAATGAGAATTTAAAAAAGTCCCAAATTTTTTAATGCTTAAATAACTAAGGTGCTTTTGGAAAAAATTAAAATCTAATTTTTTTTTATCTCTGCCAATAAAATTTACAAATAACACATAAATTATAATAATAATGATTAGGGCCCTGATTAATATGTAAATAAATATTTTTAATTTACACGATTTTCAGTCTAGAATGTGTTTTTTACTTGGATTTTTATATATAGACTGTGAAAAACCAACTTTTATTTTCCATATTTTACCATATTTCAAAGTTAAGTCCATATTTTATTACAAGAAAATGTCACAATCATCCATACATTGACAAAAATACATAAAATTTACGTTTCCGCCACTAATGTTTTGGATAAAAATAATGGATTTAATACGCTAAAAAAAATTAACAAATTTCTGTGCGAAAGTTTCGAGTGCTGTAGACATGACTTACACAATAACTGAATTAAGCATGTTTAAGAATGCACCCATCACGTCATGTGACGTAGAGAGATCATTCAGCAGATATAAGGCTATATTTCAACCAAATGGTCGGTTTTCATTTTATTATTTAAAGAAGCACGTCATTGTGTATTGCAAACAATTTGATAAGCCTAGTGTAATGGAAGTTGTATACAACTGTTATTTTTTTTTGAAATAAATACGTCGCTATTTTTCTTTCATCGTTTTTTAAATGTAACTTAACGATGTACGTCATGAGTGACCCTTTTCTTATAGTAAATAATGAAAGTATTTTATTTTATACTCCATATTTTTGATTTTTTCGTCCATATTTTAGGTACATATTTTAGATTTTTAATACATATCTATCCGAGCCCTACTAATGATTATAATAAAAGAAAAAGTTTTGCATTTTATTTTCATCATTAAGTATTACTCAGCTATCTTGAAACTGTTGATCTTGCGTCGAATTCCGAAATAGATATTATTATTTTTTTTTCAATCAGTGGTACAAAACAATTAGGAAAATAACTTTGTCCTGAACAACATATTTTGTTTTATATAATATATATTATGCGTACTCACTAACCAATAGAATATATATAAATATACATAGTAAGCTAAGAACGACGTGAAAGTTATAAAAGAAATAGCGGGAAGCTTTGAAAGGGGATCATTTTTTTTTAAATTAAAAGAAATAATGGTTTAATATATCAGGTAAGGATATTAATGTAAGTAAGGATATTACTGTAATATAACAACTTTATTATCCGATTGTACATGTTCTGCAAAATATTTATAATGACGCCAGTTAAATTTGTAGCGATAAGCTTAAATTTAAGGAAGGTGGCGTCTCTTCATCACAACTTTTATTGGTTTTGTAATTCAAGTAGTGGGGGTATAGCATAACAGCTAAAACCAGATATGTTCGTAGGACAAAATTAGCGGTTTAAGTCTAGTAACTACGTCATGCACTTTCAGCCTACAGGACATCCGTCCATTGTATAAAGACTCATCAAGAAGCTCTTCAGATTTTAAAGGAAAAACTACGTGGGTAAACTCCTATAGATTTGTACTTAGGAATTTAATGAATTTTAAGGAGTAAGTAAGTATATATACAATAGATTATACTTTGAAAAGCTGTGAGCGTTTAATTGACCATGATACGCTAGTTTGTCATAATGTGATGAGGGGTTTAGGTCAATTCAGGAGTCAGGAATATCTATTTTGGTAGGTAGGGCTAGGATATAATAGGATATCAAGACTGTTGGTAATATGAAAACGAAACGACGTAAGGTAAAGAAGCGCCAAATATTGGAGAATTTCTCAAAATGTAAATTAAATAATTATTTGAATGAATGAATGAAACTTTAGAATCTAGATGTAACATTATCATGACTGGTAATCGTCTGCCGATTGTGTTAATGAATACCAAGTGTATGTGTTAGTCCAAGTTAATATCGTCACTACATACGAGGCGTTTCCCGTTATTGAGACTCATTCAGTTATCTACGTTAATATTAGTGTTGGAAGCCTTATGAATGACAAACTGTTAACTTTTCTTTTGTAGTGTGACGATATCTTGAACTAAGGATACTTTCCGATGTTCGATTTTTTCGAGAAATATTTTAATTCTGATAAATTTTTACATTTATATTCTGATGCATAATATCTAATAATCAGTCACAATTTACCTTCATTCTATAATAGGTATACCAAAGGGGTAATGTTTAAAGTACACTTCAATTCCTAATAAAAATATTGTTGTTGGTATAGAACACAGATTGTAAATTAAAACAACCAAAGACATTAAATGATTATTAAAAATATAATAAAAAGCATCGGAACAGAAAATAAATTCTTTATTAAATATCAATATTATCCAATTTCATCAGATTAACATAACATGTCATCAAATAATAACTTCGCTCGGTCGGTACATGTGTTGAGATCTTACAAATACATCACAATAGGTCCACCTCCGCGGCCTGTAGCTACAGGCTGCGGGAAACGAGTTGATAAACATAAAAACCACAAGTTCCATATAAAAGTTTTCTAAAACTCTAAAACTATTTATGTACAATACACTGTCGGTTTGAGGTAATCATTTCTAACGTCCTTTGTACTGTATCATTCATAAATTACTTAAAAATTATTAATATCATCGCATAGAATTTCATAATTTTTTTCCGTATTTTATCTAATTATCATTTTATTATTACGTATTTTCCTCTATTTCTTATAAATGTAATAACTATACAATTATTTAACAACGATGTTGGCACGTTTTGACTCGGAGCTACATTCTGCAGAGCGATCTTTAATAAAAAATAATTATATTTATACAAATCTTATAACGCGTTACGAATATTTATATCAACGGATATATAAATCAAACGCATACAACGACCCCCCAACATATATATATCTATATAACATATATTATGTGTACTTCCCGTCTGTGCGTCACTTGACCGCTCTACAAAATTGTTATATCTTACAAGACTAGCTTTTTCACTTACACCGTTCTGCCTGGAGTCGCTATAAGTCCCGAAAGCGGGAATCTAGCCTAAGACGAAATAAAAAAAAACCTCCTCAAAAGGTTCTAAGTACCTAGTTAAAAAAACAATACGCCTATAAACTGGCAGTTTGATCGCGGGCTGCCGATAAAAAATATAATACTATAAAAAAATAAATCCGCACAAACGCGGCTAAAAAACGAAAACTCAAGCACATTATATATGTACTAAATAAAAAAATATATATCATACGAGCTATATATAACGCTTCAATAAAATAATCCCATAAGCTAACGAGATGAAGAAAACTAATGGATCATCAATGCAAAAAATATGGTAAACTCGCTTTAATAAAATAATCCCACAAGCTAATGATGACCAGCTGGAGGAAAACAAATGGATCATTAATGCAAAAAACATTTATACGGTCATTTGTTGCCGGCTTTCTCTAAAAAGTCCATTTTCAACCTTAGCTCGATGAGGAAGAGTTGTTTTTGCAGTGAGAAGATCTCCTCCTTCTGCCTCAGCTCCATGTCTAGTATCTTCATCTTCGCCTCGTGTTCCCACAGCGCGTGTTGTCTCTTCGCTGTGTAATAGAGTCTCTCTTCTTCGCATACAGAGCTCGTCTCCTGTCTCGCTTCCTCGGACCTCTCTCTCTCTCCTTGGTGGTCCAAGTGACTTAAGTTGAGCGGCGTGTTTGGTAGATCGTTCAGTTTGTGGAGCAGCTTCTGTTGTAGCCTGGCCTGTTCTATCGCTTGGAGCGGGTTGGTCAGTATGGGGAGGGTGTTGAGGGTGAGGGGTGCGAGGGGTGTCAGGTGGGGTGCGGGGGGTGACTGCGGGATGATCTGAACTTGAGGCTCCAGTACGTTAGGCGTCGTGTCGTCACTGTCGTTCGTTGATAGACGCCCGTTAGACATCTATAATGAATATAATAATAACTTATTAACACCCATGAAATAATGTACATAATTTGTTTTTATAATAACTAAATCTAGGGTTATTACGTTGTAATCTTTTGAAGTATACCTCTGACTCTAAAACTAATATAAATTGTGATATCAGTCAGCGATTCCTCAACAATTAATTGCGCATTCGATTTTTAGAAATACATATATATCGGAGTATTATTAATTCATTACTTATTCGAGTCTAGGACATTGCTTTAAAGTAAAAATCATGTAACATGAGTGTGTTTCTGTGGAAAGCTCGGTGTGTATTGTTATAATAGTCTAGTATATGTATGTGTGTGCGTGTGTATATCTGTCTCTGTCTCTCTGTATATATATATATATATATATATATCTCTCTCTCTCTCTACGTATAACTCACGTTAACGGGCCCGTAGTCGTCTTTCCCACTGAGAGCGTCCGCGCTGGTAGTTGCTTCACCCTCCTCTTCTGTAAGTCGTCGTATAAGATATTACAATATTTCACATATAATATCTTGGAAGAACACAAGAAGTATTTAATTCCGTACATTTCATACAACTTATAGAAAACTTTGACTTAGAATTATCTTTTTTTTTTTAACTTTATTAGAGTGTTTTGTAAGTTAATATTTTACGACAAATGGCATCTTAATTCGTGGCCCCTTATTTATATAAATAGGGGGCCTTTACTGATAGTGAGAGGGCCTACGCTAGAGGGCCCCTCATGACGTCTGTAATGTTATACTATGTATAATATAATGTATATATATGTATAGTATAATGTGAACGCAATCTTAATTATTTTCTTTATGTTGTCTTTTCTATTTTGCTGTTATGTTGGCATTACTTTTTTTCACTTCTTTTAATGTTGTCGCTAATTTTCTATTAATTGAATAAATACGTTTGTGCATTTTTATATCCGACAAGTTTTATTTCTGAATCAACCATAAATATCTACACTATACGTTACCTTTAACGTCTAGAGGATGTATACTCTGCCAGAGCATTCCGTCCAGCAGACCGGGCGGGTCGGAGGCAGGCGGCTGGAACGATAACGAGCAAACTTTTAATATAAACTAACCTAAGAATTCACTTAAAATATTGTATGAATTGGTTTAAGTTAAATAAATCTAATAGAAATTTAATAAATCAACAGTTAATACTGTATTTAAACAAGTTAAGGCGAACTTTAAATGTAAAATAAGTGCTCAATTAGAAAGGAATTATTACAAACTATACAAAAATATACACCACTGACAGACGGTGAAAGAAAACATCGTGAGGAAACCTGGACTTATAATTTCACAATTATAAGTTTGAAATCATCAACCCGTCTTGAGCGAGCGTGGTGATTAATGCTCTAACCTTCTCCATGTGAGAAGAGGCAGCTCAGCAGTGGGCTCTGATAGGCTGATGATGATGATACAAAAACAATTTAATATATATATATACCTGTGTGTCGTGTGCGCGCATCTTGCACTTCTTCTTATAGTTCTCGTACCACATCTTGACCTGCGCCGGGGTCCGCGGCCGCTCGCCCCCGCAGCGGGCGTTCACTTCGGAACAGATAGTGGACCACACCAACTGATCGTATATATATTTGTATTATTATTATTAAAACGAGGCCCCCCTTTGAGAGGGGCCCTCTAGGTGAGGCCCCTTCGAGATATATCTAACATTGAAATATATGTAATTCCCTCTTTTATTCTTTTTAACGATGTTAAGTATTCAATATTATAATGAATGATGATACATGTAAATATATCAATTATATCAACAAATGTTTTTAACGTGAGATAACTTAGTCAAGAGACCCATCATACTCTAAGTACGACTTTGCACTACACTACGTACGAATAGTTTAACGTTTCTAATAAATCGACTACGTTATTATTTGTTAGGTTACATTCAATCATTTCAAATTAACGAGGCCGAGACAAAATGGGTGATAGAATAAAAACTTCGCTTAGATTTTTAATATTAGTGAAAAAATACATTTATTTGTTACCCTGTGGTCCTAAAAATAAGTTACAAATATTGTCTTACCAATTACATATGTATTTCAATCCACAAAGAACTTTGATATATTTTAAAACAACTTTATATTTTTTTTTATATAATTATTACAATGAGATCTAAGATTTTCGCGAGACTTATTCATTTAAATGAAACTATTATTTTACTATTCTTTTTTTAACTACACACTCCTAGCGTTTCGGCTACTTTTCAGCAATAATATTTTTTTTTAATTAAAAAATAAAAATTGTTAAGATTTTAATACAAAGTCTGAAATAACTTTTTTTTGTAATTTAACAAGAATTTTAGGATACTAATTCTTTGCTTAATGCAAATAAATTTATTAAAAATTAATAAAAATTAATAATAATAATAGATGAAAATGAACTAAATATTTACCTTCCCTTATTATTATTTTCTTTATATATCAGTTTAAATATATTTTAACTTCATCTGTTATAAGGTCGGATTTTTTTGCAACATTTAATGTGTTCCTACTACGGTGTACACGAGTAAGATCGTATTACTCGTGACATCAGCATTATGTAATAGGAATCAATTGTTTAAAAATATACTATGTAAATATATATAGGCGAAAACATATATAATTTTGGTTAAGTATTCTTCTAGCGAAAGATAAAGTGTGTTTCATGAAAAGACATAATTAAAAGAAGATAATTTAAAAATTGGATGCATAAAAACAAGTTATAAAATATAATAATTTGTCAAGTTTTCAATGTTTTGGTACACACAAACTGACATTGATTATAAACAATGCACCAATTATATGGTACTGAAAGATGAGACGCCAATAATTCAAGAATCAATAGTTTTGTTATAAATAATCTTTACACATTAATGTACAATATTATCACGAAATTACCTATCATTGAATAATTGATCCAAAACCACATTTTTGGCGATTTTGGAGGTCGTTCACCTCTGCCAAACATCTGTCTGTAGTGATTTATAGTTAAAAGTTAACAAATATTACGTGACCTAGACTAAAACCTATTCTATTTGTAAATTAAGTACAGACAAACTAACAAATGAGCTGTTGTGTCGCTATACAAATTTATAGTTCTTTGATTACTTTGAAAAAGAAATCATGATTCACATCTAGTCTTAATGATTACGGTTGCTGAAAAGTAACCGAAACGTCGGGAGTATGTAGTTAAAATAATACGCGTTAGTACATCTGAAAATATTAGTTTCATTTAAATGAAATCAAGAGATTATTCCGTTTATTAAAAAGACAGACAGACAGTGACGTTTAACTTTTTAAGTCCATCAGTTATAGTATAAGCATATTTTGGATAAAAAGATTTATCCCTACTAATATTATAAACGCGAAAGTAGCTCTGTCTGTCTGTCTGTTACGTTTTCACTCTTAAACCACTGAACTGATTTTAATGAAATTTGGTACAGAGATATAGTTGACCTTGAGAAAGAACATAGGATAGTTTTTATCCCAGACTTTTGAAAGGTTCTTTTGGAAATGTGATATAACCGAACTCCACGCGGACGAAGCTGCGGGCGGAAAGCTAGTTGAATATAAAAAGATATCGCGAGGATGAATAAAAACGAATATTATAGAAATAAAAATACACATAGAAGTCGTTTGTGATGTAAACTAACTTTTTATTTTAACTTGACAGTTAAATCTTGTGTAGATCCCAGTTAATTGTAACCTATGTCCTTAAACGGTCTACGCTAATGTTATATTGAGAATTAACAAGAAATTTTGGAAGCAGTACATCAAAGAGAAAGAAAATTTAATGTTACATTCTTCTGGCTTATTGGTGATATTGACCAAGTATTGTATAAGACCATTCAGTATTCGAAAAGGTATCAATTAACCTGTTCTTTGAAAGTTTGTAAATCAAATTAGGTTTTCAAGTAATGGGTTATATGTATATGAATAACTAACTTCCCGCCCGCAGCTTCACCCGCGTGGAGTTCGGTTATATCGCGTTTCCAAGAGAACCCTTCAAAAGTCTGGGATAAAACTATCCTATGTTCTTTTTCAGGGTCAACTCTATGTCTGTACCAAATTTCATTAAAATCAGTTCAGTAGTTTAGGCGTGAAAGCGTAACAGACAGACAGACTTTCGCATTTATAATATTAGTAGGGATTTCAGTGATTGATATTGTGTATTGAAATAACTCTTTGTGGCCATCAGTATAATAAAGTAGTATAGAAAATAGAAGTCAATGGTGGCTTAGTGGTTAAACGCCCGCCTCTCATGCACGGGCTCACGAGTTCGATCCTGGCAAGTACCAATGTGATTTTTCCGAGTCATATGTACTATCTAAGAGTATTAAGACACCACTGACTGACAGATGAAGGAAAACATCGTGAGGAAACATGGACTTGTTTCAAATTATAAGTTTGAAATCACCAACCCGTCTTGAGCGAGCGTGGTGATTAATGCTCAAACCTTCTCCATGTGTGAAGAGGCAGCTCAGCAGTGGGCTCTGATAGGCTGATGATGATGATGATATTGTAGTTGTACATTCAATGAATGCTTAGTTTGTTCAAGTATATCCAACTTACTCCATCTACTAAATGATTTTATCTCATATCTTGGTCTACTGATTGTCATGGTCTGTTTTTGACTTAAACCAATTAGATCGATAACTGATTGATCATAATAAAAAGTTCCTATTTCCTACTTTTTGCAGTAATAGTATTATTCGCTTAACTACATCGTAAGTTATTCTTTCTTCTACCGTCTACCAAACACCCACTGTTCCTTCGATTCTTTCATCCATTCTCCTCTCATTCTTCTACCTGGCAATTTCCCAGCTATAGCCAGGGTCTGCCGTACATGTTATGAATAGTTTTGGCTATATGTTTTTACGACCGGCCGCCCTTAAATCAACCCTCTTTGGGAATGCACTAATCAGTGATTTCTAAACACTCTTAGGCCGTACATATGACTCGGAAACATCACATTGGTACTTGCCAGATCCAGGATCGAAGCCGCGCCCTCATGCATGAGGCGGGCCTTTTAACCACTAGGCTACCACTGACTACTCCATTCTTCTCCATTCTTCTCCCTCACCTGTTTGCTCCGGTTGGTCGCGTTGTTAGACCGTCCCTGCCGCAGCACGTCTCGATGCCTGGCGATGAGCTCCAGGACGGTCCTCTTCTCCAGCTCGGTGAAGTTCTTGGACCGTTCCTTGTGCCCGCGGCGCGCCCTTAACGCGCCGGCGCCGCTTCGTGTCGACATATCACTCTTGAGTTCTCTGGACCAAACATTATTCGGTTATTATACTTTAATATATTTATGAGGTTTATGGATTAAAATTTAATTATTTAGCTTTAGCAGTGATTTTAAGCTTATATCCGCCCCCCTTTTTTTTAAACAGATCAATTTAACCCAAAAAGAGAGTCAAAAATGCAATATGATACACTTCATATAAATTCTTTTATAGCCACCAAATAAACATTCAAAATATCTCAGATAATATGACATGATATAAATGATTTGTATCTTTTTTATAATTATAAAACGTTGGAATCTTTAATACCTAATGTAGTCTAGAACAGTAGACTCACTACTGAACTAAACCTGATCTATAAATATGCATATATGTAAAGGTTAACTTGAATTTTTCTATTTCTATGAACACGATAGCAAGACTGTCTCCATATTATTATTATATTAAATTATATATAAAATAAAGTTGATTTTGATATCAAACTATTATGTTAACAGGATGGCATTTCAGAGATTATAAAAAACCAAATAAAATAAAATAGGATAATAAAGTTTATTATTAATGTATTAAATGTTATAAACTATAATCCACTTAAACAAGTTTGAACAATAATATAACAAAGATATTTGGGACCAAAAACATTTACATCTATGTATACATATAAAGAAAATTCTTTTTATGTAACATTGGGGAGTCGAGAGGCTTAAAGGACTTTCCTTCATACTACACTACCCACGTTATCACCTTAGCAGAAGTCTATGGAGATGATTATATTGATAAAGCTGCCGGAACACTGTCTATAGAGTCATACTGTCTGTCTTAGGGTTGGTGGTTGATCGACCCACCTTGAAGCAGAACTGAGCGTCAGATAGACCTGGACATCTACCTGATCGGAAGACGGACAGAGAATAATCTCACAAAGAAATTGTTCATCTCATACCCCAATACGATTGGCCTGTCTTCCGGACGCACTTCTTTCCATACCAGGGAGAATATCATTTATTTCCAGGCTTTCGGAAAAAGTTTACACGCAAGGAGGTATTGAATAGTTTTTGAACCTAGCTATTCAGTTCAATAAGCAGCTCTTCCCCGAATTACCATCTGGGCCCTGTCATCGTATTACGATCCCGCATTCAACTTAGCCATGGTGATTAACACTAGAGTGGATCCTTGGGAAGTCATATAAACTAAGAAGAGTGATTAGAGGATAACGGTAACAATTCTCTGCAGCCGCTTGCTAAAATCCGGCTGCAGATCGTCCATGACAAAGTTGCCATTTACGTGGAGTTTGTTTCATGACAATAGATTTAGATGCTCTCATGAATTCCTGTCAAGACGTATCAGGAACTCCTCTCAATCCAGGCCCTATGAACTATAAATCATTAAAAACAGAACTAACTTAGCAATTCTGTTGTAGATGCACAACTAAACCTCCGTTTACGGGTCCAAGTAGCGAAGACAACAAGAAAGTAAGGCTTTGGGAGCTCAACTGCGTGTCGTCTGAAATTTAGCAATTATAGTCTACAAACAGAATTGTACCTTGGAAACGACTTTAAGCATGCATGAGGGTTTTGCACATGGAGATCACCAGGGGATTGACCTCAATTTCCTTACTTGTAGCATATAGATACCAAGTCCTGAATTATGCTAGCCTTCTTCATCATCTCCTAGAGGTTTCAGAGCGAGAAAAAAGTCCTATCAGAATTTTATTATATATCCAGGATTCACCAACGTACACACAAATGACATATAGCTAGGACAAATTATCTAAATATTCATTATTATTCTCTACCCCACAACTTATTTCTCATCACAAATATATATCTATTTCATAAAATAAAAGTCTTAGTATTTTAGTTAGATCAATTATAATAAAAACTAATACATATATATAAAGAATTCATAAGGTTACTTGTTTTGATAACGACAATAATAATACGAGACTGGTTTGTGTTCTCGCATAAGGAACAGTTATTTAAATGAAATGATCAAAAATTATAATCGACTTTACATTCACACAACATTAGTTAACAACGTAAGGATAATAAAATAAATTAATATAGCTATGTCAATTTTGATGTAACTTTTCATGAATATCGACAGAAAATTAGTTGGAAAAGGACTACTTCTTAAAGAGCTAAATGAGACTAGTATATGATTGTTTATGTATTGAGTAAATAAAAAAAAATCATTCAGAGGTTATTGTTCATAAGGATTGAAAAATTGACAACAATAAGATTCGAACCGGCGACTTCTAGGATATTACGTCTATCACTTTAAAAAAATAAGCTATAATGTCTTCCTTAAATCTAAACAGCTTTAAAAACCCTTATTATAAAGAATCTATTCGTTTCTCCATGTACAGGGTGACTGGTGAATTACTATCAATATTTAAGGAGAATACTCGGTACATGATTCACATTCGAATTATGTAAAAAAAATAGGTACTTAATTTTTGACAAAATTTCCGTATAAATAAATAAAGTGCGGACACGTTCCAAATGTTCCAAGTGTGGACGCGTATGGTGGCGTGCTGATACAACACTACGCCGCCGACGTGTGTATGTGTATGTGTGTGTGTATACCTAATCTGTAGGGTGTTCACACGGTGCGTAATTAATTACATAACTTTTGGTTAACTTTACTTAGAAGTTTATTAATATTATTGTTATATTAATTTTTATTTTGTCATATATGATCGTCAAATATCACGTCCTCAAGTATCGATAGTAATTCACCAGTCACCCTGTATAAAAAGAAGCTTTTTTTATTCATTAAATATAAACGAGGCATAATTATTGTATATATTTCTGACAGAATGTATGAAGTTGAAATCATATATCAAGTCTTGACTAGGTGATACTGGAACCTACAGCAGGACGATGATCTTACAAGAAAACTAGTCCCTACTAATATTATAAATGCGAAAGTAACTGTCTGTCTGTCTGTTACGCTTTACGCCTAAACCACTGAACTGATTTTAATGAAATTTGGTACAGAGATAGAGTTGACCTTAAGAAAGAACATAAGACAGTTTTTATCCCAGACATTTGAAAGGTTCTCTTGGAAACGCGGTATAACCGAACTCGACGCAAGCGACGCCGCGGGCGGAAAGCTAGTAATAAATAAGTCCGTTTAAATGGAGAATTGATAGAATAAAAAATATGATTCCGAATTACAACTTCATTTGGTTGTCGATTAAAAATAGTCAAGTTATTCTCCATGACATTACCTATATGCGAATTAAATTCCCATCAAAATCGATCTACCTATAAGAAAAGAAATCGTCGAAACAGTTTCAATCGTTCCAGAGATTAATCAGAACACAAATGAACAAACATTATCATAATCCTATCAGAGTCCACTGCTGAGCAAAGGCCTCTTCTCACATGGAGAAGGTTGAAAAACTCTCACATGAAGAGTGAACGGACAGTTTGAGAGAAATGTTTATTTGAAACCGCAATCGATCAATTCGATTTTATATATCAGTATGTATAGATATTTTTAATTTTAAAAGTATTTTTTTAATAAAAAAAACTAGTTTTTGCCCGCGACCTCGTCAGAGTTAGTTTCAAAGTTAGTAATGTATAGCTGACCAGTCGAACTCTGTTCCTCCTTAAAGACAATAGATAAGATTTAGGATTTGATCAACTTATTTTTGTCTTTTCCGGTCAGATGAAAAGTATCCTATGTCCGTCACCTTGTACTAATCTATCTCTCCACCAATTTTCAGCCAAACCCGTAAAACCGTTCTTGAGTTATAAATAGTACAACTAACACGATATTCTTTATTATATGTATAATAAAGATATGTCAATTATGAAAACGAAACTATTTGGAAGATTGTTACAAAGTAGCTTTTTAACCAAAGACATACATACATATGTTTCAATATAAGCACAACGAAACTGTATATATAAATTTAAAATATAATAATATATAACAATATATACGATGTTCTATATATATGAGAGATTACATAAATAAAATATATACGTATATATTTAAATTAATATTCAAAACAAATATATATTTAAAAATAAATAAAACTAAGAGGCCAGATATGTTAAAAATCTTTTGTGATTTCAGGCAATGACAATGTCGTCGAATCTGATTTCGAGTTATTCCTTCTATCACTTGATATATAAGCTTACCACAAGTTTGCACGACACTACATACTCTGCGTTAACAGTATTTCACACACACATTTCTTCGCATTATTAATATAGCTTATTGAATGAGAGACGGTAGACTCTTCGTATGACGTACATACAAACATATGGTACATATATATTATTATTACCGATCTATCAAATACTAATCTGTGCAGCCGTGCAGGTATACGTGTGCAGGTCAACTTACAATGGTGGCGTTCAAACTGCACAGGTCTATTTCCACACACATTCTGGTCTACCTGCACAGGTGGACCTATCAGTAGACCGTAGCGTGTATGGCCGGCTTAACTCATCTGAACTGTGAAGTTGGTTAAAAGCTTCTATTGAAGATGATTAACGGTTCATCAATAAACATTGATTCATCTTAATGGGATAAGATAAGCATTAATGTATAAAAAATGTTTGTGTGTCTGTACTACTTTATAAATGACTAAGTCGCTAGGCTTTTTCAGCGGTTTTGCCAGAATGAATGCATAATATACTTTTAACTTAGGCGTTAGCATCCTTAGGAGATTTTAAGGAATACTCCAGGGAACTTTTTTTACTTGGTACTAATATAACCTCAGGATACTAGCCTTTTAATTGAAAAAATAAATTATTATTTTAATTAATGAGTAACACATATAAATCGATAAAAAACTTCCTCCATTTTTAAGTCGGTTGAAAATTTTGTCAAGTCACCCGTTATGACATTACCTATACCCGAATGAAATTCCCATCAAAATCGGTCCAACTGTTTTGGAGAAACGCCGGAACAAATATTAAAGGATACACAAACAATAAATAAAATGTATATTTCATGTAGATATATAGAGTACAAGCTTTCCGCCCGCAACTTCGCCCGCGTGGAGTTCGGTTATGTCGCGTTTAAAAGAGAACCTTTCAAAAGTCTGGGATAAAAACTATCCTATGTTCTTTCTCAAGGTCAACTCTATGTCTGTACCAAATTTCATTAAAATCAGTTCAGTGGTTTGGGAGTGAAAGCTTAACAGAGAGACAGACAGACAGAGTTACTTTCGCATTTATAATATTAGTAGGAATAGGCGTTTACTAAAAAACTATTAATTTAGATTACCTACAGACAGTGCAGTGGTATATTTTAGTCATACAATATATCGATGGCTCATATGTATAGGTAAAGGCCAATGTGCAAAATGTCAATTGTTCAGTAGAGGTGTTTTAAGTTTGATTTCAATGTACCTTGTACATACAACTGATGCTTTTGAAACTTTGCATAGCAACTATGACATACATGTACGTCATTTAAGATTGATAACTATTTTGTAAACATACTAGTTTCTTAAATAATGTATATAAGCCCTTATACATTAAAAAGTCTGTTACTTATGTTCTGTTACTTCAATAAAAACTAAGTCTTTCCACCAACAAATACACATTTTTTTAAATGGATTCGTAGAATAAAATTATGAAGTGTTTAAAGCAAAAATGTCTAAATTTCTACATTGGCCCTTATACATAGGATCCATTTACATATGCTTTTCTTTATTTTTTCATATAGTATAATAATGAAAACTCCTTCATAAAGAAGTTCCCATTGTATTATTAAATAGTATAACAAATATGAGGAGAATCGTAAATTTAGTTAAACAGACACGCGTAGTAAGGATACTTTAGTTACTTATTAACCACCAAAAAACAGTTAAAACTTCATTATTTTGAGATCGCTTTTACTACAACTTAAAACCACTAAAAACTGTTTTTAATCACAAATGGAAAGTTGTCCGGACACATTTATTAATATACAGCCACGGGCAAAAGTATTAGGCACCCTACAGTAAGACAAGTTTTAGGGTGTTTTAGCATAGCGAGTGTAAATAAAACTGCATTTATGATTACAATTGTTTATTTTAAGAAAATAATTAATACTTTGTAGGTCCACCTTTTGACTTAATAACCTCAGCCACTCTTTTTGGCATTGACTCTACCAGCCTGAAACATTCTTCTCTTGATATATTTTTCCATTCCTGCTGTAACGCGGCCAATAGAGCTTGTTTATTGCTAATCGAGTGCCTGCGGATATTTTTCTTTAAAATGGACCAAATATGCTCAATCGGGTTGAGGTCTGGTGATTGTGGTGGCCAGTCCAAAAGATCAATATGATTTTCAGCAAACCACTTCATGGTATGCGCGGACTTGTGGCAAGTGGCGTTGTCTTGCTGAAATTTCAGGCCATCGGTGTTTGTATCATCGAAAATTTGCGTTATCGACGTTGCTAGTGCTGTTTCCAGAACTTCAGTGTATTTAACACTATTCATTCGTCCCTCACACAACACCATTTTGCCCACTCCGTCGGCAGCCATGCAGCCCCAGATCATTATTGAGCCTCCACCATGCTTAACAGTGGGAACCACACATTCTGGGTTGTATTCTTCGCCAACCCTTCGCCTAACATAAGTCACACCGGGTGTTCCAAACACCTATGCCAAACGAAAAAAACCCATTTATTTTCAAAATTATTATTTTTCTTGTAGTACGTTATTTTAAAAACATTTATGTGTTTTAATATTGTACATAAAATAAATAACAATACCTCAAAGTTAGATTCGTCTGACCACAGTATGTTGGACCAATCTTCCACTGACCAATCTCTATGTTTGAGTGCCCACTCCAACCGATTTTTCTTATTGTGTTCTGATAGCCCCTGCTTCTTCCTTGCTTTACATCCTTTTAATCCAGCTTTAAGAAGTCTTCTACTCACAGTATGAACACTCACTGAGCTGCCTTTTGCCTCAGATAATGCTGCAGCGAGCTCTAAAGCAGTTTTTTTCCTGTTTTGTAGAGACTGCCTAATCAACAATCGATCTTCCCGTTCAGTAGTAACCTTTCTTCTGCCTGTTCTTGGTCTATTTTCATGGGTGCCAGTCTCTTTGAAGCGTTTTATAGCATATTGAACTGCACATCGCGAGCACTTTACTTCTCGGGCTATTTTAACCTGAGACATGCCTTGTTCTTGTAAAATCTTAATTCTTAGACGCTGTTCAGCACTAAGTTCAGATTTTTTCGGCATGATTAATACGTTAAATGTTAGTCTTTAGAATTGTGATAGGAATAGTTGCGTAGAAGACGTGTATGTTCACTGCAAGCACTGATAACACACTATTACCCGAAACGCAAAAAAAGCAAATTCGAAGAAACACCGCTTAGGAGGACACCTGAATGTCATAAATATTTTCTTTTATCTTAATTTGGTTAAAAATTGCCGCTAATACAATAGCTAAACCATAAAACACACACTTGACCGCTATCTAATGAGATAGTGACTAACAATAGGGGTGCCTAATACTTTTGCACGCAGCTGTATAATTATAATAATTATCACAAATTATAAATTCTAATTAAGATTCATTATTTCTCGATGTCAAGGATTGATTTTGTACAGATAACATCACTTATCGATGACATATGCCACTACAGACTCTGTCACCCGGAGCCGCTCGCGAATTTGATCATATATAGTGCTTTCTGTCGCAGGTGGGTAGATTTGAAATTAAATTTAACTGAATGATAATATATTGGGGAAAATAGAGATTCTTACAGTTATATATATATAGTATACATTAAAATATATATATATATATATATCTATATATACTTAGTCAGATAATTACCTAGAAAAACCTACCTACCTACCAAGAAATCCCAGATATATGGATTATTTTATACACACAAACACACACACATATATATATATCTGTCTCTTTGATTATAACGCTCGGATGACAAAAAATAATGTGTATTTTAACTTAAGAGGTCCGCAGATTAAATGTTATCTCAATAATCTATATCTATAAATAGATGAACTAGATTAACGAAATGTATTCGAACTAGTTTCATATAGATGATGTAAGTTACAGACAATTTGTAACCTCTGGCTTCAATTTAAAATTATATTTAATATACCAGATCTCGTTTTCTAAGATTTTATCTATATTTATATAGAATTACATAAAAATTGGTTCAGCCTTTTCGCCAAGATATTTTTATACACAAGCAGACTTAACAATTCAAATATATAGTTTAAGACTATACTTGTTCCCGCTTCTTCGTTAGTCTTATTATATAGAAAAAAAAAATGACAAAAATATTTAAATAATAACTTAATAATAATAAATTACTATAATGAAGTATATCATGACTATCACTTAAATTAATTGTTTACAGTAAATGTCAAAAAAATTCTAAACATTCGGATCTGTCATTTTATTTGACATGTATTTTTTTTTAAATAATAACGGTCCAAGTTTTCTATATAGACGTTACATTTCAAAGGAGGTTTTATATAACAGTGTGATATTTTTTTTGCGAGCAGCAAGGCCGGCTGATACAACTGGTTGTAGGAATAACTTATAAAATTAATATTCGAGCTGGTTGCGAATAAAAAATATGTATATCAAAGTTTTAGAACATTTAGTTTATAGTTATGTTTAATTAACAACTAGTTTTTGTACGCGACTTCGTCTGAGTTAGTTACAGAATTAGAAATGTATTGCTGATAGGGCGAACTCTATTCCTCTTTAACGACAGTAGATAAGAAGATTTTGGATTTGATCAACTTATTTTTTTTCAATCCTATGTCCTTGTGAAAAGTGTCCTCTATGTCCGTCTCCTTGTTCTAATCTACCTCTACACCAATTTTCATCAATCCGTACAGCCGTTCTTGAGTTATAAATAGTGTAACTAACACGACTTTCTTTATATAGGTATAAAGATTTTATTGACTAGTTTTTGCCTTTGAATTAGTTCGCGTAAAATAATGCAAAGCTCAGGGAGACATATATATATTATGTTAAAATTATATATATTGTGAATAACGTGACTTCACACACAAAACGACTATAAGTTGAACCCGGGTCAATAAAACATATACTCTGAAATGTAATCCATATTATAGTTTAGTTTCATCAAAATCAATTCAGTAGTTTTTTGCGTGAAACATCACTACCTGACATACATTCTCGCAAACTTTCTTATTTCTAATACTAATATAATAAAGTTTTGGCTTGTTGAATAAAATTCACATTACTTTCAATCTGGGACGGAAGCAGAGATGTTGAGAATTCACGAGCTTACTGTGAGAAATATATACATAATTATATCTTATAACGGGTGTCCCATCTAGCGTTTCGAATTTGAACTAACGATAATTTGACATTGGAGACGTCAACTGTCATCGGAGAAGTGTCACATATTTAGTAATAAGTCTGACATTTACGAAATGGGTCGCTATTCGCTTGAGGAAAGCTGGGAAATATTAAAAAATTATTTCCAAAGTGGTGAATCGCCAACGCAAACTGTGCGAAATTTGAAAAAAATATTTGCCAAAAAAGATTTGCCATCGGAGGCATATGTGCGGCAATTTGTGAATCGTGTGCGCGAAACTGGATCACTGTTGGATAAAACAACACGTAAACGTCCATTTCCAGCAAGGTCAACCGAAAACATCGCTGCGGTGGAACAAAGTGTTCGTGAACGGCCATCCACATCGATTCGTCATCGAGCGCAAGAGTTGCACCTTTCTCGGTCAACTACGCACCGAATTTTGCGCAAAGATCTTGCCCTGAAGCCATATAAAGTTCAGTTGGCCCAACAGCTGAAGCCAATTGATCATCCGAAACGTCTACGGTTCGCAAATTGGGCGGAAGATCGTTTGGCCGAAGATGGTGAGTTTTATCGAAAAATCATCTTTTCCGACGAGGCTCATTTTCACCTCGGCGGTTATGTAAATAAACAAAACTGCCGTATATGGGGCACAGAAAACCCGCACGTCGTTGAGGAGAAACCGATACATCCACAACGAGTGACTGTTTGGTGCGGATTTTGGTCCGGCGGCATCATCGGCCCATTTTTTTTTTGAAAATGATGAAGGAGCCGCCGTAACCGTCAACGGCGAGCGCTACCGCGCTATGTTAACTGATTGGTTTTTCGGTCAAATGGAAGAGTATGATTTGGACGATATTTGGTTTCAACAGGACGGGGCTACGTGCCATACAGCCCATGCTACGGTCGATGTTTTGCGCCCAATCTTCGAAAATCGCATAATCAGCAAAAATGGTGATGTGAATTGGCCTCCAAGAAGCTGCGATTTAACACCATTGGATTATTACCTTTGGGGAGCGGTCAAAGACGTTTGTTACGCCAACAAGCCAAGCACGATTGATGACTTGAAACATGAAATTGAAGTTGCCATTGCTGCCATAAGGCCGGAAACAATTGAAAATGTACTGAAAAATTGGACTGATCGAATAGGGTACTGCCAAGTAAGCTGTGGTGGACATTTGACCGAGATAATTTTTCACAAATAATGTCATGAATTATGCTTTCAAATAAATGTTTGATCATTGAAATCTATCGAGTCGTTCTTTTTTTATAGCCTTTTTAAATTCGAAATTTTCCGTGAGACACCCTATATATAAAAATCTCGTGTCGCGGTGTTAGACAGAGAACTCTTCCGAAACTGCTGGACCGATTTTGATGAAATGTGAGCAGATTGTGTAGGTCTGAATCGGCCAACAGCTATTTTTCATACATCTAAGTCATAAGGGTTGTTCACAATTAATTTTTTTTTGGACAAAATTTTTTGTTTTCATTTTTTTATAATATAGCATTAAAAAATACATACAACCCTAAATTTTTACTCTTTTATCACCAATCCCTATTTTCATATCATATTTAGGAGACATATAGTCATATTTAGGTAGTCATATTCAGACATATAGTCATACATATTTAGGTAATATTTAGAAATAACTATACAATTAACATTCTTTCTGATAGGTCTACCACCAGGCGGTTCTACTTCATCAACAGAATCCTTTTAATATTCCACACTAAACCAACACTTCATATTCGTCCCTATAACTTTCAATATAACATTATATTTTTTTTGTATCTATTTTCATATATAAAATCTATGATAGAACAAAGTTTCATAGAAATCAGTTCACTCGCTCGATATTCGATAGATCAATACTTTCCCGTTTACAATAAAATTTTAGCGAAACTTTTAATAATATTATATTATACTAGTCGCAAACGTTATATGAGTGTGTGTGTGTTTGTCTTTGTTTTAAATTTAACTGTTTTTTAAGACAATCATATCTATTAACATAATATTTAGTAATAAATAGCTTTTCGTTAATTTACACCAATTAAGCGCTTAACCAGGATTTAACTTGAAATATGACCCCTTAAACCAATATATTAAAATACTTAATATATAACTAAAAAACTAAGTTATAAGGAATTCGCATAAAATAACTATTTTGATATATCCAAAATAAACTGGTGCATTGAAAACTTGATGCTTCGTTTTACATTTTATTTTAATATAACATATAACCTGTTTTTGAGAGACCCTGTTTAACATTTAGACAGACATGATAACATATATATACATATATACAGTATATACTTCCTACAGCAGGTTTAAAATAAAACATATATGACTAGATTTGACCAAATTTACAACATTTAAGTGTGAAATATATATATAAAAATATATTTATAATGAGTGAAAATTTATAGGTTAAATGTTGTATAGAATTATGACAAAATATGTATTTTATTTTAATAATAAAATATAGAAAAAATTCGATAAATCGCGCACACACAGTTCAAAAATGAAATTATATCCTTCTTTTTTAATGTTTGTTAAAAAAAAAAATAGTTACGTTAAACCGAACCTACTACAAATATTAGTAATTTGTAAATAGTATAATATTATTTTTTTGTAGAAAAACTATAGAATGATTAAGTATTGTAAATTTTAACAGTATTTTACATGAGACTGCAAGTTTTATTGCAAAGTAAAAAAAAAATGAGTATGTAACTCATTACGTCATAAAATCTAGATTTTTTTGCATAAATTAATAATTAATACAAAGTCACACACCCGGTTTCGTTCAATAAATAGTTATTATTGATGAAACATTATGTTAGACTTTATATTACTATGTAAACAGTGATTATTAATGACGGACAGACAATATGTATTACGACATATATATATACAGGGTGACTGGTGAATTACTATCGATATTTGAGGACGTGATATTTGACGATCATATATGACAAAATAAAAATTAATATAACATAAATATTAATAAGCTTCTAAGTAAAGTTAACCAAAAGTTATGTAATTAATTACGCATCGTGTGAACACCCTACAGATTAGGTATACACACACACACTCACACATACGCGTGTCGTGACGTGGTGTTGTATCAGCACGCCGCCGCACGCGTCCACACTTGAACACTTGGAACGTGTCAACACTTTATTTATTTATACGGAAATTTTGTCAAAAATTAAGTGCCTATTTTTTTTACATAATTCGAATGAGAATCATGTACCGAGTATTCTCCTTAAATATTGATAGTAATTCACCAGTCACCCTGTATATACATATATGTATAATATAATAGCGTGAGACTGATGAAAACTATATCACATAATAAATTTTATATACATATACATATAAATATTAAATAAATTATAATAATATATACAATTAACACGATATAAAAGAACAGGAAAGAGAAAATAAGGAAACGGAATATATACGAAACTAATAAAAAACACTTTTTTTTGATTTGTCTTAATTTATATATATATAATTAATGATTTAGATAAATACTATCTATTGGGAGCGATGACTTTCACAAGCACGAGAAAAGATTCGCAATGTTGTTCAAATAAACTAGCATATTATAGTCACCCGGATTTGTCTGCGAATTGTATTGAATTTAAAATAATTTCCTCGTTATCTATACTAATATTATAAAGCTGAAGAGTTTGTTTGTTTGTTTGAATGCGCTAATCTCCGAAACTACTGGTTCGAATTGAATAATTCTTTTTGTGTTGGATAGTCCAGTTATCGAGGAAGGCTGTGGGCTATATAACATCACGCTACGACCAATAGGAGCAAAGACATAGTGGTAAATGTGTAAAAAACGGGAGAAACTATTTCATCTTTGAAGCCTTCTTTTGCGTGCGCCGTGAAAACGGTTCAAAAAACACAAAAAATATGTACTAAAGAATAATAGCTCTTTTAATGATCTAAAAAACAGTCCGCGACAGTATATGTCTATCTTTTAAGATTAACTCACAAAAACCGTTTTTATGGTACCTAATTTGGTCGAAATAATTTTATAAAATCTTTATTCAAATAAACAAATAAATATGTTGTTGGTTAAGAGTACTTCATTGTGAATAAAAAAAAACAGGTTTTATCCTGAAAACTCTACGGGAACTCGACCATTCCGAAAACCCCGCAAGAACGGGAACTATGTGGGAAGAACCAAAAATCTGCCGGAAGTCACTATTCCACGCGGACGGAGTCGCGGCAAAAGCTAGTATAATATATAATATGGTATAAAATAAAGAAATTCATATATATATCTATATAATATTTTTTTAAATCGTTTATATATTTTTTTTCATATTAAAATAAATTATGTGTATAAATTGTACCAAATTTTATTTCTATGAAAGTCCGCTCGTTACATAATTATGCCGAAACTGTTATATGTATATCAATAAATAATATATTACATTGAGATATCAAAATCTATTTTTGTATAATAATTATTGAATATTGATTAATAACTAATTTATGTTTAATTAAAATGTCGAGCAAAGTCAGTATTCATATGTAGTTGATTGAGATGTTAAACATATTATATGCAAATTAAGAAATATATGACCAAAGAATGTCGTGGTGACCTAGTGGTTAAAAGGCCCGCCTCTCGTGCACGAGGGCGCGGGTTTGATCCTGGCAAGTACTAATGTGATTTTTCCGAGTCATATGTACTTTTTAAGAGTATTTAGACATCACTGACAGAGGGTGAAGGAAAACATCGCGAGGAAACATGGATTTTTAATTTCAAATTATAAGGTTGAAATCGCCAACCCGTCTTGAGCAAGCGTGGTGATTAATGCTCAAACCTTCTCCATGTGAAGAGGCCTTTGCTCAGCAGTGGGCTCTGATAGGCTAATGATGATGACTAAAGAGTTATGTACTTTGAAAAATCTACTTATCTATATTATACATCGCGTTAAATATATAAATAATTATTGAAATAAAATATATGCAATTATTAATTAAAATACCTTAGTTAGTACTCGATAGTTCAAATGTTAGTGGCTGTAACGCCATATATTACAAGTCTTAGGTTCGAATCCAGCTCATGTAAAAAGTATTTCTGTATGCTTTGTGTTTAAATTTCAATTATAGTATCAGCCCAATATATTTTTAATGTTAAAAAACATGATTAATTATAGGAAATAATATGTGATATTTATTTATTTACAAACAGAAAACTATTATACTGTACGTATGGCGATAGATGAAAAATAACAAGACGGACTGACAGACATTCACATCTCGTCTGCCCGTGATCACGGTTCTGTAAAGTAGCCGAAACGTCGGGAGTATGTAGCTTTTTATAAAGAGATGAAACCTCTCATCATTCAATGTATTCACGGTGCGTGTGTCGGGTCCATCGTTGTAGTGAGAGGAGCTTCAACAGTGACTGTGACTTGTGACCCAGGTGTAGGTTTAAGGGACCCTATCTATCGCGTTAAACGCTCACCTCCACCGTACAAGCTCCTCGCTCTACCTAAAGCATGCGTATATCCGAAAAATATTAGTTTCATTTAAATGAATACTCGCGAAGATGTAAGATTTCATTATACTGTACATGTTTGTGAATCTTTACTCGTATTAATCACGAATCCGATGGAAATTGGGAGCTATTTTTTTTTTTCAATAAAATCTTTTTTATGTTAATCAAGGAGATTCCGAATTATTGATTACGCCCGGAGTAAGGAGCGAAATTGAATATATAAATAAAGATGA
Organism: Danaus chrysippus; assembly: GCA_916720795.1. Classification (NCBI taxonomy): domain Eukaryota; kingdom Metazoa; phylum Arthropoda; class Insecta; order Lepidoptera; family Nymphalidae; genus Danaus; species Danaus chrysippus. Next base: position 1,306,696 of record CAKASE010000070.1, read on the forward strand.
ATAAACTTCTAATTTATATGTTATTTGTTACTTAATAAACTTCATAAAAATATCACGTTTTATTTCATATTTCTTGAAGGATTATTTATTTCAACTCCTGACTTACTCTACAGATAGAGTCGGGTGTAATTAACATGTTTATACCGTCTTTGATATAAAAAATAGAAGATGTCTCTATGGAATTGGTGAAAAAAAGTATTTTTTAAAATAAATTATTAAACGGCATCTCAACAAATAAAGACCCGATTTGTAAAAAAAACTTTCATTTTATACCTCAAAATTGTAACACAACTAATTTAGTTAGGAAAAAGTGGACCTACCCCCTCTACCCCTTCAACAAATATTTCATTCTGCTTCGTAAATGTCTTTATAAAACTCACACAAAATGATTATACTTTAAATAAATATTATATAACACAAATCATATGTGAAAATCGACTATCTGTATCACTGTTCATACCAATCTATTCCGTTCTATTAATATGTGATGTCATGCTCGGTTACAGACAATAAATGATTGAATATATCTGAACCCAACCAAAATATAAATACAAGGAATGGAACCTTCAATCTAGAAGCTAGAATTAATAATTTGTGTCTCGGAGCAGACGAGTTAAAATATGAGTTGTTGAAAGCAAATCATTATATTTATTATAAAACAAAACTCCTTTTAAGAAAATATCTTTAAATCCATATTTAAAAATCATTGAATTAATCAACAACATATACTACAAGTTTATAAAATTTCACAAAAAAAAATATTTTAATCCGACTTAAATTTGTATACAATCATTGTATACTCAGTATGAAATCTAAGCTTCAATTGGAATAATTAAAATAGTCTTCAATTAGTTTAATCAAAAGTTAGTCCACAATCACAATATGTATTAAAAAAAACTTGTTTATTTTTATTCTATATATAGATAAATCTTTTTTCACATAATATACAAAAAATTTAGTAAAATTAATTTATTGTTGAACATCCTGTAAATAGAAATTGTATTTACTATATTAAATTCTTAAATTTCAACAATAACTGATGTGTTGTGAGAATAAAATAAACACTTATCTATAAAATATATAAATAGCATTAAATTCACTGTATTAGTAAAATAAAAATATATTATATAAAAGTAATTTTATATCAACAATCTACAATGGTCAGTCTTAGATAAAGTATGTGATAATACTTCATATGTATTTATATGTATTATATGATTAAACTATTTTTATAAGTGAATAAGGGAAACAAAAAAGTTCTCCAGTTAATCAAAAATACTCTATAACTTTCTTTCAATAAATAAATAAATAAAAAGTATTCAAAATGAGAAATTTCATTACTATCTGATAAGGTTGCTTGATTGAACTGAAATACTTTTTTGTGTTGATAATGATAAAGAATGTATGGTAAATAAATAACAAGAAAATATCAAACCTCCTCAGTTTAGGATATCCATTGCACTAAAACTTCTGACGCGGTTTTTCAAATTATTAACAAAAAAAATCGCGACGGTCGCAATCCATTTTACTAATGAAGATATTCAGTGGCAGTTAAGGTATTTTATCAAACAGTTTAGAGCCAATCAAAGGTTTAAATATGAATTTTGTACTAATTGAGATAACAACATAATTACGTACGATAAGTCAACGATTAACGTTAGGTTTGTATCAATGCAGAAAGCCGAAAATATTAGACCCGGTTACTGCTAGACAAATGTATGCGGCGACAAGACGAATCGTAATAAAATTATACACGGCATAGCGTCAAATTACGCTTCTCTCGCCTTTAGTTAAAAGGTTAACAGCCAATTGACTACAGTTTTTTTTAATCAGTTAAAAATAAGGACATACAGCGATTAATTCGCATTTTTAATAACTCACCGATGCTAGCGGGCCGCATTCCACCGTTCTCGAAGTGCGTGGGATCTTATTTTCATCTTGTTCACGTAATACCACTTCACGAATTACTAATATTTTGTATCAAAATGCAAGGAGATATAAAAAAATAAGATGACCACTGTTACATTGGAACTGTCAAAGTTGAACTTCACTCGAGTGGTCGTGCCAAAAACCATAGACAAGGTTAGGTTTTATTATAAATAGATAGCGCTTTGTCTACTCGATGATAGATGGCGACAGTGACATCTATTTACAGTAATAAATATTTTCTATGAACAATATCAATTAACGATCAGCATGTAAGGTATGTACGCTTTATAAAGAAGAAAAGTGCATTGGACATTTAATAAGAGTCGTGTTTGGCTATAAATTTTGAAATAAAATAAATGATATAGTCAAAATTATAAAATAAATGATAATACAAGGTAAATAAATTTCAATATTTTTCTGTCGTTATTCCTTTGGATATTTGATTTTCTAACACCAAGTCATATTTGGATCGTATACCCTTACGCGTACAGGAATATATCTAGTTTTGCCTTCATAAATCTTCGCACATGTAATGATAGTGTCAATGTAGGTTTACTAATAAAAGTCTTGTAAACCTCCGAATGCTTTTTAATAATTCAATCAGGTAATAAAGATACAAAACATCTCTCTTATACAAAAAAAAAAACATAAATTTAACATAGATTATTAGATATTAGATATGAGATATGAGGAAGCCCACCCTTAGGTACCTATACTTAAAAAAATATTGAATTAACAATTCTTTGTAATTAAAACGGAATATGGTCTGTAAAGCCATACCAACATTTTATAATATATTTATACACATGTAAGTACATATACAATTTCGTAAACGGAAATATTTTGGTGGTGTGATTATGAAATATCCCAGTTCCAATACAAATAATTTGAAACAAAAGCATTGTAATGCAAACTGAATATGGTGTATGTTAATAATAAAGGAAAAATAAATAGTATTATGTACAGTAACTAAAATTGCTAGATAAATGGCCTTATTTGGAATAGAAAGGTTTTTGAGAATAAAAACAATTAACAAGAATATTTATTCATATATATAGTGATATATTATTATATACGTTTATACAATATAATATATATTACTACATATTCTTAATTATACACAGCCTATCGCGAATGGGTTAAGCTTTATAATTTAAATAGTTTTTGCATGTTTACATTGTATTAGTAAATTCGATTTCTGATTGAATGATTTTATAAGATTTTTTCCTTGTAACCATTTGGGATACTCTGATAATGATTGATGATGATGAAATGCCTTTTAATGATAAAAAACTTATAGTGCTTGGAGTCCCTCCACGCGGACGAAGTGAAACTTCGTAATGTTGGAATGAAAACAGGATGGAGTGGAAATAGAATTTTAAGGATTTTGAGTGTTTATTCAAGACAAACTTTATTAACATTACTTGAGATATAGTTTAGTTTTGCAATATATAGGTATAGATGTCAGTGGTGGCTCAGTGGTTAAAGGGCCCGCCTCTCGTCGCCGAGGGCGCGGGTTCGATCCTGGCCCAGGCAAGTACCAACTGATTAATGTTGATTCCCTAAAGAGGGTTGATGTCAGGCAGGCGGCCGGTCGTAAAAACAAATACTTAGCCAAAACTATACACAATATGTAAGGCAGTCCCTGGCTTATAGCTGGGAAATTGCCAGGTAGAAGAAGAAGATAGGTATAGATGTACCTATATATTGCAAAACTAAACAATTTATCTCTTTATTTCCATTTTACAATCCTCATAATATTCAATGTTTGCCAAACCTCGGTATCAGTCCCTCTTTAGTGTATATAACTCATACACCCGTGAGCCGGTGTATTGTTTAAGACACTCGCCAAACGTGTCTATGTTAAACGGCCACCGATACCATCATTATTGTTTAAACCCTGTTTTAATTTACAAATTCAGATCGTTGGAATACAGTGGAGTCGATGATATATTAAAAGTTTTTATTTTAATTAATATTAAGATAATACATATATCTTTAATTTTCTTATTCAATACTACCTATTAATTTTATTAAATAAATCTAAGTTTTTACGGTGAAAATATTTTGTTGTAAGTAATGAAGTCTCTATTTGGTTTTCATCTATCGAATATGATTATTTTTTTTTGTAGATTATTCGTTGTCTAGTTGCCGACCTTACATAAAGTGGGACCAGGGCAGCAAAAAGAAGATTCTTTATCTAGTCTGTAAACATATTAAACCTCTTTTCAATTAGTTTAGCGATAATAGATTTGAAAAGTTAAAAGACAGCGAGAGTGTTTTCATCACAATATTTAACATTAATATTATTTCGCAATAAAGTGTTGTTTTAATACTATACAGGGTGACTGGTGAATTACTATCAATATTTAAGGAGCATACTCGGTACATGATTCTCATTCGAATTATGTAAAAAAAATAGGTACTTAATTTTTGACCAAATTTCCGTATAAATAAATAAAGTGTTGACACGTTCCAAGTGTTCAAGTGTGGACGCGTGCGGGGGCGTGCTGATACAACACTACGTCACGACACGCGTATGTGTGAGTGTCAGTGTATACCTAATCTGTAGGGTGTTCACACGATGCGTAATTAATTACATAACTTTAGGTTAACTTTACTCAGAAGTTTATTAATATTTATGTTATATTAATTTTTATTTTGTCATATATGATCGTCAACTACCACGTCCTTAAATATTGATAGTAATTCACCAGTCACCCTGTATAAGGAGGGTATACAGTTCATTCATGTCTCTTCTCACAATAGTATTAATACAAATTATTGTATTAGAAAAGGTTAATTACATAGTATGTAGTGTGAAGATAGACTTGTTCTAAGCACACTGATGATAAAAACTTTCAGCTGCGAAGATCATTCTGATTCTGCTGGTACCAACATCATTTAATTTCACCCACAACCTGATACGGGCACAGATAACTAAATTGTATTTTTTTTAATTACACCAGATTAAAAAAAAAAATATACGTTTCCGTCTGATATTGGCAGAATCATCACCCTAACGTTTGTCCCGGTTGTTCGTCCCGCCCAGGGCGGGAGAACCCAGGGTCCGCTTTCCCACTCAGTTTCCTCCACTTAGCCCGGTCTTCGGCATCCTTCTTGTGGAGTCCATTGGCACGCATGTCATCCTGCACGACATCAAGCCAACGTCTTTTGGGCCTTCCTCTACCCCTGGCGCCAGGTAAGGTCATATTGAGGCATTTGTCACCCACGTAGCTTTCCGGTCGTCGTAAGACATGGCCGTACCAGCGTAGGCGACTTTCCTGCAATTTGTCGGCAATGTCACGGACATGCAAACTGCCCCGAATGTGTGAGTTACGAACGCGGTCTTTCCGCGTAACGCCACACATCCAGCGCAGCTGATATTGGCAGAATATCGAATGCAAATTTTTACACACAGAAAAAAATTAATAAGATTACTTTATTGTCTTTTTAATTGAACTTATTCATTATTATTATTACTATGAAAAAGTAATGTAAAAAGGTATTTTCTGTGTAATATATACATGAATAATTAATAAATGTCAAATACTTAAAATGTTTATTCTCGTGAGGGACCTCTCAATACCACCCCTGTCCTTATCTGTGGTCCGCTACAAATTACTTCGCTGACGCAGCACTTCGATATATTTACATATTGTTTTGTCACTTTCTTATTTAATGTGTTAATGTAAGTCTGCGGCTTTGTCTGGGATTTAATTAAACTATTATGAAAAATATACAAGAGAAGTTTGTTATTATTATTATATATAACTTTATTAGAACCTAAATTAATGGAGCATATTATAATATTATTAATATTATCTGTGGTTATTAATTGACATTTAAAAAAATATGTATTTATACAAACATAGTTACGCCATTTTAAATAATAAATCAGCCATATTTATTATATAATAACATAAAATCAATAAAGTTTTAAATAAGTTCGCCCCGTCCGCTGATAATATCGTGTCCGTATAATTTGTTTGGAAATTTGGCGATTGTCTATGGCATTGTTTTATTTAACGCAAGTCATCCACGGATTGGTCTCCTTTGAATTATTATTTAATAACCAAATCATTTAACATCCGGTTAATACGTTATGAACAATTACTATAATGTTTTTTGTGTTTAAAAGTATGTTAATTGACTAATGCGTTGTAGATTTCAAGGTCGATTGATCTGTCTGAGACTTTATAAACACGATTATGATGTGGTTAATTTTTTAATATCACCAATTGTAATAATCTATAATTATTACTTTTCTATATGTTTAATTGGTTGCAAAAAAAACCCCACTGTAATTTTTTTTAAATCTATGTCTTCATTCACACTGTAATCGTGTAATATTCTGTCAATGTCAATGTTTTTATTTGTTGGACGAATTATAATGTTGAGTAAGTACTGTCTGGAGGAAACACGAAGGAGTTTGTCGAATGGAATGAAGATGTTTAGTTAATAATTTTATTTAAAGAACACTAGTTATATTTTAACCAGCATATAGAACAACAAATATATTAGATAAATAATAATTGTATTGCTTTTAAAGTGTATGTAAATATATCTTGGTTATGTGTCAAACTTTTTTGCCATTTTTAGTAATAAGTTTTAAATGACGCTTTATAAAAAAATCGTTTCATCTGTGGATCGTATAAGAGTTAACATAAAAACCAACGTCATGGCCATTTTCATTTAAATTGTTATTGAGAGATATGTTAGTATCGTGAAAATAGATAAAAACAATTCTTGAAGCCTGTTGTATATCGTGTCAAAATTTCAGCTGAAACGGTGCAGACTGTAACGTATTTTGAGTTTTTGAAGCATACATTGGTTTAGATAGTTGGATAAGAAAAAAAGCTGTATTTTTAATTTAGATTGTTAATTAAAGTTATGTATGAATACATTTTAAACTTAATTTGATAACTTTTTCTTTAATCATAGCGACGATATGGACGATTCAAGTTAAGTTTAAATATACTGATTTTTCTGTAAATTCTACAACAGCTTTTTTTAGTCAGAAACGAGACCTCAGCATTCATTGTATTGACTGTGCGGGTACCGGGTCCATCGTTGTAGTGAGAGGAGCTTCAACAGTGACTGGGACTTGTGACCCAGGTGTAGGTTTAATATATATAGAGAGACGTAACCTCTCATCATTCCATGTATTCACGGTGCGTGTGTCGGGTCCATCGTTGTAGTGAGAGGAGCTTCAACAGTGACTGGGACTTGTGACCCAGGTGTAGGTTTAATATATATAGAGAGACGAAACCTCTCATCATTCCATGTATTCACGGTGCGTGTGTCGGGTCCATCGTTGTAGTGAGAGGAGCTTCAACAGTGACTGGGACTTGTGACCCAGGTGTAGGTTTAAGGGGACCTATCTAACGAGTTAAACGCTCACCTCCACCGTACAAGCTCCTCTCTCTACCAAATTTTAAAAGAACCTACGAGGGGTGACTTCGAAGTACGATTCAAGAACGTATTAATGTGAGTTCTGGACAGGCCCAAGTCTTTTAGTATGTTGTAGCGAGATTTATCTGTTATACCTCTCGCTTCCACTTCTACCGCGTACAAATCCACGACGAACCTATTTCGAGTGAGCTCGTAATATTTGTTGACCTTGATGGTATGGTCTTTGGGGATGTTGGTTTCCCAAAGAACCGTAAGCTCTATCATCACTACGCGCCTTAAAATTATGTCTTGTCTGGAGGCCGACGCAGAAATATCCTGGGGGATATAATAATAAAGTATTAACGTACATTTAATATGTATATATACATGAAAAATAAAAAATCGTGTAGTTATTATAATTAAATATTATTGACAAAAGAACTAAGATTTGTCATTAACTCAATGACGTCATTTATTAACATAATTTTGTAAGTAAATTAGTTCGTAATCTGTAAAAAAATGTTATTAAGCTTTGAGAGTTTCTGTAAACGAGGTAATGAAAGTTTATTTGGTAAACATTTTGTTTTTAGACTATATTTTTCTACCCTTCAATGAAAACTACGTTCCGTGCTCTCCCAAAAAATTAATATTTATAACTGGAAGTAATATTATTGATTATGTACATATGTTTCTAGTATAATAATAGTTATAAGTCCTGCTACTCAAATTAAATAAGGTTAACGTGCAGCAATACTTAAGAGACGTTTTATAAGAAGCAGTTATTCATGAAACAAAACCATATTTATCTGTTAGTAGAGAATATTTAGTTTGCAGATTTTGGGTTAAAATGCAAATGTCTATGTATAAAATCAGTTATGACTAAGTTGGCAATCGCTTCTCTTGCGTTTAAAATCAAATAGATTGACTGGAAGAATATTTATAGTACTTCCTTCGGTCCAATGAATATTAAGTAATATTAATATTTTATACTTTGGTTGATACTGTCATTACGTGGCCACAATGGAGACAGCTGAAAATCAGCAGAGGGATAAAAAACCCTCACAGCCTGAGCTGTCTCCTTTTGACTGCACACAAGTTTTATATCAATTATATAAATTTTTTTATTTTTGTAATGTTGTTTTTATATCCTTTTTTGTATATTTTTTTTGTGTGTGTATGTCAATAAATGTCTTTTCTTTCTTCTTTCTTTCTGTCTTTCATATAGGTATGAGAGAAAATATAAAAATGTTTGGTTTAGTAAAATCAATGTGGATGATGTACTTAATAGCATAATATGCCGCATTTGAGAAGTTAATACAACTGCTACGAATTAAATGTATCTTAAATTTTTAAGCGATACCTTGAAATATGTAAGTTACAGATGGGTCCAAAAGAAAGCAGCATTTTACGATCAAATAAGGATAATTGAAGTAAAATACAATATTGAAGCTAAAATGAACTGCTAAGCAATTTTAAGCGTTATTTTCCCACTTTAGCAAATTACCTATTACGATATCCTCAAAAGATGGCTTCAATACTTAACTAGGCACACCTCGACTTTCTGAGGTCTACTTATTGCTAGCAAATTTAAAATCATTTGTGCGAAGATTAAGTAAAATATCCCTAATGATTGCGTCTCATATATATGTACAAGGTAACGCTAAAATCAATTTTATAAAGCTGACTAAGACGAGAATATTATTTAAGATGATCCTTTCCAATTTTGATAGAGTTTTTCTAATGCTAAGGTTTCAATCCTTAGAAGAAGTGCTTCTCACTAGTTCCTATGAAATTCTATAAGTGATAGAGCCTAGCTGTGGTAAGTTACTACAGCTACACATGTTCTGTCTCGACCGTAAGTACCACCCTCTCACAGAAGATCGGCGTGAAGTAGTCTTTAATGGATGCGTTTCATACGATGAGCGAGAGAGCCCGTTGTCCCTTTTCCCATCTTTTCCTTACCCTTCCCTTTTCATTACCTTTCACACTTTTCCTCCCCATCTTCTCTAATCAAGGGTAGCAAAACATCCGTAAAACTATATTGCCGATGTCTATAGTAGACGGTACTACCTCCATTTGATAGACAGTCTGCTCGGTTGACCCATCAACATAAAAAAATGACTTGGTCAAATAGTATCAAGATTAAATAAAATTAAAAATTGTACAAGTAAATTTATTGCAAATTATTATGAGTGACAGATAACACAGTGGCTAGAGTGATCAAGAAGTTATCTGTGTATTATACACACGGGAAGATAACAGGTTTCTGTTTTAAAACTACCCTCAACTGTTTTTTATTTTGTGAAAAGAAAATGAAAATAACCAAATGGTTTGACGATGTGAAATATGTTGAAATAAGTTACCTTAAATAACCAAAAAAATATATATCGGCGCTATCAGCTTTATAACGGATGCGACATGAAAATAATTTGAGACTGTCATCAATTCTTATAAGAACTCATTACCGTAGTATTCATGATCATTGTTAAAAGCAAAACGAAATCAAATATTGTTTAAAAGGAGAATAGAACTATTAGTCCGGTCAAATTAGACCAAATAATAACAGTAAGGTTACATAAATTCCCACCAAGCTGAAAATGGGTAAGATTGTTTGAAATATCATTAAAAACAAAATTTGAAAGTTCCCCATCTTTCCTCTGTAAGGAAAAAATTTTATTCAAGGTCAAAGGTAAACAAAATGAGTTTTTCTCGATTTTCAGCAAACTGGTAAGTTTTATCATAAAAATATCTCAGAGTAAAATTGTAGATCATAAAATTATCTACAAAGAATTTATTAATACTTTTTGTTCTACGAGCCACCGTTTTTCAGATATAACGTCGTATAAGTTGTAATCGTCATAATATGCACACGTTTCCTCGCCACCTTTGAGGTAGTGTACTTAGCTTTTTTTTTGTATCTTCCCCAGTAGGTCTATTCCACGGGTCAGTTTTGATCTTGTTTAATTTGAAACTATTGATAAATAATGGATATTAGCAGATTATATGTTAAAATCTTGGTATAAATATGACGTCTGGACGCACGACGGCAGAGTTCAGTGAGTGTGTATCATTGAAGTATGTGATTATGAAGAACCTTCGAGAAATACAGGAACATTAAAAATTGAAGTTTCTTTTTAAAATATCATGGACAGCGAGGCTGGCGTCCCTCTCTTTAAAAACAACGAATGTGTAATAAATCCGATATATATAATTAAATCAAAAATATATTTTAGTTTTAAACTCTTTTATAGATAATTTTTCTATTATAATTTACTCACGACTCGGAATAATATAATAAAAAAAAAATAATAATAATATGTTACCGAGTAATATAATTGAAATTAGATAATTGAATAAAAGCAAATGATAAAATTATAAATTAGAATACTAAGAATAAGTCCGGAAACTGGAAAGATCTAATAAAAATGAATAAAACTATTTTTGTTATGTAAATTTAAAATAACGTTCGGAAATCAATCACGTAAACAAAAATATATTATTGAAATATATTAAAAATGTATCATAGAATTATTGATTGAAATCCAATCAATAGAATCAATTAATTGTGTAACAAACCGGAAATCGTTTTAAATGATTTATCATAAACACATAAAGTTTAAATGTTGAACATGGACGATTTATAATCAGAACATAAACTAAATCCGCGATCCAACACGGACGGTAGCTAGAATTCAATCAATTTGGGCACAGCATGACTAATACGAATATATTTACATCTCGTTATAGTGTATATTGTCAAATTATATTATTACCGGCAATAAAAATACATGTTGGCATTATAAGTGACGTTTGAGTGTTTTTTTTTTTGTTCGATATATGTCGACTTTGGTTTTATTCTGTAAGTATGCCAATATAGTTTTTTTATTACACATGTTTTATACGTGGTGATTTTTTTGGAAAATTAGGTGAAAATGTCTAAAATTATGTGAATGACAGTTTTATATTAAATTTTATTTCCTTTTATAAATTCTCAAGTATTTCTTTCGCAGTTCATACTAATACAATTATAACATTTTATACAATTCTAATTTATTGTTAATTAAATTCAACGATATGTTCTTTACAGTTTCACCAACAACCAACATAAAGATATTAAAATATATAAGACTTTCACGAATATTCATTTTAAATAAAACTAATAGATATTCTATCTCGACTGCCCGTGATCATGACTGCTGTAAAGTAACAGAAACGTCGGGAACATGTAGTTAAAAATAATAAAAAACGCGCAGTACATCCGAAAATGTTACTTTTATTTTAATGGCAATATAAAGCTGTGACATACTCTATCCAGGTAAACTCTTATTTTGTTTATCGCTATAGTACATATCTTATTTAATATTAATCAACACTCTTTATTTATGCAGGTAATTAATTAAAGTGAAATAGATAAAAGAAATATAATTCATATATTCTCTTATCAAAATAAAAGCCACAAATTTTATTTTGCTTTTTTTATATAAATACTTTATTGTTAAAACACATTAACAACATATAAATATTAATAAATAATTTATACTAATCATTCTATTTAATAAATATCTCAAAGTAACAAATTGTTTATTTTATATCTGCTATTTCATCATCATTTCGTTCAATATTACTAAACGCAGGCTTCCCTCCAAAAGTACATATGTCTTAACTGTACTGCCACACTCATACACCCAATATCCAATACCGTACTCAAATTGTCAAATCTAATTTATCTTACTGTTTTTATTAAAAGAATTGAATAATAATTGATTTAATTTTTTCCTTTAGTAAATATACAAAATAGTATTAATAAAATCTAAGATTTACTTATACTCATTTAATGAAATTATTTTTTGCGGATACTACGCGTTTTTCATTATCTTATATCAACCGACATCACGGGCATATAAGAAGAAAGTGTCCATACACTTTAGTAATCAAAATAGGACAAGACACACGTAATACAGAAAATATAATATTAAATGTAGCATATAAAAATACATAAATACTGATTAAGGCAGGACTTACAATGAAAACCGTTGCCGTGATAGAAAAATTATTAAAAAAAATACCTGTCAATAACAATTGTTTTAGTTTTAACTATGAAGAATAAACTTCCCCAAGTGATGATATTAGAACAGTAGAGTGTCACGTAAGAGGTATTTCAATTAGTATTTAAGGCTGATTTACGATCGATTCATTAGAAACAAGGAGCTGTACGTGCACAGATTCGGAATTATAAAATGCAGACCAATGTAATATAGAGGTTGCAACATGCACGATCGCTTAAAAACTTTTTGGTCATACGAATATACAGAGTATGAATTAATGTCATTTTATACATTAATTAAAAAAAATTAGAGCAAATAATATTGAGTTTTATTTTTTTATTAAGTTTTTCATGTAAAAACTATAAATTTTGTACGTCAGTTTCAATTCTTTATTTGATTTCGGTAGGTTTTAAAGATCTGTTATAATAACCTCTATGTTACAACTCAATCGTCTTAAGACTGACAGACATTACAAAAGATGTTCATTTTTCTGATTTTTGTTTCTTCGACGATGTTATTGACTGAATTTGTGTCACGACTTTGTAAAAACAACCTCTTAATATTGATCAGCTGTGTTTAAAAACACGATCTCGTTTGACAATGATTACCGATAATTCAAATAATGTATCTTTATAAACTACATTAATTATCTATATTTATTATATTTATGGATACAACTCAAATTAATTACTTTATATAACAATATTAAAAGATAAATTAAAGTAGGCTCTCATTCAAATGACTTTAAATCGTTGTATAATATTTTGTATCTTAAAACTCAAGTTTCACTTTTTATTATTTTTTTCCTCATCGTATTATCCTTAAACATATCATAAATGGTAGGATGTCCGGAGTCATAAAGAGTTATAAATCTGAGTCAGATCATTGTGATCATAGATAAAGGAATATCCGTTATACTTAAATTATTTCTTAGAAATTAGTCGACGTATATTAAAATGCAATTCGCATATTATGGCAGCACCGATCCTGCACAATATATTAGCACATAAACCTTTAACAGCACATTAATTCACACGAATTTAAATTTTATTATAACGCAACAAGTGCTACTTTCCTGTATTATAATTAATAGTATTGAATTCGCTTGGATACTAAACGAAAAATTATAGGTGAATGCCGGCCATTTTGAATAAATTTGGCGCCATCTACGTCTGTCATTGTTTGGTCTAATTTGTCATAACAATTGAGTCACTAATATTTATTATGTTTTGTTAATTGGAATTCTTAAATTGATTCCTTTATTGTCGACTGTGTTATGATTGAAGGTGTGTCCGTTGAATAATAAGTGACAGACTAGAATTGTTGGCAGGCAATTAGAAATGGTTTTCACTGCAACTCAATCGGAATTTTACTAACTTTAATACTGTTTATGTGGACTCAAAGTCGAAAAAAGTGTTATTGTGGTACTATCAATATAAAAGTGTTACTATTTCAATAATATACGATATCGCGAGCCGAAATTTCATTCAAGATTCAAGACCACACAAGGTAAGCGAATATAATTCAGTTATTGATAGTTTATGTGAGCGTCGTTTAGTAACCTATTGGTATCGATTTGGGATTCGAAATATGTAATTAATACATAATAATATCCGTCGAGGACAATGGCTGGTTATAATTATCATAATAAAGATATTTGGTCACGATCCGGCCACCGGACATTGGCGCCCGCGACGTACCGACAGCAAGGGATTGTTGAATAAAAATATTGATAGATAAAGATCGTTAAATAAACATAAGTATCATATATATATACTTTTTTTGTCGAAAATGATATGAATTAGTGTATGTTACGAATATAAGAACATATGTACGACTATTTGATAGCGAGTATACAATTGGTTTTTATTAAGAAAAACTGAAATAATGACTTAAAAATTTTGTAATAATAATAATTACCAAATTGATTTAATTCTACCATTTTTTTAATCAAACTAATAGAAATTATATTTAAATTTTACCATGTATGGAATTATTATTTTGTTTATTTTGTTCTGACGCTGCTTTGTGTGATGGCATTCGGGACTAAAAGATACGTAGATGGCAGTGGCTTTTTATGATCTATGAAATAGTGACGTCATAATGTTAAGACAGATTTGATGTAGTGACGTCATCGAACAGACACACATACATATTAGTGTACCGCCGATATATAGGTCACGATAATATAGTTCACGATACAAGGGAAAAATAATTTTATACATATAAAGAATTAGTTTTCTTTAGGTCTCATACAAATGATATATTTTAAAATCGTACTTTTTATAGTGGTATTAGGTAGAGTTTGGGTTAGTTATTTATATTTGAATGTTTGTTAAATGATGATTTTATGAAAATCTGATCTTATATAAAAGACGAAACCTCTCATCATTCCATGTATTCACGGTGCGTGTGTCGGGTCCATCGTTGTAGTGAGAGGAGCTTCAACAGTGACTGAAACTTGCGACCCAGGTGTAGGTTTAAGGGACCCTATCTAAAGCGCGTTAAACGCTCACCTCCACCGTACAAGCTCCTCTCTCTACCAAATTTGAAAAGAACCTACTAGGGCTGCCTTGGAAGTACGTTCCAAAAATTCATTAATGTTAGTTCTGGACAGGCCCAAGTCTTTAATTAGGTTGTAGAGATATTGCACTTATAACATAAAAATAGAATTGAAAAAGTGTAAAGAGTAACAAAATATCTCGTAACTCTGATTCTAATACTAGTTATTTCCTAAGATATATGATCAAAGACGGGAGAATAAAAAAATAATTATAACTCAATACCATAATTCAATTATTCATAATTTAATTTAGATTTCTTATTATTCGATTGGATAGTACTTACTGTACAGCCACTTGTTGAAAGAACTATCTCATCATCAGTTTATTCACCCTTATCTTAAAAACACCTAAATTATAACTCAAGGAAAAATAGACGTAGTCAAACTGTTCCGATTCACACGATATAAATATCCGAAGATAAATCCGACAATAACACGAAAAAATATCCTCTTCGATTACTATAGTATGAAACTACGATTAAATAGTATTTATTAATTATTTTCTCTCATTATATCTTAGTACAAGCACGCTTACTACAAGTTTCTATCGTCAGTATACGAAGCGTTTCCAGGTCATGATTCATAAATACTCGTACGTAATAGTATCGACGTATAGTAGGTTTGTAAATGAAATACTTTAAACGCGATGTACGTAGTGTAACGATAGAAAACTTGTAGTAACGGTACCGATGTTAATGACATATAATGCTCTACTTGACACTTTTAGTTTTGTTGTTTCTATTTAAAACTAGCTTTCCGCCTGCGGTTTCGCCCGTATTGAGTTCGATTATATCGCGTTTCCAAGAGAACCTTTCAAAAGTCTGGGATAAAAACTATCCTATGTTCTTTCTGAAAGTCAACTCTATGTCTGTACCAAATTTCATTTAAATCAGTTCAGTGGTTTAGGCGCGAAAGCGTAACAGACAGGCAGATAGACAGAGTTACTTTTGCATTTATAATCTTAGTAGGGATAAAGTTATTAAAGTATTAATAAACAACTATAGTTACTAAAACTAGACATTAAAACTTTATGTATCACAAAACAACAAATAGTTACACAAATTAAATTATCGTTAAATACTTTTATATCCAAAATCTATAAAATGCATTCGAGCTATGAAATATAAAACAATTAAACACGAAGCCACATGCATTATGATGCAGAGTGCATACCGAACCTTCTTTATACCGCCGACCATACGCGGACTGACTGTAAATACAGACAGACAATTAAAATATATATACATATATAAAAAACAGGATGGAAACAATGATTATGATAGCAGAAATTAATTAAAATATGACGAAATATATACATCATCATCATCAGCCTATCAGAGCCCACTGCTGAGCCTCTTCTCACATGGAGAAGGTTTGAGCATTAATCACCACGCTTGCTCAAGACGGGTTGATGATTTCAAACTTATAATTGTGAAATTATAAGTCCAGGTTTAATCACGATGTTTTCCTTCATCAGTCAGTGATGTCTAAATACTCTTAGAAAGTGACTGACTCTGAAAAATCACATTGGTACTTGCCAGGATCGAACCCGCGCCCTCATGCACGAGAGGCGGACCTTTAACCACTAATCCACCACTGACTTATATACAAAAGTTTTAACTTTTTTATTAGTTAATTTTACCTATATGATATTCATTGAAATGAAATTTAAGTATACAAAATTCCATGTAAATTCAAAGTTACCATTCGTTTGAACAATTTCACGTAACTGTGATACCAATCGTTTGAAACGCCGACATTTCCAATTATTGCATTAGCATAACATGCACCGGTCGACAGATTGGACATTTTAAACAGTATCCTTACTACCTGTTCCATATTAAAAACTACAGACTGACAGTATAGAGTTAATACACAAAACTTAACACATGATAGTATTAAGCTAACTTTACATAACCCGTAGTACGAGTATAGATGAGTAATTTGTATCAATATTTATTATATAGGTGAAAGTTACGTGTATCTGAATTCAAAGGAAATGACGTCATACAAAAAAACTTGATCAAAATTTTTAATATCTCATTATTTATATATAATAATCAATAGATTTATACAATATTTGAAAGTAAAGTTCGTCGAAGCGGCCGCGGCGTGTGTACTGAACGTCGGGCTGACAAAGAGAGTCGCACGTTGAATATATGATTAATGAAATTGATTGCTTCATTGGTTTTTGAGTGTTATTTAAATCGACTTTGTTTATGATATCATGACCGTGAATAAACAAACATACTGCATTATTATACACAATTCTATGATGGTACTTCTAAGTCAGTTTTTGTCCGCGACTTCGTCCGCGTTAATTTCGTCATTAGTAATATATGTATAGCTGACAGGACGAACTCTATTCCGTTTTAGAGGATATAAATAATCAGATATTGGAATTTATTAGGTATTTTTTTCTTTTTCCATCGAACTGAATTGAATATCCTATGTCCGTCTCCTTGTTCTAATCTATTTCTCCACCAATTTTCATCAACCCGTACAGCCGTTCTTGAGTTATAAATAGTGTAACTAACACAACTTTCTTTTATATATAATGAGCAAAATAATGATCAAATTGAATACTGTTCTGCTGATAGTAAATACTACAATATATCCCTACTATCGGTTCGTAAGTAACTCTTTAACTCAGTATAACGCTACCGGGAATCGAACCTTTTTTTCTTGATGACGCAGGGAAACTCTTTTTACGAGCCGTCCAACCGGCCTTGGTGGGGCCGGAAGGGATGTGTGAGGTTCGGCCTGGGCAGGCCCCTACTCACTAAAACCACTGCGAAAGCCATCGGCCGCTATGTCGGTGTACCCCGGATCTGTCAGCGACAGGGCACACCAGCGACTGGCCGGTCCTGGCACGGAAATCGAACCTATTGTTGTTATATACAACCAAACATAATTTTCAATACTATAATTATTATTATTAGATATATATGTATATCAAAAATAGCTGTTGCTTGCGGCTTTGACCGCATATTAAACTTCGTTTGTGATATGCCTTATCACGATTATAAGGTTTTATTAGATTTCTCAATAATCTCTTCATCAGATCCTGATTTGGTGAAAATTGAACTATCTTAGGTCAATGACCTTTGCATTAAATAATTTTTTCTCCAAAATACTTTTTCTTGAAGGAGTAATAGCTTAACAAATATTCAGTGTCACAAAGTAGTCCAAGTCACTATTCATGACATTACCCATCTGTCAGTATAATTCTATCAAAATCGGTGCAATCTTTCTTAGTTTTGGGCACAACAGAACAGAAAGAATGACCTTAATTGCAAAAAATGTATTTTTCATATACTTTTTCGTGTATGTTTATTGAGACGATGCTTATTTTAAAACCACACTCAGATAAATAGACAATACAGTTATATTTATTGGTATAAATAACATAATTAAAACTCATTTTTAAGTAATTTTTATTAATAAAAAGTATATTTCTACCATAAGAATTTCATGACGTTCATTATTATGGGCCGAACAGATTTAAATGTTGTTTTAACACAACGATAGATCTTATCTCGGAGGTCCGCTTCCGAAATACACTCGGAAACCATAAATAATAGGAAACATGATAATAAGTTGGAGACGAGACGGTAACCCCATCACGTGCCACAGGCGCCACGACAAAAAACATGACAAATAAAAATAAGAAAAAAACCTTTTAAATCAAGGGAAACAATGAACGGGGAAATGAAAAAAAATGGCGCCGGACTATAATATATATTAATATTAATATTTTTTGTTATTTTGAATTGGATGACTGTATGATAGATGTATATTTTTTGACGGTAGATTCGTAATATCTTCATTTTTTCTTGAATGAAGATTCATTCATTCAAAAGTAGATTTTAATTTTGTAAGTTTCTACATGTATAATGTATATCAACTTTATGTTGTACTAGCTTTCCGCCCGCAGCTTCGCCCGCGTCGAGTTCGGTTATACCGCGTTTCCAAGAGAACCTTTCAAAAGTCTGGGATAAAAACTATCCTATGTTCTTTCTCAAGGTCAACGCTATGTCTGTACCAAATTTCATTAAAATCAGTTGAGTTGTTTAGGTTTGAAAGCGTAACAGACAGACAGAGTTACTTTCGCATTTATAATATTAGTAAGGATTTAAAATGAAAAAGCTCTTACCTAGTATTTTAAATGTTCTGTATTAACACACGTTATAGTTTACTAATTTCTGTCTGAACTTCACCCTGAAGTTTACGAGCACAGAAAAAAATGATATACATGATATTAAAGTAGGTGATTAAATGAGTCACAGCAAACTCCTTGTTTTTAATGTATCGATAGAAAATTCTAATAAATATGCAGTTATAGACAAGTTTTTAGTATAAACTGTTTTAATATACGCTTTGATAAGAAGGCACGCTTGATACCGACAGTTATTCAAACAGATTTCACACTTTTACTTTATTTTACAACCTTATACTTTTCTTATCTTCTATATATATAAAAATGGATTGCTGTTCCTTAGTTTCGCTAAAACTCGAGAACAGCTGAACGGATTTAACTTATCTTAGTCTTGAAATGTTCATGGAGGTTCAGGGAAGATATAAAAGCTGAAAAAAATTGATTCATTACTGGGAAAACCATAAAAACAGCCCTTTTCTATTTCCCATACAAACGTTTTTTTTTATATTAGATTTGACAACTAACTAATATGTCAATCATTCTGTCGCAGTTCAAAACACGGAGATTTATGGCTTTAATAGGTAAACTCCAAAAATATAAATAAAAAACGTAACAGATATTTCTTGATTATAGGGCGATACGAAGTTCGCCGGGTCTTCTAGTATTATATATTTCCATTAATCTATTACTTCATTATACAATCATTCAGCATTATCAACTAACTGCATATCCTTACTCCGCTCGGGTCAGAATTCATATGACAGAACAACTCCGTACTATAGTTTCTTAATTAAAACACAAACAGACAGACATAAATATTAATTATTAATATATATAAAATCAAGTTATAAGTGGGTGTGTATTAAATGAAAGCGGTTGTCTCTAAGGGACGGTTGGATGCGGGGATTTAGTACGAGTGGAACGGGGAACGCTTCATATAGTGTTGTACGCAGTGTCGATGATTTTGATACGATGAAATTATATCGATAAATTTGATACTTACAACTTAATAAGTAAGGCTTTCGCGTGTATTCATTTAAATGAAACTAATATTATTACGCGTATTTTATTATTGTAAAATCTTCATACTCCCATCTCGTCTTAATGATCACGGTTGCTGAAAGGTAACCGAAACCTCGGAACTTTGCAGTTTTTACAATATTAAAATACACGTAGTGATACGAAAAATATTAGTTTCTTTTATTCATCACTTATCTGATATACTCTCCTCTTGAATATTTGTTATATACATAGTAGTCTTTTCCTTGTTATTTCTACTTTATTCATATTTTATTAAATAAGATCCATCTCTTCCAATACAATCTTTTACACCAGAAATTGATTTTGCTATTATCTTGTGGTCTAGATAATTGTTTTTACGACTCTGCACTTCTGTGTGATGTAATTATTTTGCATTTTATAACATATTTAAATCAAATTAAGACTGAATATGAACTCGAAGTTTATTTTTTATTATTATATCAATGATTTAATTTATGAACTATTTCTTAAAGGAGATACCGACTCTAAGTTCATTCCTATAAAGTCCTTAAGAGAAATTAAAGGCAAAAGTCAAAACCTTCTCTATATTTTTTCTCTAAATTCAAATGGAAGATCTTTAAAAACCTAATTTAATACGCAAATCTATACTAATATTATAAAGCTGAAGAGTTTGTTTGTTTGTTTGAAAGCGCTAATCTCCGAAACTGCTGATTCGAATTGAATAATTCTTTTTGTGTTGGATAGTCCAGTTATCGAGGAGAGCTGTGGGCTATATAACATCACGCTACGACCAATAGGAGCAAAGATATAGTGGTAAATGTGTAAAAAACGGGAGAAATTATTTCATCTTTGAAGCCTTCCGTTGCGTGCGCCGTGAAAACGGTTCAAGATACACAAAAATATGTATCAAAGAATAATAGCTCTTTTAATGATCTAAAAAACAGTCCGCGACAGTATATTTCTATCTTTTAAGATTAACTCACAAAAACCGTTTTTATGGTACTTAATTAGGTCGAAATAATTTGTTTAAGTTGTATCAACATAATAATATTAATCTTTATTCAAATAAACAAATAAATATGTTGTTGGTTAAGAGTACTTCATTGTGAATAAAAAAAAATAGGTTTTATCCTGAAAATTCTACGGGAACTCGAGCATTCCGAAAACCCCGCAAGAACGGGAACTATGTGGCAAGAACCAAAAATCTGCCGGAAGTCACTACTCCACGCGGACGCAGTCGCGGCAAAAGCTAGTTTCTTTATAAAAAATATTATTCATTCATTTACTAAACAAATGAAATTAAGAACATTTTGATATATTTATTCAGTATAATTAAATTATGTATATATATTTTATTAATTATAATTTCTCCAAACCAACGTGCCTCATCACTAGACTCAAGTGTCGTGTAGTAGTATAATGGCGTGAAAATTTGCATCACAAATACAACACGAAAATGAATTTAACCGCACGGGGCCTGTGGTGGCTTCAATTATAATTAAATATTTATAATTATATCAAATAATTAATATTTTTAAGATTTACGTGTACCTACACATTTAAATGAAACTAATTTTTTCGTGTACTACGCGTTAGATAATTTCATCTGGTCTTAATGATCACGGTTGCTATAATCGAAACATTAGGATTATGTAGTTAAAATAATAAAAAACGCATAGTATCTCTTAATTTATAAGAGTCAGTGGTGGCCTAGTGGTTAAAAGGCCCGCGTCTCATGCATGAGGGCGCGAGTTCGATCCTGGCGCTGGCAAGTACCAATGTGATTTTTCCGAGTCATTTGTACTTTCTAAGAGTATTTAGACACCACTGATTAATGTATTCCCAAAGAGGGTTGATGTCAGGCAGGCGGCCGGTCATACAAACAATTAGCCAAAACTATTCACAACATGTAAGGCAGACCCTGGCTATAGCTGGGATATTGCCAGGTATAAGAAGTATTTATTAACTAAATAGTTTCAACTTACTTTACAAGTTAAGTTTAACTATTTATACTCTAAAATAGTTATGTCATGACTATCATATTTTTTGTTCGTTATGATAGAGATTCTAGATCTTCTCATATGATGGTATTACAAAGGTTCTAACGTATGTAACTGTAGACTGTTAGTGTGGTGGTACGATGGAAACTCGTGGTAACCTATAAACAAGGGATATTTTAGTTTTATTACTTAAAATATGTTCATTTTAATGAATTTTAAATGAGTAGTTAAAATTGTATTTAAATTTTTTCATTATATGACATATACTTACATATATTGCAATTTTTAATAATACCTATTCATAAATTTAATCAAAGTTATAATTTAAGATAAAACTTTAAATTTAACTTAGTTATAACTATACAAAGATCAATTTTACCGTTTTGGAGTAAATAAACTATTAATTTAAGAGAAATTGCAAAGTTTAAAGTATTTAGTATAATATATTGTTTGTTTATTTGTCTGTCTGTCCCTTTTAAGACATTAAATGAAGAAATTATATCTGGATATATTTTATTACAAAATAAATTTAAGAACTTTATTTTAGTGTTTAATAAAAATTAACATTATGCTTATCACAAGTTTGTTTTACTACATACGTATCGTTTTCCGTTTTTCATTAATACTGTGAGAAAAATGAATGAAAAACGGTTAATTCCCAGTATTTACTATGATTATAAACACTTGTCGTCTTCTTCTTCCTGGCACTTCCCAGCTTTAGCCAGGGTCTGCCTTACATGTAGTGAATAGTTTTGGCTAATTGTTTTTACGACCGGCCGCCTGCCTGACATCAACCCTCTTTGGGAATGCATTATAAACACTTGTAGTAAACATTTTAAACTTATTATTATGTGCTAGTGTTTAAACCGACGGATGTCTTTTGACGACTGTTTCTCTCATGAACTTCCAATTATTAATACTCTTAGAAATAAACGAATTACGTGAAGTTTATTATAATAGCAGATTTATTAGTAATCAACTATTTATTTATTCGTTCTAAATTATTTAAAATAACATAAAACTATTTAAGAGTTAAAACCTATCATGTGACTAGTGAACAAAAATTAATTTTACTCGTTTTCTCATACTATATAGATATATATTATTATTATTATTTTCATATACAAATCTCAAGACATAACACTATAAGATGCACTTACATTTTTTTGCTCTCTAAAAAAAGTACATCGTTTTGCTGGCAAACGTCATTTTTTTAGACATGGCTTTCGTTTTTCTACCCTAAAGTTGAAGTTAGTCGTCCAATCTCATTTTCCTTTGACAAAGTCCACCCTAGATAAATGGTCTATCAAGCAAAAAAAACTCTAGTCGATCGTACATTCGGTTGTCGAGATTGAGTAGTGTATAGTGTTCATACGCTTCAATCAATTAAAAATATTGAAACTATCCACTCTTTTATGACTAATAAAAGTTATGATAAAGTTACTAATTGGTTTATGTATGTGTGTTTCTATATTTGTTCCCTTCAATCTCGGAAACTATAGGATCTAATAAAGAGTAATTTATCCAAACTTTATCTCTACTGATATTATAAATGCGAAAGTAACTCTGTCTGTCTGTTATGCTTTCACGCCTAAACCACTGAACTGATTTTAATGAAATTTGGTATAGATATAGAGTTGACCTTGAGAAAGAACATAGGATAGTTTTTATCCCAGACTTTTGAAAGGTTCTCTTGGAAACGCGATATAACCGAACTCCACGCGGGCGAAGCTGCAGGCGGAAAGCTAGTTAAAAATATTGAAACTATCCACTCTTAATATGACTAATAAAATTCATGATAAACTTATGTATGTGTGTTTCTATTTGTTCCGTTTTATTTCTGAAACTATAGGATCTAATAAAGAGTAACTTCGCCCAAGCTTTTTACAATAAAAATAATATAAACGCTGACAATATCGACTAATCTTGTTTCATTAAAATTATCTTGCCATCCATATTAGAAAATCAAAATAGAGACTCCTTACAAATTCCTTACACAGAATACATCTTCACAGAACTCTAAGCTAATATCCCATTATAAGGTGATATCCAAATTAATAATCACTTCAGCCAGAGGTCCACTGCTTAACATAGGCTTCCATTCAACTTCCAATCGTTTCGTCAACGGCCTTGACTAAATGATCAACCATATTATAATAATAAAAACAGTTAAATCAGCATTCACCTGGGGTGGTGATTACAAAGGCTGGAAGGCGTGTCGCAAGGGCGGGACACATTAATACATTTTAACATTACTCACAGATGGATACACAATTAAACAAATACAATAATACTATCATGTATACTATTCTATACTAGGATATTGGAGTTTTGATTTAAATCTATTTCTATATCAATATTTTTTATTACCTAAATATATTATGATGTTTTTTATTAAATTTTTTTGCTAATTGTATGTTGTTATATCTTTATGTAGATATCATTATATATGGGACATGTATATTGTTTTAACTGCTAAATAAAAAGAGGTGTACTTACTTATTATATATTACGTAATAACACAAAGAAACTAACGAATTTATAAACATAAAATTAATAGTAATATATTTTTAGAACAAAACACATGATCTTTTAAACTTACCTTTAAAAGTTGAGTAAATTAGCCTTGGAAAAATATCCTATTATTTTTTTTATCCTCAGTCCAGATAAGTTTCATATGTGAATTATTAATATACAGGGTGACTGGTGAATTACTATCAATATTTAAGGAGAATACTCGGTACATGATTCTCATTCGAATTATGTAAAAAAAATAGGCACTTAATTTTTGACAAAATTTCCATATAAATAAATAAAGTGTTGACACGTTCCAAGTGTTAAAGTGTGGACGCGTGCGGCGGCGTGCTGATACAACACTACGTCACGACACGCGTATGTGTGAGTGTGAGTGTATACCTAATCTGTAGGGTGCTCACACGATGCGTAATTAATTACATAACTTTTAGTTAACTTTACTTAGTAGTTTATTAATATTTATGTTATATTAATTTTTATTTTGTCATATATGATCGTCAAATATCACGTCCTCAAATATCGATAGTAATTCACCAGTCACCCTGTATATGGAATGTGAACAATTAATTATTAATGTTCATAATAAGATCTAAGACTTTCGCGAGTTTTATTCATTTAAATGAAACTAATATTGAAATAAAAAAAAGTTTTGTAGTTTCATTTAAATTAATGTTCATACAATATTAATGTTCTTTATAAGAATTATTGTCACAGAATATTGTATTCTATAAAACTCAAAGCAGATGCGATCTCTACTGTGGGCGGGACGGGGATTGTGGGCTAATACAACTATTTAATAATAATAATAATTATACATTGTAATAAAAAATAAATTTATAAAGACAAATCTATCATATGACTTTTGCCCGTGACTTCGTCTGCGTCAGTTTCAAAATTAAAAATGTATAGATGACTGAACGAACTCTATTCCTCTTTAAAGACAGTAGATAAGAAGATTTTGGATTTGATCAACTTGTTTTTTCTTCTTTTTCAATCGAATGAAAAGTATCCTATGTCCGTCTCCTTGTTCTAATCTATCTCTCCACCAATTTTCGTCTATATCCCTACAGTCGTTCTTGAGTTATAAATAGTGTAACTAAAACGACTTTCTTTTATATACAAAGATACAAAATTTAACATAGATACATATATTATATAGGTATCAACTACCAAGTTTTTGCTATAAGTATAAATAATAAAAGTACTTTTAATACATATATTTTCTTAATACATTTCCTCTCTAACATCCACCCTAGTTCCGCACACAATAAATAGCTATATTTCATTTTTCATTCATCGTTATGTCAAAGGCCAAACTAATAATAGTTGGTGCATTTGACAGTCTATTGACGACGCTAAAAGGACGGTAATGTATCGCTATCATTACCTTACTACGAGTTGACGCTCACTACAAACGGATAGTTTGTAGTTTTAACTTTTATAGTTACGTTTAGTAATAAAAACTAGACAAGTACTATGTTTAGAAAATAAATTCATCTTATATGACAACTCCAAGTGTATGATTCGTAAATAAAAGTCAGTTTTGTTTGTTTTATGATGAATAGTTTTAAATATAACATTTCTATAATTTGAATGTGGAATCGTTTGAAATATTCTATTCTATAATTCGAACTTGGAATCTTTTGCAATATAACTTTTCTATAATTCAAATATGGAATCGTTTCCAATAAAACATTTGTTAGTTGTATAATTGAAATTTTGAATCGTTTTGAATATTGTTTTCTATAATTCGAACTTGGAACGTTTCGCAATACTTATAACTTTTCTATAATTGGAATTTGGAATCGTTTGAAATATACCATTTTCATAATTCAAATTTGGAATCGTTAGTAGTATAACATTTTTATAATTCGAATTTGGAATCGTTCGCAACATAACATCCTTGTTTGTTTGTAATGAAATTCAAAATTACTGGTATGGAATCTAAATCTATTTCAGATAACATTAACACAATATGTATCGTATTGTGTTGATTTAAGGTTGATAATAGTATGCGGTGTTCATAGATTACGGTCTTTTAAGCGTTAAAGAGATTCGCTCGGTCACGCCTACCGAGACTAGATGTAGGGTGAATACAAATACGGTGCGAACATTATTTTTGGATTAAATAAATGTTTGGGATTAATATACATCTGGCATATTTATTACAGTTGAAACATTTGTTAGAAATATATATATTATAGTTACGTACTTACTGATTGTAACTCGTAATTATTATTTTTTGAAACTTGAATATTTTGTTTCAATGAATTAATGTTTAACTAAATACTTGAGATATAACTCAAATAGTATACCTATATAAAATGAAAATTTCAAAGACACGAATAGAATTTGAACCTGTTACCTACGGAATATACGTTTCAGTTTCTTTAGTAATTAAGCTGCTGCGCTTTCCTAAGAAATAGCGAACTATTATTACATACTAAATTTGTTGAGTTATTTAAATCTCATTTTAATATGGATACAAATAAAAGAGTTTGTTCGACATCACACATTTTAATAATAAATTTATAATACATTATTATAGGCATTTCCTTACATATATATACAAAACTAGTTCGGAGCTAACTGTGTCTTCCATTCTGGTTGTATCTCAGGCTGACTATAGGATTTAGGTTATCGTAGATAGGGTTGCGAGTTATATCCGGTCGGTTATCGTTTTTGGTTGCTGAGAGGAAGGCGGAGGATTGTGATTGTAGCAGCCCTGGCAGGGTTCTGTCCAGTCGATACTGGTTCTTCTCCATTTGATGATGCTGGGTTCTCACAGCGAATCTGTTCACGTGTACCGGTATGGGAACAACTATCTTGGTTCCGGAACTCTTCACGTGGCTGCCTGAAGCCAGACCAGCTTTAACTCGTTTCCATTTGGCTCGACGGTTCTGGAACCAGATTTTGACCTGGAAAGAATTTTATGTTTTGCACGTTCGTTATGTTATGTATGGGGATGAAAGGAAGGTATAATTAACGAAAATTATGTACCTAAGAGGTATTTTTATATGACTTTTATCATGTTTTATAATTTCTATTTAATATACACAGAATTGGATTATGTTTTTATTTTATATAAATTGTCACATATCTAATTATATTTATAGATTTACAATCGAATCATTGTCTAAATTCGTTCATACTTATATATTGTTTTACAAAATCTGTACTTTAATGTTTAATATTAATTAATTTAAATTTATACCTATCAGATCAATCTTAATATAATCACATAACATGATCTTATGTCCATACACTATAACTTTGTAGTGCATATTTGTAGGGTAGTTAGCTCTGCACAATTTCCCCAAATCGAAGGTTGTCTGGCAGAAATAGCTACTTAGCGATAAGACCGCCTTTTTGTACATTTCAATTTATTATTATTATTTTTTTACTGTTTGTAGTGTACAATAAAGTATATTCTATCTATCTATCTATCTATCTAGTGTATATTTATAGAGTAGTTATCTATCTCACCTGCACTTCACTCAGTTTGAGTGCGGCCGCTATTTGCGACCTTTCTGTCAAGCTGAGGTACTTCTTCGCGTGGAACTCCCTCTCCAGTTCCAAGAGTTGTTCCGACGTGAATGCTGTACGTCTTCTGCGCGCCTTGCTAGGTGGCGCATCTGATTCTTCCTGCTCGACGTCAGAATCGTTACCTGGGATGATAAAATATCATAGAAATAGGAAATACTATAGATATTCTTCTTTTCTTCTTTCTGGCAATTTTCCAGATTTAGCCAGGGTCTGCCAGAAATACTATAGCTGTTATAGTTCAATTATTATGTTCAAATAAATGACTGAGATAATTGTTAGCTTATTATGTACATGTTGCAAAAATTTAAAGCGGTCTGTGTGTAAAATATAATTTAAAACATACATATATATCATACATGTATATATATACATACATCGATAGCTCCTATGTATAAGAGCCAATGTGCAAAATACCAATAGTTCAGTAGACGTGTTTTAAGTTTGATTTCAATGTATCTTGTACTTACAACTGATGCTTTTGAAACTTTGCATAACAACTATGATATACATGTACGACATTTAAGATTGATAAACTTTTTTGTAAACCTACTTTTTATACATAATATATAAAATCGTTATACTTTTTACTACAATAAAAACTAAGTATTTCCACCAACAAATTACTACAATTATTTATATGTTTGTATATGTGTATCTATATTTTGAAATTCAATATTATTGATGTATATCAGCCAAAGAAGATTGAATACTATGTTACACTAGACTCTACCAAGACGTGATAAATCATGATTCCTCCTAATTGATCTATAAAACTAATAGTTCTATATCACGTAATTGCTTTATTTTGTTAACCAGTAGTATATATTATATACTATATTAAAAATACACCTGTACATACAGTCGTTTAAACTGTTAGTTACTTCTTCTTCTTTCTGGCAATGCCCCAGCTTTAGCCAGGATCTGCCTAAACTGTTAGTAACTGTATAATACAAATTAACTGTCCTTCATTATAAATTTTTATTGTCATTTTTTAATCTAATTAGCAACTTAATACATATATAAAAATATTTAATGTAACCAAGATTTTCGTAGAGAAGTTAATCCGAAAAGATATTTCATTTTTAAAATATCTCTAAAAGTTATCGAAGTTTTTTATGTTTCTCGTATAAAATTTGTAATTTACTATTAATATTACTATTAATATTTACTATTTTGAAATAAATCTTCTATATATATAAAAATGGATTGCTGTTCCTTAGTCTCGCTAAAACTCGAGAACGGCTGAACCAATTTGGCTAACTTTAGTCTTGAAATACTCCTGGAAGTTCAGGGAAGGTTTAAAAGGTGAGAAAAATTGGAATAATTGCCGGGAAAACCCTAAAAACAGCCCTTTTCTATTTCCCATACAAACGTTTTTTTGACATTAGATTTGACAACTAACTAATATGTCAATCATTCTGTTTGATTGAAACAAGAAAAACCTGATTATTTATGGCCTCTTAGACGGAATAGAGTTCGCCTGGTCGGCTATACCTACATATATTACTCTTGATCAAACTAACGCGGACGAAGTCGAGGGCAAAAACTAGTAGCATATAGAAAGTGAGTAGATTAAGAAGAAATATTATAACAGTCCTCTTGATGAGAATATAGATTCTTTTAGGTACAATAATTTAACAAATGTTATTAAAATATCCTTCATAAATTAATTTTCTTTTATAAAATTAATGAAAACTATTACTATATAATATATATAACTACATCACACATACAATTCAGTCAGAATTTAGTCGGAGTCAACAAAACAATAAGCCATCAAACTTAACGAGATGACGATAAAAAACGGACCGAGTCAGCGACACGCCCGGGCGCTGTCCGATAGATTACATTACAGACATGATGACCAAAACACTAGACCTCCGATATATAACAATATATCTTCTTCTTCTTCCTGGCAATTTCCCAGCTTTAGCCAGGGTCTGCCTTACATGATGTGAATAGTTTTTGGCTAATTGTTTTTATGACCGGCCGCCTGTCTGACATCAACCCTCTTTTAGTGATGTCTAAATACTCTTAGAAAGTAAGTACATATGACTCGGAAAAATCACTTGTCTGGGCCAGGATCGAACCCGCGCCCTCGGCAACGAGAGGCGGGCCCTTTAACCACTAGGCCATCACTGATATTATAACAATATATATATAAACACAAACAAACCAAAGCTCGACGTACATAGACGAATGTACATACCACATTGAAATTTAAAAAAAAACACGTACAATTTCACATTTAAATACCCCTTAATAGAAATAAATCAAAAATTTAAATGTCCAATGTCCATGTGAACGTAAAAAATGGTACATATTACTGAGAATACTTAAGCTGCTATAAGTGTGCAATTTCTTCGAAAAAAACGCGATAAAAAGATCCCTTTGGCGAATAAATACATTTATTTGTTATGGACGCGTCAACCGCTATTGACAGTTATCGAACGCGCCAAATGAATTGTAAGAAAATAACGAAATTATAATACGTCACTGCAGACGAAAATGTACCTTAAATTAATGGAATAAGACTCAAAATGTATAGGAGGTAGGGTGTCGGAATAAAGCTGTGTTCCCGCCGCAGCAGCGCGTTCGGAATTCAAAATTTCGAATTCGTAAATAGAACGTTCGAAAGTCGGCGGCGGTGTTTAATCGTTTGTGAGGCTTCATGTTCAGTATGGGTCCGTTTGTCGTCACGGACGGTCGTATGTCAGTCACGTATGGATCGGTTTAAATTTTTCACACTGGAAAATGTAGTGCATGTGTCAAATGCAGGTATTACGTGCGAAAAATGTCACTGAATACAAATTAACTGATGTTTTATTCTGCTAGCGCTGACTCTACTGACGTTTTATTGATTTCGAGATCGTATTTATTAGCGTTGGATTTGATTGTTTTATTTTGGGATATTTATATTAGTTTTCAACTTCAAATTCATAGCCAAATAAAAAAATGTCAACACTCATTAAACTCCTACAACCTAATCTTCAAGATACATACGTAATATAGAAGGAATCAAATTTATATATCGCCTTTTTAATATTATAACAAAAAATATTAAAAAAAATTTCGTTATCCGCCACTAATAATCTGTATGCTTACCACAAGTTTGCACGTTACACTACAAACGAATCGTTTCTCGTCTTTCAATTAATTCCGTGAATACTTGTAAAGTTTGAAGATATACTTAATATGAATAAAAACTGGAAACCCTTCGTACGCAGTATAGCAATGAGAACTCGGTGTAAAGCTACTGATGTCTTTTAAATAAACTTAAGAATATATTAACTACTTCCAAAAATGAAAAACTTCAAAATAATATTTACTATCAGCCAAAAACCAGCATTTGTATAAAATCCCTACTAATATTATAAATGCGAAAGTAACTCTGTATGTCTGTCTGTTACGCTTTCACGCCTAAACCACTGAACTGATTTTAATGAAATTTGCTACAGAGAAAGAGTTGATCTTGAGAAAGAACATAGGATAGTTTTTATCCCGGACTTTTGAAAGGTTCTTTTAGAAACGCGATATAACCGAACTCCACGCGGGTGAAACTGCGGGCAGAAAGCTAGTATAAAATAAGTCTCAAAAACGATTATTTTTAAAAACAAACATATTTTTTAAGATATATTCTTAAGTAGTCAAGTCATGTAGGATCTTAAAAGTCTTGAAGGACCCTTAACCCTGATTTAAGTAGACTATATATTTATTGTCATGTAGATATATATACTTAAAAAAACCTTATGATTGTTTCATAACATGATACTCGTATAAAGTTATAATATAACGACTTAAATGCTACCTTTTTTTGTTTTGGGATTCAAGAAAAATAATTAATCTAATGTAAAAATCGATATAAAAGATAAATTAATGGTATTAGTGTAATATATAGAATTTAGTTTAAGGCAGGATGGTATCCTGTATATTTGTATTTATCTTAAATATCTTTTCATCTATATCTTTTAATATCTTTTACTTGGGACTTCGTACCTTATCCCGCGGGATTCTTGAAAAAGTGAAAATATAAGGTATATTTTTCGAAATTTATTTTGCATTTTCAGTAATAATAATTGTTAAGTTACTGGATTGTATTATATATTGAACTAGCTGCGTCCCGCGGTGTTACCCTCGGATTTCCGGGATGTAAAGTAGCCTATGTGTTATTCGTGGACGTCAGCTTCCTGTATACAAAATTTTATCAAAATCGGTTCAACCGTTTGAGCGTGAAGAAGTAACAAACAGACACACAATCACAAACTTTCGCAATTATAATATTAGTAGGATTATTTGTTTTCATAAAACAAACAGCTTAAGTCATTGCAAGTTTAATTCCAACCAACAAAAACAGACTATCCCCTTCAACGTAATATTTCATTTGTAAGTTACAACAAAAACCAAAACTACCCAACAAAGCAGATATTGCAACAAAAACGTAAATCTCTAGTGTTATAAGTGACTATTTCACGCTAATTATATAACAGAACGCGATCAGTTCCGGGTCCTTACAGTCAAACTGAATTAACACTACGGACATCTGTAGCGTGAAATGTACCGCCGAACGGAGCGGAGGACACTGCGCAGGAGTGACAGCTGTTAGCACGCACACACACACACACACACACACACACACACACACACACACACACACACACACATATATATATACCGTACACGTTAAATTGAAAAAAGACTACAATTATTGTAGTATGTGTGTACTTCACTATCTAGAATACTATGAAGAATCTCATAAAGTTTCATTTACTCAGGAGCCTCTTAAATGAATAATCCTTGTACAATCTTATGTTTAAAGTTAATTAATTTGTAGTACTACTTGGAAGACTTATGTTTCGGTATTCATTTTAGCTGGTTATAAGTACTCATATATCCAGAATCAGTGGTGGTTAGTGGCTAAAAGGCTTCGCCTCTTAAGCACGGGATTTGATAGATTGCTAGGAAGAAGAAGAGGTAATCATGTATCCAATACGCTTACCACAAGTCTGAATCGTCAAACTACACACGAGTATTAACTGTTTTTCATTCATAAGTCGTCACACTTTATATGATTAACCTGGACTATTAAATAGAAAAACTAAAAACTCTGGTAAAGCGCGTCAATGTCTATTTAATTAATGTAAAAAATTTGCATTTGAACTTTAATTTAAAATTTAATTTAATTTTCCGCATAAAATGATTACGCATAATATATGTACTCGATAAATAAAATCATTTAATTTTTATTGAAATCTGTTTAAGAATATGTGTAACCCTATATTCTGATAAGATATTGATGATTCTCTAGATTTAAATGTTCGGAAATACTTTTTACTGTATTTATTAGGATTTCGCTCACAATTTGCTTTCAAGCCCGACCGGTGTATATAGGAGCGTCTCATTCTACAAGTCTGTGATTTCTTCAAATTCTGTCATGTGGTCTTAAAGAGCTGACTCAGCACCTTGTGAATATACATATATGAGTTTTCGTTAATAAGACTTTAATTAGGTCATCTTGACTATTAGGTTCGTTCATCCTTAAATCATATACCTAATTGTTTATTTCGAGGAGGATATTCACACTACCCTCTCCTCTCCATGTGCTTATAGTATATGGCTTAGACAAAACTAAGAAACGGTGTAGTCTGATATATCCAAGAGACGAAACCTCTCATCATTCCATGTATTTACCGTGCGGGTGTCGGGTCCATCGTTGTAGAGAGAGGAGCTTCAACAGTGACTGGGACTTGCGACCCAGGTGTAGGTTTAAGAGGCCCTATCTAAATATTGGCTTAATTTTATTACGTATATAAAAGAGTCAAATGTGTTTCATCACTGTAATATAAATTTTAAGAAAATTTTAAGAATTATTATTAGAAATCACATTTAATGCTTAAATTATATGTTAATGTACATATCATCATCATTCTATCAGAGCCCACTGCTGAGCCTCTTCTCACATGGAGAAGGTTAGAGCATTAATCACCACGCTTGCTCAATGCGTGTTGGCGATTTCAAACTTAGAATTTGAAATTATAAGTACAAGTTTCCTCACGATGTTTTCCTTCGTCTGTCAGTGGTGTCTAAATACTCTTATAAAGTACATATGACTCGGAACAATTACATCGGTACTTGCCAGGATTGAACCCGCGCCTTCGTGCACGAGAGGCGGACCTTTAACCACTAGGCCACCATAACTTATACACATGTACATATGGTTATTGATAATCATAAAATGTAGTACACAATTTTTGTGAGAGTAAAATAGATTACGGATGTAATAGAATTTACTGTCCTGGTTTTGCAATAAGCTTTAAAGAAATAGCGCTGTTAAAATTTTAAAAGAAATTAAATGTTAAGTAAAAGTTATTTTTTTTCACTCAAAACACTGAATAGCAATTTTAATGTTGTTTAAGGAAGCATTAAATTTATTACCGTTTGGAAAAAACATACCGAAATAACTTAAAAAATTAATAAAATAGTCTTTGTAACTCTTAGAAAAGAAAAAAGTATGTCCAAGGATTTCTAATTTTGCAATCCACTCTACACTTATTGATAGTAAAAGGTATGTAAGTCGTTATCTAAGTAAATAAAATTTTTATTCATATAAAGGATCCCTTGATATTCCCAAAGAGGATTGATGTCAGGCAGGCGGCCGGTCGTAAAAACAATTAGCCAAAACTATCCACAACATGTAAGGCAGACCCTGGCTAAAGCTGGGAAATTGCTAGGAAGGAGAAGAAAGGATTTCTTGATAGAATTTTTGCCAAAAATCGGTTCAATACTTTTCTTTCATTTTCTCAAGTCCAAGATCGAGTCAAGAGCAAGGTTGGATTAAGAACAATCCTAAGTTTTCACAGACTCTCGTATGTAGCAGTAAGAATTGAGAAGGTAGACTAAATTTATAACATAAGATATTGAAGCTGAAGTCTGTCCGTGATCACGGTTGCTGTAAAGTAACCGAAACGTCGGGAGTATGTAGTTTAAATAATAAAATAACGCGTAGTAATCGAAAAATATTAGTTTCATTTAAATTAATACTCACGATAATCTTAGACCTCATTAGGCAAGAAAGAACTAGGAAAATTTTTGAGAAAATAAGTAAGATGTAAGAGTAACATTGTCTTTTCTTTTAAATGAAAATCTCGACGTCAGAATAAGTAACTAAAAATAGAGTTAAATAAACATTCATTGTTAATAAATTAATTCTGATATAATTAGAGTACATGAAGTGACTATGTTGTTTAAAAAAATAGATTTATTTGTGTTTCCTAGAAGATAGAAGAGCTTTTAAATACAGTCATCTTAATCTCATCATCAGCCTATCAGAGCCCACTGCTGAGCCTCTTCTCACATGGAGAAGGTGTGAGCATTAACCACGCTTGCTCAAGACGGGTTGGTGATTTCAAACTTATAATTATGAAACTATAAGTCCAGGTTTCCTCACGATGTTTTCCTTCACCGTATATCAGTGGTGTCTAAATACTCTCAGAAAGTACATATGACTCGGAAAAATCACATTGGTTCTAGCCAGGTTTTAACCCGCGCCCTCGGCAACGAGAGGCGGACCCCTTAACCACTAGGCCACCTGACTTAATCTCATTCATATTTTATATGTTTTAACTTAACAATCGTTTATTAGAACAAAATGACTTGTGAGAGACAGACAGATAACTCAATAAGAAATAAAACATTGAATTACATAACTTGTTTACTTTTAACTATAGTTGTATTAGTTTTAGTTGAATTTATGTCTACTCTGTAACTACATTGAATATTAATTGACTTATTAAATAGTAGGTACTGATAGGCTAACGACGAGACCAAAGATTCTTGCTAATTTGTCTTCATTTGGACAAAACTATTTGTTACATTAACACAATTTAATTTTATTAATTTTTATTATCAAAAAATATTTTTCATAAATAAATATTTTAATAGCGTTAGCAAGGCATACAAAATCCTCTTAAATAAATTATCAAGGTAATATTATATGCATGACGCTTACCAAGAGTTTTCGTTACTCATTCAATAACGTACGTTAATACTTTACTGTTAACTCTGCGTATGTAGTGACGATGCAAACTTGTGGTAAGGATACGGGTATCAAGATAGTTTTATAATGATGAGTCCTAATCTGAAGTTTTCCGAGTCATATGTACTTTCTAATAGTATTGAGATACCACTGAGACTGACAGACGGTGAAGGAAAACATCGTGAGGAAACATGGACTTATATCAATTTATAAGATTGATATCACCAACCCGTTTTGAGCAAGCGTGGTGATTAATATAATAATAGTTATAACTTAGCTTATTCTTTGTAATTCATAATAAGATCAGTTATTGTTAAGCATTTGTTATAATTTTAATGTATCAATTAATAAAAATGTTTATTGCATCAGATCCATAGAAATTAGTTTTTAGAGGTCTCAAGTCAATTATTAAAAGAAATATTTATTAGAGATTTTATGTTCTTTAAACAGTAGAATTTAATAATATTGCTCCATATTCAATAAATATATACATATTAAAGAATGAATTATCAACTATTTAGTCAGTGCTAGCCTAGTGGTTAAAAGGCCCGCCTCTCATGCTCGAGGGCGCGGATTCGATCCTGGCAAGTATCAATGTGATTTTTCCGAGTCATATGTACTTTCTAAGAGTATTTAAACATCACTGATAAATGCATTCCCAAAAGAGGGTTGATGTAAGGCAGTCGGCCGGTCGTGAATACAATTAGCCAAAACTATTTACAACATGTAAGGCAGACCCTGGCTAAAGCTGGGAAATGGCCAGGTAGAAGAGAAGAAGAAGAATCAACTATTTAAAAGATCACTATATTAAGTGATGTTTAATCGCACATACTAAGACTTTTTTAATACCAAATAAGTAAATACATCAAACGGCGAAGACGCGGGTAACAACTAGTTATAAAAATAAAATATGGTACACTAATATTATCTAAGCAGAAACAAAAAAAAATAACAAATAATTTCCTTGTATGTTTGTTCGTGCGTGAAATTTCCTCTAAAATAATTCATCATCCTACAAGTACTTAATTCATTATTATTGAACCACTGTATGGACTAATGGAGTAAGAAAAATCGTTTCTTATATTCAATTCATAATAAAAGTATTTCTATTTAAAATATTATATAAAAAAAGACAAAAGAATAAAAAATATTTAAATTACCTATTTAATTTAGTAATATGTATTTGATTTATTAAGTATATATACGACCAATAATAAATGTTCATTTATAAATCTTCTAGTATGATGCATTTCGATAATATTTTATTTCGTATAACGTACTACACGTAAATATACTGAATTAAAAAATATTTATATATATTCCTTATAAAACATAACGTTACAATATAATAAGTACCTTGTGTATTATCTTCGGCGCAGTCACTATCTATTTCACTTCCCACACTCACGGGACTCTCTCTCTTATCTCTCCTCTCCTCGGGCTGCGGCCCGGCGCCCAGCATCCTCGTAAGCCACGGCTCGGAGTAACCCAACAGAAAAGGAAAATTCACACTCTGTTGCAACAACGGAGAGTTGAAATAACATCTCATCCCGTACCTATTCCTCTCAGACTCATCGTCCTCAGAATTCCTTGAACTCTCCGATATATTATTCTCTATATCTATATCTGGTGACTTCCTATCACCTATCAATGATTCTATTGTAAACGGTTTTGGCGCTTTTTTCTTATTTTGTTCGGTTTCGGACGCCATCACTGACACTGACTGGCACTTTTTAAATATTCGTTTTTAAATTTGAATTTGGAACGCGCGGCGCGTCCGTCCGCCGCATCGTACTGAGTGACGCGGCTCGAGCGCGCGGCTACGTCACGCCCACATACGGGGTGTGCGCGGCCGAGCTAACATGAGCTTTATAGACATCATCATAATACCATGATTATTAATACTATTACATCTCCTAAAACATCGAATGCTTATATTATTTTGTACCTTATTAAGACTAAATAGAGACTGTTTCTGGTTGTTCATTTCTTATAAAGTATTTCAAATGTACGCTCGAATATAATAAACTCATAAACCGAGCCAGAGATTTGAATTTCGAACACGAGCGGATGGATTTAAAGACTCTTTGGTTCTCGGGCTGAGTGATTGAGAGCAGTTCTCCGTTTAGTTAGAGTGGGACGGGTGATGTGTTTTATAGTCGTGTGCGAGCGAGATAGCGATATTGATATTAGAGACCTCTTAGTACACGGGTAATTGGTGGTGATCCTAATGTTTTGTCAGAGTCAGCGCTTTGAATAAGTTTATCGCTTGTGCTTCGTTTAGTTCCACTGGATTTTGGATAGATTAAATACAGAATAAAAATAATAATATTAATCAATTAATTGTATTTTATTTGTATTAAATATTAATTAATAATGATATAAATTTATAAATAACTTACGCCATAATCATGACAAAAATTTATTAGCACCATCTCATAAACCGCCAGTAGGTTTGTTTTTAAATCAATTCCTTTATATTAAAATAAATATTTTTCAAGTAATATTCCTATTTCCTACTTATCTTACTGACTGTCTCGTTTCAACTGTCCCGGTGTCATTAGAGAGCAATTAGTCTCCTTGTAGCCGTCTCCATAAATTGATTACCGCTATTCCTTGTATCACAGATTTATGACGAAATTATATTTTATATATAATAATTATGTATTTTAATGTGCTTTTTATTATCATTATTACTTATAAGTTATAATTTCAGCATCTTTATAAATAAAGTACAGATATGTTAAATAATTTGTAGGAGAATTCATCATTTAATAAATATTAAGTAATTTATTAGAATTTAACAAGACTATCCTATTAATAAGTATGTAGGTATATAATAGTAATATAGTCTAAACTATATCTATATAGTTCAGTTTTATATATTAATATTTAACTCCCGAGTTAAATTTCTATCCAGTAACACCATCTACATAATCTTATTAAAATTTCCAACACAATTCAGTTAGACAGACAGACAGCTCCTCACTGTCTGAGAAGACGGTACATGGTTTAACACGAATAAACAATGAAATATGGCTTTTAGTATATTTATTTATATTTTGGACTTATAATATAAAATTAAGTTTGAAATCACCAACCCGTCTTGAACAAGCGTGGTGATTAATGCTCAAACCTTTGAGAGAGAAGAGGATTTTGCTCAGCAGTGAGCTCTGATAGGCTGATGATGATAAAAATCTATACATTTTAATATTTAATACATCAGAAGTAAGCAATAACTTTATATACAAGTAAATACTTAAAACTTAATAAATCTCAGTCGGTAGCTATTTTAGTTTTCGTCCTCAACAATTAGTATGATAAAGGTGAAGTCTTATATTTTTTTTACCATTCCATTAAACTAATGTGATAATCAGCGACTTACCGAGTCTAGTCTCGTGTAGACTCAGACTGGTCTAGGATACTAGATAATTCAGTTCACATAACAAATAAAATACAAACAATACATCTTTATAGCTTTTGTTTTACTTGCACAAGCACACACAAAAACATTATTACATTATTCATATAATAAATCATAATATTATTTTTTGTCTATAATATAATTCAATAAACCCCATTCCACATCATCACAGCGCCCCGCCATTATATTCATAACAACAATAAATGTTACCATTAAATTAAATATTAAAACACCCTGTGGATGAGATTAGCGCTGATGACGTATCACGCATCCTCCGTCTCGCTCTAACGTGACGTCATAACGTGTGTTAGAGCGAGACGGATGTATATTTATCGCTCGCGTAATGAAACTTGAGTCTCCTCCAATCAGTGAGTAGAACTTCCATTGGTCGTTCCTAATAGTGATTGCAGTTTTTTTTTATCGAGCAATTCCGTTTCATTAGCGGGCCGCTCGCCTCGCTAGTGTTGGCTCGTTACGGTTAATCGAGCTTGCGATGTTGGATTAATAATTATTTATAGCCATGGGAAATCGTACGGACAAATTATATTGTACAAATGTTTAATCTTGTGTACTAGCTTATCTGATAGAGGTTGTTATATGAAAATTTGTTCAGCATTTGGATGATACATAAATAATTCATAGAAAAATATCATTAACAATTATTATACTTGTAATTGTTTTATAATACTCTTTATGTATCAATTACTTACTCTGTAATTTATATTGCATTAGTACGTGAGTTTGATCTAGGAAGCTTAATTATAGATTATTGGAATAAATATTTTCCATATTCGATTGAAGACAAACACAACAATATTAGATCTTATACAAAAAACTAAAATAAAATTGATACTAATGAACGAATTACATATTGTGCATACTGTTACCATTCACTACGGATAGAAAAAAAGTTATTCTTAAAATCAGTAAAATATTGTTATAACTAAAAGGTTCTCTATACTTTGACATTGTCTCATCTCTATGTAATGAGGTCCTAGTCTAAATATATTATATTCTGATTTTATTACAATTTAAAAAGAGAGAATATGATAAAAAACACTACTCTATATCAACATTATTATTAAATGAAATATATTTAATATTTCCATAAGATATGCTTAAGATTCCTCAACGTTAAATAATTTGTTGGGAATACTAATTTGTAAAATCTAAGCAGGCGTTTTGGCGGGAAACTGTTATAAAATACACCAAAAGTACATTATAAATAGAATTCAAATTAAAAAAAAACATTATTATTAAAAACTATAAATACTTCACAGTACAAATAACTCTCTATCCGTCATAAAATTTTCTATTAACATTGAATATATTCCCCCACAGCCTGAGCTATTATAAATTTGCATTAACAACATCAAAACCTCATCTAGAGATGTCACTATACGAATCACGGATACAAACTCACCCTCGTATCGAATCGAGCCGTCATGTCACACCACTAGTGCACTTAACGCGGGAACAACCCTATCAATACAAAACGACCTTATTACAACGAAATAAAGCTTAAAATTGAATGTACTTTAAAACAACAATGGAATAATAATTTCGATGATTCCAAATACAAAATTATTAATACATTCGATTAATATTATTTTGAACTCTATTACATACAAAATAAGGTTCATTATATACTTGATGAATAGTTTGTGTATTTCAATCGGTCTCGGATATCATTTTCGCGCGTAAGATTTTTGAAAGTGGAACGACTTTTGACATTTCTGACAGCGATCCACAAATACAATGTTAGAGCTTAGGGAGAGATTGATATGTTTTTTTTTTTATGAATTGCTAGGCAAAGGTATTGATGTTTGAACCAAAATAATGAATTTAAAAATAAAAGTTGTTTGTTTAAATTTAGATTTATAATTATCTCAACTTTGTAGCCGATGATAGACGCTGTTTATATTTTTAACGCAACGATAATTAAATGTATGGCGATGAAAAATTAATTTAAAAATAGTGTAATTATTTTAACTATAAATCCATACATCTATTATTTCAGTACCAATATTAGTATTTCGTCTCCATATCACGACGTCGGCTGTATGTGTTATAATATTTTGTATCTGTAATATAATTAGCGAGCGGAAGGGGCGTGTCTTCCGGCGACGTTCCGTTTTACTAACCGCGAAAATCCATTAGCGGCGGACATTAAATGTATAACATTGTTATATGTATTATATAATAACTTAGGTATATGCTTAGAGGTCAGGATAATAAGTATGGTTTTAAGATACAATTAATTTTAAATACTCATATTGCATCCTACTACTTTTGTTAGTAGTATTACTAAATAAAATGTGTGAGTACAAATATATATTTATATATAGTACAAGCTTAAGTAAAGAAATTAACTTAATTTTCAATTAAATAATAATATATTGACGACGATACTTCACGTTAGCACAAAAATACTTTAGACAATCAGAAACTTAGTTCCTAATATAAGTAGTATGTAGAAAAGTTTTAACTGATACATTGACAACTGACAGTATTAAAGTTAACATAACTATCATACACAAGTTGCGAAGGAAATACGATCAAACTGACAGTTTATATTAACTATAGTTACTCGTACTAAGTGTATTTACCTATAGATTACTAGCTTTCCGCCCGCAGCTTCGCCTGCGTGTAGTTCGGTTATATCGCGTTTCCAAGAGAACCTTTCAAAAGTCTGATATAAAAACTATCCTATGTTCTTTCTCAAGGTCATCTCTATGTCTGTACCAAATGTCATTAAAATTATTTCAGTGGTTTAGGCGTGAAAGCGTCACAGACAGACAGAGTTACTTTCGAATTTATAATATTAGTAGGGATTAAACTATTGATTGGTGAATCACAACAACATGTTTGGGTAATATATTATAAGATGGAACCAAATACTGGTATCTATGTCTAATGAAATAATTAAAAGAATTTACTAACAAAGGAAATAATATATTGCATTTATTTTATTTTTATACATTTTTTAGACTAAGTTAATAAATGTAACGTCTTATCATACAATAATGCTGTCAAAATGCTTAAAATGTGTATATTAAAATAAAATATACCTAATACCTATATTTATATAAAGTATATTCAAATACAAATATATTCAATAATTAAAAAACATAAAATATATTACATTTATACATATGTGTATGTATTAAATCTCTATCATTATACTCCAGAAGTCACAGGTTCGAATCCCGCCCGTTTCAATACAATAGTGACACATTTAATATAAGTACATTATAATTAATGAACCACAACCACAACACTATTCATTACCGTCATTCTAACAACTGAACTATAACGTCACTTACATTTTTGTTCATTTTCCATAGTTTTCTTTAATTTAATAAAAAATATATTGTCCTTTTTATTATATTTACAGTGTGTCAATTACCTCCCCTCCTTGTGTCGTATGTGAAGCTATAATTTGTTAATAGGGTACTACTGAATGCTTAAGCATTAAATTAGGGGTTCCGATCTCCCCCGAATATTGAGCCCTGTTTGAAAGTAGGGTGACTGTGTTTTAGTTGGAACCTCGGATATAAATATCCTTCATCATCATCATCAGCCTATCAGAGCCCACTGCTGAGCTGCCTCTTTCTCACATGGAGAAGGTTTGAGCATTAATCACCACGCTTGCTCAAGACGGGTTGGTGATTTCAAACTTATAATTGTGAAATTATAAGTCCAGGTTTCCTCACGATGTTTTCCTTCACCGTATGTCAGTGATGTCTAAATACTCTCAGAATCCATATCCTTAATTTTTGCCAAATGTTTCGTATTTACATATTTTGATTTAACAAATTTGGAAACATTTTGTCATAAAGGACGTTAAATCATTAAATGTCATCAAATTAGTTCAGCATTCATTTGAATATAAGAGTAAAAAAAAAATTTAATATTTAGATAATACTAGTATCTGACCGCTACCCTGTCTGCGTTAGTTTCGGAATAAGAAATGTATAGCTGATAGGGCGAACTCTGTTCCTTCTTAGAGACAGTAGATAAGAAGATTTTACATTTGATCAACTTATATTTTTCTTTTGGGCATATTAAAGTATTCTATATCCTTTTACCTGTTACATCTCTATAGTTATCTCTCCACTAATTTTCATAAAACCCGTAGAGCCTTTCTTTAGTTATAAATAGTGTAATTAACACGATTTTTTTCCTATATAAAAAAATTGCACCATTTTTTCTATTCCTTCCCCTTTACAAGTAGCTGATGGTCACCCTACTGTCGACTTGTTACTTATGATCGATCGATTACAAACAATAGTATCGAAAGCTCTTTATAATAACAACTTACTATTAATTACAGTTTACTAATTCCCGTTATTTTGTTGCTAATTTTGTTTACATTTCACTAAAATCGATTTAGACATGATACTTGTAACTAAGTACTTATAATTTGTTGTAGCCACGACTTTACAAACCAAAAATAGATAAGTAATTTTATTAATTATAAAAATATTAATTGTAACTTAGTACTATTATTGTCAGTCACAATAATAATAATAAATTACTAGATAGGTGTTATCCTTTATATTGGAAACAAACAATACTATTTTATATTCATATACAGGGTGACTGGTGAATTACTATCGATACTTGAGGACGTGATATTTGACGATCATATATGACAAAATAAAAATTAATATAACACAAATATGAAATTTTGTCAAAAATTAAGTACCTATTTGTTTTACATAATTCGAATGAGAATCATGTACCGAGTATTCTCCTTAAATATCGATAGTAATTCACCAGTCACCCTGTATATTAAGTACCAAATGACTCAAATATATCCAAACTAAAACAAATTAAATCCAACACATTGTAATGACGCGGGAATGTAAATGTGGATGTCTACACGCAATCAATTCACACATCAATGGCTGTTTAAGCTAATTCGGTGCCGGATAACAATTAACGGACTCGCTGATGCGTGGAAAGAAAAAAAAACAGAAAAAAAAGAAACGTCATCAACTGTCAGCTTGACAGATTAAAATGGGCGGGCTCTGTGACGTTTGTTGAAGAGAGCGTTCGTGCGTTACTTTGGATTATACTCACGAAATTATATTTAAATACATTAATGAATAAGACATATAAATAATAAAAATTAATCAGAGTCAGTGGTGGCCTAGTGGTTAAAGGGCCCGCCTCTCTTTGCCGAGGGCGCGGGTTCGATCCTGGCCCTGGCAAGTACCAATGTGATTTTTCCGAGTCATATGTATTTTCTAAGAGTATTTAGACATCACTGATTAATGTTGATTCCCAAAAGAGGGTTGATGTCAGGCAGGCGGCCGGTCGTAAAAACAATTAGACAAAACTATTCACAAC
The DNA here is from genome assembly GCA_916720795.1 of Danaus chrysippus. Classification (NCBI taxonomy): domain Eukaryota; kingdom Metazoa; phylum Arthropoda; class Insecta; order Lepidoptera; family Nymphalidae; genus Danaus; species Danaus chrysippus. The sequence goes on from CAKASE010000070.1 coordinate 1,351,683, forward strand.
ATGTAAGGCAGACCCTGGCTATAGCTGGGAAATTGCCAGGTAGAAGAAGAAGATAAATAATAAAAATTAATATAATTTTTTTCTTCTTCTTCTATCTGTCAATTTCCCAGCTATAGCCAGGGTCTGCCGTATGTTGTGAATAGTTTTGGCTAATTGTTTTTACATATTTTTTTTTAAGACCGGCTGCCTGCCTGCCATCAACCCTCTTTGGGAATAAAAATCAATATAATTATACATCTTTATAGTTTATAGCTGCGGTTTATCCCTTAAAGTTAATATATATAACCGGAAATGGCAGGAAATCCACTTATACGCATTAGTGGCCATTGAGAGTTGACGGATGACGCGTCATTGATAACAGAGACAGGGCCAGGGGTCACGAATGATAGAAGATGAACCGCTAGTATTAATAATATACTTATAAATAAACATAGATACTTAAATAAACTTTATTGTAAGTATTATATATAATAAAATAAATAAATATCTTAAATTATAGAACCTAAGTCATTCCTTGTTACATTAACTGAAAGTAATTAAAAGTTTTTTAATATCGGTCCAGCCGTTATAGAATTTAACAGGCATAAACATATGGAAAACAAAAAAAAAGGGCTCTAGGTATATTAAAATTTACAAATAAATCACAATTATCTAAATCTTAAAGATAATACAATATAACTTCACTTTTACTAAACCTCCAATAACTCAGCTATCTGATTGTCAATTTCTATAGAATTTTCAATTAAGAAACTCTTAATTTTGAACCTTTTAATTAATACTATTAATGTATGCAATACTTTCGATATTCTTTGTATATATATTATTTTGGTAAAACAACTAATTATACAATCCAATAAACATAGTTTCCGAACGTCACCATAGATTGTAAAACTAAATCGGCCATATTTAGAATCTGCGGCACAGAGCTCGTATTTCGCGCCTCATTACGTTTTAACGATACAAGTTTTCAAAGAGACAGTAAAATGTTGCCGCGGTCATAAAACATGGCTAGCGGACCGTGGATGAGCACACACACAGACAGACAAGGAATTAGTTAATACATTTATTTATAGATAACACGTACATGTCACAGCTTAATATGTTTAAAATTTAAAGACGAAACCTCTCATCATTCAATGTATTCACGGTGCGTGTGTCAGGTAGGTACATCGTTGTAGTGAGAGGAGCTTCAACAGTGACTGGGACTTGTGACCCAGGTGTAGGTTTAATATATATAGAGAGACGAAACCTCTCATCATTCCATGTATTCACGGTGCGTGTGTCGGGTCCATCGTTGTAGTGAGAGGAGCTTCAACAGTGACTAGGACTTGTGACCCAGGTGTAGGTTTAATATATATAGAGAGACGAAACCTCTCATCATTCCATGTATTCACGGTGCGGGTGTCTGGTCCATCGTTGTAGTGAGAGGAGCTTCAACAGTGACTGGGACTTGTGACCCAGGTGTAGGTTTAATATATATAGAGAGACGAAACCTCTCATCATTCAATGTATTCACGGTGCGTGTGTCGGGTCCATCGTTGTAGTGAGAGGAGCTTCAACAGTGACTGGGACTTGTGACCCAGGTGTAGGTTTAATATATATAGAGAGACGAAACCTCTCATCATTCCATGTATTCACGGTGCGTGTGTCGGGTCCATCGTTGTAGTGAGAGGAGCTTCAACAGTGACTAGGACTTGTGACCCAGGTGTAGGTTTAATATATACTAGTCAAAATAAAATAAGGGCCACCATGTTTTTTTAGTTGATTAAAAGAAATATGGGATTTAGGGATATGAAAATGATTAGATTAAATTATTTAATCAATTTTTAATGTAAAGAGCAGCAGATATTGTTTTATTACTCCAAAATTAACATCCCTTTCTCTTTTTTTAGAAAAATCGACTTTTTAACCTAAAATGCACAATATGAAAAAAGTGTCTAATTTAAAAAAATACTGAACATTTGTTGAAATTTTTATTTTTTTCAGTAACGTGTGTGTCCTCCCCTTTTTCAAACATATTCTTCAAACCTCGAAGGCATACTCTCCACCAGGTGTCGTATTGTCTCCAGAGGGATTTGTTCCCAGCTTGTCTTTAGCACGTTGATGAGCTGTAGTTCGTTAGTTACCGGTTGATTTGTGTCACGAACACTATTTTTTAATAAATCCCACATCTGCTTAATAGGGTTAAGGTCCGGGCATTCGGCGGGCCACGGAAGCACGGAAACACCAGCTTCTTCTATTGCTTCGGCAGTAGTTTTAGCTGTATGAGCGCGGCTATTGTCATGCATTAATTAGAATCCTGCACCAATTCTCTGTGAAAATGGCACGACGTGGAGTCTTATGACCTGCTCAATGTACCGTTGAGCCGTTACCGTGCCTTCGTTGAGAATTACAAGCTCAGTTCGACCTGATAGTGAGATTCCGCTCCACACCATTACGTTGGGACCCCGAATCTGTCACTTTCGTGGATGCAAGCATCCGAAAATCGCTCTCCTTCTCTTCTCCAAACTCTAATGCGACGATCAACACTAAAAAATTTCACTCTGGATTCATCTGTGAACAATATCTTGCTCCAGTTATCGATGTTCCAGACCTGGTGCTGCCTAGCGAACGTTAACCGCCTTGCACGATGTGCGGATGACAGTGGAATTCACATTACTCATCCTCTAGAGAACTGTTGGTCTTCATGTAACCGATTCCTAATCGTTTGGTCACTTACGCGGATGCCCGTCTCTTGGCGCAAGCGGTTTTGTAAGGAACGGGCGGTGACGACTCGCGCTCTGCGCGCAGTTAACCGTATGTAGCGGTCTTCCTGTGCTGTGATTGCTCGACTCCTGCTTGTTCCTGGTGTTCTGGTAACTCTCCCAGTCTCTTGAAACCTAATCCAAGCATTCTGGATTGCTCGCCGTGAAAAACCCAGCTGTAGAGCTACAGAACGCTGCGAATGGCCCTGTTGAATCAGCGTTATGGCCATAGATGTGATCGGTATGTCCATATGTATTCGAATCCTCGTCATTATTCTTTAAAAATGATAATCAAACACTAACAAAGGGAATTCCTGCAGTTCGCAAAGAACTCGACATTTTAAATGACTCAAAAAGTCGACTCCAAATAGAGTAATTTTTAGTGATTTCGGAAAAAAAATCATAATCGACCCACTTCAAAAATTAAGTAAGTGATATACTCTCATAATGTTTGTCAACACTTAATGTAACGCCACAAAAAGTCTTAACCGGAACCGATACCTTAAAATTTATTAGATCGCTTCAAAAGTCAAAATAAACAAGTGGCCCTTATTTTGTTTTGACTAGTATATATAGAGAGACGAAACCTCTCATCATTCCATGTATTCACGGTGCGTGTGTCGGGTCCATCGTTGTAGTGAGAGGAGCTTCAACAGTGACTGGGACTTGTGACCCAGGTGTAGGTTTAATATATATAGAGAGACGAAACCTCTCATCATTCCATGTATTCACGGTGCGTGTGTCGGGTCCATCGTTGTAGTGAGAGGAGCTTCAACAGTGACTGGGACTTGTGACCCAGGTGTAGGTTTAATATATATAGAGAGACGAAACCTCTCATCATTCCATGTATTCACGGTGCGTGTGTCGGGTCCATCGTTGTAGTGAGAGGAGCTTCAACAGTGACTGGGACTTGTGACCCAGGTGTAGGTTTAATATATATAGAGAGACGAAACGTCTCATCATTCCATGTATTCACGGTGCGTGTGTCGGGTCCATCGTTGTAGTGAGAGGAGCTTCAACAGTGACTGGGACTTGTGACCCAGGTGTAGGTTTAATATATATAGAGAGACGAAACCTCTCATCAATCCATGTATTCACGGTGCGTGTGTCGGGTCCATCGTTGTAGTGAGAGGAGCTTCAACAGTGACTGGGACTTGTGACCCAGGTGTAGGTTTAATATATATAGAGAGACGAAACCTCTCATCATTCCATGTATTCACGGTGCGTGTGTCGGGTCCATCGTTGTAGTGAGAGGAGCTTCAACAGTGACTGGGACTTGTGACCCAGGTGTAGGTTTAATATATATAGAGAGACGAAACCTCTCATCATTCCATGTATTCACGGTGCGTGTGTCGGGTCCATCGTTGTAGTGAGAGGAGCTTCAACAGTGACTGGGACTTGTGACCCAGGTGTAGGTTTAATATATATAGAGAGACGAAACCTCTCATCATTCCATGTATTCACGGTGCGTGTGCTGGGTCCATCGTTGTAGTGAGAGGAGCTTCAACAGTGACTGGGACTTGTGACCCAGGTGTAGGTTTAATATATATAGAGAGACGAAACCTCTCATCATTCCATGTATTCACGGTGCGTGTGTCGGGTCCATCGTTGTAGTGAGAGGAGCTTCAACAGTGACTGGGACTTGTGACCCAGGTGTAGGTTTAATATATATAGAGAGACGAAACCTCTCATCATTCCATGTATTCACGGTGCGTGTGTCGGGTCCATCGTTGTAGTGAGAGGAGCTTCAACAGTGACTGGGACTTGTGACCCAGGTGTAGGTTTAATATATATAGAGAGACGAAACCTCTCATCATTCCATGTATTCACGGTGCGTGTGCTGGGTCCATCGTTGTAGTGAGAGGAGCTTCAACAGTGACTGGGACTTGTGACCCAGGTGTAGGTTTAATATATATAGAGAGACGAAACCTCTCATCATTCCATGTATTCACGGTGCGTGTGCTGGGTCCATCGTTGTAGTGAGAGGAGCGTCAACAGTGACTAGGACTTGTGACCCAAATCATACTAATATGTTGTTTTTTTTTTTATAATATCAACACTAACATACAGCCAATGTCCTGAATGTGATAATTGCGTTTTCAATAAATACTTTTTAGTTACAAATTAGTGTATGAGGCTGGTAATGTCTCTACCGTCTTTGTGATCACTTTTTAACTTATAACGAAAATAAATAATTTTATTATTTGGAGCTTGCTTAAATGAATTTTGCCAGATTAAGACTTTTTAATATGGGTATAAAGACTAGTTAAAGGTTAAAATTGTACTTTTTAAAAGTTTATATAAAATTATATTCAAGAAAAGTTAAATTCGATTAGTCTAAAACAAAAAAATCTAAAGACTTATCTAATTTCAATTACAAATGTCGTTACTTTTCAACTAATATTTACTTACAGGTCTTCCAAGCGTAGCTGAGTATTGCGTTCAATAAAATATTCATTACTTTGTTCGTATGAATACATTTAAAATACATGTGGCGCTATCTGTCATCAGATAGAGCAAACTTTAATTATTCCGTCATCTAGCGACGGATAGCGTCATTACAAGATCACATGGACATCTATAGACAATATATATTTTATTATATATAATTAAATACCAATGATCATTCGATTTTATATTAAGTATTATTAATTTTTTAATATATATTTTCGATGTACAATGAAGTAGTAGTGTTAAAATCTTTGTCATCATTTGTCATGTACGGCAAAATAAAATAAACACGTCAATAGTGTCAAAATCTGTTGTGTCATGTCATCTTAATATTTTTGTAGCGGTGCTGTGTTGGAAAAGTTAAAAAAATAGTAAAATAACAGCATATAATCATCTATTGAGACGAAAAATATCAAATAGAAATCTCTCACAATGCATTGGTACGGAGGCAGTATGGCGGAGGCTGTGAATCTATCTAAACAGAGGAACGCTATTTTCGTTGTATTTGTAGAAGGTGAGTGTTATTTGAATAATTTATCGTATGTTAATAATAAATATTAACTATATTTAACACTTACTACTCAGGTAGTAACTGTTACGTCATACTGGCGTCATTGTTTTACTAAGTGGTAACCGTATTTCAATGTTACGTATCTGCTTAGAATTTTCCTTAACCTTATTTATTTTAAGGTTCATTATATGTTTACTTAAATCTGTTAGATCTTACTCTAATCTTAAAACCAGCCATTCTTCTTGTATCATTCCTTATATTTGATATTAACCATTAATGTTGTATAACATCGTTATAACATTACTATCTTGGAATCATAATGATTTTAAAATGAGCTAAAAGTATAAATAAACCAATATATATACACATGTGAAAAAGAAAGCCATAAATGTAATAGAAGTGAGTACAAAATAGCTTTAATAGCTATTCATCACACAAGAAAGACCTCATAAGGTTAAAGAATCTTGCTTGTTAAAGATTAACATAAGTATAAAGAAATTTAAATTCTGATGTATATATATATACCAATACATTAATAGAAAGCCTGAATTAATGATAATTAGATTACTTTCAAAATATTATAAACCAAGGCACAATACATAGCTAATAACATATAAATAAAATGTATTTCTTGCCTACAAATATTTATTTATATAGCCTATAGGTAACCTATAACAAACAAATAAATAACCAAATTTTATAAATATATTTTTATTTAAAAATTTATTATTCAGTGAATTATGTGTTCAAATGTCAGTGTGTTCAATGAAACCAAAATTTAAATGATTTAATTTAATTTTAAAGCTAAAATTAAATTAATTGGATTGACTATATTGTATGAAAGATGAACAAATAGTGACAGAATATTATAAAAAGTCTAACACATGTAGAATTAACAATTTTGCTAAGTAATAGAGTGACCTGTGATTATACAGTAATTCTCTTATTATTTCATTTACTATCACTATAACACCTTAAGTGTTTAATTTTAACAGAATAAAATATATAATTGACCTTAGTCAACTTTATTTACATACAAATAATGAAATATCTGAACTACATATATATATTACTAGATGAAAATTAACAATTCCTTTGACTAAAGTCATAAACAATTTGTACTTGGGCTTTTTTATAGACTTTCCCATATAAGTGCTATTGAAATTATAATAATATTTATTATGTAAAGAACAGTGTAGGCTTTGTATGTACTAAGAGATTGAGATTTCTTAACTGTATAAATATAAGTTAATTTTATTCTGTATATGTCTAACCATGACATTATCGCACATAGTACTATTAGTAATTAGAAAAGATGTCCTCATAAAATTAGTATTATGTAAACAAACAGATGTCTTTAGTTGGAAAACTCACATATAATTTTTTTTTTGTTAAATATATTATATATTTATATAATAATAAATTGATCAACAAAAGTAGGATTTGTACCTATTACTACCTAAATATTATATTCTAGTAACTTTAAATACTTAACTACAAATTACTTATTAATATTTTGTTATTAATGATATATATTATATAATATTTCCCAGATGATAACAATCTGTCCAAGGAGCTCCTTTCTACAATAGATGACAGTGCGGTTGTCAAACGTCTCACCGATGAAAACAACTTCTTGGCTGTTAAGTTGAAGAGTGGCTCCGAGAACTACACATACTTTGCACAGATCTGTATCCTTTATATATAACATATATATATATATATACTTGTAAGGTACTGTAATACATATAATATATGTATTACATAGATTGAATTCATTTCTAGTAAAAAATATCAAATTAATTAGTATAGTATAGTAGAGAGTTTTACTTATATAAAAATTTATTTTAATATTAATATCTTCAATTTCTATATAATTAATGTCTTGTCACAATTTTGTCAATTTAAATTTAACAACAAGCCATCACATTTATATAATATAATGTAAAAGAATGGTGTTGAAAATTTATATTAATAAGAAAAAAATATGTAGATTGTTTGTCAAAACTCAGTAAAAGTTTATTTTAATTGCATCTAAACTGAATTCTTATCACGAGTTTACAACATCCAACTGTTTCTAGTTTTTCAATTATTAATCCTATTAAGATAGGTTGAGTAACTACAAGTACTGTGTTTACATATGTATGACTAGCTGCGCCCCGCGGTGTTACCCGCGGATTTCCGGGATATAAAGTAGCCTATGTCTTATTCCTGGACGTCAGCTTCCTGTATACAAAATTTTATCAAAATCGTTTCAGCCGTTTGAGCGTGAAGAAGTAACAAACATACACACACACTCACAAACTTTCGCAATTATAATATTAGTAGGATAATGTAAAAGATTGGTGTTTCTTTAATTGATATTAACAAGAAAATAAAAATTGTAAATTATTTGTCAAAACTCAGTAAAAGTTTATTTTAATTGCATCTAAACTGAACTCTTATCACGAGTTTGCATCACCAAACTAAGCGTTTCTAGTTTCCTTCTTTTCCAATTATTAATCCTATTAAAATAGGTTGAGTAACGCAAATATTATATTTATAGTAATATTTTAGTTATATATGTATGATTTTAATCAATCTGAAGTATCAATAGTATCTTTAACACTAGTATAGACCAGTTTGTGCCGGTACCTTCATTATTCTTCATCGGTCGTAATGGGACTCCGTTGGAGGTTGTATGTGCCGGCGTGGAGCCTCACAACCTGGCAACCAGGATTGACAGGATCCTCAAAGAACACCGTCAGTATATGAATATAATTTTATGTATATATCTATCTCTTTCCCACTCATTTCCTTTTCCCAATCTTACTTCTCCTTCTTCCCCAAACAACGCTACCGTAATATTATTTCGGGGATGTCTATGGTTGATGACGGCGATGTTTGCTTCCTTTTTCATATAAAAAATTAATAAATATGTGAAAGGAAAACGAGCAGATGGCTTACTTGGTGGGTAGTAGTCACTGTCGCCCATGGACAACCTTAAAATCTATGTTGTTAAAAGGGAAGGGTGAGAATAAAGTATTGGCATGAAAAGGAAAACCGTCTATCTTTAATCGGACGAAATGCAACCATTAAAGACTAGTTCACACCAATCTTCTGTGAGAAGGTGGTACTTCAACGGTCGAGCCAGTACATGTTCCAGCTGTAGTTACTTGACTACAACTAGGCAATACTACCTATTAGAAAAATGTCCTTAAATAGTATAGTAGCTAGCACGTGACTTGGCAAGAGACGATAGATAACCTGAATGAAATTTCTATATGTCATATACAGGGTGACTGGTGAATTACTATCAATATTTGAGGACGTGATAGTTGACGATCATATATGACAGAATAAAAATTAATATAACATAAATATTAATAAACTTCTAAGTAAAGTTAACCAAAAGTTGTGTAATTAATTACGCATCGTGTGAACACCCTACAGATTAGGTATACACACACACGCACACAGACGCGGCGGGGGCGTGGTTTTGTATCAGCACGCCGCCGCACGCGTCCACACTTGGAACGTGTCAACACTTTATTTATTTATACGGAAATTTGGTCAAAAATTAAGTACCTATTTTTTTTACATAATTCGAATGAGAATCATGTACCGACTATGCTCCTTAAATATTGATAGTAATTCACCAGTCACCCTGTATATGATACGGAACGAGGAATGACATGAAACAAGTCTTGTACGTGATGTGATGTTAGATACTGAATACACTGACAAGCAGTTAAACAGGACCAATGTTTTGTTACTGTTGAGTTATTATTATCGATAATCATCAAGAGTGAGCAGTCTTTATTACACTCACTGTACATGTACCAACTCATTCCCACTACTACATAAACTTGTCAAGTTACATGCTGTCTATTATACTAATGTAACCATTTAGACATGACACATTATTTATTTTTGATATAATTTCCCATGATATCCATAAATTATATTTAAATACTATTTTTTTTTTTTTGCGACTTTGTCTATCTAAACTGAATTGTTCTCAATATAAATTTCATCATCCAGGTAAAGAACAACCATCCGACCTAGTTGAACCGTCAACTTCATCCAAAAACATTAAAGATGAAACCGTCAACTTCATACAAACAGAAGCCACAGCCAGCACCGCTTCAGCTGAAGATAAAACACCGCAACCCAATGACAGAGCAGCGGCGACCCCCAAAACAGCCACAGAAACCCCCAAAACAACACTCGAAGACCCCAAAACAAACCCAGAAACCCCCAAAAGTAATGCTGTAGAAGAATCAGGTATAAATACATAAATAGTGTCATTCAAACATTTTCATTTAATTATTAGCACAAGTAGAAATAAATGTATTGTACTAACATTATAATCATAAATAATATTTAGGTCTACTTAAAAAAGAAATAGAAAAAAATACAATCCCATTATTTAATATTCTCTTTTAATGAAAATAACATTGATACTTTAAATAAAGTAGAACATATACAGGGTGACTGGTGAATTACTATCAATATTTAAGGAGAATACTCGGTACATGATTCTCATTCGAATTATGTAAAAAAAATAGGCACTTAATTTTCGACAAAATTTCCGTATAAATAAATAAAGTGTTGACACGTTCCAAGTGTTCCAAGTGTGAAAGCGTGCGGCGGCGTGCTGATACAACACCACGCCGCCGCACGCGTATGTGTGAGTGTGTGTGTATACCTAATCTGTAGGGTGTTCACACGATGCGTAATGAATTACATAACTTTTGGTTAACTTTACTTAGAAGTTTATTAATATTTATGTATATTAATTTTTATTTTGTCATATATGATCGTCAAATATCACGTCCTCAAGTATCGATAGTAATTCACCAGTCACCCTGTATAATGAAAAGTTCCTATAGACATCCACGATTTGAATCTGCGACCTATGGATTGTTCCAGTCAGTTTAACCACTGAGCTATAGTGTCCTTATTCTAAATACATTAAAGACACAAATATGAATCTAATCTCACAATTCAAGCGCTATACAGGGTGACTGGTGAATTACTATCGATATTTGAGGACGTGATATTTGACGATCATATATGACAAAATAAAAATTAATATACATAAATATTAATAAACTTCTAAGTAAAGTTAACCAAAAGTTATGTAATTCATTACGCATCGTGTGAACACCCTACACATTAGGTATACACACACACACTCACACATACGCGTGCGGCGGCGTGTATTGTATCAGCAGGACGCCGCACGCGTCCACACTTGGAACACTTGGAACGTGTCAACACTTTATTTATTTATATGGAAATTTGGTCAAAAATTAAGTACCTATTTTTTTTACATAATTCGAATGAGAATCATGTACCGAGTATGCTCCTTAAATATTGATAATAATTCACCAGTCACCCTGTATATATCTTTTATTCAGTGTTCCTTCCTTTATAATAAAATAAATAGGATTATTAACATTTATGACCTTCAATATCATCAGTGTAAACAAATATTAACTAATTGGCTTTATACTTTAGACTATCATGCTACTGAAGAATTGTTAACTGTACAAACGTAAGAAATATTAATAAATAAAAAATAATAAGTAAATAGGTATAAAAATAAAATTATATAATACACACCCACACTAATACACACACACACACGTAAAATGTTTTCCATTTCCATTTTTAATCTTATAAATAAGTTAAATATTTGTTATTTTATAATTGTATGTTTCGATATATGTATATCCAGGAGGAGGAGCGGGTATTTTGAGACACAGGTTAAATCTACTTCAAAATTCCTGTTGCTAACTCTTCTTCTACCTGGCCATTTCCCGGCTATAGCCAGGGTCTGCCTGGCTAACTATTCCTGTTGCTAACTTTTGCTGTACAAACTAATTTAAACAATTTTTTTTTATTCAGAATCAGGTCCCGCTGCCAAGATACAAAAGATGGATAAACCCGAATCCCCGGAGTATGAAGTGGTGTGTGTGGGTGATGTATGTGTTAGGAAACCTCGCGCCGACCTACCAGAAGCATCCAGTTCTAATAAGGTACTAATTAATAACGCCCTGCCCCGCGGTGTTACTCGATTCCCGGGATGTAAAGTAGCCTATGTGTCATTCCTGGACGGACGCTTCATGTATACAAAATTTTATCAAAATCGGTTCAGCCGTTTGAGCGTGAAGAAGTAACAAACATTCAAACTCACAAACTTCGCAATTATAATATTAGTAGGATAACTATTCCGCCATCTTGGATGTGCCGCCATTTTGGAGTTATTATGACGTCATAAGCTGTATACAAAATTTTACTCAATTATTTGAAGATATCTGCTTTAAAATGTCTCATAAACAAATAACATAGCAAGTTAATTATAAGGTAAAAGAAGTATCTAAATAAAACATGAGGCATTGTAATGATATCTAAGCCTTTCGCGAATATACACTCAAATGAAACTAATATTTTCTGATTATACTGCGAGATCTCGTTTGCCCGTGATAAAAGTTACTGAAAAGTAGCCGAAACGTCGGGAGTATGTAGTTCAAATAATAAAATACGCGTTGTGTAATCCGAATAATATTAGTTTCATTTAAATGTAGCATTGTAATTTTATTGGATTTTTGGATATTAATCAAATATAAAATAATAAGATTATGCTATAACTGCTACATAATAGTGTATGCCAGTTTTACATATGCCTGTAATGCAACATGCAATAGATGGCAATATTGGCTGTCCTATTTAATTTCAATTTTGAAACTGATATCATTGTCTTAACAATATTAATGGCAATTTTGTGATGATGTCACATTATGATTTATTTTAAACTATTATGATTAAATTTAAAATTGACACTAATGTGTAGTGCTATCTTTAATTATTATATTAACAATATGTTTTTTGGACTTAGAAAATTATATATACATATATTAATTTCACAATTATGAAATAAATGCTTTTATACTATATATTATTTTATATTATTTTCAGCCGGAACCAAGCCCTGTATCAGCGCAGGAGAGTTCAGTCAGTAATGATGACAAGATAGAGAAGGCCAAGGAACTGATAGAAATAAGACGGAGAGAAAAGGAAGCTAAGGAAAAAGAGGTGGGGGAGGACTGTACTTGATATAATATAATGAATGAAATATTATGAACTAAATAATAATATGAATCTTCCATATATATATATATATATAAATATATATATATACAAATAAAAGTATATCAGATAGCTAATAGATAATTTTTTTATCATACAATTAGAAAAAATATATAAAAAATTTAAATTAATCTTAAAAATACTCACATGTTCTTTGTCTGACGATAATTTAGAGACACCTCTATTTATCAGCGCCCTCTATCGTATTAAATAATTTAAGTACTTTATAGCCATCGTTTATAATAACTGTAATTTTTTGAAAGATATTATGAAATATAATTATACAAAAATAAATAAAAAATTATCATTTGTATTAAAATAATATATTATATGAACAGTTGGAGAAACAGAAAGAATTGGAGCGTCGGTCTGTGGGTCAGGGAGTGTCTGAATTGAAGAGGTGGCAGGCGGAGCAGGAAATGAAACAGATACAGGTTGATAAATATAATAATTATAAAATTTATTTGCTCTGAATGTAGGTACAGAATATAGGTGTATAAGGCATGCAAAAATTTGGCTTAAATTATAAATTAAATTTAACTTTTAAATAAAAATTAGAAATTAAATTAACAATGCAATTATAATTATAAATTCATATTACATGTTTTACAGATGAAAATTAACAATGACAGATAGATAGATGATTAAGTTATATATTTTATACATTTTTTATTCATCAATTTCTTACAATATTATGTCTTGTCCATTATACAGGGTGACTGGTGAATTACTATCGATACTTGAGGACTTGATATTTGACGATCATATATGACAAAATAAAAATTAATATAACATAAATATTAATAAACTTCTAAGTAAAGTTAACCAAAAGTTATGTAATTAATTACGCATCGTATGAACACCTTACAGTTTAGGTATACACACACACTCACACAGACGCGGCGGCGGCGTAGTGTTGTATCAGCACGCCGCCGCACGCGCCCGTACTCGGAACACTTGGAACGTGTACACACTTTATTTATTTATACGGAAATTTGGTCAAAAATTAAGTACCTATTTTTTTTACATAATTCGAATGAGAATCATGTACCGAGTATGCTCCTTAAATATTGATAGTAATTCACCAGTCACCCTGTATAATCATTTACGGAGTAATAACACTTGTTGACTAGTAAAGAAAACAAAAGTTTTTTAAATTTCACATTAGTTAAGTCTTTTATTGCATTCGGTATTTTGTTGTATATAATAGGGGCCATGGTCAATATGTTCCTTCTCAATATGTATATATACTACATACAACATATACAAAATCACCATAGAACCATAATAACATTCATAAATAGTCATATACTAGAAAGTTTTGGGTTAAAGAACTTTATTTAACAGAATTTACATTCACTTAAAACAAAAATACAATTATAAAAATTTTGTTTGTTGGGTAGTTCGACAATTACGGTACACTCGATGCATACAAACAAAGAACTGTTGCAACTTCATCAAAATCATCACAGCCATTGGTAATAATAATTATTTGATTTTCAGGAGGAGAGAAAGAGAGAGAAAATGGAAAATGAGCTCGCGAGACAACGAATACTGGAACAAATAGCACAGGACCGAGCGGAGAGGAGAGCTCGCGAGAATGTGAACACACAGAACGTACAACAGACGACCGTGCAACAGACACCGCCACCTGCCAGTAGATATACAAACACTTATATATATACATACATATATATATCGTAGCTTTCCGCCCGCAGCTTCGTCCGCTTGGAGTTTGGTTATATCGCGTTCCCAAGAGAACCTTTCAAAAGTCTGGGATAAAAACTATCCTATGTTCTTTCTCAAGGTCGACTCTATCTCTGTACCAAATTTCATTAAAATCAGTTCATTAACCCCCCTTGTGGGTGGAATTTCGTAAAATCTGTTCTTGAATACTATATATTTACTTGAATAGTAGTTCCCAAAAAGGTTTGATTACAGACAGCGGCCCTCGTAAAAACAATTAGTCAAAACTATTTACATATAAGGTAGACACTGGCTATAGCTGGGAAATAGCCACAAAGAAGATTTATATACTTGAATACTTCTACCTATCAATTTCCCATCTTTGCCTATATACTTGGGTCTGCCTATATACTTGAATATTATATATATATATATATTTTTCTACGTTTCAGCATCAGGTGACTCGTTCAGTGCCCGCGTTCAGTTCAAGTTACCTGATGGTACCACTCATGTGGCGACCTTCCCCGCGAGAGCGACTGTTCGTGACGTCACCACATACGTCACACAACAGCTACAGGTAATATATATATCTTTATATATATAATTCTTCTGTGAGTGTGTATGTCACCGAACTTCTCTCAGACGACTGGACCGATTTTGGATGAATTTTTTTTGTATGTGTTCAAGGGGATTTGGGAATGGCTTAGATTCACAATTTTGTTCGCTGGACAATGTTTTTTCTAATTATTATTTTTTAATTTATTAGTAGTTGTTGATACAAACGTTTTTTTTTTTGACATTAGATTTGACAACTAACTAATATTTGACAACTAATTGATAGTTAAACTCCAAAAATATAAATAAAAAAACGTAACAGATATTTCTTGATCATAGGGCGATACGAAGTTCACCGGGTCTTCTAGTATATATGTATATATATGTTGGACCCCTATGAGTTATACATGTATAGTAGCACATATCAATGTTTAGTCGTAGTGGGGATAAGTTGGTACATGTACAGTGAGTGCAACAAAAACTGCT
This sequence comes from Danaus chrysippus, assembly GCA_916720795.1. NCBI lineage: Eukaryota > Metazoa > Arthropoda > Insecta > Lepidoptera > Nymphalidae > Danaus > Danaus chrysippus. The sequence continues at coordinate 1,367,253 of CAKASE010000070.1, forward strand.
CACTCATGATGATTATTAATAACAAGAACTCAACAGTAACAAAACATTGGTCCTGTTTAACTGCTCGTCAGTGTACACGGTAGTTAACATCACATCACATACAAGACTAGTTTCATGTCGTTCCTCGTTCCGTATCATATATATGACATATAGAAATATCATTAAGCCTATCTATAGTCTCTCGCCAAGTCACGTGCTAGCTACTATACCATCTAAGGACATTTCTCCAGGTCATTGTTATATCTAATACGTAGTAGAGCCTATCTGTGGTCAAGTTACTACAGCTCGAACATGTTCTGTCTCGACCGTGGAAGTACCACCCTCTCACTGAAGATCGGCGTGAAGTAGTTGTCTTTAATGGATGCGTTTCGTCCGATGAGTGAGAGAGACGGTTGCACTTTCCATCTTCCCACCATTTCCATTTTCCCACACCTTCCTCATCCTCAACTACGATTCATACTAGCTACTATACCAATGAATACAGTACTATACATAATATTATTGTTATTTTATGTTTTTGTTTTTTTTATTTCTGTTTATGTTAGTACTGTCTCGCAAAAGATGTTCACAAATAAAACATTTTCTTTCTTTCTTCTATGTATAATATATTTTATACTCAATATACTCTAATATAATCATTATAATATATTCTATTCACTATTCAACCATATGTTTTCAGCCGGAAGGTCTATTCTCCCTATGGACAGCGTTTCCTCGTCGTGAGTTATCATCACCGGCCAGTACACTGCTCGAGCTACAACTAGCGCCCTCTGCTGCGCTACTGGTGTTGCCGCAAAGGTCTGGATTACAACCCGCTGTGGGACCTGGGCCATTTGGTATGAATATTATATAGAGACTAGTTATAATACATATATAAAATCAGTGTGATTAACTGTTATTGAATATCTATCCCTACTAATATTATAATTGCGAAAGTTTGTGAATGTGTGTGTATGTTTGTTGCTTCTTCACGCTCATACGGCTGAACGGATTTTGATAAAATTTTGTATACAGGGAGCTTGACGTCCAGGAATAACACATAGGCTACTTTATATCCCGGAAATCCGCAGGTAACACCGCGGGGCGCAGCTAGTAGTATATAAAATACAGTGTAATTAACTGTTATTGAATATCTATCAGTACTAATATTAAAAATGTGAAAGTAACTCTGTCTGTCTGTCTGTTACGCTTTCACGCTTAAATCAATGAACTGTTTTTAATGAAATTTGGTACAGACATAGAGTAGAACTTGAGAAAGAACATAGGATAGTTTTTATCCCAGATTTTTGAAAGGTTCCCTTGGGAACGCGATATAACCGAACTCCACGCGGGCGAATTATATTATAAACAGTAATTTTAGTCGATTACCACGGATTTGTGACGTCAAACGAAATACTTACAGTTTACAGTATTCCATCAAAAATGTTATGTATAAGTTTAGGAAAAATTTTGAACTTATATGTAGTGTAAAAGCACATTTGTGGTAAAAGTAGTCTGGTTTATAGGAAAGAAATTACATACTTTGTTAGATTTTTTACAGATAATATAAAACGAGTATAATTTACATGAATACAAAATTTATGTTTAAACTGTTTGTGTTCTCATGTCTTACAAGTTAAAATTTTGTTAATTTTATGTAGATTTAACATATAATACTGATATATCACAAATATTTGTTCGTTTCTCCATTACACGATTAATTTCTTCAACAACTGACTATATGTATAATAATTTTGTCTTTTTCATATCAAGTAACAATAATATTATTTACATTCCAGCGTTCCTGACCACTCTATTCACAACGCTCTTCCTAAACCCAACATATCAGATATTCTACTGGATTAGAGACCGATTCTTCCCGGTGTTATCTAGACCGAGTGCACCAGACCAGTCTAGACCGGAACCAGCCAGACCGGAGCAGTCTAGACCGAGGAGTGGTCTACGGAGACGAGGGAATGTTCACAGACTGACTGGCGATGGAAACAATGATGATGATAATAATACATGGAATGGAAACTCAACGCAGCAGATGTAGAAGCGAGGTTGTAGTATGATTGACTTATACATAGTACTAGATTTGCCCGCGACTTCGTCCGCGTTAATTTCGGCATTAGTAATATATAAAAGAAAGCCCATAAATGCGGCAATACCCCAACAACTACACAACAGAAATGATATAAAAATTAAGAATTACGTTAACATGAATAGTTTGGCAGTATTTAACAAATTAACTACAGAAAGAAACTGTTGTCTATAGACATTGTCTATCATAACTCTTTTTTTTAATGAAGTGAATGCTTATTGGCTATCGGTCGTGCCTAAATAGACCGGTAAAAGGTACTTCCATTTATAAAAATGTGTATTTTTTGATGAAAAAACTTAGGTTTTATCGCAGTATAAAAAGCATCAGGAACACACTTTTTAATGTATAAGGGCTTATATACATTATTTAAAAAACTAGTAGGTTTACAAAAAATTTCATCAATCTTAAATGACGTACATGTAGGTATATCATAGTTGCTATGCAAAGTTTCAAAAGCATCAGTTGTATGTACAAGATACATTGAAATCAAACTTAAAACACCTCTACTGAATAATTGTCATTTACACATTGGCCCTTAGACATAGGAGCCATCAATATTTATGTTATAGGTTATAATTGCTTTTTTGTTGGCACTAATCTCAAAAACTACTGAAACGATTTTAGTTAACATATGGTTGATCCACTTAAATGAATCATGCTTTGAATATCTGTTCATAAGTTACATACATAAACAATGACATAATTAATACATATTTGGATTAAAGAAGAATTCTTCATATTATTGATTTGCATATGTAAAGATATATGTTGATCTGTTTGTCATATTATATAGTATATATATACTATATATATATTAAAATGATTTAACATAGAAACTAATGCCATATCCCTACTAATATTATAAATGCGAAAGTAACTCTGTCTGTTATGCTTTCATGCCTAAACCACTGAACTGATTTTAATGAAATTTAGTACAGACATAGAGTTGACCTTGAGAAAGAACAGGATAGTTTTTATTCCAGACTTTTGAAAGGTTCTCTTGGAAACGCGATATAATCGAACTCCACGCGGGCGAAGCTGCGGGCGGAAAGCTAGTAAAGCATAATTATTAATATTAGTTTTTGTTTAATGTTTCAGGTGCAATAAAGGATTGGACTTATTATGTACGCTTCAACTTATTGCTGATATATTAAATATAGAAATATTCCATACACATATTATGATGAAACTGAATCACATTATATACTTTGTATAAATATTGTTATATTAAATGTTAATTATCACAAATAAATTGACATACACAGACATACTTATATGATTATTGCTTGGATAAAAAAAAACTAATTTTCTGGGTTATATTATAGCTTTATGATTATAATTAAAATCACATTAAATTATTTCCTGTCAAACTTTATTATTTTGTTAATTCCTATTTCCTTAAATTTTCCATTTTTATTTCTAATATTTATTTATTCATAAAAAATATCATGATACTTTTGTATCATTATGATATATTTGTTTTATTGTTATAAAATTTGTATGTTTATATGTTTTATGTCTACTTTGTATGTGTAGAGATTTTTATCTCAAAGAAACTATTTTTTCCATACAGTTCCTTTGAAAACTAATCTTGAATATTAAGTTAAAGATGAAGGGTAACTTTTTACATTCATCTTATGCTTCTGGTGTTTAAAATTATAGTTTACTTCTAGTAATCTGTACAATTTGTTACAAATGAACTGAGTATGTCCCAATATATTATAAGATACATTCCTAAGCATAAAAGAAATTTCTGCATCTCCATTAAATCTTTATTATATATACATTGAAGGTTATAGATAAATAAAGACCGAGATTTATCATTATATCATTAACTGAGTTTCTTCATCATTAGTGATTTTCTTTTGAATTTATTTCAGTATTTGAATTATATTTTTTGGGTGAAGTATAATCATACTACATTTTTACATACTTTTATATAAAACATTGTGTTTTGTCTCATCTTTTAATCAGTTCTCAGTTCAATCTTTGTTGTCTCAAATAATGTCTCTATTTTTTTTTTTATGTGGACACTGGACTGGACTTCTTCCATTAATTACGTAGCTTAGCAACCGGAGGTTCCAGGAAAATTACGAATCTTACTTATATGTATATGTGGCGAACATGCACAGTTACAATTGCATATACATATTTATCACACACATATACATAATTATTTATATATACATACATGTTTAATATATTATAAATTATACTTAGAAATAAATAACAAAATATTTACATAAATATAAGCAAATACAATATTATGATAACATTTTAAATATACATATATAAAAAATTTATATATAAATAATTATGTATATGTGTGTGATAAATATGTATATGTAATTGTAACTGTGTATGTTCGCCACATCACTCCCCTCCAGAGACCGTGTTACGGGCGAAAGTAGTCCGGCAACCGAACATGACGTCCCGATCGAGTAGCTTTTACGGCTGGAGTTTGAGCGTTTTTTAGTATGGGAATGATGATGGGGGTTGTAGGTGTGGAAGTTTCGTTGGAGGCGTTAGTGTCAGACAATATGTAGGCAGGTTTTAATCGGTCTACTGATACTGTGACATCTTTGCCTTTTATTTTAATTTTGAATACTTTAGCGTCTCTAGTCACCACTTCATACGGGCCAGTATATGCTGGTTGAAGAGAAGCTCTCAAAGCGTCCTCACGTAAGAATACGTGGGAACAAGTGGAAAGGTCTTTGTAAACAAATATTTTTTTATTAATTGCCAAGTGGTGCTTAATAGGGGCTGGTTGCATATTGTTGGCAAATGATCTGATTCGTGCTGAAAAATCAGTAACATCAGTTGTGCACTTGTCAACACTGCAATCAAAAAAATCACCTGGGAGACGTAAAGGTTCTCCGTATACCAGCTCAGCTGAGGAACATTGAAGGTCGTCCTTGAAAGAGCTTCGTATACCGAGTAGTACGAACGGCAGTGACTCAGACCATCGACAGTCCGCATGGCACATAATTGCAGCCTTTAGTTGCCGATGGAATCGCTCGACTAGGCCATTGCACTGAGGGTGGTAAGCAGTTGTCTTTCGATGTTTAAAACCAATGGTTTTCGAAAGCTGTTGGAACAGTGAAGACTCAAACTGCCTACCTCGATCAGTGACAATGTCAGTCGGGCAACCAAATCGGGCGACCCACCCAGAAAGGAATGCCTTGGCCACAGACTCTGCCGTAATATCGTCTGACACTACATATATAATTATATATTTTAATTCATAGGTAGAACACATATTTATATTATAAATTTTATATATTTATATTAAATCGACACACACAAAACATACGACAAGTTTTGTATATACGTAACACGGACCGCTCCCTGCGCCCGCGTACCTGCGGTCGTCTCCGGAGCCTCGCACTTCGTCTCATTCTAATCAGTCACGACCAGACGTTATATGCGAAGCCCGTGCCACTTTTATGCGCTCGTTAGCTAGCACGCTATACTTATATACATTTAAAGTTAATCGTTTTATGTTATTACTTTGTACAGTGCATTCTATAAACATTTGTATCCTCGCTTCTATATTCCGTACGCTTACTATTTCTCCTTCTGTGTGTGAATTATATGTTTTAATAAAGACTTATTACCATAACCTATATATATAATAATAAGAACTACATGTTAAAACTCATAACCTACACCTAAGACTACATGATTGTCCCGATGTTATGATAGCAATACCATTCCATAGCTTGTGTGTATCAGGAATCTTCTGGTTCACACGGCTTGGTGTTCGTTCCGCGGAGTCAGCGGCGTCACTCGTTGTATATTTTATACATACAACGATGTCGCCCCGGCGATGTTCATTTATTTTATAATATGTAGCGCGTACGTAACACATTTCTTTCTGTTTCTTATTTCTAGCTAAATCTATTCTGACAAATACCGCATTTATATATATTAGTGCATTTATCCATACAAACCATTGATAATATTCGTGCATAATGTTACAGCAGTCAGATCAGAACAAACATCTATATACTTTATGAATCTCTCAACTACCTCTGAACCACGAAAGTACCTTCAAACGATTACGATCTGTTCATAACAGCTTTACAAAGGTTACTTAAAAAGGAATATCCAGTGGAGATCCAAACATTCTTATTATTATCATTTGAAAACAAAACAAACAAAATAACTTGTGTGGACATAACCTGCTAACTAATTAAAACTATCATAATAATTTTTATTAAAACGAATAATGACCTTTCTTTTAGTTCAATCTCAATTGGTCACACACCTTCCCTGTAAAGTTATTTTAATTTCATCATCAAACGACTACGATAAATTTAAAACTAGTTATCGATTTACGATAACTTGTTAATAAATTCACTAATTAGAAAAATAAAACTTGGTCACTAGCGCTTAGAAAAACTATTACAGTAAAATGGCGAAAAAATATCTGAACGGTATGGTATATATACCAACAAATTAGATAGTCCCCTTTCATTTGACTATCAACTTAGTTTCTATGATATTTTAAACGAGTAGGATTAAGGAAGCAGTGCCCTAAACACTAACACATGCATAGTTTTACACACGCACACATACAAACATTTCCTGCATACACACGATATTTGTAGATCGTCCTTCAGAATTTTTTATTTAAAACTAGCTTTTGCCCGCGACTTCGTCCGCGTTACTTTGGTCAAGAGTAATATATGTAGGTATAGCTGACCAGGCGAACTCTATTCCGTCTTAGAGGCCATAAATAATCAAGTTTTTCCTGTTTCAATCAAACAGAATGATTGACATATTAGTTAGTTGTCAAATCTAATGTCAAAAAAACGTTTGTATGGGAAATAGAAAAGGGCTGTTTTTAGGGTTTTCCCGCAATTATTCCAATTTTCCTCACCTTTTAAACCTTCCCTGAACTTCCAGGAGTATTTCAAGGCTAAAATTAGCCAAATCGGTTCAGCCGTTCTCGAGTTTTAGCGAGACTAAGGAACAGCAATCCATTTTTATATATATATATAGAAGATAAGCAGAGAGTGGTTGTGTATACCGCCGCTCTGGCTGCATAGCGGCGCTAGCATAATGTTTCGTTTTTACATTGATAGATGGCACTTATTAACAAATCATGAATCAAAAGTCATTTTAAATGTCTATAAACATTTGTGTTTCGTAATGTTTAATTAAAAATATGTAAGTAAATTCTTACTTACATATTTTTAATTATAATTTATAAACTATATAGTTTAATTGTCATGTGTGTAGGGTATGCAGTGCTTATTTGCATCTATGGTGTGCACGCCACTGGATGCAGAATTACACAGTTACTATCAAAATATAACGCAAAAATAACTTGAGTGTTAATTTTTAACAATATTATAAATATTATTATTATTTGGTCACTTGAACTAGAAGAATTTGATAGAAATAATAAAGAAAATGTACAATATGCAATCGTTAACAGATATTACATCATTCCAATTATCAAAATACAATGATCGTGATATTCATTATCGAAATACGTTTTCGTTCGCGTGTTACCAAAACTCATTCGAGCAACAACTTCCCCGTGCTCACTTTCACCGGCACTAATAATAAACAACTTTTAACCGTTAATTGCATAAATTGGTTTGCGGTTAATATTATTTTATAAAATAACCAACATTTTTTTCATTTTGTTTTTATGTCATAATGACAAATCAAATTGTCAATTTTGCCGCCTATTATATTTTTTTATTAATGCTGAATTGGTAAATGGCGTAGATAAATTATGCTTGTTACCAATCGTGTAAAATAAAATAGTAATAAACGTAAGTATATAAAATATAACAATTATTCAAATTTATGTTTAAATAGGAACACAACACTAATAATAATATAACATCCCATAGGAAAACACTTTTTTTTGTTGTTAAAGTGACTGTTAAATATTTATACAAAAATTATACATATATAATTAATGAAATCGACATTATTCGTTTTCTAATTACTTAAGCTTTTGCAAAATTTGCATCTTTACAGACGTCACTACTCTTTATTAATATTATTAATTAAATTAAAGGTATTCAATATTCATTTCACACATTTTTTTTACAATTATTAAAATAAAAACGCTATAAGTTTGACGATGTCAATATTTATAACGAAAACAGTGTTCAATTAAGGGGTTGTCCATTAATCACGTGATCTTTTTTAGCATTTTTTAACCCCCCCGCCCCCATTGGTGATACGTAGTGAGGTTTAAGACCAACCCCCCTCCCCCTCCTCAACATCACGTGTATTTTTAGTACCTACAACGAATCTTAAAATTTTCTGAATATTATCTTAATTTAATTACAGGTATAAACTATAATCTTATTTTATTCTGCAATTAAGGACCATAATAAATTAATATTTGTTTTAAAAAGGCGCGTTAGACGAAAAAATAAATACACGAGATATCTTACTACACCCCCCCTCCCCCTTGTGTTATTTTCGTAATTTTTATCAAACCCCTCCCCCCCCTTTCAAGCCTCACGTGATTAATGGACAGCCCCTAAGTAATTGTAACCTTATCACAAGTTCGCAATGGCAAACTAAACACACTCAGCTTGACGTATCCATTGAGATACTACAATAATACTATCAAGTAGAAAGAATTAATGAATCATAAACTGGCAACTGTGCATAATCATATATATATACAGGGTGACTGGTGAATTACTATCAATATTTAAGGAGAATACTCGGTACATGATTCACATTCGAATTATGTAAAAAAATAGGTACTTAATTTTTGACCAAATTTCCGTATAAATAAATAAAGTGTTGACACGTTCCAACTGTTCCAAGTGTGGACGCTTGCGGCGGCGTGCTGATACAACACCACGCCGCCGCACGCGAGTGTGTGAGTGTGTGTGTATACCTAATCTGTAGGGTGTTCACACGATGCGTAATTAATTACACAAATTTTGGTTAACTTTACTTAGAAGTTTATTAATATTTATGTTATATTAATTTTTATTTTGTCATATATGATCGTCAAATATCACGTCCTCAAGTATCGATAGTAATTCACCAGTCACCCTGTATATATTCTAGTGTAACTGTAAAATCGAAACGTCAAAATGGCAGCAACGGTAAAATGTTTGTTTATATTAAAAATAACCCATTTGATAGATAATAATGTTGATATTGTTAAAAAGAAATTCTTCATAGCATTACTAAGTTATAATTTAATAAAATCGTGACTGATTTGACAATACTTGGAGTGATAGAAGAAATTAATCAAACGACAATTACTTAGGCGATTATTTAAGAAACTAATTATTATATGATGATTCTAAGATCAAATATCCATAAGAAATTATATCTGTCACGTAGTATGATATTGTATTCTTTTTATATAAAGTTAATCTTGACATTTGAAAGTGTTTATTAACGAATTTTTTTGTGAAATCTTCATAATATGACATTTAATACGTGAATGTTTGGATGAAAAACTATACAGATAGAAATTAAAAGAACAGTTTTGAGGGTTCCGTATCAAAACTCCAAAAACTTAAACGGAACCTTATTTGTAGCTAAAACGTCGCAGTCGTAATAGTTTATAAGAAATTTATTTTCGTTTTCTTATATTAATATGTAAGGAACCCGTGGTAAAACAGACTGATTCACCCCAGGCCAGTTTTTTTATAATCTCAATATAATATTACGGTGAATCATCAGTTATTATTAAAGATATAACGAATGAACTAATTTTAACTTATCAAGGTAACAATAACATGAAGGCTTGAAGAATCAGTTAGCTAAATGCTGGGAGTGTTTTTAAAAGATAATAAACACGTTACTTTAAGATATTTTAGTAATGTTCTATAATTTGAATTAATTTAAAAGGTGAATTATTGTCGAAACAAAAGTGTAAATATAAATATAAATTTATTTTGCTTTTATTATGTTTTTAAATTTATAGCTGGTAACAAATTTGTCAGAAAAACTAATTATGATATGACCAAAACAATGGAAACAAAATTTGTTAGTTATTTTGGTTAAGATTAAGATAATAATGTTAAATTTTATATAGATAATCGCCAACGTCCATACCACGTTGAATACACCGGTTCTCGTCCGATCACCGAAGTTAAGCAACGTCGGGCGCGGTCAGTACTTGGATGGGTGACCGCCTGGGAACACCGCGTGATGTTGGCTTTTTGTTGTTTTTTATTATGTATATTATTTGAAAAAATGTCTTATATTATTATTATTATTATTCAAACTTGTTATTACAAAATTTCATCACTTCTTTTACTTTTGTAGAAGAATTTTTTTTTCAACTTCGAAAGTTTACATAAGTCTTCCATTTGTAACCGAGTCATTAATTTTATCTCAATATACTATCTGATATAAATACAGTCAGTGTTCGCTCTATTACCGAATACCTTTCTCTGCTACACACGCGACCTATATTCAGATACAATGTGATAAAACTCTAGTCTAATTAACAGTGAAAAGAATTACATTCAATGCAGCGATTTCACGAGCAACGCCGCCGGCTAGCAGCTGTTAATGAAATAAATCAAAGTACTCATTATGCGATAGTTTACAAGAGAAATTTGACATTGGATAACGTTACGAATTCAGAAATATAAATTTTACTTTTGTTAAACATTCCTCGGAATTATTTCCAATGAATTTTGTAAGAATATATAAATTAAAAAACAAATTAATTATTCATAATAATATAGAAAATATTAATTTGATACGATTGAATTAGTTTAAAAAGATATAACAAAAGAAACGTTCTTCAATTGAGAGATGGAAAAACAATGGATAACAGTGAACTTTGTGTAACTGAAATAAACTATGATCCTTACAAATATTTTTATGACTGAATATACCTGTGGATATTGCCGGGATAAAATTGTAGAAACCTGATACTACATTTAAGTTATATAGTAAAAATATAAATAGCTATTAATTTTGTTCAATTGGAACATTTTGTCAAATAATATAATAAAAAACGACAAAAAGCCAACATCACGCGGTGTTCCCAGGCGGTCACCCATCCAAGTACTGACCGCGCCCGACGTTGCTTAACTTCGGTGATCGGACGAGAACCGGTGTATTCAACGTGGTATGGACGTTGGCGATTAAGATTGTAAAATTTAATATTATTTTCTTAATCTTAAACAAAATAAACAAATTTTGTTTTCATTAAATAACAATGTGTTTCATCCATATTTTATCTTATTTTAAGGTAGTATTGGTGAATTTGTAACTGACTATATATTTTAAACATAAAAAAGCAACATAATTTAATATTTATAATATCTTTATTTGTAGTTATCTTTATATTTATGTTTTGGTGTACATATAATGCACGGTCTGTTGAAATTATTCACGTAGCATTAGGTTAAACTTATACATATTTTAATGAAATATTAATTTGTTTATTATAGAAGGCGGATATGACGAGTGATAATACAAATATTAAATTAGACAAACAAATAAATAACGTTTTTTTATGAGAAAACGATTTGTTATAATTTAAAAAGTATTAAATATCAAAATATATATGATCACTTCAATCAAAGTACTAAAAACTACTTATAATTAGAATTTTTCTCTTAACATAAGTCTAAACCTACTACTTTTGTTATTCGTATAGTTTCAATTTTTCAGTGTTACTGGTGACGCTGTCAAAGTCAATAAGACAGTATACAAGAAGAACAAAAAACTATTTTCATTCCTCATACTCGAAAAGTAGTGTTGTTTTGATCTGGGTGGAAAATGCTAAAATCCTAGGGCAGGAAAAACTCATACAAATTACTTTACAAATGAATTTCAAACGAAAAACTACTGTCAGCTGACATTATATGTAAAAATAAATAAATGCTGAGGCCATGCGATTTTCTAAACAGCCAGTGTGAACTTACTTAGCGCAACTAGTAGATGTTGTATTATCTTTGGCGCGAACTTCTTTGAGGAGAATAAACCTCGACGAATACGCGGTGAATTCCATTATTATACAGGGTGACTAGTGAATTACTATCGATACTTGAGGACGTGATATTTGACGATCATATATGACAAAATAAAAATTAATATAACATAAATATTAATAAACTTCTGAGTAAAGTTAACCAAAAGTTATGGAATTAATTACGCATCGTATGAACACCCTACAGATTAGGTATACACACACACACACACACACACACACACACACACACACACACACACACACACGCGCGCGCGCGGCGGCGTGTTGTTGTATCAGCACGCCGCCGCACGCGTCCACACTTGGAACACTTGGAACGTGTACACACTTTATTTATTTATACGGAAATTTTGACCAAAATTAAGTGCCTATTTTTTTTACATAATTCGAATGAGAATCATGTACCGAGTAGTCTCCTTAAATATTGATAATAATTCACCAGTCACCCTGTATATATATACATATTGGTTGTACAGTTAAGGCAGAGGTGGCCTAGTGGTTTAAAAGGCCCGCCTCTCATGCACGAGAGCACGGGTTCGATCCTGGCCCAATGTGATTTTTTCGAGTCATATGTACTTTCTAAGAATATTTAGACATCACTGATTAATGCATTCCCAAAGAGGGTTGATGTCAGGCAGGCGGCCGGTCGTAAAAACAATTAGCCAAAACTATTCACAACATGTAAGGCAGACCCTGGCTAAAGCTGGGAAATTGCCATCAAGAAGAAGACATATATTGGTTTTACATGTCTTTTATAATATGTCATGAGCGTTCGTAATTATTATAATTTGTATATGAACAGAAAAATTTTTAAACAAATAATGTCTTCATTAATTTTACGCGACGGTAATTCTATGGGATGAATATATACAAACATACATATAAAAGTATTTCTATCTATATTATAATTCGTCGCTATTGTCACTTGTTTCTTTGAATAAGAACCTTCCATTACATTGATCTATCTGTCTTAGGAGTCAAACTTCTAAGTCTAAATAAACTTACTACGGGTTCTCATCCTTACTACAAATACGTACCATCTCGAGTTTTTTACCCACAAACGACGATATGAACGTAGCTTTAACAATAAAAAATGCAATGCTCCGTATTTGGTGATGCATATTCTTCGCATACTGATGTCAAAATTCCTATATTTATATTTAAAGTAATTAAATAAAAATGTTTAATTCTTTAGTCGTCTTTATCTTATTAGTTCGGAATGACCTTCGATACTTCAAGAGGGTATAGACAGCTTATACATGACTTCATGACTTCAAGGCTAGATATACAAGAACATATATACATATATAATTTATCAGGTAAAAAAAACTTATTAAACATATTTACTTAAGAATATAAGCGTAAGTGAAACTGCCCACACTACTTTATAGATTTAAATCACACGAAAAAGTTTTAATTTAAAAAGTATTGATTAAACAAATTGTAATTCAACTTCAAACACAACATTACTTGTAAGTCGGAATGTGTAGGTTGCTAATTTTGTTTAGTTTAAAAGATATTATACTGTTTTGTAATTGCCATTTAAACAACACTCGTAAAATGCACATCTAACACTGACCTTTACATTACGAATTACTATGTATTTCATTCAACGTTATTTTTACAAAATATTTTGCTTATTTTAAGTTGTCTAGCCTTATTCGTTATTAAAACTATTACACGACCTTATTATTCTGTTTTCGTTGTTTTTCTATACTTTTGACACTCGATTAATTACAAGAAAAAATTGGCGCGAATTTTTTTTGTCATAAATAAACCGACAGATAATAAGTAATAGCATTTGTAGAGACTGTTGTTATGAAAGAAAAAAAAACAAATTTGTAATCTATGTCAATTCTTTGTATAATACATAAATAGATTAATAAAAAAGGTTTTATATATTATTATAAATATAATATAAGTATAAGTAAATAAAAAATAAATTATTCATTTCCTGTCAAACAGTTCCGAACCACTCAATAAGACCCTAATTTTTGAGGATCATAACGGTATTATTTGGGACAACGACCTTTCGTGTAAGTAGGACACGAGACGTAGCAAATATCTTAAACAGTTTCAACTCAATTGTTAAGAAATCACTGTAAAATGTAAATTTTAATCCTTTATGCAAAACAACTGGTATACTGTTCCAAATCTTTTCTCTAATGACGTGTATTGTTTGAACTTTCCAATTTTCTCGCAACATTTAACTAAATCACTGTACATAATACGGCATTGACGATAATAATTCTAAAAATGTAAGACGGACCTTGCATAGACAAAAAGCGAAAGTCTCTTTTTGTACCTTGAATCACTACCGTATGTGACAGTAGAGTGAAAGAAGAAATGGCGGCCATTGCACCATTCGTTGTCAGTTCTGACGTCGCCGTGCGTTTGTGTCGACGTGTTGTGTACTTTTAAATTATATTATGTTTTTCGTACAATATATAATATAAAATTAACATAATAAAACAATGATGGATTTAAAAGAGATTATAAAATGGTTCATACCGTGTTTTCATCTGTTGCTGAACTATCTCTCGTTTAAAATGGATGTGCGTGTGACTGTTTTTTGTTTGTTATTAGTTTTCGCGTATCCCAGTTCCGCGGCTAAACTGTATAGCGATGATCAAGTTTCGAGTGTTGATAGTAATTTAAGTAATTTTACCAAAAATATAAATGAAATAAATAATGGCGGCCTTAAAACCGAACAAAATGCTAATGAAATTATCGAAAAGTCGGACGGCTTATTGGATTTTTCGCTCGGTGAGTATTTAAATTTGTTTTATGATTTTATTGAGCTATATAAACTGAATGAAATATTAATTTTAGCTGAAATAAATCAGGTCAGTTATTAAAAAAATCATTTTCCATTCAACAAGTGGTAGTTTTTCAATAAATTAGGGCTTAGTAATGCCCACAAGTTTTCAAAATAAAAATCGTACTTCGAAATATTTTAAACCGTTAAAACTTACACAACATTAATGATTTTTCAAATTAATTTGATTAATATTTTTCAATTAATACGTAGCGGGGTTAAGGGTTCAAAGCTTTGATTAAAACTTAGGTACATATAATAATAAGATATATTTCTAAGACATATCTTATATCTAAAACTACATGTTCTATGATATTTCGTTTAATAATAAAAATATAAATATTTTTATTAAACACTGGATGTATTTTTTTGTTTAATACATAGATATAACAGACGTTTAAATTTGGGCGCTAAAGAAAGTAACCATACTGTTTAAATTAAAATCCAAATATAATTTAACTAAATAAAAACTAACAAGCAATTTTAATAATTAAATTATAAGTCATTAAGATTTCGTGTTACGAGTTCAGTCGTACTAAGTTTTATTAAGAAAATAATATTTAAAATTCAGATCCTTATATACTACTTTTCAACAGAGTCGCTATCAGAAAGAAATATACAAAGTATTTTAAAACAATACATATAGTAATATTTGCGGCCCTTTTATTTTAACATATATAGCTATTGCAACGCCATCTGCCGGGCAGATATGTTAATCTAAATTTATGGTGAGAAAAACAAATGCATACAAAAAAAAAATTCATTGAAATCGGTCCAGCCGTTTAAGAGTTCAGTGATACACACACACGTACAGTAGAAATATATACAGGGTGACTGGTGAATTACTATCGATACTTGAGGACGTGATATTTGACGATCATATATGACAAAATAAAAATTAATATAACATAAATATTAATAAACTTCTAAGTAAAGTTAACCAAATAATTAAATATAATTCGCAAACAAACAGAGCAGAAACCTGACGTCCATTAGTTTTCTCTTTACCTATTTATTAAAAAAAACATCGTCTACCATTCGTCTCGTTATAATCGCCATAGAAATGTTTCACGGCTATTAAATTAATATAAAAAATACATCTTTATAGAAAATTTAACAAAATAATTGTTATGATTTAACAATATTAGGGAAGGAATCGTTAAAATAATTGAATTATCGATTTATGTTACCGAGACATCGATTGATAGAAATTAATCGTTATTTTATTTCTTATATAAAAGTTATTTTACATTTTTTATATTGGAATAAACATAAAATTATGTAATAAAATAGTTTATGTACAAAGATTTGCTCGAAATCATTTTTATGATAAAAACTTTTGTATATAGAATTGGTGAAAGTATTATTATATACATACCAAAAGTAAATAAGTTATAAGATGCAAAAATATAAAATAATTAAAATAAAGCTAAAGTGTTATTATTATTCTTCTTCTTCTACCAGCCAATTTCCCAGCTTTAGCCAGTTTCTGCCTTACATGTTGTGAATAGTTTTGGCTAATTGTTTTTACGACCGGCCGCCTGCCTGACATCAACCCTCTTTGGGAATGCATTAATCAGTGATGTCTAAATACTCTAAAGTACATATGACTCGGAAAAATCATATTGTTACTTGCCAGGTCCTAGATCGAACCCGCGCCCTCATGCATGAGAGTCTGGCCTTTAACCACTAGGCCACCACTGACTTATAATTATATTAAATAAAAATGAATACTTAATGAATATTATATGACTTAATACTTAAAAAAATCTGATTTAGTTCGTAATTGGTATAATTAAATATTCAAAGTGTTCCTTAAAAACCAATACATACTAGAATATTAATACAATGCAGTCTTGTAAAGTATGCTTAATACGAGTGTCTTACTACGTACGACGCGTTTCCCGTTTTTCATACAATAACGTGTAAAAATCATATAAAGTGATAAGATTTATTAATCAAAAACTGTTAACGCTGCGTATGTAGTGAAGAACTTGTGGTAGGTATGTATAAAAAATATAGGTTTCTATAGAAATTAGAACAATAGTAAATTATAAGTATAGTTGTTCATTTAAATCAAATATTATGACAGAGAATAAATTCCTCATCATTCCATGTATTCACGGTGCGTGTGTCGGGTCCATCGTTGTAGTGAGAGGAGCTTCAACAGTGACTGGGACTTGTGACCCAGGTGTAGGTTTAAGGGTCCCTATCTAACGCGCGTTAAACGCTTACTTCCACCGTCCAAGCTCCTCTTTCTACTAAATTTGTAAAGAACCTATTAGGGCTGCCTTTGAAGTGCGTTCTAAGAATGAATTGATATTAGTTCTGGACAGGCCCAAGTCTTTTAGTAGGTTGCAGAGAGATTTTGTTGTCGAATCGTCCTTATTATGATAAAATATATTCGTTTTTATTAGTTATCGACAATGACCTAAAAAAATCTTATTTAATATATCGAAGGCTTTAAATTTATTAATATTTAAATATATTATATTTAAGCAGAGCGGATGCTAGATTTTATATCTTATATGAATTCTAAATAAATGTCATATTAATGATAAGTAAGATTCATTTAAACTAATATTTTTCGGATTTTTACTTCACAACAAACGTCGGGTGTATGTAGTTTATTATCAAAAATATATAATTTTCTATCTTCTATCTTCTATATATATAAAAATGGATTGCTGTTCCTTAGTCTCGCTAAAACTCGAGAAAAGCTGAACGGATTTATCTTATCTTAGTCTTGAAATGTTCGTGGAGGTTCAGGGAAGGTATAAAAGCTGAATAAAATTTATTAATTTCCGGGAAAACCCTAAAAACAGCGCTTTTTTATTTCCCATACAAACGGTTTTTTGACATTAGATTTGACAACTAACTAATATGTCAATCACTTTGTCGCACTTTAAAACACGGAGATTTATGGCTTAAAGGTAAACACCAAAAATATAAATAATACCTACATAATTTATTTCTTGATTGAGGCGGTACGAAGTCTGCCGGGTCAGCTAGTATACAATATAAATAATATCTTTTCTTCAAGCCATCGTAGCAAGACTATACCCGGAAAGTATAAGGTTTTTATTCATATATGTACATACCTTATTGATTTTTAAGATTTATTAGGTAAAAACAGAAGACTGTTTATCTGTAACAAAAGATTAAGTGGGTAGGTAAAGATGTTGTAGAAAAATTATATATATACTTACATATTTCTTTATATACATAATTCTTCTGTGAGTGTGTATGTCACTGAACTTCTCTCAAACGACTGGACCGATTTTGATGAAATTTTTTGTGTGTGTTCAAGGGGATCTGGGAATGGTTTAGATTCACAATTTCGTCCGCTGGACAATGTTTTTTTTAATTAATTTTTAAATTATTAGAAGTAGTTGTTAGTGTCTTCTAGTATTATTATAATGTTTAAGTAACTTTTTTGTTAGTGATTTTTCGTATACGACTTTTATTTTTAGATATGATTCCGAAAATAAAAAAATATATAATTATTTATGAATATACCTATCATACAACAATGTAAAGAGTCTTTATCACATTAGAAGTAATGAATAATTTTATACTTTACTCGCTATTGTAATAAATATAAATTTTTCACGATAAATATATTTCGGGCCTTACCTTTTTGTGGTTATTTTAAAGTAAATATATTTTAAACGTTTCTTATAAATAATTTTCGCAATATTTTAAAATAATTTCAATTATTATATTATCCATATTCTCTAAATTACTATATCTCCATCATTATGAGGGCAGATTAACTTGTAATAGACACAATTTATATACATTGCAACTTAAGAAAACCATCTCAGTATATCAATGTAAATTTTTTCTATATAATAAAAATAAATGTACAAAAACATTGACCTATATATACATATATATTGGAAAGTTATATGACGAATGATAGATATATATCACAAATCCATTTCATTTCTTCAAGTAAAATATCTTGTATTGGAGAAAACAACTTAAAACTACATTAACCCGAATGACATCAAATGATTTATTTATAGTAAGTAGGTCTATATACAACAATTGTATGTACTTACATAGTACATACGAGGAAACTGGCGAAATTTACGTCAAAACTATTCAAGGTGGCACTTTACTTGGCGTTATAATAAGACCATGTGTGGATGATTTATTCGTCTTTATTTGACATATTTGCACAAGTAATACATCCACAAGAAGCGAAAACGTATAGACGTATTGTGACGCTAAGTGTGGATGTAGTGTTTGCGCTATTTGGACTACGTACAAATATTTGGACAAATGCGGGGAATACGCAACGCCAAGTGAAGTACCTTTAGATGAACGAAAAACTATTAATGCTGTGTTTTATATAAAGCGAACTTTGATCATACTAAAGAGATTTTGATAAGGTTTAGTTAAAATTAATAGTATATTATAAATGAGAATTCTGTGACAGAGAAGAAATAAAGTATAGAAATAGTAGTTATTATTATGAAGACCAATTTTTTTATGAATAAAATATGTGTCCTTGTATTTCTTGTATAAAAAGTAAAGTATAAATTACTCCACAAACTTAAATTAAGGCTTATACTAATAAAATTAATAAAGAAAATTGCGTATTAAAAACGTGCGTTACATTATTTTTCACTGGATCTTATCTTATTTAAGAACGTCGTTTGATTTTTTTAATTATATATTATGACAATAAACATTAATTTTATTTTTATTGTTAAAAATAATAATTATTTCGTTGTCATATTTAGGACCATGTTAATAACGTCACTATAATATATACTCATACTGAATTCCTGCTTATTTTATACCAGGAGATTTTTTCCTTTTTTTTCTGGATACTCTCGACAAAAAAGCTCTTTGTAAATAGAGTGAATT
Source organism: Danaus chrysippus (assembly GCA_916720795.1). NCBI lineage: Eukaryota > Metazoa > Arthropoda > Insecta > Lepidoptera > Nymphalidae > Danaus > Danaus chrysippus. Next base: position 1,386,996 of record CAKASE010000070.1, read on the forward strand.
GACCTCAGCCTTTCGGTAGTGAACCTTTTTTTAGACATGGGTCCCTTTTTCCGGCCCTGAAGTTGATATTGGTGGTTCTATCTAATTTTCTTTTGTCAAAATCCATCCCATATAAATATGCTATAGAACAACAAACCTCTATTTGATTGTACATTGTGTTGTTGAGATCATCTCCGTGGATGCATGACATGAGTCGACTATATAGTGTTCATTTACTTTACTCGTAAAATAAGAGGATATTCTAAATATTAACCTTTAGAAGGATTGCAAAACAATTAATTAGTTTAATATAATGAGATCTAAGACTTTTGTTAGTATAGTATAAATGAAACTAATATTTTTCGAATATATGTACTACTTGTTTTTTATTATTTTAACTAGATACTCCCGACGTAATTACTTTTCAGCATCTCATTCGTAGTACGTACTTTTAAAAATAATAAAATACTCGTACTTATCCGAAAAATATTATGGTTATACTTTCATTCATTTTAATTGACCTTGACTCTATCTATGTATATTATAGTCAGTGGTGGCCTAGTGGTTAAAGGCCCGCCTCTCGTGCATGAGGGCGCGGGTTCGATCCTGGAAAGTACCAATGTGATTTTTCCAAGTCACATAAACTTTATAAGAGTATTTAGACACCACTGATAGATGAAGGAAAACATCGTGACGAAACCTGGACTTATATCAAATTATAAGTTTGAAATCACCATCCCGTTAAGCAAGCGTGGTGATTAATGTTCAAACCTTCTCCATGTGAGAAGAGGCTCAGCAGTGGGCTCTGATAGGCTAATGACAACTATATCTATACGTATGAATCTTTCTCCACACAGGTCGTACCTTCGGTCGTCCCTTCAAGAAGATGCTGCAAGCGATGATTCCTCTCGCATTCGGTATGGGTTCAGCGGCCACGTGGGCGGTTGTGGCCGCTCTGGTGGGCATCAAGACATTGGCTGTGACGCTCATCATATTGAAGCTACTCCTCATGGCTGGAGCTGCTAAGGTAAGATGGGGGGAACATTCAATACCATAGCTTTATTTATACTATCACACATAAAACTAACGTCGCAGGTATGAAAACCTCTCATCATTCCATGTATTCACGGTGCGTGTGTCGGGTCCATCGTTGTAGTGAGAGGAGCTTCAACAGTGACTGGGACTTGTGACCCAGGTGTAGGATTAAGGGACCCTATCTAACGCGCGTTAAATACAGAATACTTTCCGTATGTAGTTTATGAAAACTTGTGTTATATACCGATAGTAAAATTAAATTTCGTTGATTGAAATTTAGGAAGAAAATACAGGAGAATTGTTTGTTATAAAAATTATATTCACTAGTCGAGATGAAATCTTTGAATAATAAAAAATATTATTTTTAAAATTAAAATTAACGTAACATAATATTTATTTATATCATGTTTATAAGTAATATAGTTATTAAAATTCTAAGTCTTTTTTTAGATTCCTATAAAAAATCTACTTCTTTTACGAGTTAATTAAGAACAATTTTAAAATATCTTAGTTTTTAATCACCTATATCAAATTTCTCGTAACACTTCTATCAAAAAACCTGATTTAGTGACCAAAATTATTAAAATATAATACAAGAACCCACATATCATTCGGTCAATATAGAAAGCTACTTTCTTTATAATCATAAGAAAGAGATAGATATTATTATTGAGACGAGTAGGTCAAGGCCACTCGACATCATAAAACTTGCGAAATCACCTCATCTCCATATGAAATTAAAATTTTATATTTAATACATGTCATTGACATATATCGCCATATTGAAAGTAATGTCACGGTGACTGTCAAGTTCATTTTTAAATGACGTTCAGAAATATAAAAAGTATTGGGCGAGACACGTTCAGAAACCTTCATTAATTATTTTATTTTATTGATAGGTCGCCATTGCTAAAATTCTATCTCAATGCGTTCCACATGACTCTCCCAGATCAGAGTAATTTAGTAATATAGGGTAAAAGTACCGAAAAAACTTGCTATATCTGTGGAAAGGCAGTTGGAACTGCTAAGCATCTGCTGGTGAGATGTAAGGTACTCCTGGACAGCGGTCAATACTCGCGTCGTCACGATAGGGTTCATAGAAGTCATACGTGAAGCGGTTAGTCTTTCGGTAGCCAGAGCGCAAAAGGAAATAACCACAAACGAACGATCAGTAGGTTTTGTGAGAGAAGGCACCAGGGCTATAAAATCAAATGTCAAGCCTTACTCCATCCTTAAAGCGGCGTCGGATTGGACTATAATGATGGACACGTATGAAAAACAATATAAAATCCCCGAGGATATTTGTGCGTCGGCCTCCAGACCGGATATATTTTTGTATTCGCGAATTTTAAAGCGCGTAGTGATGATTGAGCTTAAACCAACATCCCCAAAGACCATACCATCAAGGTCAATAAGTATTACGAGCTCACTAACGAACTAACTCGAAATAGGTTCGTCGTTGATTTGTACGCGGTAGAGGTGGGAGCGAGAGGTATAACAGATAAATCTCTCTACAACCTACTAAAAGACTTGGGCTTGTCCAAAACTAACATAAATAATTTCTTTGAGCGTACTTTGAAGGCAGCCCTAGTAGGTTATTTACAAATTTGGTAGAGAGAGGAGCTTGGACGGTGGAGGTGAGTGTTTAACGCGTGAAGCTCGTCTCTAATATTATTAAAATTATGGTATATATAAGTAAATCGATTGTGAGACTAAACCTCTCATCATTCCATGTATTCACGATGCGTGTGTCGGGTCCATCGTTGTAGTGAGAGGAGCTTCAACAGTGACTGTGACTTGTGACACAGGTGTAGGTTTAGGGACCCCCCCTATCTAACGCGCGTTTTATCTTATACGAATTTAACTTTAAGACGTAAATTGTGTAATGACTCGTTATATTTTAATATTTATACTACATACAATATAAAAAATACCAAAAATATCACAGAAGTATTCCATCTTGGCTCCTGAAGTAATTAATTAACTTTGTCATAGAAAATTAATACTTACTTTTAGTTTTATTTAATTTATTTTCATGACAATGTTTTTTTAAGATTTTAATGTAAATTGGGCAGTATTTGAATATAATGAATTCAAATACTGCCCAATTTACTTGTCTTGTTAACGATAATATGAATAAGTTTTTATTAATTTTCAAGAGTGATAAAGTGGAGTTGAAATAAAAATTCTTAATTATTTTCTATATCGAAGTAATGCTCAGAAAGTTCCACAAATGTCAAATGTTTAAGCTTATTTGGAAGATGAAATCTGTGTAGTAACTGACTCAAAATAAATAAAATGAGAAAATGTGAATTAGTATGAGAAAGTTAACAAACTAATTGTTCTTTTGGTACCAATCAAATAATTTTAATTAAGACTATAATGTTGTATACAAGTATTAGCATTTTGGTCTAACCAAATTATCAACATACATAACATATTAGTTTAATGTTTTTGTTAGTTTGATTGAAAAATGTATTTGATTTAAATTTATATTTAAGTCTCAAGCTTTAACTAAATATTCATGTACTCTCTAAGGTAAATACAATTGAATTTAAAGCGACTTTCATTAAATTTAATATATTCACAGTTCGGTGCATTCTTCGCGTCTAAATCACATTCAGCTCACGACTGGAGTCCGCAGCAGAAGGAAATACATCTTCATATACACAACGGGCACAGTGAAGAACATGTACCTATATGTGAGTATAGCAGCGACATCTAAGGGGCGGTAGTTGTATTACATATGTAGATATAGAATTAAGTTTAAACAGCGACATCTAGTGGCCAATAGTAAAGTTGAAGTGTTACTTTTATAAAGATAGACTGGGTTCAAACACCGCCATCTAGTATGCATTAGTTGAAACTGATATTTCGGCTTTTACTCTTAAATTCCGGGAAGTATTGATTTTATTAAGACGTTCTTAGCAAAGAGAGCCATATATTTGAAACTAATATTTTAGCTAAATATGTATTTTTTAAACTAATTCCTCATATCTTGAAAATTTTTAACAGCGCCATCTAGTACAAGTCAGTATAATTATTAACGTCACCTTTTCGATAATAGATGTCGCTAGCTGTAAAAACAAATGATTTTATGAAACTACTATTTCTAGCTCCGTGGAATAGAGAGGGTATTCAGAACACAGCGGAATCAAAACACGTGAATGTTGTATACGAGCCTTACCCCGGACCACAAACAATTAGCACTCCATACGGACACTACATGAAGATTGACCCAGGGTACCAAATACCTCAATAATCCTACTAATATTATAATTGCGAAAGTTTGTGAGTGTGTGTGTATGTTTGTTACTTCTTCACGCTAAAACGGCTGAACCGATATCTATAAAGTTATGTATACAGGAAGCTGATATCCAGGAATAACACATAGGCTACTTTAGATCCCGGAAATCCGAGGGTAACACCGCGGGGCGCAGCTAGTATTCCTATATAAAATTATTTTTTAGTATAATAGTATATAACTTTCTTGTTAATCCACTACTGCCATTAAGTCGAAAATTATAGAAACTTGTAAATGTGATTTAATTATTAATTAAATTATGTATTTAGTTGATAGTTTGAAAAGTATTAATTAGTTTAAGTTTAAGTTTATTTATTTAGTTACCTTAATACATAGGACTATTTATTATATTTATTGAAGAGAATTACTTTATTGTAAATAATTTATTAGTTAATATTTAATAGAGGTCAAATAAAATTATTTAGTTGTCATTACCACAAACCAAATTCTGGTTTTCAAAGAGGTACATTAATTTTAAATGTTAAAAACTAAATGTCATACTGATTAAATATATTTTTTGTTAATGTTTTATTTATTTTAGATATTACAAACTAATTAACATATCAAAATAAAGTGATTTTTATGAAAATTCTTATCATTTTAATTATCAACATCACCTTTAAAACCGAAATTAAACCTTTCTGACCTTTTTGTCAGATGTCCATAATTTGTGTAACACTTCTACTAGTGTTTTTAGCGGGAATAATGAGATATTATGTTAAATTAAAATATAAAAGTTTTCAGTACAAAGATTCTCGGTGTCCAAGAGTTTTACAAGTATATATAAGTAAGTAAATATGTATATATATTTTTCCATCAATTTAAGGTATATCTCAAAATCAAAAGACTATTTTTGAAGTGAAACTTTTTATATTACGTTCAACAAGGTTGCGTTAAACGTTTAACGCTTATGAAGGGGGGATAAAGAAACAGTAAAAGGGAGTGCGGACAATCAATAGTGACTTGTAAGTAATGTTAATAAAGTTTATTTTAAAGAAACAATAAATTTCCTTAAAAATCAATTTCCATCTTTCCTGTTTTAATTCCAACATTACAAAGTTTCACTTCTTTTATTTAATAATACTTTAGTTATTCGTTTTCTTTGCAAATTCCAAAAAACGTCAATATCAAAGCATCTTCTATGTATGTTATAGTTAACTAACTCGTCATTAACGCTGTAGGTAAGTTTGCAGCCTAACCATATTTCATATCTACTTGGTCCAACTACTGATGCAAAGAATATTGTATTTAAAACAGCATTAGTATAGATAAAAGATATTTAATGACCAATAAGATTTTTTTAATATAAATTAAGGGTAATTTGTATAACAAATATTTTATCTTATACAGTTTCTTACACTAATTTATTGGTTTGCCAAATAATTTCATAGTTTTGATTTCAGATGTCATTATTGTCCTTTTTCTCTGATTTCCTCTCAATAATATATCCTTTTATTTATACAGCTCCCGACATCAGTTTTTCTTCTTCCTGGCAATTTCCCAGCTTTAGCCAGGGCCTGCCAAGCTCCCGACATCAGTTACTTTGCAGCAACAATAATCACGAAAACGAAATGAGAATGCACTTCTCTGTATTAAATATACCTTTAAACTCAAACTATTTCGTGGGTAGTTTGTTAGAAAAATAAAGAGTTCCACTATTTTATGAATATACACTTGATAATTTGTCAAGAAAATTGATTATAAAATCGTGCCTACAAAAATTGCAAAGAAGAGAAATATGTAATAATAAAAAGTAATACATTTTTTTTGAGAAGTAGGTATAAAAACCCTGATCCTATTCTAAAAGTTAATAACTATATAAAGTATAACGAAATATGTTACACCAAAGACTTGAATTCTTTATAATTTAGTTTAAAAAGACTAATCTTTTTCGTTTACTTAAAACTATGAGCCACATTTCAATGAAATATCAACTATTGAGACCTTTAAGATATTCCACTGATCTTTTTCAAAAGGAAGAAAAATAGAATCAGCATTTACTAAAAAAGCCTTTTTTGGGGCGAAAAAATATTTCTAATTTACTCAACTATTGCTAAATGTTAAATAGAAGAGAAATACTTGATCATACATTTCTGTTCAAAATTATAAATAAAGATATAGACAGCCCGCAATTACTTTCAAAACTATACTTAAATGCACCAGTTAAACTCCCAAGAATGCTCGTGTATACTCCATTCAACACAAAAAAATGTAAAAGTAATCTCTCTCATTATTCACCTTTGAATAGAATGACTTTAAAGTTTAACTGTCTTTATAAAGATACTAAAATTGATATATTCTCGGGAAGGCCTCTTGAATTTAAAAAAACAATTCAAAAAATTTTAACTAATGAAGCTTAGATTTTACTTATTTGTTTGTTCTGTATCTAAACTAAAATATATTAAAACCAAAATGTTAAGCTTGTGATGCACTCTGTTACTATTTCAGCATGAAGTGGTTGCCTGTAACTGAAGTAGCACATAGCATCTTCATTGTATTAATTTAAATGTTTGTATTTGTGTATACCTTGTTGGCGATCCAATAAATAAATAAAAAAAAATGTTCCATAACATTTCTTTACTTTAACACTCTTACTATTTCTTTCTCTTTTTCTGGACATACTGTATTTTAGACTATTTATTATATTTTTTTCTACATATATAGCCTTTTTCCAATTGGGTTAGAATTTTCTACCACAATAAGTCGATATCTAATTATTAAGTCTAGGATAAAGAAGTCTTTGGTTGCTATTTTCTTGTTTCTTCTATATCATATGGCAGCATGTCTAGTTTTTATACAGGGTGACTGGTGAATTACTATCAATATTTAAGGAGCATACTCGGTACATGATTCTCATTCGAATTATGTAAAAAAAATAGGTACTTAATTTTTGACCAAATTTCCGTATAAATAAATAAAGTGTTGACACGTTCCAAGTGTTCAAGTGTGGACGCGTGCGGCGGCGTGCTGATACAACACCACGCCGCCGCACGCGTATGTGTGAGTGTATGTGTATACCTAATCTGTAGGGTGTTCATACGATGCGTAATTAATTACATAACTTTTGGTTAACTTTACTTAGAAGTTTATTAATATTTATGTTATATTAATTTTTATTTTGTCATATATGATCGTCACAAATCACGTCCTCAAATATCGATAGTAATTCACCAGTCACCCTGTATATTCTGGATTCAAAGACTAATCTTTCTTTGGCAGGGATTCATTTAACTAAAATTACAATTAATAAGTTATCTTCATTTAGGAGTTACAATGATATGAACAAACAAACTGACATCCAAATTTAGAACAGATGAGTCGTGTGTAAATTTATTTCTAGTAAAACCAAGTTAATGTAAATAATACATTACTATTATTACACTACTGATCAAAGGCCTCTTTCTCACATGGAGAAGGTTTGAGCATTAATCACCACGCTTGCTCAAGACGGGCTATATCAAACTTATAATTGTGAAACTACAGGGTGACTGGTGAATTACTATCGATATTTGAGGACGTGATATTTGACGATCATATATGACAAAATAAAAATTAATATAACATAAATATTAATAAACTTCTAAGTAAAGTTAACCAAAAGTTATGTAATTAATTACGCATCGTGTGAACACCCTACAGATTAGGTATACACACACACTCACACATACGCGTGCGGCGGCGTGGTGTTGTATCAGCACGCCGCCGCACGCGTCCACACTTGAACACTTGGAACGTGTCAACACTTTATTTATTTATACGGAAATTTGGTCAAAAATTAAGTACCTATTTTTTTTACATAATTCGAATGAGAATCATGTACCGAGTATGCTCCTTAAATATTGATAGTAATTCACCAGTCACCCTGTATAAGTCCATGTTTCCTCACGATGTTTTCTTTCACCGTATGTCAGTGATGTCTAAATACTCTTATAAAGTACATATGACTCGGCAAAATCGCATTGGTACTTGCCAGGATCGAACCCGCGCCCTCGTGCATGAGAGGCGGGCCCTCTAACCACTAGGCCACCATTGACTGATAAACAATAGTTTGAAAAAAAAATAGTTTCGTTTCAATCAAATAATGTGCTAGGGATTGTTAGAGATGCCTTAGAATTCATTTAAATATTACTATAATAATAGTTGCATATTTTTTTATATTTTGAACCAAAATTACTACAAATTAAAAAGGTTTTAATAATTTCATAATTTAAGTATACTTTTATACTTTGTTATCTTGTTTCCTCTATCGAAAGTTTTTCTAGTGGATATATTTTAAGAGATAAAGTTATCCTTTGTGCATCTCCTCGTTTTATAACACTGTAATTATTTGCACTTTCCGCTACATAAATAAATAAACTAGTCGTATTTACTTGTTTTTGTTGGCATTTTCATATGATTTTTATTAGATAATGACATTAAATATTATTTGTATATGAAAATAATTATAAATTGCCCATAAACATACTCCTTACAGAAATAAATTAATTTAAATATTAAAAAATATCTATAATTAGATTTAGCAAGCTTATATTTACAGTGACAAAAAGACAAACACGATGACGTCACTCAAATATTTGGACATCACCAATTATGTTTCGTTTTAAAAGTAAAGTAAAACAAAAGAATAGAAAATAATATTAGACAAGGTTAAATATTAAATGAATGAAAATTGTGTTTAATATGTTTATTATATTACTTAGTAAAATAGTAGTAGAGCCTAGCTGTGGTCATACTACAGCTCGAACATGTTCTGTCTCGACCGTAAGTACCACCCTCTCACAGAAGATCGGCGTGAAGTAGTCTTTAATGACTGCGTTTCATACGATGAGTGAGAGAGACGATTGTCCTTTTCTTATTCCCATCCCTTCCTGCCCTTCCCTTTTTTTCCTTTTCCCAACCTATCCTTCAAAAATAAGGGTGGCAACACGTCCGCAATATAAAAACAAAATTGAAATTTCTTCCGTTTAGGTTTAACTTTATGTTTATTGCAAAATTGCTAATATCCATTAGAATTCCGTTACGTGCAGATTCTTATTTAACTCCTCTGGTGACCTAATTTTATATTTTATGACTGGTACATTGCAGGAATAATCTCATAAATTGCAATATATACTTTTATTCCAATATAAAATGAACTCCACCATGAATGAAAGTTCTTTTAAAGAAAGCTTCACTACATTTTGATTGTTAGCATAGAAATCGCTTATATTGCTCTCAAAAGTCTAGCAAAGATCATATTTTGCAAAAATTAATTTTGAATAAATAAATTAATTGAATGTTTCATGCAACTAAGAACATTGACAAAGGAAAAGTATATAGGAGCATTATAAACAATATACATCTCTGCACCTTCTTTAAAGACTGCTTTAAAGACTTGACTGATGATGAAGCGTTATTAATATACAGGGTGACTGGTGAATTACTTTCGATACTTGAGGACGTGATATTTGACGATCATATATGACAAAATAAAAATTAATATAACATAAATATTAATAAACTTCTAAGTAAAGTTAACCAAAAGTTATGTAATTAATTACGCATCGTGTGAACACCTACAGATTAGGTATAGACACACACACACACGCGTGCGGCGGCGTCGTGTTGTATCAGCACGCCACCGCACGCGTCCACACTTGGAACACTTGGAACGTGTACACACTTTATTTATTTATACGGAAATTTGGTCAAAAATTAAGTACCTATTTTTTTTATATAATTCGAATGAGAATCATGTACCGAGTATCCTCTTTAAATATTGATAGTAATTCACCAGTCACCCTGTATAACTTAGTCTGAGACGTCTGTGAGTCAAAATATCGTAAATAATGACCAAGTCGTAGGAAAAAAAATAGTAAATAATAATAATATAATAAAAAACGATTGAAGAATGTTGTTATATGTATGATTAACATTAATTGATGCTTCCTGCATCGATAATATAACAAAATAAAGATTCATCATCATCATCAGCCTATCAGAGCCTACTGCTTAGCAAAGGCCTCTTCACATGGAGAAGGTTAGAGCATTAATCACCACGCTTGCTCAAGACGGGTTGGCGATTTCATACTTATAATTGTAAAATTATAAGTCCAGGTTTCCTCACGACGTTTTCCTTAAATACTCCTTCTTCTTCTTCTTCTTAAATCCTTGTCTAAATACTCTTATAGAGAGAAAACATCACATTTTTACTTACCAGGTTTGCCCTCATGCACGAGAGGCGGTCCTTTAACCTCCAGGCCAACACAAACAACTAAACATTATTCCTTACGCATAAAAACATTGTGTTATCATTTTAAAATGCTATACTGTATAGGAATTATAAAAATAATACAGTTAATTCACCTTAACTCCTGCATTCAGGTTTTTAGAAGTAATAATTGAATATTAAAATTTTAACTAACTAAAACCTACAATTTAATAATAAGCAAACAATACGAGTATATTCGAATAGAGTTCTTTCACACACGTTGAATGCCTAAAAACATATGTATACCTTACCTCCCTATATATTTATTTATACCAAATAGGTATAGCAACAGATTGTCTTGTATTATAATATATATAAAGATATATTCCAAAGTATGTATAATTAAGTTTAGTTTGACAGAAGAATTCAACAAGTCATATTACTATATAGAAACTTGATTTATAAAACGACTTTCACTGTTTTAATATACATTGTTGTGATTTAATAATTTTTGAAGGCTGTACTTATTAGGTTTAATAGAGATATCTATTTTAAAAATCTAACGAAGGAATCTGTACGGGATAAAATATAAAAATAGGCTTATAAAGTAGGTAGGTATTAATAACTTTTTATTACATTTTCAGAAAGTTTTTTCTTAATATCTGTTCTTTAGATATATTTATATAAAAAATACATAAATTACTTATTACTTACATTTAATTTATGTAAAACATATTCAATAATTTTTTTATTGTAAAAATATATATAACCTTCGTCGTATATCATTAATTCGTTTTGACAGCTGACAGACGTCAGATTTAGCGCCAATTTTTTAAAGATCCGATATTATTCAAAAATATAGATAATTTAATATGAAACTGTGAGATTTATGTATTTATAATGTTAATATAATTCTAATAGCCATTCCGTCGACTCCAAGGGCGCCGGGTCGGGTGACGTCACACTGAACTAGCTACACACACACACACACATAGAGACAGATTAGTTCGTCATATTGGCATTATTGAGGACATTTGAACATATTACAGATTATAAAATAAAATAAGGCTTAGCTTTTAGTAATTAGTTTTTTATGTATGAAAAAATACTTGTGTAATTTCTTAAAAATTTGGTCACTTTAGTCACTTTATTTAAAATAATTATTTCTACGTGATTCAAAGTAATATTTTATAAAATACCACAATTTTATCTGTATTTAATAATATTAATATACCCAATTTTAGAATTAATATCTGTTCTATCATACAAAAATCACTGAACGGGTTTTTACGAAACATGAAATCAAATAACAAGAAGTAGAATTAATAGAAAATAACTCAGAGTCATAGATATTGTAAGAAAAGTTTTTAAGGATTAATATGGATAATTATTGCTCTTTCACGCAGAAATTACTTTACCTCATTTGATGAAACTTCACAATGATTAAACTAAGACGAATGGTATAATTTTAGTTGAAATTACAAGCATAACTATTATATCGTGTTTAAAGCTACCGGACAATAGATGTCGCTGATAGTCGTATAACAACTATAATTTTAAAACAAGTACATTTCTCTTTAATCATAATTCTAACTTAAAAACTAAGATATCCATTCCTAATATAATTGTATATTATACACAAGGTATATTCCTTTACATAAAACTGTGGACAAAATAAAAATGTTAACGAGTCGGTTAGCCACATTAATACGCCATTAAAATTCCGATTTTGTACCAAAAACGTGTTTAAAATATTCACGTTTATACCACTCGTTGTATGGCGGACATTTTGTTACAGACGGGAGGTTTTAAAATTATTATTATGCAATATATATATATATATATATATATATATATATATATATATATATATATATATATATATATATATATACAGGGTGACTGGTAAATTACTATCGATATTTGAGGACGTGATATTTGACGATCATATATGACAAAATAAAAATTAATATAACATAAATATTAATAAACTTCTAAGTAAAGTTAACCAAAAGTTATGTAATTAATTACGCATCGTATGAACACCCTACAGATTAGGTATACACACACACACACACTCGCGCGCGGCGGCGTGTTGTTGTATCAGCACGCCGCCGCACGCGTCCACACTTGGAACACTTAGAACGTGTCAACACTTTATTTATTTATACGGAAATTTTGACAAAAATTAAGTACCTATTTTTTTTACATAATTCGAATGAGAATCATGTACCGAGTATTCTCCTTAAATATTGATAGTAATTCACCAGTCACCCTGTATATATACATATATATATGAGAATTTTAATTAATTTGAGTGTAATTTTTATTTGGATTTTCGGTATATTCATGAGAAAATTACTCGACAAATTTTGATGTTACTTTTCAGAAATATTGTTTTAATGTAAGATTATCATTATACGTACGTTTTTTAAGAACATATACAGTTTTTTTTGAGCCAAAATCCAAAGAAAATCACAGGCAAATATCAATATTTATGTAAGTAAAACAATCACACATTAAAGAACGATTTAAATAACTTAATATATGATCGTATTCTTCTTAATAATTCTTCTTTCCATCTTCTCTTCTTAATTCTTCTTGGTTTCTTCTTGAGTAGTGTCAAGGGTCTAAACGTAACCTCTATCAGGCTATGTCTGAAACATCGTAAGACACAGACAAAGCCAAGGAGAGGCTAGGTCAATAACCCTTCTTATCTTCTTAATTCTTATTTAATATTCTCTTCTCTGTATATCTTTATATATAAAAGAAAGTCGTGTTAGTTACACTATAACTCAAGAACGGCTGTACGGATATGGTTGAAAATTGGTGGAGAGATAGATTAGAACAAGGAGACGGACATAGGATATTTAATTCTGTTCGATCGAGAAAAAAACTTAATAAATTCCAATATCTGGTTTTTTTCGTCTCTAGGGCGGAATATAGTTTGCCCGATCAGTTATACATATATTACTAATGACGCAATTAATGCGGACGAAGTCGTGGGCAAAAACTACTTTTATAAAATTTTCTTAATTGATATTAGTATATATACATATAGCTTGAAATTGACCAATATATATAATATAAAAGTTTTAGAATCCAATGTATTTCGCAGTCTTATAAACGCCAAGGCGATCTCCTTTTGTTAATTAAACTATCAACTATTTTTATTACTACAAGTTTGTGACTACACACGAAGCGTCTGCCGTTTTTCATACAATAACCTATGAGACGAAACCTCTCATCATTCCATGTATTCACGGTGCGTGTGTCGGGTCCATCATTGTAGTGAGAGGAGCTTCAACAGTGACTGTGACTTGTGACCCAGCTGTAGGTTTAAGGGACCCTATCTAACGCCTTAAACACTCACCTCCACCGTACAAGCTCTTCTCTCTACCAAATTTAAACCAAACATACTAGGGCTGCCTTCGACGTACGTTCCAAGAATGAATTAATGTTAGTTCTGGACAGGCCCAAGTCTTTTAGTAGGTTGTAGAGAGATTTCGCTGTTATACCTCTCGCTCCCACCTCTACCGCGTACAAATCTACTACGAACCTATTTCGAGTGAGTTCGTTTGTGAGCTCGTAATATTTGTTGACCTTGATGGTATGGTCTTTGGGGATGTTGGTTTCCCAAGGGACCGTAAGAAAAGAATTCGATTACTATTGTGACAAGATTTTGTATGAAAAACTGTTGACGCTGCGTATGTAGTGACGTGAAAACTTGAAGTAAGGATACTACTAAGAAATTTTATTACGAATATTTAAAAGAAGGTTTTATGTATATTAAATTTAAGTTATTTTACAAGGAAATTATATTAAATACGATTAGAAATGACTATTTTAAAGTTAACAAACCAACAAAAGACATCAACGGGTTTTATGAAAACTTTATAGATATAGAAATAGATGAATTGAGATGAACATAGATACAAGAGATATATAATATATTTAAAATATTTTACATTGAAGTCAGAGAAAAAATATGTATTACTTACTAGTATATATATGACTTTTTAGTGGCTAAAATCTATATAGATCTGAGTTTTATATAGAATGAAATCTATACAGATTTTGATACATGTTAGTCGAGATCATAAAGCGATTTATATTTTATAACAATTTAATAATAAATTCCAAGGCAAAAGTTATTTAATTAAAATAAAAACGTTTATATGTACCTATAATTTAAAAATTAAAGGAAATTTTATGGAAAAAAATATCTTATTTCTTCTTGATGTCATGTCATATTAAACTATTTATATATCAAAGTTTCACGATTTTCTGTTTAGCATTTATGCTAGAAGAAAAAGCTGTACTTTACTACCGGTTTCACTTGATTATTTACATACTATTAAGAAATTATTACTTAACTATTATATTTCTTTAATATATATAGTTATTATGTTATATTTTAGTTTCTGATACAACACGATCTAATGTTGAAAGCCTTGAATGTGTTCTAAGGTGATCATCTAGTGTTACCTGTGTTATAGAGGTTATAAGGTTTTATTAAATTTACCTTATAAATATATATATTTATAAGGTAAATTGTAAATGGGTGTGTGTAAATATATTTAAGAGAGAGATAGAATGAGATAGGCAGAGATAGATAAAGAATTTCATTTAATAATAAGATCGTAAAATCTACTTTTCTTACGTCATAGTGTAGGTAGAACTTATAGAATGGACACTAAAATTTGTGTGTGTGTGTGTGTATGTTAAATTTTTGGACATATGACGTCACAGGGCGTGATTCACTGTCCAATGGTTGTGCATGACTCATATATATGTAAGTTTTTGGTATTTTAAAGTATACACACACATAGATATAGTGATATGAAGCGATGAGGAATACGCACACATGCAAAGATGTGTATAGCGTTGTGGTGCAGTTGTTAGTGTGGCGGTAATGATGGGTCATGGGTTTGTAAAGTTTGGGACATTAAGGAAATTTTAATTTATTATATATGTATTTTTACATATAATTAGATATTCTTCGTGTATATAATATATATGTATAATATATTATAAAATATCTTTATTATTCTAACATTAAAAATATCTTATAAGGTAATTGATAACTATTAAACATTATATAATACTGCGGTGCTAAAAAAGTGGACTTTAAAAATTGTATCATCGACTATTTATTTGATTTTTAAGAAAACATGTTGATTAAGAAGGAAAAAAAATCAACGAAATATATATATATATTAATTTAAAAAATTCACTATAATAGTATATTTAATAATAGTTAATATATATTCTGTAAAATGTTTCTTTCTGTACATTAATATTAATATTTTAGTCGCGAGACGTTCGCTAGTAACGCTCAAGGTCATTTTAATAAACACCAAATTATAATTCATTTACATATTTATATAAAACTTGTTATTTAAAAATGATTTTGATTCACGACTCCCAACTTGGGAGGAATTAGTATGACTATATACATATATATATATAATGAAAATATTTTATATAAGTATATAATATTATAATTATAAATATATTTTTATAAACTTAAAAAAACAATATATATGATTGTATAAGTCATCTCCATAGTCTATAGCAATGGTACATTTACTAACAAACTATAATACCTAGATATACTTATACATTTAAAATAGGTCTATTTTAATATAATATCAAGGTTTTTACTAAAGATTCTAATTAGTATTATTACATTAACATAATTGTAACATTAAAATTATCATAGATATAAAGAAAATAAGATTTTATCCTTCACATATTTGACATAAAAAAAATGTCAATTGTCAAATATGTCATAACATAAATCGTTTATAATAAAAAGGCAACGGTTTAAAATATTCATCCTACATCACAATATACAGCCAATGTCAGACGATAAATAAAAATAACTAAATAAGTAAATCATCATACCTGTTTGTATAAAATATAAAAACAATTCGCACACGTCGGTCACACACAGTACCACAATCATGACTGCGATGCCATTAGGCGTTAGTTCCAAACGAGATTTACAAAATCTATGTCCTTCGAACTATGAATTGATTAAATATTACAAACTGGTTAATAATTATGGCGCCGAGGATGGCCTGTGTTAGACTGTTGGCGGATTTAAAAATAATAAAAAAAAAATATGTCCGACGGGACGTGGTGGTGTTGGATTTGTATATTATTGGTTTATAGGTTCTGTATATTAATTTTCTAGCAATTTCCCGGTTATAGCCAGGGTCTGCTTTACATGTGAATAGTTTTTACGACCTGCCTGACATCAACCCTCTTTGGGAATGCATTAGTCAGTGATGTCTAAATACTCTTAGACAGTACATAATATGACACGGAAAAATCACATTGGTACTTGCCAGGGCCAGGATCGAACCCGCTCAATCATGCATGAGAAGCAAGCCTTTTAACCACAAAGCCACTGACTATAATTACATATATTATATTATAATAAATTTTACATACAAAAAATAGCTATCATATATATAGAACATTTCCAAACATATGGAAACTTATTATTAATGGTTGTGCAACAAAATGTTTTAAGACGAACCATAATTTATACAGTTTAATATTATTCAAGGATTTATTCAATTAGATGATGTCTTTCGGAATAGTTTCAACATAGCTGTTACGAAAAAATATTAGACAACTGATGAATAGATTTTAACAATTTTACATCAAAAATACGATCTAAGTATAAAATATTAATATTTAGTTATACAAAATTGACTTACAATATTCAATAATAAGATTTATAAGATATAATACATGTTAAATGATAAAAATAATAAAATTTCGATGATCTAAAAATAATGTTCGCATATGTACTATAACAAAAATGTCTTGTTCTTATCATAAATCCAAGATTAATTTCTCCTATAATTAGGGTTTTCTCATATAATTAGCGTGTATTATTAATTAATTAATTATTATTCATAATAATGATGGTTTTTTCATTTCTCCGCGGAACCAAGTATCCCTTCTCCAAAATGTCATTGTTCAAGGTCACGGCTCGCGACACTCGACAAATGTCAGATGTAAATAATATGGCCGCGTGGTTAATTATTTTTTATTTTATTTTTGATATATTTAATACATTTGTCACAATTATACTTATAATTGGATTAAATTTTAATGTTTTATTAATTAAATATACCTATAGGATATATGCTTTAGCTATAGCTATGTTGTGATTAAAAATAATTGAAAATATTTTTACGACATTTAATACTTACAATGTTATTTAAAATATACAAAAAGATTACCTATGTACTTCTAGGTATCAGTGTTGCCATAATACGATGTTGCAATATTAAAAGTGTTGCCATGACAGCTGATATAAATATTTAATGTTTTTTAAATACCAACACCTACGTTTCTGGCCCACACTAATGGTCTGGCTGGGCGAGTAACCTTTATCTAAGACTCGGTCTAGACTGAACTAACATTGTATCACCGTGACTTGAAGGGCCTTGCGTTCAAATAAAAAAATAAAACAATATGGCTGACTGTAAACATATATTATATATGTATATGTCCATTCCTATTAAGATCTAATTACAATTTTAATTAAGACTTCATTTAAAGATATTTAAATATATTAATAAGAATTTACTTAGTTTTTCTTGTAACAGACGTGATACTGTTAATATTTAAAAGAGAATAAAACTTATTTTTCATATATTTTATATATATAAAAGCGACGTTTTATCCATATCTTTATATATCATATATGTATAATTCTTCTGTGCGTGTGTATGTCACCGAACTTCTCTCAAACGACTGGACCGATTTTGATGAAATTTTTTGTATGTTCAAGGGGATCTGGGAATGGTTTAGATTCACAATTTTGTCCGCTGGACAATGTTTTTTTAATTAATTTTTAATTTATTAGTTGTTGTTTTTTTACAAACGTTATTTTTTGACATTAGATTTGATAACTAACTAATAAAACGCGGCTCTCTGATTGGTCGGTAAACTGTTCATATAATTTTTTCACCATTTTATTATTATTAAATATTGCCATTTTTCTTTCTAACTTCTAAAAACAAGTGAATAAGTTTTAATTAGTTTATTAGTAAACAGTGGATTAATTTAAAACAGTGGATTTACTAACAGTTGATTAATTTATTAACAGTAGATTAACTTATTAACAGTTGATTAATTTATTAACGATGATAAGGAAAGTTAGAGAATGATAATAATCATTGGGACTCGACATTAGAAGATAAATGATATGTCTGACGATATTTTGCACAGACTACAACAAAATAAACCCAATGTCACATATTATGATTTAGTATATAACGAGGCGCTAACTAAGATTCAAGACCAAGTGATGGCTATATCTGGGAAGACATTATCAGATTTTGGAATGAACCGGCCACAAGGAATCGGAGAAGTCAATACATACTGGACTACAATGTCTCTTCTTTACAGCAACAAATATCAGTCTGTTTCTCTATTGGACACGGAATAAAAATTAGTTTGTGATATTGTTGTGCAAAGAATCGATAATGGTGAGTTTGGTTTGTTTTTCTTAGACGCGCCAGGAGGCACGGGGAAAACTTTTTCCGAAAATACCAAGGAATAGCTGTTGCCGTAGCTTCCTCTGGGATTGCGGTAACGCTGCTCGATGGAGGCGACACATTCAGTACTTAAACTCACATTAAATTTACCTCATAAGGAAATTCCAGTTTGTATTACAAAAAACAGCGATCGTGGCCAAATTAAATCAAGAATTTTGTAATGCTTTTCACAACTTTCAAGATTTTAAAAACAACGTCTATTTCGGTTTGAAATAACATAAGGAATAGAGAGTGGCTGTGTGAAAGGGGAATATTAGCACGAGCCAATGAAATCGTAGAACAGACCAAGGCGATGTTGTCGAATATTTGTCAGTAGATATTGTCATGGACAGGGAACAGGTGACATCTTATCCTACAGAGTTTCTCAACTCTTTAGAGCTGTTAGAAGTTCCGTCTCATAAGTCGAGACTGAAAGTTGGGGTTCCAGTTTTGTTAAAGAGAAACCTCGAAGCGCCAATTATGCAACGGGACTCGATAGCAAATTACGCTAGGACGCAAAATTATTAGAGCAATTATAATAACAGGAATAGCTAAAGATGAAGATTAATTCCCCGCATACCCATGATCACTATAGATTCACCTTTTCAGTTTAAAAGAATCCAGTTTCTTCTCAAACCCGCCTACACAATGACCATTAACATAGCGCAAGAGAAAAGTCCATTTAGAGAAAAACTGTTTTTCGCATGGCCAACTGTACGTGGCCTACTCGCGAGTGTCGAGTCCAAACAATCTCCACATTTTAACAAATAGCAAACAGCAAACGTTGTGTACAAAAATGTTTTAAATTAATTCATTTTAAAATATTTTTGTACACAACGTGACGCTGGCCCCTGGAAATGTCTCTTGGACATAAGGGATCACTATATTTTCCTAAGAACTTTTTGCCACTTAATGGAATACATACCTTATTACCTACTGTAAACAGATATTTTTGATTTTTTTTAAACATATCTACTCTCTTTTAACCAAATGCTATACCTAAATCTATACCGTTCCTTTATTATAATCCTTAATGTTCAAATAAATTTACTATAACTGTGTAAATGTTTGTTTCACGAATAATTTGCTGAGCCGTTTGTTACAAAATTGGATATGGATAGTCTGAAATCTGAAAAAGAACATAAGCTACTTCTTATCAAAACTCCACGCGGGCAAAGTCGCGGGCGGAAATTAGTTTTTAGATAAAATTCAAGATATTAAAATGTATTGATGAAGAACTGGTTTTTGTTAACTCATTTCTAAGGTCAGCAGTATTAGTCTGAACTAACTATAAACGAAACTTACTAGTATAGTTAAAATTAACCGCATTAAAATTATTATCTTGTAGGAAGAGACGAGTATAATTTTAATTTAAACATTTAATAAGTAATTTAATCTGTCAATATACCTAGACATAATTTGACTATTAATTTCATACAAACTTGACATCGTTACATAACCGAGTTGTTTCTTAATAATGTTGATACAAGGACGTTTTTAATTATCAATCTATGAAAACTGAATAAAAAAATTATAATTACTATAATAGTCACGAAGATGTTCATAACACAAGCTTCTTACTGACTGCGTTGCGTCTTATCCGCCATATTGATGCTTGATTTGACATTTTACGTAAAATATTTTAATTTTAATTTAATATTATTATCATAAATAATATGTTATATTAATTGGATTAGATATAAAAAATATTGTTTTTTTATTTCATTTCGCGTTTTAAAAAATTTTCTGTTTATATAGGTATAAATGGTTAAAATATTTAAGCATATTTTTGGTGGTATTTATGGGTGAATATTAATTTATTTTGATGGTATTCACGTGGGACAGGATGGGGCCGAATGCCGGTGGTGAGACGTGTACGGGATTTAGAGATCCGTAGGTGAATGTGAAAACCAATTGGATATAAAACATTTATTATTATGTTACTAATATTATCGGATTACTACGAGTATTTAATAATTTTAAACTACATACTCCCATCGTTTCTGTTACTTTGAAACCGTGTTCACGGAAATAAATATATTAATGAGACGAAACCTCTCATCATTCCATGTATTCACGGTGCGTGTGTCGGGTCCATCGTTGTAGTGAGAGGAGCTTCAACAGTGACTGGGACTTACGACCCAGGTGTAGGTTTAATATATATAGAGAGACGAAACCTCTCATCATTCAATGTATTCACGGTGCGTGTGTCGGGTCCATCGTTGTAGTGAGAGGAGCTTCAACAGTGACTGGGACTTGTGACCCAGGTGTAGGTTTAATATATATAGAGAGACGAAACCTCTCATCATTCCATGTATTCACGGTGCGTGTGTCGGGTCCATCGTTGTAGGGAGAGGAGCTTCAACAGTGACTGGGACTTGTGACCCAGGTGTAGGTTTAATATATATAGAGAGACGAAACCTCTCATCATTCAATGTATTCACGGTGCGTGTGTCGGGTCCATCGTTGTAGTGAGAGGAGCTTCAACAGTGACTGGGACTTGTGACCCAGGTGTAGGTTTAATATATATAGAGAGACGAAACCTCTCATCATTCCATGTATTCACGGTGCGTGTGTCGGGTCCATCGTTGTAGGGAGAGGAGCTTCAACAGTGACTGGGACTTGTGACCCAGGTGTAGGTTTAATATATATAGAGAGACGAAACCTCTCATCATTCCATGTATTCACGGTGCGTGTGTCGGGTCCATCGTTGTAGTGAGAGGAGCTTCAACAGTGACTGGGACTTGCGACCCAGGTGTAGGTTTAATATATATAGAGAGACGAAACCTCTCATCATTCCATGTATTCACGGTGCGTGTGTCAGGTCCATCGTTGTAGTGAGAGGAGCTTCAACAGTGACTGGGACTTGTGACCCAGGTGTAGGTTTAAGAGACCCTATCTAACGCGTTAAACGCTCACCTCCACCGTCCAAGCTCCTATTTTTACCAAATTCAGAAAGAACTTACTAGGGCTGCCTTTGGAGTACAATAAGTAAAATAACGCGTAGTAGGTACATCCGAAAAATGTTAGTTTCATTTAAATGAATACTCGCGAAAATCTTATGACATTTACAAAATAATATATGTATATAGTAACTTCTGTTCTATATTTGGAGAGATAATTTAAGGTGAAACAAAATGAAAAAGCTTTAACTCAATAGTTGAAGTTCAGAAACAATTTCTCTGTATTACATAAACATATTTCTGTACAAAATCAATAAGCATTAATATCTGTTAATAGTACATTATATTGTTTTTAATAAAATCTTTAATTTATTTATATACGGAACCAATATTGGTTTAAATGTTTTTTTTTTATTTTTTTATATAAGAAACAGTCGAATGTCAGTGATCACAGGCTATGCAAATAAGATGCACTTTGTAATAATATGGATGATTATAAAAAATGACCGTTTGTGCATATAATACTAATATTATAAATGCGAAAGTAACTCTGTCTATCTGTTACGCTTTCACGACTAAACCACTGAACTGATTTTAATGAAATTTGGTACAGATATAGAGTTGACCTTGAGAAAGAACATAGGATAGTTTTTATCTCAGACTTTTGAAAGGTTCTCTTGGAAACGCGATATAACCGAACTCAACGCGGACGAAGCTGCGGGTGGAAAACTAGTATATATATTTGTAAAAGTCTATTTTATAATCATATAACTTTCTTTTTCTATGTAAAAGGTGGCAAACTAGCAGACGGTCTACTTGATGGAAGGTGGTTACCGTCGCCCATGGACATCTGCAACATAGGAGATGTATAGCGTTGCCAACCTTGGTTTTTTAGGAACAGGGAAAGGTGGGAATAAGGAAAAGATAGGAAAGGCTGGGAATAGGGAAAGGGAGATCATCTCTCTCACTCATCAGACGAAACGCAGCCATAAAGACTACTTCACGCCGATCTTCTGTGAGAGGGTGGTACTTCCCCGGTCGAGCCAGAACATGTTCGAGCTGTAGTATGACCACAGCTAGGCTCTACCTACAAGAAAACATGAAATAATATTTTAATATCATTGTATTATTTTCGTATGTTTCCATCAAGTATAAAACGTGTAGTCCCACCCACACGGATATACAATCTAGAATATTCCAAAAAAGAAAAAATATCGACTTTATAAACAGTCCAATATTAGTTATTAGTCACAAATTTCATGTTACAAATCATGGTTTCTCTCCAAAACTAATAATAATTAAAAATCATGAATAACCATACATCATCATCATCCTATCAGAGTCCACTTCTGAGCCTCTTTCTCACATGGAGAAGTTTGAGCATTAATCACCACACTTGCTCAAGACGGGTTGGTGATTTCAAACTTACAATTGTGAAATAATAAATCCAGGTTTCCTCACGATGTTTTCCTTCACCGTCTGTCAGTGTTAGAAAGTACATATGATCCTGGAAAATGGTACGCGCCCTCATATAAACTAATAATCTTTATATATATATATACAAGAAAGTATAAATATATACAAGAAATAATGTATATATATATATAAGAAAGTCAATTTACACAATTTATAACTTTAAGAATGTCTGTTTCTGTAATAAACACACACACACTCACACATACACACACGCGCACACACACACACACACACACACACACACACACACACACACACACACACACACACACACACACACACACACACAATATATATCGTCGTCGTGTTAGTTACACTATTTATAACTTAAGAACGACTGTACGGATATGGTTGGAAATTGGTGGAGAGATAGATAAGAACAAGGAGACGGACATAGGATATGTAATACTGTTCGATCAAAAATAAGAAAAAACGTTATATGTAAATTCCAATATCTAGTTTTTTATATTCTCTAGGTCGGAATAAAGTTCGCCCGGTCAGCTATACATATATTACTAACTAGTTTTTGCCCGCGACTTCGTCCGCGTTAATTTCGTCATTAGCAATATTTGTATAGCTGACCGGGTGAACTCTATTCCGATCTAGAGGCCATAAATAATCAGGTTTTTCCTGTTTCAATCGAACAGAATGATTGACATATTAGTTAGTTGTCAAATCTAATGTAAAAAAAAACGTTTGTATGGGAAATAGAAAAGGGCTGTTTTTATGGTTTTCCCGGCAATTATTCCAATTTTTCTCACCTTTTAAACCTTCCCTGTACTTCCAGGAGTATTGCAAGACTAAAATTAGCCAAATCAGTTCAGCCGTTCTCGAGTTTTAGCGAGACTAAGGAACAGCAATCCATTTTTATATATATAGAAGATGACGAAATTAACGCGGGTGAAGTCGCGGACAGAAACTAGTAATTAATAATTTGTCTATTAACATATGTATATATATAATAAGTGTTACATAGCTTCACCTGAGTCTATCATAATACCCGGATGTATTATAGTATAAGAGCTAACACATCGCCAGCACGATCTACAGCATAATAAAACATAATTTCAAGTTAATTTATATATATTATTGTACATAGTTCTTCATAACACAATAGCAAGAGCAACCTTTTTACCTAATATACTTGTCCTTACTGTTAATACATTAATGATTAAAAATAATCATAAGTCACACAGTAATTTATGTATGATATATAAAATAATCAAAATTTAATAGTATTCTACATTTTTGTAAAGATAAAACTATATACATAGACGTAGTCTCTTATACTATAATATCTAGCTTGTCGGGTGACGTCATCAGTAACGGCTTCTCAGCCCGAGATAGACATTCTTCAAGGATTAATAATATTCATACTAGTTGTTGCTATGACTTTACTTGATTTAAATAATCTATACATATTAAATAAAAACTCTTTTTATATTAATAATAATTATTTTTTAAACTGTTAACAATTTATAGTACAAAGTTATTCATCCAATATACGATATTCTGGCAACACTATTTATATCATTATTAGAATGTATTTATGATTATAAAATTAAAATAACTTGATTATCACAATAAGTAGAATATTTAAATTCTTAACACTAATAACGAAAGAATAAATAATGTAGGCTTTAGATCTACGACTATGGAAAGTAAATTTAAAAAACATTTTTTACGAGATTGTATAAGTTTTTAATATTTTAAGTTTCTACAATGTATGTATCGTTTTCGTTTGGAAGGTGTAGATATTTAGATTTTGTTTTTTATTAATAAAATCACTGCATTCGTTCGTTTTGACCTCAACTGTGTAATAATGACGTCACCCGTACCTGCTCTTCTCAGAAAACATGTTTATTTCAATGCATAAAAACATAAATTTGTATTTCACTAAAGAGGTTTTATTTTCTTCATTTTGTGTAAATCTTATTTTACAATATAGTTTTTTTTAATTTTAATAAATGATCGGACGAAATATGTAGTTGTGTATTTACTTGAGAGAAAAGAAAAATATATTATTGAAGTATTATCTAGAAGGAAAGATAAACTATAGGCTCCATGTGTTTTATTTTCTTCAAGTTTTTTTATATTTATTAACTTCTAACTCAGAATATTATTATTTACCTTTTAAAACATCTCAATATTCGCCTCAGTTTGAATAATTTTAAATCTTTTTTGTGAACGTTAGTTATTAATTTAAAGATTACATGAAGCAAATGAAATATTTTTCTATTAATTAAAACATTTATAACCTTAGAATGAACTGTTCTTTTAAGGTATAAAGTTTTTAAACATACTTTATCCAAAACTATTAAGAATTATAATAAGCGCCACCTATACTTAAAAATTCTTATTATTTGAAGTTGACAGTGCCCTCTATTAGCCAATAGTAAAACTTTATTTGTTAATAGGTAAACGGTTTGCCAAATAATTTATCAAAATGGATACCTATCGCTGGCGTTTTTGCAATGGATAATCTGCGCATGTCAAAAATACTTGTCATTTTATTTTGTGAAATCTTAAAATTGAGACTTGAGTTGATTTTGTGAAAATACACTGTGACGGCGGGCATGAAAGCCTTTTCGCCAGCGATTATTGTGTTATACAAATATATAATAAGTGATTTCAAATAATAATTTCATTAATTATGATTTTTGCCGAAAATATTAAATAGTTTTGAGGGTTTTGAGTTCCATCGCGTGCGAAGACTTGTCTGTTTTATTAACTTGAACATAAAGTGTTAATTTTTTACATTACAGTGCTCTGTTTAGTTTTCTATTTCGGACAGCTATCGAGCTAATTTTACACTGGATGTGATGTGTTGAATTTCTCCTTAAGGAAGACGTAGAAATTGCGTAAGTACATTTTGCATTTATTAATACAGACTAACAAGTAACAACGTATTAATGAGAATGAAATATATTTTATAATAATGAGAATCATTTTCCTAACCATATTGAAAATATTTTATGAAAATCATAATTTCACGAAAAAAGTTGAACAATAGATATTAAGAGTTTAATGATGAGTAATTATCGTCAAAATTTATATATATAATTATTTAAAATTCCTATATGACCAAAACAATACAATTATTTACCAGTTCCTTAATTTTAAATATATTTTATTAATCATATACAAAGGCACTTTATTAACATCAATACTAATGTAGGTACATTGTTTAATAAATCTATGAGCTGGCTTAAAAATCACAAAAGTAATTGCATGATAAAAAAAATTGTGTATGAAAAATTTAAGGAGCATTGTTGTCTATAAAATCCAGTACAGACATATCACATTTATTGTTGTTAATGATAATTTCATACAAATAAATAAAAATTACGATACATAAACACTAAATCGGGAATATTTAAAAACATTATAAAAATCACGTTCCCTTATAAATTAATTATTTTCTGTCTAAATGTTTGTGTAAACACATCTTTACACTAAGCCAACACATTTCTATTGTGATTTTCTCATTAGAAAATATATTTGGTATGAATTTGATATAAACTTTTTATATATTATATTCTTATAAGTTTTGTTTACAAATAAACTATATTAGAATTTATTTACTGACACTTATACTTACAATCTCAATTTAATCTTATTCATGATGTTTTAATTGAATATTCATTAGATCTTATATTTACTATCTAAAGTTATTTCACAAAGATATATACTCTACACAATAGGTTTTTAAATGATTTTATTACTAACAAAATAAAAGTCACGGCTTTTATTTGTATGACATCTATACAATAATTAAAAGGAATTGATAAAACTATAATAATGTTCTTAAAATTAATTATAAATATATTTTATTTTACAACCAAATAATTTAAAATGAACATTTTCCATTACGCTAAAGATGTGTGGTCATTGCTAACAATAATTTTAAATTATATGTGGTATATTTTGTATTCCGGCTACCGAGGCACAGACAGTATGGTAGTATAAATAAATAAATAAATAATTATATATATATACAGAACAATACATAATAAGTTTATAGATTATTATGCAGTTAAAAGGTGCGGTAGAATCAAATCACTCAATCATTTGTGGTTTTGCTACCTAAAGAAATATAAATACTTATAAATATATAAAGAACACAATATATGTGTTTATTAATTAATATAATATTAGAATTACACAGTTATACATCTTGACAACACTATTATATATATAACGATAAAAATTTTCATAACATTAGAGACTGTGATCTTATATAATAATATTGCTCCATCTATATATATGATATAAAGTTATTAAAGTATTAATAAACTAATATATATAATAATTGTGTTAAGTATGTATGTATAAAGATTAATGCAGACAAAATGACGACTGGAAGCTAGTGTATAAAATTTTTCTTTAAGCATTATCTTTTCTTAGACATATTAATTTATGTTGTCATATTCTTTGTTTGAAATATGGTATTAATATTTTTTTTATATTATCTATTAGTTATGCTTGCTCGATATTAAAATAATATAATGTCAGGTGTAATGTAGGTAGATTACTTTATTATATTAGTTGCTGTCATTCAGTTTGATACTTAGACATACATACATGACGAATTTAATATAGTTTTATTGAAACTAATATTTTTTGGATGTATTACGCGATTTTTATTTTGATTATAAACTATATACTTCCGATGTTTCGGTTACTTTACAGTAACTGTGATCATGGACAGATGAGATGTGAGTGTCTGTCTGTTTTGTTATTTTATCCTTTTATGAAAATCGCGTAGTACATTTCAAAAATATTAGTTTCATTTAGATGAATATTCACAAAAATATTAGATTTCAATTTATATAGTTTTATTGAATACTACATTTCAATATACATACATATGTAGCTATTGTGTAAAATTTTGTTTACATATTACACAAATTACTTTTATGTATTGAAATTAAATTAATAATGATACAATATTCTTTCCTTTCATAGAAAAAATGTATTTTATCGGTTAATGAGA
Source organism: Danaus chrysippus (assembly GCA_916720795.1). Taxonomy (NCBI): domain Eukaryota; kingdom Metazoa; phylum Arthropoda; class Insecta; order Lepidoptera; family Nymphalidae; genus Danaus; species Danaus chrysippus. The sequence continues at coordinate 1,415,446 of CAKASE010000070.1, forward strand.
TTTTAATCTATGGTATTTATTTTTTCTAAGGAATACTGTCAATTAAGGCTGAAACTTACAATTATCGTTTTCTTTTATTTCACTATTTTTAATATATATATTAAAAATATATAATAAGTTCAGTTTATGTGATATATTTAGTTGTTTTATAACAATGGGTAATAATGTTAATGAATTAAACATAATATACATATGTATATGTAATTAATACATATTTACACTTAGAATGATTTTGCATCACTTAATTATAAATAGACAGTTTTTTGCATTTTATTCTTAAGTCCTGACACACAATACTATCAATATAAATGTATTTATGATCAACAGAAAAACTTTCTGTTTTATGTTTTTTGAAACAAACCACTACTAAGGATACAAATAGAATTTTTTGTACCATAAGACCATAATTAGTATTGATAGTACAAGAAGTAAGTGATTAATATAAGAAAATTTTATCAAAATGGGTTTAGTATATACACTTTTGACTTTTAGACATATAAGTAAATAAATGGAATTATACTCTCTGTTTGTGATATTTCATATAAACACTTTTTGATTGAAACATATATAATTCTACATAATACATGTACCAATATTTAATTTATTTGTCTGTCTGTATTTATTTATGAAAAACATTGACGAATTTGACTTATAAGTTTGCTTTTTTCGTGCAAATTTATTTATTTATTTTTACTAATATACTGAAAATAAAAATTACTGTAGGCGCGGACGAAGTAAGGAGCTAGCTACTAGCTAGTATTATACTACTATATATGTACATATATAATGGTTTGTATGGGGATGTAATGTTGTATACAGGGCAACCAAGGCCGTATATGTCTAAGCTTGAATCTAGATAAGCGTGGATTTAAGGGGGGTATGATTCACCGAATGACCTTCACCTTATCACAAGGTCACGTGAATAAACCACCGTTTAATGCGATCGCTATCATTCAGCGGGTTTTCCATTTTTTTTTATGCGGATTTATAACGTTTTTTTTTAATTTTGACGTTGGCATTATGTTTGTAAACTGTCATCTTATATGTCACACGTTCTGACAGATAAATTATTGACATCCTATGACAATAGATTATGTTTAAAAATTTGATTGAAACAGATAAAAAATATTCGTTCTTAGAGCACATAGCGATAATTTCTCGTTTATTCTTAGATCAAAAAAGTTTTTTACGCAATGTTAACGTGTTAAACAATTATCGTTTAAAAATATTTTATGTACAACACAAAGATAAAATTTAAGATCAAAAGCCGTCTGTACATGACGATGTTTCTGGTTAAATGAAAATAGTTCTGAAATACATTCGACAAAGTTTGGAATATTTTTGATTTTTATTGATGTAACTTTTATGTAACTCTCTGACAATTTTTTAAATAACTGTACTTTAGTATGAGTTTTCATCATTAACTTACACACCCACAGTTTCTATGTATGTTGCTTAAGATATATATATATATCTTCTTCTTCTACCTGGTAATTTCTCAGCTTTAGCCAGGGTTTGCCTTACATGTTGTGAATAGTTTTGGCTAATTGTTTTTACGACCGGCGGCCTGCCTGACATCAACCCTCTTTGGGTATGCATTAATCAGTGATGTCTAAATACTCTTAGAAAGTACATATGACTCGGAAAAATCACATTGGTACTTGCCAGGATCGAACCCGCGCCCTCAAGCATGAGAGGCGGGCCATTTCACCACTAGTCCACCACTGACTTGCTTAAGATATATGTATATAGTTACTATATATAATTGTGACTTAGGTTTTTCTTGCATTTTTTTTGTATTTACAAATATATGTCTAGTCGATAAAGCCTTCCATTAGTCACCGGTAAGGCAAAGTTCAAGGTGATTGTAATGACTAGCTTACAGTATGAAATGGGAGCTTATTATATATTGAAAACTGTATGCAAAGACATACATATAGTATATAGAATATTAATATATCAAGAATTTTATATGAAAATAATTTTATTATGATTTATTTCACTTTTTTATTGTTATTATACCTATAACTACTACAACAGTAGTTAAATACATTTATATAAAGCTATATATTGTATATACATATGTAGATGTGTATACAGGACTTTAAACAGTCAGACCAATTATTAAGAGTTGAATACACTTACTGGAATATTTAAAATTACTTAATAGGGAATAATTAATATTACTTTTAAGATTAATAGAATCTATTATGTATCATATATTTTTAAAGTGGGAAACTTTAATAAAGAATTCAAATTTATGCTATAAAGTTAATCGATGGGATGAAATACATAGTTAAGTTTAAACTATCACTAACAATATTATATAGTTAGATAGGGTCCCTTAAACCTACACCTGGGTCACAAGTCCCAGTCACTGTTGAAGCTCCTCTCACTACAACGATGGACCCGACACACGCACCGTGAATACATGGAACGATGAGAGGTTTCGTCTCTTATATAAATAGTTTTTATAACCAATTACATAATTTAATTATGACTTACAATCAAAAGTTTTTCATGATTTTTCTTTTATAGTTATAATGTTAAGGTCGCCATTTCTTTATTATTCACGATTCTTTGACTCCGTGTGTGGACTTGAGTCATCAATTGTGCATTGAATTTAGGGCTAAAGGTCACAGGTCAAACATGACTGTAGTCCACACCGGTCATTATTTACCGGTCATAGGTCAGTATGTGAATTAAGATCTAATCAAATCACATTTAATACATTCTATGAAATAGTTATTTTTATTGGTTCTACTTATTGCATTGTAGATTTTTTAAAACTCAAACTCAAACTCAAACAACTTTATTCAATATAGAAGTATTACACTTTCTTATTGATGGTCATTTGAGACTACCACCGGTTCGGAAAAGAAAATACCCTGACCTGAGAAGAACCGGCGAAAGAAACTCAGCGGGTTTTTTTTTTTTTTTTTATATATATATATATATATATATATATATATTTCTCTCATATATTACAATATACACAATTTAATATGAGATGAAATAGCCAGGAGGCGAGCGTTTCATTCCCAAGGTGTGCTATCGTTCATAAACTCCTTAATTGTATAGTAACCTTTTGCACACAAGCGTTCCTTAATAATTTTTTTAAATTTAGCAATAGAGGCATTTTGAACGCTTTCTGGGATCCTGTTGTAAAACCGTATACATTGCCCCACAAAGGAGTTACTGACTCTATGTAGTCGAGTAACAGGAGTAACAAGTTTATGTTTGTTCCTTGTACCAATGCTATGAGTATCACATTTTCTCATGAAATCATTAATATTTTTTCGTACATACATAACATTGCAGAATATATATTGAGAAGCAACAGTCAATATCTTGATTTCAAAAGGAACGAAAATGTTTGATCTATGTGAAGATAAAGTATAAATATACTAGCTTTCCGCCCGCAGCTTCGCCCGCGTGGAGTTCGGTTATATCGCGTTTCCAAGAGAACCTTTCACAAATCTGAGATAAAAACTATCCTATGTTCTTTCTCAAGGTCAACTCTATCTTTGTACCAAATTTCATTAAAATCAGTTCAGTGGTTTAGGCGTGTTAGCGTAACAGACAGACAGAGAGAGTTACTTTCGCATTTATAATATTAGTAGGGATTAGATTTTCTATTGATTACTTTAACTATATTCTGTCACTGGCTTTGTCAATTCTTACTATAAGTCAGTTATATTCGTCAAACTGACAGTTTCCAAGTATAGTACTAATACTATCACGTACGAAGATTCATGAATGGAGTTTAAATTATGTATTGATAGTTTACTTGAGCGAACTTATAGTAAGGGGTTGTCCATTAATCACGTGATCTTTTTTTAGCATTTTTTGACCCCCCCACCCCCATTGGTGATACGTAGTGAGGTTTAAGATCACCCTCCCTCCCCCTTCTCAACATCACGTGTATTTTTAGTACCTAGAACGAATCTTAAAATTTTCTGAATATTATCTTAATTTAAATACAGGTATAAACTATAATCTTATTTTATTCTGAAATTAAGGACCATAATAAAAGTGTCTACACCAGGTTGCCAGTTTTTTTTATTGCCATAATAATAATAATAAACGAAGAGTGTCACCATAGGAAAAACATGTATTGTACTAGTACATAAATATTTGTTTAAAAATCGCGCGTTAGACGAAAAAATAAATACACGAGATATTTTACTACACCCCCCCTCCCCCTTGTGTTATTTTCGTGATTTTTATCAAACCCCTCCCCCCCCCCTTTCAAGCCTCACGTGATTAATGGACAGCCCCTAAGCTTATTATGATCGAAAGGTAGAAATATGATTAACTCTAAGAAGATTGTTTAAAAGTTTTGTTACCTTACTTTTGACTTACTCCTGTATATATTCTTTATCTACCTGGCAATTTCCCAGCTTTAGCCAAGATCTGCCTTACATGTTGTGAATAGTTTTGGCTAATTGTTTTAACGACCGGCCGCCTGCCTGACATTAACCCTCTTTGGGAATGCATTAATCAGTGATGTCTAAATACTCTTAGACAGTACATATGACACGGAAAAATCAACAACAACAACAAAAAGCAAAAACCATGCTCTCGAATATATTTTACGATGACCAGTTTCTGCATCATTATCACATGTTCCCATCGTCACACTATATGGGCGTTTCACGTATTACATTCAATTAGCTACTATATAGAAGATTTCTGAGTGAAAAACTGTTGATTCCACGTATAATGACATGGAAACTTGTGGTAGGCGTACGCTTTTACTCGTGAAAGACACGTACCAAAATCGTTTTGTATTTATAACAGTAGTTGGGTATATGTATATATGTATATACCACAGGAACTTAGACGATAAATAATTATTATTTTAATATTATTTTTTTATATTACCTCTGACCGTATATACATTATTATATTATATTCAAATTTTATATATAAGTTTTATTGAACACTTATTTTAAATTTATTTAATTCTAGCTGCGCCCCGCGGTGTTACCCGCGGATTTCCGTGATTTCCGGGATGTAAAGTAGCCTATATATGTTATTTCTGGACGTCAGCTTCCTGTATACAAAATTTTATCAAAATCGGTTCAGCCCTTTAAGTGCGAAGAAGTAACAAACATACACACACACTCACAAACTTTCGCAATTATAATACAGTGTAAACTCCATATAACGACACTCGATTTAACGACAAACTCTCTAAAGCGTCGAAATCGTTTGACTTTGGTTGGTTTAGCTTGTCTACCATACAATGATACACTCTATATAGCGTCACAGACACTCTCAATAACGACAACATTAAGTAATAAAAAGTACCTTTTAAGTTGCTAAAATTAGTAAAAAATGCGCAGCTGTGTACGTTTTTTTTTCGCTTTGTTATCCTAGCCCGCAATAAACTCCACTGTCGTAATCATGCATACCAAACTTTCTAAGAAATTCGTTCTTCACCAATATGCCTCAATATCGCAAGATATGAATAAAATACGTAAAAAAAATACAACAACATTACTGGTGCAGCAAAACACGTCAAACAAAAACAAAAGACTTTATAACATTCTTTTTTATGTACATAAGTACTAACAGTAGTCTGAAACAAACTTTGTCTTTTTCTAATTCTGATTTTTCTTCCCTCTATTTAACGGCAACTCTCTATAACGCACTAAAATGCACGGTCCCTTCAGTGTCGTTATATAGAGTTTACACTGTATTAGTAGGATATATGTATCCAAAATTTTTAACCGGTTTAAATTTATTTTTAAACCTTAAATCAGATGTTATATTATAATCTCTGTATGTTTTAACCCGTGTTAATTTTACCCTATCGATCTCTGTCTGTCGGTCAGTAATATGTGCTACGTCAGTGGTATTAATACACCGTGTGACGTCATCGCACGCCGTACCTACAGTATGAGAGTATAAACACATACTATATATAGAACTTGGAAATAGTGCTCCAATACATATTGTAGTGAAGCTTCGCCCGCGTGGAGTTCGGTTATATCGCGTTTCCAAGAGAACCTTTCAAAACTCTGAGATAAAAACTATCTTATGTTCTTTCTCAAGGTCAACTCTATGTCTGTACCAAATTGCATTAAAATCAGTTCAGTGGTTTAGGCGTGAAAGCGTAACAGACAGACAGACAGAGTTACTTTCGCATTTATAATATTATTAGGGATACATCATCATCAGCCTATCAGAGCCCACTGCTGAGCTGCCTCTTCTCACATGGAGAAGGTTTGAGCATTAATAACCACGCTTGCTCAAGATGGGTTGGTGATTTCAAACTTTTAATTTGTAATTATAAGTCCAGGTTTCCTAATGATGCTTTCCTTCATCTGTAAATGTTAAAATACTCATAGAAAGTACATATGAGTAGCAAAAGTCACATTGGTACTAGCCAGGTTTCGAACCCGCGCCCTCAAGTATGAGAGGCGGGCCTTTAACCACTAGGTCACCACAACTAATATGATAGTATAAATAAATTTGAATGTCTGTCCGTTGTTTAGTTATATGTTAACTAGGAAACTTTTTCCTTGTTCATATGTAGTATTGGTGAGAGTATATTTTATGTTGTAAATATTTCTAAATATATCAAATGTATATGTATGTAAAATTAGATTAATAGCTTCTTGGAAATGTTGGTTTAAATTAGTGGAAAGTGAGAAGTAATGTGCGTCATATATTATGTATATAATTGTCCCTAAAAAGTGAACATAGTATGATATTATATATGTATGTTATGTGAAAAAAGTGTATATACAAAAGTTATATATCTTTTTTCTAGTAAGACTAAGTTTTCCCAGAAATCGAGAAAAACCCCATCCCCATACCCTTCCCGACGTCAGATCGTCCGTAAATTATTTTTGCTTTAATTTTTATAATATATCCTTTTCTAATGGGTTTCAACCTACTTTATTTTTTTTACTTTTTATTATTTTTAAAATATTCTACCCTGTAAAGGCTAAGATAGATAATAAGATTAGATAAGAAGATTTTGGATTTGATCTACGCTTTTTTTTCTCTTTTTCCATAGAATGTAAAGTGTCCTATGTCCTTTCACTGGGTCTAAGCTACACCAATTGGCAATTTTTTGCAATATCCGTACGTTCTTGAGTTATAAATAGTGTAACTAACACGATTTTCTTTTATATATAAAGATTTATTTTGAGAATAATTCGATTCTAAGAATAATTATTTAAAAAATTCAGTAAATACGTCCTAAAATTCATTTATAAAAAAAGTCGTTTTGTAATAAAATTTTCATATATATTACTTAGTCCGAGTATAGTTATCCATACTATTATTGTTAACTCAATACTATCAGTTTGATAGTATTTCATAAATTGTACACGTACTAAATACTAAGTCAAACTATTTATGACAAATACCGGATATATTTATGTTACATCTTAATTCTATGCAAATTCGTACATATGTATATCTGTGAAATTTTGTAAGCATATTGAGTGGGTCTGGGAATCGGCTTTTTGTTTTTTTTTTTTGTAACGTAGTATTAAAAAATACATAAAAACTAAAATTTTTACTTTTTTATCACCAATTCCAATTTTTTTATATGGCAAAACAATATGCCGGGTCAGCTAGTAATTCAATATTTTCTCTCTAAGCCTAATTTCTTAATTTACGTGGCAAGTCACAGGATAAAGTAGTACATATATATGTTTTAATACAAACGGAACTAGCTATACCTTGAATGAATCTTAAATCCCAGTGACGTTTTAAATTCTATTCAATACTATTCAGCATGTCAGATATTTATAAAGACGGTCAGGAAATAGCCGGCGATTATTTACAGAGAGGCGAGTGTACACTCACGAAACAGTTTTGGGATGTTTGAAAAACAATATAATATCTAAACTTTTATATGAGTATATAGAATTATTTTATTTTATACTAGCTTTCCGCCCAACTTCGCCCGCGTGGAGTTCGGTTATATCGCGTTTCCAAGAGAATCTTTCAAAAGTCTGGGATAAAAACTATCCTATGTTCTTTCTCAAGGTCAACTCTATCTGTGTACCAAATTTCATTAAAATCAGTTCAGTGGTTTAGGCGTGAAAGCGTAACAGACAGACAGACAGAGTTACTTTCGCATTTATAATATTACTTGGGATATGTATTTGATTTAGTCATTTAAGTTTTACAACCATTGTATATATTTCTTTGTCTTGACAATTTTTAAGATATAATTTTATATATTATTTAAATTTCACCCAAAAATAAAAAATATACATATCTTCGTATATTTTATATCCTACTAATATTATAATTGCGAAAGTTTGTGAATGTGTGTGTATGTTTGTTATTTCTTCACGCTCAAACGGCTGAACCGATTTTGATAAAATTTTGTATACATGAAGCTGACGTCCAGGAATAACACATAGGCTACTTTATATCCCGGAAATCCGCGGGTAACACCGCGGGGCGCAGCTAGTTAGAAATAAAACATAATATTATATTGTTAAAAAATTTAATACAGCATTAATATTTCTTATATTAATTAGTAACACATAAAGTCAATAATAGTTTTATGGTTCGTTCATGTTTCATCTGATGATCGGCAGCTTGTGTTTCTGGCAGCCAAGGTCTCATGATTAATTTCTTCCATGTGTGAAAATATTTATACCATACACTAAAACTTTAAAAATTATTCTCTAAACATGCTAATTTTAATTTATTGATGCATAAAATTGAAATAAGTTATTGTTTTGTTTGTTTTTTTAAATGTTGGTATCTCATCCCTACTAATATTATTATTATAAATGCGAAAGTAACTCTGTCTGTCTGTCTGTCTGTTACGCTTTCACGCCTAAACCACTGAACTGATTTTAATGAAATTTGGTACAGAGACGGAGTTGACCTTGAGAAAGAACATAGGATAGTTTTTATCCCAGACTTTTGAAAGTTTCTCTTGGAAACGCGATATAACCAAACTCCACGCGGACGAAGCTGCAGGCGGAAAGCTAGTATTAATATTAGGCTAGATGTTAATATGAAATGAAGATTTTATTGATGGCTATTAATTACAGGTGATTTTTTACGCGTTATTTATTATATTTAATCTCTTTTGTACGTACATTAAAACATCACTGAAGACGTGATTATATATATTTGTTTATTAATACTTTAATAACTGTATATTATATATATGTAGATGTCTCAATATTATTATTATTTAAGATCACAGTCTCTAATGTATATGTTTATGTTAAGAACAATTTATTTGTAGTATATACAATAGTATTTTCATGAATGAATGAATGAATGAAAGTATAACTGTAATATTATATACATATGGTGGCATCAAACAAACTAATAAGAATTAAAAATGAGTTATGAAGAGTTAATCAACATAATCTCATATAGAAGTGATATAAGTATCCGTATATTGAATTTACGACCGTATTAGTAACTAATAGGGTCCATTTCATATATTTTGTCCTATATCAGGATATTACCATCTATAGAATGATTTTAAACATTATATCAATAGATATAAGGTGTATATTTATATATATCGGTGTGCATGGCGCGTGTGCGGTGCCCCAATAACCCGGTCATCCCGGGATGCAGGAGACGAACTTAAACGAACGGCTACGAAAATAGCCGAAAACTCACGGAAACGCACGAACATTTACGAAGGTACACGAAGCGGTCGCTTTGTGTTTACCTTGTTATGTATCGGATTTAATAATTATCTTTTATAAATGGGAATTCTTTGATTATTGACTCTATAAAGTTTGTTATATATGTGTAGGTAGTTAGATTTAATATTCCTATATGTACTGATTATTTTTGACATCTTCCTTCCCAATCCGATTTAAACTAGTCAATTTCGAGCTTTTAAAATTTATTCCTGATTTTACTAAAATATATTCTTGTCAACTACATATATATATTTTGTTATTAATTGTGTATTGTTTATATTTTAAATTTAATTATTTAAATAAAGTTAAATTTTACCCAATCTAAGCCAAATTTTTTTTATGATATAGGTACATTTGATGTACTATACATAATATTTTGCATGAATAGCAAATGATAATAAATTATACGGAGTACTTTTATATATAAGCACAGGTCTTGAGAAATCTCCAGGGGATGCTGGGAATCAGATTTTAGTCCCAGGGCGAACTTGATTGTCTTATTGTTTTAACAGAGAATCTGTAACTGATATTTCTTATTCGTATAACACCTACGAAATTAAGCTTACTCAATATTTGAATACTATATACGCAGAGTTAATAGTATTTCATTAATAAATCTTATTATTGGTAGTATTAAGGCAAGTTGAATGAGAAAGAGAACAGCCTTTGTATATAGTAACTATGTAAATTAGTTTTTATAATATGATGTATATTTCATTAACTGTTTTGCTTTAAAAAGATTTTTAATTTTATATAATTTGTCATAGTGATACATTTTAAATATCTTTCTTTAGACACTTTATTAAAAAAATTTATAGAATTATTTAAGATGGTATATTTTATAGCAAGACGAAAAATTATTTCTCATTTGTTGTAGTATTTCTTTAATGAAAGTGATATATAAAAAAATTGTTTAATAATATAATCGTAGAATTGAAACCTATAATTATTTATGTATTTGTTCAACAGGAATAAACTATATAATATTTTGACATCTCATCAGGAGTTAATGTAGTTTTTTAAAATAATTAAATTCGCGTTGTAATACGAGAATATTAGTTCCAATGGTATGAAATTCTCTGTATCATTGATATATATGGAAAGATTCTCTATATGTATAAATACCTTCACCAGGAATGTTTTTTTAAAGGTCATGTGACATCAATATTATAGAACTTCATAGGTCATAAGAATTCATCTCCTTCATTATCTCCAATTTGATTCATCTACGTAAATATAACTACAAAAATTATATTATTTTTAAATCAAAAATAACCCTCTGAAAATATTTAAATACAAGCTTACAGTCTTTTGTTTCTTTATACGTAAATACTTCATTTTATACGTACATAGTTATCTTTATGTATATAATTCTTCTGTGAGTATGTATGTCACTGAACTTCTCTCAAACGACTGGACCGATTTTGATAAAAAAAATTGTGTGTGTTCAAGGGGATCTGGGAACGGTTTAGATTCACAATTTTGTCCGCTGGACAATGTTTTTTTAATATTTTTTTTATTTATTAGTAGTTATTGATACAAACGTTATTTTTTTACATTAGATTTGACAACTAACTAATATGTCAATCATTCTGTTGCAATGAAAATAAAATAAATGCAATATATAATTGTCATAAAGAATAAATAAAATCTATTATAATTGCAACCTCTTTATCATACATAGTTTTTTAACTTTAATGTTAGTTAATCTATTATATACTTACATTTATATATATAACAGGTAAATAACATTAGTGTGTGCATTCAGGACGTCGCCCCAGTTACAGAGGCTGATCGATCCGCTGATATAGGTCAGCGGGGAGAGTGCACGGTTTAGGATTATTGAGGGTAGATCTAAAAATATGTGTACCTTAAACTACCCTCTATATAATGTGTTAGGTATGGAGGATGTGTGAAAAGTATGAATTTGTTTTGAGGGTAGATTGAAAAATATGTATATTTAAACTAGAATTTTTATTAAACAATATTATATTAATTTTAAATTTTAATGTTTTTCGTTGGAAAATTGCGTTGCATTAAGGATATTTGAAATATCTTAAGATGTACCAATTGCTGTAGTATTTTCTTATACCTAAATAAGTTTTCTATCTATTCTGCTTGTCATTGCTTTTTGCCAAATTTTCGTGATTCCCAAACTAATGAAAGATCCTTTTAAATTTCCTTGTCAGCTTCAAATTGGATACATAACTTATTTCTCACTCGCTCACACTCATTCAGGTTTGCTTTGACAAGTTTGTCAAAGAATTTATCATTGAACGATAGAAAATACTATCGTTACATATATTTACTCTAAAACCTCTGAATAAGTAAGAATAGTATACCAATATGTAATAACTAGCTTTCCGCAGGCAGCTTCGCCCGCGTGGAGTTCGGTTATATCGCGTTTCCAAGAGAACCTTTCAAAAGTCTGGGATAAAAACTATCCTATGTTCTTTCTCAAGGACAACTCTATATGGACCAAATTTCATTAGAATCAGTTCAGTGGTTTAGGCGTGAAAGCGTAACAGACAAACAGAGTTACTTTCGCATTTATAATATTAGTAGGGATAGTGTGTAACTTGCTTGGACGAAATTGGCGTTTTATCAGAAATTTTCAGTGTGTCATTGTTCCATACTTTTTTGTAATATTATTGGTAGTGTATTGGTGACTTGTTAAGAAAATCACATGATTGTTAACAAATATTTGTAATTTAGTTCCATTTATTTGGGAGTTATAGATAAAATATATGTGAATTTACATATTTAGGTCATCTTATTAAGATTTCATGATAAAATCAATCACAGAAAGCCCAGCCCAGAAAAAACTTTGCATAATGTATTGAAAAATTAGAAATTAACGCGAATTCTGGGCCATAAAGAGAATATATCCAAAAAAATCCTTCCTTAATAAGAGTCGGGTGAATAGAGATCTGGTTAATTAGGAGGAGGAATATTATTTAAAATTATCATTGATTTTGATGATTGTCGCTAAGTTTTATATAAGCTTTGACCATCGAATTTCTTTAAACTTGTGTTCAACATGCTTTACTTAAATGAAACTAATATTTTTTCGCATAATTACGTATTTTTTTAATTATAAACTACATACTCCCGAAGTTTCGGTTACTTTGCAGCAACCGTGATCATTAAGACGAGAAGTGTCTTATTTTCTGTTTTTTTGGTTCCTAGTTTGTGAATGGAGTAATAGGATTTTCTGCAGCACTTATTGTCTTTACCTACGTTATTGATCCTAATATCTGTGATATTATGAAATAAAATCAGTTATATATATGAATCATTTACTGCAATTTCAAATTATGTCGTGTTTAACAATCATTATACAGAAATAGAATTAGTATTATTGTTTTTGTTAAAGTTTAAGAACTATTATATGTGTCGCTTTTTATATAAGAGTAAGTATTGTTATTTTTGTTATAATACTTAAATATTTTAATAGATATACATATATAAATAATATAATGAATATTTATTTCTACATGGTAGTTAAACATCTGGATTCTGTTTGAATAAAGTGTTTTTTTCATAAAAATTGGCTATATTCATACTTTATTTTAAAGGGGAAAATTTCCTGAGGACTTCATGATTCAATAACAATTGAGCTATATAATATATATACCAGCAGATAATACTACTCTATATACTCTTTCTCACCATCTATTAATATTTAAAGTTGTATACATTTCGGTCCAGCTCGAGCCGATATAATAAAATTTGTTCCGTATTTTGTCATCGTGATCAACAAACATACATACAATATTTCAACACTTTAATATAAGCGAGACTAATAGGTTTAAACATTAGCCGTGTGTAAGAATGTACATTTGATGTTTCTTTAAAACCGTGAAAGTGCTTTAATGTACTGATTTTATTAAACTTCTGTAAAATGAGTTTTAATTCCATCTATAAATCAATAGATTTGACTGTTTTTTTTATGGTATATTTAGAACCAGAAAGAATTTGATTAAATATTTTGGTGAGTTCCAAACTAACATTAAAATTGCAAAATCTTATGAGATTTTCTTTGAAATCTCCTGTTACATATGTTTGTAAAATGCCTATCATAATATAATCATTCTTTCATTATGGTTGTCGTGACAGCGTTGAATCATAAGTAAACTTGCCACGGGGTCAAGGACGTTCGAACGGTTATATGATTATTGATAAGAACGTCTAAGGTCATTGACATCTACGTGTTTCCGGTTCCGATATTTTTTTTTGATCGACCGCATGCCTTTTTTATCATGTAAACAGAATTCCTGAATGGTTATTATACTTGGATAGAAAAATTATGTATAGAATGAAACTTATTTTTTTTAAAGGAACTTTTGCCAAATAAGACCATGTGTGGATGATTTATTCGTCTTCATTTGACATATTTGCACGAATAACACATACACAAATAAGCGAAAACGTATAGACGTGTTGTTGTGATGCCAAGTGTGGATGTAGTGTTTGCGCTATTTGAACTACGTACAAATATTTGGACAAATGCGGCGAATACGCAATACCAAGTGAAGTGCCACCTTAATGAATGAGCAGTGACTTTTATTTTGTGAAGTACATATATGTATTGTATTTACGTTTCTTCATTCCATTGGTTCCGATGAACCCTTAATACGAGTTTGCATCCTCAAACTACACACGGACGGTTCGTAGTATTTTGTAAATTAATTTTTTACGTGTAATTTTAAAATCCTTAATGGATATTCATATAGAAATATGAGTGAATGTTTGTAGGCATTTGACAAACAAATCTGTGACCATTTTGTTATAAAATAGCTTTCCGCCCGCAGCTTCGCCTGCTTGGAGTTCGGTTATATCGCGTTTCCAAGAGAACTTTTCAAAAGTCTTGGATAAAAACTACCCTATGTTCTTTCTCAAGGTCAACTCTATGTTTGTACCAAATTTCATTAAAATCAGTTCAGTGGTTACAATTTATTAATTAATTAAATAATGTTTTACTTACAGTAAGTGTACATATAACTAGGTTTGAACAATTATTTTTGGGTCACAAACAGATTTAATTTATCTAGTTTTAATCCGGAAATCCACTTTGAAATCAGTGAATATTATCTCTTTTTGATAATATCGATTGTACTGAAGATTCGTCAATAATTTATAATATTTTTTTCCAGATGTATGGCGTCCAGGTGAAGAATTTGAAACAGGTCGTGCTGGAAGCAAAGATGATAACTGTGGACGGCCGGGTCATACCATACTCAATAAAGAAACTCAAGATTAAGAAGAAATCGAGCTTAAAGAAACTCCCTGTGTGGGAGATTTGAAGCTTTAAGAATAATAATAGTTGCCTTCCCTAGATTCTGGTCCAAGATATTATATCCATGTTAGTTGTAGATTTATACATATTAAATATTTCTACTCTACTCGTATAAGGTTCGTATCCAATGTTTTTTCGTCTAAAATGTTTGTTTTATTTAGTTTTCATAAAATGTCAACAGCCAAGTTTTTTTGACAAACTTTAGGTTTATTTGTCTGGGTTGCAAAGTTATTCTTTCTGAATGTTTCTTTTGTGAAATTGTTCTTCCACTATAAGTCTTCTCTGTTAAATGTTTTGTTCAACTTTTTGGAGATTCAAAAGTTTAGATCGAGGACGAAATTTTAAGTGAAAATATATGTAAATGGTATATAATGGTTGTTTTTAATTTAGATTAGTATTGTAATGGAGCAACCCGAAGTGGAGAAGGGCTGTGGCAGCTCGGAATACGGAGCACAACTTACAAGAAATAGAGTGAGTTTACATGTTGATAACTATGATTATTAAAGGCCCAGATAATGGACCATTTTCGTGTTATATACAAAGATTAAGGAATTTTTATTCAAAATCTATAGAAAAAAGGTAGTATCGTCTGATTTCAATGAGACTTTAATAGGTTTATCATGTTTTTAATCGCATTTCTCATGTCTTTGCCTGAACTTCTCATGGAATGGTCTATAAGTTCTCTTAACGAATACCTAGATTGAAAAATTGATGGACATTGGTGTGATAGAATATTCTTACACGCTTTATAAATGCCTTGCACAGTAAATAAAAAATCTATTGCCAAATATCACAGAACAATAATAATATTAAAATAAACCCTAACACATTCATTAACATTCCACTATTATACTATGTAGTAAGCGATAAGCACTTAGTAATTATTTGTGAAAAATGCCTATATATTTATGTAATTTAGTCAAAATTCTTCTACTGCCGAAAAATATTAACCAAATATAACTAAGAACAACGAAAAATAAAAACTTTTTGTTAAAAAAAACCGCATCGAAGTCGGTAGATCTGACAGCTCAATACAAAATTAGTTTATTCTGAAACCATCAATCCCCTTAATCTTGGTACAGATCGTTGTTTATTCATCAATAATAATTTTGGTGCTTTAAATATTACAATAGAATCTTCATCTTTCACCATCATAGAAACTTCTGCCTATAAACCAATGCGTTCATCTTCCAGAGTTTCAAATCGAAGCAACTAGTCCGAAGTCAAGCGATACGTGAATCAACGTCGCCGCCACGAACAGTTTCACCGTTAACGAACGAAACTCACGTGAACAATGAAAACACGCTCGAGAAGACTTCAAACAGTGAAAACTCTAGTCACACCGACGGATGTACTGTTATCAGTAGTGATAACAAACAACCGGTTGAAATACAGGTGAGAAATATATGACTACCCTAAAATATAGGGATATTTGAGGGTAATGCGAAAGTAACTCTGTCTGTTTGTTACGCTTTCACGCCTAAACCACTGAACTGATTTTAATGAAATTTGGTACAGACATAGAGTTGACCTTGAGAAAGAACATAGGATAGTTTTTATCCCAGACTTGAAAGGTTCTCTTGGAAACGCGATATAACCGAACTCCAAGCGGGCGAAGCTGCGAGCGGAAAGCTAGTAGCTCATGATATGCTGGTGTTTAATTTACAGATAACGTCCAACTCGTGGGAAGAAGGTGCAAGTGACCAGCGTCAGCGGACCCGTCGCTGGCTTGGTCACAGACACCATTCGGATTCAACCAGAGACCTTCTGACCCACGGGCCGAGGGTCGCCTGCGTCTGTGGGGCCTGCGAGTGTCCACATTGCAGGTAACATATATATACTAGAAGACCTGGCGAACTTCGTATCGCCCTATAATCAAGAAATATCTGTTACGTTTCTTTATTTATATTTTTGGAGTTTACCTATTAAAGCCATAAATATCCGTGTTTTGAAGTGCGACAGAATGATTGACATATTAGTTTGTTGTCAAATCTAATGTCAAAAAAAACGTTTGTATCAACAACTACTAATACCCTTTCGAACCCGCGCCCTCGTGCATGAAAGGCAGACCTTTAACCTTTAGGTCACCACGACTTTACATATATAGGTGACCTAATAACTATAAATAATATAGTAGAATCTATTCTATATATACATACTATAGGTTAAGTCTTTCTATCTTTATTTTCGGTTGTATTCAATACTGACTTCTATAATATATAATCTATGGAAGAATTTTAACTTTTGTCTAATTTAATTCAATATTTTCATACATTCTTAGATTATAAAATATCCACTGATGATGAATTCCATATAAAGTTATCCAAGAATTCTCCTCTGAACGATCATCGATATGTAAAATATTATATTGATACTATTTAAAGGTCTGTATTAAAACAATACCAAGACAAGTTTCTTTCGGTCTAAATCTTTTGTTATATAAGCAAAAATTTTCTATTAATATTTTCATTATAGTTATCTTACATACTATTTATATTTTCAGAGGTCGCAGAAGAAGACACGCGTGTCCAACGAAACAGGATTCTGGCATTGTCTGTTCAGACGACTGTCCTGATTGTACGGACTCAGAACATGCGGGTAGATTCATACTCTATAAATATTATTTCATTATTCAGTTATATATTTAACACAAATGTTGATTTAACTTCATAGTATTGTGTAAAAGTCATTTTCATGGTTTGAAGTTATTGCTTGAGAATATTTAATCAAAATAATGATATTATATCAGATTATGCAGTGAAATACTTTCATAGAAGATAATAGAGAAGAATTTGTAATGATATCTCTATTACCTTTTATTCTATTTGCTTTTAAATCTAATATATATCTATAGAAATAAGTATGCAAAAACGGATTTATTCCTTACATAGATAAATGATGTATCCCATATAACTATAGATTTTGTATAATAATAAGCTTATAATATTTTAAATTTCGGTAATTTTATAATTAATTCTAAGCATTCATAATGTTTCTCTATTACTTATAGTCCAGATTTTTATATAGTTATAATTTAGTACTCTTATCTTATCTCTCTATCTATATTATTTTTATTATTTTCCTATCAGGTCCCAATGGTGACGGTGCTAGGATGTCTGGAAGTCTTGACAGTGATGACCAGGCATATTACTGCAGGTATTTAAATGACTTGACCTGGATATGACTTGACCTCGACATGACTTGACCTGGATATTTCCAGCAGTTGGTCAACATTATAAGAGTCATCCTTATATTTCCAGATGTATCGATCGCAAGGACAAGCCAAAGAGTATATCCATAGGTGGCAATGAATTTGGTGAGTAATATATTAATATTTATAACCGACTTCAAAATAAAGATATTCTGATTATTGTAATATCTATATATAATATTATGTATTTATATATTAAATGACTTAGTTAATTAGAAATAACTATAATAATAATAATAATAATAATAATAATAATATTTATTTGCTAAGAATGCAGGTACAGAATAAAGGTGTATATGTCATAGTGTACATACAAAATAAATAATTCTATCACAAAATCAAGCAATCTTATTATTATATATCGCAACTTTATTTTTATAAAACACTACATACCCCCGACGTGAATTTCATTCTCATCTCGTCTTAATGATCACGGTTGCTGTAAAGTAGCCGAAACGTAGTATAATCTGAAAAATATTAGTTTCATTTAAATGAATAAAACTCGCAAAAATCTTAGATCTCATTACTATTAATCTTTTTACTCTATAATTATATTCTCTTCATTCCAGAAGATAAAACAGATTTATCAGGTCCGGAGCTGGTGGCATTCATCAAGGAAACATTGAACAAGAATCCAAGAGATCGAGCAACTTTATTGAGGATTGAAAAGGAATTACACGGTCTAGTTACAGACAATAGGTAATAAGAATTGTATACAATATTAAGACGTTATAGCTCAGTTGATGAAAGGTGAAAGATATAATAGTAGCAGGTTCGAAACCTGACATGTAACACTTGACATATATGTATAGTTAGATTTAAGCTGAGCTTTACATTTGTGTGAGTGAATAAAAGTAGAGTTAGACAGAAAAGTTTTAGAATTCAATTTTACTATAATTTAAATACATACATAAGTGCGAGAGTTAATCTAGATTAAAAATAAAATAAGCAAAACTTGTTAAAGGCCAGATGGAAATATTATGGAGAAAATAAAATTTTGAAAATATAATATAAATTTTTCTTCACTTGTCATTGCGTTTTCAATATTTGAAGTTGCTACCAGTACAAAGGGTGAAGTGAAAGCAGAATAAACTGGTTAAAAACTAGAAAAGAACGTGGCATCCAAAAATTTGACATCACACCTACACTATCCGTGTGCACTCACACAAATGCAAAGCTCAGCTTAAATGAAACACACTATATAACTATACATATAATAATTATTGATATATTTTATATAAATGTAACTCAATAACTAAATGTATTATCATGAATCTAGATTTAATTAAGGTCATTCTTAAATGGTCATCCATACAAACTCAGTATAAAAAAAATCATCATAGATTTCATTCATCATTTAGTAATAATTATTAACATTAACATAACTTCATATTCATCACTCCTATTAAATATCCAAGTAATTGTGATGTCTATCTGGCCTTGCAAGTACCAATGTGATTTTTCCGAGTCATATATACTTTTAAGAGTATTTAGACATCACTGATTAATGCATTCCCAACTCGGATTGATGTCAGGCTACCGGTCGTAAAAACATAGCCTAAACTATTTACATGTAAGGCAGACCCTGGCTATAGTTGGGAAATATCCAAGTAATAGTGATGTATATTTATTATCACTGTTCACCGGTATATCACTAACCATGTCATCATTCTATCAGAGCCTTCTGCTAAGCTGCCTCTTCTCACATGGAGAAGGTTTGAGCATTAATCACCACACTCGCTCAAGACGGGTTGGTGATTTCAAACTTATAATTGTGAAACTATAAGTCCAGGTTTCCTCACGATGTTTTCATTCACCTTATGTCAGTGATGTCTAAATACTCTCAGAATGTACATATGACTCCGAAAAATCACATTGGTACTTGCCAGGTTTGAACCCGCGCCCTCGGCAACGAGAGGCGGGCCCCTTAACCACTAGGCCGCCACTAACTATCATTATCATATCATTATTATGACTACTAGCGCCCTCCCCAGTCGTTGCATTGTCCGCTTCCCGGTGATGACGTCATACGGCCGTATGCTGGTGCATCGGTGCGCAGCGCTCTTCCAACTAGCCCACCATCTCGACCACTCAAACAAGAACTCTGTGTTGGTATCAAAAAGCGGTAAGTAAGGTTCTTTATATTTTTGTGTCTTTACATGGAAATATAGTAGATTGTATGAAATATCTTTTATATTAAAAACTATATTCCAGAAAGTAAATTTCTGATTTCATTGAAGAGATCTCCTGTCAGAGATAAGTTATATCCCATTGTACACATCTGTTATTAAATAATTCACTGTATACTCTGTTGGTACAAAAATAAATAAATAAATTGTTCATATCTATTAATTCTTATATTGTGTAGTCCAGAATGACACTAAATCTCGGATAAATAATGTCGTCCAAAGAATAATAGGTGATCTATTTGCAAAGAACTGTAATATAAGGGTCCTTTCACACTTGTAGTGTATTCTAAGGCTCGTTTCACACTGTCTAGGTACGTGTGGAGGTCGCCTGCCCTGTACGTCGTTCCGTGAGTGGTGCACTACTGTGTTCCCGAGATCACCCACACATGAAGACACACTTGCCAAGTAAAAACACGATTATTCACTAATATTATAAATGCGAAAGTAACTCTGTCTGTCTGTTAAGCTTTAACGCCTAAACCACTGAACTGATTTTAATGAAATTTGGTACAGATATAGAAGTGACCTTGAGAAAGAACATAGGATAGTTTTTATCTCAGACTTGTGAAAGGTTCTCTTGGAAACGCGATATAAACGAAATACACGCGGGCAAAGCTGTTTCCTTATAAAACTTAGTAGATAGCACTTTTTAACCTGTATATATATTTAGGCATCACAGAATTTATGTGAACCGAACCTTTAAATTCCCGAACGCATTCGTAGTGACGTTAAAGCGATGACGTTTGGTTAGTTCACTTTTGCGCGGGAAAATATTTTGACGCGATTTGTGTCATTGTAAATCGAATATAACTTATTTAAGGTGTTATGGCTTAAGATAATAATTAATTCGTTCTAGTTAAAGTTTGATGTTATTTAAAAGTAATGTGTACAAGACAACTATATTTTTTACGATTTTATTAGACTTCTAAATATACAGAGTGACTGGTGAATTACTATCAATATTTAAGGAGCATACTCGGTACATGATTCTCATTCGAATTATGTAAAAAAAAATAGGTACTTAATTTTTGACCAAATTTCCGTATAAATAAATAAAGTGTGTACACGTTCCAAGAGCTCCAAGTGTGGACGCGTGCGGCGGCGTGCTGATACAACAACACGCCGCCGCGCGCGAGTGTGTTTGTGTGTACCTAACCTGTATACCTAACCTGTAGGGTGTTCATACGATGCGTAATTAATTACATAACTTTTGGTTAACTTTACTTAGAAGTTTATTAATATTTATGTTATATTAATTTTTATTTTGTCATATATGATCGTCAAATATCACGTCCTCAAATATCGATAGTAATTCACCAGTCACCCTGTATATGTAGGCTATGATAGTTTAATTAATAAATCAATTAAAATTCACAATTTCATCAGTAGCAGAATGAAATCCTACTTGTATCAAATCATTTTTGTTCATGTATAAAAACTATTTATTATTTTGTATATTTTCCAGGTCTATTTTAAAGCGTTGTTCTGGGCCACCTGGAACATCTAACTCTGCAGCGGGTAGAAGCAAGTCATTGGAACAAAGAGAGAGGGATTATGAAAGAGTTAGAAGAAGGATTTTCAGCACGGTGAGAATTATTATAACTTGTATATATATATACAGGGTGACTGGTGAATTACTATCGATATTTGAGGACGTGATATTTGACGATCATATATGACGAAATAAAAATTAATATAACATTAAATATTAATAAACTTCTAAGTAAAGTTAACCAAAAGTTGTGTAATTAATTACGCATCGTATGAACACCCTACAGATTACTCTACACTACACTCACACACATACGCGTGCGGCGGCGTGTTGTTGTATCAGCACGCCGCCGCACGCGTCCACACTAGGAACACTTGGAACGTGTACACACTTTATTTATTTATACGGAAATTTGGTCAAAAATTAAGTACCTATTTTTTTTACATAATTCGAATGAGAATCATGTACCGAGTATGCTCCTTAAATATTGATAGTAATTCACCAGTCACCCTGTATACCCGCGGATTTCCGGGTTGTAAAATAGCCTATGTGTTATTCCTCTACGTCAGCTTCCTGTATACAAGATTTTATCAGAATCGGTTCAGCCGTTTGAGCGTGAAGAAGTAACAAACATACACACACTCACAAACTTTCGCAATTATAATATTAGTATGATATCGTCGGGAATAGTGCAAATCCGCGTAGCTAAATTACCAGAAGAAAGTTTAAGCTGAAATACTTTCTGTATTAATGATTTTTAAGGTAATTTTTTCACAATTAGTATTTATTTAATGTTTAGTTTATTCTGATAATCTGCTTCCAATGTAGATACGCGGATTTTCACTATTCCCGACTATAGATATATGTATGTTACATATAATATTATGAACAAAACAGATAGCCATTGAAAGTCAACATATAAAAAATTCCAGAATATGTATTAATCATTCCTTCTATTAAATATTTTATATATCAAAGTCTCCTATATACATCTGAATCATATATAATAAACATGAATATATATTATGATATATAATATATATATATTTTAATATATTCCAGGATAATTGCACCCAGGATGAAACACAATGGCCGTGGCTGTCATCGGGACCTGTTAAATTACTAACACCGGATACTGGGAGGAATAAATTGTTGAAGGTATATAGAAGAAATGTACTATATATAGTACTTGATCAAAAAAATGATAGGGAACTTATGTATTAATATGTAATATATTTATATGTATTTTTTGTATATATTTCAACTTCAATTATCATTATTATGCATATTATTATTATGTCTCAGTGACTACATCATGTTAATGTACCAATAATTCATTAGTTATTAAAATTAATACATTATAATTTAGTTATACTGTTTTTTGTATGTATGTGTGTCACAGAAAACTATTGGATATATTACAATCAAAACTTATTTATTCGACACTTAGATCTTATCAAAATAATATTGCTTAATCTTCATTGAATATAATGCTATTAAAGTATTAATGAACAATTACATATAATAACTGTGATATTTTATTAAGCCAGTGGTGTTCTAGTGGTTAGAGGGTCCGCCTCTGGCCCGGGCAAGTGCCAGTGTTTTTTCCGAGTCATATGTACTTTCTAAGAGTATTTAGACATCACTGATTAATGCATTCCTAAAGAGGGTTGATATCATTCAGGCGGCCGGTCGTATAAACAATTAGCCAAAACTATTTACATGTAAGGCAGACCCTGACCCTGGGAAATTGCCAGGTAGAAGATATATGTATATATTATAACTGTTTGTTTGTCGTAGGTTCATTCCTTGGAGTCCAAATCTCCCGGTCGCGGCGTGGTGTCTAAAAGTCATAGCTTCGGAGGATACACGGACCCACAGCAAAGGGTGCTCAGTAGACAGGGTAATATATAATTTATACTAGCTGCGCACCGCGGTGTTACCTGATTTCCGGGATGTAATATAGCCTATGTGTAATTCCTGGACGTCAGCTTCCTGTATACAAAATTTTATCAGAATCGGTTCAGCCGTTTGAGCGTGAACAAGTAACAAACATACACATAATCACAAACTTTCGCAATTATAATATTAGTAGAATTATAATATGATGTGGTGATACAAATGATGATTGGAAGGAATGTCATGAATGTGTATCATATGTGTGAACGTGTATGGCCTCTGTGTGATCATTTGTCCAGTTTGTGATCATGTGTGTTGATTTTGTGATCATATCTTGTGTGTATGATGATACATGTCTTATGTGTGAACATGTGACACATATATATGTTGATATAAACGTTTTTTTGGCATTAGATTTGACAACTAACTAATATGTCAATCATTCTGTCGCACTTCAAAACACGGAGATTTATGGCTTTTAATAGGTAAACTCCAAAAATATAAATAATAAAACGTAACAGATATTTCTTGATTATAGGGCGACACGAAGTTCGCCGGGTATTCTAGTATATATACAACGTGTAACGTAATTAACGCACACTCTGAAAGTAGTTTGTTCAGAATCGGTATCTGGATCGATTTTTATAGTTTTTTATGTAGGTCATTTTTTTTTCTTAAATTTAGATAGAACTAAGTAAATTACAGTCATCCAACGCACGCAACACCAACAGCGACAGTCGGCACACATCAAATACCTACGCACGTGTCCATTGACCTCCTAGATCAGCTCATTTGACGCCACTCGCCTTTTTTGTGGGGTCGAATTAAAACGCTAGTTTATAACACAGAGACAACAAGTTTTCAGGAACTAAAAAATAAGATAATAACCGCCTTTCTAAAAGTGAAAAGTGACACTGCAGTATTATCTAAATTAAAACCACAATTGCGGAAACGGTCATTAAAATGCATTGAACAAGGCGGTAGACATTTTGAAAATGTTTTAAAACGACAACGCTGTGCGAGTGCAAATTAAACTATAAGTTTGTTTATGATCTTTAAATTATTGTTAATATTTTGATATTAACAACTCTTTGTATATTTATTCCAGGCGACCTCGCGTCTTCAAGCTGGCGTCTCTCTCCGTCAAGCTCCGGATACAAGACACTCAGTTTAAGAAGCACGGATTCGGTCACACCGTCACCTACAGGTTACTTTATTATATGAAAAATGATATACTAGCAAGCCTACTAGATTGAGATAGATTTTATAGGAATAGGGAGGGGTTGGAATAAGGAAAAGATAGACAAATGTAGGAACAAGTAAAGGGCAACTGTCTCTCTCACTCATCGGAAAAAACTTCGGATCTTCTGTGAGAGGGTGGTACTTCCACCGTCGAGACAGCCCATGTTACAGCTAGGCTCTACTACTCACAAAATATATACGTCTTATACTATATTATTATTTATTTAGCTCTTCTTTGTACACCACAATTACAATACAAACAATTACAGAAAAATACAAACTAAAAACTAATGATAAAACAAAAGGCGGCCTTATGGCTTATTAGTCATTTCTTCCAGATTACCTATATTATCTACACCGTTCATATATAATGTCTCATATAACATTAATAAAGAATTCTAAAATACCTATCATACTTAGTTAATTAAATTATCACCGATATAAATATATATATATATATATACTGTTTGTGTAATTAGTGTATACTACATACATACATTACTTGATGGAATTGGACGAAAATAATAATGGGTTACATTGATAGATTTATTAAGATGATATCACACAGTGCGAATAGTTGACATAAGAGATTATAATACAATCAGATTTCACATCCCGTAGTGCAATTAACAAAATTTTACAAAGTCTAGACCTATTTAGTGATTCATTTTATGTATTTAAACAAAAAAATATTGACTATTTTTTTTCTAAGTTAAAGTTTTCCTAAGTTTATATTGTAATATTTTTTATTTTATTTTGTGATTTTTGCGTAATATTTTAATTTTATCTTTAAATTAATATGTAAATTTTTTAATTTTGCACTGTTTATATTTAGTAAATGTTATGTACACTTGTCATTGACGTACATATCTGATGTTATAATATAGTCACTTTAACTGTCAATATTCAATATGTAATTTGTAAGTGGGCTTGCTGTAAATAAATAAATAGATTGACATATTGCGGCATAGACAATTAAGATAATTTATATGTTTGTTTCATACTAGTTCCAACATAAAATTATTATAATAATAATAATTATTATTATATTTGTTCTATAGGCGGTGCTAGTCCGGAGCCCGGGCCCCCTTCTCTATGTGTCCCGGGGGCCTCCGGGGCCCTCGTCTGGGCCGTCACTGATATGGCTGCCGTCCCGCCCGGGGCTTTAGTTATACATCCACAGGTAATTATATATACAGGGTGTATGAAAAACTGTGTCAACCCTTGAAGGCATGTATACATATAAGTATAAGCTTATTATAAAAAATAGTATAACTTAAAAAATATCAAGCAGAGGTCAGTTACAGTGCATAGGCTAAATAAGTTTTAAATCGACATTATTCGAAAAAATGTTCCAAACATCTGACTCATACAAGGTCAAGACACCATATAGTCGCAACGGCGCATGCGTGACCATTGACCGCAGGCGACGGGCCGAAGGCGTTATTATTACTACTTTGTTAGTTGTTCGAATAGAGATTTGAAAGTGTAAAAATTTGTTATATCGATAAATATTCTATCGACATTTTCAATAATACTATAAATAGTTATGCTTTTCACATTAAAATAATTTCA
Source organism: Danaus chrysippus (assembly GCA_916720795.1). Classification (NCBI taxonomy): domain Eukaryota; kingdom Metazoa; phylum Arthropoda; class Insecta; order Lepidoptera; family Nymphalidae; genus Danaus; species Danaus chrysippus. The sequence continues at coordinate 1,442,015 of CAKASE010000070.1, forward strand.
TTTAAAGTAACTTTTATTTATAATAAATATTATAATTTGAAACTTGTTCAGGTAAATTAACTTCATATGTTGTATTATTAGGATAAATCGTTTATCTATTTCTGTTAAAAATGGTGTTTTACAATCAAACATAATATTAATGTTTGATATATCAAAATAAGTATCAAAATAATATGAATATTAAATATTTATTTATTGTTATGATTTTTAAATATCGATATTTTCAATAATGTGGAAGTAACTTCAAGGTCACTAGTAGCGCAGCAGCTGTGATGACGTCATTGCGTGTCATCCTGTTATACCAGGGCTTACAAACATTTTGTTACTCTACATATAATAATCCTTTAATATTTAATTTTATTATTTTTATTGAAGAGTTTGTAAATGTAAGTTGTTTTATTGTGTTACATTTTTGATACTGATAATGTAGTTAAGAGGGTTGACACAGTTTTTCATACACCCTGTATATATAAACTCGTTTTGCTAGCCTTTTTAGTGTCATTGATTTAATTAGAAAGAAAACAAAGTATTATTATTGAATCCTAATACATTATATTGTTAAGAATCTCACTAGGACAAGAGACGGTACCTCTAAGAATAAATTCAACGTGCCGATGCCAGGTCAATCTCGATTTATTAGTTTTTGAGATTCAATCACAAACAGATAAACATTCTAAGAGATAAGAATCATTATGTTAGGTTATAATATGAGGATAAAGTTATACAATGTGTGATCTTTAATGTAGAGACACAGATGAATAATATATATAAGTATATAAAAGAAAGTCGTGTTAGTTACACTATTTATAACTCAAGAACGGCTGTATTTAGATGGCTGGCTGGATTTAGCAGGAACTTTGTATAAGTTAAGGTTTGTGGCAGGTTTTGAATACGTTCAACCAAAAAAAATTGCTAATAATATCCAAAATCTATTTATTTACTGCCCCAAAATCGAAACAGTTCGTTTGGTAGGCTATGTATTGGTAATTATGAAACTCACGCGTACAAAGTTGGTACAAAATCTAGGATATATATCTATATGTATGTATGTATGTTTGTTACAGACCGGACGTCCCCTCACCAACCCGGACGGCAGTCTGTACCACTTCGACCCCGAGAACCCGCCGCTGTTATATGACAACACACACAAACAGACAGACAAGGTGATGATCATTATATATGTACATATATACTACACTTAAAGCTCTACATGAGATTAAGTAAAGTTTATATGAACTATTCGTTTAATTTTACATATTAAATGAGATACTAACATAAGAGTTTATTATTATACTTAATTGTTTTTAAAATTTATGAGTTTAATATATTCTGTTTTTTAAACGGCTTTTATTTTATAATCTTCCTTTCAGATCGACGTGAACACGGAGAAAAGACGCGGGAAATTGGAAAAACAGAATTCGTTCATAGATAATGGTGAGAAACAAATATGAATTAATAATAAACCAAATTAAAAATGTATTTGGAAATAGTATAAATTTACGTTTGTAATTTCATTAATGTTATTATTGTAATTTAGGCTTATCTTTTACATACTAAATTATTTTCAGAATGCGAATACGATACAAATCGTGAAAAGCGTTGTGACTGCACTCAAGATAACGATAAAGTAAGTTTTACTTCACGATATAAAGAGAAAAATATTAATTTATATTAAACTATGTAATTAAATTTCACAGGTACAGCAAAAACCAAAGACGCCCTCAATACCGCCGAGTCCGAATAAAACAAGAAAAACATATGAAGAACAAACAACAACACCGAATACACCCGAACCGAACGGAAATATACAAAACGAAGCCGTCGAAATAAAACAAGCGTTTGAAAACATTAAAATAACACAAAAATCACCGAACAAAGAAAAGAAAGATATTCAAATGGAAACCATCAATCAGATTCAGTCGAGATACGAATCAGCCAATCAGAACGCATCATTACCTAGATTCGAATCACCCGCCAATAATACGCCGTCAGTACAAAGATTCGAATCACCGGCCAATCAGACGGCGTCAAATCAATCGCAGAGATTTGAAACGGCCAATCAGATGCAGCAGATTCAAAGATTCGATTCGCCAGCCAATCACGTGCAGGCTATCCAAAGATTCGATTCCCCCGCGAATAACAGACAGTATGACAGATACGATGTTTGTAATAAGAGTTTGGAAAATAGGAATTTTGATAATCAAAGGAAGATTCTTGAAGAAGTTTATCATGAGACTTACGTGCCATATAAGAATGAGGAGGTAAGGTCGCGTTTACTTTAATACAAGTAATTATTCTTAAGGTATCTCAGATTATTACGAAAAATACGTGTTTCAGTGAAAATATACTTATTTAACTTGTATTCTCACAAGTATTTTTAGTATTTAATTCTAATGATATCTAAGATTTTCGAGAGTATTCGTTTAAATGAAGCTAATATGTTTATAATGTGCTATGCGATTTTTATTTTTATCAAAAACTATCTCGACGTTTCGGTTACTTTACAGCAACCGTGATCACGAACAGACGAGATGTTCCGTGATTAATAAATATGTTATAGCTGAGAGTTAAATAAAAAAAGACAGTTACAATCAAGATATTTTATGAAAAATAATAACAAATAAGAAATTAGTAAAGATATTTCACTATATTTAAACAGACAATTCATATATAAAATTACATTTCATATGTTCTTTATGTATGTATGTTTGTGACTTTCCCTAAAGATTATTCTCTAAAAACAACTGACATAGTTTACCAGATATATACATATATAGAGAAAAATCTTCATCCATATTAATTTAACATAGCCAGGTTTATAAAGCGATCAATAAAAAAATTACTTTATATAATACTTACTACTATACTTCTAAAAAAATATTTTATTAAAAATATTTTATTAAACCTCTTTTCCATTTCAAATAATAGCCATATATTATATTCATGAAACAACTAAAACTTAATATGGATTTATACATACATATATACTCAAACACTTAAATATTGGTCAATACATAATAATTGAAGTGTTTATCTTGTAATATAGTATATATATATGTATGTATTAATTATCAGTTTATATATTTAAAAAGAGTATATTTATAATATATATCACATATACATATTTTGGTTAAGTACTTTTTTCATGATAAACAGACTAAAACATTTACATCACTAGTGGAATTTAATCAATTTATACTGCGAAAGTTAATATATATTTTTATAAAATAATTTTGTATGAATTACCTAATTATGTTCAATATCATTATTTCTACCAAAAAAACGCACCTAGTGAAATCATAAAGAAATGTGGTCTTTGTATGTGAAAATAGTTAATTTGGTAAAATTGCAAGTAATAAAAAAGTATACCAATAAAAAACTAAATATTAGTATTAACCTTCATGACTTAAAATAAGTTAAAATAAAAAATAGCGAAATCAATAACTGCTAAAACTTTTGACGAGTTAATATTTACAATTAAGTTTAAATCATTAAACGTATTTTCTTAAATACGTAAATATAAATTTATATATAAAAAAATTCATGAAATATACAAAAATATTCCAATTCAAGCTAAAATAGGCTTTAACTCCTCAAAATAAAGTCGTATTTCATTACTCATATAGTCATGGAACTTTCTAGAAACATCTCGAAAGTTCGACAAATTCGCGCACGCGCAATACGGACACGTCTTATCAATATAAACACATGCGCAGTGAATACGGAACATTCTAATATCGACTTAATACATATTGTAATAAGAATCAATTTATCTACAGTCCGTACTACACTCTACAGGTGAACCGAACTATTTGTATAGACGAATTTAGTTCTAATATATTAGGTATTAAGGTCGATTTTATATGTATTGTGTAGTTGTATACAAGTCTATTGTATACGGAAGTGCATTCAACTATCGACCTAATTATTAGAGTCCTAGCACCGGGAATACCTTGAGCCAGTCCTTGCTTGACGCCTAGCGATAGATGTTATAAAAATATTATTATTCATAGTGATTGAAATTTAAATAACGGTTATTATTACGATTTTACGGTTTGTGAAGAATAAATAATTCGATATGTATATGGAGAATGTTAAAGAGGAAGTTATGGATGATGTTGAGGAAGGTGGAGAAGAATCGGTTGGTTGTTACTTATTGATGATCAAATGATTGAATGTGTATTAATATGTGTTTGTTTACCAGGCGCCACAGATGATGGTGAATTACCAACCGGAAATGACGGAGATGCAGGTGATGCAGGCAAAGATGACGCCAGTTCCGGTACAGGATAATATGCGTATGTATATATTATTAGCTATTTCTAGAAAAATATATATAGATTCTATACTCAAACTTGAGCATGAATAATTTTTCTCCGGAGTCAGAAACCATAATTTTTTTTTTAATTGTTTGATTCTATGAAAGCGACTGAGCATTGTTTTTGTTTATGTACGTCTATAAATGCGAATTATCATTAAAATAATTAATTAGAAAAGCAAATATCATTTTGTTGGATTTAAGAAGCAATGTATTAGAATTTCAATCTCTTTTAGACACTTTATGAGTAAAAACTAACTTTTTCCTTTGTTATATCTACCTTATATACAGGGTGACTGGTGAATTACTATCAATATTTAAGGAGCATACTCGGTACATGATTCTCATTCGAATTATGTAAAAAAAATAGGTACTTAATTTTTGACCAAATTTCCGTATAAATAAATAAAGTGTGTACACGTTCCAAGTTTCCTAGTGTGGACGCGTGCTGATACAACAACACGCCGCCGCGCGCGTATGTGTGAGTGTGTAGTGTAGAGTAATCTGTAGGGTGTTCATACGATGCGTAATTAATTACACAACTTTTGGTTAACTTTACTTAGAAGTTTATTAATATTTATGTTATATTAATTTTTATTTCGTCATATATGATCGTCAAATATCACGTCCTCAAATATCGATAGTAATTCACCAGTCACCCTGTATATTCCTAATAACTTTTTTATATATAAATATAAAATAACACTAATTTAAAAAATAAAACACAAATATTGCCATATTTCAATATTCCTATACATATGCTAAGACTAGATTAACCATAGTATATATATTTAATTCATTTTATATACTATTATATCTATTATATAGTATAGTAGAATATATATGTAACAATTTTCTAGGTGGAGTTGCCGTCCCCAATCACCCAGGGTATTACCAGCCGATGCAGAACTATCAGTACATGCCTTGCAGAGTTGTGAGTATTGAATATATATATGGAAACATGTTATTATATAAATACTATTAATTATTATAAAAGACTTATTATTTTGAGTTTATGGGTGGGTGTGGATCAGAAATTTCAAAGGTGTACTATGAACAATATTTGTATGTACTGAGATATTGACACACACACACACACACACACACACATGTATGTTTATCTGTTTCTAACTATGTGTTCAGTACATATAAATATTATAATTTTCATACAAAATTCTAAAGGAAACTAATAATTTTAGTACTATTAAACTATGTTATGTATTTATAATTTATCCAATCATAACAGCGATTTTAAATGCTACCTTCAATTAACAGCACTTAACAAGGGATATTATAAGCGGGCGTTTAAAAAACCGCTCCCAAAAAACGCTCAACCGCTAATACTTATAATATGTATATACAGGAGCAGCCGATACAACATCTGCAGCCACAGATGTACCAGCAGATGACTGAGGATCAGAAACAGATGACGCCCTCGCCTCACAACGAGAACACGTTTAGAATCGGTGAATATATATACAGACATACAGACATATATATAGGGTGACTGGTGAATTACAATCAATATTTAAGGAGAATACTCGGTACATGATTCTCATTCGAATTATGTAAAAAAAATAGGCACTTAATTTTTGACCAAATTTCCGTATAAATAAATAAAGCGTGGACACGTTCCAAGTGTTCCAAGTGTGGACGCGTGCGGCGGCGTGCTGATACAACACCACGCCGCCGCACGCGTGTGTGTGTGTATAATCTGTAGGGTGTTCACACGATGCGTAATTAATTACATAACTTTTGGTTAACTTTACTTAGAAGTTTATTAATATTTATGTTATATTAATTTTTATTTTGTCATATATGATCGTCAAATATCACGTCCTCAAGTATCGATAGTAATTCACCAGTCACCCTGTATATATATATGTTAACACTAGCTGCGCCCCGCGGTGTTACCCGCGGATTTCCGGGATGTAAAGTAGCCCATGTGTTGTTATACGTCAGCTTCCTGTGTATAAAATTTTATCAAAATCGCTTCAGCCGTTTGAGCGTGAAGAAGTAACAAACATACACACACGCATAAACTTTCGCAATTGTAATATTAGTAGGATTAAAGATATTAGTAGGATTATGACCGAAGACTTATATTCAGAAACGAATAGCCACAGAATGTATATTTAATACTATTTGGGTTCGAACCCGCTACATGACTTGTCGTTTCAGTCGCTTTACAAACTGAGCTACAGTGTACTAGCTCGAGTCTGTAAAATATTTTTAAGTGAGAAAATTTTTGGTAGAAATATTCTTAAACAATGTATAGACAATAATTGAAGATATAAAAAGAATATGTTTTCTGTCATATTAAATACAACTAAGGTTTTCGTATACAACGCTTTTTTAATATTTTATAACTACATAATTCCGAATATAGAAATTTTAAATATCACTCACAATTTACATACCCATAACATCTCAAGTTTAAAATAAATACACGCGAAAACCTCACATAATTTATTAATATTTACTTATTTTCCAATATAATTATAATATTTTTTTCAGATCCCAGCTATCCATATTTGACGGACTTTAATAATGCTTGTGGCGCCTGTGACCCGGCTCAAGCTAGAGGGTGTGTAATATTACGATTTTGTCTAAAAATACCTCTAATTTACTCTAAAAATGTCTAAAATTCACCCTAAAAATGTGTAGAATTTACCCTAAAATGTGTAAAATTTAGTTTACCCTAAAATTGTCTGCAACTTACCCTAAAAAAGTCCACAATTTACCATAAAAATGCTAACAATTTATGCTAAAAATGCCTCTAATTTTCCGTAATCATATCATATTTGGTCACTTTGTATTATACTAAATATAACTCAGAAGCTTCATTAATAATAATAATATATTATTATTACAACTAAGAATTTATCAAATTGTAACTATCTGAATAGGCACAAATACCGTTCTTTTTTAATTTTCTTTGTTATCTCTTTTTTAAATTTGACTATTCATTTTTCCTGAATATTTATGAATAATATCTTCCAATAAAAGAATCAAGCTGAACTAACATTATACAATCTTTTGTTGAGGTAACAATAACTTTTAGAATTAGAATCAAAAAATAAAAAATATTTTTTTAAGTGGAAGATACCAAAAATTCTTCCAGACCAATATACATACATACAAATGTACATTGCAAGATAAATAAAAGGTTTTAATAAGTAAAGTTTTAATAATAATAAAAATATATAATATTTTTCTATAGGAATTTTCAGAAATACATAAATAGTTTACTTCAAAATATCTTCATTTGTTATCAATTTAAATGAAATCTATCAAGATCTCTATATGTCACCATCATTATATTTATAATAATTTAACTAATATTTAATATATGTAATGTGTATATTTTCATCAGATACAACGTCCAGTACCAACCAGAGCCTGTCATGTACCCCAACATGTTGATGCAGCCGATGCAGCAGTATCCTGTAAGTAGCATTTCCAGGTGTTTATTATATACTACTACTACTTATAGGTCATACTAGCTTTCCGCCCGCAGCTTCGCTCGCATGGAGTTCGGTTATATCGCGTTTCCAAGAGAACCTTTCAAAAGTCTGGGATAAAAACTATCCTATGTTCTTCCTCAAGGTCAACTCTATCTCTGTACCAAATTTCATTAAAATTTCTTTAGTGGTGAGCGTGAAAGCGTAACAGACAGACAGAGTTACTTTCGTATTTATAATATTAGTAAGAATATGTAAATATCTTTATATATTTAAGATATTATTATGTGTATATAAATGCGAATTTTGTGAAGATTTTATGTTTGTATCTCTGATAGAAATAATGCTGAAGCGATTTTTATGTAACTTTACAATATTATAGATAGCAGAATAATATAAGCTGTACTCTAACATGAAATTCACATGTTAATATATGTATTGTTTTAACAGATTTTATATATTTCTAACTGACGTTAAAGCAAAAGAAATCGCTGGCATAGACTAGTTTATTTTACATAAGCATTTAAAATATATGAACAAAATATGTATATATTTTTTATTACAATAGAAAATTTGACAACACTAAGTATATCTATAACAAAATTCACAATCACAGTTCATTTATGCTAACACGTAGGAAGATGTGTTACAAAAAAACTTCTAAACTCTCAGTTTGTAGTTAAACAAAACTTGTGCTAATTATACTGACTTTATTGATATATTTTTTTGCTTAAGAAACATTCACATACATATATCTACATAGAATTGTATTAAATAAAATATTTGTTTCAGTACCAAGAACAAATGCAAGTACAATGGCAGAATGTAGCAGCCGTAGCTCCAAAAGTAGTGATGCACGACGTGTACCCGATAGTGTACCCCAGCGTGTACCCAAACGTGTACCCTCCATACAACATAGTGTACCCTCAGGTTAATAACATATATACTACTATAATATAACTAAATATATATATTATTGAATATTTTATACTTACAAAGATATAGTAGCTCTATATCAGTGGTTTCAATATTTATTATGTCTATTTTACTTTGAGAATAAATAATAATCTTGCCGCTCGCTATACCACTTTTATTTATTCTAGCAAAATAAAGTCCATCTATTACTAATTCTAAAATCTATGACAAAGTCATGAGTCAGAAGTATTGTATTATATATATATATTTTTTTTCCAGGTGTTACCACAATATCCCATGCAGCAGTTCCAGGACAGACGTAAGAAGAGATACGAGCGAGATACGGAGATAGCCATGAAGATACAACAGATTAAACAACAGGTTATACAACAGATTATATATATAAAATTGAAGTACATATTTAAGATTTTGCTATATATTAATAAATACTTTATATATTAATAAATAAATAAATACTGATTTTAAATAAAATGTTTATATATTTTCTAACAATGTTAATAGAATGAAAAAAATATAATAATATAATATTTGTATCATATATCAGTTTACTGAATGATAATAAATCTGTACAGAAACATTTCTCTGCAGACGAAATTGTCAAATGTTAGAATATTCTAGCAATTTTTTAATATTTTTCACTTCTTAACATTCTAAATGTCCCAAAAATACGTCATAATTCAACATTTTTTTAAATTGCAGTGTAACAGACAGACATTCATCATATACTTTATATTATAGGTGGATATGATGGGCGGAGACAGGAGGCGGAACAGTGGCGGCGGAATACTGGGGAATGCGCCGGGCAGAGTCGGGTGAGATACATATCTATATATACACAATAATAAGTATTATATACAGGGTGATGTGGTATACTTGGTCAGTATTGTTAAATATAATGTCAAGTAAAATGTAGATCGATTTTATTATATTAGCTCCTGTCATTCAGTCTTGCTATAACAATAATTTGCGCTACTCTCACAGACACTGCACTAGGTTCATAAACATCGCAAATTTTTTTCGCGGCTTGCGTTGCATTTTTACCTTTTTTGTAGTAAAATTTTAAAATGTATCGAATTTCTTCATTAGGTTCACTCATCTTGACAGTACGAAAAAATGAAAATCACATATTTGCCTAATTTGTATTTAATATTATGTTTTTTAAAATTTTAACTTTCAATGATACCAAAACCAGCCAGATACAAATACTACAGCCAAAGAGATTTTATAACAAGTTCATATACTATAATGCGAAAAGACTTTTTCCCCAACCTTTTATATATTATAATTTAATATAGTTTTATTGAATACTACTAGATTCAGTCTTATATATAGATATGACAAGCTTTTAGAGCTCTACCCACCATTCTTATTCAATGCATGTTATTATATACAGTCTTTATTAATTTAGCTCACCCTGCTACCCTCCTTATATATTCTATATCTATATTTAACAGATTATACAACTGTCAACTTGACGTTTATATTTTTTAATAATCATCCTTTCTGTCAGTACCAGGTCCGATGATAATCAGCTGAGTTCAGCGGCTCGAGCCATCGTCAATTCTATAAGGAACATGCAGGCTAAAAACCAATGTAAGATGATATACATATATTAATAAACATAAATACTCTTCTTCTATCTGGCAATTCCCCAGCTATAGCCAGGGTCTGCCTTACATGTTGGGAATAGTTTTGTCTAATTGTTTTTACATCAACCCCATAACCACAAATACTATTTCTGTTAATATCTTTATACATATATAATTCATGTGTCACATTGTTTGTTTGAGATATACTTAAAAATTTAATTGATTTTAAATTTAATTTGCAAACAGTGTGCAGTTTGATCCGTCTTAAAAGCTAACTAGCTTAATATATAGCTGTAATATTATTTTATTGCAAATTATTTGACATACACAATTATCTTAAATTAAGTTATAACAGTTGTATTGTGTATGACATATGACACAGAGTATAAATGTAGTTGACGGCACAATATCTATTGTTTAAACACTATACATTTCATTGTTCGACATGTTCACGCAGACGTAGTCGCGGGCAAAAACTAGTTTATATGTTAGCTACTTGATAAATTACAAATATGAAAATAAGTATAGCATACACACACATGTATGTATATATTTAATGAGTAATATGATTCAATGTGATTGAAGTCAGTGGTAGCCTAGTGGTTAAAAGACCCGCCTTTCATGCATGAGGGCGCGAATTCGATCCTGGCAAGTACCAATGTGATTTTTCCGAGTCATATTAAGATTATTTAGACATCACTGATTAATGCATTCCCAAAGAGGGTTGATGTCAGGCAGGCGGCCGGTCATAAAACAATTAGCCAAAACTATTCACAACATATAGGCAGACCCTGGCTTAAGCTGGGAAAATTGCCAGGTAGAAGAAAATGATTCAATATGATTGTATAATATCTTATTTGTTCTCATATAGTCCACGAGTCCCGACGCTCCCCTCCACGCCCTGAGCGACCTGAACAAAGGAGACGAACAGCGGGCCCGGTCTATAGACAGGTAGATATATATGTTACCCAGATTTCCGGGATGTATAGTAGCCTATGTGTTATTCCTGGACGTCAGCTTCCTGTATACAAAATTTTATCAAAATCGGTTCAGCCGTTTGAGCGTGAAGAAGTAACAAACATACACACATACTCACAAACTTTCGCAATTATAATATTAGTAGGATTACTCTATTATCAGACCTGTAGAGTATAGTATAATTGCTATGTGATTAAATGAATTATGAAGAAGCAGACAAATGTAATAATAGATAAATTAAAATGATAAAATTACATACTTAAAATAATTGATATTTAAAAATCTAAAAATATATACATACTACTACTGTTGTTGGGGTAGATTTTAATTTAGTTTAAATAACACTATGTAATATTATTAATATATATATATATTCATCTTCATAGTTCCATGTATTAATATATGTTTCTAATGTTCCAGATGTCCCCAGGCGCCTGGTGTCGCTCCCCAGCTCCGATGCCGCAAAGTTAGAATCATTATAATACATAGTTTAATGAAAATCGATTCAGCAAAAATATGACAGTTTTAACCAAGTACATTATGTTTTTGTATATATATTTGTTGTAGTCGAGAAATACCTGATTATATATGTATATACTAGTTTTTGCTCGCGACTTCGTCCGTGTTAATTTCTTAATTAGTAACATAACATATGTATAGATGACCGAACGAACTCTATTCCGCTCTAGAGGCCGTAAATAACCGTTTATTACAATTTATTAAGTTTTTTGGATTGAAGAGAATTTTATATCCTATGAGCTTCTACTATTCGCCAATAGATGTCAAAAAGAGTTAAATTTTAAACGCCTCCTCCTTGTTATTTTTTTTTTTAAAAATAACATTCCCAAAAATTATTCCTAGCTAGATCCATTTATCGTCCTCAAAACTCGCTATATGCTAAATTTCATGAAAATCGTTCGGATTCCGAGATTCTAATAAATAAATATATACAGGGTGACTGGTGAATTACTATCAATATTTAAGGAGAATACTTAATGTAAAAAAAATAGGTACTTAATTTTTGACCAAATTTCCGTATAAATAAATAAAGTGTGGACACGTTCCAAGTGTGGACGTGTGTGTGTGTGTGTGTGTGTGTGTGTATACCTAATCTGTAGGGTGTTCACACGATGCGTAATTAATTACATAACTTTTGGTTAACTTTACTTGGAAGTTTATTAATATTTATGATATATTAATTTTTATTTTGTCATATATGATCGTCAAATATCACGTCCTCAAATATCGATAGTAATTCACCAGTCACCCTGTATATACAAGAATTGCTCATTTAAATATATAATATAATATATATTGTATGTATGTTTCAGCCTTCAGCCAACCTCGCCGGCCCAACCCGGAAAACAGAAACGCTCGTCGTTAAACACATATCAATAACAAAACAAAAATATTTATTACATATTATATAATAAGTGTGTAACTATCAAAGTTTTCCTTTCATACATCGCGCACAATACATGATTATTTAATTTATATATCTGTCGAGTTTAAAAAACGTGCTTACCAAATACATGTGGCGTTTTAAACGCGGCGTTTCAAACGCCATGTGTGTAAACGATAGATCTCACGTTGAAATCGAACTAGTCATTTTTTTTATATCCATCTCTTAGATATAAATATATATTATTTGTTTAATTAATATCAACGTTGTTCGTATTATTGTGTTTAAAAAATGCTGTCCAAAATATTCTTTGTTCATAGATATCAGTCAATTGTAAAAATATCGGTATATACATATATAATACAATAATAAGAACAACTTGTCCCTTCGTCCCGGCCGACGCCATGACATAGATTAAGAATATAGATTATATAACTTAAAAAGAAAAAAACGCTTTATTAAAAAATATCGATACATCTTATTTTCGAGTCGTTTTCAGTCCGCGACAATAATAATTATTTTTAATATATATATAATTAGATTTTTTTTGTCATCATTATCGTGATTCCTACACTACAACACTATTGTAAATAAAAGCCGTCTATATATATAAGTTGATGGAAGTAAAAAAAAACATTTTATCTAGATATTAACTGGTATAGTTTTACTCCGCCATTTTTTCCGTGGCGTATTCTATTAGGGTCCATTATTGTGGCGTTAGAAAGTATTGGATGGTTGTTCATTAGATATTGAAGCTTATATTGGTGTTAGAGACTTTAATAGCTCGCGACTGGCGCCGGCCGAGCTGTCACCGCGACGTTGACAGCTGTCACGCGTCAGAGTGACACTGACAGCTGTCAGAGTGACAATGTCCCACATTAAGGAGATTTATTGATGTAGAGTATATAATTGTTAATAATAAAGATTTTAGCGTATACATCGTTGGTTTTATTTTACTTATTTTTATTAAAATTCGTTAAGATTAAAGATATGCCCCTGCTTCAATATAATGTATGCAGTTAATTAGAATTTAATTTTCTTTCATATTCAGACTATACCTGTTACCTTTCATGTTTTAAGTTATCAGTTTGAGAGGTCCTACACTGTCACTTTTTACCTCTATGTCCTATAAAATTATCTACTAGTGATCTACCTCTATCTAATCGCTAGGTCATTTCTTAATTGTTCTCTCTATAGTATATCTCTTAATAGTTGTCAGAACCAACTACCATTTCACACTTCGTGCTCGATAATGTTCACGTATCGTATTATACGATCAGTTCACAATTCAGTCTTGAATTGTCAATAATCATAGTATAGTATGTGGCTACTAGATAATTAGTGATAAAGGAACCTTTAAAAATATAATAGGTTTTTTGCCATGAAAAAATTTCATAAAACTTCGATTGAAGAATTATAAGTCTTCTTCTTGATAAAGATTATGTTATCAAGAAAAATAAAAACAAAACAAAAGTAAAATTGGCTTAAAGTATTGAATTATGAAGCTAAATTCTAGATGAACATTATTACGTCCTTTATTATGTACCATCTGACTCTAATTCTTCAATTTCCGCTGTATTTAAAGTTAAACCTGCTTCTGAATTTAATCTGTCCTGAGAAAACAGCTTCGGTTCCTCTACATCTTCGAGAACAAAAGTTGACCGTGGACCATAAATTCAATTTTGTCAATATTCTTTTCACGCTCATTTTTTACTACTGCCATCTAGTGACTTATATTGCTTTACTTACTTAGATAATAAAGTAAATGGTACCGAGATTGAACTATAGATGGCACTGTCAAGAATAAAAATTGTATCCAGATTTTTCTTATAAATATGTATATAACTTACATTTAGTATTCCAAGGGGTGGTTAATGTTTTAGTAAATAGAGCTTTATACTTATTGGGTTTTAGCTATTTTTAAAATTTAAATTAAATTAATTTATATATACGTCTTTAGATCTCTTGATTACAATATTAGAAACGAAACAGATTTCGTATAAAAATGTACTTAGAACCTTATTTCTTACTATAGTAACAGTTATGTATTTATTTCAATGTGAGGACATGGTTCTATTCATAGGGCTGAAATTTTAGGATTGATATATTTACATTCAAAATTGAAATATAACTTTAATCTGTAAAGTTTCAATACTTCAATCTCATATAAAAATAAGCAGCCATAAAATTATTCTAGTGAACTTTTTGCCGTTAAAAAAGAATTAATAGAGAGTTTTACCTACCAATAAAACTTACCTATTATTTTTCCTTAAGACATCCGGAATCCATCTTGAGTCAAGCACCTGTCTTTTTAGCCTTTTTTGTCCAGTTTTCGCTCCCTTCCGGTGCAACTTCAGCCCTCTAATGTCAATTTGGCGGGAGAAAACTTGCACATTTTAACAAATTGATATTTCTTACCTCATTATACATACTCGAGATGAACCAGGTAGAAATTACCTGGATTCCGGATGTCTTAAGGAAAAATAATAGGTAAGTTTTATTGGTAGGTAAAACTCTCTATTATTGTTCCATGTTGACATCCGGAATCCATCTTGAGTGACGTGTTTGTTATCACCTGTTCATAAATATTATGACGATGCTATAATGTGTCCAATAAAAATTAAATTATTGGAATAAAATAATTTATTTAAATAACAATTTGATTTAAGGAATCTATCAAAATAGCTTGACAGCCAAACTTTTGTGCTTTCCTGTGACCGATTTAATACAACTCTTTTAAAACCTCTTATAGGTAAAGGATCTTGCCCCCGTTTCTAGTTTCTTAATTTTATCTATTTGAAAGCATTCTACCTAGTTAAGGGAAGCTACTGAAGGTCTTACAGATCTGGGAGAAGCTTCAATACCAGCTTCTTTGTGTAAAGACTTAATCCAAACTCGACCATATTTGACGCTACTCTAGGTCCGCCCCTCGAGCTGTCAAAGATAATTTATTTAAAATTATTGACTTACTCTGCGCTTCCTTTGGATAAATCAACCAATCGGTAAACCCAGTATATTATATAATCAAGCGATGTAGTGTTTTTATTTATACAATAGATTTAACACACTAGTCTCATGTACCCCAATAGAGGGCGGCATTCGCCTGGCAGCCTCACGACCAGCGCGGAGCAGAACGGTGACGAGCGCCTGCACTTTAGGCGGGGATAGTAGTGAGCCAATGACTAGATATTCTTATATAGAGGAAGGGGGTCCTACAACGGGCTTGTAATGGGCTTTGTAAAATTTTCCTTCCTGACTGCCTGTAACTAATCAGTCTTAGATTCGGATCGTGGCCAAAATGTAAAGGGGTTACCCTTATCAATAAGTTTTTAATCTTCAATTGTTAATAAAGTGAGATAATGGACTTTACGTCCTGACGATAAAAGCTGCAGGATTGCTACTACAATGAGGAAGTCCCGGCTTCCCCCTGGGGTTAAGGTTAAGGTTAACGCGTAAGCTAGCTATGACCCTACCTGTAAATGTAGGCAGGTCATTCTGGAAGGCATTTGCAGCCCTGGTTTTGTGACAGAGTCGCCACTAGCGAGGCGGTGCCCAGGGACAGCAGGTCCCACATGGCTGGCCTCCTGCCAGCGGCAGAGGATTTCTATTAGCCACCGCAAACACTATAAATTGTTTACATTTACCAGATCTGTGCTGAAATATTGTAAACAATTTAAGAGTCCCAGATAGGTGATGTGGAACTCTTCTTTTTTGGGTTACTGAAATAACTTTAAGAATGTGTTTAACGAGAATATACACATAAAGTTAGATGCAAAATCTATATTTTAGGGAACTTTAGTAAAAGTAAGAATAAAAGATTCATGTACAACGACAGTTACAGACAGACAGCTAGATAGACAGATAGGTACAAGTAACAGGGTACGTTTTGTGAATATGGGTTTTTTTTAATCACTTACTCGTCTTAACCACTACAGACTCTATTTTATTTTATTTTTTCAAAACGTTGCTAGATAATGAAAGGGATTATCTCTTACTCGTTCAACCGTCACGTCATTTCCGTCCACCCGAAATTAGCCACGATACGCAAATGAAGATCCCGGACCTTCAGCTGGTGAATTTTACGTCAAGGTGTCTACTAAGACTTGACAAAGGTTGGGAATTTGTTAAGACTCTTGCAGAGATCAATGTAGTAGATCTTCTGCTCAAAGACTATTTTGCCATGTCGGAGCTTTTGTTATGAAGCGTCCTTTGGCATTGTTCAGGTATTATAGCCCCGAGGTTAGGAGGTGGAAATATCGAAGCAAGGTCGTAACTTCACTGACGACTGAAAGCGTTGTGGTAGGTAACTTTTCAATCCGCTATACTCAATGTCGCCCATTGTTTAACTACCGTGCTGACCCTTACGCAGATGAATCTATCTGATGTACCCTTACGCAGATGAATCTATCTGATGGAATATACTGTGCTAAGGCGGACATTGCATATTCCGAGCTTTAGATAACAATATCAACGGTCGGTCAGGTCAAGTTCAGAGCAATTTCCGCCCTGGTACTTCCTTCTTTGTTTATATACAATATTACTGTTCGATTGTCCGAGAAGAAAAGAATGTTGGCATCGTTTAATCAACTCTGTTCGTGGGCAAAAGCTTCTAGGTTAGCTTACGATTCCTTGTACTTGCCATGCCATGTTTTCTGGGCCTCAATCTCTCCTATAAGCGCTTCTCGGTCGACTGCTAAGGCACCGGCTGTTATGTAATGCATTTCCGAGCCCAAACGTATCGGCAGTGCAGCTAAAAAAGCTTTTAACCATCAATGTAACTTGAGAACCTGTGGTTCTGCAAGTATTTTGAGGTGATTTAAAGGGAGGGATACTGTCGCCTGTGGTATGCAGTGTACGACCGTATCTCCCTCTGCACACAACTAATGAGGCAAAGTTAAGTCTCCCCAAAAGGAGCTGGGCCTGTTCGGGGAGCCAACTGCCTTGGCCAATCTGATGCTGAAGTGAAGCGCATGCGTAGGGCGATGCACTTCAGTTCCGACAGGGACTTCGGGTTCAGTTTTGCGTCCCATGAAATGCCTAGGTATTCTGGACATTGAGTCAGAAACAGCACAGATTTAATGAAATTCATTGTCCGGCCAAGTTGTTGCAGAATATTGATGGTGAAGGCTAACCGGTCGCTCAGAATGTGAGGCGGTTGGTTTGCCAATTAAAAATCTTCTTAATAAACTACGCATCTAATGTAGTGATGGCGTAGAAACTCTGCTATCCAGCCTGTGACGCATGCCAGTATTCGGGGTGCCGATGGTAAACCAAAAAAGCTGGCAAGTGTAGTAAATATAACAAACAGGGAAAACAGAATTGTCATAAAACCGGCTTCGCTAACCAGATTCCAGTTTGTAATGAAAAGCTGGAAACGTTTTAAATGAACAAAGCTATACAACTGTTTCAAATTAAATGTCTCACGTTGTAAATCGTAGCTTTTAGGAATCGAAAAGAATGTTCATAGAAAACCGAGTGTAATATCAGCTCTTTCCAACATTTTAAAGAAAAAGATATGTGAAATCCTTTAATGATTCCACAGATGTAATTCGGTACATATAACTTAATCCAGATATCGATCTGTTTTTTAATAGTTGGTATTTATTAATACCTTATCTGTCCCCGCCCCATTTTTTGTATATAGGCAGACAGTCAATATATCAAATAATATTTTTTGAAAACGGAGGTATGGTCTGTAAAGTCGAACGATAAAAATTCTCCGTTACTCGTTTTCATAATTCTTCTCTTAAAGATTGTATGAAATCAGCGCGAATACCACAAATAGTTCAAGGAATATCTTTGGTTTACTTGGAGTATTCCAAATCTTAAACATTTTATTATTATTTTAATATAGTTATTATTTTAATAATAATTGCGTATTTAAATTTGTTTTACTACCACTAGAATAGTCTACGATTTTAAGTTAAGCTATTTGACGTACTTCTTTTCGAGATATTAAAGCATTTTTCAAAAGCTGCAATTCGAGTTCTAGACAAAGTTTATGCTCGTCGTTCAACATCCTAACTCCCTACAATTGCTTTAATTCAAACAGTTCCTTAAATTCGTTGTAAGGACCTGGCTCTCCGGCGGGGAATCGAACCCCGGTCTCCCGCGTGACAGGCGTGGATACTGACCACTATACTACCGAAGATATCATCACGACTGACGAAGATCTTACATTCACTCTATTGTCATATAAACGGGAGTGAAAGCAGACAATATTTGTAAGAATTAATGTCCACGATATCTTTTTATCAGAATGAAGCAGGTGTCGGGTACCGTACGTCGTACGAGACAGTGATCCGTACACCGAGACGCATCAGAGTAAAATGCGTCATTTACTTCTACAGCGAAGTATTTCAACTGATAATAATCATCAAACCGGAACGCATTCCAACATTAAATATTTGTATATAAGATAATTAAAATCAATGTAAATCCGTTGGGTTCGTGAAAGTCCGTTCCTCAATATTGATGGTTAAACTCAGATATGGACAACCGTCAAGTGCGGTTTTTGAATTTCGTTACTTTATATTCCCAAAGGATATCGTTAACTGACTTCTGAAATCGTGTTCTTTAATATTTTAAAGTGAAGTAATTATTGTAAAATATTATTACATTTTTATTTATTGTAATGTGGGTACTCAATAAAAAAAAGAAGCCACAAAACTGGACTACTGCTCGCTCTGAAAGACGATGCTATAATGAGGTAAGAAATATCAATTTGTTAAAATGTGCAAGTTTTCTCCCGCCAAATTGACATTAGAGGGCTGAAGTTGCACCGGAAGGGAGCGAAAACTGGACAAAAAAGGCTAAAAAGACAGGTGCTTGACTCAAGATGGATTCCGGATGTCAACATGGAACAATAATAAAAATAAAACAAAATAAAAGCCCGCCATTACGTCCCTGACAACACAAAACAACAGTTGATTAACTCCGCATCCGTCCCTCTCGCACACACTACAAACATCACCCGTCTCGCTCGCACAGCCACAACTGATATCTTAAATTAGTCTAACAAATATTGTATATATGAATGAAATTTATACAAAACACATAAATTTGCAATTCATATTTACATTAAGGAGGGAATAACATCCAGTATGTTCGTGTAATTTAGACAAAACGCTTTGTTAATTGCAAATTAAATACAATCGTCAATTGACTTTTTCGTTCAATAATCGAAGAACATAGTTTTGATATTGTTCATTAAAAATTGAATATCAAATCAATACTTATAAGTCTATTCAAGTGTTTAAAATCTTCACGTAATGTCTTAATTGCCGTAATTAAGAGTGAGTGTAATATATTATATATGTATATATTTAGTAACATATACAAATATAAAAGTGTCTGTCTGTGAATACACCTCTGTGTTCTACAATCGGAATAAATGCTGGCCACGTTAGCGTCTTTAATTTGCTCCGCCCCGAGTACTCTAAGAGATAACGGAAAATATATACGAAAAAACAAATTTAAAACATACAAAAAACATATTATAATAATTATTACATATAAATACGCTTTCCAAATTATTAAATGAGTATTTAAATAAAACCTTTTTTATAGTCTGAATGACAGTTGACCATAGATTAAAAAAAAATTATTTCGAAGCGTATAAATTTGCCAAAGTTTAACTTTATTACTAAAATTACTTTATTTATGAAATTTAAGTATTAAAATTGTTTTAAATATGAATAATATTTATTTTAATACTACGAGTGAAGCTTCTAGACTATTCCGCTCTCTCCTAATTACGAAAATTACTCCAAACGGTAGTCGTTTCATTCGCTAAGTGACTTCACAAACATATAACATATACTGACACGTTTTATATATTGTATTAAAAAATATACTACATATATATTATAATGTATATATAATATTTAGAATTCATTTAATGAAATCTAGATATTATTATTCCCTCCAATTTTTAAGTGTTTCTAAATTATACGTAATTTTTAGTTTTCTTATATTATAACTGAGTTTTTTCTTACATAAGTGAGTTTTAATATATTAATATATTATATAAAGTGTCGAGTACTTCCCTGTAGTTCATCCAATTAGCGATGAGATTAAAGATCCGCTGGGGAGCCATTAACGTACGAATTACGCTCCGCTCAGCTTGTGGCGCAAGGTATGAGCGGGGAGCGATTTATATTATAATATATATATTATTAAATATATGGTAAGAAACATAAATATTATATTTATTTTATAAGTTATAAAATAAATATACTATTTCGAAGGTTTCTGAATCTGAATTCTTTGTGTTAAAATATATTTACAAAGTAGGTACGTGTTAGTGTGTAAAAACTAAAAATCGATAGCTGGTCCGTCATATACGTGCTATGATTTATGAATGAAAAAACTAAAAACTTCATGTTTCTGTTAGAATTTAAAAAAGTTAATTGTTATTGTAAAGTATGTTTATGTAATAAATAATTGAAAATGATAAATCTGTATTATGATAGTGATAAATATATAAGTTTATTTCATACAAATTATAAAATTTTCAATAGGTATACCTACATCATAGGTATATAAACACAGAAAAAATAGTTTTTTTATATAATGTATAATATATTCATGATTTATAAAAAAAACTTCATTTAATTTCAATTCCTTTGACGAGTTATAAAAATAAAAGAAGCAAAACTTTTTTTATGGACGTAAACAAAAAATATCGGAGATATTAACATAAATATAAATTAGATGCCTTTTAAGTCAGTGGTGTCTTAGTGGGTAAAGGTTCGCCTCTCATTCATGAGGTCGCGGGTTCAGTCCTGGCAAGTACCAATGTGATTTTTCCGAGTCATATGTACTTTCTGAGAGTATTTAGACATCACTGATTAATGCATTCCTAAAAGAGGGATGTCAGGCTACCGGTCGTAAAAACAATTAGCCAAAACTATTCACAACATGTAAGGCAGACCCTGGCTATAGCTGGGAAATTGCCAGGTAGAAGAAGATATATAATTAGTGACTCGCTACCGCCTGTGCCCTGTACCACGCCCCGTCCCGCCATCCAATCTAATTGTTATAATCGCGCCTACCGCGTACGATTGTTTTATATATAACATTATAACGAAACTCAAGGAACTACGAACAGACGGACAGACGGAGAGGGAACTGATTTAAAAATAAATACAATCATCAAACATATGGAAAATATGAATTAATTATATTAAGACACCACTGACAGATGAAGGAAAACATCGTGAGGAAACATGGACTTATATCAAATTATAAGTTTGATATCATCAACCCGTCTTAACAAGCGTGGTGATTAATGCTCAAACCTTCTCCATGTAAGAAGAGGCCTTTGCTCAGCAGTGGGCTCTGATAGGCTGATGATGATGTATAGGGGAGAGTCGGATATATCGTACCACTTTTCACTTTAACTCAAATATTCCGACTATAACACGTCTTATAATATTTAATATATATGTAAAATAAAGCTTCATATTTTAGCTTCCTAAGAAGAAGAGAACACAGATCCTTGCGATTATTCTAACATTGCTTTTTTTATAGTTTAATGAAACAGTTAAGCGAAGAAATCCTTAGCCATTTGTATAGTTTTTCGACTGTTTTAAATATAGTTGTATGTATATGATAATAATTAATAAATTCAAAATATATTACTTAGTAGAAAAACTATTTTATAATAAAACATACTAAGTACTACTTACTCGTTCTTAGTATTTCCAAAGAAATTTCCAATGAATTAAAAATGTAAAAGGAATTTTTTTATTTTTAATAATTTATCAATAGGTACAACTTTAAAATACCTACTCTATTTTACACAAAATTCTGAAATCTATTTTCGATTTCGATTTATTCGATTTTATAATAATATCTATTATAAAACAAAACAAAGTTTTATTACTCAAAGATGTTAGCTTCTTTACATAAATTAAATAAATAACTTAAATAAATTTTCCTGAAATAATGCAGCCAAAAATTTAAAGAGTACAATTTTTTTATAAATGTTAACTTTTTTGTTTTAAATGATTTTTTTATAATATATTAAACTCTACGCGATGTAAGTTCCTACGTAAGTTTTAAAATCTTCCCTTCTTAGGTATAATATTTTTTTTTCATATATTAAATATTAATATTTAACCAAATAATGTGATCAACATGAGCATTGATTTATTTAGAGTATATAAAATATATTTTTAATATATATTATAAGTATTAATAAAGAATAGATATATTATTATTAGTTACGATAAAATATTTAAGCTTCATAAATCCGTACTAATATTATAAATGCAAATATAACTCTGTCTGTTACGCGTTCACGCCTAAACCACTGAATGATTTAAGGAAATTTGGTACAAAAATAGAGTTGACCTTGAGAGAGAACATAGGATAGTTTTTATCCCAGACTTTTGAAAGGTTCTCTTGGAAACGCGATATAACCGAACTCCACGCGGGCGAAGCTGCGGGTTGAAAGCTAGTTATTATATGTAAAAATATCTTATTTCCTTACTATATATATACAATATATTCGTGTTATCGCCCGTATTATCATTAATGAACATTAATCTGTAAAGTGACGTTAAGTGAATACAAACAAGTGACCACTAACAGTTAATATATTATAATATATACATATAAAATAACTAATATATACATATATTAAATAATTAATACATACAGAAAAACATAGCTTTAAAGTCTAAAATTCTATTCGTGTAAACAATGTAAGAACATTCTAAATAATTTGAATTCAATTATTTTTTTTTCAATCAAAAAGACGAATTATAATTTCAAATTTTCAATAATATTTACTGTAATTTGTAATAATAATTCCTATTCTATTTCTATTATTATGCAGACAAAGCCGTGTGTTTTAACTAGTTATATATTTCGGTTATAACAAACAGTAGGACTCACTAGCTTTGGGTTATAAAGTGCATTAGTTTATCTCAATTTGAAGTGCTACTGTATTGATAACACACACACACACACACACACACACACACACACACACACGCGCGTAAATAAACAAACAAATGAGGTTTTATTTGTATTTTATTATAGTTTTTAATGCTATCAAATTTAAATATTGAATTAGCCATAATTAAAAACTTATTTTAGTAATAAATTATCGTTAATTCGTGATTAATAAGTAAATTTGAGTAAAAAAATTAAGTTTTTTTTTCTATTGCTGTAATATATTAATCTGAATATAGTAAGACCTTAGCTTTTATTAATTATTATTAAAAATATTGTGCGTATATTAAAAAGAAAATTTATATTAAGATTAAGCGTTGTTTAAATTTAGTTAATTAAAAAACTAGCCTGAGTTTAAATCTCCAAAATAAGTATATATTGTCATTTGTCAGTTTAATAGGTTTTTGTTCATATATATTTGATATTAATTTGACAATAGCAACATCGTATACTCTTAACACTAATTGGCTTACATATACTTTGATAGTTTTCGTCACAAACCCATACTAAGGAATTTTAACTTTCATTAACTAAAAAGTTAAATCGTATCTGTCAAATAAGAATTGAATTATGTCCGGTGATTGACGAATAACTTAAATATTGTTTGTTTAATTCTGATAACCTCCTATCTCGCCATCACGACGTAATTTCCGATCCGTGTGACATCTGTCACATCTGACAGCTGTCAGATAGTGTCGCTTAAATGTGAGTTATTTGCTTTTTAATACATCCTCTGTACAAGATCTGATGTATACGTCCAAATACACGTATATACAAATAATAATAAGATATGATGAGTTTATATAATAATAATATTTTCTTTTGGTAGTTTATGGTGATATTTTGTAAATCCGTTTTTATTAAGATAAAATAATGTAGTAAAATTTTAAATTATACATGTACCTAATAAAATATACTTAAATTAATATATAGTGCTTTTTTATTTCTATTTTCGTATGATAAATATACACATATAGGTATATATTAATTATTATTTCAACACTACGTTACTAAAGTACAAGACTGTCCAGTTTAAGATTTCAAATAACAAATACAGTCTACAGTCATAACAATCTGATAAACTATATATATATCAAATTATAGATAAAAATATCGATAAAATATATAAATTCCTTACAATGATTCATCTTAATAGAAAAAATCATTCAAAACGTAACAAATCAATACTTCCTATGTATAAAGTCGAATGTGAAAAATAACAAATTTTCAGTAAAGACATTTTAAGTTTAAAAATTAAATTATCTAAATTGTTACATTGAACCTTATACATAGGAGCCATGAATACTGATATCAATATTTTCTCTAAATTGCTTGACCACAAATGATAATAATATTGCAACCCGATAGTTAATTTGTTTATCATCGCGTGTGAATCGCTTTAAGCAAACAAAGTTACGTGGGAACTATATATTAGGTCAGGTATGTTTGATGTGATTACCTTTTAATATACGATTTGAATTTAAATCCATACTAATATTATAAATGCGAAAGTAACTCTGTCTGTCTGTTCCGCTTTCACGCCTAAACCACTGAACTGATTTTAATGAAATTTGGTACAGAGATAGAGTTGACCTTGAGAAAGAACATAGGATAGTTTTTATCGCAGACTTTTGAAAGGTTCTCTTGGAAACGCGATATATATGAACTACACGCGGGCGAAGCTGCGAGCGGAAAGCTAGTATTTTGTATATATTATTTGGATATTTTAAGTATTTTCTGTGTTTTCATTATATGTGACGAAACCTCTCATCATTCCATGTATTCACGGTGCGTGTGTCGGGTCCATCGTTGTAGTGAGAGGAGCTTCAACAGTGACTGGGACTTGTGACCCAGGTGTAGGTTTAATATATATAGAGAGACGAAACCTCTCATCATTCCATGTATTCACGGTGCGTGTGTCGGGTCCATCGTTGTAGTGAGAGGAGCTTCAACAGTGACTGGGACTTGTGACCCAGGTGTAGGTTTAATATATATAGAGAGACGAAACCTCTCATCATTCAATGTATTCACGGTGCGTGTGTCGGGTCCATCGTTGTAGTGAGAGGAGCTTCAACAGTGACTGGGACTTGTGACCCAGGTGTAGGTTTAATATATATAGAGAGACGAAACCTCTCATCATTCCATGTATTCACGGTGCGTGTGTCGGGTCCATCGTTGTAGTGAGAGGAGCTTCAACAGTGACTGGGACTTGTGACCCAGGTGTAGGTTTAATATATATAGAGAGACGAAACCTCTTATCATTCCATGTATTCACGGTGCGTGTGTCGGGTCCATCGTTGTAGTGAGAGGAGCTTCAACAGTGACTGGGACTTGTGACCCAGGTGTAGGTTTAATATATATAGAGAGACGAAACCTCTCATCATTCCATGTATTCACGGTGCGTGTGTCGGGTCCATCGTTGTAGTGAGAGGAGCTTCAACAGTGACTGGGACTTGTGACCCAGGTGTAGGTTTAATATATATAGAGAGACGAAACCTCTCATCATTCCATGTATTCACGGTGCGTGTGTCGGGTCCATCGTTGTAGTGAGAGGAGCTTCAACAGTGACTGGGACTTGTGACCCAGGTGTAGGTTTAATATATATAGAGAGACGAAACCTCTCATCATTCCATGTATTCACGGTGCGTGTGTCGGGTCCATCGTTGTAGTGAGAGGAGCTTCAACAGTGACTGGGACTTGTGACCCAGGTGTAGGTTTAATATATATAGAGAGACGAAACCTCTCATCATTCCATGTATTCACGGTGCGTGTGTCGGGTCCATCGTTGTAGTGAGAGGAGCTTCAACAGTGACTGGGACTTGTGACCCAGGTGTAGGTTTAATATATATAGAGAGACGAAACCTCTCATCATTCCATGTATTCACGGTGCGTGTGTCGGGTCCATCGTTGTAGTGAGAGGAGCTTCAACAGTGACTGTGACTTGTGACCCAGGTGTAGGTTTAATATATATAGAGAGACGAAACCTCTCATCATTCCATGTATTCACGGTGCGTGTGTCGGGTCCATCGTTGTAGTGAGAGGAGCTTCAACAGTGACTGGGACTTGTGACCCAGGTGTAGGTTTAATATATATAGAGAGACGAAACCTCTCATCATTCCATGTATTCACGGTGCGTGTGTCGGGTCCATCGTTGTAGTGAGAGGAGCTTCAACAGTGACTGGGACTTGTGACCCAGGTGTAGGTTTAATATATATAGAGAGACGAAACCTCTCATCATTCCATGTATTCACGGTGCGTGTGTCGGGTCCATCGTTGTAGTGAGAGGAGCTTCAACAGTGACTGTGACTTGTGACCCAGGTGTAGGTTTAATATATATAGAGAGACGAAACCTCTCATCATTCCATGTATTCACGGTGCGTGTGTCGGGTCCATCGTTGTAGTGAGAGGAGCTTCAACAGTGACTGGGACTTGTGACCCAGGTGTAGGTTTAATATATATAGAGAGACGAAACCTCTCATCATTCCATGTATTCACGGTGCGTGTGTCGGGTCCATCGTTGTAGTGAGAGGAGCTTCAACAGTGACTGTGACTTGTGACCCAGGTGTAGGTTTAATATATATAGAGAGACGAAACCTCTCATCATTCCATGTATTCACGGTGCGTGTGTCGGGTCCATCGTTGTAGTGAGAGGAGCTTCAACAGTGACTGGGACTTGTGACCCAGGTGTAGGTTTAATATATATAGAGAGACGAAACCTCTCATCATTCCATGTATTCACGGTGCGTGTGTCGGGTCCATCGTTGTAGTGAGAGGAGCTTCAACAGTGACTGGGACTTGTGACCCAGGTGTAGGTTTAATATATATAGAGAGACGAAACCTCTCATCATTCCATGTATTCACGGTGCGTGTGTCGGGTCCATCGTTGTAGTGAGAGGAGCTTCAACAGTGACTGTGACTTGTGACCCAGGTGTAGGTTTAAGGGACCCCTACCTAACGCGTTAAACGCTCACCTCCACTGTCCAAGCTCCTCTCTCTTCCTAATAATAACAAATTCCAGTATTAAAACTTCTAAGTATTAGAGAGATTAAGAGTTGTAAGCTGATGCTTCACGCGATGACAGAATATATTTGAAGAAATTAAAGTCTATGCCTGACCTACATCATGAAAAAATTTCATGAAAACCGTCAAGCAGTTTTTGTATAACACCAACATACATACATATATGTCCCGACTTTATCGCAAGTTTTTAAACTGTAATTCCTTTAAATGAATCGGAAAAAAAAACAAAAGCCAATTAAGACTACACATTTTTTTTGGACATACTCTAATTATCCAATTTTTCATGACTATTTCGTATAATAATATTGAATTTGTGTGGCGAAGTGAATTGACTTATAACCAAAAGGATATCAAATGAAAATATATCAATCATAATTGTCACGAACTTGTGGCGCCATTTTGTCAAAACATATCGTTTAAAACAACATTATTAATCTCAATTACTATATGTATTTTTCTTCTTCATGGCAACTTCCCAGCTTTAGCCAGGGTCTGCCAAATGTATTATGATGAAAAAATTACGAGATAATTAATAATCATCATTTTCAAAGAAATATTTGTAATGTTAACTCCGGTCCAAAATCCGAAGCAAATCAGAAGCTATGGAGTATGGATGTTTTTATCAACAATATATGAGCCTTCTTAAAACAATAAAGATAATTACGAAATTTTGACAATTAGTAAAAATTACTAAGATGCAAAATTGGTTTATGACTTAGAATTATCGTAATTGATAAATAATTATCCATTTGTTACTTATCTATTAAACCATGTATCGTGTTTGTACATATTATGTTTATTGTTTTTTAATTGTATTTTGTAAGAATATACCTATGTTTCTAGTGCGTATTTTCTGTAAGGAACTTCTTGGAGTCTACATTTAGTTCCTCAAAACTATATTTCATCTCTTGTTATTACGATTTACGACTATATTTCAATGACTCCAACTAAAGGTTTTCTGAATTCTATATTTATTCTCGTATAATGGCTGACAAACTATTTTTTTATATCAACTTGACCTAACCTGTCAAATTATTAGTTTTGGAGCTGTCATATTATAAATAATAACTTAAAGGTATACTCTTATAAATTAATGAAGATTATTAAAATATTAAAAATAAACAACGATTTCATGAAATTTAAAATAAGTTTAGGTACTCGAAATTAAAAACAAAATCGACAAAATGATGGTTAATTAAAACGTATTGAAACAAAATTATATATTATTAAGATCATCTCTATTATTTAAAATAGTTTTCAGATTCATTACCACGAGTGTTCACAATTAAACGCAACACTTTGGTATCCAATAATAAAACTTCTTACATCACAGTAAACAGGCAAAGTTAACAAGAAAAAGAAAATTATACCAAAAATATAAAATATGATGAAATACATAATAAATATAGTAAGTATATAAATAAGTTTAAACATTAAAAACCTTAATACTATCAAAAATAACAGCCAAAATCACAAACTTTCATTAAACAAATATAATACTCGTAAAAATCGATTCCTATATAAAAATCGATATCAATTACAAATACCTATCGATATTAGGTACATCAATCGATTATTACAAATAAATCCATTACAAATATCGATATAACATCAATCGATTACAAGTTACAAAAGTCCGAGCCACGTATAACGTATGTAATAAATTAAAAGCCTCGCAGAAATAGCCACAAGTCATGTCGGGACCCTCTATAAATATGCCAAGGAGCTGTTCCCTCTAACAGAAGTATTCTCTCTTCTTCTAACAATGTACCATTGGTTAAAAATTACAAAACCGCGCCCGCTTCGTCCGTCTCAACAGAACATTCACTTTGACGACATTCTAGTTTGGGAGCATTTATTCAATTCATTGTTTGCTTTTCACAGTTATAAATGCTCACAAATTAATTTAAATTACATAAATACTAGTAATATTATTTAATTTTATATGTATTATTTGTATTTTTTAAATTTGTTAATTAATATTTTTAATTATCAATTTTATCTGTGTTGTAATTGATAAATTGTTCTTGGCCGCCATTTTGAAGCGTACCTTAAATTACAACGTAAGTTGTTTAGAGTTTAAAAAAAAATTACTTTTCATAATACTTGTATATTATACGAGAAAGTAAAATTAAATAAAGAAATTGAGTATAAATATAGTAATTATTATATATTTTTCATGTTTTAATAAAACAAAACTAGCTTTAAATTAGTGTTACCTTATTGAGAGAGCAAGTTGAGAGAGTAGGAAAGAAGAGGGGGCGGAGCCGTCCAAGTTACATAGAACTATCTGTGTGAGAGATTTATTAGTGACGCCGGTCCATCGGTAAGTGGTCGTAACGCCCAGGGCTTCACATATGGCAATAATATGGAGTTTAATAAAATAATTCAGTTGTTGTACAGACGCCGCGCGTGTAGGTTCGGTTACCGGTTAAAACTGTTTTGTTATTGTGTTTTATTTTGTTAGGTAAGTCTACTTAAACATATTATTGTAAATTAAGTTTTCATTGAGTAAGTCGAAAAAAGTTTAAGTTGAAACTTAAACTTTAAACGAGAAAAAACGAGTTCTGTATGTTTTATTGAAATAAAACATACAGAACTCGTTTTTTCGTATAAAATAATATGTAATAATTTAGCCTTTTCAAAACTTAGGTATATTCTTGTCGCGTTATTCACAAAGTCGGAAGTATTAAAGTTAGCAATATGTATAACAAATTATTGTGTGTTTAATAGTTATTGAAATAATTATTTTGTTAAAATTAAATATATATAAAAGCTATAAATAAATAATGAGTAATATTAAACTTCAACCACAAGATTATGAACTAAACAATTAAAACTGTAAACCTATATTTCAGTTACTTTATTACTTTAAACGCGATTTTAACTCGAAATAAAAATATAGGTATTCTTAAAATGACTTAACCGTTAAAAACATAAGCAACAGTTAAATTAAACTTCTAGTTAAAATAATATTTCTTACTTTATTAAACTCTACCTATATATAAAGATGTGGATTAAATAACTTATACCTACAACTAAGGCAAAAAATATAAAATACGGCAAAACTTTTTATCCTTAATAAGTGTGAATATTATGAAAAACAAGTTTTAATTACTGTATAACTTAAAGTTTGTACGTATTTAATTTTCATTAGTCTTAAAATCTAATGGATTAGTATTAAAATAACATCAAGCGGATAAAAACTAATAATTTCGGAAACTACGCGTTTTATTATAAACTACATACTACCGACGTTTCGGTTACTTTTCATTATTAAGACGAGATGAAAATCTTTCAGTAGTTCTTATTAGTCATTTAATGTAGTAGTGACCTACAAGTAGTATGTAGTTTTATTAAATAGTATAAAAATATCTTTCTTTATCCATATATATTTGTATGCTTAAATATTAAAAACTACGCAACCGTTTTTTATACGATTTTGTTTAATATATAGAGTGTTTAAAGAGAAAGGTTTATATGTATAAAAATTTTAAAAAGTGGAGAAATACTATTATTTTTGAGGTAAAATTACAATCGCAGTCTGAACTGTCGAAGTTTAAATGAAACTAATATTTTTCTTACATACTACGCGGTTTATTTTGTGAACTACATACTTTGTATATATCCGAAAATTATTAGTTTCATTTTAATGAATAAAACTCGCGAAAATCTTAGATCTTATTATGAAGCATCAAGATGGATCAAAATAATTAAATATTGTACATATTGAAAAAGTGTATAGAAAATATCTTATGGATATCCCAAAATAATATTTTTGTTATTTTCTTTTTACGACAAATTATAGTCAATTTAAAAGCAATTTCAATCATTACAGGATTAATCTTTATACATAAATATTTTAAATACATTATTTAATATACATATAGTATATATCTATCCCTTTTTAGTATATGACTTAAATTTTATACCCTAGCGAAACCGGGGCGGATCACTAGTGAAATAAAAAACGCGTAGATTCAAAAATAATAGTTTCATTTAAATGAATACTCAATCTTAGATCTCATGTACTTACATACTTATCGTTTAAAGTTAAAACGTAAATGTTAGCGTTATAATATTATTACATTTGATGGTTAAAAACTATTAAATGCCCGAATGTATGTAGTTAACACACTTGTGGTAAGGATCGCCAAGTTTGAACCACAAACTAAACATAGTTAAAATAGTTATACCAATGTATATTACGATCAAACTATAAGTATTTAAGGTTTCCACGTATTTTTCATAATATAACTATTGATATATTAAATCTTTATAATGTTTATTATTTACTTACTAAGTATTTTGAATTTATAACTATTATTATTATAGTAGAAAATATAATATACTAGTTTTTGTCCGTGACTTCGTCTGCGTTAATTTCGTAATTAGTATTACCTATATTATGTATAGCTAACAGGGCGAACTCTATTTGGACTTAGAGGATATAAATAACTAGATATTGAAATGTATTAATTATTATTATTTACGCGATCGAACAGAATTAAATATCCTATATCCGTCTCCTTGTTCTAATCTATCTCTCCACTAATTTTCATCAACCCGTACCTACAGTCGTTCTTGAGTTAAAAATAGTGTAACTAACACGACTTTTCTTATACATACATATATTAATAGGATTTAAGAAGAATATAGCTAAAAAAAAAAGTATAACTGTCTTTCTTTAAAAAGATCGAATAGTAAGCTATAATTTGAATAAGATTGATAATATTTGGTATACAATGATGATAATCATTCCAGGTTAGTCAAAGATGTATCGACGGGATTCCCAGGTGTCTGACAAACCTCTGGAAATAGACCAGGTCTCGAACCCAGACCGGAGCAGGTCAAATAGTCCGAAAAACATGAAATACTATAAAGATGAGGATAAAACTAACATAACAAAGAAATCCTTCTGCATAGATGCTTTACTATCGAAACAAGTGGAACCAGAACAAACGATCCAGGAAATGGCGCAGCAGAAGTATTTAGCGTTGATACAAAATAAAAATTACATAACCAGATATCAGAATGAAAATTACGATACGCAAATCGAGCAGAACACGATCAGTAAATGCCAGAACAGGCCGCCTAGCCAGAACGATAGAGCGAGTAGTCCCAGGTCTATTTCCAGCAGTCCCAGAAGTGGAAGCCCAGGCTCTGAAGATAATTACAGCCCTCCGATTTCACCTGGAGTGGAGGGTGGCACTGATGAATACGATAACTATAGACCTGGTAAGTTATACTAGTTATTGCTTTCGACTTTGTCCGCGTTAATTTTGAAATTAGTTATACATGTATAGCTGACCGGGCGAACTATATTCCGACCTAGAGGATATAAATAACTATGTAGATATTGGAATTTATTGATAACTAGCTTTCCGCCCGCAGCTTCGCCCGAATAGAGTTCGTTTATGTCGCGTTTCCAAGAGAACTTTTCAAAAGTCTGGGATAAAAACTATCCTGTTCTTTCTCAACTCAACTCTATGTCTGTACCAAATTTCATTAAAATCAGTTCAGTGGTTTAGACGTGAAAGCGTAACAGACAGACAGACAGAGTTACTTTCGCATTTATAATATTAGTAGGGATTATTTTTCGATCAAACAGAATTAAATATCCTATGTCCGTCTCCTTGTTCTAATCTATCTCTCCACCAATTTTCATCAACCCGTACAGTCGTTCTTGAGTTATAAATAGTGTAACTAACACGACTTTTACATATATAATGATCTCTCTAAAATATTTATTATTAATGTTAATAAACTAGAGTTTTGTGATACAAATGTGAGTGAAAATAGTAAAGTTAAGTTACCTCAGTATCGGCTGAAACGTTTATGGGTGAGCACAGTAGGTACAGTAAAAAAAAACTTGTATACATTTTTATAATACAATAGTAATGTTCTTTCTAAAAATATCCCATATTTTAAACTTTTCATATATAAACGAAAATCAATTTAATTTTCTATATTTTGAATGAAAAATATTAATATTGTTATTTTTATAGACTATCACATAAATCTTCAAACATTTACTTGACGGTTCTATTCTCTGAAGTTTTGATATATACATAGCTATATAATATATTAATATAATACAGTTAATGCAGTTGTCAAAATAATATGTTTTTAGATATTATTATAAACAGAAAAATATTTGCAGTTTTCCGACGGGTATAGTTTTGGAAACTTTGACAACAAATATGTATATATACATATATAATATGTGTGTGTGTATTTATCTCAATTATATACGATATTTTATAAATATAACAATAATTTTAGTAGAGCAACAATAAAATTATCATCGATTTTAATTAAAACTAAACTCATATCTTCCTATAGGTATCATCCCTAAACCTGGCTTACTCCAGCCTCCGATGTCCCAGCCCCTGCTGTATCCACCCCAGATGATGCAGTCAGCATTCCACCACCCTGGAGACAGGGTGCTGCACCAGATGCAACTGGAATGGCTCGCGAGAACTGGAATGTTCTACCATAGAATACCAGAACTGGGAGGTGAGTGAATTGGAATTTGGAAAAGTGTTTTGGATTAGTAAGTTGGAATAGTGTATTGGAATAGTAAATTGGTATAGTGTATTGGAATCTCGTTTATAGGAGTTTATATAAACTAGTTGCACCGCGACTTCGTCCGCGTTAATTTTGAAATTAGTAATATATGTATAGCTGACCGGGCGAACTATATTCCGCACTAGAGGCGGTAAATAACCAGATATTTGAATTTTATATCTGTTTGTATCGGTCGGAATAAAATATCCTATGTCCGTCTCCTTGTTCTAATCTATCTCTCCGCCAATTTCCATCAACCCGTACAGTCATTCTTTAGTTATAAATAGTGTAACTAACACGACTTTCTTTTATACATATATAGATACCTACTATGAATCATTTCATCTCCATGATTTAATAGTTTTAATCTTAAATTTGTTACATTTAACATATTTTGATAATTCATTTGAACATATACGCGGAAATTTCAAATATTCTCATTTGCATCGTATTATACGGTGTTGTAAACTGAATTTATTTTTGCCATGGTTTATGAATGGTTTGATGGTTTTGCAAACCATGAACACAGTGGCCGGGTGTCAATAGGGATGATAAAACCCCATGACAAGTGACGTGTTTGCACACTCTCCCCTGTTTGACGAGAATACATGAAGAGATTTATACATAATACGAAAGAAAAATTATATGGATTATATAAAAAACATTATTATTATACAAAAAATTCAATTACTAATAGAATTTTGTAATAATCTTAACTTACCATGTCGAAATAGTCAGTAGCCTAGTGGTTAAAGGCCCGCCTCTCAGGCATGAGGGCGCGGGTTCGATCCTGGCAAGTAGCAATGTGATTTTTCCGAGTCATATGTACTTTTAAGAGTATTTAGACATCACTGACATTCGGTGAAGGAAAACATCGTGAGGAAACCTGGACTTATATCAAATTATAAGTTTGAAATCGCCAACTCGTCTTGAGCAAGCGTGGTGATTAATGCTCAAACCTTCTCCATGTGAGAAGAGGCCTTTCCTCAGCAGTGGGCTCTGATAGGCTGATGATGATGATGACAATACATCATGTATCTCAAAGTATTTGTATCTTTGATTATCATTGCTTTAGTAAAATATTAAAATGTACATATACCTAAGTAAATATTTCATGAAATCCTAAGTCCCTTACTAAGTGTACTTCTCATCGTTACGACACACGTAGCGTTAACAGTATTTCAATCATTAACTTAATTTTAATCTGTCTTAAGCGATGTTTCAAACTTATAATTGAGAAACTATAAGTCCAGGTTTCCTCACGATGTTTTCCTTCATCTGTCAGTGATGTCTAAATACTCTTAGAAAGTACATATGACTCGGAAAAATCACATTGGTACTTGCCAGGATCGAACCCGCGTACTCATGCACGAGAGACGTCAGGCGGGCCTTTAACCACTAGGCCATAACTGACTTATAATCACACATTGAGTGATGTGTTTTAATATATATAAACTAGTTCTTGTCAGCGACTTCGTCCGCGTTAATTTCGTCATTAGTAATATATCTACGTATATCTGACCGGGCGAACTCTATTCCGTTCTAGAGGATATAAATAACCATATATTGGATAAGTTCCTTTTCTTTTTCGATCGAACAGTATTATATATCCTATCCCCGTCTCCTTGTTCTAATCTATCTCTCCACCAATTTTCATCAACCCGTACAGTCGTTCTTGAGTTATAAATAGTGTAACTAACATGACTTTCTTTTATATATACCTAAGAAAAATCGACATAGTCGTACGTTTGAGCTAGTTTATTATAATGTAATTTAATGAAACGCCTATTTTGATAATTTTCGCTTAATTCAAACATACAATTCAATAGTAAGGAAACTCAAAACATAATGTTTTTTCCAAATAACAATATCTTTAGAAAAAACTAAGTACTTTTTGCTCAATAAAAAAAATCGTTTAAAATTATTTTGATATCAAAATATTCGTTACACATACATGACAAATCTGTGAAGAGGATGATAAAATTATCACTGAACATGACATTAGTATATATTTAAAGACGTAGATATATTGTTTTTTCCCATTTTATATACATTTATTTAAGATAATATTTATATA